>CM061544.1:84188568-85526068 GCA_030864215.1 Capsicum pubescens | reverse complement strand
CTTTTCGTCTTGCTAGAAGATGCAGAATTCTTTCCTTTTTTTTTTTTTGATAAATCATCCATAAAAAAATGCATAATATATAAAAATTCATCTTATAAAATAAAAATCCGCAAAAATGAAAAAATTATAAAAACGGGGGAGTGCTCCCCCTTTTTTATTTTTTTTGTAAAATATATGAACAACGAAGAAATTTAACGACTAACTGACATAATATATAAAAAAAATTTAAAAAATTAAATCTAATGTCAATAAATATCCTAAACTGATTTTCTGTGGTGAAAAATCTGCAAAAATAATTTATCACAGAAAAATCAAGGATTATATTTTGTGATATTAGGGTGACTTTGAGAGAAAAATAAGGAGAAAAAGGTTGAAGAAGATCTCTTGAATAATCATGTATTATGATGTTGCCAATGTTGTCGTTTCTTTAATTTAATATCAAGGATATTAGAGTGATTTTGAGAAAAAAATAAGGAAAAAATAGTTGAAGAAGATATCATAAAAAATCTTATGTTTTGATATTCCATTGTTGCCTTTTTTTGAGTCAATAGGATAGAGAGAGAATAGAAAGAAAATACCAAAAATAAATATATGAGAGAGAAAATTGATACATACAAATCTTAATATATTTGTATATAGGGCCCATAAAAAAAATTGACTTTTAACTACCAAATGACTATGAATTGTAATTTTTTAAAACATTAATCATATCATGTAATTAATATAATATTTTGTCTATAATATGTAATTTTTTCTTAATTTTATAATCATTTTAAATGTCTATTAATGCTTATTCAAAGTGAGAGAACATAAAATGCCAGCTAAGATCAAATTAAAAGACATTTATATTTTATGTCAATAAGTAATACGCATAGACTAATCTGGGCAGTAGGATTAATTGTTTTGGTTTATCTCACCTGATCCATTCAACTCTAACTTTGTAATCTGAAGTGGTAACCATGCGGGGTGATTATATTCCATGTTGCTTGAACTCATTAAAAATGTTATTGTATTCATATTGATTTTTTCAAAAGCATATTATTTTTGAAAATTTCAACATGCACCTCCTGATATTTTTGAAGAATTCAAGCAACATAGATTATATTGTTTATGAAATTCCAAACATGTTTGTATATTTTCCTCATCTATTTTAGTTTTGGACGGATCATAAATTAAGCATAACAACATAACTACTCACACGGGTCATCTTAGTGTTGGGTTCGAAATCGAGAGGGCGTCATGCGGAAGCTTAAAGTTTGCAAACCAAGACGATGATAATTCAGATGAAAAATAAAAATATACTAAAAACATATTATTGAATATAGTTTGGCCAATTGACTTACATATTAAAAACTAATATTATTAAAAAACATGAAAACAATGGGGAAGTCTCCTTTAAACAAGACTCTTTTAAGGACTATTGTGTTATGGTATGAGAAAGGGGTCTTCTATTTATAGATGTCCAAAACCTTTCCTCCAAGAAAGAGGTTAGCCAAATATGGAAAAGAATTATATTTTTTTCTTTCAGGAAAAGTAAAAGTAATTATGGTAACTTTTATTTTTCTTCTAAGAAAAAGTAAAACTTAAATATAGTAAAAAAATCAGGGCAAAAACCCTAATAAATCTCCCCTTTTTGGCTTGATTTTCTTCAAAATATTCTTGATCCTTCTTCTTCTTATGCATGATCTTCGTTCTTCATATATATTCTTCATAATATATCACTGCTGTTTGACATGTTTAAAAATTCTTCTTCTTATGCATGATCTTCGTTCTTCATATATATTCTTCATAATATATCACTGTTGTTTGACATGTTTAAAAATGGAGTTTTTTGGGTTAAAAAATATATTAGCCCTTTTCGGGTTAAAAATATTGGAGCCCTTTTGCAGGGTTAAAAGTGAGCTTTATTTTCAAATATGTGACAGCAGGATTGTTGAAAATATGATTGATAATTATCTCCACATGTAGCTTTTGGACATATATCTTCATTATCATCAAATTGGTTGCAGCTTAATTTTGAAACCGTTTTGAACCTGTTTAATCTCGTCTCACCACACCATTGGACCATTGAACCGTAAGCTTTGATACCACTTTTTGGGTTCGAAATTGAGAGGGCGTTATGCGGAAGCTTAAAGTTTGCAAACCAAGACGGTGATAATTCAGATGACAAATAAAAATATACTAAAAACATATTATTGAATATAGTTTGGCTAATTGGCCTACATATTAAAAACTAGTATTATTAAAAAATTTGAAAACAACGGGGAAGTCTCCCCTAAACAAGACTCTTTTAAGGACTACATTGTGGATGCTATTGTGTTATGGTATGAGAAGGGTTCTTCTATTTATAGATGTCCAAAACCTTTCCTCCAAGAAAGAGGTTAGCCAAATATGGAAAAGAATTATATTTTTTTCTTTCAGAAAAAATAAAAGTAATTATGGTAACTTTTATTTTCCTTCTAAGAAAAAGTAAAACTTAAATATAGTAAGAAAATCAGGACAAAAATCCTAACACTTAGCTAGGAAATCACACACAAATTAAAGAAAAGCATAATGCATAAATGTATCTTTTTACCTTAGCAGGTATTTATATTATTTAATTTTAGATGTGCACAACTAGACACTTAAACTTGTATATAAAGTAGAAAAAGTAAATACACGAGTTCAATATGACGTTCTACGTGACAATTCGCGTTATATATGTATTATGTCAATAAGACTCATGTGTCTATTTATTCAACTTTATACATATTTAAGTGTCAACTTATACATATTTAAAATTAAGGGTAAATTACATAAATCCCAGAATGTTTAAGGGTTATAACACTTTATCCCAACAATTTATTAAATTACATCATATCCTGAATTTTTAAATTTGTGATACATATTTTTAGCCTTGATGCATATGCATTGTGATACATTTGTAATTTAGTGGTTAGTTAAATAAGAAAGTAACTAATTTTTAATTATTACGGGGGGTAAAATTAGGCACATATCGTGGAAATGATACAACTGGTTGCAGATGTTTCATAATGATACATCTGGTTCCAGATATATCACAATGAAATATTTCATAAAATTACTCACTAACCATTAAAAATTCAATCTCACACCAAAATAAATAATTTACATTTGTCAAACATATGTTAAATGTATCAAACATTTATAAATAAATTAAAAATATGAATCACTATTACAAAGTATATGTCACATGTATCACCAATATTGACTTAGTATGTCATATGCATTGTGTCATATGTATCACCAGTATATGTCATATGCATTGTGATACATTTGTAATTTAGTGTTTAGTTAAATAAGAAAGTAACTAATTTTCAATTATCACGGGGAGTAAAATTAGACACAAATCGTGAAAATGATACATTTGGTTCCACATGTATCACAATGATAAATTTCGTAAAATTACTCACTAACCATTGAAAATTCAATCTCACACCAAAATAAATAACTTACATTTGTCAAACATATGTTAAATGTATCAAAACATTTATAAATAAATTAAAAATATGAATCACTATCACAAAGTATATGTCACTATCACATTGTTCAATTTCTCCTTTCTTCCTTAATGGGTACTGACTTAAAAGTTGAATTTTTTTTTCAAAATTGATAAAAAAAAAAGTTGGTGAAAAGATTAAAAAAGACAATGAAATTGTTGAAGAAGTTACAGTAAAGGAGATGAAACTTGTATCAATTGATAATAATTTGAGAGAGATTTTAGGGGATGAAATATTTGAAATAAAAAAAATTTCAAAAAAAAAAATAGATTGCATGTATTAGTTATGGAGTAGGATGAGATTTTTATTCATATGTAGGTCTGTTAGATTTATGATTTTATGTAATTTATCCTAAAATTAAAAGATATATAAAAATATCAACTTAAAAGAACTATATTCGTATTAGGGACTTTGGATTAAAAAGGACAAATAAGTTGTCCAATTAAGGGAGAGTCCTTCAAGTTTTTAAAATTAGGTGGGAGGGACAATTTTTTTTTGAGTTTTTTTTTTTAAGTTTTTCCGTTTGAACAACTTGTCCCAACAACTAGGCGTAGTTGTTCGACAACTTTGTGAAGTTGTTCAACAATTATCAAAGTTGTTCAACAACTGCGCAAGTTGTTCAACAATTAGGCGTAATTGTTCGACAACTGAGGGAAGTTGTTCGGACAACTAATGTAGTTGTCGAACAATTATCCCAGTTGTTCAAGGGACTTAATTTTTTTAAGGGGTCAAGTTTGTGGGATCCACTTATCCCTTTTTTTAATTGGAAACTTGGAAGGCCCTTGTGGCTCATTTTTCTCTTCGGTATTATGCCTTGGAGAAAGTTAGCAACATTAATATGCCTCTGACTATTTAATACCACTTCCATTCACCATTCAATGTCGATCACATGCATTCAATTTATTGTGGTAGAACATTCTCGAAGAACAATAATTAGAAAGAAAAATTTGGTGCGCTATAATTATATTTCATGCTCTCTCCATTTCAAAATAAATAAATTATTGAGTTATTTTTAATATTCAAAATAAATGAATTATTTATTTCTTAAGAGACATGTTGTCACGATCCAAAAATGAGGGTCATGATGATACTTGTCGCGGCATACCTTGACAAGTAAGCCTATCACTCAAACTGATACGAAAAGAGGAAAAGACAGAAATATCCCAAGGTAAGGATCCAGAAAGAAGCCGAACCATATAAATAATCACAACAATGCGGAAAGAACTTATCCAAAATACCAATCATGCCCCAAACCAGGTGTCAATAGTGTAAGAACTACTAATACAATCTAAGAGTCAAATACATAGAAAAAATAACCACAAAGGAATAATAACTATCTCCGAACACTAATAAAGACATAACTACTATAGAAAGATAGATGTGAACTTCGGACGCATGAATGTCCAATCGCTACCTTAGAAGCTCCAACAATCGCCCGAGTCAATCAAGCTGAGGCGCACTCGAGTTAAGACCTGCACTGAAAGGACGCAATAGAGATGAGTACGGTCCACTTATACTTAGTAGGTATCATAGGCCGACCAAGCAAAGTAGTAAATAAAGCATACAAAATATACACTAAGGACACGTCACCTGCAATAAAAAAATATCCCACAACGGTAGCCCACACCACTTGCACTAACTGTTCTAATATGTCTTACATATATTGCAACATCACACCAAGATAGAACAAAAGTACGTATTATATCACATATAAAAAGAACAAGGGGGAACATGCATTTACAAGATCATCAAATACAAGTAAGAGAAGATAGGAAAAATACATAGATGACAAGTCAATATGCCAATACAACACAACATAACACAATAAAGTAAGTGAAATGTATATGATGATGATGATGATGATAATGATGATGATGCACGAAGTTGTCGTACAACCTCCGAGATCGTTGCATAATCTTCGTATATACCTACGGAGCTAAACTTTTTCGACGTAGGACCCATGGGGGGTTCGTCAATCCGTATACAATCCACATATCTCATATCTCCTTTTTGGCACATCCCTCGAAAATTATTTTATAAGGTGTTATAATATTTTTTAAAAAGGTGTTGTCAGTGTTTCTCAGATGTTGCCACGGTGGTACCAATGTTTCATGAATGAGTATGATATGAAGATGTAATGCTCACAACCAATCATAATGAGTATTTCCACAACCAACCACATGATATATTTCCACAACCAACGACAATGATACATTTCCACAACCATATGAGCCAATATCCACACATTATTTTCGTTTCATCCATGAATTTCCACATGTCTCATATGCCAATAAGGTATGAATATAATCACAATACACCAATGGTATCAAATTAATTATTTTAACAATACAATACAATTATTCACATGTATTCAAGGCTATCAATATCACATAGAACCCCACACGGTCACACATATCACATAATAACTCAATTACGACAGTTACATCACATATAGGCCCCCATGCGGACACAACACATAAATAGCCATTTTTCATGATTAGTTTCCACCCTTAACATGCATTTTGTATCATCTTTACTACCCAACCCTGTCTGAAAAAGTTAAGCCATAACCTACCTCGAAAGTCAAAATCGGCCCGCTACACTTGAACCTGCAACCTTACTTTTCAAGAATAATCCCGAACTCCACTGAAAACATCAAATATAAAATCTATGTGTCAAGACAAAACCAACGACACCCATATTGACTACTTTTGGTTCGGGGTCAAAACGGATTCCCAAAATGAATTTTCGAAAAAGAAGGGCAAAATTAAAACTTTACTTCAAAAATATGTTTTCCATATTTTTAGGAACCTACAGCTGAAAATCCAAGTTAAATCGAGTAAAAAACGGGGTTCAAATCAAAGAAAAACTATTTTTGAGCTCTACTGGGTAAAATCTTTGAAATCCGTGTTAAAATCAAGAATCAGAGTTGTTTTGAAGGTTAAATTGATGAAAAACTAGTAATTATAAGATAAAAATATTATTCAAGTGAAAAAGAGTGAAATTTGGGTTTAAAATCATGCCCTAAGATTTTTGGGATTTTGAGAAGTTAATCAAAAAATTACTAACAAAGGGGTGAATTCTTACCTTTAATCCGTAATAAAACTAAGAAAAAGGTGTTAATCTAGCTTTTCGAGCTCTCACAAGCTTTTACTTTTTAAGCTCACACACTATTTTAGGGTCTAACTCCAAGAGGTAAAATGAAAATGAACAAAAAGGATAAAAAGAGGTATTTATATGCAGAAAAATCTGGTGCAATTCACTTCAAATTCACCCCGGATTTCAACGAGGTGCCCGAGATTCGTTCGGAGTCTAATATACACAAACGAACTATGCAACCATACTAAATTCGACGTTTTAAACGCGATGGTGATATCATATTTTCAAAAAAATATCATTTTCACAAAGTTGACTCCCGAACCCTGAAATTATAATTTTCCAAAACGAGGATCGAATGAGATTTAAAAGCCGTAAAATCATACCAAATATGCTAACACCCTAAAATTGACATTCTGGATCTGTTGGCGAAGTCGAATTTTCCATCCGAGATCGTTTCGATCAAATGTGGGTCCCACACCCATATTTTTTTATTTTCCAAATTTCCGATCAATAGGTTCAAATAATCTCTGGTGCACCGAAACCCGAACCAAAGGTCTACCTAATCAAAAATCGCTATTCCAGAGCTGCTGGCGCAGTCCGTTCGGCCATCCGTTGCACGAATCAAAAGATATCCACATAAGTCCAAAATAAGGCTCTCGACGCCATAAAAACCAACAATATTGCATAAATGATACCAAAATGCATCGAAAATCATGTCAATCACTCCCACACCTAGAAATATCATCATGCAACTACGGAGAGGGGGGTAAAACAGTCAAATCACACAAAATCACAAAATTTACATATTTCATCAAATTTTTAGGTTGTTACACGTATTGAGAATTTCTTCTAATTTTATTTTTTAATTTAATGAGGTTTTTAAGTACTTCACATTTTCTGGGAGAGTAACTTAAGAAGAATTAAAAGAGTAATAGTGGAAAGTAACCTACAATTTATATCCTAATTTTTTTTAAGGAATGTGTCATACCCCAATAATTCAATTATTTTGAAATGAAGTAATATTATAGTAATTTTAATTTTCAATTATATCTACACCTCCAATTATTCTGAATGCAACATGTTGCTTACACAACTTATTATTTCCGGCTACCATATTCCCCCCTAAATTTAAGTAGTTTTAGTAAGTTTGTACTGCTATTACCAGCACAAATAATTCTCTCTAAAATTAAAAACTCTTAAGTGATGTTTGGACTGACTTATGAGTAAAAAATCAAAAGTCATAAGTTAGTACTTTTTTACTTTTGACTGATTTTGACACTTTTTAACTTTTTCAAACATTATCAAAATTAAAATAAGTGCTTAAAAATAAGTCAATTCAAACACCCACTTACACCCCCAACAGTGCAAATAGACTTTGATGGGGAAATTCACGTATGAAAAATCGGGAATTAAAGTCATTCGACCCAAATTTCTTCTTATTTAATACTTTTGACGTTTTGTATTACTTGACTCCCTACGTAACTAAGCAAACTTAGTTACAAGACCTTTGTGCCCAAGTCTCGTGGGGCCCAAAAATTGCTTTGTGTCCAAGAATTGTGGGTTATAAATAGACATACATTTTTTGCTTTTTGTTATGAACTTTTATTTCCTTACTCAGCCCCACATCAGTGGGGTTCTGTTGATTTGGCCTTTTGAGGTATGCAACTGTTGCTTCAAAGATTTCGACGGTATCTTTTAGGGTCCATTCATCATCCAACTGTACACTTTCGATAATTTTCGAACCTAATTAACATAATTGTAATCAATTAAAAAAGATATTAACCTTTTTCTTCTTCCTTCTTCTTACTTTTCTCTTGTTTTCCCTCCTCAGTCACATAATCCACAACAACTGTCAATTTTTCTTTCATTACTCAACACGCTTTTCAAAAAAGTTCAAACTTTCCTCAATTTTCGATACATGATCAACCGATTACACAAAAAATCTTTCCACTCTGATCCCTAATATCTTGACCAACCTACATTGTACACACATCCCTAATATGGGACTAGTGTATGGATGAGGTACGGATGTACACTCTACCAAATAAGAAAAATCATTAACTACTATCTACTATAATTAAATTTAAAAGGCAATTAATAAAAATACAAAGACTCTTCCGGACGTCTAAATGGATCTCCTTCAATAAACGTGACAATATTTTTAATGTTCCATCTGAGAAACTGGGTAGGAAAAAAAAAAAAACCTCTTTTAATTTTTCAGCATGTCTGCCAATACAGGGAAAGGCTTCATCAGTTCAAATCTGTAATCATAAAAGAGAAATCAATTAATTAACTATGATTGATTTCTTCTGCTTTTTTTATATCTGCCTTCTTCTTCAAGTAGTCCAATGTTAATACAAAGGACTCCTTTTTCCATGAATATTATCACACAAAGAAAGCTGCATAATATTTTTTTGAAAATAACTACAAATTAAGTAATATATATAAAAATAAATTTGTTATAATTAAGAGCCATCTTAAAATTACATAATCCTAATTAATATATAGGAGGTCAAATTATATAAAATTTTACCTTAAAAATATTTTTTTAATTGACCGATTATATAATCTTATATATGATATATAAGAATACTTCTAAATTTAAAACAATAAAATTTGAAAAAGATTTTTTTTTTGATAGATGAAAAAATAATTTAAATTATTAAATTATCTTATATAAAATTCTAGACGTTAAAATCTTACAAATTTTTGTACTTTTCTATATAATATATATAGAAATAAAATTTTAAATTAAACTAGCTTTTCATTACTCGATAAATATATTATAGTAACTTCTTTGTTTTCAAAATGAAATTGGAATAAAATTTCTTAATAATTAAAAAATTCATCAATTTTTTAGAATATTTTTTATATGATGAAACATAGTTCTAAGTAACTAATAAATTAGATTATATGCAGTTAAAATATTACCATAAAAAGAATATTTATGATTCCATTCAATCGAAGTAAATTAAGAAAATATGAAAATATTGATTGATAAATATAAATAGAAAATTAATAATCAATTAACAATCAAAATATATATATAAAAAATAATATTCATATAATATTATTCTTAAACAATTAGAATTTCAAATTACAGTAGTCTAATACTAAAAAATAGACTTAAAGATTACCAAACAAGGAAAATTGCAATTGTATGTTACTAAAAATTTAAATATTTATAGGTTAAGAAAGCATCAAGAACAATCAAATAAAAGAATTATTAATTAGCAATCAGGCAATATATATGGAAACAATAATCAAGAGGCATGAATAATTACATGAAGAATAATATATAATTGGAATAAAAATCTTTAAAATTAATTTTTTTATCAATTATAACTAGGGGTGGGCATTCGGTTTGTTCGGTTTGATTGTTGAATATGGGTTTGATTTTTTGATTTTCGGATTAACGAAAATGACAACCATAACCAAACCAAAATTATTTCGGTTTGGTTCGTTTTTTACAAATTTTGTTCGGTTATTTCAAATTTTTATTTCGATTTTAAAGATTAAAGTAGTGAGCATTTAAAATTGGTGATTTTTCTTGATTTTTTTTTTTCAAACCTATTTTTCATTCCCAAATATAATCAATTCAACACGCATGAAATAACCATAAATATCAACCTCATTGAGTCGCCGGCGTTGGCGTGACGGCAGTGGCTGCACTCGACAGCGACTGCCGACGACAGTGATGAACTAAGCAAACGACTGCCGACTGTTGTTGGCGATGTTGAAATTTCAAGCGAACTAACGAACTGAGGATGGCTGAGCGCCGCTGCAGCCTTCACGTTAATGTTAATTAGGGCCTAAAGCAAAGCAGTATATTAGGATTTAGGGTTACTAAATGATTATAATTTATATATTTATATGTTATATCAAATTATATTATATTTTTAGTATATTTACACGTATAATAACAAATAGTATATATATAAATTATAATATATTATTTATATAATTTTGGTTTTTCGGTTTATCCAATTATTTTTTTTGAAAAATCCAAAAACCAAACCATTTAACCGAATTTCTAAAATTTGAAACCAAAACCAATCCGAAAAACTAAAAAACCAAACCAAAATTAAATTTCGGTTCGATTTTTTTGTTTTTTCGGTTTAAACCAAAATATTCCCAGCCCTAATTATAACTGAGTTTGAATTAAAAAGAATACAGTATTATTATATTGGTCCCTCCACCTAAAGTTATGATTATATTTAGATAATATCAAAACTAAAAGAAAATACTGAATAATGTTACTTAATATAAGGAATTAAATTATATGACCAAATAAATCATGATTTATTTAAATAGAGGAAATCAAGGAAGCATGACAAAACTTATAAGGAGGGTGAGGGGCTTGGATTTAGATTAAAAAATTGTGATTTCTAAACTATATAGTTTTCTTTTGAATTCCCTATCATCAACTTCATCAGTAAATTTATTTATATTAATTGTCTTCCTTCTTTGTTGTTTATCTCTGCAAATCGACTGACCATTAACATTTCTTCTTTAGGTATCAAGTAAGTGGACAGGAAATATTGAAATGAATACAAGATTACAAGTAAAGTAAATACACTAAAAATAATCAGGTAAAAGTACTTGTAATAAAGTCTTTTTAGGAGCATACCTATTTGCTACATCATTTCATGTAAGATTAAATTCTTTTCTTAGGTTACTGTATCTTAGCTATTTCATTTATGTTTTTCTTCAATACAAATAATAGCAAACTGCTTAATGTCTTTTTAAAGTATGTATAAAAAGATTGATTGGATCATTTCATTTTAATTCCTTCAAGAAAATAAACAGTAGTTAATTTCATCATTTTTTAAAAGAATTAAACTCATATTTCTGCACTTAAAAAACAAAAATAAAGAAAGAGAAAAATAGATTTTCAAGATTAAGGATTTACTTGTGCATGTTTGAGGGTCACAATATGTATACACAGAATATTCAGGTATAGTACATGTATGAAGCTTTATATTATAATGCTGAAAATTGTTGAAATTACATATATGAAGCTTTATATTAAACTTGTTGAAAACAATTCAATGTTTCTTCTTCTTCTTCTTTTTTTTTTTTTTTTTTTCATTTCTTCTTTAGTTTTTTCACAACATAATTAATACGAATTTAAGAAAAATTCATGGCCTGCATTGTGAAAGTTTTTGAAATACAAACAATATCATTGTAATATTACTAATAGATAGATAGACACTAATGTATTGTGAGTACTTTAAAAAATTAGTCAATAATACTTGTTTATTTTATTGATAAATAAGTTTTGCTACTGTAAAATATCTCAGTAATGAATTTGTAGTTGTATGTGTATTTTTTTTTTCATTTTAAAAAATACTATATAATGTCTTTTGTCGATAATAAAAATCTGCTTCAATTATATTGAGTTATACATGACAAAACATATGAAAGTTAAACATCAATAATTTTTTTTAATATTATCCGTGCATCGCATGGGTATTAATACTAGTTAATTTTGAAAAGCAATTAAATAAAAATACAAGAATTATCCCGGATATCTAATGGATCTCCTTCAATAAATATGACAATGTTTCTAGTGTTCCATCTGAAAAATCTGGATAAGGACAAAGAAATCTCTTTTATTTTTTTAGTATATCTCCCAACACTGAAAAAGACTTCATAAATTCAAATCTGTAATCACAAAAGAGAAAGCAATTAATCAACTATGATTCTCAAACAAAATCTACAATCAAATAGATTGGATGATCGATGATATACCATAAGTGCCCAGAAAAATTCAAACAGAGCATAAGATGCACCATTCTCCTTCTCAAGATGTGCTTTCTTTTGCTTCTTCATGTCTATCCTCTTCTTCAAGTAGTCCAATGTTAATGCAAAGAACTCCTTTCCCCATGAGTATTTTTCAAGAAAATCAAGAGAATAGATTATTTTTATTAAGTTTGAATCAACGACCTTGAAAATATTTCTTACAAGCAAAATCACATGTTGGAACAAGACCACACAATACTTCAACTTATCCTTTTGCTTCAACCTATTACTTTTAATCAAATTTAAAAGGCTTGTTGCAATAACCTTTTTATTGCGGCTAATCCTATAGTAAAATCTCTCCCCAACCCATACACACTAATAATTTTGATTTACGAGAATATGCTGAACACTTTAATTTTTTGATCAAAGTAAACTCGATCAATCCAAAACAATCGGGCTTATTATTAGGGCAAAAATCACATCTCACGAAATTTTGAGTCAGATTTGAGACGACGAAGAAGCATGTGATGGACCAACTATCCATGAAATCTAAAATTGTCTGACATTTCTTTAAGCTGATCAAAACAAGACTTTTAAAATCTACGAACAAATTTTTGCTCAACTAAAACTCTCTTAAATTGATTAAAAAGCTGCACTTTAGACCTAACAGAAATTTTAGCTAATGATCCAAGATTATCTATTTAGGCAGCAAGAACATATTTTTCAACATTAAGGACTAGTGAACATTTTGAAACACACAAAGGATCATCATCCTCATTTTCAGATTCATAACTGTCGGGTACGCTATATACTTCTCCACTACTACTACTACTGCCCCCAGTACCTCCACTAACCCTATACCTCTATCTAATTCAGCTTCACTAAACTTACACTTGGTTCGTCGATATATTTTTCAATTTTTTTCATTATTTCTGAATCTAACTTATGTTCAGATGGTGAGGATTTTTTTTTTTTGACATTTCGTTTTAGTTCAACAACACTTTTTTTTACTAGCTGAGTTAGAAGCATTCTTTGAACCCTTTGCTACTCTTCTATCCATTTTTATGAACTACAACAAATTGAATACCGTTAACATTAACAGTAATTGACATTAATTGACCATGACGTCAAGAACATAAATTAAAAAATTATACAATATTATACAAAAAAATTCATCATCCACATCAATCGACATTCAAATACGCTAAAGAACATAAATTTATTTTGAAAAAAACCCTAAATTTCCATAGTAGTTAAATTGATAACATTCAAAAAATCTCCATAATTACGATTTTTTCTATAATAACACACTAACAACAAATTTCAGCAACAAAAAACTCATTTTATTGAAATTTTTTACAAAAAAACCTCATTACATTTAAAAAAATTAAAAAGAAAGAAATAAAATCACCGCAATACACACGTAAAACTGTTTGTAAGAAGAAAATATTTTTTTTATCAACGCACAAAGAAAATATTTTATTGCGACTTACCCCGTAACGATAATTTTAAAGTTGCGACCTTGGAAGAGAAGAGAAGTCGAAAATGATAAAGTAAGAGTTAGAGCAGTTGGGTGAGAGAGAGAAAATGGAGAAGCGGAAGCTGTGTAAAAGTAAAGAAGGAGGGATAAATATTGAGGGTTGTGTAAATATTGAAAAAGAGTAAATGGATCAAGTTAAAATAAAAATAACTTTTGTTGGACCAAGATATCATTTATTAAACTTAATACTCCACCACTTTTTGACTTATTTTATCAATTACTTAATAATTAAATCAAATAGAAAATGAGTGTCTATTCTCCTAATTAAGTTTTGAGAGTGAGTGTTCTCTCAATTTCTCTTTGCTGAGTAGTTGCCTTGCATTACGTTGACATCAACAGACACCCATTGAAATACCCTGAGTTTGGGCTTATGACTTGATCTTAACAGTCGTATGATGTAGGTACGACTTAGGAGCCCAAGTCGTATAGTAAACAGTGTGTCCTATGTCACTTACTGTCCAATGTACAACTAGACTCCATATGAGTCGTATGGAGATGGTACGAGATGAGTAGGGCAATCTTATGATTAACAGTGTCAAGCCTTTGTGGTACTATCTTGGGTACGAGTTAGGGGTACCACTCATATGATTGAATACGAGTGAGGTGCCCAAACCGTACCCACCTTCGTTTATTTTTCAGCTTTTAAGCTGAGGGTATTCCAGACATTTTCCACCCCAAAATTCTTAAGACCCCACATCTTATAACATTTTTTTGCCTCTCATAACTCACTTGGAAAGATAAAAAAAACTCCTAAAACTCTCTCTAAATTCTCCTAAGAAGATTGGGCTAGGGTTTCTTCAAGGTGAACATCTAGAGGCTTAAGGATCAAGATCTCCCTGGGAATCTTCATGAATAAGGCATGTTACTCTTCCCTCATTGTTAGTTTCAACTAAAGGCATGTTTTAGGAATGATTTTCATGATTTAATTATGGGTGTTGTTTGGTTTTGAATTATATGTTGGAGTTTTTGGTTGTAAATGGTTAAATATTGTTTTCCCATGTTTTTCTTATGGTTTTTATGTTAAAATTGTGGAATTGAACATGTGGTTTCATAGGAATGGTCAATTGGTACTTGATTTTGGTTTTGGAAACTATTTGCCCTCAACATATTTGTTAAAATGCCTATGAGAATGCTTTTGTTACATAGTTTGACTTTCATTGAAAACTTTGCATGGCATAATATGATAATAGAACCTAAATTGGTTTGATTGATTTTAAATGGTTGGAAAAGGACTTGGTGGACATAGAACACAAATTGATTGTTTTAAAATAAAAATTGGTAATAAACTCAACCCACTTGCATAATTGTTTTTAGTTTATGCATTACTACTTGGTTTGGTTTGTTTCTTGAGACTAATGCATGACACTAATAGTTAATTGGTTAAGGTTGATTTTGAAAACCTTGTGGGGTACACGAAAATCTCCCAAGTGAATGTATAATGAAAACCTTATGGGGTACACGGGAATTCCCAAGTGATCTTTATAATAGAGTCCATGGGGTACATGGAAATCTCCTAAGTGTTGGCCAATGACATTGCTTGCAAGCTATAGTTGGTATGACTATACTACTAACTAATGACTTAACAATTAACTTCTGAAATTGGTGGTTTGGTTATGTGTTAAATATTTTAATTGGGCAATAATGACGGGTTGTGGTAGCTAGCCGTGAAGATGTGAGTTCGAAAGGTTGACACTGAAAACTCATGTTTGCCGACATGAGAATTGATTTTGATGACCACGTACTTGCGGGGTACAAGGGAATCCCCCAAGCACACACACATACATATGTATCATAGAGGGCGATGGGTACAAGAAAATCCCTGGCCACCTATGGTATCTCCAGTTCGTACGGCTACACGCACTGGGATCGGTCCAGGGGGTAACAATGGACCCATATAGCCTGTGGGTGGATCATGATGGTAAAGCTATGCAACTCGGGTTAAAGATTTTTAATGCATGCTAAACTTGGTTCCCTTTCCCAACATGGTATATATCTATACATGTATGTGATTGCATATGGTTATTTACTTTGGTTTTGAATAATGGCATTATTTTTGTCCTTATTCCTGAGTACATGCTAGCGTTCACTCACTAACCCATCTTCGGGTACAAGGAAATTGATCAACGCATTTCAATATCAATGTCGTCTTCCTCCTCATCTTAATTTGTTTCTATTCACTATCAATAGAAAATTTATATGAGAAAATCATGTGTATCCAAACAGTTGGTGTAACAGAGAAGTATAAACTAGAAATCATCGGTTTTTCGATGCATCGAAGCATCGGAACCCTAAAATCAAGAAACAGATTGAAGAGAAAAAAAGGAATAATGGTGACATTAAGGAGCTCTAATATAAAATTATGCCAAGTATTCTTTTAATAAAATGAAAAAAGGAAAGAGGATAATATTTATAAAAAATACGCATAATTTATACATAACAAATGTATATTTTTGATATTTTTATGAAATATAAAATAAGAATAAGAAGAATGATCGATAGTCCTAATTATTCAGGACCCTGCCTGGATGGCTCAAATTGTCAAAGAGGGAGTGAATCAGATAACGTAAGGGCTGGGGTTCCAATATGGAGTCAGACTCTGCTCCAGGGTCAAATTCTAGGAACCTTGAACATGATGAACTCAAGCGAACTCAACTCGCTCATGAGCCACATGTTCAAAACCCTTCCCTTCTATTCCACTACCTCGTACCTATCGAAAATGAAAACCTTGAACTTCATCCCCTAGACTCCAATGGAGAAAACCACCATACTTTCTCCCAACTTGATAACTACAAGGGGAGAAGACCTGGGAAAAACAAAAAACACAGTGCTAGAGAAACTTCTCCATATCCCCTCAAGGAATACACACTATCATCAAGGTAAGAAATGACTCTAGACCCTGTTTTTTTCCAGTTGTTTATGCCATCCCCGATTTTAATACCCGCATGTTACTCTGGGGTGAATTGTGTTGTATTACTAATTCTTATAATGATGATTGTCTGATTGGGGGGATTTCAATGAGGTTTTAAGAGCCAACGAGAAATTTGGAGGGGCTCCCATCAACAATAATAGAGTCACCCACTTTTGGAAGTGCCTCAATTATTGCAACATGGTGGACCTAGGGTTTAATTGGTGTAAATACACCTGGACCAATAGGAGGCACCATAATAGAAAACATCTTATCCAGGAAAGACGTGATAGATGTGTTGCTAATACTTTCTGAATAAACCCCTACCCTAACTCCTTATCACCCACCTCCCCCAAACCATATTTGACCACTACCCCATATTTATATCCCTTAACAAGAGATATCAGGTGCAATACACTAAACCCTTTAGATTTGAACCTATGCGGTGCAATCATCCCTCTTTCTAAGGGTTAGTTGAGAGTTGTTTTAATGACTCTGGGCCTCTGAACTAATATATTTATAAGTTCCACAAAAATGCCATCAGCTGGAATACCTCTGTCTATGTCAACATCTTCCATAAATTCAAAGTGATCCTTGCAAGACTGGATGGAATCCAAAGATCCCTTAATTGCCATTCCAGCTCTTACCTCCATGATTTTAAAAATGAACTCCTCTATGACTATGAAAGCATCCTCAAATGTGAGCAGGACTTCTGGAAAGTTAAATCTAGAATATCATGGCTCACTGATGGAGATGCAAACACCTCCTTCTTCGATACCTCAACTCTTAACATAAAAAGGAGAAACAAAATTATTGAGCTTAAGGATGAAGTCGGGAACCCTATTATTGGGGAAACCAACATCCAAACTCACATCCTTAACCATTTCAAAGATTTGTTTGTTATAAGCCACAGTTGTAGCCCCAACAGATACTTCATCCCAATTAACAACTTCCAAACCCTCTCCCAAGATACGAGATCCCTACTTGAATCCCCCCAGAGACAATAAAATCTTGGTCGCTCTAAAATATTTCAAACCTCTAAAGGCCCCTGGGCCTGATGGGCTCCACCCTCTCTTCTTCCAAAAGTTCTGGGGCACAGTTGGCACAAAACCACTGCTTTCTGCAAACAAGTCTTCAAAAGTAGCTCCATGCCCCCGAATAAAAATTCTACCTTGCTTTGCCTCATACCTAAATGCAAAAATGCATCCACCATAAAAAGTTACAGGCCCATTGGACTGTGCAATACCACCTATAAATTAGTTACCAAGATCATTGTTAACCGGATCAAGCCCTACCTCCATTCCATCATTGGGCCAAGTCAAGCTAGTTTCTTAGATAATAGAAGAACCTCTGACCATGCCATCATAATACAAGAATACGTCTCCCATTTTAACAAAATGGAACAAAAATCCAAACATGATCCTTAAGATAAATCTTGATAAAACCTTTGACAAAATTGAATGGTCTTTCATTAAAGACATTCTTCTCTTCTTTGGCTTCCCAAAGAACATCTCCAATCTCATCATGTCTTGTGTCACCACCTTTTTTATAGCTGTCCTGATAAATGGTAATAAGACTCAGTACTTCTACCCTTTTAGAGGCATAAAATAAGTTGATCTCATATCTCCTTACCTCTTCATCCTTTGCATGGAGAGGCTCTCCAGAGGCATTCAAGATGAGGTTCATACTGAAAGATGGAACCCTATCAGCATCACCCCTAGGGGCCCTAAGATCTCATATATTTTCTCTCCAGAGGCATTTTGCACCATTTTGCCTGCTTGACCACCCAAACACCCCCTCCGACCTCAACGACCTACACTTTCCTGCTCTTCAGCCTGTGTGGCACGCCCCAACCAATTTTTACCCTAAAACATTGATAAGTCGTCAATTTGACGACTTGCTAGCACCTTTTAGGCCTAAATTATCATGCTTTTTCATTGATTTGATGGTAATCCCTTACTTAATGTTCATTTGTCTAGGTAAAAGTTAAAAGAGAAGATGAGCAAGTCATTCAAGTCAACAAGAGGCCAAATGTGAAGGAAAAGAGCCATCTGCTTTGCATCCGCTTTGCATCTACTTTGGATCTGCTTTGCATTTGCTTAGGAGTTGTTTTCCATCTTCTCTCTATCTGCTCTTCATTCATTTTAGATCCGCTCAAGCAGATTAAGAGAAAGGTAAAAATTTTGTAATTTTGTCAAATGTGCAAGTGGGGCTTATTTAAGGGGTCTTGTAACTCATTTTCATCCATCATGCTACAACTTTACCTCCCATATTTAGTCTAGGGTTTTTGTAACTTCTTGGATCTTGGAGCAAGACTTGTACTAAATTTTGAGCTAAGAAGACATTAGAGTGATTTCTAAGTGTAGATTTGGCTTCACCCATTGAAGATTCATTGGATTCTAAAGTGTGGTTTGCACTCTCTTTATTTTCTTATGGATAACTTTGATGGAAATGTTGGTTTATTTGTGTTTATTATCATTATGAGTTGCTAAATCTACTCCTTTTGGTAACTCAACGAGCTTCTAGACTTTAGCTTTGCCTAATGATTTCAACTTTTTTTTCATGACATTATATCTAAGTGTGGAGTTCTATCTACTTACAACTTGTGAAAAATAACATGGATCATCTTTCAGTTCGATATCATAATCGAATTCTTAGAGGCATATAACATAGTTACTAGAAATAGGTGGTTTAGAATTCTTAAGGAATTTTTTATTCCCACTTGTTCGGGGATCCTCCAATAATATGTTTAGATAAAATGAATTTTTCTTTATGTGGCTTATCATGTGGTGATGGATCTTAAACTGGTTGCTCTTCAGATAATTCATGAGAATTTGTCTGATTAGCATTCAAGTTTCCAACACATAAAGGTACCACGGATGCGGGGGTGCGCTCGGGGCCTAGTCGTGTTTTAGGAAAAAAATTACTCGAGGCATGACAGACAGGCTGAGGAGCGGGGAAGTATGGGCCGTTAGGGTCAGCGGATCTATTTGGGTAGTCAAATGGGCGAAACAACATGAACGGATGTTTTTTTAGCCAAATCAGTGTATTATAGCCCACAGTTGTGGGGGTGCGCCCGGGCCCAGGCGTATTTTGGACCAAAAATGCCAGGTAGGCTGAGGAGCTGAAGAGTGTGGGATGTTGAAGTCGGAGGAACTGTTTGAGTGGTCGAACGGGAAAAACGACGCGAGCGGTCCGTTTTCAGGCCAAATTGCTATAGCCCACGGTTGCTGGCGTGCGCTTGGGGCCAGGCGTGTTTTGTGCCAAAAATTGCTTGTAGTGTGCCAGGCAGGCAAAAGAGCGAGAGAGTGCGAGTCGTTAGAGTCGACGTGGCCATGTGGGTGGTCAAACGAGTGAAACAACGTGAATGGGCCATTTTTGGGGCTAAATCGGTATGTTATAGCCTACAGTAGCGGAGGTGCGCTCAGGGACCATGTACTTTTGGGGCCAAAAATTGCTCAGGGCATTCCAGGTAGGCTAAAAAGTGGGGAGTATGGCTCGTTGAGGACGGCGGGGGTGTTTGGGTAGTCAAATGGGCAAAACAGTGCGAACGGGCTATGTTTTGGGCAAAATCGATGTGCTAAGCCCACGGTTGAGAATTTTGGGTCGAAAATAGCTCGAGGTATTCCAGTTAGGCTGAGGAATGGGAGAGTGTGGGCCGTTGGGTTCAGCGGGACTGTTAGGGTGGTCAAAAGATTGAAACGACGCGAACGGGCTATTTTTGGGCCAAATAGGTGTGCTATAGCCCACAGTTACGAGATTGCGCCTGAGGCTCGAGTGTGTTTTGGGCCAAAAATCTCTCGGGGCATGCCAGGAAGGCTGTGGAGCAGGGGAGTGTGGGTCATTGGGGTCGTCGGGGCCGTTTGGGTCATCAAACGAGCAAAACGACGTGAATGGGTCATTTTTGGGCCAAATCAATGTGCGTTAGCCCCCAGTTGCGGGGGTGTGACCGGTGACCGGGAGTGTTTTAGGTCAAAAATTACTTGGGGCATGCCACATAGGTTGAGGAGCGGGAGAGTTTGGGCTGTTGAGGTCGGCGAGGCTGTTTGGGTGGTCAAACGGGCAAAACAGCACGAACGGGCCATTTTCGGGCCAAATCATTGTACTTATGAGGGTGCGCCGGGGTCCTAGGCGTGTTTGGGGCCGAAAATATCTTGGGGCATGACAGGAGGGTTGAGGATCGGGCGAGTGTGGGTCGTTGGAGTCGGTGGGGATGTTTGGGCTGTCAAACAAGCAAAACAGCGCGAACCAACCATATTCGATCCAAGCCGGCGTGCTGTAGCCCACAATTGCGAGTGTGCGCTCGGGGCTCGAGCGTGTTTTGGGCCTAAAATTTCTCGAGGCATGTTAGGCAGACTGAAGAGCGAGGTAGTATGGACCGTTGAGGTGGGCGGGGCCGTTTGGGTTGTCAAACGGGCAAAATAGCTTGAACGGGCCATTTCAGGGAAAATTGATGGGCTATAGCCCACGGTTAGGGGGTGCGCCCGAGGCCCGGATGAGTTTTGGGTTTAAAATTGCTCGAGGCATGCCAAGCAGACTGAGGAGTGAGGGAGTGTGGGTTATTGGGTCGGCAGGTCCGTTTTGGTGGATAAACGGGCAAAACGGTGCAAATAGCGTGTTGTCGGGCCAAATCGATCTGCGTAGCCCATGGTTACGGGAGTGTGCCCGGGCATGTTTTAGGATGAAAATATCTCAGGGAATTCCATGCATTCTGAGGAGCGGTGAAGTATGTGTCATCGGGGTCGGCGGGACTGTTTGGGTGGTCAAACGGGCGAAACGACGCGAATCAGCTATTTTTGAGCCAAATTGATGTGTTATAGCCTATGTTTGCAGGGGTGCACCGGGGATAGAGCGTGTTTTGGTCCAAAAATTGCTCGGGGCATGCCAGGCAGGCTGAGGAGCGACGGAGTGTGGGCAATTAGAGTCGGTGAGGCCGTTTGTGTGGTCAAACGGGCGAAACAGCGCAAATGGACCATTTTTGGGTTAAATCATCGTGGGGGTGTGCCTATGGCTAAAACTGTATCGAGACATGGCAGACAAGCTGAGGAGAGAGGGAGTGTGGGTTGACGGGGCCATTTGGGTGGTCAAACGGGAGAAACAACGCGAATGAGCCATTTTCAAGCCAAATTAGTGTGTTATAGCCCACAGATGTGGGGTGCGCCCGGGACCCAAGCGTGGTTTGGGCCAAAAATCACTCAAGGCATGCCAGTCAGGCTGAGGAAAGAAGGAGTGTGGGTTGTTGGTGTATGCGGGGCCGTTTGGGTAGTCAAACATGCAAAACAGCACTAACGGGCTATTTTCGGGCCAAATTGGTGTGCTACAACCTATGGTTGTGGTGGTGCCTCGAGGCCCAAGAATGTTTTTGGCTGAAAATCGCTCAGGGCATGCCAGAAAGGCTGAGAAGTGGGAGAGTGTGGGTCGTTGGGGCCGTTTGGGTTGACAAACGGGCAAAACGATGTGAACGGGTAATTTTTAGGCCAAATTTGTGTACTATAGCCCACGGTTGAAGGGGTACTCTCGAGGCTCAGGCGCGTTTTAGGCCAAAAATTGCTCGGGGCGTGCCAAGAAAATTGAGAAGCGGGGGAGTGTGAGCCATTAGGTCTGGTAAAGCTATTTGGATGGTCAAATGGGCGAAAAAACACGAATAACCCATTTTCAGCCCAAATTGATGTACTATAGCCCATGGTTATGGGGGCGCTCTTGGGGCTCGGTGGTGTTTTGGGTTGAAAATTGCTTGGTGGGGCCGTTTGGGTGGTCAAACGAGCGAAACAGCGCAAACGGGCCCTTTTCTAGCCAAATCGGTGTGCTATAGCCCACGGTTGTGGGGTTACGCCCAGAACTCGGGTTTGTTTAGGCTGAAAATCACTTGGGGCTCGCCAGGAAGGCTAAGGAGCGAGGCTATTTTTAGGCTAAATCGATGTGCCATAGCCCATAGTTGCGGGGGTGCGCCCGGGGCTCGGGCTTGTTTTCGACCGAAAATTGCTCAGAGCATGTAAGGCAGGCTGAGGAGCGGGAAAGTGTGGGTCGTTGGGTTCGAAGGGGTCATTTTGGTGATTAAATGGGCGAATAGGCGCGAACTGGCCGTTTTCAAGCCAAATCATTGTGCTAGCCCATGATTGCGGGGGTGCGCCCGGGGCCCGGGTGTGTTTTGGGCTAAAAATTGCTCGAGGCATGCCAGTCAGGCTAAGGAGAGAGGAGGTGTGAGCCGTTGGGGTCAGCGGGTCTGTTTGGGTGGTCAAACGGGCGAAACAACATGAATGAGCCATTTTTGAGCCAAATTATTGCGGTGGTGCGCCCAGGCCTAAGCATTTTTAGGCCAAAAAACTCTCGTGGTATGCCCGGTAGGCTGAGAAGTAGGAGAATGTGGGTCGTTGGGTTCGACGGGGCCGTTTGGGTGGTCAAACTTGCAAAATGACGGTAACGAGCCAATTTCGAGCCAAATCGATATGTTATAGCCCACGGTTGCGGAGGTGCGCCTGGGGTTCGAGCATATTTTTGCCAAAAATCGCTCGTCACATGCCAGACAGGCTGAGAAGCAAGGAAGAGTGGGGTGTTGGGGTCGGTGGGGCATTTATGTGATCAAACGGGCGAAACGACGCGAACGGGCTATTTTTGAGTAAAATTGGTATTTTATAACCTACGGTTGTAGGGATGCGCTCGGGGGTCGGGCGTTTTTTGGGCCAAAAATTGATCCGAGCGTGCCAGGCAGGTAGAAAAGTGGAGAGTATAGGCCGTTGGGGTTGGTCGGGCCGTTTGGGTGGTCAAACGGTCGAAACGATGCGAACGGGCTATTTTAGGGCCAAATTAGTGTGCTACAGTCCACGGTTGCGAGGGTGTGCTCAGGGCTCGGTCGTGTTTTAGCTCAAAAATCACTCGGGGCATGCCAAGCAAGTTGAGGAGCGGGAGGAGTGTGGGCCGTTGGGGTCGGTGAGGCAATTTGGGTGGTCAAACGGGCGAAACAGCGCGTAGAGGCTATTTTCAGGCCAAATCGCAATGCTATAGCCCACAGTTATATGGTTACGCCGGGGCCCGAGCATGTTTCTGGTCGTTAACAGCTCGGGGCATGCCAGGCAGGCTGAGGAATAGGGAATTATGGGCCGTTGGGGTCGTTTGGATTGTTAAACGGGAGAAACTGCGCGAACGAGCCATTTTTGGGTCAAATGGGGGTGCTACAACCTATGGTTGTGAGGGCACGCTTGGGACCCAGGCGTATTTTGGGCTGAAATTCACCCGAGGGCGTGCCAGGTAGGCTAAGGAGCGAGAGAGTGTGGGCCATTAGGGTCAACGGGTCCGTTTGGGTGGTCAAACAGGTAAAAAGGCGTGAACGAGCCATTTTTGGGCAAAATTGATGTGCTATTGCCCCCGGTTGCGCGAGGGTGCGCCCGGGGCTCGAGCGTGTTTTTGGTCAATAATTGCTCAGGGCGTGTCAGGAAGGCTAAGGACTGAGGAAGTGTGGGTCGTTGGGGTCGGCGAGGCTGTTTGGGCGATCAAACAGGCGAAACGGCGCGAACGGGCCATTTTCAAGCAAAATCGGGGGTGCTATAACCCAAGGTTGCGAGGGTGCACTCGGGGCCCGGGTATGTTTTTGGTCAAAAATTGCTCGGGGTGTGCCAGGTAGGCTGAAGAGTGGGGAAGTATGGGACGTTGGAGTCGGTGGGACCGTTTGGATGGTCAAACGGGGGAAACGACGCGAACAGGCCATTTTCGAGCCAAAGGTTATGGGGTGCGCCTTGGGCCCGGGTGTGGATTGGGTCAAAAATCTCTTGGAGCTTGCCAATGAAGTCGAGAAGTGGGGTAGTGTGGGCCGTTTGGGTCGGCGGGGTCATTTGGGTGGTCAAATGGGCGAGACGGTGCGAACGGGCCATTTTCGGGCCTAATTGTTGTGCTATAGCTCACGGTTGCGGGGGTGCGCGAGGGTCCCGGGCATATTTTGGGCCAAAAATTACTCTGGGCATGTCGGGCAGGATGAGTAGCAGAGGAGTGTGGGCCGTTGGGGTGGGTAGGGTCGTTTGGGTGGTCAAACGGGCGAAACAGCGCGAACGGGCCATTCTCGAGCCAAATCGATGTGCTATAGCCCATGGTTGTGCGGGTGGCAGGTTTTAGGCCGAAAATCGCTCGAAGCATTTCAGGAAGGCTGAGGAGCGGGGGAGTGGGTAGGAGGGGTCGTTTGAGCAGTCAAACGGGCGAAATGGCACGAACGGACCATTTTCGAGCCAAATCGGTGTGCTATAGCCCACAATTTCGGGGGTGCACCCGGGTCCCGAGCGTGTTTCGGGCCAAAAATAACTCGGTCCGTGCCAGGCAGGCTGAGGAGCAGGGGAGTGTGGGCCGTTGGGTTCGGTGGGGTCGTTTGGGTGGTCAAACGGGCAAAGGTCTACAAGGACAATTTGAAGGTCTACAGGGCTTTTGTTTGTGCTGATTATTTGAAGTTTAGAGAAAGCAATGCGAAAGGCAAGTTTGAGAAAGTTGGTTTCACTTCCAAACATTTTGCAGGTAGATAATCATCTTTGTTATAGCCATTTCTTCTTCCCGTTTGGTGTTATACTCCTAAGGCATTGTTTTAAAACCTTATCTTTTGGATCCCCTGATGCAGACGCTACTCGATATCTCCTGTGCTAATGTCATGTACTGATTCTGTAGGATGAAACTCCAATTGCCAGATAATGTGGTTAGGCCCCACTACAAGTCTTATTATATGTAACGAGTAATGCATTCCATCTATTTCAGCAAATCTCTTGGACTGCTAGTGTAACGACTGGTCTGCATTCTTTACGCGAAGTATCCTGACACAATATTAGTAGCGTAACAAGATTGTTAATCCCAACAAAATGCGTCAACGAATTAAAACCATCAATTCATAACTTTTATATACTCGCTGCCAAGTTTTGGGATCACAGGTTTCGGAAGAAGATGCAATCTTGTAATTGCAACACTTTCTGGTAACAGAAAAGTGCTGGAGCAGAGAAATTAACCAACTTCCAAATAGTACTCACATCAACAAAGATGCTAATATAAAAGGAATGTGAGCAGACAAATAACTGCTGATTCTCTTTTCATTCTAAATAAACAAAGATCTAAACCAGATACATTTGTAAACTTTTCTCCAGCAGTGCCAAGAACTTAAAATGGATATGTCAGAACACACCTAGTTTAAATATAATCAGTTAGTAAATGTACCCATAAGAACAACTGACACAGGCAATTTGTTGTTCCTCCAAGGCATATCCCGGAAAGAACACTCTCCTTAGATCTGTGAACCGACATATCTACAACCTTATTTACTCTGGCTTCTTTAAGTTCAGGCAGTTATCTGTCGCCTGGTTGAACAACTCCTGGACCTGCTTTAGCTCCTTCTCTACATCACCAAACTGTGTCTTAGAATAAGTCAAAAAAGTGATAATATAAAAAGGTACATGCAAATTTGGACCTTAGCCTGATTACAACTACTTCCACTAAATCTCTCAAAAAGAAAACAAAGGGAAAAAAATACATGAATGTCACTTTCCTCCACCACAAACTGTGCACTCAAGTAAAGGATATAAGTTGTGTGGAAGGCTGATGAGCTGGAAGTAGTTGCTCAATCAGTTCATAAGCATCTCAGTCTGTCTCTGTGTGTGTGTAGAGGGTATTGCGACATAAAAGTCTATTCCAAAGTCAAAGCTATGTTAGATACACTAAGGACAAATTCTTACCTGCAGCTTCCAGTTTTTTTTGAAGTTCTTGGGACTTGGCCAACTGCATCATTCTCATCCTACATTATAGAGTAAGAATTTGGGTATAATGCAAGACAAAACACTAAGCGCATAAACATAGCAACAAATAATCTTCTTTATCCTTTTTAATTTTTTATGTAGCTACTGTACAACTTTTGTTTCTTATAGCCTATTTGGCCCGACTTCTAAAATCAACTTATTTTGAATTTTTTTTTCAAACGGTACTTTTGATGAGAAGCAGTTTTTGTCTGGCTAATCATTTTTAAAAACACTTTTGAACAGTAATTACTGTTTGGCAAAAACTTTTAAAAAGTGCTTCAAGTGTATTTTCTCAAATTGCTTTTCAAAAAAGTACTTGCGGGAAAAAACTACTTTTTATAGCTTCTGAAAAACAGTTCTTGCTACTTCCTAAAAGCACTTAATTTTTTGGCCAAGCACATCGCCAGACACCTAAAATTGACACGAACTTTCACTTTGACACCTTAAGTCTACGTTGTTTATTTTAGGCATGTCAACTAGTATTTTGGTGTGTTATTTTAATATTTTTTACACAATCAACAAAATATACAATAGGGGTGTATTACACGCGTCTATGACGTGTAAAGTGACGAATTATGTAATGACATTGTCATTTTTCTCAAAAAAATAAATAATAATTAATTAATTTAAATTTTTTTTAAAAAACTTTAATTAGTAAATGGCCCCCTACCCCACCCCAAGGTCATCTTCTCAATACCCCACCCCCCAAATTAGTTATTGCTATGCCCGCCACCCCCCACAGATCATCTTCTTCAATACCACCCCCCCTCCCCCCCACACCAAAATCCAAATCTTCTCCAAAATTATTGTGCTGCAATTCCAACCCCCACCACAAGATCATCTTCTACAATACCCCACCCCTCAAATTTTCTTCACTAACCCAACCCTCCCTCTCCCCCTCCCTAAAACCTCAGAGGAGGACGACATCAAATTGGGGCAAAATTCAGCTGGAAAAATGAAATTTTTAATCAAATTGAGAGACACAGTTGAAATTGTGCAAAACCCAGTTGGAAAAGTGATATATTAAACTATTGTTTACTGTCGATGCATTTGACCTTTTTTTTCTGATTTTCATGAGTTTTATGATTTTTTTTTCATGTTTTTGCAGTGGTGCTCTAACTGAAGGAAAAAAAATAGTGAACAATTATAGGTATTAAGAAGAGTATTTACTCTAACTTGAAGAAAAAAAATGGTGGAAAGCCATGGGAGAAAGAGTGAGGAAGGAGGAGAAAGAAAGATGAAAAAACCACGAAAATACCACTCAAACGCGCTCAAAATGCGTGTAGCATACGTGCCATAATGACTCAGCAAAAAGTGTCAAAATGACACGCTTGGATACTAGTTGAGGTGTCAAAAATGAACGTCTATTTTAGGTGCCAAAGTGAAAGATCGTGCCAAATTTAGGTGTCTATCGATGGAATAAGCTTTTCTTCCTTTTAGCGACTATGAGCTCATAGGGAGATAGAATGAACTTGGTTAGCTGGGACTAAGAAGGGATAGGATTTGATTAGCGCGCTTTCTGCCTATCCTTTCCTTACTCTGTCGATGGTATGCCTGAGATGGCAGTCTTTCTCCTTGGCTTGTACTCGAGATCCGATGTTCGAAAGACAACCAATCCTTGTCCAGTAACCATTTCGAGTGGGAGTTCGGATCTTTGTTCAAAGGAGGGGGTCTATTAGCAGAGCGTCAATAATCGGGTTCTTGCCTTGCATTGGTTTTCATTCCGCACTATCCGGTCACTGGTGTGTTTGGCCTAATTTTTTCCCAAAAAGCTTGGTCAACAACCTCACTTATTCTTAAAAAAAACACTTTTTGAGAAAAATAAAGCAAGCAATTATGGCCTCAAAAAAACTTGGTCAAACAAGCTATTAGTAAGAATTTAGAATATGGAATTGGAATTAGAGGAAGACCGCATCACCTGGAGTTCTGCAATTCTTTTCAGTTGGGCTTCTTCACCCAATCTGATAAAGGAAGAGCAGCAACCAACGCATCAAACTGCCCAAAAAGGGAAAAAACATGTAGTTAACAATATAATGACATTGTAACAAAGCTACACTTTAGGAGCACATAGCAATTGGTCTGAATCAGAGCCACTCAATCTTCAAGGCTACTCTCTAGTGCCAGGCTGTGCAGCTTAAGTTTGATGGGATGCCAAATTAGATTGCCACAGATTGTGAGGAGGCCAAGAAGAAAACAAGGGAAATGTAACTGTGAACAGGGTAGTCCATATACAATCCGTAGAAAATAGCTAGGGCGATAAACTAGAATTCAGTTTCCGATTTTGATGAGCAAGGTTTAGTCGGTGAAACTTAGCCTAGATGTCAAAGTCTCTGGACTGACGAGCTCAAATCAAGTTCTAAAATTAAAGTCCCTAGAGGTATTTGATTCTATCCAACTAGTAATTGAGATTTTCCCACCATTATGCAATTCAGCTAGGTTTTAATTGAGTAGTTGGCGGTGCTAATAACATTGTTGTATTTGTCGTTAAAATAAAAGACAAAATACTAAATACTTTGAACTCAACCACATTGGTCTTAGGTCTCATTGAACAAGGACTTCATGTTACCTGGTACAGAACTGCATGCACACAATAAATATGATAAAAAGGGCATCCCGGTGCACTAATCTCTCGTTATGCACATGGCCCGAGGAAGGTCCCGACCAAAGGGATCTACTGTACACAGCCTCACCTTACATTTCTGAAAGGGGCGGTTTCCAAGGATAGTCAAAGGAAGACGAAAAGTCGTTATTTTGCCCAAAAAATAAAATCTTTTAGAAATGGAAAGTGTGTTATAAATATAGCACCAAGAAGGTGCTATCAGAAGTATTTGCAAGGAACAAAAGGATATACCGCATCCTATTCTTAATCATTTAAACAATAGTCCATACCACTGCCTCAGATGAAGTAGAGAGGTTGTTTCCGATAGACCCCCGGCTCAGGATACACAAAAATGAAACAAAAGTAAATATTTTATCTTAATTTTCGAAAAAAGGTAAAATTCCCTATTCTTGGGATCACAGATATTCTCAAAGTACATGCATGTTATCCATATATACTGGTCGGGGGATAGCTTAGCAATTGATCAATAAGCAAACGAGGATGTAATAGAAAGAAAATGTGAAGGTAGGGAGATTTACCTACTTGGCAGCCTTAATAAAAGCAACACTCATCTTCTTTGGTTGCTCTGCAACATTGGTTGAGTCTTCTGTCGGATTAACAGGAGGAGGTTCCGGATAATTAGGTGACAGACGCACAGGAGGGGCGTCCCTCTGAAGTGTACCAAAGGTGTTGAAAGTAGTATAAGAGTGCACGTAGTTTAACTTTGTTGCAGTTGTCATGCACAACATTCTAGTTGTTGTTCCTTTTGTGAAATGTTCTTAGTCACGACATCCCGTCTCAAAGAAAGGTTTGCTAGAAGTGCCAAAAAAATGCAACAGAATTAAAAAAGCAACGAGTTCTTGGGGTTATCAAGCTGACAAATTAAAAATATGCAAAATTTCCTACAATAATTAATTAGTCACGAGAACGCACACACACCACATAACTCAGGAAATCTTGTGGTTAGTCAGTTAATTTTTTAGAATATATTGATTCTTACTTCGAAGGCAGAATTTTATACCTATCAACAATTTAAGTTATATGGGAAGCAAATAAGAACACATAAGCAATGATACCAAACTTGAGGTTTCATTTGAGAAAACATAAGCAAATACAGTAGGTGTTATTTGGTCTGAATAAACTGGGACAAATTTTGAATGTTGGTTGTTATCATTAAATTGTTGACCCAAATTAATAGTGATCTACTAAGGTTTAAAAGTTAAATGGGTCTAAAGACACCTCATAAAATATAGAGTCTTATGTGTAGATACCCGAATGCAATTTCTAGTTTAATGATGTGCCAAATTAGATTCATTTTACATAAACTTGTGCCTTTAAAAATTAGGTCATGGTCCCCAAATCATACATAAGGTTTCTTTTCTGATATTCCATCGTTGGATACTTGGAATTTTCATAAAAGAGGAAAATGGAATTGGGCAATTTTATTGAACTGTTACATTCACTAAGAACTCAGAAAATGAAAGGTTACAATCAAATGAACTCAATTTTAGCTCAGCCTTTTGATTGCCATGGAAATCCAGTAATGGAAGAATCGAGAAGAGAATTAGGGTTGAGAGGAAGAAGATGAGTGTGGAAAAATAAGTTGAGAGAGAATCTGAGTAATTACTTTCCCCAACCGGCTCAGTCCAATTAGTTATATAACCAGCTAGAATTAGTTGATTTGATCTCCACCATTGGATTAGTAATTGTTTTATTTTCTAATATCGGTCAACTTTTTATTTAAAGACACAAGTCACGTGGTTGTGATCGACTTCCACCCATATCTATGGTGACACGTACCCTAATATAGCTCCCATCCCCCCCCCCCAATTCATCTACGCACTGTAGGATCCTTAGCCCTAATTCATAACAAGTTGAGAGTCTCCTAAGTCTTGATTTGAAAAACCCCTAACTGCAAGACGACAAGTTTCATCTATCTTCATGGATTCAGATACACTTCTGCATCTAGTTTTATATTCTCAATAATTTGACATGATACTTCTTGGCAAAAGATGATCATCTTTGTCACTAAAGTTTTGGTTCTAAATATAAACAAGTGTTTTTCTTACTTATTTACCCGTGTTTGGTTGGTAAATATAAAAAATATTCCCCTCTTCGGTTGCAAAGAGAAAAACAATTTCCAGAAGGTAATTGTTTCTTGTGCTCCTCCCCCAAATCCTCACCCCAAGCCTGATATAGCCAACTAGGGATTGCATTTTCCAGCTTGTAATTAGCAAGTATTCTCATTATCTTATGAAGATTGTTTTGAGGAAACAATTTGTTAGTTGTTCTACCATATTGTTGCAAAGAAACAAGATACTTACTAATTTATGACGGTAGATAGCTGAAAGAAATCACAGAGTTTTTCATTTTTGGATAACCGTGTATCTGGACCATTCCCACACCTCAACTAATTCCACCGGATGAGACCTCCGACTAGCAACACAACAGGTACCCGGTAACTCAGTCCACCAAGACCGATACAAGTAAGAAAAAGTCACCTGATGTTTTTTGTGTTTATCATAACCTAGCAACGGTTGACATCCGCCCCTTATTTAAGTGTTGTTACAACTTATCCAAGCAAAAAAAAGAAATTATCAAAAGTATTAATAGCAAAGGAAAACATAACTTGAAAATTTGATAGTTAACTTGTGAAATCCAACAGTTATTTTATCGGTATCGTTAAACCTTAGTGTAAATTTAGGTGGTTAGTGAATGGGTAATTCTTGTCTAGTGTAAGAAAAAACAAGAACATGAATGTAAATGGAGAATACTTGTCTACCAGAATTTGATAGCTAATGGTCGGAGAATGGTAAACTTTTGAAGAAACAAAGAAGGGAGAGTGATCGGGTGGGGGAGAGGGCAAAAAGCTAATAGTATTTGGTCTTAATTATGTGCATCTTATGGAGCCCACTAACAATGAATTAAATCCCACCACCTACATTATATATAAATACTTGAGATAACATTTTTTCTTTTACTTACCAAATAGTAAAAAATAAATAAATAAGAAAACCAAATTGTCCCCCAAGAAAGCATTTTTGATTGAAAAATATTTACTTGGTACCAAACCCACACTAAGTCTAATTAGAAATAATTTCTCACATTTAATTCATTGTTAGCGGTCTCCAAGAGACATACATAATTAAGCTCAAATACTATCAATTTTTTGCCCTCTCCCCCAACCGATCACTCCATTTTCTGTTTTTACAAAAGCGTTTTACTATTCTCCACCCATCAGTTATCAAATTCCTGTAGACAGGTATTCTCCATTTCCATTCATGTTCTTGTTTTTCTTACACTAGACAATACTTACCATTTACTAACCACCTAACTTTACACTAAGGTTTAACGATACTAATAGAGTAACTGATGGATTCCACAAGTTAACTATCAAATTTTCAAGTTATGTTTTCCTTTGTAATTAATATTTTTAATAATTTCTTTTTTTCTTTGATAAGTTGTAACAACAATTAAATAAGTGGCGAATTTCAACCGTTGCTAGCTATGTTAAACAAAAAAAGCCAGGTGATTTCTTCTTATTTATATCGGTCTTGGTGAACTGAGTTACCTGGAACCTGTTGTGTTGCTAGTTGGAGTTCTCAGATATCCCGTGGAATTAGTTGAGGTGTGGGAATGGTCCAAATACCACGGTCATCCAAAAATGAAAAACTCTGTGATTTCTTTCAGCTATCTACCGTCATAGAATAGTAAGTGTCATGTTTCTTTGCAACAATATGGTAGAACAACTAACAAATTGTTTCCTTAGAACGATCTTCATAAAGATAATGAAGAATACTTACTAATTAAAAGCTGGAAAATGCAATCCCTAGTTAGCTATATCAGGTTTGGGGCGAGGATTTGGGCGGGGGGGAGGGGGGGGGAGCACAAGAAACTATTACCGTCTGGAAATTGTTTTTCTCTTTGCAACCAAAGAGGGGAAGACTTTTTCTATTTACAAACCAAAAACCGGAAAATAAGTAAGAAATACAATTGTTTATGTTTAGAACCAAAACTTTAGTGACAAAGATGATCATCTTTTGTCAAGAACTATCATGTCAAATTATTGAGAATATAAAACTAGATGCAGAAGTGTATCTGAATCCATGAATATGGATGAAACTTGTCGTCTTGCAATTAGAGGTCTTCCAAATCAAAACTTAGGCGACTCTCAACTTGTTATGAATTAGGGATAGAATCCTACATTGCGTAGATGAATTGATCTGGGGGAATGGGAGCTGAATTAGGGAAGTGGAGTACGCGTCACCAAGATATGAGTGGAAGCCAGTCGCAACCACGTGACTTGTGTCATTAAATAAAATGATGACTGATATTAGAGAATAAAACAGTTACTCATCCAATGGTGGAGATCAAATCAACTAATTCCAGCTGGTTATATAACTAATTGGACTGAGTCAGTTAGGGAAAGTAATTACTGGTATTTCTCAGATTCTCTCACAACTTCTTCCACACTCGTCTTCTTCCTCTCAGCCCTAATTCTCTACTCGATTTTTTCATTAATGAATTTCCATGACGATCAAAAGGATGAGCTAAAATTGAGTTCATTTGATTGTAACCTTTCCTTTTCTGAATTCTTAGTGAATGTAACAGTAGATTAATCAACAAAATTGCCCAATTCCATTTTCCTCTTTTAGGAAAATTCCAAGTACACATCCAATGATGGGATATTAGAAAAGAAACCTTATGTATGATTTGGGGACCATGACCTAATTTTTAAAGGCACAAGTTTATGTAAAATAAATCTAATTTAGCACTTCATTAAACTAGAAATTGCATTCGGGTATCTACGCATAAGACTCCATATTTTATGAGGTGTCTTTAGACCCATTTAACTTTTAAACCTTAGTAGATCACTATTAATTTAGGTCAAAAATTTAATGATAGAAACCAACATTCAATATTTGTCCCAGTTTATTCAGACCAAACAACACCCACTGTATTTGCTTATGTTTTCTCAAATGAAAACTTAAGTTCGATATCATTGCTTATGTGTTATTATTTGCTTCCCATATAGCTTAAATTGTTGATAGGTACAAAATTTCGCCTTTGAAGTAAGGATCAATATTTTCTAGAAAATTAATTGACTAACCGCAAGATATCCTGAGTTATGTGGTGTGTGTGCATTCTCGTGACTAAGTAATTATTGTAGGAAATTTTGCATATTTTTAAGTTGTCAGCTTGATAACCCCAAGAACTCGTTGCTTTTTTAATTCTGTTGCATTTTTGGCACTTCTAGCAAACCTTTCTTTGAGACAGGATGTCGTGACTAAGAACATTTCACAAAAGGAACAACAACTAGAATGTTATGCATGACAACTACAACAAAGTTAAACTGTGTGCACTCTTATACTACTACAGTAAGATACTCTTGTCTAGGATACGTGACTGAGTAATCTTCAACTGCTTTAAATCTTGTGGATTTTACGACCAATTCTGTTAGATTTGATAGTTTTCGAAACAGTCAGCATTTTTGTGGTGAAATCTATGTTAGTGCCATAAACACGTGACACTTTTTTTTGTTATGGTGGTTAGTTCTACCAAAAGCAATTTGAACGGACTTATGTGATTATATCTTTCTTGAGGAAGTTCTTTGATAATTCTATCTATGACTGATGTGTAAGTTATAGCTAGTTTATGAAAATAACGGTATCCTGAATCCTTGTCACTCTCACTATATTATATCTGCAATTGGATGAAATCTCAATTCACGATTTTTCTTTTTTTTTTTGCAATTTAGGGACGGATCTGCAAGATGGATATCATATCACAGCTACAGGAACAAGTAAATACAATTGCACCTCTTACTTTCAACACCTTAAGTACACTTCAGAGGGACACCCCTCCTATGCATCTGTCACCTAATTATCCGAAATCTCCTCCTGTTAATAGCAAACAAAGCATATAAGCGCTGCTTTTATTAAGGCTGCCAAACAGGTAAATCTCCCTACCTTCACATTTTCTTTCTATTACATCCTCGTTTGCTTATTGATAAGCTATCCCCTGACCAATATATCTGAATAACGTGCATATACTTTGGGAATATCCGCGATTCCAAGAATAGGAAATTTTACATTTTTTCGAAGATTAAGAAATATTTACTTTTGTTTCATTTTTGTTTTCCATGACCCAGGGGTCTTTCAAAAATAACCTCTCTACTTCATCTGAGGTAGTAGTATGGACTGCGTACACTTTACCCTCCCCAGACCCCACTTTATGGGAATACACTGGGTGTGTTGTTGTTGTTGTTGTCATTTTTTGTTTAAATGATGTTGAACAGTGATATAAATCATAGAATCCCTTTAAGAATAGGATGGTATATCCTTTTGTTCCTTGCAAATACTTCTGATAACACCTTCTTGGTGCTATATTTGTCACACTTGCCATTTTTAAAAGAATTCATTTTTTTGGGGAAAAATAACATCTTTTTGTCTTCCTTTGACTAGTTTGTTTAATTTTTGAAATATTAAATCTTTAGATTATATCATGGGGATACTTTATGTTTCTTGGTCTCGTCATATTTGTTGTATAAAGGGGACTTTGGAGTAACTAGTAGAGTTGTTGCCATTTCACCAGGAGCTCACGGGTTCAAGCCTTGTAAACAGCCCCTTGCAGAAATATAAGGTGAGGTTGCGTACAGTAGATCCTTGTGATCGGGCCCTTCCCAGACCCTGTACATAGCGGGATCTTAGTGCACTGAGCAACCCTTTTTATCATATCTATTTCGTGCATGCAATTCTGTACCAGGTAACATTATTTCATGCCTTTTTTGGTTTGTAAATAGAAAAAATCTATTTCGTGTTTGGTTGCAAAGAGAAAAACAGTTTCCTGACAGTAATAGTTTCTTGTGCTCCTCCCCCAAATCCTCACCCCAAACCTGATATAGCTAACTAGGGATTTCATTTTCCAACTTTAATATCAAGTATTCTTTATTATCTTTATGAAGATCGTTCTAAGGAAACAATTTGTTAGTTGTTCTTATTATTTTTCAGGTACACAAACTCTGTATTTTTGCAAGACTACTTCAACACAAGTTCAAGAATAAATCAAGAACACTTATGATGTTGTCCAACACCTTCAACACAAAATCCAAATGATCCTTCAAAGAAGTATGTTTTCAGTTTCTTAAAGAAAAATAGATGAACCAGGAAAAAGCCAAGTCCTCCGAATTCACGAAGTGTCCTTAAGGAAATAATTCACCTCAAGGACCCGAGGTTGCAGAATTTTCCTCCTAGGATAAAATGGCTTCACAACCAGAATGTAGTGGTACCTCAAACTTTCTGGTTTTCTTCAAACTCACTCAACGGGAGATGATCACACAGAGTTTTTAGAAGAAAAGAATATTTTTTCTTATGAATTTTTTTTTATACTAAACTTGTGGATAAAATGCAGGTTTATATAGCCATAAAGTGCCCCTTCCGAAAGGTGGCAATGGTTCATCCGAAAAGGTGTATCCTTTGGAAGAGTCATGTCTGTTCATTCGAAATATTGTTTCTTTTTTTTCTGAACAGACACAACTATCTGAACAGTCACTCATTTTCCAAAACAATATGTTTTTTTCTCAAAGGTTGTGTCCCTTCATTTTCCATTCACACCAATTAAACCCAACAATCCCCCACATGAATGAGGAATGACTATTCTTTGTAAAACTTTACAGACAAGTGTGTGATCATCAAGCAAATACTAATTGCATCTGGATAAGTGGGTTTTCCTTTGAACTTTTCGTGGTGAACATGCATCGGATGCACTCGGTTAATCGGTAGATTTGATATCTTTGAACTGTTGAGCTTTAATGTACACCTAGACAACAGATGTCACACAACCAGACTTTTACCATTTATGGTTCTCATGATTTTGTTCGTTTCAGCCATGAACACGTCCCAGTCTCATGAGATATTAGAGAATAGGCCTTTACTAATATTCTCCTTGAAGCGGCTTCGACTTTGCCCTCAAATAGGTGATTTCTAAATGTTTAATCCTATAGATTAAACTATTTGGTCAAATCTGCCAAATTTAGATAATTAGTAAGAGACTTCACACCATAAGTCTTATCATTTTTTTCTAAACATTTCCACATCATGAGAATGGGTTGGGTATATTGACAATGTTGAACTTGTCAGACACAACTTTGTTTGATCTCCTTGAACCTAGCTCTTGGGATCTCCAGTCTTCTAGGTAGAGTTACCGCCATGCTGACTTGTCCTAGGCTGTAAATCCATTTCCTTAGATGTTCTCTCAACTCCTTCTCTAGACAGGCCTTTTGTAAGTGGATCCGACACATTATCCTTTGACTTTACATAGTCAATAGTGATAATTTCACTAGAGAGAAGTTCTCTAACGGTATTATGTCTCTATTTTTTGTGATGAGATTTATCTTTGTACATCACGCTCTCTGCCCTACCTATTTCTGCTTGACTATCACAGTGTATACATACTGGTGCCACTAGTTTGAGCCAATAAGAAATATCTTTCAAGAAATTCCAGAGCCATTTTGCTTCTTTACCGGCTTTATCCAATGCGATAAACTCATATTCCATTGTAGAGTGAGCAATACATGTCAGTTTTGATGATTTTCAAGAGACCGCTCTTCCACCAATAGTAAATACATATCCACTCGTGAATTTTACTTCGTTTGATCCGGTGATCCAATTTGCATCACTATATCCTTCAAGTACCGTGGGATATTTATTATAATGCAAAGAATAATCTTGAGTGTAAGATACCCCAAAACTCTTTTCATTGCCATCCAATGAGTTTTAGTGGGATTACTCGTGTACTGACTTAATTTACTAATAGCACATGCTATGTCTATCCGTATACAATTCATGATATACATTAAACATCACAACACTCTTGTGTACTCCAACTGTGAGTCACTTTCACCTTCATTCTTTTGAAGTGGAAAACTCATGTCCAATGGTGTATTGGCAATACCGAATTCTAAATACTTGAATTTGTCAAGTACCTTTTCGATATAATGAGACCGTGACAATGCCAACCCTTGTGGATTTCTATGGATTCTTATTCCGAAGATCATATCCGCAATTCCAAGGTCTTTTATATCGAACTTGCTCTTGAGCATTCGTTTCGTTGCATTTATGTCAGAAATGTCTCTACTGATGATCAACATATCATCCACATATAAACAAACAATGACTTGGTGATTTGGAGTGTCTTTAATATAAACACATTTATCACATTCATTAATGTTAAACCTATTTGCCAACATGGTTTGGTCAAACTTCGCATGTCATTATTTAGGTGCTTGTTTTAGTCCATAAAGTGACTTAACAAGTTTACACACCTTATTTTCTTTTCCTGAAACCACAAAACCCTCAGGCTTTTCTATGTAAATTTCTTTTTCCAATTCTCCATTTAGGAATGCTATTTTCACATCCATTTGATGGATTTCAAGACCATATATTGTTGTCAAGACAATTAAAATCCAAATTGATATTATCCTCGTTAATGGCGAGTATGTATCAAAGTAATCAAGGCCTTCCTTTTGTTTAAAGACTTTTACAACATGTCTTGTCTTGTATTTGTCAATGTACCATCAACTTTCATTTTTCTTTTGAAGATCCACTTAGAATCTAAAGGTTTATTTCCTGGAGGAAGATCCACCAACTCCCACGTATGGTTTCTTAAGATTGAATCAATCTCACTATTGTCTGCCTCTTTCCAAAAGGATGAGTCTGACGATGACATCGCTTCCTTAAACATTTGAGGCTTATTTTCTAAGAGAAATGTTACAAAATTCGATCCAAACAAAGTTGACTTTATTTGACGTGTACTACATCTTGGATTCTCATCATTATGTACATTCTCACTTGGTTCATCTTAAGGTCGTTTAGACCCCCCATAGACTGTTCATGTCTAGTTTTATACGGATAAATGTGTTCAAAGAATTCAACATTATCTGATTTAATTACCGTATTTTTATTGATATTCGAATATTCAGATTTATGAACCAAAAACCTACATACTTTACTATTTTTTGCATATCTTATAAACACGCAGTCCACCGTCTTAGGTCCTATCCTTACTCTTTTAGGCATAGGAACTTGGACCTTCGCTAGACACCCCACACTTTGAAATATTTCAAGTTGAGTTTCCTTCCTTTTTATTTTTCATGTGGAATTGATTGTGTCTTATTATGGGGCACTCTATTGAGTATTCGGTTAGCTGTAAGGATATCCCCCCCATGAGTTTTGCGATAAACCTGAACTTATTAGCAAGGCATTCATCATTTCTTTCAAGATTTGGTTTTTTCCTTTCCATAATACCATTAGAATGAGGTGAATATGGGGATGTAGTTTGATGGACAATTTCATTCTCTACACATATTTGCGCAAAGAGAGATTCATATTCTCCGCCCCTATCACTTGTTATCATTTTGATCTTTTTTCTCTAACTGATTTTCAACTTCTGTTTTATATTGTCTAAATGCATCTATTGCTTTATCCTTACTATTTAGTAAATAGACACAACAGTATCTAATGCAATCGTCAATAAAAGTTATAAAATACTTTTTCCCACCACGAGATGGTGTTGACTTTATATCACAAATATTTGTGTGGATTAAGTCTAAAGGACTTGAATTCCTTTCAACGGACTTATACGGATGCTTAGCATACTTTGATTCACACACATTTAACATTTTGATTTATTGCACTCAAAGTTTGGCAAAACTTTTAAATTAGTCAGTATTTTTTTTGGCAAGGTTTTGTAGTTGACATGTCCTAAATGACTATGCCACAAATCGTTTGACTCTAGCAAGTAAAAAGAAGCCTCAACTTTATTCATTTCAACAACCATTACATAAAGTTTGAAAAGACCCTCATTGAGGTATCTCTTCCTACATATGTTTCATTCTTGCTTATTACAACTTTCTCCAAAACAAACACACACTTAAACCCATTTTTAATGAGAAGTGTTGTCGACACTAAGTTTTTCCTAATAGTAGGAACATGGAGAACATTGTTGAGAGTCAACACCTTGCCGGAAGTCACTTTTAGAAACATCTCCCCACTTTATTCAACCTTGGTTGTTGTATTATTTTTCATGAAGATCACTTCTTTGGGACCAACGGAATCATAAGTAGCAAAAGCTTCTTTGTCCGCTCAAACATGTCTAGTGGCTCCTAAATTAAATCACTATTCATTTGGATATCCGACTAGATTTCTTTCAGTGATCATATCACATAGATTTTCAATCTTTCTAGTTATTTCCAACATGTTTATCTAATCTCTTTTCTTGTCCAGAAGACTTCTTCATCTTCTTATTATTTGGAGCATCATCCTTAACAGGATTTGCAATCATCATTGATGATTTTTCATTCAACTCATTGTCCTCGTCTATCTTGGAATGACTCATAAGATCTTTTAAATCAGACAATTGATTTTTGATCATTATTATTATTTTTAAGAATATGAAGATCTATAATTGTGAACATTTGCATTGCAAGTTTGGCCAGTCAAAATGACATCATTTGTTTCCATTCTTTGAAGTTCACACTAAAATATTTTTCTATTTCTCTGTCGTTTTCATTGCTAGAGCAAACCTGAACGACTTAATGATGCAACATTGATAGTCATTGGGACAACACCATTCATAACCAAATCAATTTATTGTTCAGTTTCATTTGTCATTTTCTTGTCAATCTTTGACATACTCTATAGTATTTCAGAATACTATCAATAAATAATTTAATCTTTAGCCAACTTGTTTCTAGTCAATGATGAAGTTTTTATATCTTCAAATTATCAACTAAATGAACAATGAAATATGACGAAGTTTTTATGACTCAAATCATAATTAAATTCAAACAGAGTGAAATCCCACAGATTTTAAACTCCAGAAATCAATACAAAGATCTTAACAAATCGGTGAAGTTTTTATATTCTTCGAACCAAATTCTCATACTGATTTCTCGATGAAGTTTTTATATTCTTCTAATCGAGGGAGTAGAAATCAAAAAGATTTTAGTCTCCATAAAATCAGACCCAATACAGATTAACCAAATACTTGATTTATAAATGACGATAATTTTTTTTCCTTCACCAAACAAGCACAAAAGTAAATATTTTTTATACTTTCCTTAATGTTGTTTTTCTCAATTTTGATAAAATCTGTATTTTTCAACAATAACTTCAAACACATGTTCTAATCGACATATGAACAATCAAATGAAGTTTTAACTCTGTATTTACAACTTTAAACTTTTAACAATAAGTTCAACCCAACTTATGAACATCAACAAAATGAAGTTTAAAATATTTTCTGAAAAATAGCAAAATCAAATGTTAAGAACTTTAACACAAGTTCAACCAACTTATGAACTATCAAAATGAAGTTTCAAGAACTTTAAACACAAGTTCAAAAATTTGAAGAACTATCAATATAAAGTTCAACTATTTACTGAAAAAATAGTAAACGAAACAATACAGATTAGTAATGTTATTTTCTTAAGATTGTTGTTTTTCGGGCACACAAAATCTGTATTTTCACAATACTACTTCAACACAAATTCAAGAATAAATCAAGAACACTTCTGAAGTTTTTCAACACCTTCAACACAAGATTAAAATGATCCTTCAAAGAAGTATGTTTTCAGTTTCTTAAAGAAAAATAGATGAAGCAGGAAAAAGCCAAGTCCTCCGAATTCACGGAGTGTCCTTAAGGAAATAATTCCCCTCAAGTACCCGAGGTTGCGGATTTTCCTCCTAGGATAAAATGTCTTCACAACCAGAATGTAACGGTACCTCAAACTTTCTGGTTTTCTCCGAACTCACTCAACGGGAGATTATCACACAGTGTTTTTAGAAGCAAAGAATATTTTTTCTTATGCAGAAATTTTCATACTAAACCTGTGGAAAAAATGCAGGTTTATATAGCCATAAAATGCCTCTTCGGAAAGACGAAAATGGTTCATCCGAAAAGATGTATTCTTTGGAAGAGTCATGTCTGTTCATTCAAAACATTGTGTCTTTTTTTCCAAACTGACACAACTATCCGAACAGTAGCTCATTTTCCAAAATAATACTCCCTCCGTTTAAAAAAGAATGACCTAGTTTGACTTGACATAGAATTTAAGAAAATGAAGAAGACTTTTGAATCTTGTGATCTTAAATTAAAGATATGTCAAATATATCAAAATGCCCTTCAATCTTGTGGTCTTAAACATGCCATGTGGATAGTTAAAATTTAAAAGTTGCTAAAAAAGGAAAGGGCTCATTATTTTTTAAATGGACTAAAAAGGAAAGTAGGTCATTCTTTTTGAAACAGAGGGAGTATGTCTTTTCCTCAAAGGTTGTGTCCCTCCATTTTCCATTCGCACCAATTGAACCCAACAGTTCTACCATATTGTTGCAAAGAAACATGACACTTACTAATCTATGATGGTAGATAGCTGAAAGAAATCACAAAGTTTCTCATTTTTAGATGACCGTGGTGTCTGGACCATTCCCACACCTCAACTAATTCCTTGGGATATCTGAGACCTCCAACTAGCAACACAACAGGTACTAGGTAACTTAGTCTACCAAGACCGATACAAATAAGAAGAAATTACCTGGTGTTTTTTTGTGTCTAACATAGGTAACAACGGTTGAAATCCGCCACTTATTTAATTGTTGTTACAACTTATCAAAGCAAAGAAAAAGAAATTATCAAAAGTATTAATAGCAAAGGAAAACAAAACTTGAAAATTTAATAGTTACATTGTGGAATCCAACAGTTATTCTATCGGTATCGTTAAACCTTAGTGTAAATTTAGGTGGTCAGTGAATGGTAAGTATTGTCTAGTGTAAGAAAAACAAGAACATGAATGTAAATGGAGAATACCTGTTTACCAGAATTTGATAACTGATGGCCAGAGAATAGTAAATGCTTTTGTAAAAACAGTGGAGAGAGGACAAAAAGCTGATAGTATTTGGGCTTAATTATGTGCGTCTCATGGAGCCCGCTAACAATGAATTAAATGTGAGAAATTGTTTCTAATTAGATTAGGGTGGGCTTGGTACCAAGTAAATATTTCTAAAAATTACACAAAACCACAATTTATGTTTCACTTATTACAAAAAATTTCATCTCTCCAAACATATTACAAAAATCCCATTTTTATCTAAAAATACATATACATAGCTTTCTATGTATATGTCGTCCCTATTATGTATACGAATCGACTTCGTTATGTATATGTCGGTCTTGTCATACTTGTTATGTATATGTCGGCCTTGTCATACTTGTTATGTCTATGAATCGGTCTTGTTAAGTTTATGTCGGCCTTGTGATATACAAAGGTTTTATGTATATGTCGGCCTTTGTTATGTATATGAATCGTGAGATAGAGTAAAGTAATTAAAAAAGTGGGAGAGAGTGTAAATAATTCTAATAAGGTTGGGATTTATGTTATTTTTACTAAATATTTTCCATCAAAATGCTTTATTGGGAGACAACTTGGTTTTTTAATTTATTTTTTACTATTTGGTAGGTAAAAGAAAAAAATGTTATCTCAAGATACTACCAAATATAAATTTAATTCATTTATATTACCAAATCCCACCACTTATATTTTATACCAAATATAAATTTAATCCATTTATATTACCAAATTCCACCACTTATATTTTATATAAATACTTGAGATAACATTTTTTTCTTTTACTTACCAAATAGTAAAAAATAAATAAGAAAACCAAGTTGTCTCCCAAGAAAGCATTTTTGATGGAAAAATATTTACTTGGTACCAAACCCACCCTAAATCTAATTAGAAATAATTTCTCACAGGATCACTGAAACACACATAATTAATCCCAAATACTATCATCTCTTTGCCCTCTCCCCCACCCGATCACTCTCCCTTCTCTGCTTCTACAAAAGCATTTACTATTCTCGACCATCAGCTATCAAATTCCGGAAGACAGGTATTCTCAATTTCCATTCATGTTCTTGTTTTTCTCACACTGGACAATAATTACCCATTCACTAACCTCCTAAATTTACACTAAGATTTAATGATACCAATATAATAACTGTTGGATTCCATAAGGTAACTATCAAATTTTCAAGTTCTGTTTTCCTTTGCTATTAATACTTTCGATAATTTCTTTTTTACTTTGATAAATTGTAACAACAATTAAATAAGTGGCGGATTTCAACCGTTGCTAGCTATGTTAGACACAAAAAATACCAGGTGATTTCTTCTTATTTGTATCGGTGCTGGTGAACTGAGTTACCTAGTACCTGTTGTGTTGCTAGTTGGAGGTCTTAGATATCCCGTAGAATTAGTTGAGGTGTGGGAATAGTCCAGACACCGCGGTCATCCAAAAATGAAACACTGTAATTTCTTTCAACTATCTACCGTCATAGATTGGTAAGTGTCCTGTTTCTTTGCAACAATATGGTAGAACAACTAGCACATTGTCCAAAAAATTATTTCCTCAGAATGATCTTCATAAAGAAAATGAAGAACACTTGCTAATTACAAGATGGAAAATGCAATTCCTAGTTAGCTATATCAGGTTTGGAGTGAGGATTTGGGGGAGGAGCACAAGAAACTATTACCATCTGGAAACTGTTTTTCTCTTTGCAATCGAAGAGGGGAATATTTTTTCTATTTACCAACCAAACACTAGTAAATAAGTAAGAAAATCATTTGTTTATGTTTAGAACCAAAACTTTAGTGAAAAAAATGATCATCTTTTTTCAAAAACTATCATGTCAAATTATTGAGAATATAAAACTAGATGCGGAAGTGTATCTGAATCCATGAAGATGGATGAAACTTGTTGTCTTGAAGTCAGGGGTCTTCCTAATCAAGACTTAGGCGACTCTCAACCTGTTATGAATTAGGGCTATGATACGGGTGTAAAGAGCTCAAGACCGTTCTCAAGGAGCCAAGCTTGGGAATTGCAAAATCTTCAAGACATATTCATAAAGATGAACGTGTGTGAGTGTGTTATGAGTCCATCTAAGGAATTGCACATGTTGAAGTGTGAAGAATCTTAACACTCCAAGGACACCACCTCATTAAGGATGTTTTAGTCATTTCATTTTGTACTAGACTATAAATTGTCTCTTATTAGGTTTATTTCCTCTTTAGCTTATTTTTGATATTGAATGAACATTTCTCTTGTGAGAGAGTGTAGTGTAACTAGGGTAAGTGTGGAATCACTTGTATTGAATCTTGGCTTAAAAATGGGGTTTTTTGAGGTGAGTTGATTTCCTCCTTGGGTTCATGTAAGAATTTGGTGTTTGATTCTATATGTTTTAGGGGTCTTTGAGTTTGATACACTCTTAGGTTCTTACTTCTTATGTCAAGTTATGTATCTTTACTTTCTTCCAAGTTTTGCTTCTTGCTATCTTGTTCTCGGTTTTGCCTTAGTGTTCTTAGCTTATTTTCGTGTTTCATAGATAGATTCATATCATTTGGTATCAATAGCAATGTTTGATTTCGTTCCTACGAAATAAATATTGGGATTGTTATCTAGAAAATCCACAAAAAAAGAGTGTCTAAATCTGAAAATCACAAAAAAAGTAGTGTTGCCAATTTTACCCCTTAGGCCGAGACTAGATCTTGAAATTTTTGTGTCTTTTATTAGTTTCTAGTGTTAGATCCTTGTTCCCTAACACTAATAGAGTATAGATCTAGGGTTTGAGCTATTTCTGGATTGATTTGAGCCATCCACCATTGTTGAGCTTGACTTGAAGAAACTTGAAGGTGGATCTCGAATTTTGGTAGTTTTTGTTGAGGGTTTTGGCTTCAAATCATGAAATTGGTGTTTGGGGGTTCAACGTGTGCTTGAAAAATCAAAAATCAAGTTTCGAGGTCATATGCTCAAGGGTTGCTTTTGAATGTTCTTGGTGTTCTTCATAATCTTCATAAATTGTTGAAAAAGAACATTCAAAAAGTGAGTGTTTGACTTAAAAGGAGGTGAGAGAGAGTGTACTACTTGTTAGTCTCAAAGAATATTCCAGGCATATTCCAAGTCTTTCAAAGAAAGAAAGAAACAAAAAATATCAAGGAGGAAATATTCTTAAAGAAGAGGACAAGGAAAAGTACAATGAGGGGACCACAACAAAATTCGAACTCTTTTGAGCTTGAAGAAGAATTGATTCTAGCACCTCCAAGATGAATATTGATTAAAGTTCAAACTGGAAACAAGAAAAATTCCCAAACGTCAACAATCATTAAGAAGTTGCCACATCATCAATGTTCCAAAGTACCTTAAATGCTCAAATTTGGATTCTAAGTTTCTTTTCCTCGACTCTTTGTTTTTTTTTTCTTGATTCTAATACTAATTATCAACTAGTAATCACCTACTTAGTTGTGAATTAGTTGTTTTAATCCATTCCTTTCGTGTCATCTCTCTTTGTGTGCTTTTATTCATTTTGATTCATAGTAGTTTCTTGGCTCAACTATGAACCATATTTTCTTTGAGTCCCTCAAACGAAAATCCATTCCAGGCAAGATTAAAAATCATTCCTCAACTCCTCACGGATTACAAGACAACATTCAACACTTGCGAAGCCAAGTGTGAGGTAACCAAAAGTGTGAAAGTATTGTGAGGACACTTTTGAACTAATTTGTTTGTCATTTTTGTCTGTGTCTTTCTTAGGTACAATGGCAACCGAAGGGACAACATCTAAAACCATGGAGAACAATGCTACTAATACCATTTTTGCTTCTCTTGAAGCCCTCAACCTAAGTATAGAGAGAATACAAATGGATATGTCATCAATGAAAGGGGATATGTTGTCTCTCAAAGGGGATTTGTCTACTATGAGTGGGACGTTGGATCATATGGAAAGTCAAAGGAACTCCCGTACCTCTACTCCTCAACACTACCATGTTTATTCAAATGGAAATTATCAAAACACTTCCACCACCATTACCCCGGAAACCTTCCAACAAATATTTAATCCCCTGATGTTTGGTGTATTTATGCATTCTAGCGCTACTATTCTAGCCTATTTAGCCTTGTTTTGAGGATGATTCATGTGATTAATGGGTTTATAATGATAGAAATTATCCTTTATGTGTCCAAGTATGTGTTTACAATGTTTAGTGGTGGTTTCACATGAGTTTTTTATTCAAATTGATCATTTAGAAGTCAACCGAGAAAACTAGTGTAACTAGCTTGAGCTAGGTATTTTTCTAGTCTATTGTGTTGGGTTCTAATATGTTTTAGTGAGTTAATAAGATTTTTATTATGTATTTAAATGTTAAAAAACTTATTTATAATGTTCAATGGTCAATTGGATCAAGAAAAGAGTCAAAACAATAAGTTAAAACTCAATGTAAATTTAGCCTATGCTTAGCTCGTGTTTCTAGTTCATCGTTGAGGATGTTGTATTATTTTGAGCTCTAATTTTTGTGTTTAATGCTATAGGATTCTTGTTTAATGGAATATTATGATTTATGAAGGATATACAGGCTTCAAATCAAGTGGAAACAACTCAAAAAGGCTCGAAAATGACCACAGAAGCACAAGACACAAGCTGGACGCAATTTGGATCCCTGGAAAGTATTGAGCATGTTTAGGCAAAGTGTTTGTCCAATGGGAATTTGATTTATTCCATTTGATTTTTAAGTGTCCCAAAATGGTGAAACGCCACGTCGCGGATCCTTGACAATTCGTAATTATCCCAAAACAGTGGCTCAACGCGATAACACTGCTTCACATTGAGGACCAAAATCAGGAGAAAAGTGCCCAGTAATGCCATTTGACACTATGGCGCAACGCGTTGACCACCAAAATTGGGATAATTTTTCCAAGAACAACGTATAAACCTAATACAAGTGAGTTTATGACTTATATACTATAAATACAATGTCTTAAAACACGTTTTGAGGATCTTGGAACCCCTAGATCACTTAGAACAACTTTGGAGGCTACCAAAACTTCTTTTTAGGTTTTTATTTCTTTATTTCATGGTTTTAATCATTCATACAATTAATTGGATGTTGATTATGGCTATGAGTGGCTAAAAACTCCCTTTCTGGGGTTGAAGCCAAGAACATGAGTACTATTGTTTTAAATTAAGTTCGTTTGATTTGCTTATCATTAGTGGTTGTTTGTTTATTCTTATTTTAACTATTTTAAGGATTCGAGACCTTTAGAATACATCAATTTTCAACCTTTTAATCTAGGGAGATGTAATAGGGAGATAGAACATGAGAATAAATAAAGTATGGGTTTTTATTCTTTTATGAAATAAAGAATTGAACTTAGCAACTAGGACAGGGATGTACTTAGATGCCTTACTTGATTCAAACGTAGGATGATAGCTTTAAAATACTTAATTGGATTATTACATCCCCGCTCAACGATGTAGTTGTAATGTCTAAATAAGATAAATGATTAAAGGTCGAAAGACCATGATCATGCAATTAACCTTACGAATCAACAACCAAGATAAGCAAGTTAATGAATGAAGTTCAATAACATAGTATGATTATTCAAAGTTCTTTAACCCTGGGTGTTATCTCATTGATTATTTCCAGACTTTAATTTCCGTATTCTTTACTTTAGTTTAAATTTACAAATTTAAAACTCTCTTCTTGGTTACGCTTGCAACAAATTAATCTTAGAAGTGAAACTAGAATTGAATAGTTGTTAGATCAAGTCTCTGTGGGATCGATACATGGCTTCTTAAAGTCCACTTTACTACTTGATAAGACCACGTACACTTGCGTGCATGCTTAGACGATGTCATCCCCCAAGACCATAAAATCCCACCACCCAAACTACCACTTATCCTCAAAACTGAAATCCCAATAGACCACTTCATCCTCAATTCAACCAAGTCCAATAAGAAGGACTTGGAAGCCAAATGCCACCACCAAACCCGAATCCTCCATTCCAAGCTCCACTTAACCAAATTCTTCAACCTCTACCAAATCCAATTCCTTCATTCCAAGCTCCACCTAGCCAAAACTAACCCTTCCATGCAGAGGAATATAGTAGAGAGGAAAAACCAGGGAATTATGGAGCCTTTGATGATACCTACATGATGGAAGAAGAGATAAGAGGTAGATCTATGGAGCAAAGGGTATTCCAAGGGCATGGAGGAAGATTTGGTCAATGGTACCAATAATGAAATTGAGAAAGAGATGTGGGTATCAATTCCATCAAAGTTGGTCTTTAAATTTTCAAAGGTGGCAGTGATCCTGAAAGTGTATCTTGCATATGAGTTCACTTGTGAAAGAATCTTCCAAGTTAATGATCTCACCGAAGAAAAGAAGAGTTGTTATGCCATATTTCACTTTGAAGGTTATGCCAACATATGGTGGGAGTATGTCAAAAGGTTTGGGAATGAATTGAATGAGGGACAACCCCCTCCATGGTATCGGTTGAAGTGGTATCAGTTGAGGGGACTTATGAGGCAAAGGTACGTACCGGAGAGTTATAGATATGAGCTCCTTGCCAAGCTATACAAATTGAGGCAAGGTACCGAGAGTGTCATATAGGGGTGTGCATCGGCCGGTTCAGTTCGGTTTATATATTATCAATTTGTTTTATTGATTTTCAGTTTTTAAATATGCTAAACCAATAAGATATTTTTTATCGATTTATGATTTATCGGTTTTTATTCCTTAACGGTTTGATTTTCAATTTAACCGATAAGAAAATACTCATAAAATAGAAATAGTAGTAACTAACATAAATAAAAAATGAATCTTAGTTGCAACAAAAAATCCTACATGATGTATTTTAATTTATAAGAATCTTCGAGTTTGAACTAAATGTTGTTAGAAGAAATTAAGAGTTTGTATAATTGAAATAATAGGTTTGTTAATAGATAGAAATTAAAAATAAATTAAGAGAAATATATAATAAGACACACACACACATATATATATTCTTATTGGGTTATCAGTTTACCCACGTAAGACCCCACAAAATCCTAAGCTCAACTCAGTCTTTTAAGCTTGCTAAGGGGTCCCAGAGTAAGAAAATTCTAGCTAAGTATTCAGACTTAGTATTATTTTGGCCTTCGTAAGTTGGCAACTCTATTTCGCGGCCTCTATGACCTTAAAATGTCAATCTTTAGGTTGATTCATGATCAGGAATGTCAGGAGGTGTTCTCAGACGAGTTTCGTATTTTTTGAACCTCGTTTGAACCACGTTCGAAAATTCAAAATAGTGAATTAATGCGATCTCGGTGCGGTACGAAAGCCATCATGTCGATCAAGATTTTCCATGGCTCCCAGTGGCAATTTTCAGTGAACCTACATGGACTCGACATGGCACGTTGGCTATCGCGTTGATGCCAACGACGCGGCTCGTCGTCCTGCGCGTCTACAGTCTGGTTTTCAGTAATTAAAAAGCCGCATCCTCAGGGGTATTAGGGTCTTTTTACCACCCCTATTCATCCCTAAAACATGAGATTCAGCCCTTATTGAGCAAATTATACTTACTTTCTCTCAAATTGCTCAAGAACAAAAACCCTAGGTGATTTAATTTCAAGGCCAAGGCTCCAGATTTCCACCATTGTTCTTCAGGAATTTAGCAACCAAGGTATGTCAAGTGTTCATCCAAGGGTTCCTTCTACCCTTGGAGTCCAAGAAACTCTTTTAAACTTCAAGTAGATTGATTTCATGCTTCCCATGATTTGAATTTAAGTGTATTCATGATTATAATGTTGATTGGATTTCGTTTTCATGATTAAGTACAAGATTTATGTAAAAACAACTATTATGTATGTAGTATCATGTGAATTCATGTTAAAGCCTTGAAATTGTGATGCTCATGTGTTGATTAGTACTATGTGCATATACAATGCCTTCCAAGTGTTTGATGAGTTGTTCAAGAGAATTAAATAATGAAATTATATCATGTTAGCATGTATTCAAGTTCATGTCATGCAAGTGTTTGCTTGAATGTCCCAATGAATGAATGATGATCAAGTAGTTATTTATCATGTTTCAAGATTGTGCCATATCTTATAATTTATGCTATCGAGTCCTGGGGGTATTTAATACCCGATGATTTAGCTGATTACCTAGAGCCATGGTCAGTCTCAGGATAGTATCAGTCATGTCACGATCAGTAGTACTCTCAATCAGTTATAGAACTCAGGAAAAACTCAGTAGACTCAGTATCAGTCCACTCCAGTTTAGTATTCAGTCCAGACCTCAGTAAATTCAGTCAATTAACAAAATTCAGTAGTATTTTGTCAGTCAACGGAACTGAGTGAACTTAGTTTAGTTCAGTTAGACAGTATAATCAGTAACATTTTAGTCAAGCCTAGTATGAACTAGGAATCAGTTCAGTATCTATTCAGTTGGGAGTAGGATTCAGCACCGAGCGAACTCAGGGATGGGGGCATTCTTGCCAGCAGAGGGTTTGACCCTTAGTAGCAATCCCTACATTACAAAACTATGTAGCCAGCTTAGGTTGAGATATCCTCCATCCAGATTAGGGTTGATACATCTCGTATGAGTTTTTCTGCCAGCGAAGGTTGATGAAAGATCTTCCTATTAGAGAGGGTTAACTCATAGTTGTCTTTACCCGTGGCACGGTACTGACACTCTTCCAACTGGGGTTATAGGTTGGACCACAGTCTTAGAATAGAACTCAGTTCAGTTTTACAGATTCAGGACTTTTAGATACAGTCACTCAGTTCAGTACGGAACTCAGTATAGTTCCACAGGATCAAGACTGTCTGATACAGTCACTGAGTTATCAGCTACACAGTATCAGTAAACTCAGATATCAGTAAATTAGTAATTTAAAACTCAGTATCCAGTTTTATCACGACCTCAGATTACAGTATACGTATTCATGCATGTATTCCTATTCGGTTATATTCATGTCATTCAGTCAGTATTGTTCATGGATATGAACCCATGCATTTCAGCCTACCTTACTTTGCATAGCAATACATTTAAAGTACTGACGCATACCTTTCTTTTGTGCTATGATGTTTTATATCATAGGTTCAGACACACGGGCTCCCGATCATACTTAGTAGTTCATATATTCAGCTGACAGAGTTAGTGGTGAGTACTCTTAGTTTGAGGACATGATGATTATTTTAGTAGTTTAGCTTATTTTAGTAGTTTGGAGTTAGTTGGGGACTTAACCCATCAACTCTATATTTTAGATAGTTTAGAGGCTTTTTCATACTAGAGTATTTTCAGAAAGATGTATCAGATTTGGTCTTTGTTGTACCGTATTCAGTTTTATTACAGTATTGAACCTTGTGGCATGTTTTCCGCCTAATTTCCACATAATTACATTATTATTACTCAGTTATTGCAGCAGGTACCAGTCATGGATTAACTTGTGGTCCTTCAAGATTATGAGCACCATGTAGAATCTGGGGTACAGACTCAGGGCATTACAAACTTGGTATCAAAGCCTAAAGTTCAACAGAGTCCTAGGAATTCCTAAAGACGCATCTAGTAGAATCTTATGCATGGGTGTGTAGCACGCCACACTTATGGACAGGAGACTGCTAGATGTTTTAGGAAAAGTTTCTTTTCTTTCAATATTCATGTCGTGCGAGTGAGCATGAGCTCCAGTTAAACTCCATGTCTAATCCAAATTTCTCTTCCGTTTACAGAATATGCCTCTAAAGAGGATTAAGGGAAGAGGAATGAGAGACCAGCCAGAACCCCTGCCCGTCCAACCAGATCCTCTGGACTAACATGTCTCCTACGCTGAGTTCAGAGCAGCTTTCACTACCTTAGCTCATTCTGTGGCAGCCCAAAATAAATGTCCAACTGTTGTTCCGGCAAACCCAGTGGACAATACTGTTGCTGCCAGGATTCAAGATTTTACCCGAATGAACCCTCTATCTTTTACTGGGTCTAAATTAGATGAGGACCCTCAGGAATTTCTTAATTAGGTGCAGAAAGTTACAGACATTATGGGAGTGACAGCTGTTAAGAGCGCTGAGTTGGCCGTATATCAGTTACAGGATGTGGCACACTCATGGTTTGAATAATGGAAAGCAAAAAAGGGCCGCAGATATAGGGCCCATAAAATGAGAGGAGTTTGTTATTGCTTTTATGGATAGGTTCTTCCCGCTAGAGTTGAGGGAAGCAAAGGTTTTGGAGTTTATAAATCTGAAGCAGGGCAACATGAAGGTACAAGAATATTATTTTAAGTTTACTCATTTATCCAGATACACTCCTCAAGTGGTAGCAGATAGCAGATCTAAGATGAGTAAGTATGTGTCTGGCATGTCTAATAGTGTGGTCAATGAGTGTAGGACTGCAATGTTGATTAAGGAGATGGACATATCCAGGCTCATGGTCCATCCTCAGTAGATAGAGAAGGATAAAAATAAAGAGAAGGAGAGGGAGAACAAGAGAGCGAGAACAACTAGTTTCAACTTTGCTCAACCTAAGTCAGAAGGTGGGAATCGTTCTCAGTTCCACCCAAAATCCATAGTTCTAGCTCCGTCCTTAGCCAGTACTCCTGTGCCAAAATTTAGAGATGGAAACAGAGATAGGGCGCAGGCCCTAAACCCCAGGGTAGTGTTAACAATGCCCGAACCAATCTCCTTTGTCAGAAGTGTGGTAGAAACTACCAGGGTATTTGCAGAGCTGGCAGTGATATGTGTTTTGGATGTGGTAAGCTAGGCCACAGAGTCAGATAGTGTCCTCAGGTAGGTTCTCAGAGTCAGCATAACCATCCCCCATCTCAGTCCAGTCACCCAAATTAGTAGGGTGCCGCATCCAGTGCCACTAGTGGGCAGCGCCCAAATAGACTCTACACAGTTTAGCCCCAATAGGATCAGGAGAGTTATCCTGATGTGGTCACTGGTACATTGCAAGTTTATTATTTACATGTTTATGATTTGCTAGACCCAAGAGCTTCTTTATCCTTTGTTACTCCTTATATAGTTGTCGACTTTGGAGTCAGTCCCGAAATCCTAGTAGAGCTTTTCTCAGTATCTACTCCAGTGGGTAAATCTATCATAGCTTGGTGGGTATACAGGAACTGTCCAGTTATGGTGTCTCAGAAAGTCACTTCAGCAGACTTAGTTGAATTAGAGATGACCGATTTTGATGTTATTCTTAGCATGGATTGGCTTCATTCCTGCTATGCCCAATCGACTGTAGAAACAAAATTGTCCAATTTCAGTTTCCAAATGAACCCATCCTTGAGTGGAGGGGTATTACTTCAGCACTTAGGGGTCAGCTTATTTCTTACCTAAGGGAAAGAAAAATGATATCTAAGGGATGTGTCTACCATCTCATTTGAGTCTAGGAATCTAGTTCAGAACCCCTTAATCTTGAATTAGTGTCAGTAGCATGTGAATTCACAGATATGTTTCCCGAAGATCTCCCTGGAGTTCCTCCCGAAAAGGAAATCAACTTTGGAATAGACCTTCTTCCAGATACTCAGCCCATATCTATTCCGCCATACAGAATAACACTTGCAGAACTCTAAGAATTAAAAGAACAATTAAAGGATCTCCTAGATAAAGGATTCATCAGACTCAATATGTCCCCGTGGGGTGCCCCAGTTTTATTCGTGCTTACGAAAGACGGTTCTATCAGAATGTGTATTGATTACCGTCAGCTAAATAAAGTCACGGTCAAGAACAATTATCCACTTCCCAGAATCGATGACTTGTTTGACCAACTTCAGGGTGCCAGTTATTTCTCCAAGATAGACCTTAGATCGAGCTATCATCAGCTCAAATTCAGAGAATATGATATCCCAAAAACAGCCTTCAGAACTCAGTATGGTCACTTCTAATTCTTAGTCATGTCCTTTGGTTTTACCAATGCCCCTGCAGCCTTCATGGACTTGATGAACCGTGTGTTCAAGTAGTATTTAAACATGTTTGTCATAGTTTTCATAGATGGCATTCTTTTCTACTCCCACAGTGAGCATGATTATGCAGACCATCTCAAAATAGTATTACAGGCTCTTAGAAACCATCAGCTATTCGCCAAATTCAGTAAGTATGAATTTTGGCTAAGGTCAGTATCTTTACTTGGCTATATCATTTTTGGTGATAGCATTAGAGTTGATCCCCAAAAGACCAAAGCGGTGAGAAACTGGCCTAGACCCATCTCTCCATCAGATATCAGGAGTTTCTTAGGCTTGGCTGGCTATTACCAATGGTTTGTTGAGGGATTTTCATCTATTGCATCCTCTATGTCCAGATTGATGCAGAAGAAAGTCAAATTCCAGTGGTCAAATTCTTGTGAGAAGAGTTTTTAGGAGTTGAAGACTCGACTCACTACAGCTCCAGTTTTGACCCTACCAGATGGTTCAAATGGGTTTATGGTATATTGTGATGCCTCCAGAGTTGGTTTGGGGTGTGTTTTGATGCAGAGAGGTAAGGTCATAGCCTACGTCTCTAGACAGTTTAAGCCCCATGAAAAAAACTATCCTACTCATGATTTTGAGTTAGCAACGGTAGTATTTTCCTTAAGGATTTGGAGGAACTATTTGTATGGGGTGCACGTTGATGTGTTCACTGACCATAAGTGCCTGTAGTATGTGTTCTCTCAGAAAGATTTAAACCTCTATTAGAGAAGGTGGTTAGAGTTGTTGAAAGACTATGACATGAGCATCTTATATTAGTCGGGTAAAGCCAATGTAGTGGCTGATGCTCTCAGCATAATGTATATGTGTAGTGTTGCTCATGTAGAGGATGGTAAGAAAAAGGTAGATCATGAAGTTCATCAGCTTACCCAACTAGGTGTTCGATTAGTCGATTCGTTAGAAGGTAGTGTATGGGTGCAGAGTAGTTCAGAATCATCCATGTTTCTGAGGTAGAGGAAAAGCAGGATAGGGATCCTAGTCTAGTCAAGTTGAAGAAATTATTCAAAGATCAGAAGATAGAGGTTTTCTCCCAAGGGGGAGATAGTGTGTTGCACTGCCAGGGTTGTCTATGTGTGCCAGGTGTAGATGACTTGAGGCATCAAATTCTTACAGAGGCATATGGTGCACACTACTCTATTTATCTAGGGGCCACTAAGATATACCGTGATTTGTGGGAGATCTATTGGTGGAGTGGGATGAAGAGATATATTATAGAGTTTGTGGCTAAGTGAACAACATGCCAGCAGGTTAAGATTGAGCATCAGAAGCCTAGTGGGTCCATGCAGGAGTTCAGTATTCCCACCTGGAAATAGGAAGAAGTGAACATGGACTTTGTGATGGGTTTGCCTTGTACTCATCGTCAGTATGATTCAGTTTGGGTCATTGTAGACAGGATGACCAAATCTTCTCATTTCTTACCAGTCTATACCCTTTTTCAGTCGAGGATTACACCAAACTCTATATCGGGAGTTGGTTAGATTGCACGGTGTTTTGTTATCCATTATCTCAGATGGAGGTACCCAGTTCACCTCTCATTTCTGGAAGGCATTCCAAAAGGGTCTTGGTACCCGAGTTCATCTCAGTATAACCTTTCACCCTCAGACAGATGATCAAGTAGAAAGGACCATTCATACTTTAGAAGACATACTGCGAGTGTGTGCGATAGGCTTTAAAGGTAGTTGGTATGATCACTTACCTCTGATTGAATTCACATATAACAACAACTATCATTCCAGCATTCAGATGGCTCTATTTAAGGCGCTTTATGGGAGGAGGTGTAGATCTCCTATTGGTTGGTTTGAATTGGGTAAGGCTATAATGGTAGGGCTTGACTTGGTATTTGATACCTTAGAGAAAGTTTAGTTGATCAGGGAAAGGCTTAAGACAGCTCAGAGCCGATAAAAATCATACGCAGATGTACGCAGAAAGGATCTCGAGTTCGAGATTGGTGATTTTGTGTATTTTAAAATCTCTCCTATGAAAGGAGTGAAGAGGTTTGGTAAGAAGGGGAAACTCAGTCCCCGATATGTCGGTCCTTACTAAATTCTCATCCATTTCGGAAAGGTAGCTTACGATCTTGAGTTTCCTTCAGACTTAGCTTCAGTGCATCCAGTGTTCCATGTCTCCTTGCTAAAGAAATGCATAGGTGACCCAACAGTCATAGTCCCTATAAAGGGCATAGATATTCAGAAAAACCTCTCTTATGAAGAGATCCCAGTTGAAATCCTTGATTATCAGATTTGCAGACAGAGGAACAAAGAAGTCCCTCTAGTCAAAGTTCTTTGGCAAAATCAGTCCGTTGAGGGAGCTACTTAGGAAGCAGAGGCAGACATGCGAACCAAGTATCCTCACCTCTTCTCCGCAAATTTAGACTCAACTTAAGGTATCAGTTTTTCTTTGAATTTACTCAGTCTAATGTTCAGATATAGCTACCAACTTGGTATCAATTAACGTTGCATATTCAGTCATGCATTCATGAATCAGTTCAGTCATGTACTCATGTATCAGACCTGCATGTCCAATATATAGCCCAACTTATTAGTAATCCCAGTCATGCATTCATGAATCATGTTCAGCTATGTACTCATGCATCAGATATGCATGTTAAGTATGATAATTCAGTATATCAGTAATTTCAGTCATGAAATTATGCTTCAGTTGTGCATGTCTAGTGTCTAAATCCAGTCTATCACTATTCTCAGTTTAATCAGTCTCATTCGAGGATGAACGTTCCCAAGGGGGAGATGTTGTAAGACCCCGCAAAATTCTAAGCTCAACTTAGTCTTTTAAGCTTGCTAAGGGGTCCTAGACTTAGAAAATTCTAGCTAAGTATTCAGACTTAGTATTGTTTTAGCCTTTATAAGTTGGAAATTCTATTTCGCGGCCTCTATGGCCATAAAATATATATCTTTAGGTTGATTCAAGATCAAGAATGTCAGTAGTTGTTCCCGAACGAGTTTCATATTTCATACCTCATTTGAACCTTATTTGGGAATCCAAAATAATGAATCGACACGATATCGGTGCGGTACGTCGGCCATCACGTCAATCAATATTTTCCTTGGCTCCCAGTGGCAATTTCCTGTGAACCGACATGGACTCGATGCAGCGCGTTGGCTATCGCGTCGATGCCAATGACGCAACACATCATCCTACGCGTCGATAGTCCAGTTTTCAATAATTAAAAATTTGCATCCTCAGGGGTACTAGGGTCTCTTTTCCACCCCTATTCAGCCCTAAAACACGAGATTTAGCCTTTATTGAGCAAAATATACTTATTTTCTCTCAAATTTCTCAAGAACAAGAACCCTAGGTGATTTAATTCCAAGGCCAAGGCTCAAGATTTCCACCATTGTTCTTCAGGAATTTAGCAACCAAGGTATGTCAAGTGTTCATCCAAGGGTTCCTTCCACCCTTGGAGTTCTAGAAACTCTTTTAAACTTCAAGTAGCTTGATTTCATGCTTTCCATGATTTGGATTCAAGTGTATTCTTGATTATAATGTTGATTGGATTTCTATTCCATGATTAAGTGCAAGATTTATGTAAAAACAACTATTATGTATGTAGTATCATGTGAATTCATGTTATAGCCTTTAAATTGTGATACTCAGTGCGCATATAATGCCTTTCAAGTTTTTGATGAGTTGTTCATGAGAATTAAATAATGAAATTATATCATGTTAGCATGTATTCAAGTTTATGTCATGCAAGTGTTTGCTAGAATGTCCCAATGAATGAATGATGATCAAGTAGTTATTTATCATGTTTCAAGATTGTGTCACGTCTTATAATTTATGCTATCGAGTCCTGAGGGTATTTAATACCCGATAATTTAGCTGATTACCTAGAGCCATGGTCAGTCTCAAGATAGTATCAGTCATGTCACGATCAGTAGTACTCCCAGTCAGTTATAGAACTCAGGAAAAAACTCAGTAGACTCAGTATCAGTCCACTCCAGTTCAGTATTCAGTTCATACCTCAGTAAATTCAGTCAGTTTACAAAATTCAGTAGTATTCTGTCAGTCAATGGAACTGAGTGAACTTAGTTTAGTTTAGTTAGACAGTATAATCAGTAACAGTTCAGTCAAGCCTAGTATGAACTAGTAATCAGTTCAGTGTCTATTCAGTTGGGAGTAAGATTCAGCATCGAGCGAACTCAGGGATAGGGGCATTCCTGCCAGCAAAAGGTTTGACCCTTAGTAGCAATCCCTGTATTACAGAACTACGTAGCCAGCATAGGTTGAGATCCTCTTTCCAGATTAGGGTTGATACATCTCGTATGAGTTTTTCTGCCAGCGAGGGTTGATGAAAGAGCTTTCTGTCAAAGAGGGTTAACTCACAGTTGTCTTTACTCATGGTACAGTACTGACACCTTTCCAACTGGGGTTACAGGTTGGACCCTAATCTATTCATAAAGAGGCATATCGGTTAGATGATTACCTCCCACAGTCTCAGTTTTAGTTCCAGTCTCAGAATATAACTCAGTTCAGTTCTACAGATTCAGGACTGTCAGATACAGTCACTTAGTTCAGTACGAAACTCAGTATAATTCCACAGGATCAAAACTGTCAGATATAGTCACTCAGTTATCAGCTACACAGTATTAGTAAACTCAGATATCAGTAAATCAGTAATTCAAAACTCAGTATCCAGTGTTATCATGACCTCAGATTACAATATACGTATTTATGCATGTACTTTGATTCAGCTATATTCATGTCATTCAGTCAGTATTGTTCATACATATGAACCCATGCATTTCAGCGTACCTCACTTTGTATACCAATACATTCAAAGTACCGAGGCATACCTTTCCTTTGTGCTATAATGTTTTATATCATAGGTTCAGACGCGCGGGCTCTCAATCATACTTAGCAATTCAGATATTCAGCTGACAGAGTTAGTGGTGAGTCCTCTTAGTTCGAGGACATGATGATTATTTCAGTAGTTCAGCTTATTTCAGTAGTTTGGAGTTAGTTGGGGACTTGTCCCATCAGCTCTATATTTCAGACAGTTTAAAGTCTTTTTCAGACTAGAGTATTTTCATACAGATGTATCAGATTTGGTATTTGTTGTACCGTATTCAATTTTATTACAGTATTGAACCTTATGGCATATTTTCCACCTAATTTTTGCATAATTACAGTATTATTACTCAGTTATTGCAGTAGGTACCAGTCATGGGTTAGCTTATAGTCCTTCGAGATTATGAGCACCGTGTAGCGTCTGAGGTATAGACTTGGGACGTTACAACCCAATAACCCAATAAGAATAAATCGAACCAAACCATAACCCAATAATATTTTTTTATAAAACTATTAAAAAAGTGTTAACCCAATAACTCAGTAGCAATAAACTAATAATATTTTTATCGGTTTAGTTTATTGGTCGGTTCGGTTTTTGCATACCCCTAGTGTCATAGCTTACTATAATGAGTTCCAACAATTGATTTTGAAGCTTGATCACCGGGGATAACAAGTGAACCATGACATCATACGCTTCAAAGTTGGGTTGCACAAAGATATCTCTTCACACATGACTTTTCACAAGTTTGAGACTATAGATAGTATTTTCCTAGTGGCCTTAGAAATTGAAAAGGAGATAATCGACTTCCAAGTCAAAGGTTAATCCATCATCTACTTCTTGGGGAAATAAAAAAGAACTGACTCAATCATCTTTGGGTTGGCATAAGAAAAAAAATCCTCCATTTAAAGCTAAGAAACCCGATACCAAGGCTGCCCTAAATTACCCTCCAAAACATGAAGGTAACAAGTCTTCTACTTCTAATTCTAAGGGATTCCATTGCTTTAAATGTCGGGGGGGGGGGGAGGGACAAGGAAAATAAATATCCCAACCAAAGAAATTTGATCCTTAGGGAAGGAAAATTATAGTATCTTAGAGAAGAGGTCGGATTATAATCGAATAAAAATAAAGTCGGGCCTCAAGATAAAGAGCAAAAAGAGGATGAAACACAAAATTAGGGAGGTGAAGAGGACACTTGGCCGCAAGATAGTGAGTGTGAAGTTCCTAACTTTATGGTAAGACGAGTCATGGTTAGTAGGGCTTTGGATGATCCTAGTCAAAGAGAGAATCTTTTTCATACCAAATGTCTTATTAAAGGAGGCGTGTGCATAATGGTCATTGATGGTGGTAGTTGTACTAATATTGCTAGTGCCACCATGGTTGATTTCTTGAAGCCTACCACTACTACACATGTAAGTCCTTAAAACTCCAATGGTTGAATGATTGTAGAGATTTGAAGGTAATATGACAAGTGGTGATTCGATTCAAGGCAGGGAATTTCCAAGATGAGGTGCTTTGTGATACGATACCTATGCAAGCTTATCACTTATTGTTGGGTAGGCCATAGAAATATGATAGGTCTACTAAGCATAATGGAAGAACCAATAGGTACTCTCTTCAATGCAATGGCCAAAAGTTTACACTCCATCCTCTCTCACCATCACAAGTAAATAAAGTCCATCAATAATTAAGGAAGTTGAAGGAAAAAAGAAAGAAAGAGAGGGAGCCCGAGGGTAGTAAAGGTGAAAAAGCCGAGGGAGTAACAAAATCTAGGAGTGAAGAGCCTATGGTGATGTTGGCTAGGAAGAAGGATCTCTTTAAGGAGCATGATGACAAAACATCTATGCATCTCCTAGCTCATTTTTTTAATACTAACCCCTCAACTTCTTCTATTCCCCATTCTATTTCCTTGGTTTTGCAGGAATTTGAAGATTTATTCCCAAAGGGACTTTCGCAAGGGTTACCCCTACTTCGTGGAATTGAGCATCAAATAGACTTCGTGTCGGGCTCTCAATTTCCTTACAAATTTGCATATCGAAGTAACCCTACAGATATCTAAGAACTTCAAAGGAAAGTTGAGGAACTTCTCAATAAAGGATGCATAAAAAAAGCATGAGTCCATGTGTGGTTTCGGTCTTGTTGGTGCCAAAGAAAGATGGAACATAGAGAATATGTATGGACTGTCGATCCATCAATAAGATAATGGTAAAGTATCGCCATCCCATTCCCCAATTGGATGATATGCTTGATGAGTTGAATGGTTCTTGTGTGTTTTCAAAAATTGATCTTAGGAGTGGCTATTACCAAATAATAATGCAACCGGGTGATGAATGGAAAACTGCCTTCAAGACCAAGTTTGGTCTCTATGAATGGATGGTTATGCCATTTGACCTCACTAATGCTCCTAGTACTTTCATGCGGTTAATGAATCATGTGATGAAATCGTTCATTGAAAAATTTGTTGTGGTGTATTTTGATGATGTCTTGGTTTATAGTAAATGCCTTGAAGAGCATGTTTTATATTTGCAAAGTGTGTTTGAAGTCCTTAGAAAGTAAAAGTTGTATGTTAATCTTGCGAAATGCTCTTTTGGTGTGAAGGAAGTTGTGTTTTTAGGATTAGTTGTAAGTTAAAGAGGAGTCGAGGTTGATGAATCTAAGATAGACGCTATAAAGAATTGTCCAACTCTAAAATCCGTTGGTAAAGTCCAAAGCTTCCATGGGTTGGCTAGTTTTTATAGGTGATTTGTCAAAGGATTTAGTACCATCATCGCTCCCCTGACCGAGGTCATCCAAAAGGACCAACCTTTCAAGTGAGGTGATAAGCAAGCTAAGGCCTTTGAAACCTTGAAAGTTATGCTTATTTCTGCCCCTTTGTTGCAATTATCCAACTTTGATAAGATGTTTGAAGTTGAATGTGATGCACGTAAGGTAGGAATAGGTATCTTCTTAATGCAAGATCTTAAACCTATTGCCTATTTTAGTGAGAAGCTTAAGGGCGCAACTCTAAATTATTCCACTTATGATCTTGTAACACCCCATAATTTTTTTGACTCGATATCACTTTGTGGCATGCTTAATGAGCTGACAACATGAATGACATTTTTCTTTCTAAGTGTTAAGAAAAGGACTTAGTCATATTTTGAGTTCCTAATCTTTGATGATTTTATTTTTGACCTTTCTGACCTCGGAAAGTTAATTTTTAAGTTGAGTCATGATCGGGGAAGTCAATAGTACATCTAGGGTGAGTTTTGAAATTTTTGAAAAAGTGTAAAGGCATGTTTGGTACTCTAAAATAGCAGCTCGGGGTGATATGCCCGCGACGCCCTGCCCAGTCCGGCACCTGGGTTAGCCGCGATGGCTGCTGCGGTGCCTCGCCCAGAGCGGTGCTCCAGAGCCCGCGGTGCCCTAGCTAGTCCGACTCGTGCATTTTTCTGCAGTCAAGCTCCACGTTTTTAAGGGTAAATGGGTCATTTTCCTTCACCCTAATTCGCCCAAACATGAAATTAAATCATTTTTGGGGAAAACACATAAAAAACTACTCTTATTATCTCAAATCAAAACCCTAGTTCCTTCTCTTGAAATCAAAGCTCATTCTCAAGGTCAAGAACTCCAAAAAGCTCAATTAAGATTTGGGTTTCTCTCTCTACTTAACAAAATAAGGTACGTGGGGTTATTCTAATCTCGTGGGCATGATTTTGATACAAATTTAAACAAGATTTTTAATAATTACTTAAGTATGTATGCAATTATAAGTGGGGTTTTGTTTTAACACAAAAAAGCATGCATTGTGATATGGTTTTGAGAAGAATATTAAAAAATCATGGGGTTGTTTGCTTATATATCTTAATTGTTGAAATGGTGGACATGTGATTTGAATTTTGAAAGGTGTTATGAACATGAGTTGTGAATCTTTTAATTTCCATGATGATGTTTTATGTACTCCACATTATACTATTGATAAACTACTGAGAGCATGAGTTTTACATCCACTATTGTACTATATAAATGATGAAGTTTCTTGACTATTACGTGTTGGGAATCATTATGCATATGTTGGTATATGGGAGTCTTGTTGGTGTCCATACTATGATTTGCATAAGAAGTTTTGAGAATTGATGTAGTACTAATGACTTGAAAGTCGGGGTATGACGATACCCCACAGAGGAATTTCCTCGAATAAAAAGAATGTTGTGAGCATGATGTATGTTTTCCTTATATCATACTTAAAGCTTGATTGGTGTGAGTTAGATGGTTACCCGAAGAAAGCATGAGTCAGATGACTCTATGCTAGAAACTATGATTTACCGATATGGGAACTTGGTACCCTGCTATGTGATCTTGCATACCTAGTACTATGTTATCCCAACTCGGGACTATGGTTAGGAGCCCTATTGTGTGATTTTTAGCCCAACCACGACATATTGACTTTATTGGGGTTGTGGCACCCTGTTGTGTGATCTTGTATGTCTTCCCCTCACTAGTACTTCAATCTTGGAGGCAACCGAGATTTGGTAGTCGGTGAAAAATATGAAATTTTAGGGTGTGCCATCTAGCTCAATAGTGTTGCATTATTGTCGAAAATCATTATACTATGCCCATGTGTTTTCAAATAATTTTGCGTTAACATGTTTTATAATAGCTCTTACATATGTTGTATAAAAGCTGTATTTTATTTTTGGATTACTCTGCGTACCAGTACTTCTGGGTTGACCCCCTATATTTCAGGGTCTAAGGCTCAGTCTAGGGTTCCCGCTAGACCGTAGATTTGACAAACAAAAGTGTGCAGTTGGTAAGCCTCCCTTACTTTAGAAGGCCATTCTTAGAGTATTGTTATTTCATTATGGTATTGGTCCAACTGGGGGACTTATCCCAGTTTTAAGTAAGATGTTGGTTTTGATGTATTAGAGATTTCGCAGACTGATGTTAAGTACTGTTGGGACTTTTTGAAATTTCATCTTTGGAATTGTTCAGTTGATCTATTATAATGACCATGTGAACGTATGTTGAAACTTCCGCATCTCTTATATTATTTGAATGATGTACATGGTTGTCAGAAAGAAAAGAGGGCTCGGGCCACTATGGTTTGGGATGCCTATCACGACCAGGTCCTGGCTCAGGTCATGAAAAACTTGGTATCAAAGCACGGTTCATGTAGCGTTCCATACTTATAGGCAGGAGGCTACTAGGCATTTAGGAATGTTTACTTTCATTATTATTTAGTTCGTGTTATAGAGTCTGAATGTCCTCTAATCAACGGTCTTATGTATTTCAGAAAAGTTATCTTACCTCCATATCGCTCTAATGAACAAAACGCCCAAACTGAAGATGTCCGTCCTACCCATGGGATGAGGACACATAATAGGGCTCACACTCCTAAATTTGTTGCTACTCCAAGAGTCCTTCCTATTCAGACCAGTCCACCCAGGGCACCTAAGGCTCTCCGGTCTGGGACTAACCACACCCAACCTCTCTGGAGAAATGTATAGAATGCTAAGTTCAGACACTCGATGCATATGATTTCACAGTTTGTGGCTTCACAAACCCGATGGTTGGAGGATGTTGGGTCTACGTTTGGTACATCCGAGACTACACGGGCGTGTTAATTTATGATGTTGAACCCGACTAAGTTTACTGGTACAAAGGTAGAGGAGTATCTACAAGAGTTTGTAGATGAGATGGAGAAATTTTTTCAAGTGATGTATGTGGATGAAGTGGAGGGGGTTGAACTAGCAGCTTATCAACTGAAGAAGGTAGAAAATCATTGGTACAATGAGTGGGAAGATTCGAGGGGAGATAGTGTTGAGCCTTATGTGTGGGGTAAAATTGTGGAATCCTTCCTAGACCGATTCTTTCCCCAAGAGTTGAGAGAGTCCAAAGCTGAAGAGTTCATGAACTTGAAACAAGGGAAGATGAGCGTCAAGGAGTACACCCTGAAATTTAATCAACTATCCTGCTATGCTCTGGAATTGGCGGGAAACATGAGGGCTCATATGAGAAAGTTTGTATTCGATCTTTTAGATTACTTGGTGTTGGAGTGCAAAGGGGTAATGTTGAATAGAGTTATGGACTTCTCCAGATTATTTGTTCACATGCAGTAAGTTGAGGATCAGAAAAAGAGGGTTGTTAAAGCAAGGGAGAAAGATAGGCAGGCCAAGAGGGCCAGATCTTCAGATCAACACTATAACCAATGTTAGGATGGAGATTGGGGTAACAGGTGGTCGAAGAAAAAGACTTATGGTAATGCGTATCCTTCGATCAGTGACCCAGTGCCCGGGCCTCCACATGATCAGTGGCCCTTTAGTACTCAAGCTAATAGTGGTTGGAGGATGCAGGACATCTATTCCCAGGGGAGCATGACGCAGCCCGCCAAATTATTTCCCCGTTGTAGTATCTATGGAAAGAATCACCCAAGGAAATGTTACTTCGAGAGGAGAAATTGTTACTCCTGTGGCCAGGTGGGCCACATTCAGAGAGATTGCCTTTCTACCGGAGGTAATGCAGGGGGGGCTAAGTCCCAAGCCACCTCCACAACTCCTCCTCCTAAGGGTGCTACTTCAGCTACTGGAAGCGATTGCAATAGATTGTATGCTTTGTCTAATCGGCAGGATGCAGACGCTTCACTAGATGTTGTCACGGGTATGTTACAAATATTTTCCCGTAATGTATATGTGTTACTTGACCCAGGCTCTACCTTGTCTTATGTTACCCCATATGTGGCCGATAATTTTTGTTTTAAGCCTGAGAATATTTCGAAACCCTTTTGTTTCTACTCCTGTTGGTAACTTTGTTGTGGTTACGAAGGTGGACAAAAATTATGTCATGTATGTCTATAATCGTGATACTATATCTGACCTTGTAGAGCTTGATATGGTTGATTTTGATGTTATTTTAGGGATGGATTGGCTCCATTCGTGCTATGCCATGCTAGATTGTAGAACCCAAAAGGTTACCTTCTCTTTTCCGAATAAACCGGTGATAGAATGGGAGGGAAATTCTTTAGTACCTAAGGGGAAATTCATCTCATACCTCAGAGCTCGCAAACTTATATCTAAGGGATGTTTGTATCATCTGATTCGAGTAAAAGATTCTAATACAGAAAGTCCTTCTCTCCAGTCTGTCCTCGTAGTCAATGAATTTCCAAAAGTTTTTCCTGATGAACTTCCAGGGATACCACCTGATAGGGAGATAGATTTTGGTATTGACTTATTGTCGGACACCCGTCCTATTTCTATTTCGCCTTATTGAATGGCTCTTGCTGAGTTAAAAGAGTTGAAAGAGCAATTAGCAGATCTTGACAAGGGTTTCATCCATCCTAGTGTTTCTCCTTAGGGTGCACCTGTACTCTCCGTCCATAAGAAAGATGGCTCTATCTGCATGTGTATAGACTAGCATCAGCTGAATAAGGTCACTGTTGAGAACAAATATCCTCTTCCCAAAATTGATGATCTCTTTGACCAACTTCAGGGTGCTAGGTGTTTTTCAAAGATAGACCTTCGTTCGGGGTATCACCAGTTGAAGGTTAGAGAGGCTGACATTCCCAAAATAGCTTTTCGAACCAGATACAGTCATTATGAATTCTTAGTCATGTCTTTCTTGTTAACTAACGCCCCTGCAGCCTTCATGGACCTAATGAATAAGGTGTTTTGCAAGTTTCTAGATCTATTTGTCATAGTCTTCATTGATGACATTTTGATTTATTCTAAATGTGAGGAGGATCATGCCAGTCACCTCCAAATCACCTTCAGACCCTCAAAGATCATAGATTATATGCAAAGTTTTCCAAGTGTGAATTTTGGCTTAATGCTATTGCTTTCTTGGGGTATATTATGTCTAGCTAGGGAATTAAAGTTGATCCCCAAAGATTGAGGTAGTGAGAAAATAGCCCAGACCCACGACTCCAACCGATATTCATAGCTTCTTGGATTTGGTAGGGTATTATAGAAGATTCGTAGAGAGTTTTTCTTCCATTGCTGTTCCACTTACCAGGTTGACACAGAAAAAGGTGAAATTTGTGTGGTTTGACTCCTGTGAGAATAGTTTTGAGAATTTGAAAGACAGGTTGACTACTGCACCTGTTTTGACCCTTCCTAAGGGTACAAAGGGTTTTGTTGTGTACTGTGATGCGTCCCGGGTGGGACTTGGGTGTGTACTTATGCAGAGTGGTAAAGTGGAAGCTTATGCGTCTAGATAATTAAAGGTGCATGAACAAAATTACCCCACCCATGACTTGGAGTTAGAGGTTGTGGTATTTGTACTTAAAATCTGGTGGCGCTATCTTTATGGGGTACACGTTGATATTTTCACTGACCTTAAAAGTTTACAGTATGTATTTTCATAGAAAGAGTTGAATCTTAGGCAAAGACGGTGGTTAGAACTATTTAAGGATTATGACATAAGCCTGCACTATCATTCGGGCAAGGAGAATGTGGTGGTTGACGCCCTCAGCAGATTATGTATGGGCAATCTTTCTCATGTTGAGAAAGAAAAAAGGGAGATGGTGAAGGATATTCATCGTCTTGGAAATCTAGGGTTCAACTCCTGGATTCTGAAGATGGAGGAGTAATTGTTCATAAGATAGCTAAATCTTCCCTATGTGCTGAAGTAAAGGAGAAGCAGGCCGAAAACCCTATCTTGATGCAGATTATAAAGGATGTGGGTCAACAAAAAGTGATGGAATTTGAAATCGGAGGTGATGGGATTTTGAGGTATCAGGGTAGATTATGTGTACCGAATGTGGATGGTCTATGAGAGAGGATTCTTAAAGAATCTCACACTTTGAGGTATGTTGTTCACGCAGGCTCTACTAAAATGTATCATGACCTTAAGGCTATTTATTGGTGGAATAATATGAAGCGTGATGTTGCTGATTTTGTTTGTAAGTGTTTAAATTATTAACAAGTCAAAGTGGAATACTTGAGGCCAGGTGGTACTTCTCAAGAGATAACCTTGCCTATGTGGAAGTGGGAGATGATCAATATGAATTTCATCACAGGATTTCCGAGGTCCCGAAACTAATATGATTCCATTTGGGTGATTATACACCGAATGACCAAGTCAACTCACTTTCTGCCTGTAAGAACTAACTATTCGGGAGATTATTATGCCAAGCTGTAGATTAAGGAAATAGTTCATTTGCATGGGGTGCCAGTATCCATTATATCTGATCGAGGTGCGCAATTCTCTTTGCAGTTTTGGTGATCTTTTCATAGGGGCTTAGGTACCCAAGTGAACTTGAGTAATGCCTTCCACCCTCAGACTGATGGGCAAGTGGAACGCACCATCCAAACCCTTGAGGATATGTTGAGAGCCTGTGTAATTGACTTCAAAGGTAGTTGGGTAGATCATTTTCTATTGATAGAGTTCGCCTACAATAATAGCTACCATGTCAGTATTCAAATGGCTCCTTTTGAATCACTTTATGAGAGGAGATGTAGATCACCAATTGGGTGGTATGAAGTGGGTGAAACCTGGTTGTTTGGGCCTAATCTTGTTCATCAAGCAATGGAGAAGGTGAAAATTATTAGATAATGACTCAAGACAGCCCAGAGTCGACAGAAGTTCTACGTCAATGTTAGAAGAATGGATCTAGAATTTTAGGTTGGTGATTGGGCGTTTCTAAAAGTCTCCCCTATGAAGGGAGTCATGCGATTCGGGAACCTAAAAGTCTCCCCTTGTTCGTGCTGTTTGACAACCCAAATGGTCCCGCCGAACCCAACGAACCACATGAGGATGCTCCCTAGCCTCCCTGGCATGCCCCAATAAATTTTTGTCCCACAACACGCCCGGACCTAGGGCCCCCTTCGAAATTGTGGGCTATAGCACATCGATTTGGCCCGAAAATGCTTCGTTCATGCCATTTCCCCCGTTTGACACTCCAATGGCCCCGCCGACCCCAATGACGCATACTAGGATGATCCCTAGACCCCTAGCACCCTCCTGTTGATTTTTGGCCCACCGTACGAACCACATGAGGATGCTCCCAAATGTCCCTGCTGACCCCAATGGCCCATACCAGGCCACTCCCCAGCCTTTATGGCATGCTACAATTAATATTTGACCCGCAGTATTCCCGGACCCTGGGTCCACCCCCAGAACCGTAGGTTACAGAACACATATTTAGCTAAAAATGTCTCATTTGTGCCATTTTGCCTGTTTCACCACCCAAATAGCCCTGTCAACCCCAACGGCATACACTAGGTTGCTCTCTAGACTCCCTGGCATGCCTCAATCGATTTTTGACCCACAGCACACTCGAGGGCCCACCCTCGAAACCATGGGCTATAATACATCAATTTAGCCCAAAAATGCCCCGTTCACGTTGTTTTGCCCGTTTGACCATCCAAATGGCCCCGCCGATCCCAAAATCCTACACTACAATTCTCCCCAGCCTCCTTGGCATGCCCTGGTTGATTTTTATCCCACAGCACGCCTGAACCCCGAGCCCACCCCCAGAACTGTGGGCCTAGCACCTCGATTTGGCCCAAAAACTCCCCATTCGCGTCGTTTGACCACTCAAATGGCCCTGCCAACCTCAAAGGCCCACACTAGGTCTCTCCCCATCCTTCCTGGCATGCCTCGGTTGAAAGTTAGCTCACAGCACGCTCGGACCTCGGGTCCACCCCAGAATCGTGGTCTATAGCACACTAATTTGGGTCGAGCTGTTTTGCCATTTTGACAACCCAAAAGGCCCTTCCGACCCCAACGACCTACACTAGGCTTCTCTCTAGCCTTCTTTGCATGCCCCGATAGATTTTTGGCCCGCAACACGCTTGGATCTCGTTCCCACCCTCGGAACCGTGGGCAATAGCGCACCGATTTGGCCTGAAAATGCCTAGTTTCACTCGTTTGACCACCCAAATGGCCCTACCGACCCCATCGACCTACACTATGCCTCTCCCTAGTCTTCCTTGCACGCCCCGATCAATTTTCAACCCAAAGTACGCCCGAACACTGGGCCCACCCTAGAAACGTGGGCTATAGCACACTGATTTTGACTGAAAATGCTTTATTCGCACCGTTTCGCGCATTTGACTACCCAAATGGACTCGCCGACCCAAACGGACCACACTAAGATAATCCCCAGCCTCCTTGGCACGTCCCATTCGATTTTTAGCCCACAACATGCTCGGACCCCAAGCCCACCCTGAAATTGTGGACTATGGAACACCGATTTGGTCCGAAAATACCCCGTTCATGCTGTTTCACCCATTTGAACAACCAACTAGCCCATACGACCCCAACGGCCAACACTAGGCCACTCCCCAGCCTCCCAGGCATCCCTCAATCTATTTTCGGCTAACAACACGCTTGGACCTCGGGTTCATCCCTAGAACAGTGGTCTATAGCATGATGATTTTTCCCAAAAATTCCCCGTTCGCGCTGGTTTGCCCATTTGCTTAGTGTTCAAATGGGAGAAATGAACCAAATGGGCCATTATCAGGCTAAATCGATGTGCTATAGCCCACGATTGCGAGGGTACGCCCGGGTCCCGAGCGTATTTTTGGTATAGAATCGCTCGAGGAGTGCCAGGCAAGATGAAGAGTGGGGGAGTGTGGGTAGTTGGGGTCGGCAGGGCTGTTTGGGTGGTCAAATAGGTAAAACAACGCGAATGGGATATGTTTGGGCTAAATTGATGTGCTACAGCACACGGTTGCGGGGGTGCGCCCTGGGCCCAAGCGTGTTTCTGCTAGAAAATTGCTTGGGGTATGCCTGGCAAGCTGAGGAGCAGTGGAGTGTGGGTTGTTGGGGTCGGCGAGGCCGTTCGGGTGGTCAAATAGGAAAAACAGTATGAATGGGCCATTTTTGGGCCAAATCAGTGTGCTATAGCAGACGGTTGCAGGAGTGCGCCCAGGGCCCGAGCGTGTTTTGGGCCAAAAATCGCTCGGGCATACCAGGTAGGCCGAGGAGTGGGGAGTGTGGGCTGTTGGATTTAGCGGGGCTATTTGGGTGGTCAAACGGGAGAAACGACGCAAACAGGCCATTTTCCAGCCTAATCGGTGTGCTATAGCCCACGATTGCAAGGGTGCGCCCGGGGACCAGTCGTGATTTTGATCGAAAATCACTCTGGGTGTGTCAGGAAGGATGAGGAGAAGGAGTGAGCCGTTGGGGTCAGCAGGGCCATTTGGGTATTCAAATGGGCCAAACAGCACAAATGGACCATTTTTGGGCCAAATAGTGTGCTATAGCCCATGATTGCGGGGATGCGCAGGGGCCCAGGCATATTTTGGGCTGAAAATTATTCGGGGATACTAGGTAATCTTAGGAGCGGGGAAGTGTGGGTTATTGGGGTCGACGGGGTCATTTGGGTGGTCAAATGAGTGAAACGGTGTGAATGGGAAGTTTTCAGGCCAAATTGGTGTGCTATAACCTATGGTTGTGGGGGGGCACCGGGGCTCGGGCGTGTTTGGGATCAAAAATTTCTTAGAGCATGCCAGACAGGTTGAGGATAGGTAAAGTATGGGTCATTTGGGCCGGTGAGGCCATTTGGGTGGTCAAACGGGTGAAACGGCATGAACGGACCATTTTTGGGACAAATCGGAGTGCTATAGCCCATGGTTGTGAGGGTTCACGATAACCCCTAGCGAAACGTGTAAGCACGAAACATGAGATAACGAAATATGACATCAACATGATCTTGGCATGTGTTTTATGTCACATGGTCAAAACATTATAAGACATTAATTTTCCTAAGAGTCCTCGGCCTGATTAAGATTGGTGCAAGACATGAGATAAGATTCTCGCAGGGCATAAGAATATTAGCATTCTCCATCTTACAATATACAATGGAAAGACTTAAACTTAGAGACACTACTTGTCTATACCCCAACATTAATCAACATACTTAATTATTTCCAGCCTACAATTCTCCCATAACACATCTAACCACAAGAATTTTGTGTCCTGCCGTATAATAATTCTATGCTGAATCCCAACTCGGAGGAAAGAGGTGCTAATTTAAGCTACGGGACCCTATACTCTACATCACATTAAGAAATCATCTCACCTCATCACTATAATCCAACAACCTCAAGTCTTAATTCAAAGAATACTAACTGCATGGCATATTGGTTTGTGTTTTCATCAATCACAAAATTTCAGCTTACTGCTAGTACACCCCGCTTCATGGACATGTCCACTAGGACCTACAAATTCAATCATTTTCACTAAGATTCTTGCCACATACTTCCCTCCTAACCATTTCACGTAAAGAATATTCATCTCCTTTCTTCCCCTGCTCTTCTAACTTTAGCTAAAGAAATCGCATCAAAATTTTCACCTAGAACGACATCTACTCCCCCACCTCACACACTTCTACGCTTCCACAACTACCATCATACTAGAATACAGAGGGTCATTAAAGGATCTGATCAAGAGCATCATGAAAGGAAGTAACACAATTCGTTTATAACATATACTTATTGCCATACTCAAAGTGGGATATGAGTTGAAGATATGGTACAATCACAGAGTGTTTCATACATCAAGTGTTTGGATCACAAGTGGAGAGTCGTTCTTGCATACACTCAACATAGAATGAATTCTTAGGACAACCACTGTGAGAAACATGAGAGCTTACATCATGAGTATTATAACAGGAGTGTAGAATTCACGAAGTCGACGATTTAGGAAAGGACTTCTACTCGAAGCTATCGCTTCTCATTTTCAGAACTGAAATAGTCATGAGTTCGCACAACTTTATCATTTTGGCTAATCCCGACATAAAATGAATCGTTAACATATGAAAACATAGTTCCTTAGAACCAATCATGATTTGGGACACATATTTATTGTTCATGAGCAACATAACATAGAGCTTGGATACTTAGAATACTGGATCATCGAGGGAAATTATTTCTTCTAGTTTGGAAGTTGGGACATGTCGTGAGTTACATAGTGTGCTCAAACCTTAGACATAGGTAGGACTTGGATACATAATGTAAGGCATTAGCAGAGTGACCTCGTAGACTGAGTTGGAGGAGTTTGCGTGAATTGTAATAGATTTATCATGAATCTTACTTGACACCATAAGAATATTTGAGAACTACTTTAACCCATGATCTCCCCCTTTGATCAAAGTCATAATCCTAGACTAGCAGACATAACCTCTCATTAAATATATATCCACAACTCTCAACACAAGAGATATACCACCATACAAATTACCGCTAATCTCTCCTGAATAAACAATACACTGTAGGTCTTGTTTTCTGGAAATACTACTCTTAATTTTTCTAGCCTCTACAGCAATCACCTTACAACCCATACTCACGTAAACGAGATGCGCCAAACATTCGAGGAATATGGAGACGATTTGAAGTACTGAGCCTCCTTATATCCACACACCTAATCACAAAGGGGTACCAACATATACATGAACACAAACTCCTCTCCATAGATTTTCTTTTTACAAGGACACTAAATTCATTCTTATTCTAGAACATCCCCCTCAGGTGCACGAATCCTAACATCCTCCAAACCCCAAAGTCATCTATTTATGGCTAACGTTATCATGGGTAAAGACAACAACGATTCTAGGCATACAACACTTCATCTTCAACTCCTTAGAATACTTAGCATTACACCTCTAATCATATAACTTGCATCTTAACAAAATTTGTAAAACTAAACCAAAGGCGCATATTGCCCACTTATATTTTCTCAATTCAACTCTAAATGAAGCTATACAACAACTCACCAAACTTCTCTATACCATAATTTCAGGAACACAAACTAGGTACGCAAAACACTTATACATGTAAATGCTAAACTTTCCCTTTTTAAGTATACTCTAAAGATATTTCTTTCCAAGAACACTACTCTTAATTTTTCTATCCTCTATCATCATCAACTTACATCTCGCAGTCCCACGAGCATACACAACCTCACTCCTTATCACATAAAAATCCACTCTCCACTACTTAACCTTCTAACATTAGACCGTTAATCACATAGGTTATACCATAAAATCTTACCTAACGCCATACTACCAGGGGGTGCAACTCATTCTTATATACTTACGCCCTTATCCACTTAATGACTCACCCATCATTCATCATTTTTACACTAGTTCTCATATACACATATACCTCACAATTACCACTTAAACTTTTCATAAATTATCAACCTAGGATCTTTCACAAATCACATCAAGCCTAATAATTCATTCCCATAAAACACACATCATTAACCTTAAGCTACTATTCTTACCACCATATTCTACATCTAAAGTTCAAGCCTATAGTCTAGAAACAATCGCGTACCACCTATAAAGCATGCAACATATTATACTAGTCCATCAAATTGGGAAGTCAACCCAAAATACTTTATTTCATTTAAATACTACCTACCATCATGTCCCCACTACGACACTACTACTATACCTCAAAATTTACTACATACCTTGTCACATACAGTTCTAGTTTACAACTACTAAAATAAAGACAATAAAAAATGGAGGGAGGGGGGAGGGGTAAAGTCATAATCGGGACAGTTGTTACTAATCTTATAACAGAACCCAATACTGTCTTATCAACATATTCTACTTTCTCACATCATAGTTACCTATACATGCATACATCAAAAATACCTTCAATATTATATATACAAAAATGAGTCTATACTTATAACTTATTGGCAAATCTAACCGCTTTCATTCACAACCTATAAGAAATTTCTATAACCACCATAACTATCCACTCTAGGCTCCTTGCTTATTTTTGAATAAATAATAATCAAAGCCAAACACTTCCCCCGCAGACTACCATACAATCTACAATTATTACTACTACATTAGTCTGTCACTGTAAAATGGCAAACCACTCCTCAATCCACAATTATGTAACTAAACTAACTTCTGTACGCAAAAGTCCCCCTCATTCAGACTCTTAAGTTTGTGACTTCATATCACCAATTTTTTTATCATCTCACTACCAATAGGTAATGACACTTTAACATACACTACTACTTGGGTGTAAATATAGTTCCAACATTCTACTACTCATTATTCCCATTATGCATAACATGTGCAATAAGAATTTTGAAAGGGACTGAATACACTTCATACCTCAGGCTCAAATGTACGATTGATGTAGATAAAGGTATAAGCTTGAATCAATACACTTTATAGCACTCATGGACTCCTCTCAAGTCCTTGCACAATTTTATAATCTTTTATGACTCAATCAAAAAAAACCATATCATTTAGATACTAGACTTCTGTACTTAAATAACAACGAGACATATCTGAGAACATCAGAGTAAGGAAAGAATTGGGATAATTTTACTTTCGTATGGGAGATACCATAATATGAACTAGAGTATGAAAGGGGAACATTCTGACTCCATAGCACAAACTAGAACATGAATAAAGTGACACATTCCTGAATGTTTAATAGCATCCTGCTTATAAGTGTGGTGCGCTACACATCCATAAACAAGACTCTACCCGACACGATTTTGCAGACACCCTAGGACCATGAACCTAGCTTTGAAATCAATTTGTCACATCCCGAACCAGGCCCTAGCCGTGATGAGAATACCGAGCCATGGAGGCCCGAGAGCCCTTCTACATCTGGTAATCATACACAACGTCCATATAATATAAAGAAGATATGGAATATAAGTCATTATGGAAACATGGTCATACCTTGAGTTCAATTTAACAATAAAGAAAGAAATCCAATAACATCTAATTTAGTCTGCGAAATCTCCAGTACATACGAAGATAACAACTTTCTGAAATTGGGACAAGGCACTCAGTGGACCTAAACCAAAATAAATAACAAGTATCAGAAAGAAATAGGCATTGTGGAATAAAAAAGGCTCACCAACTGCACACTTCAGTTCTGCCTAAAAACTCTACGACTTAGCAGACCTCTAGACTGAGCCTCATTCCCTGAAATATAGGGGGTCAATACAATTGTACTGGTATTAAGAGTAATCTAAAAATAAAATGCAACTTTTATACAACATAGGTAAGAGTTATTGTAAAACACGTTAACACAAAAATTATTTTGAAACGCATGGGCATAGTATAATGAGTTTTCAAACAATACTACAACAATATTAAGCTAGATGGTACACCCTACAATTTCACATTTTTCACCGACTACCAAATCTCTGTTATCGCTAAGATTGGAGTGCTAGTGAGGGAAGAGCACATAAGATCACACAGCAGGGTGCCACAACCCCAATCAAGTCATTATGTCGTGGTTGGGCTCAAGATCACAAAGCAGGGCTCCAAACCATAAGTCTCGATTTGGGAGGACAAAGTACTAGGTACATAAGATCACATAGTAGGGTACCAGGTTCTCATGTCGGCAAATCATGGTTTCCAGCATAGAGTCATCTGACTCATGCTTTCTTTGGGTAACCATCTATCTCATATCCGTCAGGCTTTAAGTTTGATATAAGGAAAATCATGCGTCATGCTTAAAACATTCTTTTCTTCTTTTTATTCGAGGTAATTCTTCCGCACTTTTTGTGTAAGTCATTATACAAACACCAACAAGACTCCCATACACCAAACACATGCATATATATTCCCCCACACGTAATTATCTAATAAACTTCATCATTTATAAAGTAGTACAACATTAGCCAAAAACAATTTTCATGATAAGAAGGATTTTTAAAAAAACTCATGCTCTCAATAGTTCAACATTAATATCATATGGGGCACATAAATATCGTCATGGGGATTAAAGATTCATAACTCATGTTCATAAAAATTTTCAAAATTTAGATCACATGTCCACAATTCAACAATCATGACTTATAAGAAAACAACCCCATGATCTTTCAATACTCTTCTCAAAACCATATCATAATGCATGTTTTTTGTGTTAAAATGAAACCCCATTTAAATCTCATAAGTACTTAAGAAATTATTAAAATACTTATTTGAAATTCGTATCAAAATCATGCCCATGAAATTAGGAAAACCCTACGTACCTTAGTGATGACAAAATTATGAAAAGATTGGACCTTTAAGCTTGAATTCCTTAATTTCTTGTGAAAAACACTTGAATCTTGTTCTTGGGAGTGGAAGAGGGCTTTGGATTGTAACTTAGATGATTTAGGGCTTAGGAATTGTAAATAATGTGTTTAGAAATCCTTTATAATGATTTGGAGTAATTAGGGATAGTTTAGGGGTGTGAAATGACTTCAACACCTTTGATATAAGTCAAAACAGAGTGTTTTTGGCACTTGGCAATGACTTAGGCGGCGCTCAGTCGATCGCACAAGACAGGGTTGGTGACACCTTGTCAATCGCCTAAGTTTGGTTGGGCGGTGCCTAACCAATCGCACACCCTTGCTGCCTCTCACGAAAATGAGCATAACTTTTCATTTGATATATAATAGGCCCTCTAATTCTTTATATACAAAGAGTTATGATCGATTGAAGTTGACCCAAGTTTCAACGCTCACTCAAACTCGAATGATAAGAAAGCTTTCAACTCGTCGTTGAGTTAAGGGACCTCTATGATCTAAATTCATGCTTAACAATATCCCCACACTACATAATTGATTAACATGCTAAATTTGCATAGGATTTATGGTTTTTGGAACATCTACGCATAGGAATGACGGTTTTTGTTCTAGCCCAAAATATGGGGTGTTACATTATCTCCCCCTTCGGATCGTTCGTCCCCGGATGATGGGTTGGGGCCTTTTGAAGCTATAAAAGTGTAGAATAAAAAATGTAGTCACACATTTGAACATTTTCCCTCAATCAAAATATACAAAGACATCAAACAAGTTTCACGATAACCCCTAGAGAAATGTGTAAGCACGAAACATGAGATAACGAACTATGACATCAACATGATCTTGGCATGTGTTTTATGTCACATGGTCAAAATATTGTAATACATGAATTTTCCGAAGAGTCCTCGGCCAGATTAAGATTGGTGCAAGACATGAGATAAGATTCTCGCAGGGCATAAGAATATTAGCGTTCTCCATCTTATGAGATACAACGGAAAGACTTAAACTTAGAGACACTACTTGTCTATACCCCAACATTAATCAACATACTTCATCATTTCCTACCTACAATTCTCCCATAACACATCTAACCACAAGAATTTTGTGTCCTGCCGTATAATAATTCTATGCTGAAGCCTAACTCAGAGAAAAGAGGTGCTAATATAAACTACGGGAACCTGTACTCTACATCACATTAATAAATCATCTCACCTCATCACTATAATCCAACAACCTCAAGTCTTAATTCAAAGAATACTAACTGCATGGCATATTAGTTTGTGTTTTCATCAATCACAAAATTTCAGCTTACCGCTAGTACACCCCTCTTCATGAACATTTCCACTAGGACCTGCAAATTCAATCATTTTCATTAAGATTCTCGCCACATACTTCCCTCCTAACCATTTCACGTAAAGAATATTCATCTCCTTTCTTCCCCTGCTCTTCTAACTTTAGCTAAAGAAATGGCATCAAAATTTTCACCTAAAACGACATCTACTCCCCCACCTCACACACTTCTACGCTTCCACAACTACCATCATACTAGAATACATAGGGTCATTAAAGGATCTGATCAAGAGCATCATGAAAGGGATTAACACAATTCGTTTATAACATAAACTTATTGCCATATTCAAGGTGGGACATGATTTGAAGATATGGTACAATCACAGAGTGTTTCATACATCAAGTGTTTGGATCATAAGTGGAGAGTCGTTCTGGCATACACATAACATAGAATGAATTCTTAGGACAACCACAGTGCGGAGCATGAGAGCTTACATCATGAGTCTTATAACAGGAGTGTAGAATTCATGAAGTCGACGATTTATGCAAGGACTTCTACTCGAAGCTATTGCTTCTCATTTTCAGAACTGAAATAGTCATGATTTCGCACAACTTTATCATTTTGGCTAATCCCGACATAAAATGAATCATTAACATATGAAAACATAGTTCCTTAGAACCAATCATGATTTGGGACACATATTTATTGTTCATGAGCAACATAACATAGAGCTTGGATACTTAGAATACTGGATCATCGAGGGACATTATTTCTTCTAGTTTGGAAGTCGGGACATGTCATGAGTTACATAGAGTGCTCAAACCTTAGACATAGGTAGGACTTGGATACATAACATAAGGCATTAGCAGAGTGACCTCGTAGACTGAGTAAAAGGAGTTTGTTTGAATTGTAATAGATTTATCATGAGTCTTACTTGAAACTTGATACCACAAGAAGATTTGAGAACTACTTTAACCCATCATCTCCCCCATTGATCAAAGTCATAATACTAGACTTGTAGACATAACCTCTCATCAAATATATATCCAAAACTCTCAACATAAGAGATATACCACCATACACATTACCGTTAATCTATCTTGGATAAACTATACTTTGTAGGTTTTGTTTTCTGGAAATACTACTCTTACTTTCGCTAGCCTCTACAGCCATCGCCCTACAACCCATACTCACGTAAATGAGATGCACCAACCATTCGAGAAACATGGAGACGAGTTGAAGTACTGAGCCTCCCTATATCCACACACCAAATCACAAAGGGGTGCCAACATATACATGAACACAAACTCCCCTCCATAGATTTTTTTTTACAAGGACATTAAATTCATTCTTATTCTAGAATATCCCCTTCAGGTGCGCGAATCCTAACATCCTCAAAACCCCAATGTCATCTATTTATGTCTAATGTTATCATGGGCATAGACAACCACGCTTCTAGGCACACAACACTTCATCTTCAACTCCTCAGAATACTTAGCATTACACCTCTAATCACATAACTTGCATCTTAACAAAATATTCAAAACTAAACCAAAGGCACATATTGCCCACTTATATTTTCTCAATTCAACTTTAAATGATGCTATACAACAACTCTCTAAACTTCTCCATACCACAATTTCAGGAACACAAACTAGGTAAGCAAAACACTTATTCACGTAAATGCTAAACTTTCCCTTTTTAATTATACTCTAAAGGCATTGCTTTCCAAGAACGCTACTCTTAATTTTTCTATCCTCTATCATCATCAACTTACATCTCGCAGTCCCATGAGCATACACAACCTCACTCGTTATCACATAAAAATCCACTCTCCACTACTTAACCTTCTAACATTAGACCGTTAATCACATAGGTTATATCATAAAATCTTACCTAACGCTATACTACCAGGGGTGCAACTCATTCTTACATACTTACGCCCTTATCCACTTAATGACTCACCCACCATTCATAATTTTAACACTAGTCCTCATATACACATATACCTCACAATTACCACTTAAACTTTTCATAAATTATCAACCTAGGATCTTTCACAAATCACATCAAGCCTACTAATTCATTCCCATAAAACATACATCATTAACCTTAAGCTACAATTCTTACCACCACATTCTACATCTAAAGTTCAAGCCTATAGTCTAGAAACAATCACGTACCACCTATGAAACATGCAACATATTATACTAGTCCATCAAATTGGGAAGTCAACCTAAAATACTTCATTTCATTTAACTACTACCTACCATCACGTCCCCTCTGCGACACTGCTACTATACCCCAAAATCTACTACATAACTTGTCATATGCAGTTCTAGTTTACAACTACTAAAATAAAGACAATAAAAAATGGAGGGAGGGAGGGGGGTAAAGTCATAATCGGGACAGTTGTTACTAATCTTATAACAGAACCCAATACTGTCTTATCAACATATTCTACTTTCTCACATCATAGTTACCTATACATGCATACATCAAAAATACCTTCAATATTACATATACAAAAATGAGTCTATACTTATAACTTATTGGTAAATCTAACCATTTTCATTCATAAGCTATAAGAGATTTCTATAACCACCATAACTATCCACTCTAGGCTCCTTGCTTATTTTTGAATAAATAATAATCAGAGCCAAACACTTCCCCCATAGACTACCATACAATCTACAATTATTACTACTACATTAGTCTATCACTGTAAAATGGCAAACCACTCCTCAATCCACAATTATGTAACTAAACTAACTTCTGTACACAAAAGGGCCCCTCATTCAGACTCTTAAGTTTGTGACTTCATATCATCAATTTTTGGATCATCTCACTAACAATAGGTCATGACACTTTAACATACACTACTACTCGGGTGGAAATACAGTTGCAACATTCTACTACTCATCATTCCCCTTATGCATGACATGTGCAATAAGAATTTTGAAAGGGACTGAATACACTTCATACCTCAGGCTCAAATGCACGATTGATGTAGATAAAGGTATAAGCTTGAATCAATACACTTTATAGCACTCATGGAATCCTCTCAAGTCCTTGCATAATTTTATGATCTTTTATGACTCAATCAGAAAGGACCATATCATTTAGATACTAGACTTCTGCACTTGAATAACAATGAGACTTATCTGAGAACATCAGAGTAAGGAAAGAATTGGGATAATTTTACTTTCGTATGGGCGATACCATAGCATGAACTAGAGTATGAAAGGGCATGACTCCATAGCATGAACTAAAACATGAAGAAAGTGAGACATTCTTAAATGCCTTGTAGCCTCCTTCTTATAAGTTTGGCGCGCTACACACCCATAAACAAGACTCTACCCGAAGTGATTTCGCAGACACCCTATGACCATAAACCTGGCTTTGATACCAAGTTTGTCATGACTCGAACCAAGCCCTGGCCATGATAAGCATCCCGAGCCATGGAGGCCTGAGCGCCCTTCTACATCTGGTAATCATACACAACGTCCATATAATAAAAGAAAGATACAAAATATAAGTCATTACAGAAACATGGTCATACCCTGAGTTTAACTTAATAATAAAGAAAGAAATCCTACAACATCTGATTCAGTCTGTGAAATCTCTAGTACATACAACGATAACAACTGTCTGAAATAGGGACAAGGCCCTAAGTGGACCTAAACTAAAATAAATAACAAGTATCTGAAAGAAATAGGCCTTATGGAATAAAGAAGGCTCACTAACTGCGCACTTCAATTCTGCCTGAAAACTCTACGGCTTAGCAGGACCTCTAGACTGAGCCTCATACCCTAAAATATAGGGGGTCAATACAATTGTACTAGTACGTAAAGTAATCCAAAAATAAAATACAACTTTTATATAACATAGGTGAGAGCTATTGTAAAACATGTTAACACAAAAATCATTTGGAAACACATGGGCATAGTATAATGAGTTTCCAAACAATACTGCAGCACTATTGAGCTAGATGGTACACCGTACAATTTCACATTTTCCACCGACTACCAAATCTCGATTGCTGCCAAGATTGGAGTGCTAGTGAGGAAAGAGCATACAAGATTACACAGCAGGGTGCCACAACCCCAATCAAGTCATTATGTCGTGGTTGGGCTCAAAATCACAAAGCAAGTCTCCAAACCATAAGTTCCGATTTGGGAGGACAAAGTACTAGGTACACAAGATCACATAATAGGGTACCAGTTTTCCGTGTCGGCAAATCACGGTTTACAGTATAGAGTCATCTGACTCGTGCTTTCTTCGGGTAACCATATAACTCATATCTGTCGGTCTTTAAGTTTTATATAAGGAAAATCATGTTTCATGCTTAAAACATTCTTTTCTTCTTTTCATTCAAGGCAATTCTTCGACATTTTTTATGCAAGTCATTATATGAACACCAAAAAGACTCTCATACAACAAACACATGCATATAGACTCCCCCACACATAATTATCCAATAAACATCATCATTTATAAAGTAGTACAACATTAGCCAAACACAATTTTCATAATAAGAAGGACTTTTAACAAAACTCATGCTCTCAATAGTTTAACATTAATATCATATGGGGCACATAAATCTCGTCATGGGGATTAAAGGTTCACAACTCATGTTCATAACACTTTTCAAAATTTAGATCACATGTCAACAATTCAACCATCCAGACTTATAAGAAAACAACCCCATGATCTTTCAATACTCTTCTCAAAACCATATTATAATGCATGCTTTTAGTGTTAAAATGAAACCCCATTTAAATCTCATAAGTACTTAAGAAATTATTAAAATACTTGTTTAAAATTCATATCAAAATCATGCCCATGAAATTAGGACAACCCTACGTACCTTAGTGATGATGAAATTGTGAAAAGATTGGACCTTTAAGCTTGAACTCCTTGATTTCTTGTGAAAAGCACTTGAATCTTATTCTTGGGAATGGAAGAGGGTTTTGAATTGTAACTGGGATGATTTAGGGTTTAGGGATTGTAAATAATGTGTTTAAAATTCCCTTATAATGATTTGGAGTAATTAGGGACGGTTTAAGGGTGTGAAATGACTTCAACACCCTTGATATAAGTTAAAACGGAGTGTTTTTGGCACTTGAAAATGACTTAGATGGTGCCCAGTCAATCTCACACGCCAGGGTGGGTGACACCTTGTCAATCTCCTAAGTTTGGTTGGGCGGCGCCTAACCAATCGCACACCCTTACTGCCTCTCACGAAAATGAGCATAACATTTTACTCGGGTGTTGGATTAATGCGAAATTAGAATTGTTGGAAAGATATTTAGAATACCTTTCATTTGATATATAATAGGTCCTATAATTAGTTATATACAAAGAGTTATGAACAATTGAAGTTGACCCAAGTTTCAACGCTCACTCAAACTCGAACGATAGGAAAGCTTTCAACTCGTCCTTGTGTTAGGGGACCTCTATGATCTCAATTCATGCTCAACAAGATTTACACACTACATAATTTATTAACATGCTTAATTTGCATAGGATTTATGGTTTTTGGAACATCTACACATAAGAATGACGGTTTTCATTCTAGCCCAAAATGCGGGGTGTTACTAGTAATTACTATTCGGCCAAAACTTTTAAAAAGTGCTTCTTGTGTATTTTCTCAAATTGCTTTTCAATAAAGTACTTGCGGGGAAATACTTCTTTTTATAGCTTCTGAAAAACAGTTCTTGCAACTTCCTAAAAACACTAAATTATTTAGCAAAACACATCGCCGGACACCTGTGGGGAAAAATTACTTTTTATAGCTTCTACAAAATAGTTCTTGCTACTTCCTAAAAGCACTAAATTATTTAGCCAAATACATCGCCAGATACCTCACTTTGGCACCTAAAGTCAACGTTGTTCATCTTAGGCATGTTAACTAGTTTTATGATGAATTTTTCATGTTTCTGCAGTGGTACTCTAACTGAAGGGAAAAAATAGTGAAAAATTATGGGTATTAAGAAGAGTATTTACTCTAACTTGAAGAAAAAAATGGTGGAAAGCCATGGGAGAAAGAGTGAGGAAGGAGGAGAAAGAAAGATGAAAAATTATGAAAATACCCCTCAAACACGCTCAAAATGCGTGTAGCATTCATGCCATAATAACTCATAAAAAGTTCCAAAATGACACACTTGGATACTAGTTGAGGTGCAAAAAATGAACAACGTCTAGTTTAGGTGCCAAAGTGAAAGGTCGTGCCAAATTTAGGTGTCTGTTGATGTGTTTGGACTAATTTTTTCCTAAAAAGCTTGGTCAACAACCTCACTTTAAAAAAAAAAAAACTTTTTGAGAAAAATAAATCAAGCAGTTATGGCCTCCAAAAAACTTGGTCAAACAGGCTATTAGTAAGACTATGGCATTGGAATTAGAGGAAGACCGCATCACCTTGATCAGATATAATGTCAAAAACTTATCTACACTGACTATATACAGAGAAGCCAATACCTGAAGTTTTGCAATTCTCTTTAGTTGGGCTTCTTCACCTCATCTGATAAAGGAAGAGCAGCAACCAACTGCCCCAAAAAGGGGAAAAAATATGTAGTTGACAATATAATGACATTGTAACTGATACGAGTACGATCATGACCTTAGATACTTTTTGAGTATTTTGAAGACCTCTTAGAAGAGTGCATAAGCCCAAGTGTGAAGGAGGCCCAAAACATCCTTTTGGTGCACTTAAGGGGCTGCTTTTGGAGCCCTTTAATGAAAGGGATCTTTTGTCATTTCTCTATTATTTGTAATGTTGTATAAATAGAACCTTGTAGAGTTTATTTTCTTAGTTTTTGAATGTTATTGAAAGAAAATCCTCCAGAGAGAGTGAGAGCAACCGTAACTAGGGTGATACTAGTGTGGAATCACTAGTGTCGAAAAACATTATTAGAAACCTTGGTGCTTGAGAGGTGAAAGCCCTCTTGTGTCATCGTAGAGTGTTGGTGTTGATATTATGAGTGTTAAGGGTCTTGGTATTGAATATATACCTTGGTTCTTATTGTTTGTAATATTGTATGTCACACTTTCTATCTTTTGTTGAATGTACTAGTTTGTAGTTGTTTCTAGTAAAGTCGTGTGTTGTTGTTACGTTGTTCTTGTGTTTCATTCCTATTGTTATCATCTTGTTCTTCTGGTGTATCTGCTGTTTTGGTGTTGAATACCTAGTAATCTTAGATTCTTGAGTTGTCATCTTGTAGCCGTTTGGTCTCTTGTACCTTGTGGACTGTTTTGTGCGATTTGGGGGCTATTTTGGGTCTTTCCTTGGTCGTTTTGTATCATTTGGTATCAGAGCGAGGTTTGATTTTGTTCCTACAAAATCAATCATGGGATTGTTATCTTGAAAATTTAAAAAAATTAAAAAGAAGAAAAAAGAAAAAAGTTACTGTACACGTTTTTAGGATTTTTGAAAAAAACTTAATTTTTGTGTGTTTCTAGTGTTAGATCCTTGTTTCCTAACACTATTAGAGTCTAGAAATTGAAAATCCCACATTGAAAATCCCACCAAGAAATAAGTGTCCAAATAAAAAATCCCCAAAATAAATACTACACCCGTTTTTTACCCTAGATCAAATTTTGATTTTTTGATTTTGTGTTTTTCTTGTGTTTTTGATGTTAGATTTGTGTTATCTAACACTATAGGAGTATAGGGTTCAAATTTGAGCAAAATTGGTGGTTATTTGAGCCATCCACCATAGTTGAGCTTGAGTTTGAAGAAACTTGAAGGTAGGATCTCATTGTGGGAGGTTGTTTAGAAGTAACGTGCATTTTTTTTTGGAGAATTTGTATTGTATTGTTGTGTGTGACGTTGTGGACTGATTGGGTGTCTTGTTGGACCATAACTTGAAGGATTATTTTCGGTACAACCACAATGGAACCCGAGGCTTTAAATGCTCAAACAATGGACAATAATGCCATCAATCTCATTTTGGTTCGCCTTGAAACTATGTCCCGAGATGTGGCTAGGTTTAATGTAGGTCTTGAGAAATTAGATACGGATGTGGAATCAATGAGTGGGAGATTAGAATGTGTGGAAATCCAAAGGATTCGACCTTCCACCCCTTAAAATAATTCCCCAATTAATACTCCCGAGTCCTTGCACCAAATGCTATATCCACCAATTGCCACAAATCTAACCAATCTTTACTCCCGAAGCTGAGAACAAGATAGACCAAATCATCCTCCACTCCACCAAGTCCAACAAGAAGGTCTTGGAACCCAAATACCACCACTGAACCCGAACCCTCTAATCCAAACTCCACTTGACCAAAGACCTCACTATCCAAATCCAATCCCGCCACTACAAGCTCCACTTAACCCAAATAGACCCATCCATGTTGAGGGCTATGGTAGGGGAGAAAAACGTGATGGTTATGGTCTGTATGATGATCTTTACTTGAGGTAATGGGGAGTTAGGCTGAGAGGTGAGAGATGGCCATCCAAATCGAGATATAGGTCTCAATTCCATCAAAGTGAGCCTTCCCGTTTTTAAATGTGAGAGTGATCCCAAAACCTACCTTACATGGGAGTCGTCTTGTGACAAGATTTCCAACTTAATGATCTCACTGAAGAAAAAGAAAAGTTGTTATGCTATAGCTCACTTCGAAGGGTATGCTAATACATGGTGGGAGAATGTTAAACGGTTTGGGAATAAGATGATTGGGGGACAACCTCCTCCATAGTTTTGGTTGAAGAACCTTATGCGACAAAGATACTTGACCAAGACTTATAGACATAAGCTCCTTGCAAAATTGTACAATTTGAGGCAAGGGAGCAAGAGTGTCATGGATTACTACGACGAATTTCAACAATTGATGTTGAAACTAGATCACCGGGGAGAACAAGTAAGTTATGACATCGTGCGCTTCAAAGTCGGGTTTAACAAGGACATCTCCACTCACATGACACTTCATAAGTTCGACACCATTTCAAGCGGCATTAGAGGTTGAAAGGGAGTTCAAAGAGAGCTCATTCATGGTTTTCCTAACCGAGAGGACCAAGCTACCCCAAAACATTCCACTAGGTACGAAGGTAAACCTATTTCCACTTTCAATTCCAAGGGATTTCAATGCTTCAAATGCCAAGGGTGGGGGCACAAGGCTAGTGAGTGCCCAAACCGGAGGAACGTGATCCTAAGGGAGGAAAAATTATACTATCTTGGGGAAGACATAGTAATTGAATCAGCTAAGGTTAATGGAAAGACTCAAGATGGAGAGCAAAAAGAGGTTAAAATTCAAGGCGAGGAAGATGTAGAAGATGTATGTCCGTGTGAAGGAGATTATGCAGTGCCTTTTTCAAAGAGGTAAGGTCGTGAATTTGTGGGAAAAATCCTCTCAATATGGAGAGGATGATACGATAACGATCATTACCTTGGAAACTTTTTGAGTATTTTAAAGACCACTTAGAAGAGTGCATACGCCCAAGTGTGAAGGAGGCCCAAAACCATCCTTTTGGTGCACTTAAGGGGATGCTTTTTAAACCCTTTAATGAAAGGGCTCTTTTGTTATTTCTCTATTATTTGTAATTTTGTATAAATAGAACCTTTTATGGTTTATTTCTTAGTTTTTGAATGTTATTGAAATAAAATCCTCTAGAGAGAGTGAGAACAACCGTAACTAGGGTGATACTAGTGTGGAATCACTAGTGTTACAAAATATTATTAGAAACCTTGGTGCTTAAGAGGTGGACGCCCTTTTGTGTCATCGTAGAGTGTTGATATTACGGGTGTTAAGGGTCTTGGTATTGAATATATACCTTGGTTCTTATTGTTTGTAATATTGTATGTCACACTTCCTATCTTTTGTTCCTGTAATCGTTGTACTAGTTTGTAGTTGTTTCTAGTGAAGCCGTGTATTATTGTTACATTGTTCTTATGTTCCATTCCTATTTTTATCATCTTGTTCTTCTGGTGTAGATGTTTTTTTGGTGTTGAACACCTAGTAATATTGGGTTCTTGAGTTGTCATCTTGTAGCAGTTTGGTCTCCTATACCTTGTGGACTATTTTGTGCGATTTGTGGGCTGTTTTGGTGTCTTTCCTTGGTCGTTTTGTATCAGTAAAAAAGCTACACTTTAGGAGCACATAGCAATTGGTCTGAATCAGAGCCACTCAATCTTCAATGCTACTCTCAAGTGCCAGGCACCAGGCCATGCAACTTAAGTTTGATAGGATGCCAAATTAGATTGCCTCTAATTGTGAAGCCAAGAAGAAAACAAGGGAAATGTAATTGTACAGGGTAGTCCAAATACAATCCGTAAAAAACAGCTAGGGCGATAAACTAGAATTCAATTTTTGATTTTGATGAGCAAGGTTTAGCCGGTGAGACTTAGCCTAGATGTCAAAGTCTCTGAATTGACGAGCTCAAATCAAGATCTAAAATTAAAGTCCCTAGAGGTATTTGATTCTGTCCAACTAGTAATTGGGATTTTCCCACCATTATGCAATTCAGTCAGGTTTTAATTGAGTAGTTGGCGGTGCTAATAGCATTATTGTATTGGTCGTTAAAATAAAAGACAAAAGACCAAGGTCTTTGAACTCAACCACATTGTTCTCATGTCTAATTGAACAAGGACTTAATGTTACTTGGTATAGAATTTCATGCACATAATAGATATGATAAAAAGGGCATCTAGGTGCACTAAGCTCACGCTATGTACAATGGTCTGGGGAAGGGCCCGACCACAGGGATCTACTGTATGCAACCTCACCTACATTTCTGCAAGGGGTTGTTTCCAAGGCTTGAACCCATGACCTCCTAGTGAAATGGCAGTAACTCTACTAGTTACTCCAAAGCTCCCCTTCATACAACAAATATGACGAGATCAAGAAACATAAAGTATCCCCATGATATAATCTAAAGATTTGATATTTCAAAAAGTAAACAGACTAGTCAAAGATGAAAAAATTATGAAAATATCCCTCAAAATGCGTGTAGCATATGTGCCATAATGACTCAACAAAAAGTGATACAATGACACACTTGGATACTAGTTGAAGTTCCAAAAAGGAACCACATCTAGTTTAGGTGCCAAAGTGAAAGATCATGCCAAATTTAGGTGCCTGTTGATGTGTTTGGCCTAATTTTTTCCCAAAAAGCTTGGTCAACAACCTCACTTTTTCTTTAAAAAAACACTTTTTGAGAAAAATAAAGCAAGCAGTTATGGCCTCCAAAAAACTTGTTCAAACAGGCTATTAGTAAGAATATGGCATTGGAATTAGAGGAAGACCGCATCACCTTGATTAGATATAATGTCAAAATATTATCTACACTAAATATATACAGAGAAGCCAAGCAGATTCCTGAAGTTCTGCAATTTTTTTCAGTTGGGCTTCTTCACCCAATTTGATAAAGGAAGAGCAATAACCAACGCATCAAACTGCACAAAAAGGAGAAAAAAACGTGAAGTTAACAATATAATTACATTGTAACAAAGCTACACTTTAGGAGCACATAGCAATTGGTCTGAATCAGAGCCACTCAATCTTCAACGCTACTCTCAAGTGCCAGGCACCAAGCTGGGTAGCTTAAGTTTGATAGGATGCCAAATTAGACTGCCTCTTGTTGTGAGGCCAAGAAGAAAACAAGGGAAATTTAACTGTCAACAGGGTAGTCCATATACAATCCGTAGAATACATTTGGGGTGATAAACTAGAATTCAGTTATCGATTTTGATGAGCAAGGTTTAGCTGGTGAGACTTAGCCTAGATGTCAAAGTCTCCGGACTAACAAGCTTAAATCAAGTTCTAAAATTAAAGTCCCTAGAGGTATTTGATTCTGTCCAACTAGTAATTGAGATTTTCCCACCATTATGCAATTCAGTCAGGTTTTAATTGAGTAGTTGGCGGTGCTAATAGCATTATTGTATTTGTCTTTAAAATAAAAGACAAAAGACCAAGGTCTTTGAACTCAACCACATTGGTCTCATGTCTCATTGAATAAGGACTTAATGTTACTTGGTACAGAATTGCCTTCACAGAATAGATATGATAAAAAGGGCAACTAGGTGCATTAAACTCACGCTATGTACAAGGGTATGGGAAGGGCCCGACCACAGGGATCTACTGTATGCAACCTCACCTACATTTCTGCAAGGGGTTGTTTTCAAGGCTTGAACCCTTGACCTCCTGGTGAAATGACAATAACTCTACTAGTTACTCCAAAGCTCCCCTTCATACAACAGATATGACGAGACCAAGAAACATAAAGTATCCCCATGATATAATCTAAATATTTGATGTTTCAAAAAGTAAAAAGACTAGTCAAAGATGAAAGAATTATGAAAATACTCCTCAAAATATGTGTAGCATACGTGCCATAATGACTCAGCAGAAAGTGCCACAATGACACACTTGGATACTAGTTGAAGTGCCAAAAAAGAACCACATCTAGTTTAGGTGCCAAAGTGAAAGATCATGCCAAATTTAGGTTCCTGTTGATGTGTTTGGCCTAATTTTTTCCCAAAAATCTTGGTCAACAACCTCACTTTTTCTTTAAAAAAACACTTTTTGAGAAAAATAAAGCAAACAGTTATGGCCTCCAAAAAACTTGTTCAAACAGGCTATTAGTAAGAATATGGCATTGGAATTAGAGGAATACCACATCACCTTGATTATATATAAAGTCAAAAAGTTAGCTACACTAACTATATACAGAGAAGCCAAGCCGATTCCTGGAGTTCTGCAATTCTTTTCAGTTGGGCTTCTTCACCCAATCTGATAAAGGAAGAGCAACAACCAACGCATCAAACTGCCCAAAAAGGAGAAAAAACATGAAGTTAACAATATAATGACATTGTAACAAAGCTACAGTTTAGGAGCACATAACAATTGGTCTAAATCAGAGCCACTCAATCTTCAAGGGCTACTCTCAAGTGCCAGGCACCAAGCTGGGTAGCTTAAGTTTGATAGGATGCCAAATTAGACTGCCTCTTATTGTGAGTCCAAGAAGAAAACAAGGGAAATGTAACTGTAAACAGGGTAGTCCATATACAATCCGTAGAAAACAATTGGGGCGATAAACTAGAATTCAGTTATCGATTTTGATGAGCAAGGTTTAGCTGGTGAGACGTATCCTAGATGTCAAAGTCTCCAGACTGACAAGCTTAAATCAAGTTCTGAAATTAAAGTCCCTAGAGGTATTTGATTCTGTCCAACTAGTAATTGGGATTTTCCCACCATTATGCAATTCAGTCAGGTTTTAATTGAGTAGTTGGCGGTGCTAATAGCATTATTGTATTTGTCGTTAAAATAAAAGACAAAATACTAAGGACTTTGAAAACCACATTGGTCTTAGGTTTCATTGAACAAGGACTTAATGTTACCTGGTATAGAACTGCATGCACACAATAGATATGATAAAAAGGGTAGCCCGATGCACTAAGCTCCGCTATGTACATGGTTCGGGAAAGGTTTCAACCACAAAGATCTACTGTATGCAAACCTTACATTTCTGCAAGGGGCTGTTTCCAAGGCTAGTCAAAGGAAGACAAAAAAATGTTATCTTGCCCAAAATATGAATTCTTTTAGAAATGGCAAGTGTGATTTAAATATAGCACCTTCTAGGTGCTATCAGAAGTATTTGCAAGGAACAAAAGGATATACCATCCTATTCTTACAGGGATTCTATGAGTTATGTCACTGTTCAGCATCATTTAAATAAAAAAACGACAACAACAACATACCCGGTGTATTCTCATAAAGTGGGGTCTGGGGAGGGTAAAGTGTACGCAGTCCATACCACTACCTCAGATGAAGTATAGAGGTTTTTCCCGATAAACCTTTGACTCAGGATACACAAAATATGAAACAAAAGTAAATATTTCATCTTAATCTTCGAAAAAAAGTAAAATTCCCTATTCTGGGGATCACGGATATTCTAAAAGTACATGCACATTATCCATATATACTGGTCAGGGGATAGCTTATCAATTGATCAATAAGAAAACGAGGATTTAATAGAAAAAAATGTGAAGGTAGGGAGATTTACCTGCTTGGCAGCCTTAATAAAAGCAGCACTCATCTGCTTTGGGTGCTCTGCAACATTGGTTGAGTCTTTTGTCAGATTAAAGGGAGGAGGTTCCGGATAATTAGGTGACAAAATGCACAGGAGGGGTGTCCCTCTGCATTGTACGGAAGGTATTGAAAATAAGAGCTGCAATTGTATTTATTTGTTCCTGTAGCTGTGATATGATATCCATCCCTAAATTGAAAAAAAATTGTGAATTGAGATTTCATCCGATTGCAGATATAATATAATGAGAGTGACAAGGATTCAGGGTACTGTTATTTTCATAAACTAGCTATAACTTACATATCACTCACAGATAGAACTATCAAAGAATTTCCTCAAGAAAGTTATAATCACATAATTCCATTCAAATTGCTTCTGGTAGAACTAACCACAACAACAAAAAAGTTATGGCACTAACGTAGGTAGATTTTACCACAAAACCACAAAAATGCTGATTGTTTCTAAAGCTATCAAATCTACCGAAATTGGTCATAAAATACATAAGATTTCAAGTAGTTGAAGATTACTCGGTCACGTGTCCTAGACAAGAGTATCTTACTGTAGTAGTATAAGAGTGCACACAGTTTAACTTTGATGTAGTTGTCATGCACAACATTCTAGTTGTTGTTCCTTTTGTGAAATGCTCTTAGTCACGACATCCCGTCTCAAAGAAAGGTTTGCTAGAAGTGCCAAAAAAATGCAATAGAATTAAAAAAGCAACGAGTTCTTGGGGTTATCAAGCTGACAAATTAAAAATATGCAAAATTTACTACAAAAATTACTTAGTCACGAGATCCCAAACTCACCACATAACTTATGAAATCTTGTGGTTAGTCAGTTAATTTTTTAGAAAATATTGATCCTTACTTCGAAGGCAGAATTTTATACCTATCAACAATTTAGGCTATATGGGAAGCAAATAAGAACACATAAGCAATGATACCAAAGTTGAGGTTTCATTTGAGAAAACATAAGCAAATACATTGGGTGTTGTTTGGTCTGAATAAACTGGACAAATATTGAATGTTGGTTGTTATCATTAAATTGTTGACCCAAATTAATAGTGATCTGCTAAGGTTTAAAAGTTAAATGGGTCTAAAGACAACTCATAAAATATGGAGTCTTATGCGTAGATATCCGAATGCAATTTCTAGTTTAATGATGTGCTAAATTAGATTCATTTTACATAAACTTGTGCCTTTAAAAATCAGGTCATGGTCCCCAATCATACATAATGTTTCTTTTCGGATATTCCATCGTTGGATGTACTTGAAATTTGCGTAAAAGAGGAAAATGAAATTAGGCAATTTTATTGATCAATCTAGTGTTACATTCACTAAATGAAAGATTACAATCAAATGAACTCAATTTTAGCTCTGCCTTTTGATCTTCATGGAAATCTAGGAATAGAAGAATCGAGAAGAGAATTAGGGTTGAGAGAAAGAAGACGAGTGTGGAAAAATAAGTTGAGAGAGAATTTGAGAAATACTAGTAACTACTTTCCCCAAACGGCTCAGTCCAATTAGTTATATAACCTGCTGGAATTAGTTAATTTGATATCCACAATTGAGTAATTGTTTTAATCTCTAATCTCGATCATCCTTTTATTTAATGACACAAGTCACGTAGTTGCGATCGGCTTTCAGTTGACCCCAAACCATTGCTCTATCTAAGCTGGACCTAACTTTCACAAATGTCATGAGCACTCTCTAATGAAATAGGCATCGATGGCTCATCTACTTGAGGTGGCAGTGGTGGCGGCGGTGTCTGTCTTATATACCTCCCAGGATTTCTGAATTTACTCATAGTAGACTCGGGATTTTGCGGAAGGGAACTTGTTTGAGAAGCAGAGGAACTATGAGTACTACCAGAAGATAGTGAAGATGATGACATTGACCTCTGTTCCATTGGCCGAAGAATAAATCTCGGTCGTGCTGGAAAATTTACCATACTCAATTCTCTAGAAGATTGGATAATGAATCATTTGACGAATTGTAATTAAGATAATGATATTGCAAACTTCTTTGTATGAAATTGTGACTTCGTCTACCCCCAGAGGAGGATCCTCCGGGGGAGAAGAATTCATCATCTTCATTTTCAAATGATCCAATTTTAAGATGTTCCTTGAAATATTGACGTCGTGGAAGTGGAGGAAGCGGGTAGAGTTCTGGTGATCCAATTCTTTGGTAGTTTAGTTGGACACAGTCATTTGTGGCTGTAGAAGATTGAGCAACATCCATATTTACTACAACTCATAAACGTAGACGTTCTCTTGACAATTTCAACGTGAGAAGGGGTTGTATTAGGCGAGACAAGACGAAGTGTATCAGTTCTCTCGTGATCATCATAACTTTTGTCTTTGCGGTGGGGATGGTGATGATGAAGGAAGAAGAAAAGAACAAGGGCAGTGACGAATGCAGCAGAGAGGATAGAAATAGATACGAGGATGACAATGAATTTGCTGGTGATTGATTTATTAGAGGAATGCGAGGAGTGTGTAAGAATGAGAAAGGAAATGTTAGCAGGGAAAGTGGCAAAATCATTCGAAGGTGATCGGCTTTAGAAACAGTCACCATTTTTGTGGTGAAATCTACGTTAGTGCCATAAACACGTGACCCTTTTTTTGTTGTGGTGGTTAGTTCTACCAAAAGCAATTTGAATAGACTTAAGCGATTATATCTTTCTTGAGGAAGTTCTTTGATAAGTCTATCTATGACTGATGTGTAATTTATAGCTAGTTTATGAAAATAACAGTACCCTGAATTCCTGTCACTCTCATTATATTATATCTGCAATCGGATGAAATCTCAATTCACGATTTTTTATTTTTTTTGCAATTTAGGGACGGATCTGCAAGATGGATATCATATCATAGCTACCGGAACAAGTAAATACAATTGCAACTCTTACTTTCAACACCTTCGGTACAGTTCAAAGGGACGCCCCTCCTATGCGTCTGTCACCTAATTATCCGAAACCTCCTCCTGTAAATAGCAACCGAAGCAACTGAGCGCTGCCCTACCTTCACATTTTTTTTCTATTACATCCTCGTTTGCTTATTAATAAGCTATCCCCCGACCAGTATATATTGATAAAGTATATGTACTTTGAGAATATCCGTGATTCCAAGAATAGGAATTTTTACCTTTTTCCGAAGATTATGATGAAATATTTACTTTTGTTTCATTTTTGTTTCCCCTGACCCGGGGTCTATCGGAAACAACCTCTCTACTTCATCTGAGGCAGTGGTATAGATTGCGTACACTTTACCCTTCCCAGAACCCACTTTGTGAGAATACATTGGGCATGTTGTTGTTGTCATTTTTTATTAAAGGGAAAAGACTCAAATATGCCACTGAACTATCAGAAATGGCTCATTTATGTCATCCGTTAAAAGCTGGGCTCATTTATGCCATCACCGTTACAAAACTGGCTTATCCATGCCATTACTTTTAACACCCGGTGTTTAGAAAATAGCTTTGCCATGTGGCAGCATATTAGAGGTCCACATCATTTTTTTAAAAAAAAAATATTATTTTTTTATAATTTTTTAAAAAAATGGTGTTGGTTACGAAGTTTATAGATTACATATTTCTATGCTTTTATTTATCAAATAACGAATAATAAATTTTGCATATAACTAATGTTCATGTTTTTTCTGGATTCTTATTTATACATTAACCCAAAATATTCAAACCTGAAATTCTAGTTCATCATAACCATTGCTAGTCCTTATATGCAATGATAATAAAGGATGGAACCGTATTCTTGTCATATTTTGCCAAATGAAAAAGGTAACCATATTAAAATGATCAATTCAAAGATCTTAAATGGTTAATCCTTCTTAACACTTCGAAAAGTACATGATAGAAAAATAAAAAGAATGCAAAAATGTGAACAATTTCTTCCGTTGGTGCATTCTCTTTTCCTTACTTTTCTCTCCCTCTTTGTGTGTATGCATGCAAAATGTATGTAGTAAAGTATTGTGTGTGGATGTGTACGTTATCATTTATTCCTTTTTTATAATCATTTATATGCATGCATGCATGGATCATTTATTATATCAAATCATTTAAATCTGTAAATGATTTATATTATATTATATCAAATCAATTCAAATCATTAAAAAATGATTCATCCATGCATGCATATAAATGATTATCAAAAAAGAATAAATGATAACGTACACATCCACACACAATACTTTACTACATACATTTTTCATGCAAACGCACAAAGAGGGAGAGAAAAGTAAGGAAAAGAGAATGCACCAACGGAAGAAATTATTCACATTTTTGCATTCTTTTTCTTTCTCTATCATGTACTTTTCGAAGTGTTAAGAAGGATTAACCATTTAAGGTCTTTGAATTGATCATTTTAATATGGTCACCTTTTTCATTTGGCAAAATATGACAAGAATACGGTTTCGTCCTTTATTATCATTGCATATAAGGACTAACAATGGTTATGATGAACTAGAATTTCAGGTTTGAATATTTTGGGTTCATGTATAAATAAATACCTAGAAGATTGGTCAAATATATATATATATATATATATATATATATATATAATTATTTTTAAAAATAAGAATCCAGAAAAAACATGAACATTAGTTATATGCAAAATTTATTATTCGTTATTTGATAAATAAAAGCATAGAAATATGTAATCTATAAACTTTGTAACCAACACCATTTTAAAAAAAAAATTAAATAAAAAATTATTAAAAAAAAATATTTAAAAATGACGTGGACCTCTAATATGTTGCCACGTGGCAAAGCTGTTTTCTAAAAACCGGATGTTAAAAGTAATGGAATGGATGAGCCAGTTTTGTAACGGCGATGGCATAAATGAGCCCAACTTTTAACGGATGACATAAATGAGTCATTTCTGATAGTTCAGTGGCATATTTGAGTCTTTTCCCTTTATTAAATGATGTTGAACAGTGACATAACTCATAGAATCCCTTTAAGAATAGGAGGGTATATCCTTTGTTCATTGCAAATACTTCTGATAGCACCTTTTTGGTGCTATATTTATAACACACTTGCCATTTCTAAAAGAATTCATCTTTTGGGTAAAATAATGTATTTTTGTCTTCCTTTGACTAGCCTTGGAAACAGCCCCTTGCAGAAATGTAAGGTGAGACTGCGTAAAGTATATCCTTGTAGTTAGGACCTTCCCCGAACCATGTACATAGCGGGATCTTAGTGCACCGAACTGCCCTTTTTATCATATCTATTGTGTGCATGCAGTTCTGTATCAGGTAACATGAAGTCCTTGTTCAATGAGACCTAAGACCAATGTGGTTGAGTTCAAAGTCTTTAGTATTTTGTCTTTTATTTTAACGACAAATACAACAATGCTATTAGCACCGCCAACTACTCAATTAAAACCTGGCTGAATTGCATAATGGTGGGAAAATCCCAATTACTAGTTGGAAAGAATCAAATACCTCTAGGGACTTTAATTTTAGAACTTGATTTGAGCTCTTCAGTCCAGAGACTTTGATATCTAGGCTAAGTCTCACCGGCTAAACCTTGCTCATCAAAATCGAAAACTGAATTCTAGTTTAGCGCCCTAGCTGTTTTCTACGGATTGTATATGGACTACCCTGTTCACAGTTACATTTTCCTTGTTTTCTTCTTGGCCTCACAATCAGAGGCAGTCTAATTTGGCACCCTATCAATCTTAAGCTGCACAGCCTGGTGCTTGGCACTTGAGGAGTAGCCTTGAAGATTGAGTGGCTCTAATTCAGACCAGTTGTTATGTGCTCCTAAAGTGTAGCTTTGTTACAATGTCATTATATTGTTAACTACATGTTTTTTCCCTTTTTGGGCAGTTTGATGCGTTGGTTGTTGCTCTTCCTTTATCAGATGGGGGTGAAGAAGCCCAACTGAAAAGAATTGCAGAAATCCAAGTATCGGCTTCTCTGTATATAGTCAGTGTAGATAGCTTTTTGACATTATATCTGATCAAGGTGATGCGGTCTTCTTCTAATTCCAATGCCATATTAATTCTTACTAGTAGCCTATTTGACCAAGTTTTTTGGAGGCCATAACTTCTTGCTTTATTTTTCTCAAAAACGTGTTTTTTAAAGAAAAAGTGAGGTTGTTGACCAAGTTTTTTGGGAAAAAATTAGGCCAAACACATCAATAGGCACCTAAATTTGGCACGATCTTTCACTTTGGCACCTAAACTAGATGTTCATTTTTGGCACCTCAACTAGTATTCAAGTGTGTCATTTTAGCACTTTTTGTTGAGTCATTATGGCACGTATGTTACACGCATTTTGAGGGGTATTTTTGTAATTTTTTCATCTTTGACTAGTTTGTTTACTTTTTGAAACATCAAACCTTAAGATTATATCGTAGGGATACTTTATGTTTCTTGGTCTCGTCATATCTGTTGTATGACGGGGAGATTTGGAGTAACTAGTAGAGTTACTGCCATTTCACCAGGAGGTCACGGGTTCAAACCTTGGAAATAGCCCCTTGCAGAAATGTAAGGTGAGGTTGCGTACAGTAGATCCCTGTGGTCGGGCCCTTACCCAAAGCGTTTACTATTCTCCGGCCATCCGCTATCAAATTCTGACAGACAGGTATTCTCCATTTCCATTCATGTTCTACTTTTTCTTCCACCCGATAATAATTTCATATTCACTAACCACCTAAATTTACACTAAGGTTTAACGATACCGATAGAATAACTGTTGGATTCCATAAGTAACTATCAAATTTTCAAGTTTTGTTTTCCTTTACTATTAATACTTTCGATAATTTCTTTTTTTGCTTTGATAAATTGTAACAACAATTAAATAAGTGGCGGATTTCAACCGTTGCTAGCTATGTTAGACACCAAAAACACTAGGTGATTTCATCTTATTTGTATCGGTCTTGATGGACTGAGTTACCTGATACCTGTTGTGTTGCTCGTTGGAGGTTTCAGATATCCCATGGAATCAGTTGAGGCGTGGTAATTGATACAAGAAACACAAGGGAAGCACGAAACACACACCAAAATCAGCCCACAAGTTCAAGAAAATCGTGGACCTCTTTGGTGACCACTCTCGGATTCAAGAACACAATAAGAATGCAAGATACTAAGGTGTTTTTACACCTATGGAAGCCAACAACCCAAACTATATTAACCACAATAAAAATGAACAACAAGATTACAACAACAAGAAGTCATGGGTTACATTAATAATGACAAGAACCAACGATTACAATGAACAAAAGATAGAAAGATAGACCAATGGTTGGTATAATATTAAGAACCCAAGAGCATATTCCACTCTTGGACCCTTAACACCACACTCAACAAAAACCTAACTCTTACACTTGACACAAGAGAGGCGTCCACCACCCAAGCACCAAGGTATCAAGCTAAATGCAACACACAAGTGATTCCACACTTGTATATGGCCCTAGTTACGGTTGGACTCTTTCTCACTCTAAGAGATGGTTCTTTCTTTAACATTCAACAACTAAAGAACTAGAAACCCTATAATGTTTCATTTATATTACATTACAAAATAAGAGCCAAAAAACTAAAGGGCCCTTTCATTAATGGGCTCCAAACCGCCCATTAAGTGCACTTTAGGAGCGGGTTTAGGCCTTCTTCACACTTAGGCTTGTGCACCCTTTTAGGTGATCTTCAAAATACTCAAAAAGTGTCCAAGGTCATGATCATACTCGTATAAGGAATGGTCCAGACACCACGGTCATCCAAAAATAAAAAACTCTGATTTCTTTCAGCTATCTGCCGTCATAAATTGGTAAGTGTCATGTTTCTTTGCAACAATATAGTAGAACAACTAGAAAATTTCCAAACAAATTGTTTCCTCAAAACGATCTTCATAAAGATAATGAAGAATACTTGCTAATTACAAGCTAGAAAATGCAATCCCTAGTTAGCTATATAAGGTTTGGGGTAAGGATTTGGGGGAGGAGCACAAGGAACTATTACCATTTGGAAACTGTTTTTCTCTTTGCAACCGAAGAGGGGAATATTTTTTTTATTTACCAACCAAACACTGGTAAATAAGTAAGAAAAACATTTGTTTATGTTTAGAATCAAAACTTTAGTGACAAAGATGTTCATCTTTTGCCAAGAACTATCATGTCAAATTATTGAGAATATAAAACTAGATGCGGAAGTGTATCGAACTTGTCATCTTGCAGTTAGGGGTCTTCCAAATCAAAACTTAGGCGACTCTCAACTAGTTATGAATTAGGGCTAGAATCCTACATTGAGTAGATGAATTGATTGGGGGGGGATGGGAGCTGTATTAGGAAAGTGGAGTACGCATCACCAGAGATATGAGTGGAAGTCGATCGCAACCACGTGACTTGTATCATTAAATAAAAGAATGACCGAGATTAGAGAATAAAACAGTTACTCATCAAATGGTGGAGAGCAAATCAACTAATTCTAGCTGGTTATATAACTAATTGGACTGAGCCGGTTGGGGAAAGTAATTACTGATATTTCTCAGATTCTCTCTCAACTTCTTTTTCCACACTCACTTTCTTCCTCTCAACCCTAATTCTCTTCTCGATTCTTCCATTACTGAATTTCCATGGTGATCAAAAGGCTAAGATAAAATTGAGTTCATTTGATTGTAACCTTTCCTTTTCTGAATTTTTAGTGAATATAATAGTAGATTGATCAATAAATTGCCCAATTCCATTTTCCGCTTTTACGAAGATTCTAAGTACATCCAATGATGGGATATCAGAAATGAAACCTTATGTATGATTTGTGAAAAGGTGTCTTTAGTGAAAGGTTGTGTCCTTTTATCATTTGATTACCTTATTACTATTTAAATCCCACCACTCGTGATTTTAACGTATCTTTACTAAACGCGTTTACTATCTTCGCTATCATTGAGAATAAACATTTTTTCCTCCAAACCGATCAAGTTACTGACTTCTTGCTTTCCAAACTAATCTCTTCATTGTTTGCTTTGTGCAAAATTCAATAGGTTTGTCATATCCACTAAGCCTATTTGCATATTATATAATCCTATAGCAATCTAAAAACTTATTTTGTGCGTGTTTCAAGCCTTTAACTATGTGTTCATTGTTTAGATTATTGAGTCTTCATCTTTGTATTCTTCTTTTGTATTTCATGAAACATATTTTCCAACACTTCATACTTTCACTTTCCATGAGAAACTTTTGTTGCCAAATAAGTATGTTATGGAAGGTTTAAGACCCCAAGTTTTAAAAGTGTTATAACTACAATTATTATGACATTGTAACAAAGGTATGGAAGAATAACTTGATCTCATTTCATAAAGTGGTAAGAATATATACATATACATAGAAACCTAGCTATGGAAAGAATCAACAAAAGGAAAATCCTATAGATCTAATCCTATTCCTATAATTATGATACAATCATTATAATTAAGCTAACTACATATTACAAGAATTTTTTCAACTCTCTTAAATTGGAGCACAGATATTAATCATGTCCAACTTGTTACAAAGGGAATAAGCTCGAGTCCAATTCACTTCCTTTATGAGCAAATTCACTAGTTGCTCTCCTGTCTTCACGTAGCTAGTAAAAATCAAGTTATGTTGAATCTTCTCACGAATAAAGTGACAATCAACCTCAATATGTTTAGTTCTTTCATGATAAACTGGATTTGAGGCAATATGAAGTACAGCTTGATTATCACACCAGAGTTTCGCTAGCATATGATGCTTCAACCCAATTTCAGTCACAAGATGATGTATCCATATAATTTCACATGTAGATTGTGATGTAGCTTTGTACTCATATTCAGTATTGGATTGAGATACAACACTTCGCTTCTTTAACAAAGGTAAAGAAGGATGTCCCAATCAATAGTGTGCTTCAAATAGAGCAAGGCACTTGAGTAGGCAACAAATCGAGGCTCATATTCATCAAAGATATAGATCACCAATTACACGTTCTTTACCAATAACCTTATGCGTCCCAAGATCACAAAACAAACAATGATTGGGAAAGAACGAAATATAACAATTACGATCTCTAGTAAGTTTACTTACATAAATTAGATTGAAGGCCAATTTCGGTATACTTAACACATATAACAAGGTAATAAAAGAGGTAGCTTTGATGGTCCTAGATCTCACAATGTCATATGTTGATCCATCATCTACTGTTACCTATGAGGGTGTTTTGTATGATCGGAAGATAGAAAATATATTGAGATTACCCGTCATGTTATCTGTAGCACCTGAATCAATCACCCAGTTGTTCGAAGAGGAGAACATGACATGCCTTTTTTGAATCAGCAAAGTAGTAACTGAGGTGAATTCTTTAAGATATTCTCGATACTGAGAGAATTCTGCAAACTCATCTGCCAAAACCAAAATTGTCTTAACCTTCTGATTTGTAACTATATTTTCCCCTTTCTAATTGTTTCTATTTTCAAAAACTCAAATATTCAAAATGTCGATATAGGTGAAGCCAACAAACAATCAAGCAAAAAGACAACAGTCAATACCGATAAAATAATTGAAACAGAGACTGAAATTCCAAAGTTCAAACAAAGTAATAGGCAATAAAGGAATCAATAATGAAGAACCAACAATTTATGGGATGTTGAACACAAATCAATAATTGCAACAACACAAAATAAAGAAACAGATCTGAATCGCAGAAAATAAAGGGGAAAATGAACCTAACAGTGAGGAAAAACCCTCCAAGTGGTGTTTTCAACACGAAGGAAAATCTGGGGTACCCGAAACTAAAGATCTGACACTAGAACAGTAAACTGACCAATTTTGTCGGTGAATGCGTCTCCACGTGTCGGCGCGTGAAAGACAGTCGAGAACTTCAAGTGGCGCATGAAGGCCACTCGCTTAACACCAGACATCGACGATGGACGGTACGATCGAAAATGATGATCCGCCTTCTTCAACTGCGGTGCTGACTCAAAATGATCACTTAATAGTGATCTATTAGAAATTCGAATCTCTTTATGTCGGACAACAGAACCCGACAAACTGAAATAGAACTGATACAAGATCACGAGCCTAAGATTTGATACCATGTAACAAAGACTTCTATATAGAAAGGAGAGTTAAGGACGACCAAGTCTATTTTAGTAATTAAGGGTTTTTTTTTGTATTTCATATATATTTTATTATTGTAATAATTGTAGAAAAATATTTTTCCATGCTTTTACTTGTCGCGGTCCATTTTTCTTGCAAAAAGTGGGATTTGGCGTTACAACTCTTTTTTGGGATAGATTAAAGAGTGAAGAGTCTCCACCTAATGAATTAAAGTGCGTTAGGGCACCATTCTAGACTAATTACAAGCCTATGTTGTCATTTAGTCTAGTTCACCAGAAATTCAGTTTAAGGGTTCAAATTACCTAAAAAAAAAGGTGTTAGGCACCATTCGAGGTCCACAAAGGTGGTTTCCGGCCAAATTCATACTTTACGTGGGGATTCTATGTGATAGACAAAGGTCACCTATTTTATAAACTTAATATAGTAGCTAGGTGATAAGGTAATGAATTACAAAAAAAACATGTATTTAATGATTTCTAATGGTTATTTACCTAAGTGAAGACAGAAACAAAACAAACAGTACAAATCAGATGAGCGAGGAGATAGAAATGGCACAATTAATATAACAAAAGGATAGTCTATATAAGGAACCTAACTACCCCAAACCAATAAACATATAAAGTAAATAGACGAGAAAAAACAAGTTCAAAAGATCGGACAAAGAAGTTAGTTTGTTTTATTCGAATCAGTACCAAACTTGTTAATCATTACCCAACCCTCAACCAGCAGCCGGATTATAAACAGATGACAATGTCGTGTGTCGCATCGATGAATTATCCTTAGGTAATCATCATCTATGAATGTCTACCCACCCCACTTAGGTTGGTTGTTAAACTTAAAAGCGTTCTAAAAAGAAAGGATAAAACTAACGCCTCTAAAATGCCTATCGTCCAAGAGGCATTAGACTTTTTTTTTTGGTTTTGGGGTCTAGACAAATAAAACTAAACTTCATAGTTAGACTCGAAGCGCGTAAAACATGTAGAACGCCAAGTAGCACATTATAATCTCGATTAAGCCTGTTGATTAATTAAGGAATTGATTAAAGTTATTAGCATGCTAAGACAAACAATTATTTATTTTTTGTAATTAAACCTATAGACATGATATCTAGGTGACACAATTGTATATATGGCGAAAGATAATTGCTATTTATTTCAAAACAACGTCGTAATTTTGTTAAAACAAAAACATGTCAAAGTTAAATAAATAAGTTAGGAAATGATAACCGTTAATTTTGTTATGCAAAAAATAATCAAACATGTTATAAATTAGTAAAAATGCTAGAAATTAATTTTAGAAGGCTAAAAAACGTACTCACATGTGAAAGTAATTAACATGTTGCAGCCTACCATTTTTGTTACAGAAAACATTTATTACTTTTGAAAATTAACAAAAACATTACTGGAAATTTATCAAACATACTGAACATTATTTTAATATACTTGAAAATTCATTTTATATGCTGAAAATTTATACAAGAACTCATTGTTATTCATTTTAATATACTTGAAAATCCATTTTATATGCTGAAAATTTATAATCTAAAGGATTTCGGTTAAGTAGAACCAAGACGGAGTACTTGGAGTGTAAGTTCAGTGATGTGTCGCAGGAGGCTGGAGTGGTTGTGAAGCTGGATTCTCAGGCCATTCAGAAGAGGGAGAGTTTCAAGTATCTGGGGTCTATGATTCAGGGCAATGGTGAGATTGACGAGGACGTCACCCATCGTATTGGGACAGGATGGTTGAAATGGAGGCTCGTTTCGGGAGTTCTATGTGACAAGAAGGTGTCTCCGAAGCTTAAAGGTAAGTTCTATAGAGTGGTAGTCCGGATGGCTATGGTGTATGGAGCGGAGTGTTGGCCAGTTAAGAACTCCCATATCCAAAAGTTGAAGGTGGCAGAGATGAGAATGTTGCGATGGATGTGTAGGCATACCAAGAAAGATAGGGTAAGGAATGAGATTATTTGAGATGAGGACAAGATGCGAGAAGTAAGGTTACGTTGGTTCGGGCACGTGCTGAGGAGGGGCTTAGATGCTCTTGTGCGGAGGTGTGAGACACTGGATATGGATGGTTTTACGCGGGGTAGAGGTAGACCAAAGAAATATTGGAGGGAGGTGATTAGACATGATATGGAGCAGTTACAGCTAACGGAGGACATGACCCTTGATAGGAAGGTGTGGAGGAAGCGTATTAGGGTAGAGGGTTAGGGGTGGGAGAACGTCGGTAATAGTAGGGGTGCGCTCCTCGGGGGATGGAGTTTTTGTTTGTGGCTAGCGGTGTTAGTTTATTTTGCTTACCGTACTAGTTTATATATTTACTTATTATCTTTTGTGTTTGGCATTCTGTTAGTTTGTCTTGTGTACCATACTAGTTATATACACTTATATTTGGGTTGGTATATGGGTATTGGTCCTAAGCCGGGGGTCTATCGGAAACAGCCTCTCTACTTCTCCTGAGGTAGTGATATGGTCTGCGTACACTCTACCCTCCCCAGACCCCACTAGGTGGGAATACACTGGGTATGTTGTTGTTGTTGCTTTTTTTGGCACTTCTAGCAAACCTTTCTTTAAGACGGGAGTCCGTGACTAAGAACATTTCACAAAAGGAACAACAACTAGAATGTTGTGCATGATAACTACAACAAAGTTAAATTGTGTGCACTCTTATACTACTACAATAAGATACTCTTGTCTAGGACACGTGACAGAGTAATCTTCAACTGCTTGAAATCTTGTGTATTTTACGACCAGTTCCGGTAGATTTGATAGCTTTAGAAACAATCAGCATTTTTGTGGTTTTGTGGTAAAATCTACCTACGTTAGTGCCATAAACACGTGACCCTTTTTTGTTGTTGTGGTTAGTTCTACCAAAAGCAATTTGAATGGAATTATGTGATTATAACTTTCTTGAGGAAATTCTTTGATAGTTCTATCTGTGAGTGATATGTAAGTTATAGCTAGTTTATAAAAATAACAGTACTCTGAATCCTTGTCACTCTCATTATATTATATCTGCAATCGGATGAAATCTCAATTCACGATTTTTTTTCAATTTAGGGATGGATATCATATCACAGTTACAGGAACAAATAAATACAATTGCAGCTCTTACTTTCAACACCTTCAGTACAATTCAGAGGGACTCCCCTCCTGTGCGTCTTGTCACCTAATTATCCGGAACCTCCTCCTGTTAATCCGACAGAAGACTCAACCAATGTTGCAGAGCACCTAAAACATATGAGTGTTGTTTTTATTAAGGTTGCCAAGCAGGTAAATCTCCCTACCTTCACATTTTTTTCTATTAAATCTCTGTTTTCTTATTGATCAATTGATATGCTATCCCCCAACCAGTATATATGGATAACGTGCATGTACTTTGAGAATATCCGTGATTCCAAGAATAGGAAATTTTACCTTTTTCCAAAATTTAAGATGAAATATTTACTTTTGTTTCATTTTTGTTTCCCCTGACCCGGGGGTCTATCGGAAACAACCTCTCTACTACATCTGAGGTAGTGGTATGGATTGCGTACACTTTACCCTCCCCAGAACCCACTTTGTGGGAATACACTGGGTATGTTGTTGTTGTCATTTTTTATTAAATGATGTTGAACTGTGACAACTCATAGAATCCCATTAAGAATAGGATGGTATATCCTTAGTTCATTGCAAATACTTCTGATAGCACCTCTTTGGTGCTATATTTATAACACACATGCCATTTCTAAAAGAATTCATATTTTGCGCAAAATAATGTCTTTTTGTCTTCCTTTGACTAGCATTGGAAATAGCCCCTTGCAGAAATGTAAGGTGAGACTACGTACAGTATATCCTTGTGGTCGGGACCTTCCCCGAACCATGTCCATAGCGGGATCTAAGTGCACCGGACTGCCCTTTTTATCATATCTATTGTGTGCATGCAGTTTTGTACCAGGTAACATGAAGTCCTTGTTCAATGAGACCTGAGACCAATGTGGTTGAGTTCAAAGTATTTAGTATTTTGTCTTTTATTTTAACGACAAATACAACAATGCTATTAGCACCGCCAACTACTCAATTAAAACCTGATTGAATTGCATAATGGTGGGAAAATCCCTATTACTAGTTGGACAAAATCAAATACCTCTAGGGACTTTAATTTTAGAACTTGATTTGAGCTCGTCAGTCCGGAGACTTTGACATCTAGGCTAAGTCTCACCGGCTAAACCTTGCACATCAAAATCGGAAACTGAATTCTAGTTTATTGCCCTAGCTATTTTCTACGGATTGTATATGGACTACCCTGTTCACAGTTACATTTCCCTCGTCAGTCCGAAGACTTTGACATCTAGGCTAAGTCTCACCGGCTAAACCTTGCTCATCAAAATCGGAAACTGAATTCTAGTTTATTGCCCTAGCTGTTTTCTATGGATTGTATATGGACTACCCTGTTCACCATTACATTTCCCTTGTTTCCTTCTTGGCCTCACAATCAGAGGCAGTCTAATTTGGCACCCTATCAATCTTAAGCTGCACAGCCTAGTGCTTGGTACTTAACACTTGAGAGTAGCCTTGAAGATTGAGTGGCTCTGATTCAAACCAATTTTTATGTGCTTCTAAAGTGTAGTAGCTTTGTTACAATGTCATTAAATTGTTAACTACATGTTTTTTCCCCTTTTTTGGGCAGTTTGATTTGTTGGTTGCTGCTCTTCCTTTATCAGATGGGAGTGAAGAAGCCCAACTGAAAAGAATTGCAGAAATCCAGGTATCGGTTTCTCTGTATATAGTCAGTGTAAATAACTTTTTTTTGACATTATGTCTAATCAAGGTGATGCGGTCTTCCTCAAATTCCAATGCCATATTCTTACTAATAGCCTGTTTGGCCAAGTTTTTTGGAGGCCATAACTGCTTGCTTTATTTTTCTCAAAAAAGTGTTTTTTTAAAGAAAAAGTGAGGTGGTTGACCAAGCTTTTTGGGAAAAAATTAGGCCAAACACGTCAACAAGCACCTAAATTTGGCACGATCTTTCACTTTAGCATCTAAACTAGACGTTCATTTTTGGCACCTAAACTAGTATCCAAGTGTGTCATTTTGACACTTTTTGCTGAGTCATTATGGCGTGTATGCTACACACATTTTGAGGGATATTTTCATAATTTTTTCATCTTTGACTAGTCTGTTTACTTTTTGAAACATCAAATCATTTGATTATATCATGGGGATACTTTATGTTTCTTGGACTCGTCATATCTGTTGTATGAAGGGGAGCTTTGGAGTAACTAGTAGTAGAGTTACTGCCATTTCATCCGGAGGTCGCGGGTTCAAGCCTTGGAAATAGCCCCTTACAGAAATGTAAGGTGAGGTTGCGTATAGTAGATCCTTGTGGTCGGGCCCTTCCCCAGACCCTTGTACATAGCGCTAGCTTAGTGCACCTAGCTGCCCTTTTTATCATATCTATTATGTGCATGCAATTCTGTACCAAGTAGCATTAAGTCATTGTTCAATGAGACCTGTGACCAATGTAGTTGAGTTCAAAGACCTCGGTCTTTTGTCTTTTATTTTAATGGAAAATACAATAATGTTGTTGTTAGGATCGATTTGCATGCACACACATTAGATCTATGGAGAGGATGAAGAAAACTAGAGAGAAAGTTCTTGAGGAGAGAGAGATGTGTGAGAATTATTTTTGTGGTAACACCCGTGGGAAAACTCCACGGAGGACGAGCTATTTATATTAATGATTCAGAGTATGTACAGTTACACAGACAAATGAGAATAAAAGGTACAACCCATATTAATCAGGCTCCACAACCCAACAATTCTCCCACTTGGAAACTAATTTTGTCATCCAAGAATTACATTCTCAAGAAAATAAATAAATAATATTCCTCCATCATCAATATGTTTTCCGCACCACAACATCTGTAGACACAACTTCAGAAGACCAACTAAGGTTTTGCACAACCTTAGTTTACCAACATCAACATATTTTGTCAATATGTCTGCTGGATTCTTTGCACCCTCTATCTTTTCCAAACACATATCACCTTCTTCCACTGCCCTGCAAGTGAAATGGTACTGTCTTCTAATGTGCTTCATCTTTGAATGATAGACCCAGTTCTTCACCAACTGTATGACACACTAGCTATCTGTGTAAAGAATCTTCTCACGCTGTTTTTTGGCCAGTTCTTCCAGATAATCTGCCAGCCATATCATCTCTTTTCCAGCTTCAGCTATTGCCACATACTCAACCTCAGTAGATGAAAGAGCAACGCACTTCTGAAGCCTGGACATCCAACTCACTACTGTACCACCTGCGGTGTAAATGTATCCGGAAGAAATCTTGCTCAAGTCCACATCCCCACCAAGATCAGCATCAACAAAACCTTGCAGAATCACTATGCCATTGCCAAAACAAAGTGAAGTACTGGATGTACCTCGCAGATATCTTAAAAGCCACTTCACAGCTTCCCAATGCTCTTTCTCGAGGTTTGTCATGTACCTGCTAACAACTCCCACTGCATGTGCTATGTTAGGTTTAGTGCAGACCATAGCATACATCAGACTCCCAACTGCAGAAGCATATGGACAAGTTCCATGTGCTCCTGCTCCTTAGCTGTCTTCGGTGACTGATCCTTTGACAATTTTATGTGATTTGCCAATGGAGTAGTCCTGGGTTTAGCATCATTAACTCTGAATCTGGCCAGCACCTTCTCAACGTACTGCTCTTGGGATAGATTCAAAGTGCCAGCAGATCTATCTCGAGAATCTGCTTCGCTGCACCTAAATCTTTTATCTCAAACTCAGAAGATAAGACAGACGTCTTCAAAAAATTTATCTCCGTCATACTGGATCCTGCAATCAACATATATCCACATACAATAGTAAAAATACATAAGAATCAGTGTATTTCTTAAAGTAGCAACACTAATCTTTTTCACTCCTGCGGAAGCCACTCTTGCCCATAAAGGAGTCAAACTTCTTGTACCATTGTCTAGGTGCTTGCTTCAGCCCATACAAGCTCCTGTTGAGCTTTCACACCATGTGTTCCTTGCCTGGAACTACAAAGCCACCCCTCTGGTTGTTGCATATAGATTTCCTTATCCAAATCTCCATGTAAAAACACAGTTTTTACATCCATTTGCTCAAGATGCAAATTCTCCGATGCAATAATACTCAATAAAATTTGGATAGTATTTAATTTCATAACATGAGAAAATATTTCAGCATAATCAATACCTTTCCTTTGTGAATATCCTTTAACTACTAACCGAACCTTGAAATTTCTTTTGCCAGTTCTGCCTTGATTTTGAACACCCATTTGTTCAACAAGGCTTTCTTCCCTGCAGGTAACTCAGTTAACATCTACGTGTTATTCTTCCCAAGTGAGCTCATCTCATCATCCATGGCTTGCTCCCACTTGATTGAATCCTCCACCTGCAGGGCCTCAGTCAGCAACAAATAATGCAATGATGGTGAATACCTATCTGGTGCTCTAATAGTCCTGGATGATCTCCTCCAAGCCTGCTCAAGTGTCACTTTCTCCACCTCTGGTTCTTCAACGACAGTCTCTGGAGTTTGTTGAGTTTCTGCTGTAACATCTTTGGGTGTACTCTTCGGCAACTCAAGCTCAACTCCCACTTGCTTTATAATCTCTTGAACCTTTTGCTCTTTGTCCTTGTACAAGACATTTTCATCAAATGTCACATCACAATGTTTTAGGATCTTCTTGTTCCTGTCATACTAAAACCTATACCCAAACATATCAGAACCATAACCTATAAAGTAGCACTTTATAGCTTTAGTATCAAGCTTATCTCTCTTCTCTGGATCAACATGAACATAAGCAGTGCAACTAAAAGTTCTCAATTGAGAATACTTGAGTTCTTTTCTTGTCCATACTTCTTTCGGATACTTGAACCCCAGAGGAACTAATGGTACCTGTTAATCAAGTATGCAGCTGTGCTCACAACATCTGCCCAAAACATCTTAGGCAGCCCACAGTGTATCCTCATGCTCCTTGCACGCTCATTCAATTTTTTGTTCATCCTTTCAGTAACTCCATTCTGCCTTGCCTTCCCGAGAACTATCATCATCAATCTGATTCCCTCAGCTGCACATAATTGTTTGAATTCTGACTTGTTATATTCTCCTACATTATCAGACCTCGGGCATTTGATTTTCAATCCAGTCTGATTTTTAACTTCAGCTTTCCACCTCTTGAAAGTAGGAAACACATCTGATTTATGTTTCAAGAAGTAAACCCATACCTTCCTGCCAAAATCGTCAATGAAGGTGACAAAGAATCTGGATCCATCAAGTGATGAAACAGGAGATGGTCCCCAAATATCTGTATGGACCATTTCTAGCCGTACTTTCTTCGGCTCTCTTGCAGTCTTTATGAAGCTTACTCGTTTCTATTTACCCATAACACAACTCTCACAAAGACCCATATCAACAGATTTTAGCCCCTCTAAAGCTCCTTTTGCGGCCAGCATCTTCATTCCTTTGGCACTCATGTGTCCAAGTCTGTTGTGCCACAGACATGAACCGGAAGCACCCTCAACAAAAATAGCCATGTTTATACACCCTGCAGTGGTGTACAAAGTTCCAGATTTTGTGCCACGTGCTCCAACCATAGCACCCTTCACAATCTTCCACGAACATTTCCCAAACTCTGCTGTGTAGCCTGTGCTATCCAACTGACCAACAGACAGAGATCAGATTCTTCTCGAGACCAGGAATATATCTGACATTCTTCAATGTCCACTGATTTCCTGCTGGAGTTTTTATGCAGACATCCCCATTTCCCTCAATCTCCAACGGCTTGTTGTTAGCAAGATACATCTTTCCAAAATTTCCAGACTTGAAATTTTGGAACAATTCCTTACTTGGAGATGAATGAAAAGATGCACCAGAATCCAATATCCAAGATTCAACCGGGCTGTCCACAACAAGGATTAGAGCATCCCCAATGTCTTCTGGTGAATTAACAGAATCATTATCATCTCCAGAATTTTTATTCTTCTTCTTCTTGGGTTTCTTGCAATCTGTCCGAAAGTGTCCTTTCTCCCCATAATTCCAACATGTCACATTAGGTTTTTATGGAGATTTTCCACAATTCTTTGATTTTGATCTGCCATATGTATTCTAAACCTTTGATTGGTCTCTCCCCCTTCGGTCAACACTGAGAGCACTACCAGATGACTCCCTAATTTCTCATTTGTGAATGCTTTCGCTAAGAACAACATCTCAGATTTCATCAAACTTTAGTTTCTCAGATCCACGAGAACTGCTAATCACAACAACAGCCGTATCCCAAGACTCGAGTAGAGATGACATCAAAATCAATGCTTTAATTTCATCTTCGAAATTAATATCCACAGAACACAATTGACTAACAATCATATTGAACTCGTTTATATGATCAGCAACAGATCCATTCTCAGACATCTGTAAATTGAACAATCTACGCATCAAATATACCTTGTTCATCGTAGATGGTTTTTCGTACATATTTGATAGCCCCTTCAACAGATAGGACGTGGTCTTGTCCTTAACGATGTTGAATGCCACATTTCTCGACAAAGTCAACCGAATCAGCCCTAAAGCCTGCCGATCCTTGAGCTTCCACTTCTTCTCCATCATGGACTCCAGTTTCACCCCAGTCAAGGGTTTATGAAGATCTTTCTGGTACAGATAGTTTTCGATCTGCATCTTCCAGAAACTGAAATCGGATCCATCAAACTTCTCGATTCCAAGTTTTGATCCTTCCATCTTCAGTAATCGTGATAAATCTCCCAAACTATTATACCAGTTGTTAGGATCGATTTGCGTGCATACACACTAGATCTATGGAGAGGATGAAGAAAACTAGAGAGAAAGTTCTTGAGGAGATTGAGAGATGTGTGAGAATTAATTTCGTGGTAACACCGATGGGTAAACTCCACGACGGACAGGCTATTTATATTAATGATTCAGAGTATGTACAGTTACACAGAGAAATGAGAATAAAAGGTACAACCCATATTAATCAGGATCCACAACCCAACAATTATTAGCACCACCAACTACTCAATTAAAACCTGACTGAATTGCATAATGGTGGGAAAATCCCAATTACTAGTGGGACAAAATCGAATACCTCTAGGGAATTTAATTTTAGAACTTGATTTGAGCTCCTCAGTCCGGAACGTTGACATCTAGGCTAAGTCTCACAGGCTAAACCTTGTTCATCAAAACTAAAAACTGAATTCTAGTTTATCGCCCTAGCTGTCTTCTACGGATTGTATATGGACTACCCTGTTCACAATTACATTTCCCTTATTTTCTTCTTGGTCTCACAATAAGAGGCAGTCTAATTTGGCATCCTATAAAACTTAAGTTGCACGGCCTAGCACTTGAGAGTAGCCTTGAAGATTGAGTGGCTATGATTTAGACCAATTGCAATGCGTTGAATTTGCCTATTTTTAATATAAACAACGTAGGATTATGATAATGGAATCCTGCCTCCGGGAGATTCTCTTTTTCTGCTACTTTTTCCCACGATTTTGCCATTTTTGCTATTAAATTTCTCTTACCACTTTATTTAAACTACTCGGACCATGGAGACAAGTTTCATCCATTTTCATGGATTTAGATACAATTCCGCATCTAGTTTTATATTCTAAGTAATTTGACATGATATTTCTTGGCAAAAGATCATCTTTGTCACTAAAGTTTTGGTTCTAAACATAAACAAGTGTTTTTCTTACTTATTTTCCAGTGTTTGTTACCCTAATTCACAACAAGTTGAGAGTCGCCTAAGTCTTGATTTGGAATACCCTTAACATCAAGACGACAAGTGTTATCCATCTTCATGGATTTAGATACAATTCCGCATCTAGTTTTATATTCTCAGTAATTTGACATGATAATTCTTGGCAAAAGATGATCATCTTTGTCACTAAAGTTTTGGTTCTAAACATAAACAAGTGTTTTTCTTACTTACTTTCCAGTGTTTGGTTGGTAATATAAAAAATCTTCCCCTCTTTGGTTGCAAAGAGAAAATCAGTTTCTAGACGATAATAGTTTCTTGAGCTCCTTACCCAAATCCTCACCACAAACCTGATATAGCTAACTAGGGATAGCATTTTATAGCTTGTAATTAGCAAGTATTCTTCATGATATTTATGAAGATCATTCTGAGGAAACAATTTGTTGGACAATTTGCTAGTTGTTCTACCATATTATTGCAAAGAAACAAGAGACACTAATCTATGATGGTAGATAGCTGAAAGAAATCACAAACTTTTTCATTTTTGGATGACCGTGGTGTCTGGACCATTCCCACACCTCAGCTAATTCCACGGGATATCTGAGACCTCCAACTAGAAACACAATAGGTACCATGTAACTCAGTTCACCAAGACCGATACAAATAAGAAGAAATCACCTGGTGTTTTTTGTGTCTAACATTGCTAGCAACGGTTGAAACAAGTCACTCATTTAATAGTTGTTATAGCTTATCAATGCAAAAAATTAAAATATCGAAAGAATTAATAGAAAAGGAAAACACAACTTGAAAATTTGATAGTTAACTTGTGGAATCCAACAGTTATTCTATCAGTATCGTTAAACCTTAGTGTAAATTTAGGTGGTTAGTGAATGGGAAATTATTGTCAGGTGTTAAAAAAACAAGAACATGAATGGAAATGGAGAATACTTATCTGCTGAAATTTAATAGCGTTTCAACACGAAGGAAAATCTGGGGTACCCAAAACTAAAGATCTGACACTAGAACAGTAAGCCCTAACCAATTTTGTAGGTTCATGTGTCTCCACGTGTCGGCGCATGAAAGAAAGTCGAGAACTTCAAGTGGCGCGTGAAGGCCACTCACTTAACACCAGACATCGACGATGGACGGTACGATCAACATGATGATCCGCCTTCTTCAACTGTGGTGGTGACTCAAAATGATCACTTAATAGTGATCTATTAGAAATTCGAATCTCTTTATGTCGGACAACAAAAGCCGACAAACTGAAATAGAACTGATACAAGATCACGAGCCTAAGCTTTGATACCATGTAACAAAGACTTCTATATAGAAAGGAGAGTTAAGGACGACCAAGGGTAGATCTGAAATTTCAAATCTATTTTAGTAATTAAGGGTTTTTTTTTGTATTTCATATATATTTTATTATTGTAATAATTGTAGAAAAATATCTTTCCATGCTTCTACTTGTCGCGGCCCATTTTTCTCACGAAAAGTGGGATTTGGCGTGACAACTCTTTTTTGGGATAGATTAAATAGTGAAGAGTCACCACCTAATGAATTAAAGTGCATTAGGGAACCATTCTAGGCTAATTACAAGCCTATGTTGTCATTTAGTCTAGTTCACCAGAAATTCGGATAAGGGTTCAAATTACCTAAAAAAAAAGGTGTTAGGCACTATTCGAGGTCCACAAAGGTGGTTCCCGGCCAAATTCATACTTTACGTGGGGATTCTATGTGATAGACAAAGGTCACCTATTTTATAAACTTAATATAGTAGCTAGGTGATAAGGTAATGAATTACAAAAAAACATGTATTTAATGATTTCTAATGGTTAATTACCTAAGTGAAGACAAACAAAACAAACAGTACAAATCAGATGAGCGAGGAGATAGAAATGGCACAATTAATATAACAAGAGGATTCTCTATATAAAGAACCTAACTACCCCAAACCAATAAACATATAAAGTAAATAGACGAGAAAAAAAAAGTTCAAAAGATCGGACAAAGAAGTTATTTTATTTTATTCGAATCAGTACCCAACTTGTTAATCATTACCCAGCCCTCAACCAGTAGCCGGATTATAAACAGATGACAGTGTTGTATGTCGCATCGATGAATTATACTTAGGTAATCATCATCTATGAATGTCTACCCACCCCCACTTAGGCTGGTTGTTAAACTTAAAAGCGTTTTAAAAAGAAGGGATAAAACTAACGCCTCTAAAATGCCTATCGTCCCAGCCTATCGTCCAAGAGGCATTGAAGTTTTCTTTTTTGGTTTTGGGGTATAGACAAATAAAACTAAATTTCATAGTTAGACTCGAAGCGCGTAAAACACGTAGAATGTCAAGTAGCACATAATAATCTCGATTAAACCTCTTGATTAATTAAGGAATTAGTTAAAGTGATTAGCATGCTAAGACAAACAATTATTTATTTTTTGTAACCAAACCTATATACATGATATCTAGGTGACACAATTGTTTATATGACGAAAGATAATTGCTATTCATTTCAAAACAACATCGTAATTTTGTTAAAACAAAAACATGTCAAAGTTAAATAAATATGTTGGGAAATGATAAACGTTAATTTTGTTATGCAAAAAATAATCAAACATTTTATAAATTAGTAAAAATGCTGGAAATTAATTTTAGAAGGCTAAAAAAATGTATTATAATTAACATGTTGCAACCTACCATTTTTGTTACTGAAAATATTTATTACTTTTGAAAATTAACAAAAACATTACTGAAAATTTATCAAACATGCTGAACATTATTTTAATATACTTGAAAATCCATTTTATATGCGGAAAATTTATTTTTAAATACTGAAAATTAATATTGGTATGCAGGAAATTACTGAAAATTAATTTTAGTTTGCTGAAAAAATAGTTTTATATGTAGGAAATTAATTTAAATATACTGAAAATTAACAAAAGACATACCAACGTTGAACATTGATCTTTTATACTATCGACTGAATTAACATGCTTGAACTCAAATTAATATGTCAGAATGTTAATTAAAGTCTTAAAAACAGGATTTCTAGGCGACCGAGTAATTTTGTTATTGATCCTAAATTAAAATATGCTAGAAGTGCATTGGTGTGTCAGCACGGGTCCAATAGTAAAACACTTGCATTGCAAGTTTTAAGTTTTAAGTTTTAAGATTTATCTTGCACTAGAAAGTTTGAGAAGTAGAATATTTTCATTAGTATGATTGAGTTGAGGGGATCACAATTAAAACTTTTTTTTAACCTTCTTGTTGAATTTTGTGATCAGAAATATAAAGAAAAAAGAGCGTAAATCTGATGAAATAGCTTAAATCAAATATCCAGCAGATTATTGATTTTCAATATCGTAAAGATTAAGAATCATGTAAACTTACTCGATAAAGAGAATACATACCTTAAATTTTCTATTGTTTTGTTTAATTATTAATTTTAACATAGGAAAAGAGTGTTGTTTTTTAATAGAGAACGAAGAGTTGAGATTTTCTTTTCTTTATTTTATTTTTAAAATAGAGAAATGTTAATTAATATTGAGGAGCTGTAAAAAGTTGAGAAAGACGGCTACACATATTTGATAGAAAATTAGCTAATGTTAAGAAAGTGTGAAGTATCTGGTAGCAAATTTGTGATAGATACACGTTTTTTGTACTTAAATTTACTTTATTTATATTTAAATTAGTTGGCAAAAATCTTTTGCAAATAATCTTTATACTTCTTTTCTTTAATTCCTTTAAAATATAGTAATAAAATTTACTTATGTTTTATTCTTCTCACACTTTACTACATACATTTTATCCTCTTTAAATCTCATTATGTCATTTTACCCTTTTTAAACATCACTGTATATTAAAATCACGATTGAAGTAGCTGAAGCAGAAATCAATCAATTTTTTTTAAAAAAATTGTTAATTATTGTTATTTACAGTACTTTTTATTTCATTTTCAAATAATATATGTTGTTTTATATCTTCTTCTGTCCCATCCCAATTTATGTGGCACTAATATAATTTTGATAGTTAATCAAATATTTTATGTTGACATATCATTTTGTTATTCTTATTTTTCTAATACATAAATGACTTATAATAAGGAGTGATATAGTAAAATCATCATTCGAAAGACAAAAATTTAATTTAAAACATTCAGAGTTAATTTCGCATTTTATGTCTATTTTATTTTTCATTAAATATTATTTATTTTCTTAATACTTAGATGACACATAATAATTAATTAAGAGCGATTGATTATGTTATTACTATAAAAATCAATATAATTTTATCATATCCAATAGTAATCATCGCTAATTCACCGGAATAGTATATTAATTAAATACGGGATGCTATATTTGCATATGCAAAATATAATATTATTAAACATTATTGGATAGTGCATTATATTTATCTTTCACAATAATAATTTTTTACTATATATTTTCTTTATTTCTTTTTAACTTGATACATATTGACCCAACACAAATTCTAAGAAAATATTCATTAGAAATTTATTTTATTAAATTAAATTTATTAATTTTGTATTTTAAAAATTTAAAGTTAAGTTTAAATATTAGTATTTCTATATAAGAAAAAAGTAATTTTAAAATTTAAATTTACTAGAATAAATAAATAAATAAATAAAAAGATTAATTTTCTATATAAAAGTCAATTAAAATAATAAAATTGATTTATTTTAAATATTTAGTTGTAATTAATTAAGATAATTTTTTATTTTGTCATAATTTATGCTGCACCGATAAAATTTTGAGAGTTAAATAGAACCTTTATCTATTTTTAAAAAAGTATTTTAACTTGTTAATTGTTGTGATTTATAATAATTTTTACGTAATTATCAAATAATATATTTACTCCTTGTGGCCCAATTTATGTGGCTTCGATATAATTTTGAGAGTCAACTAAAATTTTATATATCTTTTAAATATTTTAAGTTGTTAATTATTATGATTTACAGTACTTTTTCTTTTATCTCAATTTATGTGGCATTGCTAAAATAATGAGAGTCAATAAAATTTTTATATGTCTTTTAAATATTTTAAGTTATTAATTATTGTGATTTGTGGTAACAAATTAGTTTTGAAAATGATAGCCAATTAAATAAATAAAAAAATTTACTTCCAATATGTAGTTATAGTTAATTAATATAAATTAATATAATATATTAAATATTTAAACCTTTATGATGAAACAATAGAATTATTATATATTGAGGTATGGTATGTAATTAAGTGAGAGTAGAGGGGTTTTTTTTGGTAATTTCATAAGAGGTGGTTGAAAATAATTTTTTATTTTGTCATGATTTATGTTGCACCGCTAAAATTTTGAGAGTTGAATAGAACTTTTATCTATTTTTAAAAAAGTATTTTTACTTATTAATTATTGTGATTTATAATAATTTTTACATAATTATCAAATAATATATTTACTCCTTGTGTCCCAATTTATGTGGCTTCGATACAATTTTGAGAGTCAACTAAAATTTTATATATCTTTTAAATATTTTAAGTTGTTAATTATTATGATTTGCAGTACTTTTTCTTTTATCTCAATTTATGTGGCATTGCTAAAATAATGAGAGTCAATAAAATTTATATATGTCTTTTAAATATTTGAAGTTATTAATTATTTTGATTTGTGGTAACAAATTAGTTTTGAACATGATAGTTAATTAAATAAATAAAAAAATTGTACTTTCAATATGCCGTTATAGTTAATTAATATAAATTAATAGAATATATTAAATATTTAAACCATTATGATGAAACAATAAAATTATTATATATTGAGATATGGTATGTAATTAAGTGGGAGTAAAGGGATATTTTGGTAATTGGATAAGGGGTGGTCGAAACCACCTCTTCTATATAATAAAAAAGAAAAAAGGGAAGAGGGGAAAACTTGATCTCAGCCGTTGGATTAGTTTTGAACAACGACTGAGATTTAAAGTTGTGAAAGATTTAAAATTGAGTCAAAATATAATAATATAATAAAAATAACAATAATATTAATAATAATAATAGATAATGTATTTGTAAATTGTAAGGGTGCATATTTACGAAAATAATTTAATAAATATTAATAAAATTATGTAAATTATTATATTTGAATTAACAAATTGTAAAAAAAATAATGATAATAAAAAGTAATAAAATAATTTGTATATTTATCAATCATGAATGTGACACGCCAATATCTATTTAATACAAGAATAATATGTAAAAAATATTAATATTTAAAATTAAATAATTATGATAAAATAACAGCCTAAGAGTGCATCGGAGGTCAAAATTGGGTGTCAACACTACTTCTCTACCACATGTGAATATCCATTCATACAAAAACATCTTTCCAAGTTTCTATTTCTCTACCACAAGTGAATACCTATTGATGTGTCTATTTTATTTTTATTGTGTCCCACTTAATTAAAAAAAAAATTAGAAAATAAATATTAAAATGTCTTTAAAAGAAAGTATTTTGTAAATCTTATTAATTCATTATTTTTCTTATATTTCATGTCTAAACAAATGACGATACATAAAATAGGACGGAAGAATTATTGCTCTACCATATATATATATATGTGTGTGTGTGTGTGTGTGTGTGTGTATGTGTATGTGTGTGTGTGTGTGGCTGTTGTTTTCACCACATGAACATTAAAAGATATTTCAAGATGATGTTTCTAGAATTAAATTAATTATAAAATAATAATAATTGTTCTATCACATCAATATCTATCAAGGTCGTTATTGTTTTCACCACAAAATTAATGATACCAGCTTTTAGAATTGATGTTTTTTCTCTAGACTAGACTAAAGAATAGATGACTCATGAAATAAAAAGCCAAAAGACTCTTGAAAATTTGAAGGAAAGGTGTCTTTTAAGTCTTGAATGAAGAATTGGTGACATTGACCAACTTAAAGGGTCAAACGTCATGAGGAAACTTGCTAAAGTTAATTATGGACTAGATTAATATTTTCAAAACTTTATAATCTTTTAAAAAATACAAATCAACCCACACCCCTCTTCAATTCAAATCAACTAGTCTCTCTCCTCCCTCTCTCTCTCGATAACTTCTCTCAACTATCTTCCAACCAAAAGTTCTGCAAAATTCTCCCTTAAATCCCCGGCGACTTCAATCTTCGGTGAAAAATTATCGGGCGAGTTTCCTTTTGACTTTCAACCGTCAATCGACGTGAAGACTTCTCCTGCGACAACAACTTCGAGTTCTTTGTCGTCCCATTTCTTTTTTCACAAGTAAAAAATTATGAAGAAACAGAGGAACTTGAGCCAACTACTCTTCTAGTATTGAAACGTGGACTGAATAAAACCCTAATTTCTAGCATTTCTTCTTCTTGTTGTCGTACTGTTGATTCGGATTTATTGGTTATTTTTGTTCACAGTTGTTGTTCTTAGTGTGTGTGTGTGTGTTGTGTTGGTGTTGGTGGGTTGATTTGTTGTTTGTCTTGGTAAAAATGGTATTACAACAGATGAAATATCTGATGCGACAGATGAAGACATCTGATGCAATATATGAAAATATCTGATGCAACAGATTAAAATCTGATGCAACTACGAAAATCTGATGCAACAGATGAACAATCTAATAGATCATTCATATGTTGCGACAGACGACTCTTCTGTTTGAAAGAAATCTAAACAATATTGATCCAACAGATAACTCATTTTGCAACAGATGAGTGATATGTTTCAACAGTTCAGTGATCTATTTTTATTGTCTCCAACGGTTTACTCATCCATTTCAACATATCAGTTATATATTACAACAGATAACATACCTGGTGTAATAAATTAGTGATTTGTTTTTATGGTTTCCAACGGATTACTCATCCATTGCAACAGGTTTGCAACATGCCAGTTATATGTTGCAACAAATAACATACCTGGTGCAACAGACTAGTGACCTGTTTTTATGGTTTCCAATGGATTACTCATCCATTGCAACCGGTTGGTTATATGTTGCAACAGATATCATACCTGGTGTAACAGATTATTGATCTATTTTATGGTTTCCAATGGATTATTCATCAGTTGCAACAGGTTGGTTATATGTTGCAACAGATAAACTACTTGGTGCAATAGATTAGTGATTTATTTTTATGGTTTCCAACAGTTTACTTATCCTTGCAACAAGTCGGTTATATGTTGCAACAACTAAACTACATGGTGCAACATATTAGTGATCTATTTTTATGGTTTTCAACGGTTTACTCATCCGTTGCAACGGGTTGGTTATATATTTCATCAGATAAAATACCTGGTGCAATAGATGTGTGGTCTGTTGGCACTTTTATTTTACCATTATGCATGTTAGATTTACTGTTATCCCCCTTTTAATGATGCATTAATCAATTATAATCTATTTTATGTTCATGTTAATTTAAGATAATATGGCTCCCAAAAGAAAAGAAACCAAATCAAGTCCAAGTAAAGGAAAAAGTGCAGCAGCTCGGCTACATCCACCACTCTACGAGCTTGATTTACAAGCGTTATCTCAATCAGGAGTAGAAGATAATGAACACAGGGAGGAGGAATGTCTTAAAAGTAATGATCCAAATACTAATAGCCCTTCCACCGAATAGTTGGTCAAAACCTTCAGCATTGATCGTTATCCTGTGAGAATGCAGTACGATGGTGCCACAGATTTAACAGGTGATTTCTTGGTTAAGTCAGCCATGGGAGAATCTTTTGACGCCTTCAGAAAAATACTTCAAAAATAAAAATTGGATGCTTATTTCAGGGAAAGCAGCTTTGGGCAATATCTTGATTTGTCAGAGGACAATAATGCTCGTTTTCAGATGAAAATAGTATACGATCTTCTCAAGCGTAGGTTTATGTATGATAACAAAGACAAGATTGATGAGGTATGGATAATTTACTATGGCATGCCTGTTTATTTTGGTTGGAAGGAGTTTTCCATAGTTACCGGACTAAAATGTTATCCTCCTTCTCCTTCTCAAGTTATACTTACTCTGACAAAAAAACCACCCCGCACACCCAAAAAAGGCAAAGACAAGTCGAGTGATCATGAGGACCTGGTGTTCATTGTTGGTCCAAGCTTCAAAAACAAAAATTTGATAAAATCGTTCAAAGGTAAAAGACTCTCAAAGAAGCACAAACAATCATTGTGCTTGGTTTGGTTTGTACATAATATTCTTTGGGGAAGAGACGTTAACAACAATATAAGCCCCGATTTAATAAATCTCTCTGAGGATCTTGAGGCATTTAACAGATATCCTTGGGGTTATGAAAGCTTCAAAATGAATGTCCAATATTTGTTGACTCCGTTGACGCCAAAGACAGTAAACTTATATGGCTTTCCTCATGGTAAATATTTCTTTTATCATGATATGATTCATCATTTTTTTATTCAATAATGCTTTTGATTTATTGGCGTTATGTTATAGGCTTGGTCATTTGAAACCATTCCTTATTTGAGACAACAAGTGAACTGTCAGAAAGAAGTTTCTTGTCCAAGAATCCTGAGATGGTTGTCGGTCAAAACCGATAAAAATACAAAATTTCTTGATCTTTTCAAGTCCAATTCTAATCAAGTTTTTGTTTTAATTAATGATTATTTTAAATGATTTCATCATCATTCTAATATATGTATCGATTTATTTTAGATTGTCCATCCATGGCTTGTTCCGACCAATTGAGAGTTGAAGATGTCATTTTTTCTTAATTTACAGTCTGTGCAAACTTTACCGGGCCCTAAGGTCGTTGATGGAATAAAAATGGAATTGTTTGGAGCAACAACCATCACAAGAAATAAAATTTTGGAGGGTGGGCTTGTTGCTATTGACGATGGTAGTCGTAGTGGTAGTGGTGGTGGTGGAGATGTTGGGGCTAATGATGCTCCTCTTACCATTTTTTAAACAACAAGCCATTATGGTTATGATCATACTAGTTGTATAGATTTTTCTCCAGATTTTGCCATATCTAGCGAATGTTCTGCATGCAAATATCAAGACTGTAAGGTGAAACACGATGGAGTGATTAATGATATTAATGTACTAACTGCTTTTGTAAAGAAAATGGCATCTAAGAGGGGTGTCATTCCATCAAAGAGGATTTCATATCCATACACTCCACTAGATATCAAGGCGGCTAAGAGGAGAAGGAAAGATACTTCCAAGGCATCATCAAGCATCGAAAAAAGTGAAATTGCAACACCTCCGTCTTTGTCTTGCACCCAAATGTGCAAGGGACATAGGAGAACAGCATGAGCCGAAGAAGGTAAATGTACATCAACTGTTCCAACAAACAAACAGGCACATATCTGTTTCAATAGATGATATATATGCTGAAAATTATCAAATAGATATATACATCTATTGAAACTGTTATCTAACTTGTTGCATCAGTTGCTTATCTGTTGCAACAGATGGGTCTTATGTTGCAATAGATGGATCATTTGTTCAAAATTATCGTACTGCTCTGATTTACCTATTCGAATTCGTCCCAATAGATGATCCATCTATTGCAACATAAGTTTCATCTATTGCAACAGATGGACAATCTATTGTATATCTGTAATTAGCATTGACAATTCTGGCTTTTCAAGTAGATGTCACAGTACAAGCCACTGCTGAAGAGCATAATATCACAGTTGATAATCCATCAACTGCTTCTAAAGAAGAAGAAAAAGTGGATCCTATCAGTTTGGGATAACGAAAGACTTACCTATTTGAAGGGTTCAACATCTCGAACGAGGCTCCAAAAAACTAACACAATTGATCAACGACTATTCAGAATGGATTGCCGATGAATTGTTAAAGCATCATGCCGGCAGGTACATAAATCAATTTTTAAAGATATTGGTTTATACTATTCTTATTGTAAGAACGTGACATTAACACATATAAATCATCATGTAGAAAATAAAATGATGAATGTTACAAAGTGAACGAATCGAGTCTTAGTTTTGATATGTTTGACTTTGTTGTTGAACATCCTGGAACGAAGAATTGGTTTTATTTGATGTCACAACCCCAAACTTGATGGAATGATGAGGTTTAAATGCCATACATATTACTATTAATTAATACTTTATTTAATTGCATCTGCACATTAATTTTTTCATCACGTAGTCCGAAATATTTGATAATATGCGCAGCACATCGATGTCATTTTTGCTACCTTCGAAAAAAGGCCAAGTTGCAAACATAAGAACAATACAGATACACCATAGACAATTGTTTGTACAAAGTTTACATCAATAATGCCTACGATAGGTATTGTCAATGACAGCAAAAAATTTCCCAAAATGAGAAATGTTTAATCAACATCATCAAAGGTTTTAGCATTTCGGCTGGTTTACCTTGGCATTTGGTCGACGAAGTGTACTTCCCAATCAATTGTAGTAATGAATTCCATTGGGTTTTGGCTATCGTCGTTCTTAAAGAGAGGCGGAACTGAGTTTATGACTCGATGTCGCGAAGGATATGTTCTGGGTCGTCGTCTGAGATATAAAAACTAGCCAAAATATTATCTACTTACCTTGATATTAGTGGTTTTTTAGACCAAAAGGGTCGTACTAATTGATCGACGATTAAAGCATTCCGGGATAAAATGGGTAATCTATTTGATGTACAATATGTTGAAGAAATCGCTCAACAAATCATTGGTAGCCTGTAAGTATAAGTGTCATGATTTAGTTTCATTTCATAAATTTCATAACGCTTGCATGAACTGCAAGATATGGATTATCTATTTTTGTAAAATACAGGAATTGCGGTCCTTTTGTTGCCGTTTACGTCGAGTATTTGAGCAATGGATTACAAGTACCAAATGATGGACTTGATGCCAGATTACTCCGCAAAATATATGTTGCTTTTTTATGGAAATACGGAGAAGCAAAAGTTCAAAAGGCGTACGCAAGAGACATTAAAGATCCATGACGACCAAAGTCGAATTCTATAATACCGGTGAAGAACAACTTGTCCATATTGATTAGATCTTTATAGCTTAAGTCCGTCAATGTAATAACCTATCCTCCTTGGTTTAACTTGTTGATTTATTTGTAGAGTAGATCATTTGTACCCATAATAATTTTTTTACATTTCATTTATTTGTTGAGTTATTTCATGTAATTTCTGAAGGCTTCAATTTATTTTATGCTGTCTATGAATATAATTTAATCCTTAGTTTTGAACATGCTAATTGAAATGGAATACTAGATTTAAATATCACAACAGATAATACATCTGTTGCAACGGATGACATATCTTATCAAACAGATTTAGACATATGTTGCAACATGAGATGCACTACGTAGGTCATCTACTAAAAATTATATAACAGGTCTTCCTACTATTTTGATTTTCTCCAATAGATTACCGATCAGTTTTAACAGATAGATTATATGTTGCAATAGATTGTATATCTATTGCAACAGACAAACTAGGAGCATCTGCATAATGTAATAGATGACCAACCTATTCCAACATATAATCAATCTGTCACAACAGGTACTATATCTGTCACAATAGATACTATATCGGTTACAATAGATATACTATCTATTGCAACAGATATACAATCAGTTGCGTTATAAAAATTTAACTTTCACTAGACAAAGAAATTATTGCCACAACATGTAGAGTGAAATGGCTTAAAATAAATAATTGTTATCATTTTCGTCTCCGTCTTTGTACATATTCTTCTTTATACACGGGCTCCAACCATTTAGTTAGGTCATCTGCTGGAAATTATATAACAGGTCTTCCTACTTTCTTAATTTATTGCAATAGATTACCTATCAGTTGCATCAGCTAGATTATATGTTGCAACAGATTGTATATCTATTGCGACAGGCAGATTGGGAACATCTGCATAATGCAATAGATGAACAACCTATTCCAACAGATAATCAATCTGTCACAACAGGTATTATATCTATTACAACAGATATAAAATCTATTGTATTATAAAAATTCAAATTTTGCCAGACATAAAAATTATTGCCACTACATGTAAAGTAAAGTGAAGTGGCTTGAAATGAAAAATTGTTATCATTTTCGTTTCTGTCTTTGTACATATTCTTCTTTATAAACGGGCTCCAACCATTTAGTTAGTACCCCATAAGCCCATCCCTATTGCATCTTTCCCACATTGGCGTCGCATATATCGGTCATTTCTGTGCCGGTCAGTAAATACTCGATGTATGCAAGCGAGTACGGCCCACATGCTACACCAGTTCTATTTCTCTGGAGTTCGATGTTCTTATTTTGACCTTCAAAATCCCATGATTCCTTCATCAATACTTTAGCCGACAAATGATCCATCAGCTTACTCTGCGTCAATAACTTGAGCAACAACTTCAAGAGTGGCTGCATGTAGGCTAAAAATGTGTCCTCGCTGAAGACAGGTAAGTTGCAGTCATAAACCTTAATCTTTCCCTCGTAGAGTAGTATCTCAACAGCGAGAAAATGTTTGACTTACACGTTAATGACTGCAAGGATTCTCTTTCCCTTGGTCCAACTCTTGTCGTGCGGATATGACCTCTTCCCTCTAATATATTTAATCGCTTCTTCATCCCATTGGAACGTAGAAACTAACTTATCAAATCCCAGGCCACCAGAATTAGCTAGCTTATGGAGATCAGCGTACCTATCCTTAAAATTATTGTAGAAGTTGAGGTCCATTATCCTATCGGCAGCATCATAAGCATCCGACTACGCTAATTGCCTACCCCTCATAAGGCAGAGAATTTCATCAACATACTGTGGTATAAGAAGATAATTTTTAAATAGGTTAGTAATTGTAAAGAATAAAAACACAGTGGAAAGAATCTGATGCAGAGGGTTCTCTGAATCAGTTCACAGATTACCCAGGCAATACAACTTATGCAACAGACGTGTATTATGTTGCAACAGAATACCAAGTTGTTGCAACAGATTACACATCTGCTGCGTATATTCTTATTCGTGGAGTAGATTGGAAGGCTAGGTTAGCAAAAGTAAACTTACATTGTCCTCGTACCACACACGCATATCTGTCATATTCGTGAAGTTTTTGGCGGCAAATGAATGCATGGTGTATTCTTTTTGAACCTTCATCCTTCCATTCATGATTTTTTGCAGTTCCTTCTTCTTCTCATTGCCAAGCGTCGCGAATATGTCCATCTTCTTCAGCGGCCCTTGAACTTCAACAACTCTTGGAGCGGGAGGAGTTGCAGTTTTTGCTATTTTCAGAATGGAGAGAATTTGTCTGATTTTTCTTCTCTTCCTCCTAACCACCACTGTAGGAGTTTATGGCTCCCTCACCTCGTTGGATGGTATAACACCCCTCTTGGATTTTAACTCCTAGGTATCTTCAGAAATAGCCTCTAGTTTTTCAAGTAGTTTATCCTCTCTGTCCTTGCACACTTTGCATTTGCAATGAGAATATGAGGGCGAAGAGGGGTGATAGGGACCACTGTAAGGGTGGGAGGGATCGGTGTAGGGGTGAGAGGGATCTGTACAAGGGGTGTTTTCAAAAGTATTTATTTTTTGTTGAGCACCAACATGCTCATAATCATGACTAGCAGCAACAGCAGCATCAGGATGGCTACCACCATCACAAATAACTCGACCAGCAACACCCCCATAAAAAACACTCGGATCTATTGCAGTTTGAGGTTGGTCGTGAATAGCTTCAATATTAGGCTGACCTTGCCTAACTGCTCTTCTTATGGATGTTGCTTCAGCCAATTCCATCTTTATTAACTCCACCATTGGGGCTTCTTTTGTATCAACAAGACCCAGAGTAAGAAAATAAGTCATCCCCAGCTCATCAATAGTAGGCACGATCCAAGGATGCACAACCTATAAAAAAGATAGGAGGTATTTAAACCATATAATAATAATTTACAATCAGTTGGGTTACATGGATGTTAACACAACCAACTTATGCAACAGACGATCTAGCTGCCGCAACAACTGATCTGTATATCGCAACAAATTGATAATATATTGCATTAGATTACACATTTGTTGCATAATTTGCATCAGATTACACATCTGTTGCATAATTTGCATCAGATGGGTAATTTGTTGAGTCGGTTCAGAGAACTAGAGAAAAAGATGGTTCATCTGTTATGAAATATAGATCGTCTATCGCAACAGATTACCCATCTGTTGCACTAGTTGCAGTTGACGGGTAATCTATTGCAACAGATGACCTATCTATCGCAACAGATGGAACATCTATTTCAATATCTTTCTTTGAGATAAATTATTTTAGTTGAGAGAAGACGTACTGCATTATCTGGAGGGTTAAAGAGATCAACCTCCTTTATATATTTTTTGCTGCTCTTTGTTGTAGCCAACCACCTAAGGATCCTTGGATGAGAAACCTTATCTGGGTAATCCTTGAACTGCTTTCGGAGGGAAGAAATGGCTTTATATACCCAAGCCTAAAAAATGTAAACAAGAAGCAAGCAAAAAAAAGTCATAATAACTATGTTCAGTATAAATTAATGGATAAGTAAAAATAGTGATCAATTTTACCATGAAAGCCCAGGGAAAGTCATATAATGTGGTCATCTTTGGGGATAGCTTTGCCAGTAAATATTCGATTGTCAAGTAGTAACTGTCATATTCTCAGGGATAATCATTGAATTTCCCAAAATCATCAGCAAGTGCCAACAAATCATGTTCTATGACTTTCATGACATCTCTTACCAATAAAATGGAATGGACAAACCAAACTAAGCACAATTCTCCCTGTAGTGCTTTGTTATGGTTTTATTCTCGAGATCCGCCATCAAATCTTCCCCTTTGTAGCTAGATCCAACAATGCCCAATAACCCATTTTTTTTACGTTGCATTTGTTGGACCCTTTATAGGGTGTTTCCTTAATGATAGGTTCTTCTGGACGATCGCATCTCAAGCCCGTCACTATGGCAAACTCTTTCAATCCAAAACAAACCGGCATGCCACAGTAGTTGATCCAGACTTCATCCATCTTTTTTCTGCCCTCCTTCCCCACATTCTTGATATTGTGCTTGAGAAGGCCATATGACATGCTCATTGGGAAATGAAGGGTGCGGTCCTCAGATAGCTCAAGAAAGTATGCAAAGAAGCTCTTCTTAAAAAGTCCATCTATGTTTTCATTCTTCATAATACTCCTAAGTTCATCAAAAGGTTTCCCCAACTGACATTTAAGTACAAGATCACCAAATATTGCGTTAGGGCTATTTATAGGCATCGCAACTCGAAACTTATCAATACTAATAGTTTTGACAGAATCATGCTGGGATTTTGATATTATTTCACGCCTCATTGGTGAGGAGGAGTTATCACTTTACTCGGCTTTATTTTGCCCTGACTGACATTGTTCTAGAAGTTCCTCCGAATCTATCTGTACTCTAGCCTTTTTTGTTTGGTGATCAGAAGTTGATCCACTTTCTCTACATTCAGTTTCTTTTCTTTTGGGAGACATCTTTTAACTACAAAAAATATATTGCATTTGATGTCTGCATAATTTTTTAATAAAAGGTAAGACAAATTTCAATAAATTATTCTATGCCACATTACAAAAAAATACTCCAACGGATAACCCATCTGTTGGAACAGATGGGGAATCTGTTTGAAGACCTATTTAATATCTCCCAACAGATCTTCCATCCATCGCAACAGATGGACCACCACTACCACCACCAATGCCACCAAGACCAACACCAATGCCACCAATACCAACACCAAGACTACCAACACCACCACCAAAAATACAAATATCGACACTACCAACAACAGCCATCAACAACACCACAAATACTATCTAGAAATACCACGATAGTTAATAAAACACTGAGACAAAAACTAGGATTTTCTCGGGTGCTTCCTACTTTTTTAGCATCAAAACACAAAATTGTTAACCCATTCTCGAAGATAATATAACTAAAAGTCTTCTTTTTCATCATTAACTAAAAATTCCTAATTTTTAGAATAAATAACAAATTTATCACTCTTCTCGAACTCTGTTACCTGCAAAGACAGAGAAAATAATGGATACAAGCAAGAATGAAGTCAAAAATAACAACTATGTGGTCGGAAATGAGAAGAAAATTGATCTGCTTTGAAGGGTTGAGCAATATATTGAGTAGTTGTTGTCTGTATTGTTTAGAGAGAGAGATAAAGAGGAGCGAGAACTTGATATTTGAAATGAGGAAAAGTTTTTCCCGCAAATGGATGATTTGTATGGGTTGATTTGTAATTTTGGAAAAGAATGACAAGTTTTGAAATTGTTAATTTGGTTTGAATTGATCTTAATTAATTTTTAAAATTTCAAAAGATATAGTTTTTAAAATATTAAGTTAGTGAGAATTCATTTCAACTCAGAGTGATTGATCGACGACTCGGGTCGGGATGAACGCAATACCAATAACATGCAAATGCAATGACTCAATTGAAGTTGTTGTTGACCTTGTGAGCTCATTCATTCATCCCTAGTTCCACCTAAATCAATGTAGGTACTATTATTAATCTTAACATTAAGTTACTGAGAACTCATTTTAACTCAGAGTGATCGATCGACAACTCGGGTCGGGATGAACGCAATACCAACACTATGCAAATGCAACGACTAAATTAAAGTTCTTGTTGACCCAAATGCAATGACTCAATTGAAGTTATTGTTGACCCTGTGAGCTCATTCATTCATCCCTAGTTCCACCTAAATCAATGTAGGTACTATTATTAATCTTAACATTAAGTTAATGAGAACTAATTTCAACTCAGAGTGATCGATCGACGACTTGGGTCGGGATGAATGCAATACCAACACCATGCAAATGCAACGACTTAATTAAAATTGTTGTTGACCCTATGAGCTCATTCATTCATCTCTAGTTCCACCTAAATCAATTGCAATAAAATCTGTTGCAATAAATGACTGAGTTGTTGGATATTTTTCAAAAGATATTCATATCTATTGCAACAGATGACATATCTGATTTAATTATCAAATAGACATTTACATTTTTGTGACAGATGACTAAGCTATTGGAAATTTTCAAACAGATATTGATATCTGTTATAACAGATGACATATCTAATTTAGTTATCAAATGCATATTTGCATCTGTTGTCACAGATGACTGAGCTATTGGGATTTTTCAAACAGATATTTATATTTGTTGCAACAGACGACATATATGTTTGAAAATGCTTTTTTTTCTTTTAATTTTAAAGCAAGTTTCTATCTGAGTAGATAAAGTAGTACTATTAAAGGTGGTAAAGAATGTTTCTTGGATAACTCAAAAATCTCATTGAGTAGTCTTGTCTTGTCGTTTCGATGTCACACGTTTGCTTTCTCGTGCCCCTCAAATTATTAATGAATATTAATGAATGAATATTGAAACCCCTAATACTTCCTCTATTTCATATTAGCCCCTATTGACTTGGCACACCCATTAAGAAAATATTAATTAGGGGTTTATTTTACCAAATTAGCCTTATTAATTATGCTTTGAAAATATAAATTTGAATAAATACACTTTGTTTAGTCATTTAATATTAAGGATAGTACATATAGAAATTAGAATTATCTCATCTCTCCTTCAGCCCTAAATTTATTTTATTCGTCTCTCATCTTTTTCATTCTATCCTCTTTAGGGTTATCACAACCTTTTTTCTCTCCTCTTTCTCATAAAGATCCTTTCGGATCTAAACCGATCCATATCTTAGATTCCTTGACTGAAATTGTTGTTTTGACCCCCCTGTGACATTAAGGTATGGTTCACTATTGCTCTTTTATTCGCGTATTCTTCTTTGCAAGTTATTTACATCTGTTTTTTTATTTAATTACCATTTACCCATATCATACTTATTTAAAAAATTTGAAGGAACTTTTAATTGTTGAATAAATGAACCGAGAATTTTTATTACAATATGCGAAAAAAGTCTTCTATTGGGAGAAGTTTAAAAGCCTTGTTGACAGTATCATTTTTTTGTATGTATTTTATTTATTTCTTTGTTGTTGATGTTGTTATTGATGTTGTTGGTGGGGTTGGCATTGCTGGAACTTGTGGTGTGGTATTGTTGATGGTGTTGAAACATAGGATGTTGCTTCTTTGTTGTTGATGATGTTGTTGAAATAAATGTTGTTGTTTTTTTGTTGTTGATATTTTTTATTTATTGTTTCTTTGTAGTTTATGTTGTTGTTGATGTTGCAACAGACGGAACAACTGTTGGAACAAATCAAACCACCAGCAAGGCTGGTTTGATGTATTCCAACAGACTCCACATCTGCTGCATCAGACTTCACATCTGATGCAACAGACTCTACATCTAATGCAATAGACTCTACATCTGTTGCAACAGATGGATAATGTTCTTTCGGTGACATTAATTTTTTCCTCTTCTTTGTAGATATAAGGAACTAAAAGTTGATCAACTTTTGCCCGACTATCAGAAGATGCTATAGTAAAGATGGGTTCGGAGGAATAAGCTGCATGCAGATGGAACCACTTCATATGTGGAAGGTATATATTACTAATAATGTTATCATAGAAATACACATAGAGTACATTGATTTTGTGAATGTTGTTTTTACCGATTAGTCATAGATCATTCAAACAAGATATCTGCAATTTTACAGTTAAGTTTGATAGGTCCAAACTGATAAGGCTGAGGGACCATGAATATGGTTCTGATACCCTGTTAAGATTTAATGTCGGTTGGTGCTCATATTTATTTGTCATGCCTTCTAAGACTTTTGCTATGGCAAGCATTTCTGGAGACGATGTAGACTTTTGCATGATGGATATGTTGTCCTCTATATGGGAGAAGAATGATCAGCAGAAAGGCTGAGATATTGAAATCGTTTAATCTGTTTACTAACTCGGGCTAAGGTTTAGAGATCTTGCCCCTTATTACTTATCTTGTGCATGCAAATGTGAAGAGTGCAAAGTAAAACATGATAAAGTGATTAATACTGTTAATGCATTAACTGCTGATGTAAAGGAATTGATATCTAACAGTAGTGTCATTCGATCTAATAGGATTTCAGTTTCATTCACTCCATTCGATTGACAGAACTGTTTGACACAACGAAAGCTAATATCGAGAGATTACTGATTATGCCTTCTCAAGACTTGCTTCTACTAGAAAACTATTCTGCATTGAGTGCTGCACTATCCATATATGCTGCAGCACTGGATTTACCAGCCGAGAGAGCACTTACCTTGGAAAAACTCAAAGAGAACCTTTCATACTTCTCCTTGACCTTGCGTAGAGCTAAGAAAGACCAAGAGGAGTATTATAAGAAAGCTGCCAAGAAAGTGGTCCTTGTTGACAAACTCACAAAAGATCAAGAGCTCTATACTGAGCTCAACAACCACAATGACAAAATGATTGAATTGGAAGGGGTGACTTGACTTAGTCAAACAAAAAGCCACGACTGTTCATATCCCTTAATTAAATAAAGCTGGAGACTTTTCGAAAATGTAAATTAAAAAAAATGGATTTAAATACAATATTTTATCTTTTTATTATATTTCGAAAAGAAAAAAATTTTCTTTAAAATAAATCTAACAGATGGGTAATCTGTTGCAAAATATATTCCATCTGTCAGATAACTTACAATATATTGACAATCTGTTGCAACAGATGGATATATCAATTTGCTTTTCCAACAGATGTGTCATCTGTTACAACTTGCTAGTCATCTGTTTATTCAATTTCATCGAGAGCATTAGATTTTTCTAAACACTTCTTGGCCAAACTCAATTTTTCCTCTTGGATTGCTTCTCTTTTTTTCTTTACATCCTTCAAACGGAATCCTTAACAGAATCTATTTGAAGGATGCAAATAAAAAAAAAGCAATCCAAGAGCAAAAATTGAGTTTGGCGAAGAAGAGCTTAGAAAAATCTAATGCTCTCGATGAAATTGAATAAACAGATGACTAGCAAGTTGCAACAGATGCCACATCTGCTGGAAAAATAAACTGATATATCCATCTGTTGCAATAATTTGTCAATATGTTGTAAGTTATCTGACAGATGGAATAAATTTTGCAACAGATTACCCATCTGTTAGATTTATTTTAAAGCAATTTTCTTTTCTTTTTGAAATACATTAAAAAGATAAAATATTGTATTTAGATCCATTTTTTTTAATTTACATATTCAAAAAGTCACCAGTTTTATTTAATTAAGAGATATGAATAGTCGTGGCTTTTTGTTTGACTAGACTTAAGTCAAGTCACCCCTTTCAATTCAATCATTTTATAAATAGGTCCCTCCAGTCTCCTCTCACTCGTTCATTCTACTACACTTACAATACAAATATAGATGATCCATATTTGTACAAGAAGATTCATATCGAGTCCTTGCAAGAACTTCAAAGGCAGTTTGATGAACTCCAGAGAGATTTGAACGACTTCGGAGCAAGGCTGAGGAGGGCCCTGCTGCTGCCAGATGAAAATTATCCGGTTGACAATAATAATAGTAATAATAATACTAGTAATGATAATAATAATAGTAGTAATAATAATTAGGTTATGTTTTTTCTTTCTTTTAGCATATGTATTTTTCTTTTTTATATCCGATCTACCTATAAGGGATTCAAAAATCTATGTATATGTTTGGTTTGGTTTGGTCGAATTTGAATTTTTAATTCTTATTTAATATTTAATTATCATTCTATTTATTCCCTATTCTCAATATGTGGACGATTGAAGGTAGGGATTGAGCACTTGTGACAACAAAGGGTGATGAAAAGTCATGATGATTCTCCTAAAAACGGTTAGTTAATAAATAATAAGGAACTAAGCTAAATGATATACACAATTTATAACCGTAAAAGAAAGAATATTTAATTTTAAAAAAGTCACAACATTGGATTAATTAAGTTATATGATGATATGATTGTCAAGAAAAAGGTGAATAGTCGTGACTGTGACTTTTTGTCTAAACACATTCAACAAACAAAAATAAACAACGCTGCTGATGCATCAAATTCTTCATCTGTTGCGACTAATGAATCAGTTGTTAGAAGAAATAAAAAAAACTCCTAAAATAGATGGTCAATTTTTTGCAACAGATGGTATATTTGTTGCAACATATGGGTTATCTGATGCAACAGATATACAATCTGTTGCCATAACTCAATAAAAAAATGGTTATTATTTTATTAAAGAAACGGTTATTGAATACCAGATGTCTTCGATTTTTAAATTGAGAAAAAGGTTATTTAAATTTAATAAGTTAAAAAGTCATGACTTGTCACAATAATAAAAACTCGTCAGCTTGATTTAATTAAGTCATTTCTTTTCACAGAAAACAATAAGGAAATAAATGATAAACACAATTTAAACCGTAAAAAACTCACCAAAAATATTCTTTTTTTAAAATCTTTTTTATTAATTTATATAATACAAAAGTCAGCAAATTTGGATTAATGATATGATGATAAAAAAATTTTTTAAAAAAAATAGATTATATGTTGCAACAGATAGATTATCAGATGCAACAAGTTATCTATTATTGTAACGGATGATATATCTATTGTCACAGATGAGTTATCTGATGCAACAGATATATAGTATGTTGTCACAACTCAATGTAAAAACGGTTTCTGAAAGAACTAATTATTATTAATAATAAGCTGAAAAGTCATGACTTATCACACTATTGCTTAATATAATTAAGTCATAACTTATTACAGTAATCAAGAATGTCATTAATAAATAGAGGTGAACAGTTGCGCCTTTAAATCTGTTTTATTAATTTATATAGTTAAAAAGTCAGAAAATTTGGATGTCACAATGATATTTAAAAAAAAAGATATGTAGATTATATGTTGCAATAGATATATATCTGATGCAACAGGTTATCTATTTATTGCAACAGATGATATATCTGTTGTCACAGATGAGTTATCTGATGCAACAGATATATAATTTGTTGTCACAACTCAATATAAAAATGATTCTTGGAAAGAACTAATTATTAATAATAATAATAATAATCTGAAAAGTTGACTTATCATAATATTGCTTAATTTAATCAAGTCATAACTTTTCACAGTAAGCAAGAAACGTCATTAATAAATGGAGGTGAACAGTTGCGACTTTTTGCCTAACATATTCAATTTCAATCCTCTATAAATAGGTCTCTCCTTACTCAATCGTTCATTCTACTACACTCTATTTTATTCCTTGCTCTTGTTACATCTGCAACTACTTTCTCTTCAAGGACTTGATAGCTTTTTCTTGTCTCTGGTAGGTTTTTTTCTTGATTTTTGTGTAATATACGTTGTATTATATTCGAATTCTTTCTTTTCTTTACTTTTATTTTTACGCGTGTGTTTTGTCAACTTATGCATTTTCTAGATATGGCTGATCCAGTATGGGATGTCGCTATTTTACGAGACTCCATGCGAGAACTACAGAAGGAGGTTCATGACTTGCAATGGGAGTTGGCCGCCATCAGAGTAAGGATGTTGTGGGAGATCCGCAGGCTTAGGAGGGCACTGTTGCTGCCGAATGAAGATTGGCCGGCTGGCCATACAAATAATAATGATGATGATAATAATTAAACTTTTTTTTTCTTTTACCTATATATTTTTATTTTTTTTGTTTAATAAAAAATTTATATTTGATGCATTTGACGTTTTAATTCTTATTTAATTTTCATGTTGTCTATTTCTTTTTCTCAACGAAGGAAATGTCTACAGTTAAAGAATAATTTGAATCCAGTATCAATAGCAAAAGATGAACATATGAGTTGAGTTATCTGTTGAGTTTGTGACAGGAGCTGCATTTTATTGTCCGAAACAGATTATTCATCTGTTGCAACATAATAATTATCTATTGCAACAAATAAATATTTTTTTGCAACAGATATATATTCAGTTGCAACAGATTACTTATCTGTTGTAATAGATAACTAATCTGATGCAACAGATTATTTATCTGTTGAAACAGATTAATAATCTGGTGCAACATATTATTAATTTATTACAATAGAATACCCATCTATTTGATTCATATTACGGGCACCTAGAACCATAAACATGAATTCAACATGAGTCTACTGTTGCAACAGATTATTTATCTGGTGCTACAGATGATGGATCTGTTTAAACAGATTGCTCTTATATTGTATTGATGTTCGCGTGCTAGCTATTGTTGAAAAACAACACACTAGTAGTTACCCAGATGACAAATTCAACTAAAAAGCATAATTTGACATACCAAAGTCTCCTCTCAAATAAATGCCAATGTTGAAAGTGATGTACGAAACAAAATTTGACATAAGAAATTGGTCAAAGAGTAGCAGTTGCGGTAATAACAACAACAACAATAATGGTCAAGAAGAAGAATATGAAGATGATAATGAAGTATAAGATGGTGATAATGAATCAAAAGATGATGAATAAAGGAGCAGCATTAATGAACAACAAATATCGTGAAGAGAGGAAAAATAACAATAGATGAGGAGAGAGAAAAATGCTCCTTTTTTTTCCTTCGTTTCCCGTTATATTGACTAACATTTGGATCAAAATATAAATTTAAAAACTTGTGGGTTATTTTAAAATTTTCCAAACTTTCTTAATCCATAATTAAGTAATTGTCACCTCCACTCAATTATTAAGACTTGTGTCACCTATACCTCATTTTAAAACTTTTTTGTCACCTATGGCCCAAAGCCCTGACTTTCATATTACCCAAAACAAACTCTTCTCTCATCAACAGTTCTCAATACTCACATATCTATATGTAAGTTTTTGTACATTCTCATTCAATTTTTTTTCCGAATATTTATTCCTTCAATAAGGATAAATTTTATGTTTTTTGGTAAGTAGACATTTTTTGGAAGAATGGATAATTTTTATTTAATTTCAACATGTGTTTTTATAAAAAATTATCTGTATTATGTAATTGACTTTTGAAACTGTAAAACACAAATAATGTGATACATCCTATGTCTTGCTTCTCAAAACATTCACAGTTACTGTCTAAGTTTTTTCGCGTTGGTCGATTTTTAGATTATATATGATGCTTCTTTTCCTTCTTCATCTAAGGCTTTATAACTAAGTTTATCTTTTAGCTAAGTTAGATTTTTGTAAAAAAAAATATATATTCCATTGATACCAAACTTAGATCTTCTCATCTTTTAAAAGAAGATTTTAAAATATCACAATAATACCTTACTTTAAGATCTACTCATTTTTTCTTTACAATATTTTGCATATTTATTTTAAAATTAATTTAATATATACATCTTGAACTGTCTGTTTTGCGGTTTCATTTCTTCGGTGATAGATATCTGTACGTCCGTGTATATATTTGACTGTGTGGTAAGTACGACTTATAGAATTTTTTTATTTAATTATAAATATTTTTCTTCATGTTTTAATTTTAGTATAAAACATGAAAAGCTTATTTTTCTTTGTTAGTGAGCGTCTCTTAAATTTTTTTAAAGTCACGTGTATTAGATAAATATAATTACTACTTGATATGGATGTTTAATGAATTTTTAATTTTATTGTTCTTTTTTTTTCAAGAATTCATAAAAATATTTTAGCCGCAAATAATGTCATGTAATAGAGAATCTAAAACTGATCAAACTATTGAAAAAATAAATATTGACAAAAATGCTAGAAGACGTGAATTATATAGATTGATGTCACTTTTTGAAAAAAATAGCCCTTTTTGCACATCGACGAGCAAGAAGAACAGAGTTGAAAAGACAATGATTGTATGAAAGTTCAACGAACAAAGATTCGACTTCTACATCATCTTTCAGTTGTATTAATATTTCTGCTGAACAAAGATATCTTTTAAAAAGGAAGCAACATTTTCATCAGAAACAGGTAAAGATAAATAGAGCCATTATTAATTATTACACAAAAGTTATTTAATAAGTTTATTAATAATAATGTTATATACTAAAATTAATATGTCCTCATTTTGGATTTCTCAATTTCAGGGTATGGTTACATAAAACCTAGCTGCTTAACTATTATGCCATTAGAAATGAGTTATATTAAATTAAAAGATGTTTCAAAATGTCAATTCTGTAAAGCAAAAAGATTTGAATTTGAGTCGCTTGCATTTTGTTGTAGAAATGGTTCTATTCAATTAACTTCACATGAAATTTTAATAGAATTGAAAAAACTTTATCAAAAAAAAAACAGAGGGATCAAAACGTTTTTGAACTTATATTAGAACATACAATAACACATTTACGTTCACGTCTCTCGGGGTATCTTATGACAAAGAGTTAGCAAAAAAAATAAATGTATTTATATTTTTTGGGTTTAAGGACAAATGTATCTTTTCATTAATGACCTGATTCCTGCAGATCAAAAAGAACAAAAATTGCAGTTATATTTCCTTAATAGTGAAAATGAAGTAAGAAATTGAATGACATGTTCAAATAAATTAAATGAGTGTATCGTTAAAAATTTGATGGATATATTAAAAATAATCCATACTCAATATTTTTAAAATCTTTGATTGATATTTCACAACTATCTAGTTTTTATATTGCACTTAAGTGTGATTCTGGTTTAGATCAACAAATATATAACTTACCAACTATAACAAAAGTTGAAGGCATATAGGCTGAACAAGATATTAATAATTCCATTACTACGCCACATATCCAAATATATACAAAAAGTGATAATAGTCAATTGGTAAGTTATTATTATGGTTGTTATGATCTATAACAATATCCTTTATTATATTCATACGCTCAAAATGATTGGCATTTTGGTATTACAAAAATTAAGCATTCCTTTAGCACATCTATACGAATATATTGTGAGCAAGAACAATTACCAAATGTAATGAATATGTCTTCAATTGATGGACTTCTTAATATGGAAGCTGAAGTAATGCAAAAAGAAAAACGAAAAAGAGACACTGTCTCTTGTCATGAATATTATTGTTATAAACTTTAAATAAGAGAAGATATAAATATAATCTTACATTCAGGAAGATTATTCCAACAATACATGGTAGATGAATAAATAAAAATTGAAAGTCAAAGATTAGACTTTGCTTCTTTTAATCAAGATTTATTTAGAGTAGATATATTAGAAAAAATCTTAGATATTTTATGCCGTGGAGAAACAGAAGCGTCAAAAATAGAAAAACAACGCATACTTCATCTAAGCTTTATAGGAGGTCCAAGGAATATGCGAGGCGATTTATAGATGCCATTACATTAATACAACATTTTGAAAAACTTGATATATTTTTTACTTTGACATGTAATCATTCTTGGCCTGAAATAGAAGAAAATGTTTTGCCAACTAATGAAGCACAAAATAGACCTGATCTGCTTAGTCGAGTGCTTAGACCAAAGTTAGAAGAATTGAGAAATGAAATACTAAAAAGATATATATTTGAAAAAGTTGCAGAATTTATGTATACAGTGGAATTTAAAAAACGAGGACTTCCACACGCTCATTTTTTTATTATACTTAATGAGAATTACAAATTACTGACTCCCGAAGCATATGATCAATTTGTGTGTGCTGAATTGCTTGATGAGTAAACAAATCCCTATCTACACTTCCTTGTTACACAACATATGATGCATGATCCATGTGGTTGTTTGAATCCGACAAATTCTTGCATAAAGAAAAGGGGTTATCATAAGTATAAATATCCTAGGTATTTTGCACAACAAAAAACTAAAAAAGGATTGCCCAGTGCATTAAAGCTACCGCTATGTGCGGTATCCATGGAAGGGCCCTACCACAAGGGTGTATCGTACGCAACCTTACCTTGCATTTCTGTCAGAGGCTGTTTTCAAGTCTTGAACCCATGATCTCTTGGTCACATGGAGGAAACTTTATCAGTTACTCCAAGGCTCCCCTTGTAGAACAAACAACTAAAGGAAAAAATTCATATCTTAATATATAGGAGATGAAATACAAAAAAAAAATGTAAAAATTAGACGACACTTTCTTATGAAAATTGAAGGAAAGGTGTCATTTAAGTCTTGAATGAAGGATTGGTGACATTGACCAACTTAAAGGGTCAAACATAATTAGAAAACTTGATTAAGTTAATTGTGAACTTGATTAATACTTTCTAATCTTTTCAAAAATACAAATCAACCCACACCCCTCTTTTCTTTAAATCAACCGTCTCTCCTCTCTCTCTCTCTCAATAGTTTCTCGCAGCCAACAGTTCTGCAAATTTCTCCTTTCAATCCCCAACGACTTCAACCTTCGGCGACAAATAGTTGAGCTTTGAGTTCCTTTTCGACTTTCAACTTCAATCGACGTGATAGCCTTGCTCTCCGGCCACAACAACTTTGAATTCTTCATCGTTCCTTTTCTTCTTTCACAGGTAAAAAATTATGGCCTTTTTAGTTTTGAAAAAAACAAGGAACTTGACCTAACTTTTCTTCTAGTATTGGTTAACAATTTTAATATTTGTTGCTTTAATTTAAAATATGGTCTGAATAAAACCCTAATTTATGGTATTTTTTTCGTTTCTCTCTTCAGAGTGGATTATGATTTTTGGTTGTTTGTTGCATTTTTTTGAAGTTTAATTTTTTTTATTTGTGTTTATACAAACAAAATAATGATGTTGGTGTTTTTCGTGTTGCGCTAGTTGCTGAGTTGATTTATTCTTATTCTTGGTAAAAATGGTGATATTTTTGTTGTTCTATTAAATAAAATCATCCTACTATTTTTTTCTGCAACAAATTAACCATCTGATACAACAGATTTAGTATGTGATGCAACAAATTAACCATCTGATGCAACAGATAAACCATCAAATTAAAAATTTGATGTAACAAATTAACTATATGATACAACAGATTAACCATCTGATGCAACAGATTAACCATATGTTGAAATAGATTAACTATCTAATGCAACAAATTTACCATCAGATGTATTAGAGGAACCATCAGATGTAATAGAGTAACCATCGGATTAAAAATATGATGCAATAGATTAACCATCTAATGCAACGGAGGAACCATCAAATTAAAACTTTGATGTAATAGATTAATCATCATCATGAACATTCTATTAGATAAAATCCTATCAACTCAAAAGGACATGTCCAAGACTTGATTTTTTCAACTGATCATTCATTTGTCGTGATAGACGATCCTTCTGTTGGAAGAAATCTAATTAATATTGACCATTGATAATCATTCCAATAGATCACTCATATGTTACAACAGATATGTGATATGTTGCACAAACCATTCATTTGTCTCAATAGATGAGTGATATGTTTTGTATTATTGCAATAGATTACTCATCCGTTGTAATAGGTTAGTTAACCGTTCCAACAGATCACTCATATATTGCAACAGATGTGTGATCTGTTGCATAGACCAGTCATCTATTTCAACAGATGAGTGATTTTTTTTATTGTTGCAATAGATTACTCATCCATTGCAATATGTTAGTTATTTGGTGCAATAGATAACCTACCTGATGCAACAGATGTGTGATCTATTGGAATTGTTATTTTACTATTTTGCATGTTAGATTTGTTATTATCCTTTTTTAATGATGCATTAATCAATTATAATATATTTTATGTTCCTGTTAATTTTAGATAATATGGCTCCTAAAAGAACAGAAACTGAATCAAGTCCAAGTAAAGGAACAAGTGATGCAGCTAGGCTATATTCACCACTCCATGAGCTTGCTTTACAAGCGGTATCTCGATTAGGAGCAGAATATGATGAACATGAGGATGAGGAATATTTCAAAAGAGACGATCCTAATACTAATTGCCTTTCCATCAAAGAGTTGGTCAAAACCTTCAGCATTGATAGTTATCCTGTGAGAATGCAGTGCGACGATGCCACAGATTTAATGGGTGATTTCGTGGTTAAGTCAGCCATGTGAAAATCTTTCGACGAATTCAGAAAAATACTTCAAGAATAAAAATTGGATGCTTATTTCAAGGACAGCTACTTTGGGCAATATCTTGTTTTACCGGAGGACAACAATGCTCGTTTTCAAATGAAAATGGTATATGATTTTTTCAAGTGTAGGTTTATGTATAAAAACAAATATAAGATGGATGAGGTGTGGATAAATTACTATAGCATGCTTGTTTGTTTTGGTTGGAAGGATTTTGTCATAATTACTGGACTAAAATGTCATCCTCCTTCCCTTCTCAAGTTATACCTATTCTAACCCTAAAAAGCACCCCGCACACCTAAAAAAGGCAAAGGCAAGTCAAGTGATCGTGATGACCTGGTGTCCATTGTTGGTCCAAGCTTCAAAAATAAAAATTTGATAGAAGCGTTGAAAGGTAAAAGAATTTCAAAGAAGCACAAGCAATCATTGTGCTTGGTTTTGCTTGTACATAATATTATTTGGGCGAGAGACATTAACAACAACATAAACGTTTGTTTAATAAATCTCTCCAAGGATCTTGAGGCATTTAACAACTATTCTTGGGACTATGAAAGATTTAAAACAACTGTCAAATATTTGTTGACTCCGTAAACGTCAAGGACAGTCAACTTATATGGCTTTCCATGGGATTTCATGGTAAATATTTTTTTATTATGATATGATTCATTTTTTTATTCAATAATAATTTTAATTTAATGGCGTTATTTTATAGGCTTGGGCATTTAAAGTTATTCCTTATTTGAGACAACAAGTGAACTATCAGAAAAAAGTTTCCTGTCCAAGAATTTTGAGATGGTTGTCAGCTAAGACTGATAAAAATACAAAATTTCTTGATCTCTTCAACCCCCTGAAGAATGCAGTAAGTATAATTATAATTAAGTTTTTGTTTTAATTAATGATTTTGAATGATCTAATCATCATTCTAATATATGTAATGATTTATGTTAGATTGTGCATCCATCACTTGTTCCGACCAATCGAGAGTTGAAGATGCCATTTTTCTAACTTTACGGTCTGTCCAAGCTTTATCGGACCCTAAGGTCATTGATAGAATAAAAATGGAATTTTTTGGAGTAACAACCATCACAAGAAAAATAATTATGGAGGGTGGATATATTATTGTTGATGGTCTTAGTGATGATAGAGCTGTTGGTGGTGGTAGTGGTACTGTTGCTGGTACTAATTATGCTCCTCTTATAGTTTTTAAAACAAATCATTATGAGTATGATCATACTGGTTATACAAATTTTGCCTCTCCTAGCGAGTTTTTGCATGCAAATGTCAAGACTGCAAGGCGAAAAATGAAGTAGTGATTAATGCTATTAATGCATTAACTACTTTTGTAAAGAAATTGACATCTAAGAGGGGTGTCAGTCCATCAAAGAGGATTTTATATCCATCCACTCCATTAGAGATTAAGGTTAAGAGGAGAAGGAAAGTAATTTCCAAGGCATTATCAAGCATCCAAAAAGCAAAATTGCAAATCCTCTGTCCGTGTATTGCACTATTGAGCAATGTACAATGGCCACAGGAGAGCAGCGCGAGCTGAACAAAGTGAATATATATCATCTATTCCAACTAACAAACAGACACTTATCTGTTTCAACAGATAACACATCTGCTAAAAAATATCAAACAGATATATACATCTATTGCGACAGTTGACTAACCTGTTGCATCAGATACAATATCTGTTGCAACATATGTTTCGGCTGTTTTAGCAAATCAAATAGCTCTACGTACCGCTTTTATTTGTACCAACAGATGACCTATCTGCTGCAATGAATGGGTTATCCGTTGGGACAAATTAAATCAAGACTTCTTACCGTTTTAATTTTTTCAAACAGACGAGTCATCTGTTGCAACAGATGATTCATCCAATGGAAATTATCATACAGGACTTTCTCATGTTATAATTTTTCCCAATAGTTGATCCATCTCCTGCAATAGAAATATAATCTATTTGGGACAATTTAAAACATAAGGAAAACTTGTTTGATTTGATAAAATAGATGAGTTATTCTTTTTCATTTTTTGTATCTCCGTGATTAACATTGACCAGTTCTGGATTTATAGGCGGATGTCACTGTAGAAGATACTGCTGAACAGCATTGACAATATGCTACTCTTTTTATGGAAAGACAAAGAACAGAAAGTGCAAAAACTGTACGCAAGCAACATTAAAGATCCACGACGACCAAAGCCAAATTCCATAGCACCAGATGAAGAACAACTTGTACATATTAAGTAGATCTTTATAGCATGAGTCTGTCAAAGTAATAATTGAAATAACATTAAAGAGAAATTAAGAGAAATATATAATAAGCCATAACCTATCTGTCTGTTTGTCTATCTGTCTATCTATCTATCTTCCTATCTCTCTCTTTCTATCTATCTATCTATCTATCTATCTGTCTATCTGTCTATCTGTCTATCTGTCTATCTGTCTATCTGTCTATCTGTCTATCTATCTATCTGTCTATCTGTCTATCTATCTATCTGTCTATCTGTCTATCTGTCTATCTGTCTATCTATTCCATCCGTCCGTCCGTCCATCCGTCCATGCATTCTATCCATTCTATCCGTCCATCTATCCGTTCATCAATCCATCCATCCATCCATTCTATCCATTCATCCGTCCATCCATCCATCCGTCCATCCATCCGTCCATCCATCCGTCTATCCATCCATCCATCTATCCATCCATCCATCTATCTATCCATTTATCCATATATCTAACCATCCATCCATCTATCTATCCATCTATCCACATATCCATCTATGCATCCATCTATCTATCTATCCATCTATCTATCTATCCATCCATCCATCCATCTATCCATCCATCCATCCATCTATCTATCCATCGATCCATCCATCCATCCGTCTGTCTGTCTATCCATCCATCCATCCATTCATCCACCCATCCATCCATCTATCCATCCATTTATCCATCTATCTATCCATCTATCCATCCATCCATCCATCTATATATCCATCTATCTATCTATCCATCCATCCATCCATCCATCTATCTATCCATCCGTACATACATACATCTATCCATCTATCCATCCATCCATCCATCAATAAGAAAAAATCAAACCGAACTAATAATCCAATAATTTTTTTATAAAACCATTAAAAAATCGTTAATCTAATAACCCAATAACAATAAACCAATAACATTTTTATCGGTTTGGTTTATCAGTCAGTTTGGTTTTTGCACACCTCTAAACAACATCTAACATTAGTTTGCAAAATCTCTAATACATCAAAGCCAACATCTTGACTAAAACTAAGACAAGGCCCCCAGTCGGACCATAAACCAAAATGAAACGACAAAGTCTAATAACTAGGCCCTCCGAAACAGAGACGGATCACCAACTGCAAGTCTCAGATACACCAGTTACTGCTTAGCAGAACCCAGGACTGTGCCTCAGATCCTGAAATATAAGAGGTCAATACAGATGTACTGGTACATAGAGAAATTTATAAAAAAAAAAAAAATACTGGTATGTATAGTAAGTAAGAGCATTTCATGAAAAGTATGTCATCATAAAACATTTAAAAATTCATGGGCATAACCATTAGGCTTTTAAAGAGTTTTTGTAAAACTTAACTCAACATCTTTGTCTTACTTCTGAGGTAGGTGTTACACCCTGCAAGTCTGATATTCCACAGGCTATATGGAATTCGCCCTTGACTCGGCGGCCAAGACCCCAACCAAAGTTTGCCTCAAAGGTTGGAATTTATGATTCTGATACGCCACAGGGCACTAGTCCAGCATATAATCCTTCTTGGGGACTTAATAACCCGTATCGGCAAACACGATTTCGGGCAATGAGTTTTCTGAACTCATGCCTTCTTCGGGTAACGACCTAATATCTCTTAAGCCCATATTTTTTAATATTTTAAAACATGCATCTTTCTGAAATCAAATTCTGAAAATCCAAATGAAATCTGACTTTTTTTCTATTCTAAGTCTGTTATGGCATTATCTGTTTTTGTATCGTCATATCAAGACTTTCAAGTCATATCTTCTAAGCCATAAAATATCATGTATAACTCTTTCATTCAAAACAATGTTCAGACCACCAAAACATTCAAACAGTACAAGAGGATTCATATTTCAAAACATATGTCAAACCATGCAAAGATTCTCTCTTTTCAATATTTCAACAAATGATGGTCAATTTCTCAAAACAATCATGCAATTCCTTCAATTAACACATTTAGCATTTAAAAATAAGAAATTATCCCTTTCTCCAATTCTCAACCAACCTAAAGTTCATATAAGATAGTAAAGCTCTTAACTCATACATTAACATATGCCATTTAGTAAACCATAAATCAAGAAGTAACACAATCAGAGAGGGAAAATTCATTATTCATGCTCTCAATTCATGTTTCAAAATGAAAAAAAACACATATATACATATACATGAGAAAATCAAGATTTCAAAGGAAGGCCTCAAGACCAAAACATTATCATTTAAAAGGATTCATAATGCATATTCTTTAAATTATTCTCTAAACCCTTCATGATTATATGATTTCTAAACCTTAAAAACTTAATAAAACAATTTCACCATGCCCATGTAGTTTAGGAAAACCCCACGTACCTTAATAACAAAGAATTTGTGAAAAGATTGAACCTTTAAGCTTGATAGAGTGTAACGCCCCGATTCTGTACCCTGGACGCTACACGATGCTCATAATCTCGAAGGACCACAAGCTAACCCATGACTGGTAACTGCTGTAATTAGAGGTGTACAAATCGAACCGTTAAGTCAAACCAAACTGATGAATCAAACCAAACCGAGGGAAAAAATTGACTTATGGTTTGGTTTGATTGGTTTGGTGTTGGCAAAATAAACCGATCATTCTTGGTTTGGTTTTGTATTAGCAAAAATAAAATCAAACCGAACCCAAATCGAACCGACGTAATACATATATAATTTTAATTTTTTATACGTAAAAAAATACTACTTATAATCTACTTTCTAATTACTTTTATTATTTTTTTATATTCAAAAAATATATATAGTCTTGGGCCTTTAATTATAGTATTTTTCCATTTATAACAAATTAATACAAATCCCAATATTAATATAAAAAACAAAAACTGTTTAATTGTTTCACTTTTTACATTTTACTTTCCAAGTTTTCAGAGAGTTCTCATTATTTCTTCATCTTACTTTTCTCATTCGTCAAGTTGTGATTTATGTATATTTCTCTTCTTTCTCTTTTTTTATGGAATTATGTTATAATTAATTACTTTATGGAGTTAAGTTTTTAATAAGTTGTCTCCAATTCTTCATTCTTTTGAATGCTCACATTTTATGTGAAGGGAACTTTCAGACAAGCTACTGTGACCAGTGACTTGGAAATTGAACTACTTGGGTATCCACATAATATTACTTTGAGAGATAGTAGTTTAGACGTCTTAGTAATTTGTCAACTTAATTTTTATTGAAACTACACTATGACCATTGTTTTTTTTGTTCTTTTAAGTGAAAACATTTAATTTTTTCTTCAATCACATTATAATTGTAAAAAAAACCGAGAAAACCAAAAAAAACAAAAAAATCAAAAAACCCGACTAAAACCAAAATAAAAAAACCGATTGTATATTGGTTTGATTTGGTTTATAGATTTAGAAAACCTACATTATTGGTTTGGTTATATTTTAATAAAAAATCGAACCAACCCGACCTATGTATACCCTTAGCTGTAATAACTGAGTAATAATACTGTAATTATGTATAAATTAGGCAAAAAACATGCCATAAGGTTCAATACTGTAATAAAACTGAATACGGTATAACAAATACCAAATCTGATACATCTGTCTGGAAATACTCTAGTCTGAAAAAGCCTCTAAACTGTTTGAAATATGGAGTTGATGGGACAAGTCCCCAACTAAATTTGAACTACTGAAATAAGCTGAACTACTGAAATAATCATTATGTCCTCAAAACTAAAAGGACTCACCACTAACTCTGATATCTGAACTACTAAGTATGATCGGGAGCCCGTGCGTCTGAACCTATGATATAAAACATCATAGCGCAAAAGAAAGGTATGTGTCAGTACTTTCAATGTACTGGTATGCAAAGTGAGGTAGGCCAAAATGCATGGGTTCATATGTATGATAAATAGTGACTGAATGACATTAATATAACTAAATAGGAGTACATGTATGAATACGTATACTGTAATCTGAGGTCGTGATAACACTAGATATTGAGTTATGAATTACTGATTTACTGATATCTGAGTTTAATGATGTTGTGTAGCTGATAACTGAGTGACTGTATCTGATAGTCTTGATCCTGTGGAACTATAATGAGTTTCGTATTGAACTGAGTGACTGTATCTGACAATCCTGAATCTGTAGAACTGAACTGAGTTCTATTCTGAGACTGGAACTGAAACTGAGACTGTGGGAGGTAATGATCTAACTAACACGCCCCTTTCTGAATAGATTGGGGTCCAACCGGTAATCCCAGTTGGAAGGGTGTAAGTATCATGCCATAGGTAAAGACAAGTGTGATTTAACCCTCTCTAACAAGAAGCTCTTTTGTCAACCCTCGTAGGCAGAAAAACTCGTACGAGATGTATCAACCCTAATCTAGCAGGAGGATATCTCAACCTACGCTGGCTACGTAGTTCTGTCATGCAGGGATTGCTGCTAAGGGTCAATCTTGTGCTGGTAGGAATACCTCTATCCCTGGGTTCGCTCGGTGCTGAATCCTACTCCTAACTGAATAGACACTGAAATGATTCCTAGTTCATAATAGGCTTGACTGAACTGTTATTGATTATACTGTCAAACTGAACTAAACTGAGTTCATTGAGTTCTGTTGACTGCTGAAATACTACTGAATTTTGTCAACTGACTGAATTTACTGAGGTCTGAACTGAATACTGAACTGGATTGGACTGATACTGAGTCTACTGAGTTTTTCCTGAGTTCTATAACTGACTAAGAGTACTACTGATCTTGACATGACTGATACTATCCTGAGACTGATCATGACTCTAGGTAATCAGCTAAATTATCGGGTATTAAATACCCCCAAGACTCGATAGCATAAATTATAATACATGGCACAATCTTGTAACATGATAAATAACTACTTGATAATCATTCATTCATTGGGACATTATAGGAAACACTTGCATGACATGAACTTGAATACATGCTAACATGATATAATTTCATTATTTAATTCTTATGAACAACTCATCAAACACTTGGAAGGCATTGTACATGCACATAGTACTAATCAACACATGAGCATCACAATGTCAAGGCTTTAACATGAATTCACATGATACTACATACATAATAGTTGTTTTTACATAAATCTTGCACTTAATCATGGAATAGAAATCCAATCAACATTATAATTATGAATACACTTGAATCCAAATCATGGAAAGCACGAAATCAAGCTACTTGAAGTTTAAAAAGATTTTCTTGGACTCCAAGGGTGGAAGGAACCCTTGGATGAACACTTGACATACCTTGGTTGCTAAATTCTTGAAGAAAAATAGTGAAACCTTGAGCCTTGGCTTTGAAATTAAATCACCTAGGGTTCTTGTTCTTGAGCAATTTGAGAGAAAGTGAGTATATTTTGCTCAATGTTGGTTGAATATCGTGTATTAGGGCTGAATAGGGGTGGGAAAAAAATCCTAATACCCCTGAGGACACAGTTTTTTAATTACTGAAAACCAGACTATCAATGCGTAGGATGATACACCGCGTCATTGGGATTGATGTGATAGCCAACGCGCTGCATCGAGTCCACGTCGGTTCACTAGAAATTACCTCTGAGAGCTAAGAAAAATATTGATCGACACAATGGCTGCCGTGCCACAACGAGATCGTGTTGATCCACTGTTTTGGGTTACCAAACGTGGTTCAAACGAGGTTTAAAAAATACGAAACTTGTTTGGGAACACTTACTGACATTCCTGATCATGAATCAACCTAAAGATTAACAATTTTAGGCCATAGAGGCCACAAAATAGAGTTTCCAACTTACGAAGACCAAAATAATACTAAGTCTGAATACTTAGATAGAATTTTCTAAGTCTGGGACCCCTTACCAAGCTTAAAAGACTGAGTTGAGCTAAGGATTTTGTGGGGTCTTATAATATCTCCCCCTTGGGAGAATTCATCCTCGAATGAGACTGATTAAACTAAGAAACTGATAGACTAGATTTAGACACTGGACATGCACAACTGATGCATGATTTAATGACTGAAATTACTGATATACTGAATTATCATACTAAACATGCATATCTGATGTATGAGTGTATAGCTTAACATGATTCATGAATGCATGACTGGGATTACTGATAAGCTGAGTTTATATACTGAACATGCATGTCTGATGCATGAGTACATAACTGAACTAATCCGTGAATGTATGACTGAGTATGCAACGTTAATTGATACCAAGTTGGTAGCTATATCTGAACATGAGACTGAGTAAATTCAAAGAAAAACTGTTACCTTGAGTTGAGTCTAAATTTATGGAGAAGAGGTGAGGATACTTGATCCGCATGTCTACCTCTGCTTCCCAAGTAGCTCCCTCAACGGACTGATTCTGCCAAAGAACTTTAACTAGAGGAACTTCTTTGTTCCTCAGTCTGCGAATTTGATAATCAAGGATTTCGATTGGGATCTCTTCATAAGAGAGGCTGCTCTGAATATTTATGCCCTCTATAGGGACTACGACTTCTGGATCACCTATGTATTTATTTAGCAAGGAGACATGGAACACTGGATGCCCTAAAGCTAAGTCTGAAGGCAACTCAAGCTTGTAAGCTACCTTTTTGAAATGGCTGAGAATTCAGTAAGGACTGACATATCGGGGACTGAGTTTCCCCTTCTTGCTAAACCTCTTCACTCCTTTCATAGGAAAGATTTTCAAATACACAAAATCACCAATCTCAAACTCAAGATCCTTTTTGCGTACATTTGTGTATGATTTCTGTCGGCTCTGAGCTGTCTTAAGCCTTTCCTTGATCAACTGAACTTTCTGTAAGGTATCAAATACCATGTCAGTTCCTACCACTCTGGCCTCACCCACTTCAAATAAACCGATGGGAGATCTACACCTTCTCTCATAAAGTGCTTCAAATGGAGCTATTTGAATGCTATAATTATAGTTGTTGTTACATACAAATTTAATTAAAGGCTAATGGTCATCCCAACTACCTTTAAAGTCTATCGCACACGCTCGCAGCATATCTTTTAAAGTCTGAATGGTCTGCTTGACCATCTGTCTGAGAGTGAAAGGATATACTGAGATAAACTTAGGTACCAAGACCTTTTTAGAATGCCTTCCAGAAATGAGAGGTGAACTGGGTACCTCTATCTGAGATAATGGATAGTGGAACACCGTGCAATCTGACCAACTCCCTGATATAGAGTTTGGCATAATCCTTGACTAAATTAGAGGTATGGACTGGTAGGAAATGAGCTAATTTGATCATCCTATCTACAATGACCCAAACTGAATTATGCTGACGATAAGTACGAGGCAAACCCATCACAAAGTCCATGTTCACTTCTTCCCATTTCCAGGTGGGAATGATGAACTCCTGCATGGACCCACTAGGCTTCTAATTCTCAATCTTAACCTGCTGATATGTTGAACACCTAGCCACAAACTCTGCAATCTCTCTCTCCATCCTACTCCACCAATAGATCTTCCACAAATCACGGTACATCTTAGTGGCCCCTGGATGAATAGAGTAGTGTGCACCATGCGCCTCTACAAGTATTTTCTACCTCAAGTCATCTACACCTGACACACATAGCCGACCCTGGCAGCACAGAACACTATCTTCCCCTTGGGAGAAAACCTCTATCTTTTGATCTCTGACTGATTCCTTCAACTTGACTAGACTGGGATCCCTATCCTATTTTTTCTTCACCTCAGAAACTAGGGATGATTCTGAACTACTCTGCACCCATACACTACCGTCTGATGAATCAACTAAGCAAACACCTAGTCAGGCAAGCTGATGAACTTCCTGAGCTAACTTCTTCTTACCATCCTCCACATGAGCAACACTCCACATAGACATCCTCCATATGAGAAACACTCCCCATAGACATCCTACTAAGAGCATCAGCCACTACATTGGCTTTACCTGGATGATACAGGACACTCATGTCGTAATCCTTCAATAACTCCAACCACCATCTTTGATGGAGGTTTAGGTCTTTTTGAAAGAACACATTCTGCAGGCTCTTATGATCAGTGAACATATCAACATGCACCCCATACAAATAGTGCCTCCAAATCTGTAAGGTAAAAACTACTGCTGCTAACTCAAGATCATGAGTAGGATAGTTCTTTTCATAGGGCTTAAGCTGTCTAGAGGCGTAGGATATGACCTTACCTTTCTGCATTAAAACACACCCCAAACCGACTCTAGAGACATCACAATATACCACAAACCCATCTGAACCATCTGGTAGGGCCAAAACTAGAGTTGTAGAGAGTCCAGTCTTCAACTCCTGAAAACTCTTTTTACAAAAATATGACCACTAGAATTTGACTTTCTTTTGAGTCAATCTAGACATAGGGGATGCAATAGAAGAAAATCCCTCAACAAACCATCGGTAATAGCCAGCCAAGCCTAAGAAACTCTAATATCTGATGGAGAGATGGGTCTAGGAAAGTTTCTCACTGCTTCGATCTTTTGGGGATCAACTCTAATACCATCACCAGAAATGATATGGCCAAGGAAGGCTACTAACCTCAGACAAAATTTGCACTTACTAAACTTGGCAAATTGCTGATATTTTTTAGAGTCTATAATACTATTCTGAGATGATCTGCATGATCATGCTCACTGTGGGAGTAGACAAGAATGACTTCTATGAAGACTATGACGAACATGTCCAAGTACTACTTGAACACACGGTCCATCAAGTCCACGAAAGATCCTAAGGCATTGGTAAGACCAAAGGACATGACTAAGAATTCCAAGTGACTATACTGAGTTCTAAAGGTTGTCTTTGGGATGTCACATTCCCTAACTCTGAGATGATGATAGCCTTATCTGAGGTCTATCTTAGAAAAGTAACTGGCACCCTGAAGTTGGTCAAACAAGTCATTGATTCTGGGAAATGGATACTTGTTCTTGACCATGACTTTATTTAGCTGATGGTAATCAATATATATTCTGAGAGAACCATCTTTCTTACGCACGAATAAGACTAGGGAACCCTATGGGGACACACTGGGTCTGATGAATCCCTTATCTAGGAGATTATTTAATTGTTCTTTTAATTCTCTGAGTTCTGATAGAGCCATCTATATGGTGGAATAGATATGGGCTGAGTATCTAGAAGAAGGTCTATTCCGAAGTCAATTTACCTTTCAGGAGGAACCCCGGGAAGATCTTCGGGAAACACATCTAGGAATTCACATACTACTGACACTGATTCAAGAGTGGGGTTCCTGAACTAGAGTTCTAGACTCGAATAAGGTGGTAGACACATCCCTTAGATATCATTTTTCTTGCCCTTAGGTAAAAAATAAGCTGACCCCTAAGTACTAAAGTACTACCCCTCCACTTAAGGACGGGTTCATTCAGAAACTAAAACTGAACAATTCTGTTTCTGCAGTCGATTGAGTCATAGCAGGAATGAAGCCAATCCATGCCGAGAATGACATCAAAATCAGTAATCTCTAATTCAACTAAGTTTGCTGAAGTGACTTTCTGAGATACCATAATCGAACAATTCCTGTATACCTGTCGGGATATGATAGAATTACCCACTGGGGTAGACACTGAGAAAGGCTCTGCTAGGATTTCGGGACTGACTTCGAAGTCAACAGCTATATATGGAGTAACGAAGAACAAAAAAGCTTCTGGGTCTAGCAAAGCATAAAAATGTAAATAATAAACTTGTAATGTACCAGTGACCACATCAGGAGAACTCTCATAATCCTGTCGGGACTGAAGTGTGTAGAGTCTGTTTGGGCGCTACCCACTAGTGGCACTGGATATGGCACCCTACTTATTCAGGTGATCGGACTGAGTTGGGGGATGGTTATACTGACTCTGAGAACCCACCTGAGGAAACTTTCTGACCTTGTGGCCTGGCTTGCCACATCCAAAACATACATCACTGCCAGCTCTACAGATACCCTGGTGGTTTCTGCGATATTTTTGACAAAGGGTATTGGTTCAAGCACTGCTAATACTCCATCGGGTTTAGGGACTGATGCCCTATCTCTGTTGCTATCTCTGAATTTTAGCACAGGAGCACTAGATAAGGACAGAGCTAAAACTAAGGATTTTGGGCAGAACTGAGAACGATTCCTACCATCTGACTTAGGCTGAGCGAAGTTGAAACTACCTGTCCCAGCTCTTTTCTTCTCCCTCTCATTCTCTTTATTCTTATCCTTCTCTCTGCTGAGCATGGACCATGAGCCTTGATATGTCCATCTCCTTAATCAATATTGCAGTCCTACACTCCTTGACTACACTATTAGACATGCCAGACATAAACTTACTCATCTTAGATCTGTTATCTGCTACCACATGAGGAGCGTATCTAGCTAATTGAGTAAACTTAAGAGAATACTCTTATACCATCATGTTGCCTTGTTTTAGATTTATAAACTCTAAAACTTTCTCTTCCCTCAACTTTAGCGGGAAGAACCTATCCAGAAAAGTAATAGCAAACTCATCTCATTCTATTAGCCCTGCATCTGCGGCCTTTCTGCTTTCCACTATTTAAAACATGAGTGTACCATATTCTGTAACTGATATACGGACAACTCAGCGGTCTCAACAATTGTCACCCCCATAATATCTGTAACTTTCTTCCCCTGATCAAGAAACTCCTAAGGGTCCTCATCTGACTTAGACCAGTAAAAGATGGAGGGTTTATTCGGGTGAAATCCCAAATCCTGGATGCAGCAGTATTGGCCACTGGGTTGGCTGGAACAACAACTAGGTATTTATTATGGGATTCCACAGAATGAGGTAGGGTGGTGAAAGTTGCTCTAAATTCAGCGTGGGAGACGTGTTCGTCCAGAGGATCTGGATGGATGGGCTGGGGTTCTGGCTGGTCTCCCGTTCCTCTTCTCTTAGTCCTCTTTATAGGCATATTCTATAAAAAGAAGAGAAATTTAGATTAGATAGGGAGTTATATTGGAGCTCATTCTCACTTGCATGACATGAATACTGAAAGAAGGGAAACTTTTCCTAAAATAGCTCGTAGCCTCCTATCCATAAGTGTGGAACGCTACACACCCATGCACAAGATTCTACTAGATATAACCTTTAGACTTCTTAGGACTCTGTTGAACCTTAGGCTATGATACCAAGTTTGTAACGCCTCGAGTTTGTACCCCAGATGCTACACGGTGCTCATAATCTGGAAGGACCACAAGTTAACCCATGACTGGTACCTGCTATAATAACTGAGCAATAATACTGTAATTATGCAGAAATTAGGTGAAAAACATACCATAAGGTTCAATATTGTAATAAAATAAATACAGTATAACAAATACCAAATATGATACATCTGGAAATACTCTAGTCTGAAAAAGCCTCTAAATTGTTTGAAATATGGAGTTGATGGGATAAGTCCCCAACTAACTCCAAACTACTGAAATAAGCTAAACTACTAAAATAATCATCATGTCCTCAAAACTAAGAGGACTCACCACTAACTCTGTCAGCTGAATATCTAAACTGCTAAGTATGAACCGGAGCCCGCGCGTCTGAACCTATGATATAAAACACCATAGCTCAAAAAAAAGGTATGTGTCAGTACTTTGAATGTACTGTATACAAAGTGAGGTAGGATAAAATGCATGGGTTCATATACATAAACAATACTGACTGAATGACATGAATATAACTGAATAAGAGTATATGCATGAATACATATACTGTAATCTGAGGTTGTGATAACACTAGATACTGAGTTCTGAATTACTGATTTACTGATATCTGAGTTTACTGATATTGTGTAGCTGATAACTAAGTGACTGTATCTAATAGTCTTGATCCTGTGGAACTACACTGAGTTCCGTACTAAACTGAGTGACTTTATCTGATAGTCATGAATTTGTAAAACTTAATTGAGTTCTATTCTGAGACTGGAACTGAAACTGAAACTGTGGGAGGTAATCATCTAACCAACATGCTCCTTTCGAAATAGATTTGGGTCCAACCTGTAACCCTAGTTGGAAGGGTGTCAGTACTGTTCCACGGGTAAAGACAACTGTGAGTTAACCCTTTCTGACAGGAAGCTCTTTCGTCAACCCTAGCTGGCAGGAAAACTGGTACGAGATGTATTAACCCTAGTCTACCAGGAGAATATCTCAAACTACGCTGGCTACGTAGTTCTGTAACACAGGGATTGTTGCTAAGGGTCAATCCCTCTGCAGGCAGGAATGCCCCCATCCCTGAGTTTGTTCGATGCTGAATAATACTCCCAACTAAATAGATACTGAACTGATTCCTAGTTCATACTAGGCTTGACTGAACTGTTACTGATTATACTGTCTACTTGAACTGAACTGAACTAAGTTTACTGAGTTTCGTTGACCGATGAAATACTATTGAATTCTGTTAACTGAATGAATTTACTGAGGTCTGAACTGAATACTGAACTGGATTGGACTGATACTGAGTCTACTGAGTTTTTCCTGAGTTCTATAACTGACTAAGAGTACTACTGATCTTGACATGACTGATACTATCCTGAGACTGATCATGACTCTAGGTAATCAGCTAAATTATCGGGTATTAAATACCCCCAAGACTCGATAGCATAAATTATAATACATGGCACAATCTTGTAACATGATAAATAACCACTTGATAATCATTCATTCATTGGGACATTATAGGAAACACTTGCATGACATGAACTTGAATACATGCTAACATGATATAATTTCATTATTTAATTCTTATGAACAACTCATCAAACACTTGGAAGGCATTGTACATGCACATAGTACTAATCAACACATGAGCATCACAATGTCAAGGCTTTAACATGAATTCACATGATACTACATACATAATAGTTGTTTTTACATAAATCTTACACTTAATCATGGAATAGAAATCCAATCAACATTATAATCATGAATACACTTGAATCCAAATCATGGAAAGCATGAAATCAAGCTACTTGAACTTTTAAAAGAGTTTCTTGGACTCCAAGGGTGGAAGGAACCCTTGGATGAATACTTGACATACCTTGGTTACTAAATTCTTAAAGAAATATGGTGAAACCTTGAGCCTTAACTTTGAAATTAAATCACCTAGGGTTCTTGTTCTTGAGCAATTTGAGAGAAAGTGAGTATATTTTGCTCAATGCAGGCTGAATCTCATGTTTTAGGACTGAATAGGGGTGGGAAAAAAACCCTAATACCCCAATTACTGAAAACCGGACTGTCGACGTGCATGAGAAATTGCCACTGGGAAGAAAGAAAAATTTTAATAAACGTGATGGCCACCGTGCCGCATCGAGATAGCATTGATCTACTATTTTGGGTTCCCAAACGTGGTTCAAACGAGGTTCGAAAAATATGAAACTTGTTCGGGAACACCTACTGACATTCCTGATCATGAATCAACCTAAAGAGTGATAATTTAAGGCTATAAAGGACGCAAAATAGAGTTGCCAACTTGTGAATGCCAAAATAATACTAAGTCTGAATACTTAGCTAGAATTTTCTAAGCCTAGGACCCCTTAGCAAGCTTAAAACACTGAGTTGAGCTTAAGATTTTACGGGGTTTTACATAAAGCAAACCCTAAGTTGGTTTTTCTCCCCTTGTGTTTTAGAAGATGAATTAGGGATTTTTTATTAGGAAATAACGTGCATTAGGATTGTAATTCATCTATAAATGTTTAGGGAATGTAATGAGATGCAAAAGACTTTGTTTCCCTTGAAATAACTCAGAAACGGACTCCCTATACCATAAAACATAGGGTTTACGACACGTAACCCATGGAAAACCTTGAGGTTTGCGGCGCCTAACCCATGGAAAACCTAAGTTGGACAGTGTCTCATTCAAACACTCATAATTTTTTACTTCGGACTCAGATTAATGAACGATCAGAGGCATTGAAAACAAGACTTGAAGATCTTTAATTTGATAAATACTAGGCCACATGAATCTATATATACTAGGAGAAATAGTCGCAATAATTTGACTCATGTAAAATCATTAACTATAAATCAATCGATAGGAAAGTGCTCGAATTACGTTTGAGCTAGGAGATTCTTATGGTGTATATTAATCTCCAAGGAAGTTTCCACACTAAGAAAATATAAATCACACTTATTTCTAACAAGACACCATTCGATTAGGGTCTATATATATCAGAAAGACGGTTCAACTTTAGCCCGAGAGTGTGGGGTGTTACATTATCTCCCCCTTGGGATCATTCATCCCCGAATGATGGGTAGGGACTTAATAGAGAACGAAAAGAATGGAATAAGGAATGTAACCTTGCAATGAAAATTTTTCCTCAACAAAATATGTCAAGGCATCAAAAGAGCTTCATGATAACCCCTATTGAAACGTGTAAGCATGGAGCGTGAGAATAAGAATTGACATAGAGATGACCTTGAACATGAGTTCTAGGGATAATAATCATCACGACATATGGTGTGAGTTTATTTGGTGACCATAGGTCTAATTTACATTGGTACTAATCATGAAATAGATTTTGCAGAAGATAGGGATAAAAGCATTCTCCTTTGTACAATTTAAAATGAATGGACCTTACACTTAGTGTAATACCCCGCAAATTTTCATAGTCGTTAGAGCTCTTTAAAGAATGCTAAGAGAAACTTCACACTTAGAAAATCTGACTAAGTGTTGGAAATTTTTTCATTTCATAAGCCTTCAAACTTTGATGATTTAGTTTGTGACCTTCCCGACCTCCGTTTGCCGAGTTTTAAGTTGTTTTCACGATAGGGAAAGTCAATAGTACATCTCGAGCGAATTTTGAAATATTTTGGATAGTGTAAGGGCATGTTTGGTTGCCCAAAATAGTAGTTTGGGGTGATTAGCCTGCGCCGTCCTGGCTAGTCCCCCAGGATAGGAAGGGAGCCACCCAGGATAATCCCCCGGGCTAGGCAGAGCGCTGCCCTAGGTACTCCCCTGGACTAAAAATTTTAGCATTCCACCTCCATTCTTTCAAGGGAAAAATGATTAATTTCCTAACACTATATAAACCCATAAACACGAGATTCAGCCTTATTACACCCAAAACATTGTGGTTTATCACAATTTCTCTCAAGAACAAGTTAGGGTTTTCAATTGAGGATCCAAATTCAAGAAAATTCCTCCGTCAATCTTCGTAAAATCAAGAATCAAGGTATGTTAGGTGTTGATTCTTGGGTCCCTTCCACCCAAGGAGTTCAAGAATCCTTTTCTTAATTTAAAGATTATATATATTTGAGTTTTTCATGATTCATGTGAATTGAAATTGAATTTCTTGTTGTTGTTGAGTTTTAATTCAAGTTATGATTACGAAGTCCCAAGCTTTGATCCTAGTATGTGATATTTATATGATGCTCATGATAAAAACCCTTCAAGTTGCATGTTGATTTATGTATCCATGATAATTAGGTGTAGAATTTGTTGTATAACCAAAGCATGCTCCCTATATGTTCGATAAAATGCTTATGTGGAGAAAATAGAGTCATTATAGCATGTTAGTATGAAATCCCCAATTATGTATAAGTTAATGCATGCCTAGTGTTTGTTGAAAGGACTTAGTGAATGAATTATGCTATGTTGCATGTATTTTTATTCATGTGCATTCCTTATTGGATGAATTATGAGATATTAGTGTGCATTCCTATGCATGTTTAAGTTTATGATTTTCAAGTGCTTGAAGAGATACCTTATTGATTGTATGGTGAATGATAGACTATTGTATGTTATTCAAGAATTGTCATGTCTTATTATTTACATACTATCTAGTCCTGGGGGTACTTGTACCCGATAATTTAGTTGTGTGCCTAGATCCGAGTCAGTTTTCAAGATAATCTCAATCGTGCCATGATCAGTAGGACTCAGTTAGTTACAGAACGTAGAAAGACTCAGTAATCTCAGTGTCAGTCTATTCCTGTTCAATATAGGGTTCAGACCTCCAAAGAATTTAAGTATTCGGTTTAGAACTCAGTAGTATTCAGTCAGATAATAGAATTCAGTAGTATTTCATCAGTCACTGGAACTCAGTAACCTCAGTCTAGTTCAGTTAACCAGTACGATCAGTAACAGTTCAATCTAAGAATCAGTTCAGTGTCTTTCAGTTGGGAGTAGGATCCAACACCGAGTGAGCCTAGGCATGGGGGCTCACCCGTTAAATAGGACTGAAATCTCTAAGAGAAATCCCTAAGTTCTAGAACTACGTAGCCACCATAGGTATGATATGTCACCCATTAGATAGGACTGACATACTCAGGGATCATCTGTTAGTGCAGGACTAATCTCAGGATTCACCTGCTAGATTAGGGCTGACTCCATAGCAGTTGTCTTTACCCGTGGAACGGTACTAACACCCTTCCAGCTGGGGTTACAGGCTGGACCCCACTAGTTCAGATTCAGGGCATGTTGGTAAGATAACTACTTCTCACAGTCTCAATTTCAGATTCAGTCTCAGTGATAGAACTCAGTTTAGTTAAACAGATTCAGGACTGTCAGATACAATCACTCAATATAGTAAGGAACTTAGATAGTTTCGTAGAACTCAGAGATCACCTGCTAGATAGGACTAAGCTCAGATATAGTCAATCAGTATCAAAAAACTCAGATATAAATATCAGCAGACTCAGTTATTCAGTATCCAGTGTTAGTAAAATCAGATGTCAGTGAATCAGTATTCAGAATTCAGTATTAGTAAATTCAGATAACAGTCATTAGTAAACCCCAGTTATTAGTATACCATTCATTTGAACTCAGTATTTAGTGTTACTACGATTTTAGCTATAGTTTATGCGTTCATGCATGTCTTCATCATTTAGTATACTCATGTTATTTAGTCAACTTTAATTCATACATATGAGCCCTTGCATTTAGCCTTACCTCATATAGCATACCAGTACATTCTCACGTACTGACGCATACTTTTCTTTTATGCTATGGTGTTTTATACTATAGGTTCAGAAATACGAGCTCCCGAGCATCCGTGGTAGTTCAGATTTAGTCAGCAACAGTAGACTTAGCAGTGAGTCCTCATCATTCGAGGATATTCTCTTATTTCAGTATTACATTAGATTCAGTATTTCAGTAGACAGAGTTAGTTGGGGGATTGTCCCATCAACTCCACAGTTCAGACAGTTTAGAGACTTTATAGACTAGACGTTCAGATAGTTGTGTTAGTATTCAGTTTGTAGATGTATTTTAGATATTTAACCTTATGGTAAGTTTTTTGCATTTTAATAGTATATTATGCAGTTCTCAGTTACAGGTACCAGAAAAGGGTTAGCTTGTGGTCCTTTGGGATCATAAGCACTGTATAGCCTTCGGGGTACCAAACTTGGGGCGTTACAAACTTGGTATCAGAGCCTAAGGTTTAATAGTGTCCTAGGAAGTCTGAAAGTTACATCTAGTAGAGTTTTGTACATGGGTGTGTTGCACACCACATTTATGTACATGAGGCTATGAGTTGTTTTAGGAACAGTTTCCCTTCTTTCAGTATTCATGTCGTGAGAGTGAGTATGAGCTCAAGTTAAACTCTCAGTCTAATACATTTCCTTCTTTCAATTACAGAATATTCCTCCTAGCAGAGCTAATGCCCATAGAAATGATAGCCAGCCACATCAGCCCGTAGATCCTCCGAATGAGAATATGTCATATGTAGAGTTTCGGGCAGCTTTTCAGGCAATATCCCAAGCTGTGACAACTAATGTTTAGGGTAACCGTCAGTATGTAGCTCCACCTTAGTAAGATGGGGATTCATCCGCAACCAGGATAAAAAAATTTATGAGAATGAACCCGCCAGAATTCTTTGGGTCAATAGCAGGTGAGGACTCACAGCTTTATCTTGAGGAGGTGAAGAAGATCACCAAAATTATGCATATTTCTAAAGAGGAGAGTGTATAATTGGCATTATATAGGTTGAAGGATATTGCTCATGATTGGGTAGTGATGTGGAAGAAAAGTAGAGGGAAGGATGCAACTCTTATGACTTGGCAGATATTTTAGGATGCATTCTTAGATAAGTTTTTCCCACTTGAGATGAGGGAAGATAAGGTAGAAGATTTCATGGACCTAAGGCAAGTCTCCATGACAGTGAAAGAGTATTGCCTCAAGTTCAATCAGTTGTCTAAGTATGTCCCTGAGCAGATGGCTGACCCTAGATCTAGCATGAGTATATTTGTGATCGGTGTGTCTGGGTTGGTAGTTAAAGAGTGTAGGACTTCTATGCTTAATAAAGATATGGATCTTTCTAGGTTGATGATGTACGCTCAGCAGATTGAGGCAAAAAAAGCTAAGGAAAGAGAGAGAGTGAGTAAGAAAGCCAGAACAGGTAGTTTTAGTTTTTCTCAGCCTGAGTCACACGGTGGTAACCGTTCTCAACATAGTCAAAATTTTTCAGTCCCAGCTCCATCCTCAGCTAGTGCACCAGTACCAAAGTTCAGGGATGGCATTCATGATGGGGCACCAGGCTCCAAGACCCAGGGTAGTGTGAGAAATGATCGTACCTATTCGCTTTGTGAAGAATATGGTAAGAATCACCTAGGTGCTTGTAAAGCAGGCAGCGAGGTATGTTTTGGTTGTGGTAATCCAGGTCACGGGTTGCGGAGTGTAGAACTATGGCTCAGAGGGGTAAATATTTGTGTAAACAGGGCGCCACTTCCAGTACCACTAGCGGTCAGCGTCAAAATAGATTTTATTCACTCCAAACTTGTCATGATTAGGGAAGTTTCCCTAACATAGATTCGGGTACGTTATAAGCCCTTCATCTTCATGATATGCATTTTTATGTCCCTTGCTCCCATTTGAGCTTAAGTTTTCAGCATGAGTTAGTTAGTAAAGCTAACAAGTCAGTTTAGCTGTCAGGCAGACAGATTCATATGGTTTGTTTTCTATCTTTTCATCTAGTCATACTATCAGAAATCTCAGGAATATGTCTATTCTAAGATAGAAAGTCCCTATAGTTGCAAGTTCAGTTCAGTTCATGAATCATGCATTAGTTTCAAACTCCCGAGGTTCAGTTATGATCCAGTTCGTAGGTGCCTTGTGCATCGCCTCAATTTTCCCAGTATCTCAGTAAAGAAAGCATTCTTAGAGGGACATATTGTCCCAAGGGGGAGATACCCTATACTTCCCCGATGCTTTCATGCCCTTGAACCCATTCAATTGCATGTTTAGATATTCCTTACAAAGTTAGTATCAGTTGTCATTGCATATTTCAGTCATGCTTTCATGGGAATCAACTCAGTCATGTATTCCATGCATCAGATATGCATGCTCAGTATAATAATTCCATCAAATAGTTATGCATCAGATATGCATGTCCAGTATAAAATTTCAATATATCAAAAGTTCCAGTTATGTAGTTATGTTTCAAATATTCGTGTCCCCCAAGTAAGTTCAGTCTATCAGTAATCTCAGCTTAGTCAGTCTCATTCAAGGACGAATGTTCTCAAGGTGGAGATATTGTAATACCCCACAAATTTTCTTAGTCGTTAGAGCTCTTTAAAGCATGCTAAAAGAAGCTTCACACTTAGAAAATTTGACTAAGTGTTGGAATTTTTTTCATTTCATAAGTCTTCGAACTTTGATGATTTATTTCGTGACCTTTCCGACCTTCGTTTACTGATTTTTAAGTTGATATACGATGGGACAAGTCAATAGTATACCTCGGGTGAGTTTTGGAATTTTTCGGATAATGTAAGGGCATGTTTGGTTGCCCAAAATAGTAGCTCGGGGTGATTAGCCCGCGCCGCCCTGGCTAGTCCCCTGGGATAGGCAGGGCGCCACCCAGGATAATCCCCCGGCTAGGCAGGGCACCGCCCTGGGTACTCCCCTGGCCCAAAAATTCCAGAATTCCACCTCTGTGCTTTCAAGGAAAAAACAGTTAATTTCCTACCTCTATATAAACCCATAAACATGAGATTCAGCCTTATTACACCAAAAACATAGTGGTTTATCACAATTTCTCTCAAGAACAAGTTAGGGTTTTCAATTGAGGATCCAAATTCAGGAAAATTCCTCTGTCAATCTTCGTAAAATCAAGAACTAAGGTATGTTAGGTGTTTATTCCTCGGTCCCTTCCACCCAAGAAGTTCAATAATCCTTTTCTAAATTCAAAGATTATATATATTTGAGTTTTTCATGATTCATGTGAATTAAAATTAAAGTTCTTGTTGTTGTTGAGTTTTAATTCATGTTGTGATTACTTAGTCCCAAGCTTTGATCCTAGTATGTGATATTTATGTGATACTCATGATAAAACCCTTTCAAGTTGCATGTTGATTTATGTATCCATGATAATTAGGTGTAGAATTTGTTGTATAACCAAAGCATTCTCCCTATATGTTCGATAAAATGCTTATGTGAAGAAAATAGAGTCATTATAGCATATTAGTATGAAATCCCCAATTATGTATAAGTTAATGCATGCCTAGTGTTTGTTGAAAGGACTTAGTGAATGAATTATGCTATGTTGCATGTATTCCTATTCATGTGGATTCCTTATTGGATGAATTATGAGATATTAGTGTGCATTTCTATGCATGTTTAAGTTTATGATATTCAAGTGCTTGAAGAGATGCCTTATTGATTGTATGGTGAATGATAGACTATTGTATGTTATTCAAGAATTATCATGTCTTATTATTTACATGCTATCGAATCCTGGGGGTACTTGTACCAAAAAATTTAGCTGTGTGCCTAGATCCGAGTCAGTTTTCAAGATAATCTCAGTCGTACCATGATCAGTAGGACTCAGTGAGTTACAGAACGTAGAAAGACTCAGTAATCTCAGTGTCAGTCTATTCCTATTTAGTATGCGGTTCAGACCTCAATACCATTTAAGTATTCAGTTCAGAACTTAGTAGAATTCAGTCAGATAACAGAATTCAGTAGTATTTCGTTAGTCAACAGAACTCAGTAACCTCAGTCCAATTTAGTTAACCAGTATGATCAGTAACAGTTCAGTCTAAAAATCAGTTCAGTGTCTTTTAGTTGGGAGTAGGATCTAGCACCGAGAGAGCCTAGGGATGGGGGCTCACCCGCTAGATGGGACTAAGATCCCTAGAAGCAATCCCTAAGTTCCAAAACTATGTAGCCAGCGTAGGTATGATATGTCACCCATTAGAAAGGACTGACATACCCAAGGATCACCCTTTAATGCAGGACTGATCTCAGGAGTCACCCGCTAGATTAGGGCTGACTCCATAGTAGTTGTTTTTACTCGTGGCACGGTACTGACACCCTTCCAGCTGGGGTTACAGGTTGGACCCCACTAGTTCAGATTTGAGGCATGTCGGTTAGATAACTACTTTCCACTGTCTCAGTCTCAAATTTAGTCTCGTCTAATTCCTGTTTCCCCTTTGTATCGGTAAAGGGGCTGGTAAACGCTTCCCAAATAGACTCCTTTCTCTTCCCCGAACACCGAACAAAGGGAACCTTGACTTTACTTGTCGTAGTGTGATAGAACTCAGTTTAGTTTTATAGATTCAGGACTGTCAAATATAGTCACTCAGCATAGTAAGGAACTTAGATAGTTTCGTAGAAATCAGAGATCACTCGCTAGTTAGGACTGATCTCAGATATAGTCAATCAGTATCTGAAAACTCAGATATTAATATCATCAGACTCAGTTATTCAGTATCCCAGTGTTATTAAAATCAGATGTCAGTGAATCAGTATTCAGAATTTAGTATCAGTAAATTCAGATAGCAGTCATCAGTAAACTCAGTTATCATTACACCAGTCGTTTGAACTCAGTATTCAGTGTTACTACGATTTTAGCTATAGTTTATGCGTTCATGCATGTCTTCATCATTTAGTATACTCCTGTTATTCAGTCAGCTTTAGCTCATGTATATGAGCCCTTGCATTTAGCCTTACCTCATCTAGCATAACATTCTCACGTACTGACGCATACTTTTCTCTTGTGCTATGGTGTTTTATACCATAGGTTTAGAAAAACGAGATCTCGACCATCCTTAGCAGTTCAAATTTAGTCAGTAGCAGTAGACTTAACAGTGAGTCCTCATCATCTGAGGATGTTCTCTTATTTTTGTATTGCATTAGATTCAGTATTTCAATAGACAAAGTTAGTTGCGGGATTGTCCTATCAACTCCACGGTTCAGACAGTTTAGAGGCTTTTCAGACTAGATGTTCAGACAGTTGTGTTATTATTCAGTTTTTAGTGGTATTTCAGATATTTAACCTTATGGCAAGTTTTTCACATTTTTACAGTATATTATGCAGTGCTCAGTTACAGGTACCAAAAAAAGGTTAGCTTGTGGTCCTTCGGGATCATAAGCACCGTGTAGTGTTCGGGGTACCAGACTTGGGACGTTACACTTAGAGACATTACTCGAATATGACCTCAATAATAAATAAATAAATAACACAATTATTTCTAATTTACAATTCTCCCATAGCGCATCTAACCACAAGAATTTGTGTCCTGCTGCATAATACTTCTATGTTGAAGCCTAACTCAAAGGAAAGAGGTGCTAACTTAAACTATGGGACCCTGTAATCTACATCACATTAAGAAATCACTTCACCTCATCACTATAATCCAACAACCTCGAGTCTTAATTCAAGGAATACTAACCACATGGCACATTGGTTTGTGTTTTCATCAATCACAACACTCAAGCCTATCACTACTACACCCCACTTCATGAATCTCTCTACTAAGACCAACAAACTCAATCATTATCACAAAGGTTCTCTCCATATATTTCCCTCCTAACTATTTCACATAACAAAAGTTCATCTCCTTCTCCCCCCTTCTCTTATAACCTTAGCCCAAGAACTCATATCAAGATTTTCACCTTCAAGAACATTTACTCCTTTACCTAATACATTACTATGCTTCCATAACCACCATCACACTAATACACGAAGGGTCATTTAAGGGCTCGAGCATAAGCATCGTGAATGGGAGTAACACAATTAGACTATAACTTATACTTATTACACTACTCAAGGAGGGACATGAGGTGAAGATACTATAGAATAGCCACGAAATGCTTCATATATGAAGTTTCTGGATCATAAGTAGAGAGTCGTCCTGGCATAAACACAACATAGCATGGGTTCTTAGGACAAACCAATAAGAAAACATGGGTGCACATATCTTGATCTATATAGCATAAAGTCGAAATTTATGTAGTTAACAACTAAGACAAGGATTGCCACTTGAAGCGATTGATCCTCATTTAAAGAACTGAAATTTTCCATGAGTTAGCATAAGCTTTATCACATTGGCTAATCTCAGCATAAAATGAATCAGTAACGTATAGAAAGCATAGTTTCTTCGAACCAAGAATTACGTGAGACATGGATTTTTCTTATGAATCATGAGCAACATAACATAGAGCTTGGATACTTTGAATATTGGATCATTGAGGGACATTATTGCTTCTAGTTTAGAGGTAGGAACATGACATGAGTTACATAGAGAGCTTAAACCTCAGACATCGGCAAGACTTATATACATAAGACATTGGTAGATGTCCATTCAAACCGAAGTAGGAGGACCTTGCTTGATAGGAATTGATTAATCATGATTCTTACTTGAAACTCGACACCACAAGAAAATTTGAGAACCACTTTAATCCATCATCTCCCTCTTAGAGAAAAGTCACACTCCTAGACTTGCAAACATAACCTCACGTCAAAATCTATAGCCATAACTCTCAACACAAAAGAGACATCATCACTTACTTAAACTTTAAACTCTCCCCGATGAACTAAACTCTGAAGGCCTTGCTTTTCTGTAAATGCTACTCTTAACTTTCACTAGCCTCTATAGCCACCACCCTATAATTCACACTCGCATGGGTATACATATCCACACCCCTTATCACACAACCACTTATTCTCCATCACTTAATATACTTGCATTAAACCTCTCATCACAAAACTTACAACTTAACAAAATTTGCACAACTATACCAAAGGCGCACATTGCCTACCTATATTTCCTCAAGTTCAACTTTAATGAACACTATATAATAACTCCCCAGACTTCTCCATACTTCAAAATTAAAAAACACAAACTAGGTACACATGACACTTATACCATACAACCTTATCTAATAACATGCTACCTGGGGTTCAACTTATTCTTATATGACTATCACTTTTATCACCTTAATGACTCAACCACAATTCATTATTTTTAACACTAGTCTGTAGACACGTAATTTTATCCGGCCCAATATTAATTTTTACCTATTTACCATACCCCTACCCCCGCCTAATCCCACCCACTTACAGTACACATATAACACACTACCTAACACTCACCTAACACACTTCATCACCTTAAAAAAGAACAATACACTATGCAACATACAGAGGGGCGGCCACTGGAAACCAAAAAAAATAATACACATACCCACATCATCTCTCAAAGGGGGAATCAACACACACACTGGTCACACACAAAAAGAGAAAAAAATAGGGAGTATCTTCTTCACCAGTGCATGCACAAATCGCACATATATACACTCTCAATGTACACAAATAAACATAAAAATAGAGAAGATGGAAGGGGTCGGAGAGTTTGATCAGAAAAATAAAGAAGGGAACTGCAAGTTAAAGAGATATATAGAGTGAAAAATGATGAGAAAGAGTGGCTTCAGGCGAGTTCACGCCAAAATGTAATACTGCTGCTAAAAAAAGTTGACCTGTCTTCTTCGATTCTCGTTGCTGTTTGAGCTCATCAAAGCTCCAGCACAGAGAAAATAGTAACTACGTCTGAGTCAATTCCAAAAACTCACCGAAAAATGCCTGAAACCGGCGACTGAGCCTCCAAAACTATTGTATTTCGCATAGACTTTTCTGGGTTGCTCATTTCTTTTTTTGTTTTTTATCGAGTTAGTAGATCTGTGTTGAGTTTGATGTTCTTAGGTTGGGTCGAGGCATTTCGGTTGGATCTTTAATCAAATACTTCAATGGATTGAAATAAAAATTGAGGTCCATTTCTTTTCTCATTTCTCCCTTTTAATTTTATTTGATTGTAGAGGTGATTCAGTATCTTTGTTTTGTTTATTGGATGATTATATTGATGTTGGATATTGTTTGTTTCTGAATAATTGATCTCGATGATATAAAGGTGACGACTATATGAGTTTGGGTTTGTGTTAAAGATGAAATTAGGTGTGGTTTGAAAATGGAGGAAAAGTGAATATTAATTAATTTTGATGTATTAACGATGTTGAACATGATAGAATTATGATATGTTGAAATTGGTAGGCAAACGGTAGGCCGGGTAGACAAATTTAGGAATCGTGGATTGTGGAATGTTTGGAATATTGTGTTGAATGGTTTTGTTTACCGCATTTGGATCAATTGTATTCATTTGGCTGGGGAATGCCTTGAAGGAAATTGTATTTTTTCATTGGAGAATGCCTTGACATATCATGTTTTCGAAGGAGGTTCATGATCAAGGCCCAAGGCACCGGGTGGGGCGTAGTTTAGGATTAGTGTAGGTTAGCGTAGGTTTACATTTCAGTACCTTTTTATTTTGGGTCTGTAATAAATTGGATTGGACACTAATTTTAGGTTTGTTTGTTTGATTGTTTGTTTCGTGTTTATGTGTTTGTTAGTTTATACATTCATAGTGTCATACTAGCCGATATAGTTCATAAAGCGACCATGGTAGAACCACGGGATCAAGGGGTGCCTAACCCTTCTCCTCGGTCAACAGAATTCCTTAATCGGGATCTCTGTTCGTGGATCAATTTAAAAGAGTTAAAATTATTTTCAAAAAAAGATTTTCAAAGGTGACTTGGCACACCAGATTTATGCCAAGTGGCGACTCTATGTTAACTATAAAATGAATCCTTTTCGAAACAACTTTACTTTTTATCACTTAATAGTAAAAACCCTTTTAAACTTTAAAACCTAATTTATTTTGGAGTGAAAAAGGGGTGTGACAGTTTGGAGACTCTGTTGGAAACTTTTTAGAAGTCGAACTTATTTTTGGAGTTATATCTGCTTAGTTTTACATTATGGGTGTATAGACGTTGTTTATGTTATTGTTTGTATTTGTTTTATCATTGTTAAGTGTCTACTTGCTACGTGTTTAGAGTTTTTCCTCTTATGTGTTACCGTTTTATATCTGATACCATTTGTATAACCCGAGTCAATTTTTTTTGCAACAAGTCTCGGAGTGCACGTCATGTACACGAACTCTAGTTGAGTCACCTTTATTTTAGAAGGGGGATTCGTCGGCGTATGGAGTGGGTGGAAAGATTTCGCAACCACTAGCGACCATATGCTCCCCCAAACAGCCTTGTTAGTGGACTCCAGCATAGGTCAGCCTTTAGGTCATGTTTATCTAAATCATATTGAGACCTAGATGGACCTACTTGGTCCTTTGTAGGAGACTCACCCTTAAAGCATCCCAACGTGCTAATTGTTGCATCTTTGAGGGTAATGTGGTCATTTGATGGACTGATTTGGGGAAAGCATGTGCTAGAATTAAAGAAAGGTGTGTAGGCATAGAAAAATAAAAAAGGGAGAAAGAAAAAGAGAGAGTTAGAAAAAGAGTTTGTAGTTTTTAGGAGGTCTTTATCTTTATGGTTTTTGTTTTCTACAATTCAAAAATTCAAAAAGAAAAAATTATTTACCTTTTGCACTCATTTCTCTAAAATAAACATCAAAAAGATTTTTCTTTTGTTCCTTAAGCATGCACTCATAATTCAAAAAAATTGAAAAAAAATATTTTTTAGGAGCTTTTTATAAAAGAAAAATTCATAAAATGATAGAGGTTTTGTACATTTAATACCACGAAAATATCAAAAGATTTTTCTTTCATAGTTCTTGGTGTCATTTTTATGTGAAGTGTCAAAATTAAAAAATTAAAAAAGATTTTATTGATGTTTTATCGTTTGTTTGTGGTCGTGTCTTTAAAGTCAGGGTTCATTCATTTGTTTAATCTTTAATTGTCCAATCTGGACGAACTACGTACCCCTGATTCTCCTCTCTCGGGAGTGAGATACGTAGACAACCTATTGTTGGTTCGGGGATCTTATTTGAAAAATCTAAAAAAAATTCTTCACTCTTTATTAGAGTAGGTGTCATATACTTCTTTAAAAGAAAACTGCAAAAATATTTTTCTTTAATAGTTCAAATTTTCATTTTCATATGAAATTCAAAATTGAAAACCCAAAAAGATTTTTTTTGGTTATCATAGGTTTCATTTTGTATAAAAATATGAAAAAAAAATCCAAAAAAGATTTTCTTCACTCTTCATTTAGAGTAGGTGTTTCGTATACATCTTTAAAAGAAAACTACAAAAAGATTTTCCTTTAATAGGTTCAAATTTCATTTTCGTATGAAATTCAAAATCGAAAACCCAAAAAGATTCTTCTTTGGTAATCATAGGTTTCATTTTCTATAGGGACATTGAAACTGGAAAAATCAAAAAGATTTTCGTCAATTCTTTTAACAATTTGTTATTTTCTTTTCTTCTTAAAATTTCAAGAAAAAAAAAAGTTTTACTAGCCCTTTTGTGGTCAAACTTCACGAACTACACACACCTGATTATCCTCTTTCGAGAGTGAGATACGTAGGCACCCTTTTAGGGTTCGGTGATCTTTTCACAAGAAAAAAAGTTTTTGAAAAAGTGTTGCATTCTAATGCCTTTGTTATTTCTTATTCAGTTAATTTAAGGTGGTTGGTTTGTGGTATTTTGGCTAGTCCTTCATATTGCACCAAGTCGAAGAGAAAGTTATGGCCAACAATGACACTGAGATTGTTGTCACTAATCAAATAAGGAGTTTGGGGAATGAGAATTTAGTATTTAATGAATAAACCTTGAACTTAAGGCGCCAAATGATAGGTCAAGCTTGGGCTAACGGGTTGCCTTCTCCCTCATTTTCCATGGATAATCCAGAAAATTCTTCTAGCTTACTCTGGGGCAATACTATCCTAACTCTTTCAATATTCATTTCCTAACTTCTCAACACAAAATACCACATACTCGGCTACACCAGTTCATGTTTTTTGCAACACCTCCCCCACCTGAAGCTCCTAATTTTGGTGTTCATCCATCGATTATGCCTCCCCACTCTACAAGAGAGTCTGTATCTAGTATTAAAGATGATCGTACTTAAAAAAAGAAATAGAAAGGATGATTCAAGAAAAATTGATCGTAGTGCAAAACATTGACACTACGAGCATCACACAAAATCCTTCACCAACACACGACAATGCACAATACGTGGGAAGCAATGAGAATTCAGAACTTATCTGTTGAAAGAAATATGTCGGATAGCGGTAAAAGCTCTAGTCATAATGGTATGCAAATCAGTGGCTAAGATGTCAAGCTCTTCAATTGGGAAGTCACTCCTCTCCTTACTTGGAAGGATTGTTGGTAGTTTGTTTTATTTTCCTTTCTATTTTTCAAATTATTTCAGGGTTGTAGTTTGGAATCTAGCTTGTTTTGTTTCTCTGTCTTCTTTGTTTGAATCCTTCTATCTTTTCTTTCAATGAAATGTGGTGTCCCTTGTTGTTTTGTCTTATTTTAAGTTATTTGTTTTTTTTACACTATACGTTTTATGTTGGATTCTAGTGTTAAGACATGCTTGCGGAATTTTCAGTCAGATCTTAAAATCCAGTTTTAATCATGAAACATTGAATTAGAGGGCTGAAGTTAGGAAAAGAGAACATATGAGAAAATAGGTAGAGTGTTGAGGAACTTGATGATCAAGTTAAAGCCTTCTTTAAAAATCAGGGCAATTATTTTTAGAATCACAAGAATAACTTGATTGTCAACTGAAAGGCATATCTTAATTAGGTAAAATAATAAATGTGTGATCCTATATCAAGAGGAACAGAAAGAAAATCAACTCCACGAAAGCAAGAGTCATCCGATGTGAGGTGTATGTAATAAGAATGGAGTTGTATGTTTGACAAGAGCGGAAGAAGAAACGACACACATGCTCAGGGCAAGTTAGTGCTCTAAAAGGTGTCAAATATTCTTCATTTCTTATTTTTATATTTGCATGATATGTAGTTGTATTTTCAAAGATTTATATGACGAAGGCATTTCGTTTTGCTATCCAAACATTGTGTCATCCTTTATTTACCCCATTTGAGCTTTAGTTTTATTTTCTTTCATACCTCTCTTTTGGAATCAAGATATAGTCAGCAAAAAGTTCAAAAAAAAAAGAAGAAAAAGAGAGAAAGAGAGAAAAGCTTCGAGCAAAAAGAATAGAGTCAGAAAAAGTTTTAAAAAAAGTGTGTCAAAAAGAAAGAAAAGAGAAGAGTGTCAAGGAAAATAGAGTCAGAAAACTCCCTTATAGAAAAAGAGTCAACAAAAGAAAAAAAAAGAAATTAGAATCATCAAAGGAACAAGTTGTCTGAACTACGTTTAACTTATTCTTCTCTTTTGGGGGTGAGATACGTAGGCAACCCTACTCTGGGTTTGGTCCAACCAAATAAACAATTTAGAATTTCCCAGTCAAAAAAAACTGGAGCATGAGTTAATTTTCATAATTTGAGTCGATTCTAAAAGTTGTAAGTCCCACCCCACTTCAAGTGTCGTTTGGGCCTCATGTCATCCTTTCTTTCTAACAATATCCAAAAATTAAGTTACAACCAAAAAAATACCTTTAGATCAATCTTTGAAAATGTTAAGGCTAAGCATGCAATGGATATGATTATGAATTTAGGTACTACTTGTCTTTTGCAGTATAAAGAACTAGGAGAGAAATAAAAATAAGAGTCTTAATGGTGAAAACCCTCACGAGCACCATAAGGTGATGGTAGGTTGAGAGAAATAAAAATGAAAGAGTCTTATTGGTGAAAACCCTCACGGCACCATAAGGCGATGGTAGGTTGAGAGAAATAAAAATGAGAGAGTTTTATTGGTGAAAACCCTTATAGGCACCATAAGACGATAGTAAGTTAAGAGAAATAATAATGAAGGTCTCATTAGTGAAAATCCTCATAGACGTTGGGATTGAGAGAAATGAAAATAAAGGAATCTCATTACCTTAGGGCAATGATTAGCTGAGAGAAAGAAAAGGAAAGAGGCTTGTTGACGAAAATCCTTCGGGGCATCACTAGTCGAATGAGGTATATAAGTTCAATGGGTTTGAAGAAGCAACTCGGTTTCAGGGGCATTAAATCAATAACAAGTGGTAAAGTTTGGGTGGGAAGATCAGGCGGTTTAATTCAAAATGCATGTCATAATCATTGGAGTTGGCTGCAATATTCAGATAAATTTTTCTTTTTTTCATTTCCGAAAAGGGGACATTATCTTTTTATTTCTTTTACATATTCATATGTTTTGCCTTTTATATCATTTATCAAAATAAGAAAATCAACATTGTTTCTTTAAATTTTTGAGTCAAGTCTGTGTCAAAACAAGTGAGAAAAAATCTCAAAACTTGCTACCAGTCTCCTAAATTGCATAGAGCAAAGCCAGGACCAATGCATGAAAGAAACATAGGATGTTTATCAACCTACAGGTTTTTGAAGTCATGGAAATGTCAGGATACAAAAGGTATATCTCGAAGACATGGTAAAATAAAATTCAATTCTTGAATCGAAGCCACTTCCCTTAATCTGGGTTTGGTTCAATGGCGCAATAAAGCAGGGACAAGTGCCAACAATCTGAAACAAATGAAGGGAATGGAAACTGGAGAAAGGTACCTGGAAATCCAAGTGCTGCAAGCCACCACTAAGTTTTTAACTACCAAATTTTCTTTGTTGAAACAGGGGCAAAATTCGCTTCGCTTAATTCAACGAACATTGGAAAAGAACATCTGTGAGTTGGTACTTTATGTTCAAAACCCTCCTAAAAAATGAGAATTTAGTTTATGTTCAGGACCCTCGTAGAAAATGGGAATTTACTTTATATTCAGGACCCTCCTGGAAAATGAAAATTTGCTTTATGTTCAGGACCCTCCTGGAAAATGGGAATTTACTTTATGTTCAGAACCCTCCTGGAAAATGGAAATTTACTTTACGTTCAGGACCCTCCTGGAAAATGGGCATTTACTTATGTTCAGGACCCTCCTGGAAAATGGGAATTTACTTTATGTCCAGGACCCTCTTGGAAAATGGGAATTTAGTTTAAGTTCAGGACCCTCTTGGAAAATGAAAATTTACTTTATGTTCAGGACCCTCCTAGAAAATGGGAATTTACTTTATTGTTCAGGACCCTCCTGAAAAATGAGAATTTACTTTATGTTCAGGACCCTCCTGGAAAATGAGAATTTACTTTATGTTCAGGACCCTCCTGGAAAATGGGAATTTACTTTGTGTTCAGGACCCTCCTGGAAAATGGGAATTTAGTTTATGTCTAGACCCTCTTGGAAAATGGGAATTTACTTTATGTTCAGGACCCTCCTGGAAAATGGGAATTTACTTTATTGTTCAGGACCCTCTTTGAAAATGGGAATTTACTTTATGTTCAGGACCCTCCTAGAAAATAGGAATTTACTTTATATTTAGGACCCTCCTGGAAAATGGGAATTTACTTTATGTTCAGGACTCTTCTGGAAAATGGGAATTTACTTTATATTCAGGACCCCCTTGGAAAATGAGAATTTACTTTATGTTCAGGATCCTCCTGGAAAATAGGAATTTACTTAATATTCTGGACCCTCTTGGAAAATGAGAATTTACTTTATGTTCAGGACCTCCTGGAAAATTGGGCATTACTTTCTCTTCAGGACTCTCCTGAAAAATGGAAATTTACTTTATGTTTAGGACCCTCCTGGAAAATGGAAATTTACTTTATTGTTCAGGACCCTGTTGGAAAATAGGGATTTACTTTATGTTCAGGACCCTCCTGGAAAATGGGAATTTACTTCAGCTCAGGACTCTCCTGGAAAAAATGGGAACTTACTTTATGTTCAGGAGCCTTCTAGAAAATGGGAACTTACTTTATTTTCAGGACCCTCCTGAAAAATGGGAATTTACTTTATTGTTCAGGACCCTCCTGGAAAATGGGAATTTACTTTATGTTCAGGATCCTCCTGGAAAATAGGAATTTACCTAATATTCTGGACCCTCTTGGAAAATGAGAATTTACTTTATGTTCAGGACCTCCTGGAAAATTGGGCATTACTTTCTCTTCAGGACTCTCCTGAAAAATGAGAATTTACTTTAAGTTTAGGACCCTCCTGGAAAATGGAAATTTACTTTATTGTTCAGGACCCTGTTGGAAAATGGGGATTTACTTTATGTTCAGGACCTTCCTGGAAAATGGGAATTTACTTCAGCTCAGGACTCTCCTGGAAAAAATGGGAACTTACTTTATGTTCAGGAGCCTTCTAGAAAATGGGAACTTACTTTATCTTCAGGACCTTCCTGAAAAATGGGAATTTACTTTATTGTTCAAGACCCTCCTGGAAAATGAGAATTTACTTTATGTTCAGGACCCTTCTGGAAAATGAAAATTTACTTTATGTTCAGGACCCTCCTGGAAAGTGGAAATTTACTTTATGTTGAGGACCCTCCTGGAAAATGAGAATTTACTTTATGTTCAGGACCCTCCTGGAAAATGGGAATTACTTTATGTTCAGGACCCTCCTGGAAAATGGGAATTACTTTATATTCAGGACCCTCCTTGAAAATGGGAATTTACTTTATGTTCAGGAGCCTACCTGGAGAATAGGGTGAAGAATTTCAAGTTCAGAGATACCACTTGCAGAACACGGTCAATTTTGAGTTTATCTCCTACACCAAATTTTGTATGGAGAGAGAACCTATTTTCAAGTTCAATACAAAGACGATTAGATCTTTTGTCACTTTTTGAAAGCATCGGAGGCCCAAGACAAGAATAGAGAGATGCTATATAGATAGGTCTTTTGTAATTTCATTTATCATTTTAACTTGTAATTTTATTTTGATGTAATAACAGGGCCGCGGATTGAAACCCCAATCGGACCTCACTCGACTCTCTAACTCGGTATAGTCTATCTCCTTTTCAACCCTGGAACTATATGCAGCCTAATCCCCACCTAATCTGGGATAGGTAGGACGTCCAAAGTCAAGATTCGATTTCACTCCATCTTTCTTCACCATTCTTTTGAATAATGATCGGTCAAAATTTTGTCTCGTTATCTACTTCTTTGTCTGAAAACACTTTGTGTTTACATCCAAAGAGGGGCATAATGTAGACACGTAATTTTGTCCGACCCAATATTAATTTTTACCCATTTACCCTACCCCTACCCTTACCCCTGCCCCCACCTATCCCCTACCCACTCACTGTACACACATAACATACCACTTAACACTCACCTAACATACTCCATCACCTAAAAAAAATAATACACTACACAACATACAGAGGGGTGGCCACTGGAAACCAAAAAAAAAAAAATAATACACACACCCACATCATCTCTCAAAGGGGGAATCAACACACACACTGATCACATACAAAAAGAGAAAAAAATAGGGGGTATTTTCTTCACTAGTGCACACACAAATCACACACATACACATTCTCAACACACATAAAAACAGAGAAGACGGAGGGGGGTCGAAGAGTTTGATCAGAAAAATGAAGAAGGGAACCGTGAGTTCACGCCGAAAAGCAACACTGCTGCCGGAAAAATCTGACCCATATTCTTCAATTCTCATCACCGTTTAAGCTCGCCGGAGCTCTGACGCCGAGAAAACAATTACTTCGTTTGAGTCAGTTCCAAAAACTCGCCGAAAAATGCCTGAAACTGGCGACTGAGCCTCCAAAACTATTGTATTTCGTGGGGACTTTTCTGGGTTGCTCGTTTTTTTTTTGGGGTTTTATCGAGTTGGTAGATTTGTCTTGAGTTCGATGTCCTGAGGTCAGGTTGAGGCATTTTGGACTGAGCTCTAATCAAATACTTTGATGGATTAAAATAAAAATTGAGGTCCTTTCTTTTCTCATTTCTCCCTTTTAATTTTATGTGATTGTGGAGGTGATTTAGTATCTTTGTTTTGTTTGTTGGATGATTATGTTGATGTTGGATGTTGCTTGTTTCTTAATAATTGATCTGGATGATATAAAGGTGATGACCATATGAGTTTGGGTTTGTGTTAAAGATGAAATTAGGCGTGGTTTGAAAATGGAGAAAAAGTGAATATTAATTAATTTTGATGCATTAAGTTGAGCGTGATAGATTATGATATGTTGAAATTGGTAGGCAAACGGTAAGCCGGGTAGACAAATTTAGGAATCGTGGAATGTTTGGAATATTATGTTGAATGGTTTTGTTTACCGCATTTGGATCAATTGTATTCATTTGGCCGAGGAATGCCACGAAGAAAATTGTATTTATTCACCGGGGAATATCCCGACGTATCATATTTTTGAAGGAGGTTCGTGATCAAGGCCCGAGGCACCGGGTGGAGCGTATTTTAGGATTAGTGTAGGTTAGCGTAGGTTTACATTTCAGTACCTTTTTATTTTGGGTCTGTAATAAATTGGACTGGATACTAATTTTGGTTTTGTTTGTTTGATTGTTTGTTTCGCGTTTATGTGTTTGTTGGTTTATACATTCATAGTGTTGTACTAGCCTATATAGTTCATGGAGTGACCCTGGTAGAACCGTGGGATCGAGGGGTGCCTAGCATCTTCCCCTAGGTCAACAGAATTCCTTAACCGGAATCTCTGTTTGTTGATCAGTTTAAAAGAGTCAAAATCATTTTCGAAAAAAGATTTTCAAAGGTGACTTGGCACACCAGATTTATGTCAAGTGGCGCCTCTAAGTTAATTGTAAAATGAATTCTTTTCGAAACTACTTTTCTTTTTGTCACTTAATAGTAAAAACTCTTTCAAACTTTAAAACCTAATTTTTTTGGAGTTAAAAAGGGATGTGACATAGTCCTCATGTACATATATATCACAATTATCAACTCTTTTTTTCACAAGTTGCCAACCTAAGATATTTTGCACCTCACATCATGCCTACTAATTCATTCCCACAAAACATATAGTATAGCATCTATCAAGTACCACCAATGAAGCATGCAACATCATATACTAGTCCATCAAATTGGGAAATTCAACCCAAATACCTCATTTCACCTATCTACTACCTACAATCACATCACCTCTATGACATAACTACTACACCTCAAATTTCACTACATACATTCTCACATGTAGTACTAGTTTACAATTACTAAGGAAAAGACAATCAAAGGGGTAAAGTCATATAATAAGGATAGCCGATCTCTACCTTATAATATAACCCATTTCAATCTTATCAACATATTCTAATTTCTCACATCATACTTACTTACCCATGTATACATTCTCACTATCACCAAATTCCATAAACACCAATGAGTCTCTACCCATAACTTATTGACTAGTCTACCACTTTCCATTCACAACCTCTAATTGATTTCTATAACCACCATAACTATCCACTCTAGGCTCCTTCCCTAATTTAAATAAATAATAATCATAGCCAAACACTTCCTTCACAACTTCAATACAATCTATAAATCTTGCTCTAACATTATCCAACCACCATAAAAGGAAAAACCACCCCTCAATCAAAGGGTTATACAACTAAAACTACTTATTTACGCAAAAGTCACCTTCACTCTAACTGCTAACCTTGTGACTTCATGTTACCAACTTCTGGACCAACTCTCTACCAATAGGTCATGCCACTTTAGCATATACTACTACTCAGTTGGAAATACAATTCCAACATTCTTCTACATATTATTACCCTTATACATGACATCTACACTTCGGACCTCAGGCTGAAAAGCATGGTTTTATTAGGATAAAGGTATACACTCGAATCAATATACCTTGAAGCACTAATGGACTTCTTTCAAGTCCTAGTACTATCTCATAACCTTATGGATAACTCAATTAGAGAAACCCGTTGGGGGATCTAGACTCTTAGACTTGTATCACCTCGACAATGAGGCATGGCTCATGAAATTAGAACAAGGAATAAATTTGGATAACTTTCTTATAGACAATGCTATAGCACGAACTAGAGTATGAAATAATAAGAAACAACTCCTGGTAGCCTCTTGATTATAAGTGTGGTGCACAACACACCCATAAGCAAGACTCTACTACACACAACTTCGCAGACACCCTGAGACCATGAACCGTGCTCTGCTACCAAGTTTGTCACGACCAAAACTGAGGCCCTGGCCGCGACGAGCATCTCGAACCATGAAGGACCAGGCGCCCTTTGCTATCTCGTAATCATGCACTATGTCCATACAATGTAAGGAAATGAAAAAAATTATTATACAAAAACATGGTAACTATTGTAACTCAACTGAACAATTTGGAATAAAATCCATAAACATCTAACAGTATTTAACATCAGTCTGCAAAATCTCTAATACATCTTGTAAAAAACTAGGACAAGGCCCCCAGTCAGACCATAAACCAAAATGAAATGACAAAGTCTTATAAGCAGGCCTTTCGGTATAGATAAGGCTCACCAACTGCAAGTACCAGACACACCAATCTATAACTTATCAGGCCCCCAGGACTGTGCCTCAGATCTTGAAATATAAGGGGTCAATACAGATGTACTAGTACACAGAAAAATCCACAAAAAACAAAATATTGGTATGTAAAGTAAATTAGAGAATTTCATGAAAAACATGTCATCATAAAACATTCAAAAATTCATGGGCATAACCATTAGGTTTTTAAAGCGTTTCTGTAAAACTCAACTTAACATCTTTGTCTTGCTTATGATCTAGGTGGTACACCCTACAAGTCTGATATTCTGCGGGCTATATGGAATCCTTCCTTGACTCGGCGGCCAAGATCCCAACTCAAATTTACCGCAAAAGTTGGAGTTTTTGATTCTGATACGCCATAGGGAACTATGCCAATGTATAATCCCTCTTGGGGACATAATAACCCGTATCAGCAAAACACAATTGTGGGCAATGAGTTATCTGAACTCGTGCCTTCTTCAGGTAACCACCTAACATCTCTTAAGCCCGTTTTTTAACATTTTAAAACATGCATCTTTCTGAAAATCCAAATAAAATCTGACTTCTATTCTATTCTGAGTTTGTTATGGTATTATCTATTTTGGTATCATCATACCAAGACTTACAAGTCATATATTCTAAGCCATAAAATATCATGTATATCTCTTTCATTCAAAACAATGTTCAGACTACCAAAATATTCAAATAGTACAAGAGGATTCATATTTCAAAACATATGTCAAACAATGCAAAGATTCTCTCTTTTCAACATTTCAACAAATGGTGGTCAATTTCTCAAAATAATCATGCAATTCCTTTAATTATCACATTTAGCATTTAAAAATAAGAAATTACCCCTCTCTCCAATTCTCAACCAACCTAAAGTTCATATAAGATAGTAAAGCTCTTGACTCATACTTTAAGATATGCCATTTAGTAAAACATAACTTGTAAATCAAGAAGCAACACAATGAGAGAGGGAAAATTCATTATTCATGCTCTCAATTCATGTTTCAAAATTGAAAAAAACACATATATACATATACACGAGAAAATCAAGATTTCAGGGGAAGTCCTCAAGACCAAAACATTATATCATTGAAAAGATTGAACTTTTAAGCTTGATAGAGAAAAACCTAAATTGTTTTTTCTCTCCTTGAGTTTTAGAAGATGAATTAGGGATTTTTAAGGAGGAAATAACGTGCATTTGGGTTGTAATTCTTCTATAAATGTTTAGGGAATGTTATGGGATGCAAAAAGACTTTGTTGCCCTTGAAATAACTCAAAAACGGACTCTCTATACCATAAAACATAGGGCTTTATGTGCCTAACCCATGGCAAACCTTGAGGTTTGCAGCTCCTAACCCATGGAAAACCTAAGCTAGACAGTGTCTCATTCAAACACTCATAACTTTTTACTCCGTACTCGGATTAATGAACGGTCAGAGGCATTGGAAAGAAGACTCAAAAGAATTTAATTTGATATATACTAGGAAACATGAATCTATATACACTAGGAGAAACAGTCGTTGGAAGTTGACACATACAAAATCATTAACTATAAATCAATTGATAGGAAAATGCTCGACTTACTTTTGAGCTAGGAGATTCTTATGGTGTATATTCATCTCCAAGGAAGTTTCCACACTAAGAAAATATAAATCACACTTATTTATAACTAGACACCATTCGATTCGGGTCTATATACATCAGAAAGACGGTTCAACTTTAGCCCGAGAGTGCAGGGTGTTACATAACCTCACCCCTCCTTAGGAATTCTTGGCATCAAAAAATAAATTGTTGATGTATTTGTTGAGATCTGTACCCATAATAATTTTTTTACATTTCATTTATTTGTTGATTTATTTCATGTAATTTCTGAAGGCTTTGATTTATTTTATTTTGTCTATGAATTTTATTTTATTCTTAGATTTGAAATTATTAATTGAAATGAAATACTAAATTTAAATATTGCAATAGATAAGGTATCTGTTGGAACAGACGACATATCTGTTGGAAAAATATCAAACAGATTTAGACATATGTTGCAACATGTAGGTAATCTGTTGAAAATTATCAAACAAGTCTTCCCACTATTGCAACAGATAGACTTAGAAATATCGACATAATGCAACAGATGACCAACATATTATAATAGATAAACTATCTATCAGAACAGGTAGAATATCTATTACAACAAATGGTCAATCTGTTGCATTAAAAGAAATTCAACTTTTATTAGATATAAAAAATTGCCACTATATATAAAGTGAAGTGACTTAAAATAAAAAAAGACGGAACCCATCGACAAGCACCTAAAGTTGCAGTGATCTTTCACTTAGTCACCTCAAGTAGACAGTGTTCATTTTAAACACCTAAAATAAAATAGTTATCAAATGTGTCAGTTTGGCACTTTTTGCCCTGTCGGCAGCTTGCGTGTCATTCACACAGCCAAGGTTTGTTGAACCCCCATTTTTGCTGACTTGGCGTCTGATTTGGCCTCCAACGGTTATTTTTCCCCATTGTCATATTTATTCATCTTCTTCCTAAAATTTAACTCTAAATTCCCAAATCTTCTTCTTCATCATCTTTTTTTCTCTATCCAAATCCTTCAAATTATTAGTATTTGGTTTTTCTGTACATTTTCTTCATTTTTTCCAACTGAGTTTGACAATATCGAGATCATCTTCCAGTATTTTTTGAGATAAATATTTTCGATATTGTAAGTGTAGTCATGAAGCTCTATTTAAGACTTCTTGGACTAAACAAAATCCAGATCGTAGGTTTTTACTTGTAAGATTTCAAAGGTAATATTTTTTTTATTTAATTAGTTGATTAATTATTGACTTGTAATTGTGGTCTTGTTTTTATAGAAGTTGGGTGGATATGATTACTTTGATTGGTATGAAGAACGACACCCTTCACAATCAAATAGTGTAATCATGGGTTTGTTGAAAAAAGTCAAGGCTTTTGATGAGAAACAGAATCAAGCAAGTAGATACTACATTGTTGGCGTTATTGCTACTGGTTTGGTGTTGTTGAGCACATGGATATTCAAGCCTAATTGCTGAAATTTTCTTGGTGGTGTATTTCTATCTGCTACTTGTTTGGTGTTGTTGAGCACATGGATATTCAAGTGTAATTGTTGGAAAATATCAAACAGGTTTAGACATATGTTGAAACATGTAGGTCATCTGTTGGAAATTATCAAACAGGTCTTCCTACTGTTGCAACAAATAAGACTTAGATAGAAACATCAGCATAATGCAATAGATGTCCAACCTATTGCAACAGATAAACTATCTATCAGAATAGATAGAATATATTTTACAACAGATGGACAAACTGTTGAATTGAAAAAAATTCAACTTTCATCAGACAAAAAAATTGCCACTACATGTATGCAAAGTGTGTAAAGTGAAGTGATTTGAGATAAAAAAATTATTATTTCACAGGCTCTTCTTTATACACAGGCTCCAAGCGTCTAGTTAGTACCCTATAAGCCCAGACCTCTTGCATGTTTGCCACAGCTTTGTTGCATAGAAAGGTTGTTGGCTCGGCCATTTTTGAGCCGATCATCAAACATTTGATGTGTACAGGAGCGAGCGACCCGCACGTGGCAACAGTTTCTTTTTTTAAAGGTCCATGTCCTTGTTTCGACCTTCCAAATCCCATGGTTGCTTCATCAACACTTCCACTGGAAAATGATCTATCAGTTTACTCTGTCTCAACAAGATGGGGAACAACTCCAACAGTGGTTGCATGTGGGTAAAAAAATCAGTCTCGTCTAAGGCAGGTAAGTTGCAATCATAAACCTTGATATTTTCCTCCTCATGTAGTATCTCAATAGCCTGATAATGTATGACGTCCACGTTCATGACTCCAAGAATTATCCTTGCCTCGGTCTAGCTTTTGCCGTGTGGATTTGGCCTCTCTCATCTAACATATTTTATTATTTCCTTATCCCATTGGAACCAAGCAAGTAACAAATCAAATCCCGCGATACTGAGAGTTGATGCTAGCTTACTGAGATCATCATACCTATCCTTGAAATTATTGTAGAACTTAAGGTCTATTATCCTATTGGAAGCATCTTAAGCTTTCGGATAGACTAATTGTCTGCCCCTCATGAGGCAGAGAATTTCTTTAATATACTGTGATATAAGAAGTCAATTTTTAAATAGGTTAGTAGTTGTAAACAAGGAAAACATAGTGGAAAAATGCAACGGATGGTCCATCTATTGCAGAGGGTTCTTTGAATCTTTTCACAAATTACCCATCTAATGCAACTTATGCAAGAGATGGATAATATGTTGCAATAGAACCACCACAAGTTACACCAAAATACACATCTGTTGCAACAGATGTCACATCTATTGCGTAGCTTCTTCTTCATGGAATAGATTAGAAGACTAAGTTAGGAAAAGTAAACTTACCTTATCCACGTACTGCGTACGCATATCTGTCATACTTCTGAAGTCTTGGGCAGAAAAGGTATGGATGGGGTAATCTTGTGCACTTTGCTTGGCATTCTTGGCCCGTCGCAGATCCCTTTTATCTTTAGTGCCAACTTCCGCGTATATGTCCACCTTCTTGAATGGCCCCTAAACTTCAACAACTTTTGGAGAGAAAGGAGTTGCAATTTTTTTGGATTTATAATAGGAGAGTACTTGGCTAATTGCTCTTTTCTTCTTCCCAACCACCACTGTAGGAGTGTATGGCTTCTTCATCTTCTTGGATGGTATGACACCCCTTTTGGATTTCAATTACTCAATAGCTTTAGTGATAGCCTCTACTTTTTTAAAGAGTTTATCCTGTCTGTCCTTGTACTCTTCGCATTTGCAACAAGAACATAAAGTGAAGAGGGGTGAGAGGGACCCATGTAAGGGTGAGAGAGACCCGTGTAAGGGTGAGAAGGACCTGTGAAAGGGGTGTTTTCAAATATATTTATTTTTTCTTAAGCATCAACATGCTCATCATCATGACTGGAAGCAGCATCAGCATGCCTGCCACCAACATCAACAGCTCCACCACCAACATCCCCAGAAGAAGCACCCAGATCTGTTGTAGTAGGTTAGTTCTGAAGAGCCTCGACATTAGGCTAACCTTGCCTAACTGCTCTTCTTATGGATATTGCTCCAGCCAATTTCTTTTTTATTAACTCCACCGTTGGGTCTACTATTGTATCAACAAGACCTAGAGTAATAGAAGAAGTCATTCCCAACTTCTACTTAGTAGGCACAATCCATGGATGCACAACTTATAAAAAAGATAGATACATTTAAATCATATAATAATTTGCAGTTATTTGGGTTAAATGCTAACACAGATAACTTATGCAACATATGATCTTTATGTCACAACAACTGATCTATCCATTGCAATAAATTAATATTATGTTGCATCAGATTGCCCATTCGTTGTATAATTTACAGTAGATGGGTAATCTATTGAGTCGGGTTCATAGAACCAGAGCAACAGATGGCTAATCTAATATGAAATATGAATCATCTGTCGCAATAGATTCTCATCCGTTGTACCAGTTCAGTGGAAGGAACTTATGCAATAGATGATTTATCTGTCATAACAGTTGATCTGTCTGTCGCAATAAATTAACAATATGTTGCATTAGATTACTCATTTGTTGTATAACTTATAGTAGATAGGTAATCTGTTGAGTCAGGTTCAGAAAACCAGAGCAACAGATGATTAATCTTTTGCAAAATATGGATCGTCTGTCGTAACAGATTACCCATCTGTTGCACCAGTTCCAATAGACGGGTAATCTATTACAACAGATGACCCATCTATTCCAACACATGGCACATCTGTTTCAATATATTTCTTTGAGTCAAATTATTTTACCCATCTATTCCAACACATGGCACAAGACGTACTGCATTATCCGGAGGGTTAAAGAAATCAACCTCCTTAATTCTTATGTTGCACTTTCCAGCCAACCACCTAAGGATCCTTGGATGAGAAACCTCATCCGAGTAATCCCTGACCTTCTTTCGGAGGTGAGAAATGACTTCAAATACCCAAGCATAAAAAATATAAATAGGGGGCAAGCAAAAAAAGTCATAATAATTATTCAATCTAAATTAATGAATGAGTAAGCAAATAATAATTAAATTTACCATGAAAGCCCAAGGAAAGCCGTATAATGTAATCATCTTTGGGGATAGCTTTGTCAGTAAATATTTGACAGTCAAGTAGTAGTTGTCATATCCCCAGGGATAATTGTTGAATTTCTCAAAATCCTCAGCAAGCTTCAATAAATCATCTTCTATTACTTTGTGGATGTCTCTTGTCAATATAACAGAATGGGAAAACCAAATTAAGGATAACTGCTCCTTGGACTTCTTTGATATGGTTTTATCCTTGAGATGTTCTATCAACTTATTGTCTTTGTACCCACATCCAGCAATGTCTAACAACCTATCTATTTTTTCCTTGCATATGTTTGTTTTGGTGAGTGGTCGCTAGGACAATGCCTTCCCTCTATTTGATGGTGGTAGTTTGGCTATCCTGTTTTCCTTGGACCTTTTGCGTGGTGTTTCCTTGATGAGAGGTTCTTATGGATGATCGCATATCAAGCCCGTAACTATGGAAAACTCTTTCAAGCCAAAACAAACCGGTATGCCACAGTAGTTAATACAGATTTCATCCATATTTCCCCCTCCTTCTTCGAATCTTTATCATCCCCCATATACTTGATCCTGCACTTAAGAAGACCATATACCATGCTTATTTAGAAATGGGCAGTGTGGTCCTCAGGCAGCTCAAGAAAGTGTCTATAGCAGCTCTTCTTAAAAAGTCCGTCTATGTTTTCATTCTTCATAGTTTTCCTAAGGTAATCAAAAGGTTTCCCCAACTGAAATTTAAGTACAAGATCACCAGTTAATTATGCAAGGTCATATATCGGCATCGCAACTTGAAACCTGTCAATACTAATAGTTTTGATAGGATCATGCTAGGATTTCGATATTAATTCACGCCCCATCATATTGATGATCATTCTCTTTCTCACTTTCTACTTCCTCCACTTCTTATTTATCTTCTTCTTCTTCCTCCCCACTTTTATTTTCCTCATCACCATCTACAGACCCTTGTCCACCTCCCTCAATATTATTTTCATATCTTTCCTCAGTTTCACTTTTCCTTGACTGAGATTGTTCAGGAAGCTTCTTCGAATCCCTCTGTACTGTAGCCTTTTTTGTTAGGTGGTCAGAAGTTTATCCACTTTCACTTTTTTTCTTTTGGGAGACATGTTTTACCTACAAACAACAGAAAAATAAAATGATATTACAATTGATGTATGTATAAATTTTAAAAAATACATTACAAACACCATCAATACCGACACCACCAATATACACCACAAACACCACCATAACAGCCACCACAAACACCACCAGTGACACCACGATGACCACCAACACTACCACGACCACCAAAACCACAAACACCATCCAATAATACCATGACAGTCAACGGAAAACTACAACAAAAACTAAAATTTTTTTGGGTTCTTCCTATGATTTTACCATCAAAACTCAAAGTTGTAAACCCATTCTCGAAGATAATACAACTAAAAGTCTTCTTTTTCATCATTAACTTAAAAGCCCTAATTTTTAGAAAATAAAAAATATAGAACTCTTCTCCAACTCGGTTACCTATGAAGATAGAGAAATGATGGATACAAGCAAGAATGAAGTCAAAAATAACACCTATGTGGTCAGAAATAGGATGAAAATTGATCTGTTGTAAAGGGTCGGGCAATTTGTTGAGTAGTTGTTGTCTGTATTGTTGAGAGAAAGAAAAGAGCGAGAACTCGAGATTTGAAATGATGAAATATTTTTTCCAGCAAATGGATGATTTGTAAGGGTTGATTTGTATTTTGGAAAAGAATGATAAGTTTTGAAAATGTTAATTTGGTCTGAATTGATCTTAATTTTTTAAAAAAAATTTAAAATATCTACGTAATTTTTAATCGGCTCATAAAAATAAAGTGTAATAAGTTCAACTGGAACACTGATAAATTTTAGGTATTATCTTGATACTAAGGTAATAAGAATCATTTCAGCTCAGAGTGATCAATCGATGACTCAGGTCGGGAGGTATGCCATACCAACATCATGCAATTGTCAAAAACTCAATTGAAATTGTAGTTGACCCTATGAACTCACCCTTAGTTCTAGCTAAATCAATTTAGGTATTAACTTGATAATAAGTTAATAAGAATCATTTTAACTCAGAGTGATCGATCGGCGACTCAGGTCGGGAGGAATGCAATACCAACATCATGCAATTGCCAAAGACTCAATTGAAGTTGCAGTTGACCCTATGAACTCACCCCTACTTCTAGCTAAATTAATTTAGGTATTGTCTTGATAATAATTTAATAAGAATCGTTTTAATTCAGAGTGCTCGATCAACGAGTCAACTCAGGAGGAATGCAATACCAATATCATGCAATTGCCAAAGACTCAATTGAAGTTGTAGTTGACCCTATGAACTCACCCCTAGTTCTAGCTAAATAAATTTTGGAATTGGATTGATAATTAATTAAGTTAATAAGAATCATTTCAACTCAGAGTGATCTATTGACGACTCAGGTCGGGAAAAACGCAATACCAACATCATGCAATTGCCAAAGACTCAATTAAAACTGTAGTTGACCCTATGAAGTCACCCCTAGTTCTAGATAAATCAATTTAAGTATTGGCTTGATAATTAATTAAGTTAATAAGAATCGTTTCAACTCAGAGTGATCGATTGATGACTCAGGTCGGGAGGAACGTAATACCAACATCATGTAATTGCAAAGACTCAATTGAAGCTGCAGCTGACCCTATAAACTAACCCCTAGTTCTAGCTAAAACAATTTAGGTATTAGCTTGATAATTAATTAAGTTAATAAGAATAGTTTCAACTCAGAGTGATTGATCGATGACTAAGGTCAGGAGGAATGTAATACCAACATCATGCAATTGTCAAAGACTCAACTAAAGCTGTAGTTGACCCTATGAACTCACCCCTAGTTATAGCTAAATCAATTTAGGTATTAGCTTGATAATTAATTAAGTTAATAAGAATCGTTTAAACTCAGAGTGATCGTTCCGTGACTTAGATTAGGAGGAACGCAATACCAATATCATGCAATTTTCAAAGAATCAATTAAATCTGTAGTTGACCTTATAAACTCACCCCTAGTTCTAGCTAAATCAATTTAGGCATTGTCTTGATAATTAATTAAGTTAATGAGAATAGTTTTAACCCATAGTGATCGATCGATGACTCAGGTCGGGAGGAATGCAATACCAACATCTTGCAATTGCAAAGACTCAACTGAAGTTGTAGTTGACCCTATGAACTCACCCCTACTTCTGGCTAAATCAATTAAAGTTGTATTTGAACATATGAACAAAATTATATGAAAACAAATATTCAACCTGTTGCAATAGATGACTTATTTGTTAGAATTTATCAAATAGATTAAGTCATCTATTGCAACAGATTAACTATCTATTGTAAATTATCAAATAGGCATTATCATCTATTGCGACAGATGACTGAGCCATTGGAAATTTTCAAATAAAAATTGTCATCTGTTGCAACAGATGACTTATATGTTTTAAGATATTTTTTTTATTTTAAAGAAATTTCCTAATTTCCTGTCCGAGATAAAAAGATAAAGTACTAAGACGGTAAAAAAATATTACTTGGATAACTCAAAAATCTCCTCCTTGAGTAGTCTTATCTTGTCTTTTCAATGTCACCGTCTTCATCTCCTCGTGCCCGTCAAAGATATTAATGAATATTTAAAACCTATCTCTAGAATTCTCTTTCCTGTAGCCATAAATTAACTCAACTCATCTCTCTTCTTTATTCAGAATTCTCTTTCTTTCCTCTTTAGGGTAATCACGACCATCTCTTTTTTTCTCTATTTTCTCTCCTTTTTTGCATGAGGATCCTTTCAAATTTAAACCGATCAATATCTTTTCTCAACTGAAATGGGTATTCTGATCCCTTTTCTTTTTTGACATTACAGGTATGGTTCATTATTGCTCTTTCCTTATCTTTTTCTTCTTTGTATGTTATTTACATTAGATATTTATATCTGTTGTTATTATTGATTTACCCATTACTAGTTTCCTATTTATTGAGAAATGAGTGTTGGTGTTGTTGATGGTAATGGAATATATGGTATTCTTTCTTTGTTGTTGATGTTGTCATTGATATTATTGGTGATGTTGCAATAGTTTCCTCAACTCTTACAACTGATGAATTAGTTGTTGGAACAGATGGAGCAACTGTTGGAAGAAATCAAACCAGTAGCAAGGCTGGTTTGATTTATTCCAATAAATGACCTAACTGTTACAATATGTCATCCATTTGTTGCCACAGATGCGTCACCTGTTGCAACCAATGACTCATATATTGTTTGCATCAGATGGGTCATCTGTTGATTCATTCAATTTTGTGTTACCCTTTTGTAATGTTTTTTTGTTCTTCTCTTATTTGACATCAAATGTTTTTCTCTTGTTTGTAGATAAAAGAAAGTGAAACTAGATCAACTTTTTCCCGGCCATCATTAATGGATAGAGTAAAGATGGTTCAGAGAAATAAGCTGCTTGCAGATGGAACCACTTTATATGTGGGAGGTATGTATAACAGATCAACCTATCGTGAAAACACACATCCAGTATACTAAATTTGTTAATGTCGGTTCTTTACCTATTAGGTGTTAATCCTTCACACAAGATATGGCATTTTACAGTTAATATTATTAGGTTCTAACTGGTAAGGATGAGGGACCAAGTAGGAGGTGTTGATACACTGTTAAGATTTAATAAAGATTTTGCTAATGTTTATGCATCAAGTTTGGAGAAGGGTTCAAGTTTTTTAGTGGCAGTGTAGACATTCAAATAGTGATTAGACTGATTTTAAGGGTTCAATGGATTTTTAAAAGGCCTCCGAAGCCTCGCACTGCCGCAACAAGAATGAACATGAATATAGTTATTGCTCTAGTCCAAATTTATATGGATGAGTTGCTCGAGGAGACTATTATACAACAGAAGGTGATTAGAAAAATACTTGTGTGGAAAGGGAGAGGTGGAGAAGACCCTATATCAACTCAGACCTTATTAAAGAAAAAACACAGGGTAGGAAGGAAAGTGTAGCGAAACTGGCTGATGAAATTGACATAAAAATGAAAAAAATGAATGAGCTACAATTATGAAAGTGTATCCAAAAATGAAAATCCATCAGTCCATTTTGAAAAGAAAAATGCTGAAGTGGATTGGAGTTGTGCACTTTGTTAGGGGAATGCAACTAGCTAGCATGGCTTGAATGAAGACCTACAAAATACAAGACCATAACTCTAAGGCTTCACCTTTGCGAGCACTAATGGTGGTAAGATTTTTAGTCAGGAACAAAACCTGAACCAACAACTCCTGAAGTAAAAATAAGGGAGCAAGCCAAGGTGACAAATGCTCAAGTTAAACTTGCATCTCATGCCTCCTGTTTATGGCTCTAGGATGGTCAAAGGTAGTGGAAACAACAAGGCATGGGATTTCTGCCCAACTTCATACTTTTTTATTTCTACTGCCATTGACCTGATCAGAACCACAAATAGAAGACATGGGATGCAAGTTAGAATTCAGAAATTGACACATTGGCTTCCCTTATTTTTACTTCTGGAGTGATTGGTTCAGGTTTCATTCTTGACTGAAAATCTTACTAATCTCTATGCTCGCTAAGTTGCTTCCTTAGAGTTCTGGTCCTGCATATTGTGGGTCTTCATTGAGGCCATGCTCATTAGTTGCAGGCCCGAGCAAAGTGTCCAGCTCCAGTCCTCTTGAACATTTTTCTTTTTCAAAAATGACTGACGGATTTTAATATTTGGATACACTTCCATATTTGAAGCTCATTCAACTTTTTCATCTCTCAGATCAATTTCATTGGCCAAATTCACTAGAAGTTCCTTACTTGCTTCCTTGTGTTTCCTCTTAAACAAGGTCTTACATAATATATGGTATTCTCCACCTCCCCTTTCTCGCACAAGTATTCTCGCAATCACCTTTTGTTGTATAATAGTTTTCTCGAGTAACCCATCCATACAAATTTGGACTAGGGGAATTTTTATTGGTTTTCCATTCTTATTTGTTGCAGTGCAAGGCTTTGGAGTCTTTTCAAAAGTCTATTACACCATTAAAATCGGTCAAATCACTATTGGATATTTGTACTGCTACCTAAAACTTGAACCCTTCTCCAAACCTGACACATAAATATGAGCAAAACCATCATTAAATTGTAACAGGGTATCGATACCACCGTCTTGGAACCCTTCAGCCTTATCAGTTTGCACCTATCAAACTAAACTATAAATACAGGTTCTTGTTTGAAGGATCAATGTCTAATCAGTAAAAAACTGCATTCACAAAATCATTGTACTTTATGTGTGTCTGTCATGATAGCCTGATCAATAATACATAACTCTCACGCATGAAAGTAGATCCATTCATCTGCACACACTTTAATATTCCTACCTCATCAATGTTAGACAGTGTTTATTCTTCACTTCCCATCATTATGTAGTGTACAAGACTATGGAGGCTCAAAGGGTAACTATCTTTAATGTCAGAGGACTACTCGCCCATCAAGAGAAAACAAATGCTACAAGTCATGATTTTTTACCTTTTTTGTTTTTAAATCTGTTTATATAATGAAACAGTCACTAATTTAGATTAATTAAGGTATGTGATGACTATTAAAAAAGAGGTGAACTGTCATGACTTTTTGTCTAACACATTCAAAACAGCTGATGAATCAAATTCTCCATCTGTCGCAACTGATGAATCAGTTGTTAGAAGAAATCAAAATATCTCCTCCAACAGATGATCTATTTTCCCCAACAGCTAATTCATATGTTGCAACAAATGCCTCATATGTTGCACATACAGACCATCTGTTGCAACAGATTATAAATTTTTTATGACAATGGGTTATCTGTTGTGACAAATGGATAATCTATTGCAACAGCTCAATAATAACGGCTATTATTAAGTCTCAAACTGTTTTGAAAAGGCAAGAAGTTGGAATGTAAAATAAAAAGTTGCAACTATTCACAAAAAATAAAAAGTTAGCAGTTTGAATGTAATTAATACAATGGAGATGAACAGTCGTGTCTTTTTGCCTAATACATTCAGATTCAATCATCTATAAATAGGTCCCTCATTAATCTTCATTCTACTCTACTTTTATTTATTTGTTGAATTTTGTTTTTTCGCATAACAAATTCAACCACTTCTATTCAAAAAGCATATTCCTTTCTCGTTGAGGTAAGTTTTTTCTGTGTAAATCTACCCATTGGTAGTATATGTTGTATTACATTCAGACTCTTTTCTTTACTTTTGTGTTTACATTTTTTGTCAATTCATGTGTGTTCTAGATATGGTTGATCCTATTTGGGATATTGCTATTCTGTGCGACACCGTGCAGGAACTTTGTGCAGGGAGTTGGTCTCTATGAGAGTAAGGATGTTCAGAGAGATGCAGAGGCTGATGAGGGCCCTATTTTTGCGGGTTGATGATTGGTCGGCTGACAATTATAATAATGATAATGATAATAATAATTAGAATGTGTTTTTTCTTTTAGCATTTGTATTTTAATGTTCCTACATCGGATCTATACTTAATGTATTTTATTTTTTGTTTAATGAAAAATTTATTTTTGGTCGACTGAGACTTTTTAATTCTTATTTAATTTTCATTCTATTTATTTCTTCTTCTAAACATGTTAACATGTCAATGGTTGTAGGTAAGGAGCAATTTTGAATCCAGTAGCAATAACAATTTTGGCTTTTGAGTTCTTTCAATAGATGGACCATGTGTTGGAATAGATTGGTCATCGGTTGGGTTTCTGACAACAAACTATCTATTTGTTGCGATAGATTTGTCATCTGTTGGAGGAAAACATTCCAGTTTGATGAATTGTATTGTGTTCTTCCAGCTAATGTCCATCTGTTATAACAGCTGGGTAATCTGTTGAAAATAATTTTATGGTCTGTTGTATTTAGTTCATGTTTTGCCTCTTCTTATTGATGCACAAATTATTAAAAATGATATTTTATATAACTAATGATAACATTTATGTTCACAACAATGATTTAAATATATAAAAGTCCACAACAAACAACAACACAAGTTTTTGTAATTACAACGATCATGGTGGATTACGATTCGGGCATGTAGTTCTTTTATGGCCAGCACTCTTACATACGGAGCACTTGTTTCTTCTTGATGGAAATGATTCTTCGACTCCACGTCTCCTTTTATATGGCTTTCTTACCGGTTTGATAGTGCTTGGGTCAATATATGGAGGAGGGATTAAACTCCCCAAAAGCTCTGCAGGAACAACCCAAGATTCTTCGGGAGGCACCGAAGTAATATGACCACTATATGCCATTGTATTTTTTCCACCGAATAATATGGGGAGGAGTACTCATAAATTTTAGTTCAATAGTTTACACCGTATTGAGCTCAAAGCTCTGCCATAGCATGTGGACAGAGTACTTTGTCCAAGTTAAAAACTCTGCACGTACAGGATCTTGTTTGAAGATCGACCGTGGCAATATTACTATGACCATTGATACTGAACATGTAATATGTTATTTGATGAGATAATAACCTATTTCCTAGACTGATGTTTGTTGATATTATTTTTTCTACTTCTAGAACAAATGGTGTTCCTGCATCCTCAAAACTCCACACGCCTTTCGTGAAAAAATTGGCCATACTTCTTGTTTATTATTTCAAACAGATCTACGATGGGAAATTCTCTTTCATCCCCAAATAATGAATTCACCGATTAAGCTATGTTTGACGTCATAATGTTGTACCTATACAAAAGAATTACTTAGTAGGACATCATAATAAACTTGTAAATCAAACAAGACATTAAATTCATAAGAATGTACCTATTTGTCGGGTAGAATGTCAGGCTCGATCTCTCAAAACCGACACGTAAATATCTGCTATTTGATTGAAATTGTCTAAAAACTCCTCCCTACTATATGCATTAGCTGCTCTATAAAAAAAAATCACGACTCTTTCATTGTGAAAGTTGGTCCAAATGTTCTCTCCAAGATGCCTGATGCAACAACCAAAGTGAGCTGAAGTGAAGAAAATTGAACCCATCTTTGGAATACTTGGAAACCTATCCAAAAAAAACACAACTTTTTGGTATCTTCAACGCAGCTTCGCAGTTGTTCAAAAAAATATCCATAAGAGGCATTATATTCCTTACCCTCTACATAAAAAGCGATAGAAAAAATGTGATTCTCCGCATCCTGCGCTACCGTCGCTAGCAGAACTTCATTATACCTGCCCCTCAAGAAGGTACCATCGACGGCTATGCCTTTTCTCAAATGTCAAAAAACTTGAATCAAAGCACCATAGGATACAAAAAAGTACTTGAACCTTCCGTTTTCATCAATATACAACTTCGTCTTACTTCTGGGATTTGTGGACTCAAGCATATAACGGCAGGCATCGAGGACTGCATACCCATGTTCGGGTGTCCCTCTAACCAAGTCCTTGGCAATCCCCATGGACATATATATCTTCCAATAACTGACCAGGACACCTAATTATGTAAGGAGTTGATTGGCCATAACCCTTGTAGAAGGGCCTTTCCCATCGAGGAATCTATTCTTGAATATTCACCGATGATTTTTGTTGTGGTGTGAGGATTTTGGCCCGAAATATGCTCTGAACCATATATGTGATACTTTTCATGTTTATGAATGAAGAATCTGTCAGAACTTAAGTACTTTACCACTCTCAATCACCACTTGCAGTTCGGGTTAGCATATTTGTAGCAAAAGACTTTGCTCGAATTAATCATATTCATTATTCTGAAATCTTTTTTCAAGCAAGAAATAAATAAAGTAGTAGATAGTTCTTTCTTGTCCCCGAATGACATTTCCTTGTAATAGTTGGTCTCGTCGTCTTGACGATTGCCAGACTGTGTCAATCGAGAAGAACTGCCCACCGTATTGGTCGCATCATCGGGAGTAGGTGTTTGATCATCATCTGGAATATTCATGTCTAGATCATCCAATCTATCATCAAAGATGTCTTGTTGTTGTTTTTCTTCCACATTTTGGTTCTCATTCTCTCTCGTCTTTTCAACCACGTACACCCTTAACGTCAACCTGGATGAATTAATGCGATAAGCAAGCAACCAAACTTGATCGGTTATCTTAAAAGGTAGTGCCCACTGATTTTCAAAGGAGCTGTGCATGTAGCTGATAACGAGTTCTTCTGGTTTACAATTCATTCCACAATAGTTGATGATTAAGTTCCTAAAATCATCAACGAAACATCACTTTGGACTATCATAGCTATCATCTCTAGCATTTCACCCTTCTTCCAATGCCATACATATTGATTGCTCTTCTCGATCCATTGACCATGACAATCCACCCCTATTGTTATTGATCCCTCCATTAGTGGTACCTAAATAAAGTCAATTGTTAAAAAAATTTAATAGTAATTTCATAGTGCCGTAACATGAGTAATCTGTTGCAACGAGTAATTGATCAATCACAACAGATTACTTACCTGATGGGATTCATGTTACGCTCCTGAAGATGATTTCAACAGACGAGTCTTCTATTATAACATGTGAATCATACGTTGCAACAGACTACATCTGTTGCAATAGATAAAACTCTTGTTGGGATAGATGTTACAGTACTAAAGAAACTTTGAAGTTGATTCCAACAAATGAGTGACATGTTGCAATAGATAATTAACCTGTTAAGGCAGATGACTTACCTGTTGCAACAGATGTCCATCTATTGGAATCGAGTTCAGGTTCTGTTGAAACAGGTTACTAATCTGCTGCAACAGATATTTTTCCTATTACAACAGATAACTAGTCTATGCAAAAATTGCGTCATATGTTGCAATAGATGACCCATCTGTTCGATTCATGTTACGGCACTATAGAACCATAAACATGAATCCAACATATGAGTGTTCCATAGCAACAGATGGCTTATCTTCACAATAAATGATTAATCTGTTTAAACAGATGGCTCTTATGTTGCAATCATGTTCGTGTGCTATCTATTGTTGAAAAAACAACACAATAGAAGTTACCCAGATGACAAATTAAACTAAAAATCATAATTTGACTAACCAAAATCTCCTATGAAGTAATGTCAAAGTGGAAAGTGATGTACGAAACAAAATTTGACCTAAGAAATTGGTCAAATAGCAGTAATAGCGGTAACAACAACAACAATAATAGTTAACAAGAAGAAGATGAAGATAATAATGAAGTAGAAGATGATGATAATGAAGCAGAAGATGATGAATAAAACAACATCAGCAATGAACAACAAAAATCGCTAAGAGAGAGAAAACAACAATGGATGAGAAGAGAGAGAAACACACCCTTTTCCCCTCCATTTCCTGTTATATTAGGTAAATATTTGGATCAAAGTATAAATTTAAAAACTTGTGGGTTATTCTCAAACTTACCTAACTTTCTTAATCTATAATAAAGTAATTGTCATCTACACTCAATTATTAATACGTGAGTCACCTACACCTTATTTTCAAACTCTTTTGTCACTTTTAGCTCAAAGCCCCCACTTTCTTGATAATACATTATTTGTTTCTTATAATTCATTTTTACTCTATAAATTCAATTGTCATATGAATGTAGAGATTTGTTCAGACATTAAATTTGTAAAGTACATTTATAAATACATTTGCAAGGGACATGATAAAATAGTACTTCATATACATTCTAATAATACGAACATAGAGATTGATGAAATAAAATAATATCAAACAACTAGGTGGGTATCATCACCTAAGGCTGCATGGAGAATATTTGCATTCTCTATTAGTGAAATAAATCCAAGTGTATATCATCTTCAACTGCATCTTGAAGGGAAATAATTCGTTTCGTTCAAAAGTACACATAATATTAAAAAAAATTATAAATAACTTTATGATTTAAAAAAAATGTTAACTGAGTTTTTTTAAATGAATATATTAAACAAAGATGCTATATGCTTGAATTTGTTATATCGTGAATTTTTAAAATATTTTGTTTGGTCAATACCAGATAAAATATGGACACGACGTAAACAAGGTCATGTTATTAGTCATGTGTGACATGTTATCCAACCGAAGGAGAAAGATACTACCTTAGACTATTATTAATGAATGTAAGAGGACCAAAATCATATGAAGATTTACGAATTGTAAATGGAGTATATTATAACACATTTAGAGAAACAACAGAAAAAAGAGAACTATGACTTTGTGATAATAATTTGATAGAATGGATGTCTGAAGCTGTAAGTTATCAAATGCCATCGAGTTTAAGGCAATTATTTGTTATGTTATTGATTTATTATAATCAAAATAATCCTAGAGAATTATGAGAAAGATTTGAAGACCCAATGTTTGGGGATTTCAAAAAATCAGCGAGCATAAATACAAGGAAAAATCATTACAAAATTTTAAATCATATTAATTACATTCTTCACTTAATAGGTTGAGATGTTAATGAGTATGAACTGTTTTAAATCATATTAATGATATTCTTCACTCAATGAGTCGAGATGTTAATGAGTTTGAACTAATTTCAGAATACATTAAACCATCTTCAACAACAAGAGAAGCTAAAGAAGTTCATTATGAAAGAAATATTATTGTTAGTGAAAAAAAAATATTGTTACAAAATAAATTAAATATTGAATAAAAAAAAGTTTACGATATAATTCATGATAGAGTATATTCAAATAAATCAGGGGCATTCTTTATTGATGGTCTCGATGAAACTGGTAAAAGCTTTCTTTATCGTGCTTTATTAGCTGCAGTGAGACACAAAAGATTAATAGCTTTAACAACCGCAAGCTCTGGAGTTGCAGCTTCAATTCTTTCTGAAGGTCGAACTGCTCATTCGAGATTTAAAATTTCAATTGACATTGATGAAAATTTCATTTGTAATGTTAGTAAATAAAGTTCACTGGCATCTCTAATACGAGATGGAAGACTAATTGCATAGGATGAAATTTCAATGGAAAAAAAAGGAAATTGTTGAAGCATTTGATTTTCTTTCAAGAGATCTGATGGAGATAAATACACCTTTTAGTGGTAAAGTAGTTATTTTTAGTGATGATTTTAGTCAAACTCTTTCAGTTGTTCGTAGTGAAAAAAAGAAGATTTTATTCGCAAAAGTTTATTGTGCTCTGAAAATTGAAATCAACTTGAAAAATTACAACTTACGAAAAATATGCGTGCCAAAAAAGATCCTGCATTTTGTGAATATTTAATGAGAATTAGTGCTGGAAAAGAAAAAAAACTGATCATGGAAAAATTGAAATTCCTCATTCTCTCATTATTCCTCTTACTTCTCAAAAGGAATCCTTAAATCAACTCTTTAGAGTTACTTATCTCGAATTATACACATGTCATTCAAATTCTTCCTTTTTTAATTCACATGCTATTTTAATCACAAAAAATAATTTTGTTGATAAAATAAATAACATGTTGATTTCTCTATTCTCAAATGCTGCAAAAGTTTACATTGCTATAGATGAAACTACTGATCCAAATAATCAAAGTGAGTATGATAATTTCTTGCACATTTTAAATCCTGCTGGTTTACCTCCATGCAAATTAATTTTAAAGAATAATTATCCAGTTATATTATTAAAAAATCTGAATCCTTGTGAGGGTTTATATAATGGGACACGATTAATATGCAATAATTTTAAAATCCATATCATTAGTGCAATAATATCTAGCAGTGATTTTAAAAATACTCAGGTATTTATTTTTCGAATACCGCTTATGACATCAGAAGATGAAAAACTGAATCTTCCTTTTAAAAGAACTCAGTTTTTGGTACGATTATGTTTTCCTATGACCATAAAAAAAAGTTCGAGGACAGAATTTTGATTTTGTTGGTATATATTTAAGGGAGACTGTCTTCTCTCATGGTTAATTATATATTGCTTTATCGAGAGCCAAAAGTTCTGACAATGTTAAAGTTTTAATTAGACCATCTACCGTTGGCAATAACGATGGTCACTTTACATATAATGTTATCTATGATGAAATTATTGAAAAAGCTTTCTCTTGAACTTACACTATCATTTTCAATGGAAAATCTAATATACAATTTGTTTATTCTTTTATTTTTAGTATGTTCATTAATATTTTATATTAAATGTTATTATTATAACACATCATTTATATATCTAACATACTATAATCATAGATTGTTTCACCATGGCAGAAAGATTTGCCATCAATATGATCACACCTAAGACATAAGATTGGACGTGTAAGGTTCAATTGGTTGACAAATGTCGGTCAAGAGATAACAAGGACAGGAACAAAAATAGGTATTCATTGTGTTTCTTCAACATTGCATCTGATTTATAACTTTTAATTAATGTTTGAATATATATTTTCATTATATGCAGAAAAATTAAACAAAATTGACACTTTGGGAAAGTTTTATTGATCATGATGGAACTAAATTTTTAAAACAACTTCATGAGTATTTCGCCCGTTTGACCACCCAAATGGCCCCACCGAACCCAACGGCCCACACTAGGCCGCTCCCCAGCCTCCTTGGGCACGCCCCGCTCAATTTTTGGCTCACAGTATGCCCAAAACCCGGGTCCACCCCTAGTACCATTGGCTATAGCACACCAATTTGGCCCAAAAATGCTTCATTCGCGCCATTTCACCCGTTTGATCACCCAAATGGCCCCGCCGACCCCAACAGACCATACTAGACCTCTTTCTAGCCTCCATGGCACACCCTTGTCAAATTTTGGCCCACATTATGCCCGGATCCCGGGCCTACTCGAATCCCGAGCCCACCCCTGGAACTGTGGGCTATAACACACCAATTTAGCCCGAAAATGCTCCATTCGTACTATTTTGCTCATTTGACCACCCAAATGGCACCACCGACCCCAACGGCCCACACTAGGTTGCTCCCCAGCCTACTTGGCATGTCCCAGTCAATAATTGGTCCACAACACACCCATACCTCCCGATCCCACCCCAAAAATTGTGAGTTATAACACACCAATTTAGCTCGAAAATGCTCCGTTCGCGCTATTTTGCCCGTTTGACCACCAAAATGGCCCCGTCGACCCCTATGACCGACACTAGGCTGATCCCTATCCCCTCTGGCACACCCTGGTCAATTTTTAGCCCACAACACACTTGGACCCCAGGCCTACCCTTGGAATCGTGGGCTATAGCACACCGATTTGCCCGAAAATGACCCGTTCGCATCGTTTCGCCCAATTGACCACCCAAATGGCCCCACCAACGGCCCATACTAGGCTTCTCCCCAGCCTCCGTAGCATGACTCAATTGATTTTTGGCCCACAACACACTCAAAACCCAAGCCTACCCTTTAGCCCCGTTCGCGCTACTTTGCCCGTTTGACCATACAAATAGCTCTGTCGACCGCAACGGCCCACACTAGGCCAATCCCCAGCCTCCCTGGAATGCGTCGATTATTTATAAGACCACAACACACTCGGACCATGGGTCCACCCCTGGAACAGTGGGTTACAACATATCGATTTGGCTCGAAAATGCCCTGTATGCGCTATTTTGCCCGTTTGACTACCCAAATAGCCCCGCCGACCCCAGCGGACCATACTAGACCTCTCTCTAGCCTCCATAGCACATCCCTATCAATTTTTGGACCACATCATGCCCGGATCCCGGGCCCACCCCTGGAACCGTGGGCTATAGCACACCAATTTAGCTCGAAAATGCTCCATTCGTGCTGTTTCGCTCGTTTAACCACCCAAATGGCACCACCGACCCCAACGGCCTACACTAGGCTGCTCCTCAGCCTCCCTGGCATGCCTCAGTCAATATTTGGTCCACAACACACCCATACCTCTCGATCCCACCCCAAAACTTGTGAGTTATAACACACTAATTTAGCCTGAAAATGCTCCATTCGCGCCATTTTGCCCCGTTTGACTACCCAAATGGCCCCGCCGACCCAACGATCGACACTAGGCTGATTCCTAGCTCCCCTGGCACACCCCGGTCAATTTTTGGCCCACAACACGCCTAGACCCCGGACCCACCCTTGGAATCATGGGCTATAGCACACCGATTTGCTCAAAAATGCCCCGTTCGCATCGTTTCTCCCGATTGACCACCCAAATGGCCCCACCAACGGCCCACACTAGGCTTCTCCCCAGCCTTCGTAGCATGACTCAATTGATTTTTGGCCCACAACACACTCAAAACCCAAGCCTACCCCCGGAACCGTGGGTTATAACACACCGATTTGGCTAAAAATACCCCGTTCGCGCTATTTTGCCTGTTTGACCACACAAATAGCTCTGTCGACCGCAACAGACCACACTAGGCCAATCCCCAGCCTCCCTGGAATGCGTCGATCATTTATAAGACCACAGCACACTCGGACCATGGGCCCACCCCTGGAACAGTGGGTTACAACATATCGATTTGGCTCGAAAATGCCCTGTATGCGCTATTTTGCCCGTTTGACTACCCAAATAGCCCCGCCGACCCTAGCGGACCATACTAGACCTCTCTCTAGCCTCCATGGCACATCCCTATCAATTTTTGGACCACATCATGCCCGGATCCCGGGCCCACCCCTGGAACCGTGGGCTATAGCACACCAATTTAGCTCGAAAATGCTTCATTCGTGTTGTTTCGCTCGTTTAACCACCCAAATGGCACCACCGACCCCAACGGACCACACTAAGCTGCTCATCAGCCTCCTTGGCATGCCTCAGTCAATATTTGGTCCACAACACACCCATACCTCCCGATCCCACCCCAAAAATTGTGAGTTATAACACACCAATTTAGCCTGAAAATGCTCTATTCGCTCCATTTTGCCCGTTTGACTACCCAAATGGCCCCGTCGACCCCAACGATCGACACTAGGCTGATTCCTAGCTCCCCTGGCACGCCCTGGTCAATTTTTGTCCCACAACACGCCTAGACCCCGGACCCACCCTTGGAATCATGGGCTATAGCACACCGATTTGCCCGAAAATGCCCCGTTCGCATCGTTTCGCCTGATTGACCACCCAAATGGCCCCACCAACACCAACGGCCTATACTAGGCTACTCTTCAGGCTCCGTAGCATGCCTCGATTGATTTTTGGCCCACAACACGCTCAAAACCCAAGCCTACCTCCAGAATCGTGGGCTATAGCACACTGATTTGGCTAAAAATACCCCATTCGCGCTATTTTGCCCGTTTGACCATGCAAATTGCCCCGCCGACCGCAACGACTCACACTAAGTCGATCCCCATCCTCCTTAGAATGCCTCAATCATTTTTAAGCCCACAGCACACTCGGACCATGGGCCCACCCCTGGAACAGTGGGTTACAACATACCGATTTGGCTCGAAAATGCCCCGTATGTGCTATTTTGCCCGTTTGACCACCCAAAATGGTCCCGCCAACACCAACAACCCATACTAGGCTGCTCCCTAGTCTTGTTGGCAAGCCTCGGTCAATTTTTGGCTTACAGCATGGTCGGACCCCTAGTCCACCCCCAAAACCGTGGGCTATAGCACACCGATTTGACCTAAAAATGCCCCATTTGTTCCATTTCCCCTATTTGACCAATCAAACGGCCCTGCCGACCCTAACAGCCCATACTAGGCTACTTCCCAGCCTCTCTGGCATGCCTCAATCAATTTCTAACAAATAGCACACCCAAACTGCGGGCCCACCCCCAGAACCGTGGGCTATAGCTCACCGGTTTAGCCCCAAAACTCCTCTTTCGCGCCGATTGTCCCATTTGACCACCCAAATGGACCCGACGACAACAACGGCCCTTACCACGCTTCTTCCTAGCCTCCCTGGCATGCCCTGATCAATTTTTGCCTTACAAAACTCCCGGACCTCAGCCCCACTCCCGAAACCATGGGCTATAACACACTGATTTAGCTAAAATATGCCCCGTTCATGCTGTTTCGCCCATTTGACCACCCAAATGGCCTCTCGACCCTAACGACCCATACTAGGTCACTCCCTATCCTCCCTGACGCACCTCGGTTGATATTCAACACACAACACGCTGAAGCCCAGACCCACCCTAGAACAGTGGGTTATAGCACACCAATTTGGCTTGAAAATGCCCTATTCGCGCCGTTTGACCACCCAAATGGCCTCGCCAACCCCAACGGCTCATACTAGGCTGCTCTATATCCTCTCCGACATGCCTCGATAAAACTTTGGCCCACAGCACACCCGAACCCAAGGCCCACCCCCAGAACTATGGGCTATAGCAGATCGATTTGGCTCGAAAATGCCCCGTTCTTGCCATTTCGCCCGTTTAACCACTCAAATAGCCCCGCCGACCCCAAAAGCCCACCCAAGCCTGCTCCCCAGCCTTCCTGGAAGGACCCTATTGATTTTTGTCCTCCAGCACGCTCGAACCCCAGGCCCACCCATCAAGTGTGGGCTATAGCACATCGATTTAGCCCGTAAATGCCCCATTCACGCTGTTTCGCCTATTTGAATACCTAAATGGCCCTGCCGACCCCAATAGCCCATACTAGGATACTCCCCAGTTTCCCTGGCATGCATCAATCTATTTTTGACCCACAACACGCCTGGACCCCGAGCCCACCCCTAGAATCGTGGGCTACAACATACCGATTTGGCTTGAAAACTCCCCATTCGCGCTGTTTTGCCTGTTTGACCACCCAAATAGCCCCGCCGACCCCAACGGCCCATAATAATCTGCTCTTCACTCGAGCCCGCTTCCGAACCATAGGCGTAACACACCGATTTAGGCTGAAAACTCCCTATTCGTATTATTTTGCCCGTTTGAGAACCCAAATGGCCCCGTCAGCCCCAACAACCATACTAGGACGCTCCCCAGCCTCCTTAGCATGCCCCGATCGATTTTCAGCCCACAACATGCCCGAACCCCGAGCCCACCCATAGAATCGTGGGCGTAGCACACCAATTTAGCCCGAAAACTCCCCATTTGCATTCTTTTTCCCATTAGACTACCTAAATGGCCTCGCCGACCCCAATGGCCCAAACTAGGTCGCTCTCTAGACTCCCTGGCATGCCCGATTGATTTTCATCCCACAGCATGCTCGGACCCCAAGCCCATCCCCAAAACCATGGGCTATAGCACACCAATTTAGTTTGAAAATGCCTCGTTCGTGCTCTTTTTCCTTTTTGACCATCTAAAAGGCCCCACCGACCCCAACGAGCCCTCACTAGGCCATTCCCCAGCCTCTCTGGCATGCCCCGATCAATTTTTGGCATACATCACACCTGGATCTCGGGTCTATCCCCGAAACTATGGGCTATAACACACCGATTTAGCCTAAAAATACCCTAATTGTGTTGTTTCACTCATTTAACCACCTAAATGACCCCACCGACCTAATAGGCCCATATTAGGCTGTTTCCCAGCCTCCCTGGCATGCCCCAGACATCGGGCCCAGTCCAGAATCATGGGCTATAACACACCATTTGGCATGAAAATGTGTCGTTCGCACCGTTAGATTTAACAAAAGTATTTGATCTATGGTTAAAGCTCGAGGGACCCCAAAGTCTGTAAAATTAAATGGATGATCCAAATGGTGCCACCGATCCCACATGCTATAGAGTTTGACCACCTAAATTGGCTCCGCCAACCCCAACGGCCCACACTAGGCCATTTCCCAGCCTCCTGACACGCCTAGTTAATTTTTGACCCACAGCACACCGACCCCAGGCCCACCCTGGAATCATGGACTATAACACACTGATTTGGCTCGAAAACACCCGTTTGCGTTGTTTCGCCCATTTGACCACCCAACTGGCCCCGCCGATCCCAACGGCACACACTAGGCCGCTCCCTAACCTCCTTGGCACACCTTGGTTGATTTTTGGCTAACATCTTTCCCCAGAACCGTGGGCAATAGCACACCGAAAATGCCCCATTGCGCTGTTTTGCCCATTTGCTTGGTGGGTAAATAGGCAAAACGGCGCGAACGGGCCATTTTCAGTCTAAATCAGTATGTTATAGCCCATGGTTGTGAGGGTGCGCCCGAGGCCCGGGCGTTTTTTTGGTGGAAAATCACTCGGGGTGTACCAAGCAGAATAAGGAGCGGGAGAGTGTGCGTTATTTGGGTCGGCGGGGCCGTTCGGGTGGTCAACCAAGCAAAAGGCACGAATGTGCCATTTTCGGGCCAAATCAGTGTGCTACAGCATATGATTGCGGGGGTGCGCACTGGGACTAGGCGCATTTTTGGTAGAAAATCACTTGGGGCACGCCAGGAAGGTTGAAGAGCTGGAAAGTGTGGGTCGTTAGGGTCGGAGGGGCTATTCAGGTGGTCAAATAGGGGAAATGGCTTGAATGGGCCATTTTTGGGCCAAATCGTTTACTATAGCACAGGGTTGCGGGGGTGCGCCTTGGGACCGGGCGTGTTTTGGGCCGAAAATATCTTGGGGCATGCCAGAAAGGCTGAAGAGCAGGGAGTGTATGCCGTTGGGTTTGGCGGGGCCGTTTGGGTGGTCAAACAGGTGAAACGTCATAACGGGCCATTTTCGGACCTAATCGGTGAGGTCAGCGGGGCCGTTTGGGTGGTCAAAAGCCAAAATAGCACGAACGGGCCATTTTCGAGCCAAATCAGTGTGCTATAGCCCACGGTTGCGAGGGTGCGGCGAGGCACGAGCATGTTTTAGACCAAAAATTATTCGGGGCATGCTAGGCAGGTAAAGGAACGAGAGGGTATGGGCCGTTGGGGTCGGCAAGGCCGTTTGGGTGGTCAAGCGGGCAAAACAACACGAACGGGGCATGTTCGGGCCAAATCAGGATGCTATAGCACACAGTTCTTGGGGTGGGCCCTGGGTCCGGGCATGTTGTGGGCCAAAAATTGACCAGGGAGTGACAGGGAGGCTGGGTAAGGGGTGTGCCAAAACCAAACCGACCGATAAACTGAACCGATAAAATATTATTGGTGTATTGTTATTGGATTATTGGGTTGACGGTTTTTAATGGTTTTATAAGAAAAAATTATTAGGTTATTGGTTCGGTTTAATTTTTTCTTATTGGGTTATTGGGTAAACCAATAACCCAATATATATATATATATATATCTTAATTTCTCTAAATTATGAAACCTATTATTTCATTTATACAAACTCTTAAATTCTCCTAATATTTAGTTCAAACTTGAAGATTCGTGTAAATTAAAACACATCATGTAGGATTTTTGGTTACAACTACGATTCAAATTTTTTTTATGTTAGTTACTACTATTTCTATTTTATGAGTATTTTTTTATTGGTTAAATCAAACATCGAATCGATAAGGACTCAAAATCAATAAACCAAAAACCGATAAAAAATATCTTATTGGTTTGGTTATTGGTTTTGCATATTTAAAAATCAAAAATTGATAAATCGAACCGATACTATATAAAACCGAACCAAACCAATCGATACACACCCCTAGGCTGGGGAGCAGCCTATTGTGGGCCGTTGGGATCGACGGGGTCATTTAGGTGATCAAATGGGCGAAACGGTGCGAACGGACCATTTTTTAGCCAAATCAAAGTACTATAACCCACGATTGCGGGGGTGCGCTTGGGGCTCGGGCACTTTTTTGGCCAAAAACTGCTCGAGTTATGTCAGGCAGACTGAGGAGCGGGGGAGTATGGGCCATTGGGGTCGGGGGCGTTTGGGTGGTCAAAAAGGTGAATTAGCGCGAACGGCCTATTTTTGGGCCAAATCAGTGAGCCTTATCCCACGGTTGCGGGGGTGTGCCCGGCGCTTGAGCGTGTTTTGGTCGGACAATCACTCGGTGCATGCCAGGAAGGCTAAAAAGCGGGGGAGTGTGGATCGTTGGGGTCGGCGGGGTCGTTTGGGTGGTCAAATAGGCAAAACAATGCGAACGAGCCATTTTCGGGACAGATCGATGTGCCATAGTCCATAGTTGCGGGGTGCGCCTAGGTCTTGGGCTTGTTTAGGGTAGAAAATAACTCGAGGCGTGCCAGGCAGGCTGAGAAGTGGGGGAGTGTAAGGCGTTGGAGTTGGTGGGGCCATTTTGGTGATCAAACGTGTGAATCGGCGCGAACAGGCTATTTTTGGGCTAGATCGGTATGCTATAGCCCATGATTGCCCGGTGCGCCTAGGGATCGGGCGTGTTTTGGGACAAAAATTGCTCAGGGTATGCCGGCAGGCTGAGGAATGGGGAAGTGTCGGCCGTTGGGGTCGGCAGGGCCATTTGGGTGGTTAAACAGGCAAAACGGCATGAACGGGCCATTTTCGGACCAAATTATCATGCTATAGCCTACGATTGTGGGGATGTGCTCGGTGCTCGAGCATGTTTTGTCTTGACAATCACTCTGAGCGTGCCAAGCAGGCTGAAGAGCGAAGGAGTGTGGGTCGTTGGGGTCGGCAGGGCCGTTTGGGTGGTCAAACAGACGAAACGACATGAATGTGCCATATTTGGGTCAAATCGGTGTGCTATAGCCCACGGTTGCGAGAGTGCGCTTGGTGCCCAGGCGTGTTTTGGGTTAAAAATCGCTTGAGGTGTGCCAGGCAGGTTAAGGAGAAGGGGAGTGTGAGTTGTTGGGGTTGGCAAGGCCGTTTAGGTGGTCAAACGGGCAAAACAACACAAATAGGCCATTTCCAGGACAAATCGTTATGCTATAGTCCACAATTGCGTGGGTGCACCCAGGGCCCGAGCGTCTTTTGGGCCATAAACCGCTCGGGGCACACCAGACAGGTTGAGAAGCGGGGAATTATGGGACGTTGGGGTCGACGGGGCCATTTGGGTGGTCAAACGGGCGAAACGACGCGAACGGGCTATTTTTAGGCCAAATCGATGTGCTACAGTCCACAGTTGTTGGGGTGTGCCCCAGACTCAGGCGTGTTTTGGCTATAAATAACTCAAGGAGTGCCAGGCAGGCTAAGGAGCGGGGGAGTGTGGGCAATTAGGGTCAGTCGGGCCTTTTGGGTGGTCAAACGAGCAAAATAGTGTGAACGGGCCATTTTCGAGCAAAATCGGTATGCTATAGCCCCCGGTTGCGGGAGTGCAACTGGGGCCAAGTGTATTTTAGGATAAAAATTGCTCGGGGCATACCAGGCAGGCTGAGGAGCAGGGAAGTGTGGGCCTTTGGGGTCGACGGGGCCGTTTGGGTGGTCAAAAGGGCAAAACAGCCCGAACAGGCCAATTTCGAGCCAAATTGGTGTGCTATAACCCACGGTTGCGGGGGTGCGCCATAGTCTCAGGTGTGTTTTAGGCTTAAAATCTCTCGGGGTGTGCTAGGGAGGCCGAAGAAAGAGGGAATATAGGTCGTTGGGGTCAGCAGGGTCATTTGGGTGGTCAAACGGGCCGAACGGCGAGAACGGGCCATTTTTGGGCCTAATCAATATGCTATAGCCCACGATTGCAAGGGTGTGTCGGGCGTGTTTTGGGTCAAAAATTGCTCCGAGCATGTCAGGCAGGATGATGAGCGGAGGAGTGTGGGTCGTTGGGGTCAGCGGGGCCGTTTGGGTAGTCAAACGAGCAAAACGGCACGAATGGGCTATTTTTTAGCCATATTGATGTGCTATAGCACACGATTGTGGGGGTACACCCGGGGCTCAGGCATGTTTTGGGCCAAAAATTACTCGAAACGTGCCAGGAAGGATGAGGAGTAGGGGAGTATGGGCCGTTGGGGTTGTTTGGGTGGTCAAACGGGCGAAACGGCATAAACGGGCCATTTTTGGGCCAAATCAGTTTACTATAGCCCACGTTTGCGGGGGTGCGCTGGGTCTCGGGCGTGTTTTGGGTCGAAAATTGCTTGGGGTGTGCCAGACAGGCTGAGGAGCAGGGGAGTGCGAGTCGTTAAGGTTGGCGGGGCCATTTGGGTGCCAAACGGGCAAAACGGTATGAACAAGCTATTTTTCGGCCAAATCGGTGTGTTATAGCTCACGGTTGCAAGGGTGTGCCAGGATACCAGGCGTGTTTTTGGCTAAAAATCTCTCAGGGCATGCCAAGCAGGCTGAGGAGTGGGGGAGTATTGGCCATTTGGGTTGACGGGGCCGTTTGGGTGGTCAAACTGACGAAACTGCATGAACGGGCCATTTTTGGGCCAAATCAGTGTGTTATAGCCCACGATTGCGGGGGTGCGCTTGGGACCCGAGCGTGTTTTGGGCCTAAAATCACTTGGGGTGTGCCAGGCAGGCTGAAGAATAGAGGAGTGTGGGCCGTTGGGGTTGCCGGGGCCATTTGGGTGGTCAAACGGCGCGAACGGGCCATTTCCAGGCCAAATCGATGTGATATTGCCTACGGTTGTGGGGGTGCACCTGGGGCCCGGGAGTGTTTTGGGCCAAAAATCGCTCAAGCAAATCAAACTAACATAAAATTGATTTTTTCGGTTTAAGTTTTAGTCGCTTTTTTTGGATTTTTCATTTTTTTGGGTTTTTTTTATAATCTTTAGTTTTTACAATTATATTGTGATCGAAGACTAGATCAAACATGTTTTCACTCATGTGCTAATGAAAAACCATAATTATGAAAAATGAGGAGCGGAAAACTCTCTTGAAACTAAAAAGTGAGATTAAGAGTGAAAAGTTTAGGTTTTAAGTTTATATGGATTTTCGATCATTTAATTAGCAATTAATGTCCAACATTATAACTTAAAGACCTAAATCTAAATATATATAGGGCAAAATTCAGAAATAGCATACTTATCCCCTTAATTATGAGTTTCATAACAACAACTTCATAATTACATAATATAACAAGTTGTATTTTGTATTTTTGCAAACTGTTTCTACAAAAATACAAATATATATAATTTTTACTGCCCTTATGATGATATGTATTTTGTATTTTTGCAAACTGTTGCTACATAAATAAAAATACATATGCTACAAAATGTAATTTAATAAAAGTGTTGCTATTTTTTGTAATTTAATACTTAAGTATGCTACTTTACGGGCAAAATTCAGAAATAGCATACTTATCCCCTTAATTATGAGTTTCATAGCAACAGTTTCATAATTACATAATACAACAAGTTGTATTTTGTATTTTTGCAAACTGTTGCTACAAAAATACAAATACATATGATTTTTACTGCCCTTATGATCGATATGTATTTTGTATTTTTGCAAACTGTTGCTACAAAAATACAAATACATACAAATGCATATGCTACAAAATGTAATTTGATAAAAGTGTTGTTATTTTTTATAATTTAATATTTAAGTATGATACTTTATGTATTTTATATATCTACATCTACTTTCAAATTATTGAAAATTACTAAAACTAGTTGAAAAAGTAGATTATAATTAATATTTTATGTATAAAAAAGTTCGAATATTATATATATATATATATATATATTATATCGGTTTGATTCGTGTTCGATTTGATTTTTTTTTGTTAACATCAAACCAAATCAAGAATGATCGATTTTTTTTTCTAACGCCAAACCAATCAAACCAAATCATAAATCATTTTTTTTTTAATTTAATTTAATTTAATTTAATTCGCCGAATCGATTTATCAAGATTTGATCTGTAAACTCCTAATTCCACCCACTCACCGACACACACTCACATCCACACCCACTCCTCCATTATTCAATCACACTCGCAACAAAATATACACCGCACACAAAACACGCACAGACGGCTGGCAAAAGAAAGAGGGGGAGAAAAGACAGCAACCAACAACAATAACACACAATACACTCCAATTCTCCATTGAAATACACACTACAAGATATACACAGCAACAACACAGCGATGGGGGTATTAGTGAGAATACATTCACTGGAAATTTGAAAACACACACACACACACAGAGTAGAAATCGAGAGAGTAGAGAGGGAACTGGGGGAGAAGATCGTCAGTGGGAAAATCAAGAGTAGAGAAAAGAGATTATTTCAGAGAGAGTGAATCGAGGGAGAATTGAGATAGAGAAAACGAGCGAGAGAGGGAGAGTTACGGCAGAGAGAAAGGTCTTTCCGGCGAGGCATCACTGAAAACGTTGCCGCGGTCAGGTTCTCTCTGTTTTTCGTCATTGTCGGAGCTCGCCGGAGTTACGACGCGACGGGAACGACGACCCCAACTCTAATCCGACCGAATTGGACCGACTTTAGGAAAACGGTGGAAACAGTAACGGGCAGATATTGAGGTTGTTTTGTTCGTATTGAGTTTTTTTCTGCGGGTTTTTGAATCAGTTCGGGTTGCTGTTCTCGATACCGAGTTGAGTTTGGTCGTTGTTGAGGTTTGATTCGGGGTATTCCGGTGGCAGCCGTCGAACAATTTGCGGATTGAAATAAAATTGAGGTCCAATTCTTCAACTTTATTCTTCTTTTATTTCATCTTAATGTGGTGTGTTGATGCTATAATTGTGTGACCCGTATGATGGATGATGTGACTTTGATAAGTTGATTGAATAATATTAATTTGTGTGGCTTGTTGTTTGACTCTGTATTGAATTTAATTAGTCACATTGTTTGGGAGTGAAGTGGGTGCGGAAATTGAAAAATTGATAAAGAGCGCGCATTAGTATCTAAATTCTAAATCTTAATTTGTTCTGAATCTTTTATTTGGGACTGAGCGAACATTTGCCAGCATATAAAATAATCTTGCATTATTATCTTTTCTTTTATCCTAGTGACTCGTGATTCTTTCTGCAAACGGATTTCTTCTGTCACAAGTAATTAACCAAGTTGTTGATGAATTACTCTACCACTGACCTATGACAGACATCTAGGAGCCAGCTCCAGCTCCGCTTCCCTGGTGTCATTGCCTCCTCCCTAACCTCAAATGTAACAAGGATTTCTTTAAGCTTATACTTTCCTTTGCCTTCGATTGTATTGATTACCAAAAGGGAGTTCACGTCTTTCCCCACTATTACTTTCTTCTACATCTTGGAGGCCACCTAAACCATTCAATAAAAGAGATGGATTTGAGTCTTAAATGTTGTCAGCTTGAAAGGTGTTTCGAGCTTGGACTTAGGTATAGTCTTAGCCTACTTTGAAATAGCCCAATTGTCTGGAAGGCAGCTCTTGGCTGTGTATTCACAAAGAAAATTCCTAGCCCTCATAGTCAAATTCTACCAGTCAAGCAGTCATTACAGAGACTCTTTAGGGTGGTTTGGTACTCTGACTAAATTATCCAGGGATTATAAGCCCATACTAATTTATCCCACCTAAAAGATGGGATAAAATAATCCCAAACTGGATGGGATAAGTGGCTAAGTGGATAAGATTTATAAACACCCCGCGAATAAACAAGCCTTTCAATAATATTCCAGGTTAAGCCCCTATATGGTTTTATTGAACTACAAAATCAGAACAGAAAACTCATGAATAAGAACAAAAACAGAGTGCCTGTGCTTTTTGCATTCAAGATGATGATGGGGATTTGATTTATGCAAAAGCTAAAGGATTAGGTGTCAGTTCTAACACCCAGGCAGAGATGGAAGCAATAAAAGATGCTTTGCATTACATGTAAGAGCAGGAAATCAGGGAGGTGATAATAGAAACTGACTCCCTAGTACTAATAAGGATGATAAACAATCAATGGAAAGTACCCTCAGAGTTAATTGAGCAGATTTAAGACATAAGGGCAAGGGCTAACACAGTTGCAACATACATTCAGAGAAGGAAACATAGTAGCAGATGTCCTAGCTAATGAAGTAATTGAATCACAAATTGTCAGAGACTATCATAGTTTCTATGAGCTACCAGTAAGGGTAAAAAAGCATATTAACTTGGATAAAACACAAATCCCCAATCTGAGGATCAGAACAAGGAAGATCAATACATATGCATAATATCAACAATCAAGCAATTGAAAGGAAGTCACATAAAGAGCAAGGAAAAGTAGGGGGTCCCAAATATTACAAGCCCACGAGATTTAAGCAGGGGAACAGAGATTGTTTGACCACTAATAACAACTACTCTACTGTGCTAACACTAGCTAGATTCTCTAACAATCTAAAACCTTTATCAAAGATAAGGGAAGATGGAGCTTCCCTTCACAGTAGGTCAATCTTGTCAGTGTTTAAGGAACAACAATACCTGCAAAGTAAAAACAACTTGGTCAATACAGGTAGCTCAAAAATCAGTTTAATGGATGAAAGAGGAAGAAAAGAATACTTATAATGCATCGAGAAGAGGACATACTAAACACATATTGCCAACACCATGGGGATGAACTCCAGCTAATTGAAACACCAAGAGATCAGCTAAGAGCAAGAAGGAGAAGAAAAAGAAGATCAGATATGAAAGACTCACTAGATTCAAGTGAAGACGATAGAAAGAGCATGAACACAACAAGACAATGGTGGAGCTGAAAGATAACCCATAGCAGATACAACACAAACTTTCGATTTACACCGGAGAAGAACAAAAAGTGGAGGCGGCGAAAATGGCAAGAGAGGAGTATTGAGTACTCTATACAAGAGATGCCTTTTATTCATTTTTTAGAAACTTCTCATCTTTCTTGTACGGGTCGGGTCAAGTGTTGGATTTGGATCAATATTTTAAATTTGGGCCTGAATTGTTTTTGTGGATTATCAGTGATAAATAAAATGATCCAGAAATGGGCCAAAAATTTCAATTAGAAAAAAGATTGACGAGTTTCTTTGAAGACATCAACTTTGTTTATATCCCTCGTGGACAAGGGCGGAGCTACACTGTAGCAAGCTTGGTCAGATGAACAACCTTCGTCGGAATTTTTTTTCGAATATATAAATTAAATGTAATAGTTTCTGAATATATACAAATAGCTGAAAAACCTTTATACACAAAGCAACAATAGTCTAGTGGTTGAAGGTGTGCAAACTCACCCCAGCTGTCTGGGTTTGAGCCTCATGTCCAACAATCTTTTGTCTTTGGGGCTTAAAAAGTATGATTTTCTTTTTAATTTGATTTTTTTGTAAAGCAAAATTTTGACAATCTGCGCCCCTCTTAGGGCTGGGTTGGGTCACTATTTTAAAGGCCCTTTAGTTAAAAGGGCTAGCCCGTCCTAGCACATTTAATTCTCTACCCGCTAGGGTTGGGTTGGGCTAGCCCATTTTGACAGCTCTACAATGGAGCAACACTTTGATCTACCTTATATCCCTGTATAAAAGGTACAATGCATTCTTATTTTTTATTAGATCGTTTTATTTGAGTTAACAAATCATATTTTTATTATGTTTTCTCTTTTTATTTCTTCTTACATTAATAGATATTGTTTGAGCTTTTCGTGATTTTATTCTTAGGTTTTTCGGGAGGAATTGAAGCGGAAAATAGCAAGCTTTTCTTTATACGTAGGAAAAAACAGATTTAGGTATAAAATATTTACGAATTAAAATTTTGAGAGTATCTATAATTAAAGAGATAAATTTATTTGTGATTTGAGTTAAGTTTTTAAAATTTCAGTATATTTTTTAAGTTTATAATACATAAATTATCGTGTATTCTTGATAGAGTGTTGCTAATTAAGAAGTTCTTTTGTGAAATTTTGATATACCTTTTGATTAAAGGGATAAATTTGCTTGTGATTTGATGTAAGTTTTTCTAAAATTTTTAATATGTTAAATTTGCTTATGATTTAAGGTAAATTTTCTAAAATTTTAGTATGTTCTTGAAGTTTATAATAATAAATTATTATATATTCTTGATAGATAATTGCTAATTGAGAAGTTTTTGGTGAAATATAAATAGTATCTATGCTTGAAAAGACAAATTTTCTTGTGATTTGAGGTAAGTTTTCTAAAGTTTAATATGTTTTTTTATATTTACAATAATAAATTATGGTATATTTTGATAAACAATTGTTAATTGAGAAATTTTCTTTTGTGATTTTAGTATGTTCTTCAAATTTAAAATAATAAATTATCATATATTCTTGATAGATGATTGCTAATTGAGAAGTTTTTATGATTTTTGTTTAGAATAACTCATATATATATAATTAATTATTTGAAATAATCTTATTTGTAATTTTGACCAGATTGATGTTAGTATGTTACATTTCGCCACAAGAAAGTGGTTAGTCATTCTAATTTTATATGAATTCTCTTTTAAAATTTAATTATATGCAATTATTTCAATTATGAATAACCAATGAAATTTGACGTATTATCATTATTTTTAATAATTAGCTTTAATGTTTGTCCTTTTTTTTTTTTTGCACAAGTGATATCATTTATATAGATATAAAATTTATTCTAATGTCAATTATCATTTTCTAATAATCAATTTTCTCTTTTATATATAGCTTGTTATTGATTAACGAGAGAGACAGTGCAAAGCTATTGCACTAATCTAGTAAATATATATAGTAATAGTAATTATAATAATTGGACCCAAAAAGACGAGCAATGCCTACAACACCAACTTATGGCTCTTCCAGTTTGCTCGAGTCAGACTCCCAACGCCATCTGATCAAGGAGGTATGTTAGCATCGATTATATGTAGTGTTTTCAAATGGCGATTGAGAGTTTTGTGGAACTAAATTGAAATTACTAATGGGTAATATTTATTTGTGGCACGATATGTAGGTGAGAAGTCACGAGGTTGCTATTGCCGAGCTTAATAACCTTCCTGCTTCTCGGGTGTGTTTTTCTTGTTTTCTGGAATTACATACTTACTGTTTACCCTCGAAATCAATACACTTTAATTGATATGAGGTTAAAAGCCTGGGTCTTAATCTAACCTTTGTTTTAAATTCGTTTACCAGCTGTTTGAAGTTTTCACCCTGTATACTTGGGTTCGTTTACCAACTGTTTGAAGTTTTCATGTTGTACACTTGGGGTCATTACACGGACTAAATATCCTGTGATTATAGTTTTGGATTGTAATTCATGCACTAATTTATCTGACTTGGGAGTTAGGATAAAATCATCTCACGCTGGATGGGATAAGTTGGAATATTCCATGATTAATCCTGGGATCAGATTTATTTGGGATAACTTTATACCGTTTACCAAACAACCCCTTATAACTTGCTGTGTACATGTATGAGAGATTGATGACTTTTGTTATTTTCTACTACCACATGAATACGGCTTCCTCATGACCAAAACTGAAAAAGAATCTGATGAGAGTTGCTATTATCAATTTTCATTGTTTGATTATAGGGCTTTATCAAATTAGTTGGAGGTTGCCTCTTGACAATTTGTATACTCTGGGTGTGTTTGGTATGAAGGAAAACATTTTCCAGTTTTCTTATGTTTGGTTGGCTTATATGTTTTGGAAAATGTTTTCCAAACCAACTTAAGTATGGAAAACATTTTCCAAAACTCTCTTTCAACCTCATTTTAAAGTTGAAATATTCATACAATTCTCAAAATCATCTACCCTGCCCCCAATACCCTATCACCCCGACACTACCCCCACCCCATCCCACCCCTACCCCTACCTCTACCCCCACCCCCACCCCCACCCCACCTTTACTCCCACCCCACCCCAAAATTCAATTGTTTTAAAAATTATTTCAAATTTTTTTCTTAGTCCATCCTCTACCCCCACCCCTACCCCACCCCACCCTTACCCCTACCAGCCCCCCTCCAAAAACAATATTTACATTTTATTAAAAAATTCAAACTTTTCTTCTACCCTTACCCCCTAACCCCCCTTACCAGCGCCCTCTCCCATCCCTTCCCCCTCCTCAACCTCAAAAAAAGAATTATTTTTAAAAAGTTTTCAATTTCTTTCTTCCCCCTTCCCTCTCACTCCCCTACTCTGACCCCCAGCTCCTACTAACCCCCCTCCCCTCCCGTTAATTTTTTAATTTTTTTTCTTAACAAAAAAAATTCAAAACTTTTTCTTACCCCCCACCCCTACTACCTATTTTGACACCCCCCAACGACCCGCCAACCAACCCCGTTCCCAAAAAAGGATTTAATTTTTTTAATTTATTTTTTAAAAAAGGATTCTAAAATGTATTTTTACGCTTTAGCTAAACACTAAAATGTTTTGGGCTATTTCAAAGTAGGCTAAGACTATACCTAAGTCCAAGCTCGAAACACCTTTCAAGCTGACAACATTTAAGACTCAAATCCATCTCTTTTATTGAATGGGTTAGGTGGCCTCCAAGATGTAGAAGAAAGTAATAGTGGGGAAAGACGTGAACTCCTTTTTGGTAATCAATACAATCGAAGGCAAAGAAAGGTATAAGCTTAAAGAAATCCTTGTTACATTTGAGGTTAGGGAGGAGGCAATGACACCAGGAAAGTGGAGCTGGAGTTGGTTCCTAGATGCCTGTCATAGGTCAGTGGTGGAGTAATTCATCAACAACTTGGTTAATTACTTGTGACAGAAGAAATCCGTTTGGGGAAAGAATCACGAGTCACTAGGATAAAAGAAAAAGATAATAATGCAAGATTATTTTATATGCTGGCAAATGTTCGCTCAGTCCCAAATAAAAGATTTAGAACAAATTAAGATTTAGAATTTAGATAAACTAGTAAATCCAAGTTAAGAGATCTATATATACACACACAAGCACACATTGATGTAAAATAAGATACACGATAAAGAGATTGAATAGATAATGAAGAAATGGATGGCGATATAGAAGAAAGAAAGAAACAATCCCACAATTGAAGTAAATTAGAGACAAATATAGATTTGTAATTCCCTAATTTGATCAAACAATTACATGATTGAATTCACGGGAGAAGAGAATTGAACCCCTACATGAATAATCTTACCAAAAGATAATCAATAGAGATCCAATGTAGAGATGAATGGATTCAACCCATAAACCTTACCAAGAGTGTTAACCTAAAAATATTGTCTATCTTACAAATGTTCATCATATTCTATTTATACTACTAGGGCTAACTTAAAATAAGGAAAGACGTAAATGCCCCTTAATTACATGTACATTATACTATGATCAAAAGAACCTAAAATATAATGTTATCTTTTCTTATATTGGTTCTTTGGCTCCCACACTCTCTTGAAACACTCTAGGCTCTTGATGTCAAGTTGAAATCTTTTAACGCAATAATTACTTCCCGAACTTGCATCATTCTCTCCATGTTGAAAAGAATTCGACCTCGAATTCGTGCCGTGCAAATCATAGAGGAAAATTATTACGTAAGCCAAAAAATAATCTTTCAAATAAGTCACATACCACTCCCAAAAATACGCACTTTTGTGATAGAGCAAGAATCATGAAGTCCCATAAAAATCTACTTTTCAAACATAGTATCAAGAACTTGACTCAAAAGTATACACAATCATAAAAAAGGTTAAAGAAATTAATAATTCTACACGTTAGAACTTTCAAGTCAAAACTAGTTTCTTCATCAACTTGGGACCTAATAGTTCCTCAGTTCACAATTTAATTGTACTTTTCTAACCACAAGATTAAGAAAACTAACGATATCATTCATAAACCTTAAATATAAGTATGCATTCCTGGGATCAAACACAAACATCAGTCTTACCTGAGGTAGTGGTATGGTCCGCGTACACTCTACCCTCCCCAGACCCCACTATGTGGGAATACACTGGGTATGTTGTTGTTGTTGTTGTAACTTACAACATGAAGCAAATAACAATATTAAAGGATACTTACCAATCATAACAAAGTTGCTATTGTATAGGTCAGAGACATAGAAATTTATCTTCATGGCTTTAGAAAGTCCAAAAATAAGCACTAGCCATTTCAACAATTCATTCTTGGATTTAAAAAACAAAGATACCTCAATTTTTTTGTAGCCCAAGAAGATGCTTCCAAGTATCCTGCCTCTTTGTAGATTTTCTCTTGATGGTGTTTCACAAATAGATCAATAAGGTTAGTAAACTTATCAAAAGAAGAGTTATCGCATTTACGCCCTTAGATATTTGACAATGCTTCAAATAGATCATGTTTACAATTCTTTCTAGAAGCATTCAAAAATTCAACCCAAAAATTATCCTCAAAAGCAAGGTTAGAGCAAGTAAATAAATTGACACAAAAACTAGCATCTATCAATTTACTACTACAATCGCTTGTGCCTCCCATATTCTTTATAGATGTTCGTCAATTTGGAGGACTTTCCAACACAAGACGGGGGTTAGCTTGCTAACATCCAAACAATTAGCACCCTCAAACAAGTCACAAGAATCATTTTCACAAGTTATGCACTCCTTAAATTTTGGATCATCACTTTCATCAAGTGGCATATGAGTAAACAAGGAATGTATCATTCAATTGAAAATCATCAAAAAGAGGATTATTGAAAATTTTAAAATTTTGACTTTCTTTAAGCTCAAAATGACTATCATCACACTTTTCATGCTCCATTTCAGGAGTACTACGACGTAGAATATTCATGTCCTTACGAGATAAAGAATTGTTTCAATAAAATTCACTTGCAAAGAGACAATCATCATCAATCACATTTTTAGTGTTCCGAGTAGCTAAAGAAGAAATATATTCATCTTCATCACTATAATTCATGGAAACACTGTTTTTTCATATTTGACGTAACACTAGCTTGAAACATTTTAAGCTCACAATCAATAACAATTTTAGCTTCCCAATCATATTCAACTAGTGTATGATCATCATTCATTTGTTTATTGACACAAAGTAAAGAATTAGTAACCTCACCAAAAGATGGTCTAACATTCACACTCAAGGCACTATCAAGTTCATTTGAAGTAACTAAAGAGTAAGGATTAACCTTTTTACCTTGATGAACACTTAAAGAATTCTTTACCTTGATTTTCTAAAATTAAGTTTACTTGCTCTCTTGAAGCAGTCCCAACTTGACTTGCTTCTTTTGATTCTTGAATTTCTTTCCATGTTGAATTGTTCTTTTTGTGCTCTTCTTCAAGAATACCTATAAAAGAAATGGAAACACTAGAAGAGGTAGATTCAAAATGGTAGAGTTAGAATAAGAATTCTTCTCACCCACACTCTCTTGTTTTTCTATTATCTCATTTTCTTTTCTCACACTTGCTTCACTTTTCTTTTTTCTTCTTGTGAGAATTCACTCTCATATTTCAACTTTCTTTTCTTTGTGCTTGTAACCACTCATTCACTTCATTCCAAATATCTTTTTCTTTTTGCTCTCTTGAATTGTCACTATTCACTCCTTTATTCCTCTTTTTTTTTTCTTTCTCGTTCATTTCATTAGGGGTGCAATAGGCTCCAAGGATCCCCCTTGAGTCATTGGGATGACTCTTCACATCAAGTTTCAACTTGGCATTTTTAGAAGCTTTAAAGACTTTACTTGAATTGTTGGAAGGACTTTGCATATCAAATTTCAAGTTAGTAGTCTTCATTTTCACTTTCTTGACTTTCTCATTTGTTATTGAAGATTCCATAATGACCATGAGAGTTAAGGCATGCCTTCGTGCTATAGAATCTACAACAACAAACTTTTGAAATTTCTATCAAACCAAAATTTATTATGTTTGAACTAAGGAGCTCCTAAACACACCAAACAAGTAGACAAAGGATCCCATCACACCAAATTCCACCCTTGATAGCTTCCATGGTAAGCAATGATCTTCACTTCTTTGTCAACCACCCTTCCACCAAAATTATATGGTGAACTTTTTGTGTGACAAGGTATTCCCAACCACTCAACTAAAGAAGGATCAATGAAGTTGGTATAACACAATTTATCTACGCCCAAGATGTAATCAAATGTTTAACTGCTCTCATATCCCTCCACAATGACATCAAATTTAATCAAACTTTCATTAGCTCTTATTCTCGTAGAAGCACTATTATAATAATGATGTAAAACTTCACAACAATTCTTACTAAAAGTAGAATTATAAGATGAAGCTCTCCTTTCTCTATTGACATTCAAATCTCCATTGTAATTCCTTGAACCAATATAAGACATAATTATGACAAGAAAAGTGGTTGATAAAATAATGAACCTCACAAGTCAGTCCCTCACGTGTATAACTCAAATGATGACGCTCAATTTTCTTTCCGCTCGTTCATACTCAAAGGCCGTAGGGTTTAGTGCCACACTCAAATGATCTCACCACTCAATCCTTTTACCACTCAAGAGTATTTCATAGTCTCTTCACGGTTCTACAATCTCAAATAATCTCAAAGTAAGCTTTCAAGTATCTGTTTGAAGTGGAGTTTATGTCAATAACAAAGAAGGAAAACACACATTAACGAACAAGGAATGAAGTAAACACACAACCAAACTAAAAAGAGAAAAGTACGAAAGAAATTGACACGAAATGAAATATGAACACAAAAATAACTACATAATACAAGTAGAACTAATACTTGATATAATCTAGCTAAAGAAATTGACATACAATATGATTTACCCATAAATCAAAAAACTCAAATTTTAGAGTTTGGAAAGAAAGATCACTCAAAACAAAAGTGTAATTTGAACAACTAATTACATGATCGAATTCAAGGAAGAAGAGAATTAAACCCATACATGAATAATCTTATCAAAAGATATTCAAGAGAGATACAATGTAGAGACAAAGAGATTCAACCCATAAACCTCATCAAGAGAGTTAACCTAAAAATATTGGCTACCCTAAAAATGTTCATCATATTCTATTTATACTATTAGGACTAACTTAAAATAAGAAGAGACATAAATGCTCGTTAATTACATGTACATTATACTATGATCAAAAGAACCTAAAATATAATGTTTATCTTCTCTTGTATTGGTTCTTTGGCTTTCATACTCTCTTGAAACATTCTAGGCTCTTGATGTCAAGTTGAAATCTTTTAATGTAATAAGTAGTTCCCGAACTTGCATCAGCACATCCCTACACATTGAGTAAAACATTGAACCAAAAATCCTTTGAAATCTCCATTACGTTGATAGGATTGATATTGATCGCCTATGTGTTGCAGCTTTGGCACACGCAAGCGGGCACGATCTAGCAAGTAATATAGTAGCTCTTTGAGAGCAAGATGTCGAACCTACAGGGACTTGTTGTTTAACTATTCATTAGACTAAAATAGTTCCAATTACATATTCAAGCGGTGAAATTTAGAGATATGATGGTTTTAAAGTATAGACTTACTATGAACTAAACTAATACCTTGGGTTATGAACAATAACAAGGAGGATTCTTGGGTCAAGACATAATTCACGATCATGCATAGTTATGGTTTCTAGCTGATTTATGGGGTTGTTAGTATAACTCGGGAATGGCCATCCTCTTAGTCGTCTACCCAAATTAGTCTCACAACTACATCGTTGAGCGGGGATGCGAGTCTCTAATTTAGATGCAATTGCTTATCTTTCCGTTTCATAACTAAGTGGGGCCATTATGTATATCTTTGTCCTAGCCGCAAATCACTCATTTACAATTAGCCTCTAATTAATAAAGATAAGATCCACACTTCCTACGTTCTTCATTCCATCCCTCCGCTCCTATAGTCAATTCACTTTAGAACTATAGATTTACCTTAATGGTAGCTAATCATTAAAGTAGTGAGTGTGTGAACATAAGAACATCACATGATATGATAAACATATAAATCGAGTATAAAACCAAACTGCACAATCTTGTTTATTGCCTCAACCCTAGAATAAGAGTTTCTTAGCCATTCATAATCTTACATGAAAATTATAAAACAACCATTAAATAGTAAAATTAGGAGAGTTTAAAGTTACAAAACAAGAACCCTTGTTCTAGCCTCCTTGAGGTGTGTTGTGAATTCGGTTGGTTTTGTTCCCAACATTAACCAAGTAGAAAACCAAGTGTTAGCTTTCTTGAATGTATTTTTCTCCCGAGTTGTTGCTTGTGTTGTGGTATGGGTACAACAAGCTCAAGACCATTCACACGCAGCCAAGCTCGGAAGTTACAAAGACTTCAAGGCATGTACATGAATATGGCCGTGTGTGAGTGTTTTATAAATCCATCTAAGGGATTACATATTTTGAAGTGTGAAGAGGGACTTTGAAGTGTAATAAACTTACACTCCAAAGCCGCCCTTTGGACCAAGGATAAGTTGGTCATTTTCCACTCCTTTTGTGATGTACTATATATAGAACATATTAGGGTTATTTTAGGCTTAGTTCATTATTGATATGGATACAAGACTTGTAATATTTTAGACTTCTCTCTCTTCTCTCTTGAGGGAAACCCGGAACTTGTACAAGTGTGGTTACACTTGTGTTGTGCTTTGGCTAGAAACTTGGGTACTTGAGGTTGTTTGAGTTCCTATTAGGTCCAAGTAAGGGTTTGGTGTAGATATCTATTGTTCTTAGGGTTCTTTCATTTGATACATATTAGGGTTCTTAGATGATTAGATATTGAATGTCAAACTATCTATCTATTTTTGTTGTAATCTTGTTGTTGTTCCCTCTTAATCTAGTGGAAACCGTGTGTGGCATTAATTCTATATTGTTGTTGCTCTCTTATTTTTGTTGTTGGCTGATTTTGTATCATTTGGTTTCAAAGCTCAAGGTTTGATTTTGTTCCAACAAAATCAAATCTTGGGAAGATCTTACCAAACGTAGTAACATTGTGTTGTATCTTGGTCGAGAAGTGATTTGTGTTCTTGAAGTGTCTTGGCCGAAACTTGTGACTAGATCTAGAAGTATTTTGTTTGTTTTGAATGTTTCTAGTGTTAGCTTTTTCATCATTAACACTAAAAGTGTCTAGATCTAAGGTTTGAGCTTATATTGTTGAAATTGTTGTTGTGTACTTGAAGTTTGCCCGTGTGTTGTGACCTTGTTGTGGTGGATTGAAGTTGAACGTTGGATGTTGCTGTTGTTCTTGGTGTTGTTGTTGTGTTCTTGAAGTTCTTCATCACATTCATCATTTTGTTAAACACTAAAAGTGAGCCTTAGATCTAAAAAGGTGAAAGAAAAGGTTGTAGTACTTGTTGGTCATAGAACTTGCTTACATCACTCAAAAGACTTGACATCTACTTTTCAACTACTTTCCCATGTTTTGAGGAACAAGTACAAGTCAAGACTTTTGAGTTTGAATTTGAAAGAAAAGGCTCCAAGACTTGTGGTTCCCTCCAACATCCAATTTCATTATTCTAAATTGTGCATTGACCAAAATCTCAAATCGGCAAATAAATTTGTTTGAAAACCGCAACCAATTGAGGGGTGACACGTCATCATTTTACTATTCACACGCCAACTTTGAGCTCAAACTTGGATTCTTAGTTTCTCATTGTTAATTCCTTAGTTTCGTTTAATTGATCCTAGTACTTTAACAAGCTAGTAAACTCCTACTAGGTTGTCAATTAGTTCTTAAATCCGTTGCTGCGTGTCTACGTTCTTTGAGTGCTTTTATCTTTTTGATTCGTTGTAAATTCTTGGTACAAGTCCGATGAGAATTCTTTGAGTCTTCAAACGAGAATCTACTCCGGACAAGAGCATGCTCATCCCTTGAATACTCACGGGTTACTAGCCAACTTACAACACTTGTGAAACTAAGTGTGAGGTGATTCAAAGAGTGTGAGTGTGGTGAGGCTCTTTTGAACTAATTGTTTTTTGTTTTCTAGGTATTCATTTAGGTGCCTTGACAATGGAAGGAACCGCGTCTCAAACCGTGGATAACAATACTCTTGATACTATGAGAACCTCTGTTGAGGCTATCACCCGAACACTTGAAAGATTGGGCACAGAATTTGGAACAATGAAAAGGGATTTGGTAACAATGAAGGGGGATATGTCGACAATGAGTGGGAGGTTAGAACAAGTGGAGAGTCAAAGGAACTCTCGCCCTTCTACGCCTCAACATGTTTCTTCAAGTGGACATGACCGAAACTCATCCGCCACCATCACTCCCGAGACCTTACATCAAATGCTAAATCCACCAAAAGCTCCACTAAATGCCACAAGCCAAGCTACTTCTTTCCCTCAAAACCAAGATTCCAATAGACCATTCCATTCCCAATCTCCTCAAGTCCCACAAGGACTTGGTCGTCAATTACCTCCACTAAATCCGAACCCTCCCTTCCAAGCTCCACTCATCCAAAGACCACTACCACCACTAAATCCAATTCCTCCAAACCAAGTCCCACTTAACCAAAACCGTCCCGTCCACTTTGAGGAATATAGTAGAGAGGAACATGAAGCGTATGGAGTGTATGATGATGCTTATATAAAGGAGGAGGAGATGAGAGGAGGCCGTATGGATCAATGGGGATACCGAGGACATGGGGAAGAGTTGGTCCATGGAACCAACAAGTGAACCGCCACCAATATAGGGATGTAGGCATCAATACCATCAAGTTGAGTCTTCCAATCTTCAAAGAAGAAAGTGACCCCGAGGCCTACCTTGCTTGGGAATCATCTTGTGACGAGATCTTTCAAGTCAATGATATCTCGGAGGATAAGAAAAGTTGCTATGCCGTGGCTCATTTTGAGGGATATGCTAACACTTGGTGGGAATATGTCGAGCGTTTTGGGAATGAGTTGATTGAAGGCCAACCACCACCTTGGTTTAGGTTGAGGCATCTCATGAGGCAACGATACCTACCCGAGAGCTATAGACATGAGCTCCTTGCCAAGTTGTACAATTTGAGGCAAGGAAGCAAAAGTGTTATGGCCTACTATGATGAGTTTCAACAACTCATGTTGAAGCTTGATCATCGGGGAGAACAAATTGGTCATGACATCATTCGGTTCAAGGGTGGGTTGAACGAGGACATTTTCACTCACTTGACTCTTCACAAATTTGATACCATTGATGGTACCTTTCAAGCGACCCTAGAGATTAAAAAAGAGCTCAAAGAGAGATCTACATACAAGGCAAGGGGACAAGCATCCTCGGGTTGGCCTAGAAACAAGGAGATGGCTCAATCCTCCTCGGGTTAGCCCAAGAACAAGGACCAACCCATCAATGCAAGGCAACCCGAGACCAAAACAGTCCCAAAATACCCTCCAAGACAAGATGGAAACAAGTATCCTAATCCTAAGGGGTTTCAATGTTTCAAGTGCCAAGGTTGGAGACATAAAGCTAATGAATGTCCAAACCGACGAAATGTGATCCTTAGGGAAGGTTATACTATCTTGGAGAGGAAGTAGGTATTGAAGCGGAGGAGAATGAGGCCGAGCCTCAAGATGGAGAGCACAATGAGAATGAAGTGCAAGAAGAAGATGATGGAGAAAGATACTTGGCTGCACGAGGGTGAGTGTCTAGTTCCAAATTTTATGGTGAGACGAGCCATGATTAGTAAGGTAATAGATGATCTTAGTCAAAGGGAGAATCTATTCCATACTAAGTGCCTTCTGAAAGGAGGTGTTTGTACCATGATGATTGATAGTGGGAATTGTGCAAATGTTCATAGTGCCACTATGGTGGATTTTTTGAAACTACCTACTACTCCACATGCTAGTCCTTACAAGTTACAATGGTTGAACGAGTATGGAGAATTGAAAGTCACAAGGCAATGTGTAATTCGGTTTAAGGTGGGAAACTACCATGCTGAAATGCTTTGTGATGTGATTCCGATGCAAGCATGTTACTTGTTGGGTAGACCTTGGCAATATGATAGGTCTACCAAACATGATGGGAGGACCAATCGGTACTCCCTTGCGATGGATGGCCGAAAGTTCACACTTCACCCTCTCTTGCCATCACAAGTGAATGAATTGCATCAAAAGATCAGAGAGTTGAAGGAAAAAGACAAGAAACCCGAGAGTGAAAAAATGAGAAAACCCGAGAGTGGGAAAATGAAGGAAGCCGAGGGGGCCTCAACTTCAAAGGGCAAAGGTAATGTGGTGATGTTGGCTAGGAGGAAAGAACTCTTCTTGGAACATGATGAGAATACACCTATGCTTCTCTTGGTTCATTGTTTTAACACTAACCCCTCTAATTCTTCTATTTCTCCTTTTATTTCTCTTGTTTTGCAGAATTATAAGGATGTCTTTCCCAAAGAACTTTCGTAAGGGTTACCCCACTTCGGGTATTGAACATCAAATTGACCTTGTGCCGGGATCACAATTGCCAAGCAAGCTGGCTTATAGAAGTAACCCTACGGACACTAAGGAGCTTCAATGTCTAGTTGAGGAACTTCTCAACAAAGGGTACATCAAAGAGAGCATGGGTTCATGTGTGGTTCCGGTGTTGCTAGTGCCGAAGAAAGACGGAACATGGCGCATGTGTGTGGAGTGCCAAGCGATCAAAAAAATTACGGTAAAGTATTGCCATCCCATTCCTAGATTGGATGATATGCTTGATGAGTTGAATGGTTCTTGTATGTTTTACAAGATTGATCTTAGGAGTGGCTATCACCAAATTAGAATGCAACCCGGTGATGAATGGAAAACCCCCTTTCAAGACCAAATTTGGTCTCTATGAATGGATGGTTATGCCTTTCGGCCTAACAAATGCCCCAAGCACTTTCAGTTAATGAATCATGTGATGAAACCGTTCATTGGAAAGTTTTTTGTTGTTTATTTTGATGGTCTTGGTCTATAGCAAGTCACTAGATGTGTATGTATTGCATTTACAAAGTGTCTTTGATGTCCTTAGAAAGGAGAAATTGTATGCTAATCTTGAAAAGTGCTGCTTTGGTGTTGATGAAGTTGTTTTCTTGGATTTTGTTGTGAGTGAGGGGTCGAAGTGGATGAATCCAAGATAGACGCTATTAAAAATTGGCCAACTCCACAATCCATTAGTGAAGTCCGAAGTTTTCATGGATTGGCTAGTTTTTATAGGTGGTTTGTCAAAGGGTTTAGCACCATTGCCGCCCCCTTGACCGAGGTCATTAGAAAGGATCAACCCTTTAAGTGGGGTGATGAACAAGCTAAGGCCTTTGAAGCCTTGAAATCTATGCTCATCTCCGCACCTTTGTTACAATTACCCAACTTTGATAAAATGTTTGAAGTTGAATGTGATGCTAGTAAGGTAGGTATAGGGGCTGTTTTGATGCAAGACCTTAAACCCATTGCCTACTTTAGTGAAAAGCTCAAGGGTGCGACTCTAAATTATTCCACTTATGATTTAGAGTTATACGCCTTAATTAGAGCTTTGGTTAATTGGCAACACTAGTTGTGGCCCAAAGAATTCGTGATCCGAACGGATCATGAATCCTTGAAGCACCTTCGGGCCCAAGACAAGCTCAACAAACGGCATGCTAGGTGGATTGAATTCCTAAATACCTTCCCTGATGCTAGAAGGCAACAACCTTGCCTTCTAAGTTGATGGGATTTGAGAGCGTAAAATCATTGTATCCCGAGGATCCTCACTTTGCTCCTATCTTTAGGGAATGTGAAGAATTGGGTAGGGAGAAGTGGCTCATGAATGGGGGATCAAATCTTTATTCCAAGTTTGACGGTTACTTGTTCAAAGGAAGACGGTTGTGTGTGGCTTCTAGTTCTTGGAGAGAGTTATTTGTAAGAGAAGCACACGATGGTGGCCTAATGGGGCACTTTGGGGTTGTGGAGGAACAATTCTATTGGCCTAAGGTGCGTAAAGATGTTGCTAAAATTTGTGGCCAATGTATGGATTGTAGGAGTGCTAAGTCTCGACTCCTCCCTCAAGAGTTGTATACCCTGCTTCCCACTCCTTTACGTCCTCGGCTTGATATATCTATGGATTTTGTCTTGGGATTGCCGAGGACTAGAAGAGGTATTTGTTGTGGTTGACCAATTCTCCAAAATGACACATTTCATTCCATGCTCTAAAAGTGAGGATGCATCTAGTGTAGCCTCTTTATTTGTTGAAAATGTTGTCAAGTTGCTTGGTGTTCCGAGGACCATTGTGAGTGATAGGGACTCTAAGTTCCTTAGTCACTTTTGGAAGTCAATGTGGGGTAGGCTTGGCACAAGGTTGCTATTCTCAACATCTTGCCACCCACAAACCGATGGCCAAACGGAAGTAGTGAATAGGACCTTGGGTTCTATGCTACGATCCATGGCTAAAGGTAAAATAACTTCGTGGGAGGATCACCTACCCTTGGTAGAATTTACTTACAATTGTGTTATACACAACTACGGGTATGACTCCCTTTGGGTATGTATACGGCCTAAACCCCCTCTTACCCCCTTGGATCTAACCCCTTTACCAAGTGATCTTGTGATAAGCCTAGATGGAAGCAAGAGGGCCGAAGCCATGAAGAAATTGCATGAGAAAGTGAGGCTACGACTTGAGAAGAAGAATCAAGAGATTGCTAAGAGAGCCAACAAAGGGAGAAGAAAGCTTGTTCTTGAATCGGGAGATTGGGTTTGGGTGCACCTTAGAAAAGACCAGTTTCCATCACAAGGGAAAACCAAATTGATGCTGAGGGGTGATGGTTCTTTTCAAGTGCTTGAAAGGAGCAATGACAATACATACAAAATTGACCTTCCTCCGGAGTATCAAGTGCACAACACCTTCAACGTATGTGACCTTTCTCCTATTGACACGGTTGAGGATGAACAACCACCGAATTTGAGGTTAAATTCCCTTCAAGATGGAGAGGATGATACGGGTACAACAAGCTCAAGACCATTCACACGTAGCCAAGCTTGGGAGTTACAAAAACTCCAAGGCATGTTCATGAATATGGCCGTGTGTGAGTGTGTTGTAAATCCATCTAAGAGATTACATATTTTGAAGTGTGAAGATGGACTTTGAAGTGTAATAAACTTACACTCCAAAGCCGTCCCTTGGACCAAGGATAAATTGGTCATTTTCCACTCCTTTTGTGATGTACTATATATAGAACATATTAGGGTTATTTTAGGCTTAGTTCATTATTGATATGGATACAAGACTTGTAATATTTTAGACTTCTCTCTCTTCTCTCTTGAGGGGAACCCGAAACTTGTACAAGTGTGGTTACACTTGTGTTGTGCTTTGGCTAGAAACTTGGGTACTTGAGGTTGTTTGAGTTCCTCTTGGGTCCAAGTAAGGGTTTGGTGTTGATATCTATTGGTCTTAGGGTTCTTTCATTCGATACATGGTAGGGTTCTTAGATGATTAGATATTGAATGTCAAACTATCTATCTATTTTTGTTGTAATCTTGTTGTTGTTCCCTCTTAATCTAGTGGAAGTCGTGTGTGGCATTGATTCTATATTGTTGTTGCTCTTTTCTTTTCCTTGTTGTTGGCTGATTTTGTATCATGTTGTGTGTTGTGATTTCGTGTTGTGGACTACCCCAAAGTTCTCCCCCTCTTTGCTGCGTGTTTAGGTGTTTATATAGCCTCCAAGTTGTGATAACCAAGTCCAAAATGATTAGGTACAATTACAAACTTGTTTCCTACTCAAACTAAAAAGGGAATAAGCTACATATGCGGCTACCAAAGAATAGGCTAAAGGTTTAAGAGGTTGACTTAATATCATGCATTATGGGTAGATAAAGAAGGTATAAAACTTGGCTATCAAAGAAATGCCTAGATATCTCTTCAACTCAAACATTCTTCATTTCTCTTTGCAAACACACTAGGCAAGTTCTAGACATCAATATGCAAGCATGGAATACAACAAAACCCTCACACACGTGGCACATTTTCAAATCAAGAAGGATCCCTATAGACATTAAAAAAAACAATTGCAAGAATTCAAATTTAAGCTAAAATCAAATAAGAGTCAAATAAATGAACCTAGGAGTCTCAAAAGTAGTTATTCAACCAAAAATTTCTGCATGCTTTCACCTTCAAAACACTTGTCATATAGCCTAACAAGAGCACCTATTATCCAATCAGTGAAAGGATTCTACTTGGTAAATCCTAGTGACTAATTTTCCCTCAAGAAGATCGTCATTCATCTGTTGTCGGGAAAAGTCCCCAACCTATGACTAAAAAAGGGTAGCCTGGTGCACTAAAGTTTCCGCTAAACGCAGGGTTCGGGGAACGGCTCCACCACAAGGGTTGTACGCAACCTTACCTTGCATAGTTCCTATCCTATGACTAAAAGAAATTTTAAAATTACACAACCCCCCCTCCCCAAAAAAAAAGAAAAAGAAAAAAGGATGGTTGGTTCAAAGGGCACCCTCTCAAAAAAGAACTGAAAAGAAAAATCAAGGGGTTGATGGAGTATGTGCTCCTAAATTTTTTTTAAAAAAACTGTGTATTTTTCAATTTTTCCAGCAACATAAGCAAATAACCAAAAGACTTATATCACACTTCACCCTAAACATATATCGGAAGATTCTCCACCCCACTTACTTAAAATCATACTTTGTCCCTAAAGTATCTAAGATCAAGGTTAGAAATACTCCCTGAGGCCTTTAAGCCAAGCTAGTAGCATCATATCCATCAAAGAGGTCGAGAGGACCCCACACTTAGTGTTTGCCATGCTACTTAGCTTAGATCTCAGGTAATCAGACTTCCCTTCAACCTGTTAACACAAAACAAAAACAAAAACCAAAGGTGATACCAAAAAAATAAAAATAAAAACAAACTACCTTTACTTAGTTTGCTGTCCAAGCAACGCTTATTGTGGCACGACATACATCACAACTATCATCCACAGTTTCTCGTCCTCTTCCTCCCTTTTGGAGCCTATCTTCTCCTTCTCTTCTAAACTCTTGAGTGCTCACACTCAAGGTCTGCAGCTTTTCTTACATTCACCTTTTCAGGATTCCATTCAAGTTTTTCAGGCTTAAGCTTAATCATCAATTTGACAAACTCCATGAGAGACCTCGAAGAGGTAATAGGAAGTTTGCATGCCTCTAACCCCACACTTATCCATGTCCATAGCTATGATCATGCATAAATCTCTGTAGTGTGAGGTTGTGTTGAGTGCTTCGTACACTCTGTCATTCAGTCTCAGCTTGAGCGTGCCCTCTCTAACATCTATTAATGCTCCACCGGTAGCGAAGAATGGACGTCCCAATATGATTGGTATCGTCATCTGTATCATAGTTAAGAACAACAAAGTCAACAGGAATAATGAACTTACCAACTTTTATGAGAATATCCTTTATAATTCCTTCAGGGACCACTCTAGTTCTGGCCGCCATCTGTACCACAACTGAAGCGAGCCTTAGCGTTCCTAACCCAAGAGTATTAAACACTGAAAGGGGCATCGAGTTGATGCTTTCCCCCTAATCACTTAGAGCTTGAACAATATCACTTTCAAAGATTTGCATGGGGAGGATGAAACTCCCAGGATGTTCGGGCATTTTGGGCATCTTGCTCATAACCACGGAACAACACTCTTCAATAAGTGCCACAGTTTCAATATTACCAAGCCTCTTTTTGTTCGCTACCACATCCTTCAAGTACTTAGCATACTTGGGCATTCCCTGCAAAACATCTAACAAAGGAAGGTTAGTGTGAAGTTCTCTGAATGTGTTAAAGAACTTCGTAAAACAATCATGCTCTTTGGCTTTCTTAAGCTTTTAAGGGAATGGTGGTGGCAGTCTCTTTGATTTTTGCTCAGCCTGTTCAGTCTTTTTCTTTTCAACCACTTTCTTTGGGACTTGTTTTTCTGCAGGTATTGATCTTGCCAACTCCACTTGCACCTCATGACTATGCTTTGGTGGTGCATCTGTCAAGTCTCTACCACTTCTCAAAGTGATTGCCATAACCTGTTTGGGATTCTTTGTATCACTGGGCTTACTCTCTTGAGGTCTTGTATTATGAGCCTGAGCTATCTAGCTTATCTGTTTCTCTAAAGTTGCTGATTTTTTAAGGTTTGCAACTATCTTTTCTTGCTCAGTCATAATTTTTTTGAGCATTTCTTCAACATTGCTAGACTGAACTTGCTGCTGAAAATTCTGTGCCTGATTTTCAACCCACGCATAATTGGGTTGAGTTTGCAAATTTCAATTGTATGAGTTACCAAAATTTTGGTTCCCCCTTTGTGCATTTCCCACAAAATTTACCGACCTCGGATTTGCTCCACACAGGGCTGCATAATGGTCACTACCTCCACAAACTTCACACCAAACCCGCACTTGTTGAACTTGTTGCGCAGGTTGAACCACATTAGCTGGAGCTTGGCCCTAAGACATACTCATCTTGTTGAGCTGAATCATTATCTGGTTTTGATAAGTAGATAACTGTAGCCAACACTGTTATTGTATCCTCTTCTGATAAGCCTAAAATCTTTTTCGCTACAGCTCTCGAGGAATCACTATGCCAATTCGGATTACCCTTTGCAATTCTGTCCAATAGGGTGTACAACTCTATATATGTTTTCTCCAAAGCTTGACCACCTATACCTGAATCAGCAAAATCTTTGTGTGTGGGTCAAGATTTTCAACAAAAGTGTGAGCTAATACCTTATTGGATTGCTGATGATATGGGCAATCTTTAAGTAGACCTTTGAACCTCTCCAAAGCCTAGTACAAATTCTCCTTGGGCTTCTACTTGAAGCTAAGGATTTCACTTCTCAATTTCACAGTCTTAACCGATAGGAAGAATCTGACGAGGAACTTTCTTGCGAGATCGTCTCATGTTGTGATGGAATTCGCAGGCTCTCCATTTAACCACTTCTTAGTTTCTCCCAAAAGTGAGAATGAAAAAAGTGTAAGCCTCACAAAATCTGTGGAGAACCCTGTAGGAATAAATGTGTCACTGATCTTTAGAAAATTTTGAAGATGGACTTGGTCCTTATGAGTCTGACCCATGAACTGTCCATTCTTGTGCAAAAATTGCACCATGTTCTGCTTCAGCTCAAATCTACCTCCAGGTTTTGGTTTGCGGATGGTGGAGGTAACATTAGTTGCAAGTGGGATTGCCACTTCGCACATTGTCCTTGGTGTTGCCATGACTTCAGGAACAACCTCGACCTGTTGATCTGGATTAACCTTATTGGTAGAGAAGTGCAATTGCTTTTCTTTATCGGTGCAAGCGTTGCTCAGGTTTAGGATTTAGTTGAACCAAATCCTTATTCCTTGCCAGCTTACTGAATGGCCAAACCTGTACCTGCAAGATGAGTGGCTAAGACCAAGTTGTTACAACTTATCAAATAACAAGCAACACTTAAAACTAGAAATCCAGTAATCTTTAAGTCCCCGGCAACGGCGCAAAAAACTTGTTGCAACTTTGGCACACGTAAGTGTATGCGGTCAAGCAAGTAATATAGTGACTCTTTGAGAGCCGGATGTCGAACCCACAGGGACTTGTCGTTTAACTATCCATTAGACTAAACTAATTCCAATTACTTATTCAAGCAGTGAAATTTAGAGATATGATGGCTTCAAAGTATAAACTAAGTATGAACTAAACTAATAACTTGGGGCATGAGCAATAACAAGGAGGATTCTAGGGTCAAGACATACTTCACAGTAATGCATAATTATGGTTTCTAGCAAGTGTTGGTGTTCATCGTGATTGTTGATTTACGGGGTTGATAGTATAACTCGGGAATGGTCATCCTCTTAGTCGTGTACCCAAATAGACTCATAACTACATCGTTGAGCGGGGTTGTGATTCTTTAATTCAGATGCAATTGCTTATCTTTCTGTTTTGTAACCAAGTTAGGCCACTAGGTATATCTCTATCCTAGCCGCAAATCACTCATTTACAATTAGCCTCTAATTAATAAAGATAGGATCCACACTCCCTACGTTCTTCATTCCATCCCTCCGCCCCTATGGTCTATTCACTTTAGGATACCTTAATGGTAGCTAATTATTAAAGTAGTAAGTGCAATAACATAAGAACAAACACATGACGTGATAAACCTATAAACCGAATATAAAACCAAACTACACAATCTTGTTTGTAGCCTCAGCGCAAGAATAAGGATTTCTTAGCCACTCATTATCTTACATGAAAATCATAAGACAACAATTAAACAGTAAATTTAAGAGAGTTTAAAGTTACAAAACAAGAACCCTTGTTCTAGCCTACTTGAGGTGGTGTTTTCTCCCAAGCCTTGTGTTGTGTTGTGAATTCATGTGGTTTTGTTCCCCAACACAAACCAAGTAGAAAACCAAGTGTTAGCCTCCTTGAATGTATTTTTCTCCCAAGCCTGTGTTGTTTGCGTTGTGTGTTGTGATTTTGTGTTGTGGACTGCCACAAAGTTTTCTCTTGCTCTTTGCTGCGTGTTTAGGTGTTTATATTGCCCCCGAGTCGTGATAACCAAGTCCCAAAAGGATTAGGTCAAACTTGTTTCCCACTCAAACTAGGACTAGGAACCACTTTTTCCCCAAAGGATCAGGGGTTGCGCATCGCGGAGGCCGAAGCTGTCTGTGGGGGGCGCGTGGCATGGCTACTTTTGATGCCAATCCAGTGGCCAACCTGAAAAGGTGGTGCGTGGCCTAGCTGACCGCAGGGTGGAAGCTGCGCGGCGCGGAAAAAGCTGCAAAACAACAGGATTTCGCCCGGTTTTCACTCTGCTTCCCGTCAAGCGTGCTTCTTGTTTCCCAACCCACTGTGGTTAATGTGCAGCTTCATTTATCACCTAAAGCAGCTCCAGTGGTCTCCAACAACAGCTCATAACATACATTAAGCCATATAATACAATAAAGCTCATCAAAAGCATACTAGAACAAGCATAGCTTAGGCCGGCTTGACTAGTTATCTTGTCTAATCCTTATTTGATCATTTTGGCTCTTGTTTTGGGTCAATTACGCCTAAAACCACAGGAACATGAGGCTTAGCACCTGTTTATACAATTATCACTAAATACACACATAAACACACTAAGTTATCCTCAAAACTAAGCTAAACACGTGTAGATAATGACACTTAGGTGTATAAATACGCCTAAGATCACTTTGCACCAAGATGAGAAGGATATAAGAGAAGGAATTGTCCAGTACTATTTTGACAGAGGCTGTAAACTAGCACGCAGGTGAAGTGCCACTTGTAGATGGATTTCTCAAGTCAATCTGGATGATAGGAGACGTCTTCAAAAACCATTTAGATTAGACGAAGAGTGGAAGAGGTGGATGCAATAAAGAGTTATGTTGGGAGATGAGACACTGGGATCAGATGTTTCTAGGACGGTACTTTTCCACCATTGTTGGGAAGTACTGAGAATACTTTCTACTTGTTTATAGTAAACAAAAGAAGACCCGAACATGGGACAGAGGGGACTATGGCCTATTGTTTAATAGGAAGCATGTACTACGGTTAGTCAAGGTACTATCAGTGAGATTAAAATCTGTTGTTGGCTAATTAATGTCCACGTTTAGAAATGTTTAATTAAAGTGAATTATTGGATAGTTAATATCGACATTTTAGAATGTGTGATTATAGTCAGTTGTTGGCTAGTTAGTTTACACTTTTCAGAATGTTTTTGTAGAAAGGAAGATCCTCGTTAATTCCTGATAGCTAATGAGTGAGTATTGAACCGAACTTGGTATGTAAGCCCAATGTTACTAAGGGCTTACCAAATGTAGATTAAGATTTTCTGATGTATTTACTTGACAATTTGGATTTGGGGAATGATGAAGTAATTGGATTCAATGCCGTATTACCATAATGAGGTTCTCAGTAATTTATAGACCCATAGTCCCTTATATGGTGGTACTACAGGTATTAGGTAGGACTCCGTTATTCTTGCTGTCATTCGCTTTGGTGTGGAATCTTATGTAGATTAGTGGATGAAATTGGAGCAAGTGGATTTGCAAGGGTTTTAGAGTGTGTGAGATTGGCTCAAGTCCTTGATGTTATAACGCACGAGTGTTTACCATCTCAAATATTTGGATTGTGGTTCTAAATGAGATCATCTTCAGAAATTAGTCCAAGAAGAGCCATTCAAGACCTGAATGAGAAGAGATGCGTGAATTTATGCAAAAGCTCTATTGTTCCACGAGAATGGAGATGAAAAGCGTAGAAAAAAGTCGAGTACGTAGTAGCAGGGGTGACATGAAAGCAGCATTGAAAGTGCCTGCTATGGGTGTAAAATCCAATCACATCAAGAAAGTAAAATGAACTGTTATGAGTTAGCTTCGCATGTCCAAAGAGATTGAAAAGATTTAAATGACTTGTTATCATGCTGTAGATTGGCAGTACTGTTTCCTCTACTTGACATTCATATAGGGGAGTTAGCAACTATAACAAGTTTGAGGGTATGTAGTATCAGGGGTGAGATGAAGGCAGAATTGAAAGTGTCTGCTATGCCTTCTAGGAAGAATTAGAAAGATATTAACAGGAGGATATTTCACGGCCACGTTTTTTGTCTAATTTATATTGCGTCTTATCGAGGACATGGCCTTAGATAGGAGGTTGTAGAGGACACGGATTAGGGTAGAAGGTTAGTAGATAGTAGAGCGTTGTCTTGCCTATCATTCCATATTGGTAGTCTTAGTATTTCTCCTGTAGTTTCTTGTCCTTTGATTTTTATACTATCTACTATCTCTTGTACTTTTATTGTTGCTCTACTTTGTTGCAGTTGTTGTTTTTTTTTCAGAATGCTTTGTCATGATTTCTATTGTATTTTGCCATGATTTCTTCACTTCAGTTATTTCTCTTTTGATCTTCTTTGATTTGCTTTTTCTTGAGCTAGGGGTCTATCAGAAATAGCCTCTTTTTCTTGAGCTAGTGGTCTATCGGAAATAGCGTCTCTACCTCCCAAAGTTGGGTAAGGTCTGTGTAGACTCTACTCTTCCAGCCCCCCCTCGTGGGATTTCACTGATCCCGCTTGTGGGATTACACTGGGCATGTTCTTTTGGTTGGAAATTCAGATTTCAGTTATTGTTAATTGCAAAAATATTTAGGTTGCTCTGCACCTGTAATGTCAAGGTCTTTTCAATTGCCTGTGCATTCTTGAATTTGTAATCTATACTCTAATGTTTATTTATCTTTGAGAGCGGTGATGTGACTGAAGCATTGGGGGTGAAAAAGGAGAGGTGTATAGTGAGAAAAGAAAAGAAATCAAGGAGAAATATAGCTCGATAAAGTTGTCAAAAAAATCTCAAAAGCAGCATCCGCCTATCTCCATCAAGTGAGAATGACTAGGGAACCTCTTTAATGCAGATGCCATGATGAGACTTTGATGGAAATAAGTTCCTTGCCCCTTACTCTTTATCAAAAATAAAAAATTAAAAATGGTTCATTGCCCTTTGCTCATCTTTGGTTTCTTCTTACGACCTGTAACCTACTCACTCATCTACCGGAAAGATCCCCAGGTGTTAGTTTCAAACTTGTATGATCCTCACAAAAATGAGTCGATCATTTTATTTTTTGGGGTAAGTCGTATTTACTGGGGAAGGCACCAAGAAGGTGCAGAATAGTTATACCTCCTATTACAAATGAAAGGAGTTGAGAAAACTTTGGCAAAGCTTCTACTTCACATAAACTCGAGCATGTTGCACAAAAAAGCCAAAAAATAAATAAAATACAAACATTTCTATCTGATTCTATGTATTGGTCCACTTCTCCTCTTTTCACATTAGGTGTCGCATCCTTGTCAACACAACGTGGGTGTGGATTTGTACTGAATACGGAAATTCTAGACAATAACAATGATTTCTGAATCAAAACAAAAGGTAGGGTAAATTCATAATTTTGCATATATTTTTAACCATTTAAAGATATTTATATTAAAAGTCCGCAACTAGAAGGTGCTTTAAAGATATTTACAAGTTGACATCACTGTCTGGATGGTACTTTTCAACAGACAAGCAAATTCTGTTCAATTGGTGATTGATGAAACTTCTTTTCCCTGTTTGGTATGGTGTTAAACTTCGCTGTCCCTTTCCACTTTATCCGATAGCATGCTCCAAAGCAAGCAGTCTTCCCTGGTAGTATTTCCACTGTCTGTAGCTAATGAACTCTCATTCTCTGTGCTTAAACCTACTCAAAAAGAGAAAGGAAGCAAGGGTGTGAATGGAAACAGTAGGATTTGTTGTCAATCTTTTATCCTATGAAATGGCAGCATTAAACAATTGCATGAATCTCAGATTTTAGAAACCTTGGTTGTTTCTAGTATCACAGGTGGAATTTAGGACTGACTTGATCTATGGTTTCTCTATCCTCTTAAATTTGAAGCACTTTATGCATGTATGATAGATAAGGTAAACCTGAGGATATATCTTTATAATAATATTATACAAGTTTCATTAACATGCGAGGGATGTACTTTGTTACTTCATCACCAGGCTGTCTACCAGAGAAATGGCAATCTATTCTTCCGTACGACTGTTCAGAAAGCAACAGCATCAGAACAAAGTAAAATATTCTCTTTGTGCCTGGATTCAAGCAGTTTTTGTACTAATCACTCTTCAGTATGTTATCTTCATCTTCTGTTATCTGTTTTGGACAGAACAAGTGGACATGGTCAAATCTAAGCTACAAATATTAAGCTCCTCATGAGATCATCAAGATTCCTTCAGTTTGAGAGGCGGCAAAGAGGTAAAACCGACTCTTTGCCGTGGAGCGTGTAAATCTATCTTTGCTGTTAATGCTATGCAATCTGGGAGCTTTACATACCTGTTGGAGTTGGAATTATCGGTGTGTTTTGACTTCAAAATTTTGTGGAAGATGTTTTGAAATGAAGATTACATAATGAAAGGTGTTACAATATGGCATTTCAATTGGCAACATGAGATTACGAACTTGTGTAAAATTTAACCGTCAGATTTTCTAGTTTATACAAAAAGAGTGGCCACTTACCTCATTTTATTTGGATGTGTTACCGTATTGGCATGGGCATACGTGTTGAGTCCCACATCGGTTGTGGGAGTGATGCTCGGTCTCCTTATATGGTCTTAGGCCTTAGCAATGTTTCCTACATTAGTTTTTGGGTCCAAGGTTTGTTTCTTTTTGTGCTTCAGAGCTGGACTCATTTCAATTATTGTTTATCTGATCTTGGGCTCCATTTATATTGTTCAGTCGTAGGCAGAGGATTCAAGTAATAATCTGGGCAAAGAAGAGTTTTATATGAGTTATCGTATGGCTGTAGACGTCTTAGAATCTACCCGATTAAGACATGACCAAGTTGCGAATAGACCTAAGGGCTAATTAGTGAGTATACAAAAAAGTTGGGAGTAAAGTTTTGAGGATTTACAGAAGCGTAAGTTAAGTTGAAAACGACAATACAAATGAATTTTCTTAACGAGTTGTAGAAGTTCTTCTCGGTTCCTTCTTCCATAACCAGAGCTCGGAGAAGGAAGAGATAAGAGGGCCCTATGGAGAATGTGGTCAGAAATCCATAATAGAGTCCGATTACAACGACCGAATTGATTATCTTCATGCATAAGGATACTAGATTACCTAGTAGAAAAGATTGAAAAATCATCACAAACCTCCCTTATTTCTTTTTCTATTGCAATTTCTGGATTATTATATGATGATTTTTTCACTTTCCATATATAGAAAAGAAATAGAAAGAGATAGACTAGAAACGACATCTGTTATGTCAATGAGACCAAAGGGATATTAAATGAATGGAATATAATGAAATAAAGCCACTTTGAGGTTCCCTCTGAAATGAGGCATGCCTCCTTTGAACGAGTATTTCTCTGAATTTATAAAGAATTAGGTGTTGAACTATCCACCAAATTAAGGTCCTACGAATTTAGTTTCCATCCAAACAAACCGCTAATCAATACGACTTCGATACAAAACGTTACATGTGTTTTACAGAGAAGTGCCAAACGATGGTAAATCTTACAATCGAGTGAAGAAGTTAGGAGTCTCGGTGAATTACATGTTTCACGGTGGAGTCAAACTTGTTATCACTCCTATCGGGTCGAACTTACATGTTAAGCTGTGTGTCTAGGTTCTGTCAGTTTGAGACATTCATATTCCTCTATCATGTGATGTTTAGTTTCTCTAGTTCAGATGATTATGTCAACAATCTTAACAAGTTTATAATTCCTTGTACAATGAGCTAAGTAAATCAATTCGATGCGCTGAAGAGCTAAGATGAGATATCCTCTTAAGATGTCAACTCTTCCTTTAATACGAAACATTAGTATAGTAGATGTCAGTATTTCTCTAGTTTGAGACATTCGTGTCCCAGTGTAAGGTATTATTTCCTCTATTTTGAGATTACTATGCCAATTAGGGGCCGAATTACCATACCGAATCGAAATTATTGATACCGTGATTTTTGGTATTATGTTATTTGGTATGGTATATGGTATATATTTTAAACTTTTTTGGTATATGGTATGGTATACGGTATTTACAAATGACATACCGAAATACCGAATACCATACCGAAGTATATATAGTTACCTAAGTAACCTTTATATATATATATACACAAAAAAAAAAAAATACTTAGTATTAGTATAAAAATATTTAGATTTTGAAACTTTCACTACTCTATCTTGAGTGAAATGTCTTTTTGGTGTAATTGACTAATAAAAGGAATAGTTTGTACTTCTTTTTCTATATTTCTACATGCGTAATGCATTTTTATGATATAATTAAGACATGCTTTTGAAAAGTCGAAGTAATAATACTCTAGTATATGAGTATATATTGTCAAAGTTAAACAAACTATGATTACCGATTACCATACCACAAAATACTGAAACCAAATGTCAAAATACCGAACCATACCGAATTAATATGGTACGGTAATGGTATAATGTTTTTAAAAATCGAATACTAAAATTATCGTATTGAAGTTTCAAATACCGTACCATACCATATCATGCCCACCCCTAATGCCAATCTGCTAAATGAATCAGTTTCTAGTGTAATGAACATAATGAACCAGTCCATAGTATAACAAGTACAATGAAGTACTACCTCATTTATAACACATTTTTCTTTTTAGTCAGTTACAAAAAGAATGAATATTTCTATATTTTAGTAATATTTTAACTTTAAAATATCAATTTCACCCTTAATGAGATGATTTGTGGGCACACAAACATTTTTGATTGATTTTAGACTATAAATTTCAAAAGTCTTCCTATATTTCTTAAATTTTGTGTCTGATCAAACTGTATTATATAAATGAGGCGGAAAGAATAGTTTCTAATGTAAATAGCATAATAATCTAGGTTAATGGTTTTCCGAAGGTAAGTTCAATATCAAAATGAAACATAGAGTGGTACGCGTTAAGCACAAATCAGAGAGAGAGAAAAAAAGCCCTTAAGTCGCATGACTTAATGAGACATTGTATTGCTCCCTTCTCTTTATTAATAAGAAAAATAAAGGAAAAGAAATAGCAGGATTGGGTGAAAGATTTATTGGATGGACTGAGAGGGTGCGTTGCTGTTTCGGTATCATTCCCAAGATGATCTTATTATGGATAACTTTTAATCCTACTAGCGAAAGATTTATTGGATAGACTGAGAGGGCGCGTTGTTGTCTTGATATCATTCTCGAGATGACCTTATTACGCACAACTTATAATTCTATTTGACCCGAGATTGCCCATAACCGTTAATCCCATTTTACCCAATACAATTGCTACAAGAGCATATACAACTATCAACTAACTAACCATCTCACCACTAGTCACTTGATAATTATAACAAACTAACAACCTTCCTCTCATCCATTGTAAGTAGTAAATGACATAGACAAAATACATCAAATCATCCTTAACTTGTCGCCAAAACTTACTTTATATCCTAAACTAATTGGACAATTATATACCTCCTTAACATCTTTCAAATGAATTAAATTCAACCCCTACGACTGACATGACAAAAACAAAACAAAAAAAACACGTGAATTTTTTTTTATTTTAAAAAGGGCCCACTTTATATATATATATATAATTTTTTTAAAAAAATAAGAACCCAACTTCCATTTTCTTCTTCGTAACACTCCCCCTTCCCCACCCTCACCCCCAGCACCCCATTTCTTCTCTGAAAATCTTATCTACCCTTAGTTCGTAGTTAATATAAATTATTTGGTCTCTGACTTCTCTTAATCTATTATCTACTTCTTGTAGTTCTGTTCAGATTTCTTCTCTTGATTCTTTACAAAGCTCAAATAATATATATATATATATATATATCCCCTTCCCCACCCCCCAACACCCCATTTCTTCATCTTCTTCGTATCCCCACCCCATTTCTTCGTCTTCTTCGTAACCCCCCTCCTACCAAGTCTCAATTGATCCAAAACTTCATCTTTCGACAACCAAAAAAGGTTCAAGATTGATGAACAAGTTTGGTTCTTGGCCAAGAATTCATGTCATGCGAATACCATCAATGCCATTTCTGAATTTGGGACTGTTTGTGTCATTTTTGTTGATATTTTTGAGTAAAAGATTGAGAATTTGGGAGTTTTTGAGCTTTTGGGTTTTGGTTAATGTGAAAGAATTTGGATTTAAGATTTTGTATATTGGTGTGTTTTTGTGATCATGTACTTGTAGTTAGTCCATTGTTGGATTTGCTCAAGTTAATTCAAGTCAATTTTTCATTTGATGAAGAAAAAAAAACTCACTGAAAATTTTGCAACAATGAAAAAAAAAACTCACTGAAAAGCTTGCAATAGTGGATCTTGTTTTTGTTTCAGAGCTTAAAGTTTGAATCATTTTTGCAAAGTGTGTTCAACTTTGATCTGTTTTAGAATCCCTTTTGGATGAAATGACAGTTTATGGGGCTTGAATTTGAGTTCTTGATTTCTTTCTTTGAATCTACTGTTAGTTTGAATCAATTTTTTCAAAGTTTGTTCAACTTTGATTGTTTGTGAAGTCCCTTTTGGATGAAATAAAAGTTTCTTTGGAATCACATATTCAAGAAAGGAAAAGAAAGGGGTGGGGGTGAGGGGTGCGGGTGGGGGCGGTGGAGAAGAAAGATTATATATATATATATATATATATATATTGGTTTGAGGAGTTATTTTTTTAAAAAATTATTTACGTGGCACTGATTGGTGCAAACGTGGCGTGAGTGTACTGCACTCTCCGTAGTGAGAGTGGTATAATACTATTAGGGTGGTATAAAATTCACTTGAAAGTTGTTAAGAGAGTATATAATTGCCCGATTAGTTTAGGGTCTAAAGTAAGTTTTGGCGACAAGTTGAGGGGGGCTTAGACGTATTTTCTCAATGACATTCATATGGTTAGCTTAATAATAAACGAAAAACATAGCTTTTCTTTTTTTCTTTTTTTAAATTTTGAAAGTAGCATTGGCTGAACCTATGATTGCAATTTACTTACGATTTATGTGCAGTTGGAGCACATTCTTTTTTCGCATGAGTAGATTTTTTTTTTTTTTGGAATGCAAAAAAGCAAAAACTATCGAACTGAATTTACCAAATTCGGTCAGTTAGCTAGACAACAAACACCATCACCCTATTATAAAATACTTTGGTCGTTTTATATTGGTTGTCCATTTTACTATAAAAATTATCAAAAAATTCCTTGGCCAATTACCTAATCAAAATAAAATAATTTTTTTTTTTTATTAATCTCTATAATTGATATTTTTAAAAATCTAAATAAATTTATAACTTCCAATTTTTTCTTAAAGAGTGGATAAAAAATAAATTCGTAAAATTACTCATATTATTATTTTTTATGGAGCTTATAAAAAAGAAAGTGAACAAAGGGACTGAGATTTGTTACTCATCTCGTTTAGTCTCACTTGTCTACTATTTAAAAAATAATTTTTTGAAAAAAAAATTAAAATGTTCTCTCAACTATGCGAAATAGACCACTTATACCCCCGTTATATTTTGGAATAAAAATGCCACTGCTGTTACGGTGTTACCTCAGGAGACTACAACAACAACAACAACAACAAACCCAGTGTATTCCCACCTGGTGGGGTCTGAGGGGTAAGATGTACGCAGTCCATACCTCTACCTCTAAAGAAGTAGAAAGGCTGTTTCCGATAGACCCCCGGCTCAAGACACAAGATACCACACAAATACATAGTAAAACACAGAACAAGATTACAAGATTACATAACATAAATACGGCACCCATAAGTAAAAGCAAACAGAGGAAAGCACCCAGATTCGTACTAAAACAAGGAACACGGAATCATAACAAGGATACTACCCCCACCAAGTAATTCCCTACACTAGCGACCCAAACTGGCCCTAGTCCTCTGCCCTAATTCGCGTCCTCCAGACCTTCCTATCTAGGGTCATGTCCTCGGTGAGCTGTAACTGCTCCATGTCCCACCTAATCACCTCACCCCAGTACTTCTTCGGCCTACCCCTACCCCGCCTAAAACCATCCAACGCTAGCCTCTCACACCTACGAACCGGGGCATCCATGCCCCTCCTCTTCACGTGTCCGAACCATCTCAATCGGACTTCCCGCATCTTGCACTCCACTGGAGTCACACCAACCTTTAAAATCAGGAGACTAAAAATGCCCTTTAAAATCAACAACCCAAATTTTAAATGATATGACAATTCAGGTGGTACTTATCCCTCCGCCCAAGCATTGCCTTACAACTTACAGCTCACCAGAGGCGTCAACACTAACATTACTAAAGATGACATTTAAATTGTCATACACAAATTTCAAGTGCAACTGTGAATACATATGATGTTACATAGTGTCTGAGAAGACTAGAATTTGTTACTATACAATTGTCAAGTTGTCAGGACAGGAGCCGATATACACAAACTATAAACATATGTTTAACAAAAGAGTAATACATCTATCCTAGTATTGGATAGAGATGGATCTCACCAATTCCTCAGCTAAATACCTAAGAAGTGCCTCATGATATCCTATGTACCTGATCCAACAATTATATAAATGCAGTGCCCCAACCATAGGGATGTGAGTAAATATTTTATATGTAATCGTATGTTAAAGTAAAAAAAAAATGATAAAAAGAAAGGTGAGGATGCTCAGATAAATAATGAATCAAATTAAAGATGAGATCTATGAAAAATTGAATATCAGAAACACTATCTAATGATCTAATCAAACGGTAACTCTTGTGTTGGTTTAGCCTTATTAACTATTTATACAATGTTTTTAGATTGTTTTTTAACATGTGGGCATGCAAGAATTTGCATATTATGAAATTATGTTCTTTTATCAATACAAATGATCAAGTAATAAGCCTTGGGGCCAATATATGATGAGTGAATCACATATGTTACCAATTACCTGTGAATCTCATTGTACAAGAGAACCAGTCTCGTAGTTTGTGACTATAAAGGTACGCCATGAAATCCCAAAATGAAGATTAACCCATAAGCAAGTACACCATAAATTGCTCGTCAGTAGAACAAGGGTTACATGTTCCTATGGATCGACTATGCGATGAATACTGACTCAATGGGAAGGTACACCATGATATGCTGACAATTATGAAGTATGGGTCTCACCCTATGCATAGGATTAGTATCACATCATATGTCAAGTGGACTATGTTGAATTTTTTGTTTAATAAATTAATTAAAAGTTTTTTTTATGAAAAGATGTCTTTAGTTAAAGGTTATGTCTTTTATGAAAAGAGATGTCTTTTTAGTGAAGAAGTGTCTTTTAGACGAAAGGTTGTATCATTTCTTTATCATTTCTATTTAAATCAGCTTTCTGAAAAGATGATTATGTTTGCAAGGTATAACTTTCTCCAAAAGTTTCTTTCTTCTCCAAAAAAGATCAAGTTCAAGTTCTTGCTTTCGAATAGGATTATCTTTACTATTTGCTTCGCGCAGAAATCCAGAAGCTTGTCATATCCACTAAAACTATTTGCATAGAATCTCATAGCAATCTCGTTGAGGAGAGGGAGCAAATATTGTTTTTAGGAAAGCGTTTCGTGCGTGTTTGAAGCTTCCAATCCTGTTTTCGATGTTCATATTATTAATCTTCATATTTGTATTCTTCGTATATTTTTATGTGTTCATGAAATATATTTTCGAACAATATAAAAATGATGTTTACTCAAAAGAGTAGAGACCACAATAGAAAAATAAAGAAGGAAAATCATGAGTTCGAAAAATTACTGCAAAGAAGATGCTGCCTACTTTGAAGAATTTGAGAAGCCTAGTCAATGCGTTTGCCTCTGGCTTGTTTTTGTGGTATCATTGAAGGATTTTTCTTTAAGGAAGCGTTAGAACTTCCAGAATGAGATACTGTCACTACAAGATGAGAAGTCGACTGAGATAGCGAGAATGATTATTACACACCAACTCTTGTGATGGGGACAGTAGCAACGCCACTAATTTTCTACTACCCGACTCTCTCATGCATTTTGCTGAAATAGCAAGCCTTAAAACGTCTACCAGACCAGAAAATTTGATGTCCTTATTAATGGTGAAGAATTGGAGCCAGACTACTTGACCACTTTTGTTATGAACGACAAGCGAATGACTAGTGATTTTAACTATACGTACATTTTTGTGGCTAAGTGTAAGGAATGGAGACAAAAAAAAAAAAAAATTGGTTCAATTGAGGTGTCGCTTCAGAGAAAGAAAAGAAAAAGTTATCGGGTTCTACTTTCTTAACTCTGCTTACTATTTATTTATAAAGTTTTATCCTTTGTGAATTTATTTTCGTAAATGGTAGGGTAGATGATCATATGTGAAGTTTATTTTCAAGTTGCAAGATGGTATGAAAATTACATTTTTTTACAAATGCATGTCTATGTTAGAAAGTTGATATAAGTGAATATGAGATCTAGAGAACATCAGTTAATGGATTTAGTTTTCTCTATATGTGATATGAAAAAACACTTGATTTGTTTAAAGCGTGAGAACGTTTAGCATGTGGTTAGAAGTCAATATTAGACTTAATATTATTTAATATATATTTGAAGAGCATAAACTATTTGAGATACTCAATATGCCTTCACTTTAGAATTCTTAATGAATATTGTCATATTGTGTGATAGTTTGTCGTTATGTTGATCGTAAGAAATGATTAAAAAAAAAAAAAACTATAATAGAAATGAGAGGTTTCTATTCTTCACACTTAAAATGGAGGATCTTGGATATAAATTGGTACCATGATGAGTATCAAGATTAAATAAAATAGTGGAGGTAATGTATTGAGTTAATCTCATTGCATTGAGAAGAGTGCTAAATAAATTTAGCCACTTACACATAAAGAGGCTAATACCCTATTTGATCCTAGATCAAGTTAACTAATAATGATAAAAGAATTATAGGTTAACTTGTGTAAAAAAGTGCTATTGGAAGGACAAGTAGTTGAGTTTTGATTTTCTTTAGAGAACTATAGATTTGAGAAACTCTAAAGTTCAAATAAGGATAAATCGATATAAGTTGGAATAAAAAATGTGAAGTTTTTTTTTACCACATAATGGATACTTACCTTGTGAGGAGATACAATTTCTTGAAATCAATAAAATCTTGCATTAGTAGCTGCAAGAAAAGGAAAGGAGTCGGGTGGTTGAGGGATTAGTAAGATAATCCATTGATTTTACAAAATATGATCTCAATTTGTGATAGTCAATATGTGACAGTTAATTCATGATGAAATAAATTCTATCATATTGGTGGAGGCAAAAGAATTTGACTAATTTATTTACTAAATTCCTTAAAAGAAAGTTGTTGAATACATCTTCAAGTATGATTATATTAAAACTCCTTAATTAGGTCCATCAATAATGGCAACCCTACCTAGCACTATGAAATGAATAGTTGTAGGCTCAAAGGGTAACAAGAAGTTATTGATATGGGAATGTTTCAGTACTTAAGTAAGAGATATACTAGTAGTGATTGTCACATATGAGAGGGTTGAGTTCTAATACTCTTAATGAGGTTCAGTTCGTGGAACAAGTACCTCAAATATGACAAAGACAGTGGAACAACTTTACCTGTATGAACATAGAAGAGGTACCACTTCGATTCGGGTTTGGAGTTACTCTCATAAATATTCATGAACCTTGGATAGCATATGGCCATAGAAGTGCAAAGCATGTTTGTGTTGAAAGCAGGAATGAAATATTTATGTGTGTAGTGTCACTGATGTTATCATAAGGAATAACACGTTCAAAGCTATTATGCTACATGAAATTTTGATTTTATCTTGTGATATTTACTAAGGTGATGTCTAAATCGAAAGATACATTACTCTATGTGTGAACATGACCTGATCTTTGTGTCCTAATTTATATTTAAACAAGTGGAGGATTGTTGAACTTTTTATTTAAAATAAATTAATTAAAAGTTTTTATGAAAAGGTGTCTTTAGTTAAATGTTGCGTCTTTTATGAAAGAGATGCCTTTTTAGTGAAGAGGTGTCTTTTAGATGAAATGATGTGTCCTTTTATTACCATTTCTATTTAAAGAAACTTTTTGAAAAGATGATTAAGTTTATAGAGATATAACTTTCCACAAAAGTTTCTTTCTTCTTCAAAAAGATCAAGTTTAGGTTCTTGTTTTCCAATAGGATTATCTTCACTATTTGTTTGGTGTAGAAATCCAAAGGCTTGACATATCCACTAAAACTATTTGCGTAGAATCCCATAGAAATCTCATTGAGGAGACGAAGAAAATATCATTTTTAGAAAAGCGTTTCGCGAGTGTTTCAAGCCTCCAATCCTGTTTTTGATGTTCATATTATTAATGATTCCATAAAGGCTTATGAAAAGTAAATTAAGATATCCATCGTTCAAAAGTAAAAATGATAATATTTGCTAAACGAGTGAGTCATATAGATATATAATAAAGGCTTATGTATGTATGCTATATATGAATGAAGAACTCTTTCATGGAATTTGAGCCTTTTGTGGTTTAACAACCACTCTTCCATTTCATTACTTTGAGAAATCAAAACTAAATGAGAGATAAAACAAAGAGCTCTTTTGCCTTGGCAACTTCAGTTTTTTTAACGAATGTCATAGGAAATTATTATCCTATACCTAACCTTGCTCACTAGTTTCTTGTAAAGATCACATCAACAAACTTTTTCCTTTAAAAGACACAATTTCTTCTGATGATTAGCGATCGTGGTCTTAGCCATTATATTGATAGTAGCAAACCTGTACCCTCATGCATTTTGGATGGTGATACACCAAATCATGCATGTAAGGTTTGGGTCCGACAAAATCAACTCATCTTGAGTTGAGTTAGATAGTCGCTTCAGTTTCAGAAAATATTCTCTATTAATTGGTTGAAGCAGAAACAATTAGTGTTGCTTGGAATAAACTTATGGAAGCCTATGCTACCGGATAAAAACCATTTATTAGAGAACTTAAGGGACAATTACACAACTTATGTCTTAATAATGCTACTATTGAAAGTTATATCCAAGGGGAAAAAGTGATTGCTGGTAAGTTGGTTGCCTTGCAGCACCCAATTACTGATGATGACTTAGTGGAGTCTATTCTTGATGAATTAGTCTCGGCCTATCGCCCCTTCACAAGGTTGCTTGAATCATGTCTTGAGGACGTTACCTTTGATGCACTTTATGATATGTTGTTGATTGAAGAAAGACAATTAAAACATGATTACACTAGTATTGTTATTGCCCCAACAACATAGTACATACAAAGTTCAATCTCTACACCTCGTGGGTGCGGTAGGAGGTGTACTAATCGAGGTTGTGGATGCACTGCTGGCTAGGAAAGTTTTCATCAATCTCAGATTCGTAATTATGCCACCATGAATAATTCTAGAACTCCACTACCATCCACTCATTTATCTATAATTCTCTATCATAATTTTGAAGTAAAGGGTCACATTGCATGTGTTTGTCTATCACCTAGGACTACGAATGAAAATCGAGTATCTGGACGCCTACGACTTCTCAATCGGCACTGAATTGGTTGATGGATAATGGAACTATGTATTATCTAACGTCTCATCTTGACAACCTTGCAACTCACTTGGCATATCATGGCCCTAAAGAAGTTAGCCTAGGTAATGGCTCTAAATTGCCCATCTCACCTATTGGTAAATGATCTCTCTCTATTTTTTATAAATCGTATGTCCTTGACAGAGTATTGTGCACTTGCCACTACTGCGTGCAACCTATTTAAAGGCTAATCTTATTTTCCATATATAAGGAGACTAATTCTCCTCAATCTTTGATGCCTAGTTCTTGTATGTTTCTAGATGTTTGGTCGCCGTATACATTAATTGTTGATACATATGTTATATATGAATGAAGAACTCTTTAATAAAGCATGAGGGCAAGTACTATCAAGTGAAAGAAACATACAGGCACTATGGTTATGTAAAGCATAAGATCATTTATAAGGCATATTGCAAATAAAGAAAAAAAAAACTTTTCTTTTATGTCATATATATTGTATTGACCTTTATAGGGAAACATATGACACGGGTCCTACTTTAATGGAATAAGAGGTTATGGTTTACATACCTCAATTCTTGGTTTAGTAAACTATGCCATACTGAATCTGTCTTTCAAGTTTAAAATTGTCAAGATCAAACCAGGTCCTAGCCGTGATAGGTATCTCAAGTCTAACAAGGACTGGAGACCACTCTCCGCACCTAACTAATAGAACAATACCCCAATGTCGGATGAATTGCGAATATATAATAAGATATTATAAGATAAACTCAAAGATTTCAGGATAAGTCAATGGCCAACAACCGGCTAAAACAACCAAGCAATATCACCACCCAAGTCTATAGTAATTCAACAAAGACTTCTAAACAAAACCGGAATTAATAAAGTGTTGGTACATGCCCCCGACCATAACAATAAAAACGACATTGTTAATGATAATGTAAACTCTCAATTCTAGTCTATGATAAGAACTGATGAAATGTCTAAGTCTTTCAGAGAATGGAAGCTCACCACTTCACCACAGTGAATCGACGAACCGAGTCATCCACCTAACTTTGCGGAGGAAAAGTAGAAGTATCTCCGGTGTCTGCATCGTGTAGGGATACAATATCCGAAGATGGTTTTTGGGTTGAGCACTAGCATGTAACTCAGGGATAGAGGATAAAATAATGCCATGTTAACCATTCAAAACCAGTTCAAAATTCAATACACATAATCATATGCAAATACATATATATATCACGTGCCAGGGTAGGAAACAAGACTTAACATGCACTTTAAAACTTTAACCTGAATTGTATAGCTCAACCGTCATAACATAAGAAGGCACCCACGGTCTATATGGGCCCAACTTTTCCCTAGCTAGAAGGGCCCTAGTACATGTGGCCACACGAATATCAAGGTGACACAAACACTCCAATCATGTAATATAACATGGGGGACTCGAACCTCCCAATCATATGATAATTATAAGGGGGACTCAAACCACCCAGCCATATAGACTCCCACGTCGGCAACCGCAGTTTCCAGTATTTGTCCATCGGGACCTCCACTTTCACGACTCAGCTCCACAATACTCATTAAAGCCCAATTAAACCATTTATTACAGATCTCATCCATTGAACCATGATACACATTTAGGCACACTTTGTTGGTATTGTCATACCAACTACACTTGCAAGGTAACATCAACATGCCGAAACAATTTCATTATTTAGGGAAATTCATAGCCCCCTTGGTCAATTATGATTAGCTCGGGGAATTACACAACCCCATAAGTTGGGGGAAATAACAATCCCCTAGTATTCACCATATCCATGCACCCCACCAGTTCAAAACCTTAATCAAAGAATGAACAATCATATGTAAACCATAGGAACCATTGTTCAAAAACAAACATTCAAAACCCTCAACTCATGTTTCCAAAACCATCATCAATACCATATGAACAACATTTTAAACATATGCTTTTAACAAATTAGCAATTAGGGAAGAGTAACATGCATGAAATATCAAGTTTCACGGAAAGAATTCAACCCTTGAACCCTTGGATGACCTACTTCTTGGAAACCTTAAGTATTTTGCTTGAGAGAATTTGAGAGAGTTCTGAGAGTATCTAATCACGTTATGAATCAGAAATAACTCCCTTGAGTGCTTTATAAATGTGGAATTTTAATTGGGTAAAAGGGAATTGTCCAAAGTGCCCTCAAATTAAAAGCTAAAATTTAGTCCTCAGTGTCTACGGGTCACTCTACGACTCATATGGATTCGTTAAGACTCGTCACCATGAGTCGTATCCAAGACAGTTTCAAGGGCACAAAAATGTTGACCCTACGACTCAACTAATACGACTCGTAATGGGATCCTATGACTCATGGAGTCTAGTCATAGTCAACACAAAAACCATTTGAGGCAAACACTGGATATCCTACGATTTGCAAAAAATAACTCGTATTGAGTCCTTACGACTGGTAGTGAGCCACTCATACTTAGAACAAAACTTAGCCACACACATACTGCTTAGGCTATGATTTAAGTCCAATAACTTGTTAAGACTCCCTACGACTCGTAGGGTAAGTCGTAGTCAGGACAGTGAGGATAAAATTTCAGAAATTCTCAGAGATCAACACTTGGGTGTTTTATTCTCCTTCCCCCCCCCCTAGGATCATTCGTCCTCGAATGATGGGTTAAGACATCCCTTAGCACGATTTAACACAGAAACGCACCCGCACTTACCTTTAACAAAGACAAAAAATAAAGATTTTAAGATCACACATACCTTAAGCACGATTTTTTGGAATAGGGAATAGAAATGGATACTGGGACTTCATGTCCTCCTCGACTTCCCAAGTAGATTTCTCATACTTTTGGTTCCTCCAAAGAACCTTTACTGAAGCCACGTTCTTCATCCGCAACCGACGGACTTTCTGATCCAAGATCTCTACCAAAACTTTCTCATAAGATAAGGAATTCAAAATTCTCACGCCTTCAAAGGTAACAACAATCGAAGGATCATCTACGCACTTCCTCAACATTGAGACATAGAAGACCGGATGGATAGAGCTCAAGCTAGAAGACAATTCCAATTCATAAGCAACATTACCAACCCTCTTCAGAACCAAATACAGACCATCATAACGGGGACTGGTCTTCTTCTATCCAAACCGCATCATGCCATTCATGGGAGACACCTTCAAGAACACCCAACCACCAACAATAAACTCCAACTCTCTTGGTCTCACATTCGCGTAGGACTTTTGGCGACTTTGGGCAGTCTTAAGCCTATCCCAAATCACCTTTACCTTCTCTATATCTTGGTGAACCAAATCAGGGCCAAATAAGTTATTTTCATCAATCTCAAAACACCCAATAGGAGACCTACACCTCCTACCATACAAGGCCTCAAACAGAGCTATACCAATGCTAGAGTGATAACCGTTGTTGTAGGAAAATTCTAGGAGAGGCAAGTGGTCAACCCAACTACCACCAGAGTCAATCACATAAGATCTTAACATATCCTCTAATGTCTGAATGGTTCTCTCCACTTGCCTATCCACCTGCGGGTGAAAAGCGGTACTAAGGTGCACCTTAGTCCCCAAACCTCTCTGAAAGTAACGCCAAAAGTGAGAAGTAAACTGAGTACATCGATCAGATATGATGAAAACTGGAGCACCATCCAACTTCATGATCTACTCAATGAACAACTTGGCATAATTCCCAGAAGATAAATTAGTCCTTATTCGCAAGAAATGAGCAGACTTAGTCATCCTATCCATGATGACCCAAATTGAATTAAATTGTTGGCGAGACAGTGGAAGATCGATATCAAAATCCATATTAATTATTTCTCATTTCCACACAGGAAGCTCAATTTTTTGGAACAATCCATCAGGCCTCAAGTGCTCCATTTTCACTTACTGACACACCATACACTTAGCCACAAAATTGGCCACATCCCGCTTCATATTAGTCCACCAATAAATTTTCTTAAGATCATGATACATTTTTGTCGAACCAGGATAAATAGTATATTGCGACTCATGAGCTTCGGCCAAAATTCTTTCTCGCAACCCATCAACATCGGCAACATATAATCTACCTTGGTACCTAAAGATACCATCACCACCAATCTCAAAAGCCACCACCTTCTTCCTACCCACATCCTCCTAGAGTTGCATCAAGATAGGATCCATCATCTGTTTCTCCTTTACCTCAGCACTAAGAGATGACTTCGCCACCTCTTGAACAATCACACCACCATCCTCGGAATTCAAGAGACAGACTCCAAGATTAGCCAAAAGGTGAATATCCTTCACCAAATCCTGCTTCCCCTCGTCCACATGGGAATTGCTTCCCATGGACAACTTGCTAAGAGCATCAGAAACTACGTTAGCTTAATCTGGATGATAGTGGAGACTCATGTCATAGTCCTTTAGAAACTTAAGCCACCTTCTTTGCTTAAGATTTAGCTCCTTTTGAGTAAACACGTCTTGCAGGCTCTTATGATCGGAATAAATATACACATGGACCCATACAAATAATGTCGCCGTATCTTCAATGCAAATACCACAGCTAACAATTCCAAATCATGAGTCGGATAATTCTTCTCATGAACCTTCAGTTGTCTAGAAGCATATGCAACCACCTTGCCATGCTGCATCATAATAGAAACAAAACCAACAGTACCCTCAGGTAGCACTACTAGAAATTAGGTCTATGGCGATGGTTCCATAACCGTCTCCATAGAGGTTGAAACCGCTCCTATAGGTCTATAGCGACGGTTACACCACCCGATACAGTCGATCGCGTTACAGTAGCACTAATGCGATGGTTAGCGGTGACGGTTGCTTAAACCGTCGCCATACACACACTTATAGCGACGGTTTTTGTTACAAAAATATTGTGACAATTTCTTGTCTGTGGTGACGGTTATGGACCGTCCCTATAAAACTTTATACGATGGTTATAACATTCTATTGCAACGATTGTTTATTTACATTGGTGTCAAGTATCGTGGCTGTTTACGGTATGTGGAGGCGGTTATGAGCTGTCCGTATAAATATTTTATACGACAGTTATATTTTGCTATTGTGATGTTTTCTTCTATCTATTACGATGCTTATTATGCTCTATGCTGATGGTTCTTCAAACAGTGATGCGACTATTATCTATATGCTATTGCAACATTAATTTATAGGCTAATGCAACGGTTATTCATAGGCTATTGTAACAGTTGTTCATAAGCAACTGTAACAGTTATTAATAGTCTATCGGGACAGTTATTTGGTAGGCTATTGCAATAGGTATATTAGACTATCCAACAGTAAAATTGAAATGATTTTATAAAGCATATTAACACAATGTATAAATAACTCGATCAAGAGTGTGTACTATTAATTCTCAAAACCACAACCAACAAAATGTAAAAGATGTTTGAAGTTTGGTCAAATTTTTCAATAGAGTAACATGAACGAAGCCAATGTGATCGATCTCGTAGGTCAGGTCTAGTTCATCGATTTTGTTCCCATCTTCTATGTAGTGTTGTCAATTTATATAGTGCACAACAACATATCTACTGAACAATGGCAATTTAGAGGGTGCACAACAACACAAAAAGGTTATAATGCAGAACATCAGTCACTTAAAATAGGTACTGAACAATTTCAATTTCAAATTAAAGGATGAAGATTATGGGATAGATTGAACTTGATAATAAGATAAGTCAGCATGAAGAACAAGTGATATAACATACAATTTTCTACTGTACACTAATGGAGGAAATATATTATTATACATGACAACAAACTTGAATTGCCAGCGAGAAGTTCATACTCACAGTAAAGTGATACTGCTGGTTCATTAGTCAGCATCAAGAACATAATACTATTGTGAGAAGTAACTTGATAAAGCACTGAACTAAATAGGCATGTTTGTGTAGCTTAAATTATTGGTCATGTTGATATATATTGTTGGTTGGGTTATCCATATATTGCTTGTTTATTTTTAACTCATCTGACTCCAATTGTAAATTTGTGCTTAACATATTCTCAATTTCAAGAAACAAACTCAATTGTTTCTATGGCGATGACAAGATAGAGAACCAAAATATTTGATGGCTGGAAACTTACTACCCTTACTGTTGACAAGTGTGTGTTGTTTATCTTGACTGTAGTTTCTACAAAGTATGTATATAAACAGAAAGGCTTTGGATATTTTCAGCAGCATATGTACTACTATAGCTACTTTATAATTTAGGCTAATAATTGCTAAATTAAACTCAATCAAATCAGAAAGGGGACCATCCTATTTTAATTCTATATTTTCAACTATCGTACAATCTTCTTGAATAATTGAGCTAAGATATTTAAATTGGTTGCATTCAAGTATAACCATTTCATCTTATTTTTACTTTAACTTCACTTTTCTTATGTTGATTAAATTTGCCGTGCATATATTCTATTTTCTTTTTACCTATCCTAATTAGGGTGTGAATTTTTTTTGCTAATTATATCAGTGACTGAATAAAATAAGGACATGAAGTTCAAGTTAAAGTGCGATTATATAAAAACATGAGGCATGTTATTACTAACAAGTATGAGTAATACTCTTTATCTGTCCACAAGCAAGAAGCAAATAACACTTTTTATGCAACAATTTATGCCTGGACAGATTATCAGCAACCATCCAACATAGTCCAACAACAAGAATATCAGCAAAAATGTTCTATAAAACAACAAATGAACTGAATAGTTCACAACCATCTAAATTATAGGTTTGAATAACTAAGCAACAACAGTAGAACAAAACGAAGAGCAGCAACAACAGTAGAACAAAACGAAGAGCAGCAACAACAATATATGCCTGATTATCAGCAACAATCCAACACAATCCAACAACAAGACACTAAGAAACTGTTTAAAAAAGTCCAACCATGCAACACAGTCCAACAACAAGACATTAAGAAACTATCTAACACATTCTAACCATTCAATAAGCAACTGTTTCTATCCCTTGAAGAACAGTGGAGAGATTCATTAAGAAAAGACGTTACTATATAGAAAAATCTTTATCCATCAGTAATCTTTATCCTGGAGTTTAAAAAAAGGTTTACGTATAACAGGAGTTTACTTGAAAGTGAATTATACAATAATTTATAAAATTAGTTTACCTTCTAAGAATATCAGTCCAAACAGAACACACTTATAATACAGAATATTTTCATGAATATAGAAGATTTATATAGTGCTCAAACAACTATTTATAAGTCCAAACAAAGCACACTTATAATCAGTCCAAACCAACCACCATACGTATCAAGGTGTTCAGACTGAGCAATTTACAATGCAGCAAAGAGACCTCAGCTTCTTTATCACTTTATGCCTTTGATAGACTTCATCAGACGTGAATGTCCAATAAGCTATTGATACACACATTCATAGAATAAGTGTGAACATCGATAATTTCCCAGCCCAAACACAAACCTATGTTTGTTCAGTCAACTGAAATTTGGCCACAAAATGGCTATTAAAACATAGATCGAAAGCAAGTGCAATATATTTGACAAACTGATACTTCACTGAACTTAGCAAAAAGGCTGAGAAGGTTATAGTAACTGATAGTAGAATAATAAAAGCAGAAAATAAGGCATTGAAAGACCAGCACAGTGCAGGAGGGTGGTAAGTGTTCGGTAGGGGCAAACAACCATTGCACGTAAACATTTTTAACTCTTTCGGAGTTAAGTTTTAGTTCCTTATTAGTTGTACCACATAAGAAGGAAAAGTTTCATAGTTTCTTAATGGGAAATAAACCGTTAATTCCTGCTCCTCTCTCTGTACATTCCATTTAAAACGGGAAGATTCCAGGATCCAATATTGTAGTGATTTTTTCTTCCTCTTAGATTAACTATGTTAAAAGTTGATAGTCAAAGCATACTCTGTTTAATTAGCCAAACAAACTACAGAAAACTCACATACTTTAAAGTTTGAAGATCAACAAAAAAGGCAGACGACAAATGAAAGGAACACAGGAATTAACTAAAGACAATTCAAAGACACACAAGAATTACGTAAAACGAAGTTAATACAACCAAGTCTTAACTAGTTAAAGAATTGGACAAGGGAAGGACAGTAATCAGTAGAAACGTAAAATTCCCATCTTTTCTGCATGTTTGAGTAACTGAACAAGGAGCAATTTTTGACAGATAGAGAAAGGGGTGTTTTCTGGGGCTATGAAGCAGCATCACTTGTCCCGAAGCATGCTTTTTCCATTACTAGCTAAATCATCACTCAATATATCCATTACTAGAATCTGAACCGAAACCACAGTTTTGCAAGTAATCCAGGCATGTGATATCATCATTTTAACAATCAATGAAAACGTCAACAAGCTCCAACACAAACAGTCATTCCTATACTACTAATAACCATAACCAGAAAACATAATGCCATGAAATGTGTCTACTACTCTGACCACCAAGCTAGAATGGTCAGAGTGATTAAGCAACAAACAATTTAAATCCTTAGACAACACAAATACGAAGAGTGATGTTGCACTTAGGTCCCACATTAACAAGAACAGGAGACAGAAAAGTCAAAAGAGCATAGGTTTCTTAAGAGTGTCATTCCATTTCTTACATTCATGCTATAACCTTACTTTATAAGACAGATTGGTGAAGTAGTTACAGATGAAGACTATGAAGCTACACATGAAGAAATAGCCACAAACAGGCATGACGACATGCAAGATCAGGGACAAGAACAGTGGCAATTATCAACTATACTTCAAGAAGATCACGAGGCTAGAAAATGAGTAGGCTCTAATGCGCTGGTAGATGAATTTCACATCCTTGCTTTAGCCTTTGACAAATAAATTTGCTAGCTATTTGATTTCCTTTGTGGTACTGGCAACTCATGTTCCTTACTTTGAAATTGTAAACTTTTAAGTGAGATTACATAAAGCAGAATAAGAATGTGTCGTTCAGTGCATAACATATAATCCAGTGACTAATCGTTAGGAGTAAGTTGTCCATCTCAAAAGTCTTCACGATTAGGATTAGGAATGACAAGTCGCACTTTTAAAATCTCCTAAACAATTATCATGTTAAATTTAGCCAAAGATATATCATTAAATATTTTATTAGACATGTAGCATGATATGCAACATTTGATTACTTACAGTGCAAAAAGGATGTAAGTTGATTACTTAAACAGAAAAGTAGGAAGTGGTTGAAGAATTATGGTACAATGAAGGTACCCGCGGAGGTTCATTAGTTTTGAGTGTTATAAGTGAGATACCTGATTAACGGCGAGTGCATTTTGGTTCCTTACATATCTCCCCTGTTAAGGTCCCATCCCTACAAGGATGGGACTCCCCTATTAAGGTCCCATCCCTACAAGGATGGGACTTCAACATTCTAGCTTATTTTACGGATTACTGATACTCTTGATGGAGTGGGGAAAAAAGCCGAAAACTGACACAAGCAGTAAGTAGATCGTTCTACTTACAGAAGACTGCACTCCTTAGATTTCCTTGATCTTTTACACCAGTTCAAAAATGCTCAAACAACGAGGGTACCAAAAACTAAACTTCATCTATTAAGAAAATAATCCTACTGATTACTAGTAAAACACTCTGTGCAAGTACTGTTCAAATATTGATTCTTCAGGCAGTGCTAATCAAAATTTCAAAGTAAAGGGAAGAACACTGGTCACAACTAGGTACAAATTAACACGTATTACCATGTGTTCCTTTAGACTTAATGATTTATGCAGTTAATATTCTATGAGACATCCTTAAAGAAAAGATACTTGTTTATATTTATCGAGTTGTGATACTGAAGTAAAATTTTACAAGTCTTTAAGTAACATGGTGAACTAGTCTCAAGGGTGATGAAAGAAATCGATGATTACTTAAACAACTAGAGGTACCTATGTTATATCATTATCGCTGGACAGACAAGCTTGAGCGGACCACTCCTTCCTTCAGACGCTGATAGTGAAAAAAGGATGTTTGTTGATAACTTAAATAGAAAACTAGGAGGTGGTTGAAGAATTATGGTACAATGAAGGTACCCCTGGAGGTTCATTAGTTTTGAGTGTTATAAGTGAGCTACCTGATTAACGGCGAGTGCATTTTAGTTCCTTACATATCTCCCTTGTTAAGGTCCCGTCCCTACAAGGATGGGACTTCAATTTTAGCATTTTTCTGTTTATATGAAATAAAGAATGTGCAGTGTGAGTTGTTGTTTAAGTCATTTCCAAATTTACTACTAATTTTTAGCATTCCTCTATCTATCTATCTATCTATCTATCTTCCTACTGGTTGCAAGAATCGTAACGCATCCGATAACTATCTTTCTACAAACCCGACCCCAAATTTACAACATACCACGAAATCCAAATGAATCAGACCACACAAAATCCAGAATCAGACCACACAAAATCCACAAATTTCTCCTAAAATCAGACCACAAAAGCACATGCAAGGCAAATTAGAGACAATAGGTTCATTGTTTCCTACATGCAAACCTTTTCAGAGAACAAAACCCACTAAAATTGGAGAAGAAAACCAGAGAAGAAAACCAACTAAAATTTATTACTTGCTCAGATGAAAATTAGCTCAAAAATAGCAAAACTCGAAAATTTCTTCAGAGAAAATCGAAAATACCTCAGAGAGACAACAACCACTATCTAGAGAATTGCTCTAACATCAACGAAGATTAACCAATTTCTAGTGAAAATGCAGTTACAGTATTGAACGGAGAGAGCTACAAACACACACACAAAAAACTTTTAGTACTTCAAGAATTGAACCCTTACTTATCAAAACCAAAAATTCAACCTGAGAACCACAAAATTAAGCAAAATTAAACAAACCCCATTGTAGATAAATTGCAAATAATAAAGCTAAAGAAACAAACTTTACATAAACCAACAAAAAGATGTACCTTTTTTTGAAGAACCTGAAGAGCCGTCTATAGTCTGAAAATTCAACCCAAGAAAATCATAAATTTAAATAAAACCCAAAAAACTCATTGTAGATAAATTGCGAAAAAGCAAAGCTAACTGTTTATGGAAATTATCTGAGAGAAATGGAAAGGAAGCATTTAGATGGGAACTATTTATGGGAACGCAGCTCATTTACTCAAATAACCAGTCACTTGCAAGACCTACACACGTTGAAATAGATAGGAATAACCGTGCATCTCATATTTCATTTTTGAGGTCAATATGGGAATAACCGTGCATCTCATATTCCCTCAAAAATTGTGAAGTCTAGCTGTTTGAGAGAACCTGTGAAGAGGAAATGGGGCTAGCTGTCTCAGAGAAATTGAGAAGAGGAAATGGGGCATTCTAAACCCTAATGAAGCAAATTTGAGAGAAATTGTTTTGAGTTTACTTTTTAATAAATATAATTAAAAAACGGGTCCAGAGGTCGAGGTTCGACTCTGGGCATGAAAAAAACTCTGTTGGAAGCGCTACTCCCGAATGGAGCCCTACCCGATGTAAATTCGAATTAGTCGGGTTCTAATGTGGGTACCGAACACTGAATGGGAAACAAAAAATAAATAAATTAAAAAACGGATAAAAGAAAGTGTTGGAGGAAAAATTTCTGAGTAATATTATTTTTTAGCATAAAATAACTGTGGCGATAGATACTTTATAGCGATATATCTGTTACTATAGGCGCATCTATTGGAACGGTTGTAGACATTATAGGACAATTAGTTTTATTTATTTTCCTAATAGGTTAGACAACATTATGCGACGGTTATAACCGTTGCCATAGACTATTTATAGCAACGGTTGTAGAACCGTCGCTAATTTACCGTCGCCGTATCCATATTTTCTAGTAGTGTATAGAGTCAAGACCGGAGCTGAAGTCAACTTATCCTTCAACTTCTCTAAACTACCCCACAAGTATCAGACCACAATAACTTCACCTTCTTCTGAATCAACTTAGTCAATGGGGCAGAAATAAAAGAGAAATTTTCCACAGACCTTTTATAATAACAGGCTAAAATAAAAAAGCTACAAATATTGGTTGTAGTCGTGGGCCTAGGCCACTTGTTAACCACCGCATCCTTTTGTGGATCCACCATGATCCCTTCACTAGAAATAATATGACCCAGATAGGTCACAATATTTAACCAGAACTCTAGCATACAACTGTTGCTCTTTAAGGGTCTGCAACACTAAACAGAGGTGATCGACATGATCTGTCTCACTCTTAGAATACACCAAAATGTCATTAATAAATACAACTGCGAACAAATCCAAGAACTGATGGAAAATCCAGTTCATAAGATCCATGAATATTATCGGGGCATTAGTCAAACCAAAGGACATCACCAAAAACTCAAAATTACCATATCGAATTCGAAAAGCAGTCTTAGGGATATCCACCTCTCTAATCTTTAACTGATGGTAACCCGATCGAAGGTCAATCTTAGAAAAAAACTTAGCATCCTGAAGTTGATCGAACAGATCATCAATCCTCGGAAGGGGATACTTATTCTTCACGGTTACCTTGTTTAACTGGCGGGTAACCTATGCACATCCGAAAGGACTCATCCTTCTTATGCACGAATAGAACCGGAGCACCCCAAGCAGAAACACTAGGAAGGATAAAACCCTTATCTAGAAGATCTTTTAACTGCGCTTTGAGTTCTTTTAACTCAGTCGGAGCCATTCTATTAGAGGGATAGAAATAAAATGAGTGTTCGGAAGAAGATCAATCCCAAAATCAATTTTTCTATCGGGAGGAACCCAGGAAGATCATTAGGGAATACCTCGGGAAATTCATAGACCATAGGGACAGTCTGCAAAAAAGGGACTTCAGATCTACAATCCTTAACATGCACTAAGTGATAGAATCATCCCTTGGAAATTAATTTTGGGCTCTAAGATACAAAATGAACCACCATTTAGGCACTAGGGAACTACCTTTCCGTTCGATCACCGGCTTATTAGGGAATTAGAAATTAACCCTCCGGGTCCGACAATCAAGTGACGTATATCACGAATGCAACCAATCCATCTCCAAAATCACATCAAAATCTAACATGTCCAACTCTATCAGAATCACCAAGCTCTCTCTACCACAAAATAACATCACACAACCCCTATAAACCCTTCTAGCCACAATGGAGTCACCCACCGGGGTGGACATATTGAACCGGAATACATTCAGGGTCAAAACCAAAATGGATAGCCACATAAGGGGTCACATAAGAGAGGGTACACCCAGGATCAAGTAGACAATACACATCATGAGAGAAAAGTTTGAGCGTACCAGTAATAACATCGGGGGATGCCTCAGAATCCTGGCTAGTGGCAAGAGCATACATACGGTTTCGTCCAGTGCCATAGCCAGAAGTAGAAGTAGTACCCTTTGGTGTAGGAGCCGATGAAGTAGCAACATGAATCTTATTTTCTCCAAAAACAAACCTTAGAAAGACAATCCCTCTGCATATGACCAATCTGCCCATATTTAAAGTACTTGTTCCTCTCCTCTTAACAAATACCATGATGCATCTGACCACAAAATCTACAAGGGGATATGATGAAGCTGACTGAGCCCTACTAGTCTGAGGCTGGGTACCCTGTACCTTTGGACCCATACTATTCTAGAAACGGTGATCACCCAACGACTTTGGATAAGGAGCACAAACCATAGAGTAGGAATCAGAATTGTCCCACTTCTTCTTAGGATCTTTTCCACTGTCTCTACCACTCTGCTGCTGACCTTTACCCTAATCTGAATACCAAAACTTCTTACTCTGTCTTTCACTTATCTCTGCTTGCTTCTTCTTTTCCTCTTCCACTTGTTTCATGTACTTTCCTAACCAGGAGATGTCAATGTCTTTGTTTCGCAAGGTGACCTTGCTCTCTAAGATCAATTCACGGGACAACCCAGAAGCAAACATCCTCATTCTATCCCTCATGCTAGACACCAATTCCAGAGCATATCATGACAAATGATGAAACTTCAAGGCATACTCCTTTATTGTCATACTGGCTTTCTTCAAATTCATGAATTCCTCATCCTTCATCTCCCTCAACTTCTGAGGAAAGAAACGATCAATAAAAGCACTAGAGAAGTTATCCCACAAAGCGAACTCAACATCATCACCCCTAGACTGGTCCCATTCCTTATACCACTGATATGCCACATCCTTCAACTGGTAACCAACGAACTCCACACCCTTCACATCAGTAGCATGTATTACATAAATTTTTTTTTCCATCTCATCGATGAAATTTTGAGGATCTTCCTCAACTTTAGAACCAGTGAAAGTCGGAGGACTCAACCTTATAAATTGGCCAACTTTAGTGACCTCAGAGGATAATGGAGCAACAGAAGCAACACGCTCAATCTAAGAGGACACCAACTGGGTAAGAAAATGGATTGACTAGCAAAATTCAACACTAGACATGCCAACTTGAGGTGCCCGAAGAGGGCTAGAAGGAACCGATGGAACTCCACTAGGGCAATCAGAAGCAGCAACCCTAGATCGAGTCTGAACTTCATGAGTAGGATGAGTTCCATCCACATTATCCTCAGATGGGACAGATGAGTTTCCACAAATATCAGATCTTTTGGGAGGCATGATCTGAAAAGCATATATACGGGGATTAAAGGAGATTTTAAGATCTTAGACTCTATAGCCTGAAATAGAACAACAAGAAAGGGACAAATTCCTAAGTGCCTCATAGCCTTTTCATTATAAGTGTGGCGTGCTACATACTCATAAAAGAGACTCTACTTGATACGACTTTGTGGACACCCAATGACACCAAACTTAGGTTGTGATACCAACTTTTTCATGGCCCAAACCAGGGTCTGGCCGTTACAGGTATCTCAAGGCCAACAAGGATCGGAAACCACCCCCTGAACCTAACCAATAGAACACAATACCCCAATGTCTGATGAATTTTGAACATATAACAAGATAGTATGAGATAAACTCGAAGACTTCAGGATAATTCAATGGCCAACAACTGGATAAAACAACCAAGCAACATCACCACCCAAGTCTATAGCAATCTAACAAAGCCTTCTATTAAAAATTGAAATCAATAAAGTGCCGGGACATGCCCTCGACCCTAACAATGACAATGTTAATTGTTGACACCTAATTTTTTTCCTCCACGACTGAGTTTAATTTCGAGTTTCCTCGATTTTAAATAAAATTATGATATTTATTTTATCTAAATAAAATCTTTTCAAAATATTTACCTAGGTAATTTTGGTCATTAAATAATTTTATTACATAAATAATTGTTCTATGAAAAATTTACATTTTAATCAAAGGTTATCTGGAAAATGGTTCCAAATAGATAAAATCTTGATTCAAATACAATTTAGTCTAAAAAATATTTTTTTTGCAAAAATATTTGTTTGATTTTATCAAATCAAGGAGCTCGAAATTAAATGAGGTATTAAGTCGTATCGAATTTCGATTTGATTTAGTTAATCCATTAGATTTTACCATAATTGAAATTAAATTTGCCACAATTGTAATGCAATTGGTCAATTAATCTTTAATTTGGCCAAAATTTAAATAGAATTTGCCAAGTCCTAAAACTACCCTTAGCCTAATCTACCTTTTCCCAAAAAATAAACCCAACTCTCTACTATCCCAACCCAACAAATAGTTGGCCCATTTCATTTTCTTTTCCTTAACAACCAGCCATCTCCATACCCAACAACCCACAACACCGACCCGACCCATTTCTCCATATTTCCTCTTTTATCCAACAACAAACTATCGACAACAACACAGTCAGCAAACAACGTTAACAATAGTCTCTTCAAACAATAATACGCAAAATAGTAGCGTACAACACCTTCACCCCCGCATACAACCAACAACTTCGTTGCGTAACAACACCAAACGACGTTCAACAGTAATGCTAATCAACAACAAAAACAAAGGGAAAACCCAAATTCCAAATAGCCGACAAAAATATCCACGACAGCAGTAGCAGCTGTGCATAACAACAACAGTACAACAACGGTAAACAACAACTCAACAATAACTTGTAAATTCTACACAAATTTCAACTCACTGTATCTCAATTTTAAAATTTAAATTTCTAACTCATTTTTCCCTTTTACTCCTCTTATTTCCCTCTCAAAACAGCTCCAAAGTTCTATATAAATACCCATCTATGTAGCGAGAAAAAGGGGATTCTTTGGGAAAAATTGGAGATTCGGGAGGAGTGTTTCTCTAATCCTACATAACCAAAGAATTTGAAAAGAAACTCTATCAAAAAATCAATTTCAACTTCGGTGAATCAAGATTGAAACTCTGGTGATGGAGGTTGTATCGCGATAAGTTCGTTGTCCCAAGGTCGCTGCCTAGAAGCAGGTGAATACCGAAGCTCTTCGTATTTTTTTCTTTTGTTTTGTGTTCGAATGTTATAGTGTGGACTTTTATCAATGATTTGAATATCCACCATCCTTGGGAAACTATTTTGAATAACGGGAGTTATGTAAAGATTTCGTCTTTAGTATCAGTTCCTCTAAATTGTGATGGTTTTTGTTTGAAATTTTATTGTTGCAGTGAAGTTTTGGGGTTGAAAGTTGTTGCTCTTTATTTTTAGGAAATAATGTAGGGATGGACGGACTATGATGAAATAAAAAATAAACCTTTCGATCCGATTGTTATACCTCGTTTTCAGTTTTAAACACCATAATAATCCTTCAAGTTAGTTTATAGACTAAGTTATAGTTAGCAGACGACTCACTTTGTTGTTTGATAGATGTATGACTAAACAATTTTTTTTTATTTGGTGTTAGTTCAAATTGATGTCTAAGTGTAGTTATGGTTTTTGTCTTATCCTCCCAGTATGTTCTTTTTATTGTTGCAAGTATGCTATGTGCTTAAGATCATTTATGGGAATGTTTTAGATTAACTAATTTCTTCGAGGAGTGGATTCTAATAGTAAGGAATGTCTTTTTAAGATATCTTTAATTACTAGAGTTATCGTTAATTTGCCAATGGATGCGACATCTGCTAATTTGTTCTTTTCTTTCTTTGATACATGTGAAATTATTCTTTTCTTTCTTCTTGGGGGGCTTTAGAGAGCTCAACTATATTTGCCTTATTCTTAAATGATAAAAGTGCATCGTTTGAGTTCGTTATCTCGGGTCATTACCTTTTACTATTTATCTACTAATTCTTGTCTCTTTCTATGCATGAATCTCCTTCACCGAGTCCATGGGGCTCCAATCCTTGCATTCCTTCAGGCAAAGCCATTCTTTCAAGTCAAAAAATGGATTAATGTGAACATTTAACCGCTGGTATACACTGATATACGCCATATATACGAGCCTTACAGGTCAAAAGTGGTTGTTATATGCTTATACTTAATACCTAAAAATGCTGGAAGCAAGTTTACAGATTTTATATACTGATATATAGTGTATATATAGTAAAATGTGAAAAATAAAGGGCTGGTATTCCAGTTGTATACACTGGAGGAAATGGGCAAGAAGTTCATGGGATTTTTGCTAATGGGCCAGCATGGGCCCAAAATCTCAACTCTATCTTCTTTTCTTGTATTTGTTCATGTTGATTGTAATCGTGCAATTTTACGTTAATTAATCTAAATGATTTCCTAAGATGTGGTCATTCTATTTTATCTCAATTTTAGTACTTATACAATTTTCTCACCTAATTTATCTCGTCTAAATGAATTAAAGTGGTTCTTTTGATTTTTCATCCTAAAACTAATCTTAAAAGAAAAAATTATTAAGCATTTTTTTATAAATGACATTTGTCTTGCTCATATGGCAAATAGCCTACTTGGGTTAAAATAATTTCCTTCAAACTAAGAAAATTACTTTCTCGTAAATTCTAACTCTCCATAATTGATAAGATGCTTTTAACATGACATTCCCTTGACATTTTTCTAAGGTGTTATTTTTAACAAAATTGACCCACTTTTAATTGTAATAAAAAGATAGTAAAATAATTATGTATTTTTTTTTTAAAACACAACTTATTTCCTTCGTAAATTCCAAAAGTGCAACCTAGTTTAAATATTTTTTTTTCAAGTAGAATATTTCATAATTTTTTATTTTTTTTTAGAAAAAATTAAGAATTAAGTAGAATTTTCTCAATTAGAATATTCCTTGATCTTTTTTTAACTTTTTGTGATGAATTAAATAAAATATTTCTCAAGTAAGATATTTTGTAATATTTCTTAAAAATTAATCTTGAATTAAGAGAAATATTTCGCAGAATATGTTGTAACCTCTTTCTAATTCAAGTAGACTATTTCTTGTTTGAATAAACAAATTACAATTTTTTTAAACATGTAATCAAATAATCTTATAAAAGCAATCTTTTGCAAAGTTAGTCAACCTTTTTTTAAGTTAGTCAAAAAGCGATCTTTTGGTGAACCGTTTTTAAACGGACGCTCCTAAGTGCCTTAAAGACCTTTTAGGGCGTTAATTGAACCCTTACTCAATTTATCTCATTTCAAAGATTTATTTCTGTTTTTAAATCTTTGAAATTTCTTTAAGTTTTCTTGATATTTTTTTATAAAAATCAAGTGGCGACTCTCTAAATTTCTCAAAATTATTTCAAAAACTTCTTGAATTTTGAAATGTTTTTTTATGGTCAAAATCATTTTCTTTAAAACGAAATTCGAAAAGGATAAAACAGAAATGACGACTTTGCTGTGGAATTCACTAGCTTCTAACCAAATGTGTGCTGACTTCTTTGACTAACTATTTGGGTTGTAATATTTAAACTACTTGTTTGCCTATGTGTTTAAATTCCCGCAAATTTAAATTATTTCATTTCATGGCATGTTCCTGCATTCGAAATATATAAATTGTATGGGATTTCGTTGATGTATCGGCCCCTATTATTCAACTCTAGATTAAATATTGGAAATATGACAGTTTATTAGCACGTTAGGAGTCTAATGGCTGTTCATATTTCCAAACCCAAGTTGTCCTCTTGGGAACCTAGTCAAAAGCCCATTCTAGACACCTAAGATAGAGCAAAACCAAAACTCTATTTTAGGCATGAGCCTAGGATAACCTAATATCGGGAGGGGGAAGGTATTGGGCCTATCAGAAAACCTGCCATACATCTATTGGCCACGAGCCAATTACAAACGAATCATGTTTATGTGTTGAAAAATATATGTCTGCTTAATCCAATCAATTATCCTTTGGGGTAGGAGAAGTCCTAATTTTGTTTGCTCTCATGTAGAAGTGGCTCAATCATACCCCTATAGACAATTCAAGATGGCTATCGGACCTGATAGCTTACTAAAAGTATGGTGGACTCATATGATTTGAGAAGATAAGGAGATTATTAGCACGCATATCGAGCATCTAACATCACTTATAGAGATAAACGCTTGGCCTGAAATGATCCATGTGCTAACAACATTCTGGGATGATGAAAACATAGTGTTTTTCTTCGGGGAAGTCGAATTGACCACCACTATCAAAGAAGTAATGACCTGTTATGAAAGCCTTGATATGTGTGGAAAAAGGAGAAATGCACCCGACAAAAGTATTCTAGTCCCTACTGTATGGAACCGTCAGGAGATCAAAGATGTTTTTTTGATCAACGATGATACCTGGTTGGAGAAACATGATAAAGATAACATACCTTTTTGTGGTTGGTATCGCCGGTTTAGAAAGTACAATGCTTTTGAGAAGTTTGGACACAAATTCAAATTAGAGTCAAAATGGAGGGAGAAAAAAACATTTATTTTTGCCATGGACTTGCTTGGAACTATGGTGTTCCCATAAGAAGAAAATGGCACTATTCATCCAAGAGTCGTTACAGCGACGCACGCCTTCTTCTATGGAGTAGATTACAAAACCACTAAAGTATTCCATACCTTAGCCCCTATGATTGTCACTGGAATATATAGGGCTTTGGGAAGGTGTCAAGGCAGACATTGTTTTTTCTAGGGGTACAACCTTATCTTGCAATGGTGGATGATGAAAAATTTATTAAAAGATCCTAGAGTAGAGCAGCTGGGCCCTCGAAAAAGGGTGGAAATTTTATCATCCCATGGAATTTGGTTGTCTTTGTACATGTTTAAAGGGCTAGAATCTCTGGGATTTTGGTTCAAAATTTTGTGGAATTGAGAGAGGACAATGTCCAGTGGTCTATCAGATATCATTGCCCAAGGAAGTACATCACTCAAGGAAATGAATGGAATTTTCTTAGTACTTCTAGGTCTCAGGGGAACTCGTCCTTATAACCCCAGCAGGGTTCTTAGGTAGTTTGAAATCAAGCAGGAAACACCACAAACAACACCTATGGTTAGATTTGTCACCGAGTATGAAGAAGGTAAAACTCTACTCAAATAGTACATGGTAGATGGGTGGAGAAGAAGAAAGACGAAGGAAGTTTCCTTTTATATCGGGCATGATCTCGAGGTTAGTGATTCCTACAAAGAGTGGTTGAATGAGAATCTTGCTGGAACATTGGTCTCGGGTCTGAATGTACCCACACAGATTATTGATGTAGAGTCAGAACATCAGATTCGGCTCAACAGGCTATAGGATGAATTTCGAAGATGTGAAATGGCGCACCAACAAATGTATATGGAGGATGCCTTAACTATACACCAATTAAGAGAAGAGATAAAGTGAGCTAGACAAGAGGTTGATGATGTAAGACAATGTTTGCTTGATTTGGATGATCACATGGCTTCTCAAATTGATAGCATAGGGAAGATGACCCATGGGAATAAAGCATAATTATATGGGAGCCACCTGATCATCAGCAGATATCACATATGGCAAGAGGTGGATAAAGCTAAGAGAGCGAAGGCCGACGGAGGAGCATCTTGGGGTTAGTTTTTATCCCCTGCACGGGACTTTGTTCTTTTCATATCATTTTCTCTTTCCCTAGAGACTGTATCCCCTTATGCAGCTTTTGTAAACATTTATGGCTTTCTATCTATGGATATTTTGGGGGGATAATTAATTGGCTTAAAAGACATATATTTCCTTCAAGTCCACTAGGCCAATCCTTGTCTCAAAAGGGTCACCCAACTAGGACACGTTAAATATTATTCTATTGTTGTGTAATACAATTGTCTTCTGTGATATAATTATTTATGTGCTATGTGCGTTGTTAAATCAAAGTTAAATTGATCTACTCCTCAACAAAGTCTTAGAATACCCTTTAGGAAAAATATATGCTTACTATCCAAAGTTCGCCCAAAATATTCCAGGTCTCTAAGTCTCTCAGAAAGTTCTCAACCATTTTCGAAAATCGGTCATGGATTCAAAGAACTACTCAATTCAAAAGACAAATGGTGGAGTTGGTCCTAATAGAGAAAATATTAATGACAGAGACTGAGGGAGTGGTTAGGAAGATCAATCAACTTGACAAGGAAATTCTAAAGTCAAACAATTGATCATGTAAGAAAAAAATATTTTTGAGCGTAAAACTAAAGATTCGACTGAAGGTTATGAGAAAGAAGGCATAGAACAAGACTTAACCTCAAATGCGAGGGAAGAGTCGAGTTGAAATTTCCTCCATAGAAGATCAAGATATGGAAGAAGCAGAATGAAATAGGAATGCCCGCATCTATCTACGACTTAGTCATTAGTCTTGTCCTTTTTGTTGTCATTTTCCTTTCATGTTTTCCTAATGTAATGAACTCTAATGAGATTTCAGTGAAATAAAGTTTTATCCTTGCCTATTTGAACTACATATGGCCCAATTTCTCATTTGTGAGAAACGTAGGCAGCCTTTTAGCCCAACCTTTGTCCTTTAAAACTTTATCTCCCATTTTTTTGAGTTAGTTGATTGAGATGACCAAAGATTTTAGACTTGACAAACATCCTGTTAAGACCCATTTATCAATAAATAAATAGACAGAGTCCTGCGCATTAATTTATTTTTAGTCAATATACACCCGTGGATCAATTTACCTAAGATGAAAGCAACTTTATATGTTTACTTTATGTCAGATATCTTGCATTATTTATCACTAACTGAATCTAATACATTTGCCTTTGGAGTTGTTTTATCAGGTATCAAGTAAGTAGAAATTGATCTGTGTTGACAAAACTGGCTGAACATTGATATTTCACTAGATCTAAGGCAAATATAAATTCCTCCCTTGACCATCGCTTAGCTAAAGAGGAAAGAATGACTGGTAGTAGCGATGATAATGTTCTCACCGAATTACTACTAGAGACGGTGTGATAACGACACAAGGTGAGATGATCGCTGAACTAACTAAGAGGATGGAGGAGCTTCAAGAAGAAGTACAACGAGCAAAAGATATGCCTAATCTAGCCATTGCTGCTACGCCCGTCTTAGACAACCATGCGCTTCCACTCTGATTCCCTCCTCTTAGCTGTCCTAATAATGGAAACCAACCAAATGACATACCCCCTGCTTCTATGCCTAGACCTTCCGCTAATCCCATCAATCTGTCATGCCAAACCCATACCACTCCTACTTATAATACCAACCGAGCATACAATCCAAATTCTTACCACCCTTAAAGCTTCACTCCAAACTACCAAAATACCTCCATAAATGGCTTCACTTTCTAAAATATGCGCCCCACTTTTAGTCCTAATTCCAACGTTCCCCAAAATACAGTTCCCACATACCAAAACTTCTCTCACGCCACTCAAAATCCTTTCATGACCCAAAATATGTCTCCCTCCACCATTCATGCTATTGTAATGCCTATCTCTTACCATACATTCTCTCCAAATCTAGAAATTAACCACTATAAGGAGATGGAGAAGGAGTGCAAGGTGCCTGAAGACAAACATGCTAGGGAGCTATTGTTGATAAAGAAAGAGACTGACAGGATGAAGAAAACACATGGTTTAACCAACGTAGTAGGTTTCAATTATGATGACATTTGCATTCACCCTGACTTGAACCTTACCGAAGGATTTAAAGTCCCTAAGTTTGAGACATTCAATGGTACTGGAAACCCTACGGCCCACTTGAGAGAATATTTTGACCAAATACTAGGCGCTGGTAAAAATGAGGCATTACTGATGAGGCTCTTCAGTCAAAGCCTGAGTGGGGAAGCGTTAGAATGGTTTGCTTCACAGAAATTGAAGAAGTGGCCTGAATGAAGCACTTTAGCTAGGGATTTTGTTGATAGATTTTCCTATAATGTAGAGGTGGTCCCTGATTGATATTCTTTGAACCGCATCAAGCAAAATTCTAATGAATTTTTTCATGAATATACTTATCATTGGTGAAAAAAGGCAGCAAAGGTACGACCTTCTATGATAGAAGAAGAAATAGTCACTGTGTTTACCCGAGCTTAGGAGGAAAACTTTTATGACAAAATAATATCGACTGTTCGTGCTACCTTTGCTGACTTGGTTTTGATTAGTGAAACAGTTGAGGAAGGACTCAGGATAGAAAAAATCAACAAATCCTTCACACAACTTGGATCGTCAAGATTTCTAAAGAAAAAGAGAGAAGATGTGTCTTTTGTATCCTTTAGTCCAAATCCGAAGTCAAAGAAATCTTTCGGGTCCAATTCTGAGAAAATTCCATCACCTTCTATATACTCCTCATCTCCACAAAATCCCTAACCTATGTTCAATGCCCAACCTAGACCCCAAGTTCCACAACTAAATTTCTCTACCAATCAATTGAATTACCCAGCTCTATTGCCAAATTATCAGCCCACTTACCAAGCGCCACTTCTAAATTTCCAAGCCTACAAAAAATCCCCAGTTAACCAAAATTACCATCAAGTCCCTCCCCCTACCTACCAAAATATTTACCATCCAAATAATGAAAAGAAAGTCACCCAAAGTTTCACTACCTTGGATGACACTAGAGCTCAACTGCTTGAAAGGCTAAAGAAAGCAGATCTCATCCAACCTATCCCACCAAAACCCGCTAATACCAATTTCTGATTCTTTCATGTTGATTAGCAGTGTGTATATCATTCAAGGGGTGTTGGACACACAACTAAAGACTATATTAATTTAAGGCACAAGATTTAAGATTTGATTAATCAGAAGGTGATTTTGCTTCAAACGGTGCTGCCAAATATTACCATCAACGCACTCCTAAACCATAAAGGGACAACCATCAATATTATAGAAACAGATAATGAGTGGGTGGTGAGCAAGTCTATAACACAGGCTAGTCCAAAAGTGATGGATAAGGTAAAATATATAGAAAAGACAATGACCACCTTAAGTGTTACAGAAAAACCCAAGTTTGTTGCATTCATCACACCTTATCAAGCTTTTTTATTAGTTCCCGCAAGAGAAAAATTTATGGTAAAAGCTGCCGCTGTGCAAGGAATAACTAGATCAGGGAGATGCTATACTCTGGAGGAGCTTGCCAATAATACATACAAGAAGAGTGCTTAAAAAAGTCCAATCATTGAAGGGGAAGTTGAGGAATTTTAGAGAAGAATGCAGCTAAAAGAGTACTCTATTGTAAAATATTTAGAGAAGACCTCCACTCAGATTTCTATTTAGGCATTGCTTATGAGTTCTCAATATCATAGACAAGCTCTACTAAAAGTCCTTGAAGAAGCCTATGTGTCCATAGGCACCAGTACCAAAAATTAGGTAGCCATGATCAGTAGAGTGGTGGGAGCCCACACATTAGCTTTGGTAGAGATAAGTTACCTTTTGAAAGAGTAATGCATAATAAGACATTGCATATCACTGTCAAATGCCAAGATAAAATCGTCAATAGGGTATTAATAGATGATGGATCAGGTCTGAATATTTGTCCATTATTTGTTCTGATTCAGTTGAGCTATGATATAGGGAAAATACGTTAGAACATAGTAAATGTAAGAGCTTTTAACGGTGGCAGAGAAACCCCATTGGGGAAGTCATGTTGCATCTTCAAATGGGGCCTGCAGAGTTCTTAGTCTAGTTTTAGGTGATGGAAATTTCCATAAGTTATAATATACTCTTAGGAAGGCCTTGTATTCATGCAGTGGGTGCCATTTCTTTAATATTACACCAATCGGTGAAATTCATGTAGGAAAATGATGAAGTGGTCATCCATGGTGAATGAAGCCGTATGAGTCACCCTAATGGTTATGTTCATATGATTAAAGAAGTCCTAAAATAGTGAAGATCAAGCCAATGCCTTTGATTTACAAGGTATTGGCCGCTGTTATACTGAGGAGCGGTTTTGAGCTCGGACATGGCTTAGAAAAGAACTTGAATGGAATCATTGAGCCTGTTGCTATCCCAGAGAAGCTTTTCAAATATGGGATAGGTTATGTGACAAGTAAAGAATGTGCAAGAGAGATGAAGAAAGAAGGCCCAGAATAGGAAAAGAGGTTACCTCTGTTCTACCAGTCATTTCCTTATCTGTGAAGCTTACAAACGATGGTCTTGAGGATGGAATAGGGAACTTGTTTGAAGAGTATAATGCTATTATGAAGGATATCCCTAAGAAGACTGAGATCAATAAAGATAAACCAGGGGAGAAGCTATTAAATTGGACTTCTACTTCAATCATGACTCCCCGATTGATGTGGTAGATGAAAGGATGAAATCTAACTTTTCCAAAATCGGTAGCAGTCCGAATGAGGCTCAAGACCCACCTTTTAAGTTTTATTTACCTTATTTTTTCTTTTTATGTTTTCCAAAAGAATCAAACCCATGCGAATCATAGCCAATGTTTATAATGTTTTAAATTTCAATGAAAGCCTCTCTTATTGCATAGATATTTTTACTTATTTTTACTGTAATATTCAATCGCTATAACCTAACTTATGTTGTTTATGATTTCAGTAATAATAACTTAAAACCTGCCAATGTCATATCATGTCAAGAGCTAAATGAATAAATCAAAGCAAGTAATAACGAATGTGAGGATTATGATGAAGAAATAATGGCCTCAGAATGATTAATAGAGGAGCTTAAAGATTTTGAGGATTAGGAAAAGCCCAACCTAGAAGAGACTGAGATTGTTAATCTAGGTGATGATAGAGAAGTCAAAGAACCAAGAATCAATATTCACCTTGCAGAAGAGCAAAAAGGAGAACTCGTCGAGTTGCTTAAAGAATACATTGATATATTTGCTTGGTCCTATGATGACATGCCAGGATTGAGTACAAATATTGCATCGCACAAGTTGGCAATTAATCCAGGGTTCAATCCTGTGAAGTAAAAGTCGCAAAAATTCAAGCCAAATCTGAGTCTAAAAATCAAGAAAGAAGTCACTAAGCAAATTCAAGCAAATGTGGTTGAGGTCATGAAATATCCAACATAGATAGCCAATACTGTTCTAATACCGAAGAAGGATAGAAAGTTTAGGATTTGTATCGATTATAGGGACTTGAACAAGGCCAGTCCTAAAGATAACTTTCCATTGCCCAACATCCATATTCTCATTGACAACTGTGCAAGGCATGGAATACAGTAATTTATGGATTGCTTTTTCGGGTATCATCAAATACTGATGGATAAAAAAGATGCAGAGAAAATGGTCTTCATCATACCCTGGGGTGTATATCACTAAAGGGTAATGCCCTTCAGTCTCAAGAATGCTGATGCTACATATATGAGAGCCATGAAAACCATATTTCATGATACAATTCATAAGGAGATTGAAGTGTATGTGGATGATGTGATCATCAAATCTCGCAAGACTTTGGACCACTTGTTTCATTTGAGAAAGTTCTTTGAGCGATTGCGGAAGTACAATTTGAAGTTGAATCCTACTAAGTCCGCTTTTAGGGTACTGCCCAGGAAACTGTTGGGCTTCATAGTTAGTAGAAGGGGCATTGAGCTTGACCCCTAAAAAATTAAGGCGATCCAAGAACTTCTTCCTAAGAGGACGAAGAAGGAAGTCATGAGCTTCTCAGGGAGATTGAATTACATCAACAGGTTCATAGCCCAGTCAATGGTTATTAGCAAACCAATCCTCAAGATGTTAAAGAAAGATGCGGCGGGTAAATGGACTGAGGAATGCCAATGAGCTTTTGACAAGATCAAGGATTATTTATCTAGTCCACCAGTACTAGTTCCTCCAAGAGAAGAAATCCCTCTAGTGTTGTATTTATCGGTCTTTGACAATGCATTTTGATGTGTCTTAGGGAAACATGATGAAACTGTAAAGAAGGAAAGAGAAATTTATTACTTGAGTAAGAAGTTCACTCCATATGAGGCTTATTACGCGCTATTGGAAAGAATGTGTTGTGCATTGACCTGGGTGGCCCTGAAGCTGAGGCATTACCTGACGTCATATACAACGTATCTCATCTTAGGAATGGATCATCTGAAGTACATATTCCAAAAGGCCATGCCAACGAGGAAATTGGCCAAATGGAAAATACTATTGAGTGAGTTTGACATTGTGTACGTGACTCAAAAGGCGATCAAAGGGCAAGCCCTAATGGATAATCTAACAGAGAATCCAGTTGATGAAGAGTATGAGCCATTCCAAACTTATTTTTCAGATGAAGAGGTATTGTTCATAGGGGAAAACATTTTCAAAATGTACCCAAGTTGGAGTAGGGGTGTGCATCGGTTGAATCGGTTTGGTTTTACATATTACCGATTTGGTTTATCGGTTTTCGGTTTTTAAATATGCTAAACCAGTAACCAAACCAAAAAGATATTTTTATTGATTTTTAGTCCTTAACGGTTTGTTTTTTGGTTTAACCGATAAGAAAATACTCATAAAATTCAAATAGTAATAACTAACATGAAAAATAATCGAATCTTAGTTACAATCAAAAATCCTACATAATGTGTTTTAATTTACAAGAATCTTCAAGTTTAAACTAAATGTTGCTAGGAGAAATTAAGAGTTGGTATAATTGAAATAATATGTTTGTTAATTTGAAGAGATTAAAGAGAGATTAAGAGAAATATCTAATAAGTCATATATATATATATATATTTATATATATATATACTCTTATTGTGTTATCAGCTTACCCAATAACCCAATAAGAAAAAATTGAACCGAACCAATAGCCCAATGATTTTTTTTATAAAACCATTAAAAAACTGTTAACTCAATAACCCAATAACAATAAATCAATAACATTTTTATTGGTTCGATTATTGATCGGTTCGGTTTTTAAACAACCCTAAGTTGGAGATTGTTCTTTGATGGGGCGGGTAACTTCAAGGGTTTAGGAATTGGGGAAGTCTTAATATCAGAAACTGGTCAACATTTTTGGTTACCTCCAAACTGCGCTCCCTTTGCGCCAAAATATGGCTGAATACGAGGCTTGTATTCTCGGTCTCAGACTGGCTATTGATATGAATGTTTGGAGCTACTAGTCATTAGAGATTCTTATCTATTAGTTCACTAGGTTTGGGGTGAATGGGCCATAAAGAACCCTAAAATCACGCCATACACGGAATTGGTATAGGATTTATACAGAAGATTCAAGGAAGTGGAATTCAAGTATGTTCCAAGAATACAAAATGAGTTTGCTGATACTTTGGCCGCTATATCCTCCATGATACAACATCTGGATCAAAGTTACATCAATTTGTTGGAAATAAGTGTGAAGAAGCAACCTGCACATTAGACACAAGTTGGGGCAGAGCCATGGTACTTCGATATCAAGAGGTATTTAAAAGTTGGGTGTATCCCAAAGATGTAACCGCAATTAAAAGAAAATAATTCGTCGGATGGCCACCGATTTCTTTTTAAATGGCGAAGTCCTTTATAGGAGGACCCCAGATTTGGGATTTCTGCGATATGTAGATTCTATTGAAGATACAAAATTACTTAAAGAAATTCACGCCGGAACGTGTGGACCTCATATGAATGGGTTCACTGTAAAGCCCCACAAAGTTTTCTCATAGTTTGAGTCATAGGGCGTGTCAAGTGAGGCGTGATTTTGGTCCTAAAAGATTGAGAAGTTTCTTCCTAAATGGGTAATGTGTTAACCATATAGAATTTTCCTAATTTCTACTTTTTATCACGTGAGAAATTTGATAAGCTTTCCATCTATATAATATTTTCCCAAATTCGACACTCGGGTAAGAAGTTATGACTAATTTAAGCCTTAGTCGTAAAACTGCATCATTTGAGTGAGTGGCGCATCGCGGAGTTGTTCCAGGTCCCAACCAGTGGGACTTCGCGATAATGGCACATCACGGAGAATCCCAAATTCCCAATTGTCATTTTCCAGTGAGCCACCACGATAAGTGGCGCATCGCGGAGTTTAGTGAAATCAGGTTCCAGTTTAATTTTTCCAGTTTCGCACAGATGTTTAAAAAGGAAATTTTAGACTTTTTCCAAGACTTTAAAATCGTGGAAACACTAAATCAAATCCATTTATAAGCATCATATAAGGGTTTTCTCAAGTTTTCTCTCATCAAGAACCCTAAATATCCAAAACCTCTTTCAAGAATCTCAAGTATCCACCATGGATTTTCTAAATTGAGTCAAGATTCAAGGTTCCCAAGTCAAGGGCCTCAAGATCCCTTACTATAGAGCAAGAATAGAGTCCCAAAAGTGAGAGTTCACCCAAAGCTTCTAACTCAAGGTATGTGAGGTTTTGAACAAGGGTAACCCTTTCACCCTTGTGCCCAAAAGGCTTGTTTACATCATGATTTTGCTGAAATATATGAAGTTTTAACATGAATTTGAATTGGGGTTTTTCACCCATTATTATTGAATGCATTATCTTGATATTTCCCATGAATTGAGAGTTAAATGTCATGATTTGTACATGTTTTCTTGAGTATTTATAGCTGGGTATAAACCCCATGATTTTACTCTTTGATAGACTAATATTTACATTGTTGAGATATTGAAGCATATAACTATATTGAGATTTTGAGGAAAATTGCTGAAATTCCCAGATTTTCACATGATTTATGAATCTATATGCTATATATTATGCTTTTGATAAGATTTAACTTGAGATTGAATTATGGGTTAGTAAGCCCTATTTGAGACTTGTGAAATTATGAACTCTTGTGCTATGAGCACCCATGTTTTGAGTATTTTGAGATTATTGAGAAATGAATTGACCTAATGGTCCTTGAGCTTTGAAATCCACTTCACTATATGAGATTTTTGATTTGATTATTGGGTTCGTGGTTAACCATGTGATTAATCTAAAAGTGGATTTTTATGAGATGAGTGCAGATAATCTAAAGGGAGTAGTATTTAGCACCGAGCGGGAAAGTTACTATGATTTCTTACCCCAAAAACTACGTTCCACCATAGGATGTGAGCCTGAGGATGATTATATTATTATTATGAGTGGGTCTGTGGCTGATTTTCGTTTAGTGATCACTAGGCCTAGGTTATACTCCTTGGCAAGAGTATGACGCTCCTCCCCAACGTGGGGTCTCTTCCTTAGGAGGACAAAACGTTGGAATCTATGTAGCTTACATGGTTTATGTCGGTTACGAGAACCTCCCTTGCCTTTCGAACTCCGAGATCAAATACTTATTTTCCTTCCCTATAGTCTATCTTCCTAAATGGTTAAATTGCAAAAATGTTCCCTAACCAAGGTATTTTCTTGATGTGAGTTATTTTCCTAAATAAAAGCATCTTCCCTTGTTATAATATTTTCATAAAGCATTGAGATAAGTTGTTTCCATAAACTAGAATTTTTTCCCATTCGAGATAGAATGATTTTTTTTAAGCTTGAAATGAGATATTTTCCTAAAGTGAATGAAATACCTTAAAGCATGTTTCAAAGTTATATGATTCCGAATTCCAAGTATTTGAGTTCAAAAAGAGTTATGAGATCTTGAACATTGATGAGGTTTTACTCTCCATGAGACACATAAATGATTTGAAAGTATCGTGTAAAGTTCCTTTATCCCTTGAGTGTTGAGAATAAGAGGAGATTTGTGATTTCAAGTTAAAGTATGATGACTCACGAGATTTGTGCTACACGCTTCATCCTACATGATTTATGAGCTTTACATTTTATACTTGTTCAAGCCATGTGAGTCATCCCATATTGCATACATGACTTGATTGAAGAAGATTGGCACTATTTTATACATATGCATTCAGCCCCCACACTCAGTACATCCTCAAATTATTGATTCACATATATATCTATATTCTATATTGTCTCATAATATAGGTACAAAATTGTAGCGCATGTACCATGACCAATCAGTTCGCAGCTTCTAGTCATCAGGTGATTGGCCCCTTTTGATTCAGGGCCACGCGTCAGTGATATAATAGAAAAATGTTCTATTTTCCTTATTTAGTCGTATTGAGTTGGGGTGGTTGGGATTAATGACCCAGCTACCCATGTCAGTACTAGTAGAGGCTTCATAGATAGTTAGTAGAAGTTGATGTATTGAGTTTCAGTTTGATGAAAAGTAGAGTTTGTAGCCTTGTGACTTCAGTTTTGTATCGAGCAAATTCATAATAGTGTTACCTTCCACTTTATTCCTCTGGATTTATGCATTTTATTTAGTTATTTATGTGTTATGCCAAGTGAAGGGTTAGCTTGGGGTTACTTGTGACCCTAGGCACCGTGTAGCATCCCGAGGGGTGATTTTGGGTTGTTACAAACTTGGTATCAGAGCACAAGGTTCAAGTATCCCAGGGTGTCTATGAAGCCGTGTCTAGTAGAGTCTTGCAGAGTGGTAGAGAGATGTTTGTACTTTTCTTCAAGATGCAACAAGGCATTTAGGAAATATCGCTATTCTTTTGAGTCTTAGATCGTGCTATAGAGAGATTCTCTATGCGCTTATGTAAATCCTCAACTTCCTCTATTTAGGCCACCTTCACCTTATTTTCAAGGTATAAAAAATAGTCAAGCTTGAATCTTTACAGATAGTAGTGGAATTGCAATCGAGTTAGAAAGTATCCCATCAGTGCTTTTGAGTTCCGATGGTTGAAGTGCATTATTCATGATTCATAAAAAGTCAGGCACTAAGCCCAAGTCAGAGGTGCTTTCAGATTCCTCCTCAGAATCCATGATGTGGAGCTATGCTTCCTTACCCATGTATAATTCTTTAGATATTATTATTTCTAAGTTTTGGTTCCCTCTAAGATAATGTTCTCAGATTGGTGAGTAATATGTTGCAGAGGTCTCTTAGAGTGGCTTGATAAGGGCCTTCTGGTGTGTCATGAGTCCCTCATGTTTAAAGTTATTGCCTTACTCTTATGGGTCTTACAAGTGAGATAGAATGAGATGTGTATTCGTAAATCATTGAATGTTGTGTGTCAAGTTTCTACTCTTCCAATATGTAATCTTGTTATCATTGTGTTTTTGAAAAGAAAATCAAGTCTAGTGAAGCCGTGTGGGGCTCTTTCGATTCACTAGTGTAGTTGCTTTGTTGTTTATCTTATTTTCTTGTTCAAAACACAAAACCAAAGTCTAGTGGAGCCATGTGAGGCCTATTTAGATCCACTAGCAACTTGTTGCACGTCCTGTTGTTCTTGTATTGATGGAAACTAGAGGGTTTGGAGTGGTGGTAACAAGAAAAGTGGTAAGGGCCAATTGTTGAATTTATATGTTTATATGTATAGGTGAATTTTTTTTCATGTTTAGGCTAGGAATGAAGTGCTATGTCCTTGCTTGTTTGGGAAATATTGTTGCTTGAAGTATGAAAAGAGTTATTGATGATGATTGTTGCATTGGAAAGTATGAGTTATTGATAAAAGTACTTGGTGGATGGGTGTTGTTAATTTGGGCATCCTTGAGAATTGTAAGATGGGGTTTGGTCGAAACTTATAAGGCTATGAACTAAGTTGGGGATGTATAAATAGGTGGATAGTAATGATGTGTAAAAGAAAGATATGTTGATGAATTGAAAATAAGAGGGGCCATGTGATTCGATCGATTATTGTTGGTTATGAAGTTTGAGTGGGCATGCGGTTTTTGAGTATTGTTGATGTTTTATTTCATAACGTCCGAGTGAGATTAGCGCTAGACACTAAGTTTGAATAATTGGTGGTCATGAAAGTGGATGAGACAACTTCTTGTTTGATGGTACTAGTTATAGAGAAGTGATCTAATAGGCTTGAACAATGTGTGCAAGGGCCTAAGTTTGTTTGGTTCTTAATCAAGTTCGATGTTGTATGTATGATGTAGAAGTGCGCCCAAGGTTCCTTGAGTTTGCATTGCTCCTTGAGGATTATTGCATGTTATCTGGTTAGTAGTGGCGCTGAGTTGCTAGGTAGAACTAGGGAGATAGTGAATGATGTCCGTGATAGCTAAGTTAAGGAGTTATGAATGAAGGTGTTGTGTGTGATTTAATTCTTATGGTCTAGAAACATAAGTTATAGGCGATGTAGTGATAGGCTATGGTAGGAGTGGTGTGGTCCATCAGAGATTTGGAGGTGCCCATTCTAAGCGTTAAGTAGTAAATGATGACTATTGGGGCTATAGACGGATGATGTGTATCTCAGGAGGTAGTTTTATGATTTGGCATTACACTTTGGGAAGTGATGTGATAGAGCGTGACATGGGGCAGTTACAGCTGACTGAGGACATGACCCTGGATAGAAAGATTTGGAGAAAAAGCATTAGGATAGAGGGCTAAGGGTGTGGATGCATCGTAGTCGGTAATTAGGTGGGCTTTGATGTCCTCGGTTTGACAATGTGCAATTCGTTGTGGATATCGTACCTTTGTTGTTTTATGTTGTCCTATGCTTTTGAAGTTTTTGTATACTACCTTTCTATCTTGAGCTGGAGGTCTATTAAAAACCGCCTCTCTACTTCTTTAAAAGGTAGTGGTATAGACTACGTACAATCTACCCTCCCCAGACTCCACTTATATGGGAATATATTGGGTCTATTATTGTTGTTGTGGTTGTTGTTGTTTTCATGTTTTACGCTTTGAAGTGTAGTCATTTGAGTCAAGTTCTTTTGTTTATGTGCATTGTTATCTCCCCAACTCTAGAGCAAGGTGACGACAGTCAGACCAGAGTTTATGTGGTGGTTCACCGCCTTAGAGTGATGGCTTAAGTCAAAGGGGGAGATGATTGAGTCGGTGACAGGGTCAGACCTTAAGATTTTAGTAGACGTACCAGTGAGCGGTAGAATAGCTTTGAGAAAGATTGATGCTTGACCCAATCTTATTTCAGTACTTTAAGTTGTCCCAATACCTGTTCATGTTTTACATTTCTGATCCATGATCCTAATTTATGTTCATGCATATGATAGAGAGTTATGTACTCTCCTAGTTCATAAAATGGGGAGTTCTGGTGCATTTGGCGGATCACATCCCATGAGTTTTGAACTCCAAATTCAGGTCATGCAACTCATGGCTTAAGTACTCAACCAATGCTTTTAGTAATTCACGAAGTCCTGATTTATATCATGCATGTCCTTGGGTTAGACTGCTTTGATAAGTCCATGATGTTAAAGGCCTCAAGCCTCAGTTGAGTGCCAAGTTAAGTACGTTGTCCCTTCATGCTTCAGGTCCACATATTCTAACTTTTCAGTGACCTCTTCCTTAGGTCGTGATGGAAATAATGGATAGTTGTGCTGATAGGAGAGAGTAGACGTGTCATGCTGGGGAACATAGTCGCATGTAGATTTTGATTCATGGGTCTCTCTTATCCAAGAAACTCTAGAACCCTTTTCTGAAGTCAAAGATTTTTATGTTTATGAATTTCCATGATTCATGTGAGTTGAAATTGATGTTTGTGCTATGATTGAGACGTGACTCGTGTTTGTTTACAAGTTTATCAAGCTTTGACCCTAGTATGTGATATTCATGTGATGTCCATAGTAAACCCTCTTCACGTTGCTTGTTAGATGATGTGTTCATGCCAATTGAGTGAAGAAATTGTTGAATAAGCAAGGCATGCTCCTTATATATATTTGATGAAATGCTTTTGTGAAGGAATTAAAACCATTATGGCATGTTGACTAGGAAACCCCAATTGTGTGCAAGCTCATGCATGCCAAGTGGTTGTTGGAAATCCTTAGTGAATAAATGGTGAAAAGGTAGTATGAAATCCCCCAATTAGGTGCTCTTTGATACATGCTAAACCTTTGATACATGCTAAGTGTTTGATGGATGAGCTGTGACATGATAACATGAAGTTTTCCCAATTATGTGTTCTCTGATACATGCCAAGACCCAAATACGTGCTAAGTGCTTGACGCAAGACCTTGTTGAACGGAATGTGAGCCGAAAGCATGTATCCCTATATTATTACATGTCTATGATTCCTAAATACATGAAGTGATGCTTTAGTGATTGTGATGATGAATGAATGACCGTGGTCATGACTAGTCAAGAATGGTTATGTTTTACTTTTATGTTATCGAGTCCTGGGGGTATATGTACCCAACAATTTAGCTGATGTCTAGAGCCCGTGTCAGTTTTTGCGATGATATCAGTCTAGCCATGATTCTCAGAACTTCGTGAGTTATAGAACTTAGGACTCTCAGGCAGTTATAGAACTTGAGTAATCTCAGTATTGTTAGCGCTCTAGCCTCGGTTTTGTACCCTGCTCAGATCTAGTAGTATACCCGTGTTTAGTGTAAACCTCAGTAGTATTTGAGTATTCTATTCAGAGTTCAGTATTATTCCGTCAGATAAATAGGACCAAGGGAATTCAGCTATTCATGCGAGTAGACTTATTTAATCAGCTTCAGTATCAGTGTTATCAGATTCTGAGATAACCCGTCAGATAGGCTTGATCTCAAATGCAGTTGAGTATTTTTATTATTATTCTGAGGTAACTCTCTAGATGGACTTGATCTCAATCCCAGATTCGATTGAGTATTCTTGTTATTAGCTCCAGAGGTCACCCGTTAGATAGGATTGATCTTCGTTTTGGGTTAAGTTGATTATCTTCTTTGTCAAATTCAGAGATTTCCTGCTAAATAGGTCTGGTCTCAGACATAATCATTTCTTATCGTTGATAGAAGGTTCAGGGATCATCCGTAAGGGAGGTTTAATCCCAGATTTAGTCAGTCGATGATCGCACACTCTGAATTCAGCATGAGTTAACTCTTCATTAAAAGACTAAGGCAAGTTAGCCCAAATTCAGACGAAGGTAACACCCTTCTTTCATTCAGCTCCTCTCTAATCTGAGATTTAGTTACCTAGTTATTCCCATCATGAATATAGGTATTCTTCAAGTGTGCCGGGCTTAAAAAGGTATAGATTCAGTTTGACAAGTATTTCAGCTATGCATCTATACTTGTATGAGTTCTTACGATATCTGGAGTGGTTATGAATTTAGGAAGACCTTGAATCGTTTAGTAATTATTTCAGCTGTGTGCACTCAGTTCTTCCTGCATTCCGAGCCTAACTAGCGACATTCTAGGATGAATGTTTCCAAGGGGGAGATATTGTAAAGCCCCACAAAGTTCTCTCGTAATTTGAGTCGTAGGGCGTGTCAAGTGAGGCGTGATTTCGACCCTAAAATATTGAGAAATTTCTTCCTAAATGAGTAACGTGTTAACCATATAGAATTTCCCTAATTTTGACTTTTTATCACGTGGGAAATCTGATAAGCTTTCCATCAATATAAGAATTGCCCAAATCCGACACTCGGGTAAGAAGTTATGACTAATTTAAGCCTTAGTCGTAAAATTGCATCATTTGAGTGAGTGGCGCGTTGCGGAGTTGTTCCAGGTCCCAACCAGTGGGACTCCGTGATAATGGAGCGTCGCGGAGAAGCCCAAATTCCCAATTGTCATTTTCCAGTGAGCCACCGCGATAAATGGCACGTTCGAGGCCAGTGAAATCGGGTTCCAGTTCAATTTTTCCAGTTTCGCACAGATGTTTAAAAAGGGCATTTTGGACTTTTTCAAGCCTATAAAATCATGGAAACACTAAATCAAAGCCATTTACAAGCATCCTATAAAGGTTTTCTCAAGTTTTCTCTCATTAAGAACCCTAAATATCCAAAATCTTTTCCAAGAATCTCAAGAATCCACCATGAATTTTCTAAATTGAGTCATGATTCAAGGTTCCCAAGTCAAGGGCCTCAAGAGCCCTCACTCTAGAGAAAGAATAGAGTCCCAAAAGTGAGAGTTCACCCAAAGCTTCTAACTCAAGGTATGTGGGGTTTTGAACAAGGGTAACCCTTTCACCCTTGTGCCCAAAAGGCTTGTTTACATCACGATTTTGCTGAAATATATGAGGTTTTTACATGAATTTGAATTGGGGGTTTTCACCCATTATTATTGAATGCATTATCTTGATATTTCCCATGAATTGAGAGTTAAATATCATGATTTGTACATGTTTTCTTGAGTATTTACAGCTGGGTATAAACCCCATGATTTTACTCTTTGATAAGCTAATATTTGCATTATTGAGATACTGAAGCATATAACTATATTGAGATTTTGAGGTAAATTGCTGAAATTCCCAGATTTCCACATGATTTATGAATCTATATGCTATATATTATGCTTTTGATATGCTTTAACTTGAGATTGAATTATGGGTTAGTAAGCCCTATTTGAGACTTGTGAAATTATGAACTCTTGTGCTATGAGCACCCATGTTTTGAGTATTTTGATATGATTAAGAAATGAATTGACCTAATGGTCCTTGAGCTTTGAAATCCACTTCACTATATGAGATTATCGATTTGATTATTGGGTTCGTGGTGAACCATGTGATTATTCTAATAGTGGATTTTTATGAGATGGGCGCAGATAATCTAAAGGGAGTAGTATTTAGCACCAAGCGGGTAAGTTACTATGGTTTCTTACCCCAAAAACTATGTGCCACCGTAGGATGTGAGCCTAAGGCTGATTATATTATTATTATGAGTGGGGCCGAGGCCGAGTTTCGTTTAGTGATCACTAGACCTAGGTTATACTCCTTGGCAAGAGTATGACGCTCCTCCCCAACGTGGGGTCTCTTCCTTAGGAGGACAAAATGTTGGAATCCATATAGCTCGCATGGTTTATGTCAGTTATGAGAACCTCCCTTGCCTTTCGAACTCCGAGATCAAATACTTATTTTCCTAAGTGGTTGAATTGCAAAAATATTCACTAACCAAGGTATTTTCTTGATGTGAGTTATTTTTCTAAATGAAAGCATCTTCCCTTGTTATAATATTTTCATAAAGCATTGAGATAAGTTGTTTCCATAAACTAGAATGTTTTTCCCATTCGAGATAGAATGATTTTTTTTAAGCTTGAAATGAGATATTTCCCTAAAGTGAATAAAATGCCTTCAAGCATGTTTCAAAGTTATATGATTCCGAATTCCAAGTATTTGAGTTCAAAAAGAGTTATGAGATCTTGAACATTGATGAGGTTTTACTCTCCATGAGACACATGAATGATTTGAAAGTATCGTGTAAAGTTCCTTTATCCCTTGAGTGTTGAGAATAAGAGGAGATTTGTGATTTCAAATTAAAGTATAATGACTCACGAGATTTGTGCTACACGCTTCATCCTACATGATTTATGAGCTTTACATTTTATACTTGTTCAAGCTATGTGAGTCATCCCATATTGCATGCATGACTTGATTGAAGAAGATTGACACTATTTTATACATATGCATTCACCCCCATACACTCAGTACATCCTCAAAGTACTGATTAACATATACGTCTATGTGCTACATTGTCTCATAATGTAGGTACAGGATTGTAGTGCATGTACCATGTCCAATCAGTTTGCAGCTTCCAGTCATCAGGTGATGGGCCCATTTGATTCAGGGCCACGAGTCAGTGATATAATAGAAAAGTATTGTATTTTCCTTATTTAGTCGTATTGAGTTGGGGTGGTGGGAGTCATGACCCAGCTACCCATGGTCAGTACTAGTAGAGGCTTCATAGATAGTTAGTAGAAGTTGATGTATTGAGTTTCAGTTTGATGAAAAGTAGAGTTGTAACCTTGTGACTTCAGTTTTGTATCGAGCAAATTCATAATAGTGTTACCTTCCTCTTTATTCCTCTGGATTTATGCATTTTATTCAGATATTTATGTGTTATGACAAGTGAAGGGTTAGCTTGGGGTCCCTTGTGACCCTAGGCACCGTGTAGAATCCTGAGAGGTGATTTCGGGTCGTTATATTCACTCTAGCCAAGAAGATCCTGAGAGCTGGATACTTCTGGATGACGATTGAAAGTGATTGTAGCAAGTTTGTGCAAAAATGCCATAAGTGCCAGATACATGAGGATCTGATCTAGGTGCCCCCGTACGAACTTAATGTTATGAGATCGCCTTGGCCATTCGTAGCTTGAGGTATGGATGTCATCGACCTGATTGAGCCATTATTTTCTAATGGACACAGATTCATTTTAGTTGCTATCGATTACTTTACTAAGTGGGTAGAAGCTGCCTAATACAAGGTGGTAACCAAGAAAGTGGTAGAAGATTTTGTCAAGAACAACTTGATTTGCCGATTAGGGATACCCGAGTTAATCATCACGAACAATGGGGCAAACTTGAATAGTCATTTGATGAAAGAGATATATGAATAGTTCAAGATCACACATTAAAATTCAACCGTATATCACCCTCATGGAGCGGTAGAAGCTGCCAACAAGAATATCAAGAAGAGCTTAAGAAAGATGGTTGATAGTCATCGATCATGGCATGACATGCTGCCTTATGCCTTGCTGGGATATCACACGACAGTCAGAACTTAGACTGGGTCAACTCCTTATGTGTTAGTCTATGGGACAGAAGTAGTAATACCCGCTGAAGTTGAAAGACCATCTTTATAAATCATCCAAGAAGCAGGATTGAGTAATGAAGAATGGGTCCGCGCCCACCATGAACAACTTGTAATGATTGATGAAAAGAGGATGAGCGATGTATGACATGGACAATTATGTCAACAAATAATGATTCGTGCTTGCAACAAAAAGGTAAGAGCTCACACATTTGAAGTTGGGCAATTGGTGCTCAAACATATATTCCCTCACTAAGAGGAGTATAAGGGAAAGTTCGCTCCAAATTAGCAGGGGCCGTATGTAGTTTGCAAAGTGTTATCAAGAGGGGACTTGATTTTTTTAAAAATGGATGGGTAAAGTGATGATAGGCGAATTTACATGCCTATAGCACTATATTTTGCCCATATTTTAGCCTAGTTTTGAGAACAAATTATATATTTCATGCACTTTTAGTCCTTTTTCCTGTAAGTGAGCTAACGAACATGATTAGCAAAGTTTCAGGTATAAATGATGCAGAATTCAGCATTTTATGGATAACTTGACGCCAAAGAAAGCTTCACGAAAGGAGAAAAGCCAATCTTGGACGCCAAAGACTAAAGATGGCGCATGGAAATTCTATCCCGGGCTAAAACAACATTTCTGAAGACTTTGGGGACTAGCAGTAATTTATTAGGATTAGGATAATGATACATTAACCTAGTACAATTGGGTTAAGTATTTCATTAGCTTATTAGGATTAGGATAATGATACATTAACCTAGTACAATTGGGTTAAGTATTTCATTAGCTTAGTAGGATTTGGTTAAGCATTTCATTAGCTTAGTAGGAATAGGATATGGGTATTATAAATACCCTATCTTGCTAGAGATTTGAAGACATCTTCTGACATCTTCTTACATCTTCTTACATCTTCTTACATTCAATTCTATTACTCTACAACTCTTCTTCTAATTCTTCCATTAATTCTATTTTTCTTCTTCTATTCATCTATTCTTAAATTCCACAACAAGAGAAACGTTACTTTGCTAAGGGATTCACGCCTAACGCCTACCACACCATTACAAACGTGAAATCTTTATTGTGGTATAACAACAATGTCAATTGTGATTTCCTTCGCACTCATGGGTAACTAAACTTCTCTGTTTGGGTTATGGAAGCCGAATGAGATACTATCTATTGCTGTGAGTTTGTGAGTTCGTGACACGTATGTTGCTTATATCATTATTCTCTTCATCTTAATCTAAATTCTTTGTGGTTGCAAACGCAAGAATACGCCAGTATAACATTTAACTTGTTCGAAAGAAAGGTTATCTGTCTGGAAAAGGGATAATGTCAAGGTAGTAGGGTCCCATCCCCTATTAAAAAGTTAGTGCCGTAACTGGATTAACCTCTTGGAGAATTCGTACCGTTAGACATGCTTTAAGCTCGAAAGAGTTAAAGTGAAATAATCCTCGAATAGGTCGAAAGACGCCTGGATTTACCATTGAATACAATTCTCTATAAGCACATGGATGTCTGAATTCAACACACTCATAGTCAATAGAGACGTATAACTCAGAAGGTGGACATAACCCCAACTCCTCAATTCTCATTGTTTCACAACCTACTAAACATTCTTTCATTTTACTTTGCTATTTTCAGTTTTTGCTTTAATAATTTGGTTACACATTACAAACCCCCCTTCTTACGAGACTTGCACTAAAAGTCCAGTAATCGTTGCTTACTTGTTGACCAAGCTATTCCCTGTGGGATCGATACCCAACCCAGGTTGGGTTCTATATTTGCTAACGACCGCTTTACACTCCTACAAGAGCTGTAGATTGAGCGTTATCAAAAATTGGCGCCGCTGCCGGGGAATACAAGTGTCAATTAAGTTCGTAATAATTACTAGACCCTTTGGTCAAAGATTCTCGTACTTTTACTTTTAGTTTTTGTTTTTGTTTACTGCAGGTTTTTATTCAGTGCATGCCCCATACTCGAAGTTCTGGTCAACCGTTATTACCTATCAATCCTGAACCACAACGAATTCGCAGAATGGAGGCACAACACGCAATTGAAAGGATGGCTGCTCAACAGGAACAAGCGAGACTAGCTGCGCTAGCCGCCGCTCAAGTGCATCAACAGAATATTGATAACCCTGGGCGAGCAACAAATCCTGACGATGAAGATCTAGGTGATGACGAGCTTCTAAACCCTAGGCATGCCGCTGAGATCGCAACACCTGCCAACAGAAGAGATCGTCAAGCTAGGTTTAGGCCTAAATGCCAAGCTATGCAGCCAGCTTTCGACGATGATGATGATGATCTTGATGGAGCCGGAGCCACAGGAGCCATTATTCCTCCACCATTGGCACCCGGAGCCAAGTTCAACATCACGAGCACCATGATTCAGTTATTGCAACTCAAGGGATTATTTGGTGGACTAGCAGGCGATGATCCGAATATGCATCTCATCAACTTTATTTCTACATGCAAGTCGTTTGACAATCCTGGAGTTGGTCAGAATGCAATTCGGTTATGCTTATTTACATTGTCTCTATCTGGGGAGTCAACTCTATGGTTGAATGGGCTGACTCCTGATTCTATTACAAATTGGAGGCAATTGAGAGACGCTTTCCTAGAAAGATTCTTTCCGCCATCCAAAAGAGCACAAATGAGAGATAAAATCAGCAACTTTCGTCAGCTTCCAACTGAAGCCCTTCATGAAATATGGGAGAGGTTCAAGACGAAGCTAATGAGGTGCCCAAACCATCATATGACTAATGTTCACCTAATGGAGATACTTTACAAAGCCTTGAATTCAATAACTAAACCAGTGGTGGATAATGCGTCCGGAGGATCTTTTATGGATCTCACCTTTGGTCAGGCAAGCAATATGCTAGATCGTATGACGAAGCAAAGTAGAGCTTGGCATACCAGGGATTCTGTGGTAGCAAGCCCCACTTTATCTATAGGCATGACTGCAGACCAAAGGAGAAAAGAAGAAGAACGTGATCAAGATATGGCGCACATGAAAACACAAGTGGATCTTCTTACAAAGCATCTATTATCAGGGAAGACCAAAAAAGTCAAAGCCATTGCGTCAAAAGGAAGAGACGAATCTAATTCGAAAGAATAAGCCAACTACTTAAACAATCAGGGGGGTTTCCGAGGCAATGCCCAAGGAAACCAAGGTCGGAACTATTATGATAAGTCTGGAAACAAGGACCAAGGTAGTTGGTGGAAAAACAATGAAAAGAGTGGTTTATACGTACCCCTTGGAAGACGTGACACCACCACATCTAGTTCTGGAAGTATGAAAGACATGATGGCTAAACTACTGAAAGGAGTGGAAGCAACGAGCGCAGGAGTAACGGAGGTAATAAATGATTTGTCCTCTATGAAGCAATTAGTTGATTCTTATTCCACTTTAATCAAGCAAATAGAGCAGCAATTGAGCCAACTTTCAGCAGCACTCAATCAAAGAAAGGCTGGCGCTTTACCTAGCGATACTGTGCAAAACCCAAGGAATGATGGGTCATGCATGGCCATCACTACCCAAAGTGGTAAGGTGCTGGAAACTTCAGAAAAAGGCAAGCAAGTGGTTGACGAAGAAGCGGAAATTGATGATAAGGCGAAAGGGGAAGATGCCGCAGCAGCCGATCCTAACGTCCTTAACGTCACTCCTCACGACGTGCAGCCTGGAAAAGCTGAAAAACGGAAGCAAGAGGAGAAGAAAGCCGTGGAGAGAACAATTCCATACCCACCACCACCTTTTCCCCAAAGATTGAAGAAGGTGGCGGATGATACGAAGTTCAGCAAATTCATGACTATGTTAAAGCAGCTGACCATTAATGTTCCATTGGTGGAAGCACTTGAACAAATGCCTGGGTATGCAAAATTTATGAAGGATATTTTGACAAAGAAGCGGGCAGTAAGTTATGAGCCGGCAGATAATATTCATCATTGCAGTGCAATTGCCACAAGGTCCTTAGTACAGAAAAAGGCCGACCCCGGTGCTTTCACTATTCCTTGCACGGTTGGATCTATGAATTTTGCTAAGGCATTGTGTGATTTGGGAGCTAGCATCAATTTGATGCCACTATCCATCTACAGAAAGTTGGGGTTGGGCGACCCTACACCAACCAATATGCGGCTCGTGATGGCAGATAGGTCAGTAAAATGACCTGTGGGTATCTTGAATGATGTGTTGGTGAAGGTGTCTACCTTCATTTTTCCTGCAGACTTTGTGATTTTGGATTGCGAGGTGGATTCTGAAGTTTCCATAATCTTGGGACGTCCTTTCCTTGCAACAGGAAGTGTGCTTATTGACATAAGAGCTAATGAGCTTTTATTTCGGTTGAATGACGAAGTGGTCCGCTTTGATATATGCAAAGCAATGAAGCAGCCCATCGATATGAATGTGTTCTCTGTAGCTGATGTTCATCATGAGGATAAGAAAGCATTATCTGTAGAGAAACAACTTACTGTTGAGCCATTGTATGCTGGGCCACTGAATGTTGAGCATGAGGACGATGAAGATTATGAAGAACTTATGGGTGCTCTAACAGAAATAGAGTCCTATTCCCATACTCCTAAGCAATCGGACCGTGATCTTAAGAATCAACCGTCACCAACAGCGAAGACTTCCCTTGAAGAGCCACCAATGCTAGAATCGAAAGAGCTCCCCGATTATCTAAGGTATGTGTTCTTGGAAAGTATAAATATACTTCCGGTGAGTGCGGATGATTTAAGTAAACAGCACGTAAAGGCTCTCATCTCTGCTCTGAAGAGATACATGAGAGCTATGGGTTGGACTATTGATGATATAATTGGTATCCCTCCTGGGATAGGCATGCACAAGGGTCATCTCGAAGAAGATTGCATGCCTACAAGTAAGCCTCATTATCGTCTGAATCCATTCAGAAAACGATCCACCATCTATCTCAACGAAGTCTAAGTACTCGAGGTAGCTATGTCGTGCCGCGACAATAAATCAAGCGCTAGATGGGAGGCAACCCATCGTTTATCGTTTTTCATTTTTTTGTCTTTCTCTCATTCTAGTACGTGTTTCGTTTTTGATAAATAAAAATCCAAAAATAAGAGTCGTGCCACGACCAAAACTAAGGCGCTTGATGGGAGGCAACCCATCGTACTAATCGTTTTCATTGGTTTTGAGCGAATGTAGGTGCAAGAGGTATAAAACGAGGAGATCGATTTCAGATGCGATTTGGACGTATGGCATGGTAAAGGTGGTAAGTTAGGAATTAAGATGCATAAGGCTATGGATTGAGCATTGCTCATGACAAAATAGGCATCGAGCAAGGATAGGCCTAGGCAAAACTAGGCCACGAACAAGGCAAAGCCTATACTATAGCCTAAGGTCTCGGAATCTAGTGTGCCATAGCATAGGCGCCGCCCATGCCCAAGTATGCCATAGCATAGGCGCCGCCTATGCTAATGACTTTTGTCTCTGAATCTCATATGCCATGCTAAAGGCGCCGCCTATGCTCACCAAATGCTTTGCAAAAGGCGCCGCCTATGCTCACCAAATGCTTTGCGAAAGGCGTCGCCTATGCTCACCAAATGCTTTGCAAAAGGCATGTCCTATGCAATGGCATTCTGCTCAACTAGGCAAAGCATTAGGCACCGACTAAGGTCACTTTTTGTCTCTAAAACCAATTTTAAATGGGTCAAAACCCGACCCATTCTTTTCCTATATAAAGGAGACTTAGTCTTGAAACACAAACACATTGAAAACTTGACCTAGGCGCCGCACATACTCTCCAAATCATCTCAAAACTTTTCTTTTTGCTCTCCCACTTCACAAGAACATCTCCAAAGGCTTCAATCACGTAAGTACTCTTTTGTTCTTCATCTATTTTTTGTAAGTTCTACGTTGCTATGTCTATTATGAATTGCTACATCTTGAAGAAATATTGGTGATGATTAATGTGTTTGAATTGTTGATACAAAACCAAGTGAGTGAACATGTACGTTAGGATACTCTTAACTTGTTTCCGACTTGAATATTGATTTTGATGCAGTCTTATACTACTTGCGGAATTGCTATAGTCATGAACATTGCATAATCTTGTCACTAGAATGCTTACATATTAGAATGTCCCGTTCATCGGAATAAGACTTATAGTTGCCTACCGACATAGGAGGTTGTGATTATTGATAGAAACAATACCATGATGTAATCCCTATGTAGCAGTCTTGATATATCTAACATAAAAATATTACAAAGGTTGCTAGAAGTGATACATCTCTGATTTTCTTGTTGGAATATAGCTTCTACAACGTATGTCGATGAAGTCTAAGTAATCGACCACTTTCACTTCACTAATTCGTATCAACAAACTAAGTGTGGGGTGGTACCCCTACTGCTTATGTATAGATTGTATCCATTGAGATTGTGCTAACATGAACATTGTTCTAAGTCTCAGGTACAATGGCACCCAAAGCAAGACAAGGCAAAGATAAGGCTACCACTTCACAAAAAGGCAAGAAAAGAGGCCGAAAAGAGCAAGGAGAACCCTCCTCGCTGCAAATACCTCGACTCACTCTTGGAATTAAGTGGGATACTTATGAGGAACTTCTGAGGATGACGACTCTGATGATGATTCCGACGAAAGGGGTATGACCCCAGACATAGAGGATGAGTCCGACTAACCAGGTTCTTCTTATTTATTTTCCACTGAGGACAGTGTGTCCCGTCTAAGTGTGGGGTGCTGGTATTTGCATGCTATACTTCTCTATCCACATTTGCATTTATTTATGTTTGTTTGTTTTGTTAGTAGTTAATTGTTTTTTTTAGTAGTTAAATTTTTTTTTTTCAACTTAGCTTCGCATGAAATTATTCTAATAGGCAGCATGAGATTATGACAAGAGTTTGTGCTAAAATCATGACTATTGAGACGTTTAGGCTCTAATTGTGACTCACTATGTGATATTGTTTGGTTTAATTCCTTCATCTGTTGGGTCAAGAGTCTATACTACTCCCAATAAAGTCGACCATGTGCCTTGTGTGTGTGAGATAATAGTATATTCTGTGCTTGTGGCTGATGCTAGAACTTGCCTGGTATGTATGTAAAGCGAAAATAAAGAGTGCAAGTCTAGGAGATGATTTAGGCATTTCTTTGGCAACCTATGATTATTTACCTTCTTTTTACCTACCCATGGACATCATCCTAGTTAAACCCTTTTGAGCCTTTAGCCTATTTTCTTTGACAAACCTCGTATGTAAGCCTAATCCATTTTTTTTCAAAACCATAATTTGATCCAAATTCCTAAGTGCTTTAAAGTGAAAAAGTCATGTGACAAAATAAGAGGAAATTGGGTGAGTATGATGCTTTAGAATGACTTGGTGCTTGAAATTGCTATGAAAAAAAAGTGCTATCATAAGAGGTATGTTATGAAAAGAAAAAAGAAGAAAAAACTAAAAAGTTAGTCATGTTTAAAATCGAAAAACAAAAGAGGAGAAAAAGGGTGGTAGAATAAATGAAAGAAAGGTTGTTAGAACGAAAAGTGTTAATGACACAATGTGATGTATTAAAGAGCTTAGGAACATAGTCACTATTTCTGGCCAAAATAGTCCTACCCGTCCCTTAGACTACATTACAACCATCAAAAGACCTATTTGATTCTAAGCTTAGCATTCTGACATTTAGTGGAGCATTACACTAAGGGCAAGCCTATGGTCATCAGTTGCTACATATGAATTCTTTGTGAGAGTGAGAGCAAGGATATTTTGATACCCATGTTTGAAAAATATGCTATACTTGTGAGTGATTATGGGTAATATATTGTGAGACACACATGGTTGATGAGTTTTGGGTAGTCGTGTATGATTCTTTGTGCCTTAACCTTTGAATATGAGTTGACCACCATCACGAGTCTATGCTAGAGGTTAAACTGTTTCTACTAATGATCGAAAAACTACTCTTTGTTGATAATTGTTGTGCTTGTCTTGACGAATATTTTATGTTGTTGCTGTGAAACCCTAAGTTGATGTTTAGAGGGACATGATATTTTGTTCGAGGACGAACAAAGCTTCAAGTGTGGGGTGTTGATGATAGGCGAATTTACATGCCTATAGCACTATATTTTGCCCATATTTTAGCCTAGTTTTGAGAACAAATTATATATTTCATGCACTTTTAGTCCCTTTTCCTGTAAGTGAGCTAACAAACATGATTAGCAAAGTTTCAGGTATAAATGATGCAGAATTCAGCATTTTATGGATAACTTGACGCCAAAGAAAGCTTCACGAAAGGAGAAAAGCCAATCTTGGACGCCAAGGACTAAAGATGGCGCATGGAAATTCTATCCCGGGCTAAAACAACATTTCTGAAGACTTTGGGGACTAGCAGTAATTTATTAGGATTAGGATAATGATACATTAACCTAGTACAATTGGGTTAAGTATTTCATTAGCTTATTAGGATTAGGATAATGATACATTAACCTAGTACAATTGGGTTAAGTATTTCATTAGCTTAGTAGGATTTGGTTAAGCATTTCATTAGCTTAGTAGGAATAGGATATGGGTATTATAAATACCCTATCTTGCTAGAGATTTGAAGACATCTTCTGACATCTTCTTACATCTTCTTACATTCAATTCTATTACTCTACAACTCTTCTTCTAATTCTTCCATTAATTCTATTTTTCTTCTTCTATTCATCTATTCTTAAATTCCACAACAAGAGAAACGTTACTTTGCTAAGGGATTCACGCCTAACGCCTACCACACCATTACAAACGTGAAATCTTTATTGTGGTATAACAACAATGTCAATTGTGATTTCCTTCGCACTCATGGGTAACTAAACTTCTCTGTTGGGGTTATGGAAGCCGAATGAGATGTGAGTTTGTGAGTTCGTGACACATATGTTTCTTATATCATTATTCTCTTCATCTTAATCTAAATTCTTTGTGGTTGCAAACGCAAGAATACGCCAGTATAACATTTAACTTGTTCGAAAGAAAGGTTATCTGTCTGGAAAAGAGATAATGTCAAGGTAGTAGGGTCCCATCCCCTATTAAAAAGTTAGTGCCGTAACTGGATTAACCTCTTGGAGAATTCGTACCATTAGACACGCTTTAAGCTCGAAAGAGTTAAAGTGAAATAATCCTCGAATAGGTCGAAAGACGCCTGGATTTACCATCGAATACAATTCTCTATAAGCACATGCATGTCTGAATTCAACACACTCATAGTCAATAGAGACGTATAACTCAGAAGGTGGACATAACCCCAACTCCTCAATTCTCATTGTTTCACAACCTACTAAACATTCTTTCTTTTTACTTTGCTATTTTCAGTTTTTGCTTTAATAATTTGGTTACACATTACAAACCCCCCTTCTTACGAGACTTGCACTAAAAGTCTAGTAATCGTTGCTTACTTGTTGACCAAGCTATTCCCTGTGGGATCGATACCCAACCCAGGTTGGGTTCTATATTTGCTAACGACCGCTTTACACTCCTACAAGAGCTGTAGATTGAGCGTTATCATAAAGGTGGACCAAGCCAATTAATTCTAATACAGTGAAGAGATACTATGTCTGATGTAGGGTTTCTTCGTGTTTATTTCCTTGTAATTGCTTTCTCATTTATAATCGTTCTTATGCTTTGCAGTAGGTTTAAAATCCCCTTTCCTTTAATGTATGAACTATGTTTGACCTGAATTCCCAAAAAGCGGATACGTAGGTGGCCTATGTCGGCTTTGGTCAACCTCTTAGGAAACTTTATTTATATTATTTTGAACTACGTGATAACCTGAATTTCCAAGAATGGGATACGTAGGCAGCCTTTGTCAGCTTCGGTCACCCCTTTAACTATATTTTATTCTCCTTTATATTATGGGAACTATGTTTGACCTAATTCATATTCAACGGCATATGTAGGTTCCACAACGGCTCAGTCAAATCACCCCAAAAATGGAAACTAGGGCTGAATTTTTGAGAAGGAATCTCAAAAAATTCAAAAGAAGAAGATCATCCTTTTGCAAGCCAAATTAAATTTTGTGAGATATATCAATAACCGGGGCAGAAATTTTGAGGCAGACCTTAAAATTTCCACCATACTGTATGGAAGAGTTAAAAAACGACAACAAAGATTTCGGCTTAAAAAGAGCAAAGTCAACTTCATAGACCTTCAGCTAAAATGTCTCAACGCCTCGAGCCAAGGATGTTCATTAAAGCTCGTACATGACATGACTTACTTTAAATTACTTTATGCTATGATTTTACCTTACACCCACCAACTCGGGGAGTCAAAGCAGGAGTTAAAAGATGACAAACACCAGAAGAAGAGGAGAACCCGATGATGGCGATGACAAAAGCTGAAAACCGAGGAAGTCAACACAGATCAATTTTACCAAAAAATAACATTTTTTCTGTGGATGTAGGTTATCCTGAAGACAATAAAAACCAATAAAAGCGTCGATTATCCACCATATTCCTTTGGTTTAAAGGAAAATAAGAAAGCTAAATGTCCCAATGCCGATAAGAAAGAGCCAAGATGGCCAGGAGCTGAAAACAACCGAGTTTCCCAAAATTAACAGGTTTTCTGTGGTTGTAGGTATCATCAAACGTGGAAAGAAAAATGATGACTTACTCACATCCCCATCAAATCAAGGATGGATGTTTGAAATAGTACTTGTAGAAGGTTCGACATGCTAGTAGAATGGTCAAGGTCTTATTTTTTACATTCGCTGGATGGTTATTTGCATTCCTCCCTATCTTTATACTGTATCATATTATGCCGAGAAGGCCATGCCAATAGGGCCAAGGTAAAATGGTTATGCCAAGATGGACATACTGAGAGGGCCATGCCAAGAGGGACATACCGAGAGGGCCATTCCATGAGGGCCATGCCGAAAGGGCCATGCCAAGAGGACCATGCCGTAAGGATCATGTCATGAAAACCATATTGCCTTATTCGACTAGTTTTGAAGAGACAACAATCCAAGGGCATCTCCATATTGCATATAATGCTCATGATTGATTCAAAGTCTTCTATATTCTTTAATTACACAAAGACGAAATAGCCTATTGTTGAAGGATATTTGAAGCATTTCCATATATATCCGGTAATCATACGAAGATAAAAGAGTCTGGCATTGAAATATATCATGAAGCATTCATATCTGATCAAATCACACAAAGGCAATCTAGCATCAAGAGATATTCATCAACTTCAAATGTATTAATCGCCAAAGATTTAATGGCATTCACTGTTGGACCGCAAGTAATATATGGCCCGAAGGATGTCTATGCATCGCTATCTGAAAATGTACGACGTACTAGATTTTTTTGAGAATCAACAATCCAAGGATCATCTATAAGTCACATAATTTGAAATAGGATAGTGTGCAAGATTACCAATAAGTTAATAGAATATGGGTCATTCGTAAGCCACAACAACATCCTAACCAAATAGTGTGCAAGGTTACCTAAAGATTAACAATTTAAAAGTTGTCCATAAGTCACAACTAAATCCTTATTGGAAAATATGCAAGATTATCGAAATTGATAGGTCCAAGGGTTCATTTTTAAGCCTCATCATATTCAAGATCGATTATGTGCAAGATTACCTAAAGATTACCAATTTGAGAGATATCTATAAGTCATATTGTATCCAAGGTCGTATAATATGCAGGAATACCTGAGAGCTAGTGATTGGAGGGATATCTGTAAGTCATCTCTTATCAAATGTCAGATAATATGCAAGATTACTCAAAAGCTAGCAACTTAAAGGATATCTGTAAGTCGCCTTATATCCAACATCAAATAATGCGCCAGATTATCCAAATATTAACAATTCAAAGGAAATATATAAGTTGTATCGATATGAGGGATGCGCAAGACTCCCGAGGTCAAATACGACAAGTATTATAGGTGTCCAAAAGGGTTGCCACATCAGCATAGGTCTATGCGGTTGCAGGGATCGCTCTATACGTGTCGTTGGTGCCCAAGAGGGCCACCCCACTTTGAAGAGATTTTCAACCATAAAAAAAACTATTTTATCCAACAACCAAGAAGGTTGTTGTGCCGATTATCATAAGAATTGTCGTCCTCCAAATAGGTATATAGGAGGATGACATCTTTTCAAGGTAGTAACTCATATGGAGGTATGGTAAAAAACTATATACCCCTTCGTGAATTATGTTTGTCACTAACATTTTTTTTGAATTGTTGTCGAGAGCACCCTAAAAGGATGAAAATCTCAAAATCACAGGTATGGATGACTCCAAAAAAGACGTAGCACTACGTGGAACTTTTTCTTGGCAGCGAACTGGGACATAGCCCAAAGAGAAATATCAAACTCTTTGGACACGAGCTAAACGACATCTTCTACCAAATCAAACCACATCCCTATCAGAAGGCATGTGGGTATTCTTGAATTTTTTATTTTAGTTTCACTTTCGGAGCACTTCTAAACTCACACCGAAGGTAACCTTTTTTTCCCTTCAAATCCGAGTGACAACACACTCAGAGTTTTTTGAAATTATATTCAAGTAAAATATTACCTATGGATGTGAAGAGATCCACAGTCATGGTCACGAGGTTACAAGCCTCTCTTTTGCAATTCAATCAACTTGTCACTCATCCCGATCCAATGATTGTCTAAAATAAAAGTCTATCTTTTTTACCGATTGTGTTGAACTACAAGCAGTCTGATTTCCTAGGTCCCATGGATATTTAGGCTGAAATCCATGTGGAGAACTCTACTACACTCCAAACTTCCCCAACTCTACTTATTCCCTAGCTTTTTGGTTTTACTAAATTTCAAAATCGGGTTAGCTCGTGAATTCTTTGAAAAATCGTGCTTAAAAGAAAATGTTATGAACTATAAGTGGCCTGAATTCTCATGTAACCTTAAATATATAGAAAACCCGATACCGAAGTTCAGCCATAACTCCATGAAACTCATGAGAAAACCAACCTTTTTCAGAAATAAATTTATGGTCGGACAAATATTAGGAATGTCAAACTCCCTTTATCCAGAGTTACTTGCTTCCACCCTACCCAAAGAGAGGGGGCAGTTGTTGACACCTAATTTTTTCCCTCCACGACTGAGTTTTATTTCGAGTTTTCTCAATTTTAAATAAATTTTGACATTTATTTTATCCAAATAAAAGCTTTTAAATATTTACCTAGGTAATTTTGGTCATTTTATAATTTTATTACATAAATAATTGTTTTATGATTCCGTTTTCTAAAAACAAGGGTGACATTCAGAGTTGCAACAACTATAGGGGTATTAAGCTGTTGAGTCACTCTATGAAGATTTGGGAGAGAGTGGTGGAATGGAGATTAAGGAGGGTGATGTCTATTTTGGAGAATCAGTTTGGATTTATGACTGGTCATTCGATGACAGAGGCAATCCACTGGTGAGGAGATTAGTGAAGCAGTATAGGAAAATGAGAGATTTGCACATGGTGTTCATCGACTTGGAGAAGGCTTATGACAAAGTCCCCAGGGAGGTTCTTTGGAGATACTTGGAGGTAAGAAGGGTCCTGGTGGCATACATCAGAGATATTAAGGATATTTGCGATAGAGGGAAGACGTGGGTGAGCATGGCGGGAAGAGACTCAAAGTATTTTTTGATCGAGACAGGGTTGCATCAGGGATCAACTCTTAGTCCTTTTCTGTTTGCATTGGTAATGGATGTGTTGATGCAAAGTACTCAAGGTAAGTTGCCTTGGTGTATGTTATTTATGGATGATGTAGTGCTAATTGATGAGACACAGGGGAGGGAGGGGGGAGAGAGAGAGGGGTGTGAATGAAAAATTAGAGGTTTGGAGGAAAACCTTTGAATGTAAGGGGTTCAGGTTGAGTAGATCCAAGACGGAGTATATGGAATGCAAGTTTAGTGACTTGAGGTAGAAGGACGATATGGTGGTACGATTGGAGTTCCAGGATATTTGTAAGAGAGATACTTTTAAGTATCTTGGGTCTATGATTTAGGGGAATGGTGAGATTAACGAGGATGTCTCTAATCGTATTGGAGTAGGTTGGATGAAGTGGAAGCTCGCCTTGAGATTGTTGTGTGATAAGAAGGTGCCCCTTAAGCTTAATGGAAAATTCTACAGAGTGGCAGTCCGTTCGGCCATGCTGTATGGAGCGGAGTGTTGGCTAGTCAAGAACTCCCACATTAAAATATTGAAAGTGGCAGCAATGAGAATGTTGCGTTGGATGTGTGGACTTACTAGAGGGGATCGAGTTAAGAATGAGATTATCCAGGAGAAGGTGGGAGTGGCTTCGGTGGAAGATAAGATGCAGGAAGAAAAATTGAGTTGGTTTGGGCATGTGATGAGGAGGGGCATGGATGCCCCAATTCGTAGGTGTCAGAGGCTAGATTTGAATATCTTCAGGAGGAGTAAAGGTAGGTTAAAGAAATACTGTAAGGAGGTGATTAAACATGACATGGAGCAGCTACAGCTTACGGAGGACATGACCCTAGATAGGAAGGTGTGAAGGGCGCGAATAAGGGTAGAAGGCTAGTGTGAGTGTGTGGGTTGTAGCAAGTAGTTAGGTGATTTCTTGTGTAGCCAGGTTAGTAATATTTGGACTGTGTCCATAGGTAGGATTCTCTAGCCAGGAGAGTTTGGGTGTGGTAGGTGTCTTTGGTCTGTGTGTGTATGTTCCTACTTGATGGGTGTCCTATTTTTTTAGTCCGTATTTCATAGTGCTCTTGTTTCTCTTATCTCGCATTTTCTATGATTTCTATTTTTGATATTTTATTCCATATTTCTGTTATGTCATTCATCCTGCTGCTTGTTTCATTACAACCTTGTTTACTATTCTTTATCTTGAGTTGAGGGTCTATCAGAAATAACCTCTCTACTTCTTCGGAGGTAGCGGTATGGACTACGTACATCTTACCCTCCCCAGACCCCACTTTGTGGGAACCACTGGGTTTGTTGTTGTTGTTGTAAATAATTATTTTATGGAAAAATTATATTTTAATCAAAGGTTATCTGGAAAATGGTTCCAAATAGATAAAATCTTGACTCAAATATAATTTAGTCTAAAAAAAAATTTATTCTGAAAAAATATTTGTTTGATTTTATCAAATCAAGGAGCTCAGACTTAAATGCGGTATCAAGTTGGATCAAATTTTGATTTAATTTAGTCAATACATTAGATTTGACCAAAATTGAAATTAAATTGGCCATAATTGTAATGCAATTGGCCAATTAATCTTTAATTTGGCCAAAACTTAAATAGAATTGGCCAAGTCTGAAAACTACCCTTAGCCTAATCTACCCTTTCCCAACAATAAACCCAATTTCCCACTATCCTAGACCTATAAATAGCTGGCCCATTTCCTTTTCTTTAATTCATCAAAAACCATCCATCTCCTTACCCAGCAACCCACAACACCGACCTGACCCATTTCTCCATATTTCCCCTTTTATCCATACAACAAACCATCGACAATAACACAGTCAACAAATAATGTTAACATCAACAACTTCAAACAATAATATGCAAAATAGCAGCGTACAACACCTTTACCCCTGCGTACAACCAACGACTTTGTCGTGTAACAACACCAAACGACGTTCAATAGTAACGCTAATAAACAACAAAAATAATGGAAAAACCCAAATCCCAAATAATAGACAACAATATCTATGAAAATAGAAGCAGCTATGCATAACAACAACAGTACAACAACAGTAAACAACAACTCAACAACAACCTATAAATTCTGTATAAATTTCAGTTCACTTTATCCTAATTTTGAAATTTAAATTTTTAACTCATTTTCCCCTTTTACCCCTCCAATTTTACCTTCAAAACAACTCCAAAGTTCTATATAAATATCATCTATGTAGAGAGAAAAGGGGGATTCTTGGAGGATTCTTTGGGGGAAAATTGTGGATTCGGGAGGAGCGTTCCCCTAATCCCACGTAACCGAAGAATTTAGAAAGAAACTCTATCAAAAAATCAATTCTAACTCCGGTGAATCAAGATTTAAACTCCGGTGGTGGAGGTTCATTGCGATAAGTTTGTTATCCCAAGATCGCTGCCTAGAAACAGGTGAATACCGCAACTCTTTATATTTTTTTCTTTTCTTTTTTGTGTTTGGATGTTCATTTTTTTACTTTTTTTTTGTTCGAATATTATAGTGTGGACTTCTATCTATGATTTGAATATCCACCGTTATTGGGAAACTATTTTGAATAATGGGAGTTATGTAAATTTTTGTCTTTAGTATTGGTTCCTTTAAATTATGATGGTTTTTGTTTGAAATTTTATTGATGCAGTGAATTTTTGGGGTTGAAAGTTGCTGCTTTTTATTGTTAGGAAATAATGTAGGGATGGACGGGCTATGATGAAATCCAAAATAAACCTTTTGATTCGAATGTTATACCCCGTTTTCAGTTTTAAACACCATAATAATCCTTCAAGTTAGTTTATAGACTAAGTTATAGTTAGCAGACAACTCACTTTATTGTTTGATAGATGTATGGTTAAACAATTCTTTTGTTTAGTGTTAGTTCAAATTGGTGTCTAAGTGTAGTTATGGTTTTTGTCTTATTCTCCTAGTATGTTCTTTTTATTCTTAAAAGTATGCTATGTGCTTAAGATCATTGATGGGAATGTTTTAGATTAATTATTTTCTTCAAGGTGTGGATTCTAATAGTAAGGAATGTCTTTATAAGATATATTTAATTACTAGAGTTATCATTAATTTGCAAACGGATGCGACGTCTGCTAATTTTTTCTTTTCTTTTTTTGATACATGTGAAATTGTTCTTTTCTTTCTTCTTGGGGGCTTTAGAGAGCTCAACTATATTTGCCTTATTCTTAAATGATAAAAGTGCATTGTTTGAGTTTGTTTTCTTGGGTCATTACCTTTTACTATTTATCTACTAATTCTTGTCTCTTTTTATGCATGAATCTCCTTCACCGAGTCCACGAGGCTCCAATCCTTGCCTCCCTTCGGGGAAAGCCATTCTTTCAAGTCAAAAAATGGATTAATGTGTAGATTTATAAACTTGTATACACAAATATACGCCATATATACGAGCCTTATAGGTCAAGAGTGGTTGTTATATGATTATTCTTGGTATGCAAAAATGCTGGAAGCAAGTATATGGATTTTATATGATATATAATGTATATACAGTATAACGTGAAAAATATAGGGCTGGTATACCAGTGGTATACACTACAGGAAATGGGCTAGAAGTCCATGGGATTTTTGCTAATGAGCCAGCAGGGGCCGAAAATCTCAACTTTATCTCCTTTTCTTGTATTTGTTCATGTTGATTGAAACCGTGCAATTTTACTTTAATTAATCTAAATGATTCCCTAAATTTTACTTTAATTACTTTGATTAATCTAAATAATTAATCTTAATATTACGTGCCGAGGTAGGTAACAAGGCTTAGCATGCACTTTAAAACTTTAGATTGGATGGTGTATCTCAACTGTCATAACATAAGAAGGCACCCACGGGCTACATGGGCTCAAATCTCCCTTAGATGGAAGGGCCCAAGTGCGTGTGGCCACACGAACTAGAGGGTATATATATGCACTATGGGGACTCAAACCTCCCGGCATATCAAGGTGACACAAGCACCCAATCATGTAATATAATATGAGGGACTCGAACCTCTAATCATATGATAAGAATAAGAGGGGATCGAACCACCCAATCATGTAGGACCCTGCATCGGCAATCGTGATTTCCAGAATTGGTCCCTCGGGACCCCCACTTTCCCGACTCAGCTACACAACCCTTATTAAACCCCAATTAAACTATTTATCACACATTCCCATCTATTGAACTATGATACATATTTAGGCATACATTGTTGGTATCATCATACCAACTACACTTGCAAGGTAACATCAACATGCCAAAATAATTTCATTATTTGGGTAAATTTGTAAGACCTCGCGAAATTCCTAGCTTAATTCAATCCTTTAAGCATGTCAAGGGGTCCCAGACTTAGAAAATTTTAGCTAAGTTTCCAGACTTAGTTTATTTTTAGCCTTTAAAAGTTGGAAATATCATTTTACAATCTTAATGTCCTTTAATGGTCTATATTTTTGTTAATTCATGATCAGGAAGGTCAATAGGTGTTCCCGGACAAGTTTCAGATTTTTTGGACCTCGTTTAGACCATGTTTGGAAGTCCAAAATAGTGGACCAATGCGATCTTGGCGCGCCGCGTCGCCTATCGCGTTGGTTAATATTGTTACCAGACTGCCAGTCAAAAGTCCTGAGACACGTCGCAATCATAGTGCGATGCGTCGAGTATCGCGTCGATGGCATCGACGCGCCACATCGCCAAACGCGTTAGTGCCCAGTTTCAGTCATTAAATGACCGCGTCCTTAAGAATAATTAGGTCGTTTTCCCCCGATCTTTAGCCCTTATAACATAAAATTTAGCCCTATTTTGGCTAAATACATTCATTATTTCACAAGTGCTCAAGAATAAGAAACCTAGGTGATTAATTTCAATTCAAGAACTCAAGCTTTCTTCCATCAATCTTCAAGAAATTGTCAACTAAGGTATGTAAAGTGTTCATCAAAGGGTCCCTTTCACCCTTGGATCTCAAGAAACCCTTTCAAAATATAAATTTTGAATTCTATGTTGTGGGTTTGATTGTACATATGTTTATGTTGTGATATGATTTTCAAGATTGAATCTTTATTGAATTCTCATGACTTTATGTTAGTATGTGGATTGAAAATCCTTGAATTTTAAATGCTTGATATAGCCATGATGTATTAGTTGTTGATCCATGTCCTAGAAAAGGTTATGCCTTCCATGTGTTTGTAAAAATGCCTAAGTGAATAAGAATTGTGTATCATGACCTATTTGTTATCTCAATAATGAATTCATGATTTACCCACATATTCAAAATAACTCCCATGCTAAATATATGTCTTGTAATGATTTGGTGGAATGCTCATAAGTATGGATTTATGAAATTATAATATGTTAGCATGCATTCCTATTCATGTGTAAGCTTATGATGTGCGAATGCTTTATGAAATCCCTCAATGATAGTATTATGAATTGTTGACTATGGGAATGTGTTCAAGTAGTGTCATGTCTTATTTATTTTCATGCTATCGAGTCCTGGGGGTATTTAATACCCAATAATTTAGCTGTGTGCCTAGAGCCAATGTCAATTTCCAAGATAACCCCAGTCAAGCCACGATCAGTAGAATTCAGTCAGTCTCAGAACTCAGAAAAACTCAGTAGTATTCAGTTCAATCCTCAGTAACTCAGTCAGTTAAGAATATTTAGTAATATTCCGTCAGTCAATAGAATTCAGTGAACTCAGTCCAGTTCAGTCCAGTATACTCAGTTCAGTGCCTATTCAGATGAGAGTAGGATTCAGCACCGAGTGAACCCAATGATGGGAACTTACCTGCCAGCAGAGGGTGTAATTATTAGAAGCAGTTCTTGTGTTCCAGAACTACTTAGCCAGTGTAGGTTGAAATATTAAAACCTGTCAGATGAGGGTTGATGAGGTGGATTAACCTGTCAGATGAGGGTCCCATCATTCTCGTTAGAGTACCTGACAGATGAGGGCCACTCACAGCTTGTCCTTACTAGTGGTGCGGTATTGATACTTTTCTAATTGGGGTTACATATTGGACCCCAACTAAATTATAATATCTTATTTGGGGCATATCGATTAGATGACCACCTCCCATAGTCTCAGTCTCAGTCTTCAGTAAAGAACTCATATAATTCTACAGATTTTAGGACTGTCAAATACAATCACTTAACTTAGTACAAAACTCAGCTAGTTCTATTAGAATCAGGACTGTTAGACACAGTCACTCAGTTATTAGTTATATCAGTTATCAGTAATCTATGTTATCAGTAAACTCAATATTCAAAATCCTTATGATTTTAGTTACAGTTATGTGGTAATGCATGTATCCTCACGTAGTCATGTTCACATTATCCAGTCAGTCTAGTTCATGCATATGAACCCTTACATTCAGCCTTACCTCACTTTGCATACTAGTACATTCACACGTACTAACACATACTTTTCTTTTGCGCTATGGTGTTTTATACCATAGGTTCGAATGCTTAGGTTCCCGATCGCACTTAGTAGTTCAAATATCAGCAGTCAGAGTCAGTGGAGAGTCCTCATAGTTCAAGGACATGATTATTTGATTCTTTTACTATTTCAGTACTTAGTCATTTTCAGTAGATGGAGTTAGTTGGGGACATGTCCCATCAACTCCTTATTCAGACAGTTTAGAGGCTCTCAGACTATAGCATGTTCAGACAGTTATTTCAGTTTTGGTATTATCATACCTTGTTCAGACGTTGTTTTATTCAGTATTGTTTAGTATTTGAACCTTATGGCAAGTTTTTCGCTAGATTTCTGTATTTATTTCAGTTATATTGTTATTACAATATTACTATTATCCAGTGCTTAGTTACAAATATCAATCATGGATTAGCTAGTGGTTCTTTGGGATTAGTAGCACCGTGTAGCGTTCGGGGTACCTGACTCGGGGCATTAAAAAATTCATAACATACTTAGTTCAATTATGCATTATCTTGGGAATTAGACAACCCCATAAGGTTCAGTTCAAAATCATTATGCCTCATTAACTTTTCACATTGTGCAATAGTTCAAGAGTATTTCACTATGCATACTTTTCATATTCAACACCAATTTCACATATGGAATTGGGGTCATTGCCACTTCAAAAGTCACAAGTTGGTGGAAATCATAATACCCTATTTTATTCACCATACTTATGCACCCCACCAGTTCAAAACCATAATCAAAGCATGACATTCATATGTAAATAATGGGAAACATTGTTCATAAATAAATATTCAAAACCCTCAACCTATGTTTCTAAAACCATCATCAATACCCTATGAACAACACTTTAAACATATGCTTTTAACAAATTAAAAATTAGGAAAGAGTAACATGTCTGAAATAGCAAGTTTCACGAAAAAAATTCAACCCTTGAACCCTCGGATGACCTACTTCTTGGAAACCCTAAGTATCTTGCTTGAGATAATTTAAGAGAGTTTAAGAGTATTTAATCATGTTATGAATGATAAATAACCCCCTCGAGTGCTTTATGAATATGAGGTTTTAATTGGGTAAGAATGAAATTGTCCAAAGTGTCTTCAAATTAAAAGATGGAGTTTAGTCGTCAGTGTCTACGGGTTACTATACGACTCGTAGGGATTCTTTACGACACGTCACCATGAGTCATAGCCAATAAAATTCAAGGGAACACACTCTTGACCCTACGACTCAATTAATATAACTCGTAATGGGACCCTACGACTCATGGGGTTCAGTCGTAGTCAACAAAAAAACCATTTAGGATAAACATTGGACATCCTATGATTTGCACAGAATGACTCATAACGAGTCCTTACGACTTGTAATGAGCCACTCATACTCAAAACAAAACTTAGCCACACATATTGCTTAGGCTATGAATTGAGTCCAACGGCTCATTAAGACTCCCTACGACTCGTAGTCGTAGTCAGGACAGTGAGGATAAATTTTTTGAAATTTTCAGAGATCAACACCTAGGGTGTTTCAAAAATATTTATCTATGATGAATGACAACACAGAACTTATGTAAGGAGCTAATCATTAAGTATGGTGTAATATAAGTCAATATTAACATATGTGGCTAGTCAAACATTAGCAAATCTATCTGAAATTGGGAGGATATGTTTGAAGTGGTAGTAAACCAAAGTTATAGTCCAAAGAGAGCCTTAAAAAATTCATGTCAAAGGATGCTTTGTAGTCGGTAATTTCAAGAGTTATCGCACATGGTCTAATTTTAAATAACAATATCTCTCGATGCATAAGGAGGTCACGAGGGTCTACAACGTATCAAATCAAAGATATTTGAGTCTAGCTTCTGAAAAAAATCAGATTTTATCGATTGGAGTTCTACATTAAAAACTAGGATAAATTACTTAAAGCTACAACTTTATTTTATATTATTACACAATATCTCAAATCACAAAACTAATTCCAAACACTCCATTTTTATAATTTCTCTCTGTATAATTCATATATATAACTCTATCTTTCCATTTATATATTTTTGATTTAGAAAGTTCCTACAATCAAAGAGTCACATTCAAGAGGTTACCAAGTTTGAATTTGCAACCATGTTTGGATCAAACCCCTCATCATCATCTTTCTACTTACTGACAAACTAACATACGACGCTGTCGAATCTGACGCCGATGAACTAAAATTATTCTTGAAATCAATCACCGCCAATGCATAATTTTACTCAATGATCCATTCATAATTATTGGACTTAGGTTTAATTCAATAGCATCAATGGACGACGTTGAACCATCTTTCAATACCACAACTGCTATTGCCAAAGGTGACATTAAGGGTTTTGAGCCAGGAGCGAACATCACGACCCATGTTCATAAGGTAGAGCGTTTAATAACTGAATTTGTTTATTTTGCTTAATTTTTTATTCATAGACATGCTATGAAGCATCAATGTTGTTAACTTCACCAATACATATCGTGTTTATGTATATGTTTGGGGGCAATCGTTCGAGATTTGTTGTTACTCCATCCCATATACATAACTTTATTATGTAAATGAGCCCATATACATTAAATTTGTTATGTATATATGGTGAAAACAAACACTAATGGGCTATTTATTTTAGCACATATACATTACAGAGTTATGTATATGTTATGCATTAACAATGTTATACATAGCACAATTATGTATATTAACCCATATACATAATTCTGTTATATATATTTGTTGAAATATAGCAATGTTATGTATATGAAAAAACTATTATGCATGAATATTAAGCATTGTGGGAATACATTGGGTTTGTTGTTGTTGTAATATTAAGCATAGTTTTATGTTTTCAAGTTTTGAATATTTTTTTTAAAAGTTTTGTTGCATATTAAATTACTATTGATTTTCAATGTATATTATTACAGGGGATGCAATTCAGATGCAATTGCCGAAATCAAATCAAGATTCCTCAATCTCTAATTCTAATTGTTGAAATTGATTTGGTGTTTCAAAATTTTAAAATTGAAAAGTTGTTCCTAAATTTAAAGGATCCATTAATCACAATTCCATAAGTATATAATTAATTGTGTTATGTATTTAATGTAAATATTTTATTTTCTTTATTATAGTTAAATTAATTAGTTCACATATATAAATAGTAATGTATATCGGCGTTTAATTATGTATATGAATAATTAAAATTCGAAAGAGAAAAAATTAAATAAGAAAAAATAATTAAGGAGTAAACTAATGAAATTTATGTTATTTAAGTTAAAAATTATGATCATTTTAATAAGGCAATTCCTGCCTACTAATATCGTATGGACCAAAAACATAAATTGGGTCTTGGCAGGTCATAAGCTAAGGCGTTGGCAGCCTTTTTTTTTTACGTCAAAACCAGATTGTTTTCATCACATTTCACCATAATTTCCTCCAATCAGTTACTTAGGTTCTCTAATATCTCTCCAACCGTTCTAAGGGTTAACTTGAGTTTATTTCATGGATTTTAATGGTTGATTTCCCCTAGACTTCCTTTGGACCATTACGAAAGTCCTAGATTGTGTGGGTGGGGTGGTGAAATTTGTGTCTTTAGCGCTTGTGTTTTTTAATCTAGAAAATGACTTTCTTTTGTCCATTGAATGAGTCATTTTTTGTCAAATTTAGAAAAACATGTTGATTTAGAAAATATTTCCTATGATTCTTAAAACAAGAAAAAAATACTTTCGAGAAATGTTTTCCAACATATCGAACACACCTTAATAATCGGTTGAAATTTTGTTATAATCCATGTAAAATTTGTATGGCTATGGAACTTAACAACGAGGAAACTCAATTCTTATTGGAATAATCCCATGAAAATTAAAATGTGATTAGGAAAAACATTTCATGTTACAACTTTATCCATGCATAATACTATATTATAATAAAATAATGTATTCTTTGAAGAACATAAAGATAAACATTATAGGGATATATATGCCGATCAATACTTACAATATTAAGATTCATACATTTTAGAGTACGTGCCCTACTAATTACTTATTTTAGCCTAACAATTGCTTATTAATGGAACAGGTTAACTAACGTGTTTCTATCTAGCTAAAACAGTAAGTAAATTGCACAGTGATGTTTACATGGAAAACACCTGGCTTAAAGAGGTGTAAGAAAACTATGACCTATACCTTTACAGGATTTAAACCTAACTCTACTATGGTTGTTCGGCTAATAAGGTTGCTACAAGGGCGAATAAGATTCTGGTGGCTTCATCTTCTGCTCCAACACCTGGTAGTGTGGCATCTGCTTATGTTACTGCTCCTGGTTTTAGTATTGGTCAGAATATGTTGTATGCTTTGGTGTTCCGACAGGAATTTGAGGCATCACCCGATGTTGTTACTGGTACATTACAACTCTTTTCCTGTGACGTATATTTTTTGCTTGATGCGGGATCCACTCTTTTTTATGTGACTCCTTATATAGCTGTGTCTTTTGGTTTTGATCCAAAAATTATTTTGGGTCCTTTTTTTATTTCTACCCCGGTAGGAGACTCGGTCATTACTGAACGAGTCTATAGGGTGTGCGTGTTATCTATTGGTGATAGGAAAACCTTGGTAAATCTGTTTGAGTTTGGAATGGTGGATTTTGATGTGATTTTGGGGATGGATTGGTTGCATTCTTGTTATGCATCTTTAGACTATCGGACCCATAAGGTCATCTTTAGGTTCCCCGATGAGCCAAAAATAGAATGAGAGAGTTGTTCTTTAGCTCCTAAGGGAAGATTTATTTCTTATCTTTGAGCTCGAAGGTTAATCTCTAAAGGGTGTCTTTTTCACTTGGTTCAGATTAAAGATTTTAGCTCGGAAGGTTCTTTTTTGCAGTCAATTTCAGTAGTTAATGAGTTTTCAAATGTCTTTCCGACAGATTTTCTTGGAGTTTCTTCAGATAGGGAAATAAAGTTTGGTATTAATTTGCTTTCGGACACTCGTCCAATATCCATTCCTCTATATAGAATGGCTCCTGCTGAGTTGAGGTAACTCAAGGACCAAATTAAAGATCTTTTGGATAAAGGGTTTATTCATCCTAGTGTTTCTCGGTGGGGTGCACCGGTGTTGTTCATGCGTAAGAAGGATGGTTCACTTCGGATATATATTGACTATAGGCAGTTGAACAAGGTAATGATCAAGAACAAGTATCCTCTCCCAAGGATAGATGATCTATTTGATCAGTTATGGGGTGCCAAGTTCTTTTCCAAGATAGATCTTTAGTCTAGGTACCATTAGCTTAAGATTAGGGAGGTGGATATCCTTAAGATGGATTTTTGTACTCGGTATGGGCATTTTTAGTTCTTGGTGATTTCATTTGGGTTGACCAATGCTCCATCACCATTTATGGATCTAATGAATAGAGTGTTCAGGCATTTTTGGATCTCTTTGTAATTGTGTTTATTAATGACACTCTGGTGTATTCGAGGAGTTAGATGGATCATTCTAGTCACCTCCGTGTAGTGTTACAGACCTTATAGGAACAACGATTATTTGCCAAGTTCTCTATGTATGAGTTTTGATTGAATGCCGTGACTTTCTTGGGTCAAATTATTTCTAGTGAAGGGATAATGGTTGATCCTCAAAAGGTTGCTGCGGTGAAGGGGTGGCCTAGGCCCATAAATCCATTTGATATTTCGAGCTTCATGGGTTTAGCCGAGTATTATAGGCGATTTGTGGAAATCTTCTCATCGATAGCTGCTCCTTTGACTAAGTTAACTCAGAAGAATGTTAAGTTTTCTTTATCGGATGCTTATGAAGGGAGTTTTGAGAAGTTAAATGGTAGGTTGACTTTGGCTCTGATTTTGACTTTACCGGAAGGTAATGATGGGTTTTTGGTTTATTGTGATACATCTTGGGTAGGGCTCGATTATGTTTTGATTCAGCATAAGAAGATGATTGCCTATGCTTCCAGGAAGTTGAAGGTCCATGGGAGTAATTATCCTACTCATGATTTGGAGTTATTGGCGGTTGTGTTTGCTTTGAAAATATGGCGGCATTATCTGTATGGTGTTCACATAGATATCTTTTTGGATCATAAGAGTCTTCAGTACATGTTCACGCAGATGAAGCTTAATCTTAGGTAAAGAAGATGACTTGATCTTCTCAAGAACTATGATATGAGTCTTTACTATCACCCGGGTAAGGCTAACATGGTTGCTGACGCTCTTAGCAGGTTGTCTAGGGAAGTTTGGCTCATGTGGAGGAAGAAAAATGGGAATCAATGAAGGATATTCACCACTTGGCCAATCTTGAAATTCATCTCTTGGATTTTAACAGTGGTGGTGTGATGGTGCAATAAGTGGTTTGATCATCTCTTGGAGCAGAGATTAAGGAAAAACAAGTGTTGGATTCGGTCTTGATGAAAATCAAGAGTGATGTCGGTGGGTAAAAGGTAGGTGGTGGTGTTTGAGATTAGTGGTGATGGTACTTTGTGGTAATAAGAGAGGCTATGTGTTTTGAATATCGATGGGTTAGGACAAAGGATTTTGGCTGAGGTGCATGAGTCAAGCTATGTTGTCCATCCTGGTTCGACAAAGATGTATCATGATCTTAAGGAGATCTATTGATGGAATGGTATGAAGAGAGATATGGTTGACTTCATGGCAAAGTTCATAGTGTGTCAACAGGTTAAGGTTGAGCATATGAGGCCTGGTGGGTTGCATCAAGAAATAAAGTTTTTTGAATGGAAGTGAGAGATGATCAATATGAATTTCATTACCGGTCTTTCTTGGTCTCGGAACCAATTTGATTCTATTTGGGTCATCGTGGATAGGATGACTAAGTCTGCTCACTTTTTGCCTGTAAGGACTACCTTTTTGGTGAAAGATTATGAGAAGTTGTATCTTCAAGAGATTGTGAAGTTGCATAGGGTGCCTATTTTGATTATTTTAGATCGTGGGATGCAGTTTTCATCTTATTTTTGGCTATTTTTCCAGAAAGGATTGGTAACTAAGGTTAGTTTGAGTATGAATTTTCATCCACAGTCGGACGAGCAAGTGGAGAGAATGACTCAGACATTGGAGGACATGCTTCAGGCATGCATGATTGATTATGGTGGTAGTTGGGTTGAGCATCTACCTTTGGTAGAGTTTGCTTATAATAATAGCTATCATTCTAGTATTGGTATGGCTCTTTCTGAGGCATTGTATGGTATGAGGTGTAGATATCCTATTGGATGGTTTGAACTTGTTGAGGCGGATATGTTTGGTCCCAATTTGGTCTATCAAAGAGAAGGTGAAGGTGATTCCAGATAGTCTTAGGGCTGCCCAGAGTCACCAAAAGTCTTATGCGGATGTTAGGCGTAGAGATTTGGAGTTTGAGGTTGGGGATAGGGTATTCCTAAAGGTGTCTCCCATAAAGGGAGTAATGCATTTTAGGAAAAAGAGAAAACTTAGTCCTTGATTTATTGGTCCTTATGTGATTTCATGGAGATTTAGTAATATTGCTTATGAGTTGGAGTTGCGATCTAGTTTGGGTTTGGTTCATCCGGCTTTTCATGTTTCCATATTGAGAAAGTGGATTGGCGATCCTTCTTTGGTCATTCCTTTAGAAGGGTTGGATATCTCGGATTCTCTGTCTTATGAAGAGGTCCCGGTTGAGATATTAGCTAGGCAAGTTCATCGGTTGCAGACCAAGGATGTGGCTTGGGTTAAGGATCTGTGGAGAAACCATAAGGTGGAAGAAGCTACGTGGGAAGCGGAAGAGGACATAAAGTCCAAGTATACGCTCTTGTTTTCTACTCCTGGTACTCATGCGGAAGGTATGTGTTCTTGGACACATTTTTAGTTTCTGAGTTTGTTAAAGGTAAATTAGTATCTTTACCTCTTTGTTTTCGAACTTTGATGAAAGTTGCAAATATGTTTGATAATTCAAATGACTCTGTATGTGGTTACCCCTACCTTATCCATCATTTGGGGATGAATGTTCCTAGTGGGGGAGAATGTTACAACCTGGGTTTTGGCCCTAGAAATTTTCCTTGAAATCCATTCTCCGTACTTAAGAGGACTCCAGGGTATGAGCCGTATGCTGGGGTACGAGTGGTATCGTCCTACCTTAAGCTGAACAATGTTAGTTTGTGGGATGGTTTTGATCACTGGAATGGTCACAACTTAGGGGTGCGAGTCGTAAGGATTGATATGAGTCATATCGGTGACTCATATGGTGGGCAGTGTTTGATCCTCTTGGTAATTCATTTGCCAGGGATACAGATCATGGGTACGAATCATATGCTGAGGTTACAACTTGGTCGGATGAGTCCTATGCTGGACAGTGTCTGATCCAAAGGTTAAGGCCTGGGTACGACTGGTGGAAACCAATCGTAAGGAAGGGTACGACTTGTAAGAGGGTCAGTCGTTTCCCTGTGATAGGTTTTTAAGGGACTTAAGTGGGGTTATTCTGGACATTTCCCTACTTACCTTAATTATAACCCATGACTTCTAATACACTTAAGAGGTTATTTACCTTATTATTCTATTCATTAACACTTAGAAAGCTATTTCAAAACACATCATAACTCTCTCAAGAGCTTTTGGGGCAAGAGAGATACGGTTTCAACTTAGGGCTTGCTTTGGTGATTTTTTCCATCACCTTTATTGGTTTAAGACATGTGTCTCTTCCGTACTTATTATTTCTAAAAAGACATGGATTTTATGGATGTTTTCATGATTTCAATGTTGCATAGTTTATGGTTTTAAACTATTAGTTGGGGGTTTTGTTTATAATGGCTTGGTTATGGTTTCCTATGGTTGAATTATGCTTTTATATGCATCAATGATGGTTTTGGTCAATTGGATTGCATGGTAATGGTTTAATGGTCTTTGGATATGTTATGCCCCCAAGATATTTGATAAAATGCTTATAAAGATATGTTTATTGCATTGACTTTATTAAATGGAACTCGTGCTTGTTTTCAACTTATATATGAAACAATAAATGATTGAAATGGTTTACAAAGGTTAAAGACTAATTGGTTATGCTTGTGGAGAACATGGTAGTCTCCCAAGAGGTTAATATGGTAAGCGAAAAGGGCACTTGAGAGTCCCCTTAACCTAAATGGTTTGGCTATGGATAAATCTTGGAAGTATGGTTGGTATGGCGTTACCACGAATAATCAACCTTGGTTAATAAATGGTAATTGGATTGTTTAGACATGGTTTTTAATTTGGGCATTAATGGCGGAATGTGTAACTAAGTCATGGAAGGTGGAGGTTCCAGGGGAACCAAAACTGGAAACTTATATTTGCTGATACGAGGGGTCTTCGATGACCACGTGCGAGTGTCATATTTTATATTAGAGGGATGTACTAGTCATCCCATGGGATATTTCGTGGTCGTACGGCTAGATGCACTGGGACTCTTTCAGCGGGTGAAACTGAACCCATACGACCCATGGTTATGGTTAAACGACAAGGTTACATAGCCCAGGTAAAGGTTTCAAATGCATGGTAAATCTAGATTCTCTTTCCCAGAACTTATATATATGTACGATTGTATGAATCATGGATGGTTTTACTTGGTTGTTTTAATGGAATTACTTTATCCTTATCCTGAGATACATGCTAGCAGTCATTTGCTAACCCATCTACTAGCGGCTGTATATCTGCTCTATGCAGGAACCGGCCGTTCGACTCCTCCTACATAGTGATTGACTCGGGGACTACATTTGGATTGAGGTGGTGAGCTTCCATATTTCCGAAAGGCTCTATTTCATGATATGGATTCTCTTAGACATTGCACTTTTGTTTAGGACATTGGTTTTGTTCATAGTTGGGAGCATGTCCCAATCGGATATTTGTATTATTTTGGATAGAGGCTTTGTGGTACTTCCGGGGGTTGGTATGGGTAGGATTGGTATTGATGTCTGCTTTAGCATTGGCATTGGTGTTGGGGATGCCATCATTGGACGATATTATTGGTTGTTCTATCGTACTACATTATGGGTTTGATTGTCATATTATGTTTGAATATTCTCTTTGGTTTGGTATGGTATGGATGGTTGGTTTGGTGCGGGTAGACACGTTTGGGTCGGTTACGGTTGTGACCCTATCCCAGATTCTTCATGATAGCATTTATGAAATCTTGTTATATGCTAGAAATTCGGCTCATCCAAGGCTGTGAAATGTGGTTGGGTTGGGTTAAGGGGGAGGTCCTCGGTCCTGGTTGGAATTGGGATACCCATTACGTCTAGGCCGTAGTTTTGGTCGTGAAAATAATACTATATAATCATTTCAAATTAACATGAAGAAATAGCTATAACATTAAGAACAATAATCCTAAAGCTCTGAGGGTTGAAAGTGGTAGAAGGAGTAGATTAAAGCAAGCGGGTCAGTCTACAAACAATTTCCATATTTTTAGCTTGCTCACGAGCAAGTTCAGCCTGAATAGATGAATTTGAGCTTGAAGCAATGCTTTCTCAGCATCATGTTTAGCCTGAGCTGCGATCATTACAATATTTTTCTCAGCAAGAGAATTTCTTGCACCTTGAAGAAGAGTATCCGCACTCCTCATAGAAACAGGTATACCCATGTGTTCCACTGTGCTAATGGAATCCTTTGTGGTTTGCAAGGACCACACTTGTACAAACACTGAGTAATCCTCAAAATTTGGTGCCAGCCAGAACTCATTAGGCAGAGCATGTCCTTTTATATCATTAACGAGGACTCTCTGCATGTTCTTGATCTGTGTCTGGGTAAGTCAATTCTGACTTTTGTATCCAAGAGTTCTATGCGAGTCAAATCAAGAAAGTTTGCCTTAGTGCATCTTTCTTTTCTAGGAACAATCATCTTGTGCACAATATTGAAATAGAGCTGATGGAGTGGGGACATCTCATGCTTAAGCACTCAGCGATGATGAAGATTGGGATTTCCAGAGAGTTTTCTAGAAATATCAAGAGTAGAAGCAAGATTGTCCAAAGAGGCCCATTCAAACTTCACATAATGGCCCCAACCCCCTAATGAAATATCTAAGATCCTAGACAGATCATCAATGACTAGATTGATAGGCACCCCTCTCATAAAGGAAGAAAACAGACCGTCTCATTCAATCGCATTGGTATAAAATTCATACACCTTAGATTTTTAAAACTTCCTTTAGAATGTCCTTGATGAAACAAGTTGGTCCACCCATGTACAACCAATTTGGTCAATAATACTTCCATAGAAGGACCTCCAAAACCAGTCATTACCCTACCCCGAGCAAATTTCCTCTTCTGAAAATGGAGAACGTGATCCATCTTGAAATCAATAGGCTCAAGAATCTCCGCAATGTCAAAGTCCTCATCAGACTCATGGGAGACAACAGGCGTGGTGTCAGAATCAGATGTGTCTGAAAAAACATGTGTTGGGACTCATTTTCTAAAACAAGAAGAAGGTTTAGTCTTGGAGGGTTCTAATGGGAGAGAGAAAGTTGACTTTTTTTTGACTTGGGAGAGGAGGGAGGAGGTTGAAAAGTAGATGTTTTTAGAATACAACATTTTGACTTTCCCTTCCTCACAGAGTGAAGTAATACATCTTGGAAGGAGGAGAAAGGGAAAGGAATAGGTGGAGTAGAGCGAGTTCTTTTACTGGCTCAAAGTGCCTCAGCCATAAAAGTCTCCTCTTGACATTTTTTGTTACGAGTGTAAGGAGTTATAGGTGAAATAAAAAAGTTTGTGGTTCAATTGGAACCTCAAGCTCATCGACAACGATGGGAGTGAAAGATTATTTTTGTTTAGATTGAGATCTGGCTTTTCAAGAGATCAGATTTGCAATGGGAATATCATCAGTGTCAATGATTTAAAGAGGGGCAACATTAGTAACCTCAGAAGTTGAGGTGGGAGGATAGGAGAACCAACTGGAAACCTTGAGAATGGGTTTTGGGAGTTTGTCCAAGCAGCAAAATTTGAGAATTTCATGGGGATGCTTGAAGGAATGTGAAAAGTGGCGTTGGCAGTAGCATGAACCACCAATTGAGTGAATTGTGATTCACTGGATGGGTGGGTTTTTGACATATCGAAAGAAGATGAAGAATATTCCATTGAAGCAATGAGGAGGATCATGACGATCACCTTTGCCTTGTGTTGCGGACCTTGAAAGATCAGTAGTTATATGCTAAATTCTCTAAGTGTGAATTCTTATTGAATGCCATAACTTATCTGGGTCATGTTATGTTTGGTGAGGGATCATGGTAGATCCTCAGAAAATTGTTGTGGTCAAGAAGTGGACTAAACCCACGACTCCAATTGATATACGGATCTTCTTGGGTTTAGCATATTATTATAGGAGGTTTGTGAAGAGTTTTTCTTCTATTGCTGCTCCATTGACCAAGTTGACTCGGAAGAAAATAAAGTTCTTGTGGTTGCTGATGCTCATAAAAGGTTGTCCATATGAAGTTTGTTGCATGTGGATAAGGATAAGTGGGAATTGGTGAAGGATATTCATGATTTGACAAACCTTGTAGTTCGTATCTTGGACTCAGAGAATGGTGGTGTGTTTGTGCAATAGATGAAGAAATTATCTCTTGGTTTGGAAATAAAGGAGAAATAGGTATTAGATCTTATTTTGATGAAGATCAAGGATGATGTGAGTAAGCAGAAGGTGATGGATTTTGAGATCGGTGGTGATGGTATCTTGAGGTAATAAGGGAGGTTGTATCTTCCTGATATGGATGGGTTGCAAGGTAGGATTTTGGATGAGGCCCATAAGTTGCGGTATACGGTTCATCTTGGTTCAACAAAGATGTATTATGAACTTAAGGAGATGTATTGGTGGAATAAAATGAAATAGAATGTAGCCGACTTTGTGGCTAAGTGTATTGTGTGTCAGTAAGTTAAGGTGGAGCACTTAAGGCTTAGTGGGCTGATCCAAGAGATTGAACTACCGATGTGTACATGGGAGGGAATTAATATGGATTTCATTACCGGCCTTCCGCGGTCGCAGAATCAGTGCGACTCCATTTGGGTCATTGTGGATAGGATGACAAAGTCCTCTCACTTCTTGGTAGTGAGGACTACTTATTCTACCAAGGATTATGCAAAGTTGTTCCTTCAGAAAGTGGTAAAGTTGTATGGTGTTCCTGTCTCGATTACTTCAGATCGTGGTACTCAAATCTTATTGCATTTTTGGCGCTCATTTCAATGTGGTTTGGGGACTAAAGTGAGTCTTAGCATGGCTTTTCACTCATAGTTGGATGGACAAGTTGAAAAGACTATTTAGACTTTGGAAAATATGTTGCGAGCCTGTGTGAATGATTATGGTGGTAGTTGGTTTGACCATTTTCCTCTAATTGAATTTGCTTATAACAACAGTTACAATTCTAGCATTGGTATGGCTCCGTTTGAGGCATTATATGGTAGGAGGTATAGATTTTATATTGGGTAGTTTGAGGTTGGGGAGGCAAAGATGTTTGGCCTGGATTTGGTTCACCAAGCTATGGAAAAGTTGAAGGTAATTTGAGATAGGTTTATGACCACCCAAAGTTGCAAAAAGTACTATACAGACATGCGGCAAAGGGACTTAGAGTTTGAGGTTAGAGATTGGTTTTTCTTGTAGGTGTTCCCATGAAGGGAGAATGCGGTTTGGGAAGAAGGGGAAACTCAGTCCCCCGTATGTTGGACCGTATGAGGTTTTGAGAAGGGTTGAAAATGTTGCATATGAATTGGATTTGCCCTCTAAAATGAGTTTTATTCATCCGGTATTCCATGTGTCCATGTTGCGGAAATGAGTGGGTGATCCTTCATTGGATGTTCCCTTGGAGAACATTGGTATTTTAGATTCTTCGTCCTATGAGGAGGTTTCAGTGAGGATCTTGGATCAGCAAGTTCATCGGTTGCAAGCAAAAGACATGGCTTCGGTAAAGGTTCTATGGCAGAATCAAAAGTTCGAGGAAGCTACTTGGGAAGGTGAAGAGGACATAAAGTCCAATTATCCATTCCTATTTTCCGCTCTGGAAATTCATGCTTGAGGTATGTGTTATTCATAACATTTTTTGTTTTCTAACTTAGTCAAAGAAAAGATTGATTTCGTTGCATCTTTGTTTTCTAACTTGGTTAATGGTTAGAGTAGAGGTGTGTGGAGTTCAAATCGTGCTTGTATTACCTTATCCCATCATTCGGGGACAAATGATCCTAAGGGGGGAGACTAAAATGCCCCAGGCTTTAGCCCTTACAAAATTTCATCAATTTAAGCCTTCTGTTAATATATGACTCACCATATAAGTCGTATGGTGAGGGAATAGGTCTAGGGACCCAGTTGTAAGTTGGTCAGTATGATATTAGCCAAGTTCTGTCCTTGGTACGAGAAAACTCCATACGAGTCGTATGTTCAAGTGATGAGAGGTAAGGTCGAACCCATATATTGTCTAGTGTCTAGTCTTTGATATTCTGCCTAGGTTTTGACTGGAATGGTACTAGTCGTATGGTGATGATACGAATTGGGCAAGGGATTCATATGTTGGACAAAATAAGGTGTCCAACTTTCTGATCAAGTGAAAATTTGAGGGTACCACTCGTATGATGTGGTTATGAGTTGAGGGGTCCAATCATACCTACCTGCATTTTGTTTACAACTTTTATGCTGAGGGTATTTTGGAAATTTCCCACCCAAGCCCTTAAGACCCCACATCTTATAACACTTATTGGGCACTATACTACACTTTAGAAGATTGAAACACTCTAACACTCTCTAAAAACCTCTCAAGAAGATTGAGTTAGGATTTCTTCAAGGTGGTCATCTAGGGGCTTAAGGATCAAAATTTCTCCGTGAATCTTCATAAATCAGGCATGTGACTCTTCCTTCATTGTTAGATCACAAAAATCATGTATTTTAAACATTGTTATGGTTCATTAATGGTGTTTTTGAAGCCATGGTTGAGGGTTTTTATCCATAATGCTGAGTATTATTTTCACATGTTTCAAATTATGATTATACATGTCTTAATAATGGTTTTTCACATATGGGTACTTGGGAATTGTGGTTTAATGAAAGAGGTCATGTTTAACCCTAGAATTAATGGTTTTTGGTTTGAATAGTGGTTTGATAAATAGTATGCCCTCAATATGTTTGTGAAAATATCAATGAGAAGAATCTTGTCACATATGAATTATGTTTTGAACTAAGGCATTGGCCTATGAATGTTGATAATTGGTAAATGGTTTATGAAGGTCTTGTTTGCCATAAATTGATTTGAATTATTACCTTGGTGGTTTGAATTGCTAAATAGGTTTGAGTCCCTAAATGTTAAATTGAATTAATGCCTTTGTTTAGACAATGGGTTCAAGTCCCAAAGATGTTAAAAAATGGTTATGGCATGTTGTACGCTTTCAAGTCTGGTTGGTATGACGATACCAACGGGATACCTTTGGTAAGTTATTGGATTACTGGTTATGTATATTTGTAATGAATGTATTAAATTGCACTTTAAAGCCAGATGTGTAGCCGGTCCGTAAAGGTAGAGTTTGAAAGACTAACACTGTGAATCGCGCTAGCTGGTGGGGGTGTCTATATTATCGAGAGGTTTGAGTCCCCTAAATGGATATATGAATGGGAGGTTCAAGTTCCCTATATTGTATACATTGGTGCTTAAGTCACCTTGACTATTTCGGGAGGTTTGAGTCCTCCATAAAGGCATATATGGATATGGATATTCTATGATTCATTCGGCTACACGCACTGGGGCCCTTCCATCTAGGGGAGAGATGGGCCCATATATCCCATGGGTGCCTTGTTGTATGACGGCTATGCTACAAAACCCAAGTTAAGGTTTTCAAAGTTCATGCTAAGCCTTTCTCCTTATCTCGACACTATATATATATGTATACTTGTGATTGCATATGATGATTTGACTTGGTTTTGAATTATGACATTATTTTATTCCTCTATCCCTGAGTTACATGCTAGCATTCCAATCTCTAACCATCTTTGGACACTGTATCCCCATGCGATGCAGGTACCAAAACTTCTTCTTCTTTTCCTGCACAGTGATTAGGTGTTCGAGTTGGGTCGTAAGTTGACATTGAAGTGGAGAGCTTCCATACTTTAGAAGGTTTCCTTCATGGTCTATATGTTCTATGTTTAAGACTTTGTTTAGACTCTGTTTTTGCTATTGTTGGGGGCATGTCCCAACATTTTATTGAATTCGGTTTACATAGACATTATTTGATTACCGTGGACTTGGGTGTGTTGGTTTGGTGGATAGTCTAGGTTGCAGACGATTGTTCGATTACTGGTGATTGGTTTAGACATTTCCTGAGTTAATATTAGTTCTATTTTTAACTATCTTGTTATATGTTCGGAATTTATCTGACACTTTTGGTTGTTGATCTGACTAGGTTAGGTGAAGGGGGTGATCTCTGGTCCACGTGGGACTTGAGATACCCTCATGTCCAAGACTTGGTTCGTGTCGTTATTAGAACTTGAGAAATCTAAAAGGGTTTAACAAACTGTTGACAATCTCTAACACAAGTGAACAATAATGGAGCTTGATCAGACCCAATCCTAACTAGATGTTGTACATCAGTATTACCAAAAACATTTTAAAGATTCTGATTTACCACTATTCTGTCTAATTTCTTGAAAATACAAGCTTCGTCAGCTCTCCCATTCCACCAAGTTAAAGGACTACCAGAGAAAGGTACATCAAATAACTCATAAGAATTAATGAAAAATTCAAAATCCTCATATTCTTGGGGGTACACAGGAAAACCTCCAATCTTCTCTTCTTCACTCAAAATAACATTGAAATCTTCCCCCAAAAGCCAAGGAGTTTGCATATTCCGTTTCAAGTTATAAATATCCTTACAAAGTACCAATCTTTCCACAATATTACATTTGGCATAAACTACAGTGGTGCGTAGTTGTTTACGATCCTCCAATGTAAGATGTAGTGTCAGTTGATTAGAATATGAAATTACAACTACCTGAATATGATTATTTACAAACACCCAAATCTGCCCATTTTGATTATAGTTAACATATTGCATGTTCAACATCCTTTTGTATTTTTGAACATGTCTATTGTCTTGAAATAGCTCCATTATTGCTATAAGACTAAACTTGTGATGACTGTGAAGCATTTGAACTCTATGAAAAACATTTTCAGTTCTCACAGATCTTATGTTCCAAAAAAGGGTTTTATACTTCATTTAATAGAAATTCCCCCCTCCTTGTTATCATCCTTGATGATTTATTTTTTATTTCTCCTTTATTTTTGACTTTTTCCTTTCTCATATATTGTATAGATATTCCTGCTTCTTTGCATGTTTTCATTAAGTTACTCTCATTTTCATCTTCTTCTTTATCTTTAATTATAGCTTCAGCTTCAAGGATGACACTATCACAAGTGTTATTTTGCAGGACTTGATGAGACACTATCTCATGCAACTCATGCATAGGGGTGAATTTGAAGTCTTAGTTGCCAGAGATAATGGTAAGTCAACAACCTTGACATGACCTGACCAGGGTCCTTGTCGTAATGGTCATCTCAAGTCCAACTAGGACCGGAGACCACCCCCGATATCCAAGCCAACTATCCAGCACATATCCTGAGTTAGATGAATTTCGAACATTTAACAAGATAGTGTTATTGTGTAACCCAAGACTCTGGGATAGGTCTACGACCGTGACCACCAAAATGAATTCAACCATTCGATACCAACCAACAACCACAACCAAATCAAACCATAAGCCAAAACCAAAACAATAACCAAATCAAATTCCATAACATAACATAAAAGGATGGAACAGTGAGAAATTTAGTCCAATGGTATCAGCCCCAATACCAATGGAAATAATAAGGCTGACACCAACACTGATCCCACCCATACTAACCTATATTAGTTCCACAAAAGCCTCTAACCAAAAGAAAGCCAATATCTGTTTGGGACATGCCCCTAACCATAGTCAAAACCAATATACTTAAATAAACCAAAGTGTGTAAGAATATCCATGAACATGAAATGGAGCCTTCCAGAATATGGAAGCTCACCACTTATATCTAGTAGCTAATCCCGAATTCGAGTACTAAGCAAGAGGAGTAGAAAGGTAGATTCCTACATTGCATGGGGATACAGCCTCCCGAGGACGGGTTAGCGGGTGAACGCTAGCAAGTACTTAGGATAAGGATAAAATAATACCATCCAGTAAAACCAAGTAAACCAACCATATGCATACAAACCAGACACATATATGTATAACCATGCCGGGAAAGGGAGCCGGGTTTAGAATGCCTTTAAAACCATTAACCTGGGTATGTGTAGCTTGACCATTCTAGATCTACCTACGGACTATATGGGTCCAGTGCAACCCCCTGAACGGGCCCCGATGTGTGTAAACGCATGAAACGGAGATACCATAAGAGCAGGGGATTCCCTATACCCTTCTCTCTCCATGATACATATGTACAATGTACTTAGAGGATTCCCATGTACCTCATAGTATCATATATGGTCTCTATGACCATCCCCTCATGTCGGAAAATATGAGTTTTCAGTGTCTGTTCATGGACTCGCACATTCATGGTTAGCTATCACACCCCTCAATTATTGCACAATTAAAAACCATTTCCAGCCAACCAAACCATTATTCCATTATTATAACCAAAGCTATAAGAAGTAATATTGACATACCGACTATAGCTTGCAAGAAATGTCCTTAGACAACCTTTTTATGTAAAGGGATTCCCATGTACCTATAGATTACATTATCAAGTTAACTTGGAGGATTTCCATGTACCTCACAAATGTTCCATTACTAAGTTTGCTTGGGGGAATCCCATGTACCCCAAAAGTTTTTTATTATCATGTAGACTTGGGGGATTCCATTGTACCCCACAAGGAAGTTTAAATTAAATGTAACTATGACCATCAAACTATTCCATTTAACCATTCCAAACTGTTTAAACCATTTATACCATTTAGGGTTCCATTACAAAACAATACCATGCAATAGTTCCATTAAAAGTCCAATAAAATAGTAAAAGCGTTATCATAGGCATTTTATCAAACATGTTGGGGACATAATGTTTCCAAAACTAATTTCAATTACCAATAAACCATTTCCATGCAACCAATTATCCAAACCACCATTAAAGAATGTAAGAGCATAATTAAAACATGAAAAAACCATAATCAACCATTTAATACCAAAACCCCAACATATATTTGAAAACCCCAAAATCATACAATAATCATTCCATGAAAACATTGTATAAATCATGCCTTTAGTTGGAATTAACAATGTGGGAGACGTATCTTGCTTTAAATTGAGAATATGATGGAGGGAAATCACCCAATCAAGCCCCAAATTGATCACCTTAGTGAAACTCTAGCCTTCCTTTACCCAAAAGCCTTAGAGAGAATTGAAGAGTGTTTAAGAGAGCTTTCTAAGTGATAATGAATAAAATAATAGGGAAAATAACCTCCCAAGTGGTTTAGAAGTCGTGGGGCCTTAATAGGTTGAGTAGGAAAATGTCAAGATTGCCCTCACTTAAATTGCATAAAAATCCCATCATAGGGTACGACTAAACCGTACCGATCGTACCCTCCAATACGAGTGGTACCCACCACTCGTACCCTAGGCCTCTTTCTTGGACCCAACACTATCCAACATACTATTTACCCAAACCAAGTCGTAACCAAGTATACGACTAGTACCCTTGACCCATACACCTGGTAGAATAGAATCATAAGAGGTTTTAACACTGACCACTATACGAGCCTATGGTATGACTCGTACCCTGGAAATACAGCTCATGGTGAGCCACTCGTACTCAGATCCAAGTTATTTTACTAAGTCTCAAATCAAGTAAAGGAAAAACCCAAACCAAACAACACGTATCCAACCATACAACTTGTACCAACCTAAGTCGTACCCATTCCAGAAACCAATCCAACCCACCAACCAACACTGGTCAACATACGACCAAGGCATACTACTCATACCCACCACCAAAAAATTTTCTAAGGGTGTCAAACCCAGGGTGTTTCATTCCCCCCCACTAGGATCATTCATCCCCGAATAACAAACAAGGTAGGTAAAAAATAAGCACGATTCATTTGCATTATCAAATATCTATCCATCCTATAATCAAGTTAGAAATTAAAGATATGATTAGGAATACATATCATCCACATAAATATCCGAAACAAAAAATATATGTGGATATTTGGACCTCATGTCCTCTTCTACTTTCCATGTAGACTCTTCCACCTTGTGGTTTGACATAGAACCTGAACCGAGGCCATATCCTTGGTTTGTAACAGACGAAACTACTGATCCAATATCTCAATTGGGGCCTCTTCAGAAGAAAGAGAATTCAAGATATCCAATCCCTCCAAAGGAACCACTGAAGAGGGATCATCAAGACACTTTCTTAACATAGAGATATGAAATACCGGATCATGTACCATATTACCAAGCCTCCGTAAAATTGCATAAGGGCCAATATATCGGGGACTGAGATTTTCCTTTTTACCGAACCGCATCACTTTCTTCTTGGGAGATACCTTTAGGAACACCTTATCCTTAACCTTAAACTCCAAGTCTCTACGCCTTACATCTGCATAGGACTTTTGGCGACTTTGGGAAGCCTTAAGCCTATCCCAAATCATCTTTACCTTTACCATAGCTTGATAAACCAAATTCGGACCGAACATATCCACCCTACTAAGCTCAAACTACCCAATAGGAGATCTACACCTCCTACCATATAGTGCCTCAAAATGGGCCAGTCCAATACTAGAATAGTAAATATTATTGTAAGCAAACTGTACTAAAGGTAGATGCTTAACCCAATTTCCACCATAATCAATCACACATGCCCGAAGCATATCCTTCAATATCTGAATAGTCCTTTTTGCTTGCCCATCCATTTGCAGTTGAAAAGCAGTACTCAAACTAACCTTAATACCTAACCCCTTCTGAAAAACCCGCTAGAAGTGAGATAAAAACTATGTACTACGATCAGAGATAATCTAATAGGTACCCCACACAGCTTTACAATCTCCTGAAGATACTACAAAGTATAGTCCTTAATGGAAAAGTTAGTCTGCACCGGTAAAAAGTGAGTGGACTTTGTCATCCTATCCACGATGACCCAAATCAAATCAAATTAGTTCCGAGACCGAGGAAAACCGGTAACAAAATCCATATTGATTACCTCCCATTTATATTTTGGAAATTATATTTCCTAATACAACCCACCAGGTCTCATGTGCTCAACTTTAACTTGTTGGGACACCATGCACTTGGCCACAAAATCAGCCATATCCCTTTTTATACCACTCCACCAATATATATCCTTGATATCATGATACATTTTTATCGAACCAAGATGCACAACATAGCGCGATTTATGCGCCTCAGGCAAAACCCTCTGTCGCAAACCATCAACATTAGGAACACATAACCGCCCTTGGTACCTCAAGGTACCATCACCACTGATCTCAAACACCATCACCCTTTTCCCACCAACATCACTCTTGATTTTTATCAAGGTAGGATCTAGCATTTGCTTCTCCTTGATATTTGCACCAAGATATGACCGAATCACTTCCTATACCACCACACCACAATCATTGGAGTCCAAGAGATGAACTTCAAGTTTAGCCAAGTAGTGAATATCCTTCACCAATTCCCGCTTCTCCTTTTACGTATGAGCTAAACTCTCCTCGGATAACCTGCTAAGAGCATCAACAACCATATTAGCTTTACTTGGGTGGTAGTGAAGACTCAAATCATAGTCCTTGGAATCTCCAACCATCTCTTCTACCCAAGATTTAGCTCCTTCCGAGTGAACACATACTACAGACTCTTATTATCAGAAAAGATGTCCACGTTCACTCTATACAAATAATGCTACCAAATTTTCAAAGAAAAAACCACCACCAAAATCTTCAAATCATGAGTAGGATAATTCCTCTCATGTACCTTCAACTACCTAGAAGCATATTCTATCACCTTCCTATGCTATATCAAAACACAACCAAGTCCCACTCGGGATGCATTAGAATAAATCACAAACCTCTCATTATCTTCAGGCACTGTCAAAACTAGAGCTGAAGTTAGCTTATCCTTTAGCTTCTCAAAATTCCCCTCATAAGAATTCGACTAAGAAAACTTTACCTTCTTTTGAGTCAACTTAGTTAATGGGGTAACTATCATCAAGAAACCTTCCACGAACCGCCTATAATATCTAGACAAACCCAAAAATATTCAAATATCCATTGGAACCATGGGTATAGGCCACCTTTTAACCACAACCCCCTTTTGTGGATACACCATGATCTCATCACTAGAAATAATATGACTAAGTAAAGTTACAATGTTCAACCAGAACTCCCACTTAGAGAAATTGGCATACAACTGTTGCTCTTTCAAGGTCTGAAACTCCATACGGAGGTGATTAGCATGATCCACTTTACTCTTAGAATACACTAAGATGTCATCAATGAACACAATGACAAAAGATCTAGAAACCACCTGAAAACCCTATTCATCAAATCCATAAATACCGCCGAGGTATTAGTCAAACTGAATGACATAACAAGGAACTCAAAGTGCTCATACCATGTACGAAAAGTCATCTTAGAGATATCCTCCTCCTTAATCTTAAGTTGATGATACCCTAATCAAAGATCTATCTTCGAAAAGAATTTGGCTCCTTGCAACTGATCAAATAAGTCATCTATTTGTAGGAGAGGATACTTATTCTTAACTATTACCTTATTCAATTGTTGATAGTCAATGCACATCCAAAGGGAACTATCCTTGTTACGCACGAACAACACCGGTGCACCCCACAAGGATACACTAGGATGGATAAACCCCTTATCCAGAAGATTCTTAACTTGCTCCTTAAGTTTTCTCAAATTATCTAGAGCCATTATATAAGAAGGAATAGATATTGGACGAGTGTACGAAACCAAATCAATACCACACTCAATCTTCCTATTCGGAGGAACACCAGAAAGATCATCTAGAAAGACTTTAGGAAATTCATCTACCACCAAAACCAAATGGAAAGAAGGACCTTTCGAGTTAGAATCTTTAACCCAAACTAGATGATAGAGACCCCTTTAGAGATTAATATTTGAGCTCTAAGATAAGAAATAAACCTCCCCCTAGGAGTTAGGGAATGATGAGTTGTGATTTTACCACTTATTTGCACTAAAATTTTGGGCACACGGCCAAGTTTTGTATAAATAAATGAGGCATAATCCTAATTTAATGCACTAATATCCATATTTTGTAGGCATAGAGTTGCTGGGATAGAAAGACATGGATAGAAGATAAAAGAGATCAAGTAGAAGCAAAGAAGTGCAGTTGAAGACCTGGAGCAGTCATCATCTCCAGTTACCGCGATCACGGGCCAAAGGCTGCGGTCGCAGTTAGTCAAGATGGTCAATAAAATGCAATCGTGGAACCATACCGTGGTCGTAGACAACCTCATACGATCGCGGCTAAGCGGGAATGTCACCCATGGTTGTAGTGCTATCATAGATAGTAAGATTGCGGAAAAGAAAGACGATCTCGGATGCCCTATGCAACCTTGGTGCAAGTATCAACCTCATGTCCTTTGTCATCTATAAGAAGCTTGGATTGGGTGCCCCTGACCTCTATGCGACTCTTAATGGAATACCGGTCTTTCAAAAGGTCGATGGGATTTTTATTTGATGTCCTAGTTAAAGTGGACAATTTTATACTTTTAGCGAACTATATGGTCTTGGACTGTGAAATGGACCAAGAGGTACCTATCATCCTTGGTCGCCTATTTTTAGCCACCGAAAGGGCCATTGTCGAATTAGAAATGGGGAAGATGAAGTTTAAGGTGCAAAAGGATGATGTCACTTTCAAGGTTTGTAAGATGAAAAAGCAATCTGCGGAGTTTCAAGTTGTGTTCGTGGTAGATGTTGAAATTCAGAAGGTGAAAGAAAGGGGGCTTGAGGACCCGCCTTGAGTATGAAAAAAGAAATACGTTGTGCCACAATGGTAACTAAGGCGCTGTGTGGAACACAACCCACAAATACCACGAAAGTGGATCATATCCTTTCTTTATAATGTTGTAGCTTAGATTTTGGTTTTTTCATTTCAGTAACCCATGAATTTGTGGCACTATAGAGTGCATTGGATAAGTTTAAAAAAATGAGAAAGTGTGAAATTTTTGTATTGAAAACTGAACAGGGGAAAAGCTGTCAATTTGTGAATTAAGCTGAATAGGGGAAAATAGGGGAGAAAAAATGCTCTCAGCTACCACAATAGAGGGCCCCTGGTTGCGATCAGAGCTACTCTTATGCCCGATATCGTGATCACTTAACCACGATTGCTTAAGCTATATGACCAGCTACATCCCCCATTTCACTTACACTCCCTTTCAAATCTTATTCTCTAATTGGACCGAATTTTGGACAAGTTTGTGAGATCTCCAACAACATCCTTGCATCCCCCTTTCATCATAAATCTAGTAGGTACCTTGAATAGATGCTTTAATTTTTAGAAATAGGCCAAAGAATGCATGATGTAGAAAGGGCCTAGATCTTCGATTTTCATGTTTCCATGTCTTCATACTTGGTACTTGTGTAGTGTTTTTGTACTAGAATATGGTGTGCATATGAGCAGGGAAATTTTGAGTACCCAAAAATGTGTACAAAATAGAGATAAATGGAGTATGCACACCAAGTATTTGATATATTACCTGAATGATGTTTTTAATAAGGATTTTTGCATTCGAAGGGAATAATCGAGCACCTAGTAGCCTTATTCATTGGTCTTAATGTGAATCCATATTGTAGAACATGCTAGTGGTCTAAAATTTAGAAATGTTGAACATGGAAAGCTGGTGGGAACTGGTCTCAGTTATCGCGATCGCGCTCATTGGATATTTTATTAGCACAAACATCGTTATGGCTCGCAATCATAGTAATCGAGGGAGTTTCCTACCATGCCCAAAAATCCTGCACCCTAAAATTTTAACAAAACACCACCAAGTGCCTATTCAATGAGCTTTAGTGAACAATGTGGCATAGTTTATGCATAAAAATATAAATGATAAATGTCGTTAATTCCTAGTGCTTTTAGGATCTCAAGGACAAGTATGATTATATCTGATTCATGGTACTCGAGTTCCACACTCACTACTAGAGTGATCTTCCGAGGACAAAGCTTCTCTCGAAGAGAGGGATTTGCTTGGACAATATGCTGAAAAATCTTCTGGCATTTCATGACAAGCTTGAGGCCACAAAGTGGCAGTGTTTTTCCCCATATCCATGCAATGCAAATGAGAAATGGGTGCGTGAATTCTATGACAACATTAGCAAAGTTTCTTTCTCGGATCCATCCAACATGACTATTAAAATTCAGGGACAAATGGTGCGCTTTAGGGTGAAGCAAATCAATAATGTTTATGGACTCCCACATGCATACATGGGTGAGTTCAAAGAAAAAGGGTGTAAGCTGGGACGTTGGCTGGGGAAAAGATTGTGTCCCAAAAAAGAAGTCTCATGGACAAAAAAAAGCAACATCTCCATGAATTACTTTACTTTCGAGGCTTGAATTTAGTTGCACATGATATGTAGTAGAGTCTCCCCCTGTACCCATATGACAACATTCCTAGATCTATGTGCTCGAATGGTTTCTTGCATTTTAGACGACATTTTTTTGGATGTTGGTCAGCTCGTGGTCAATGAAATGGACCACTTCAAGGACCAAGGTGGTACACATATTTTCTTTCCCTTATTTATTTACTGAGCTTTGTAGGAGAGCGGGGGTTGAGGAGTATGCTATAGATACTTGGGTGCACCCCCATCTACCTCTTGAGAATTTGAGGGGAAGGCGTACTTGGAAAAGCAAGAAGTGAAGGATCGACTTGGGGATGTCAGCATGTATTGAGATTAAGTTTCATAGGCCATCAACCACCTATCATCTTGAGGATATTAGAGTTGATATTGCTTCCATTAGGGAGATTGTATCTAGTTTTCCCTAGGTACCCAGAGAGTCCTCCACCACTCGTCATTCATATGTGTCACGATCCGATTAAGAGAAGTATAGAGTGGACCAAAAGAAGAAGGAAACTTCCACTGATAGGCTTGGGAAAGACTACTCATCTTTGGTGGAATTACATCAAGATCTTTGGATTCCACATAAAAATATGGTCATAAGGGAGAAAAAGAGGGATGAGTTCTTTAACAAGATGTGGAAGGGGGTGAAGGGCCTATAAAGGTCCTAAAACCTCGAGATCAACTTTCTTCCTCATGGGTAGAGAGTGATGATGAGGCCCCGGCCGATTGGTCCGATCTTGAGGAGAATGATGAAGATGCAGAGTCTGAGAGTGACAACAACCTTTGATAAATTTTCAGGGATCACCCTTATCTCTTTTATCCTTGATTATTTATGTAGTGGGTACACTGCTACCTTTTTATGCATGGTGTGAATGCAAAAAAAACACCCCCCTCTGTCCAAAATTTTTGTAAAATTCAAGGGGATGGAAGTGAGAAATTTTGTAACAAAACTTTTTCTTTTTTTCTGACTTTGAAAAATTATTTGTCTTGAGTGGGAGGAACTATTGACCCCCTCGACTAGATTCACATGCTATGTGTGGGATCTTATTTGTCTATATCTCATGTGTACTTGTACCATATAAAATTGCCCCATTGTTCTTTCAAGGCTAAATTTTGATTGTATTTGGTGGGTAAAATGATCCTAGGCCATTCTTGTGACATTGGAAGCCTACTTTAGCCTAAAAAGCCTACCAATACATAGATATAATCCTTAGTCACCCATTTTGAGCCTTTGGACTTTTTTTGGGAAACACATTGCAAGACGTGGCCCTTCTATTATCCCTCTCTTAAACCCTATCCTCCTTAACTTAAGAATGCAATTTGAGGCTAAAAGCCTAGTTCGGGGTGGTGAAAGTTGAAAGAGGTGTCGTTGGGCCATGAAGTCATAAGAAAGTGCCGACATGCTTAAGAAAATAAATCAAAATAATTAGAAGAAAGAAAGGATCCAACAAAGGAAAGAAATGCAAGAATTATGCATAAAAAAAGAAGTAGGAAGAAAGTGGGAAAACCAAGAAAGGCAATGTAGGCACAATAGTGAAAGAAAAGAAGTGACTCAATACCAAAATTGAAAAGAGTGTGTTGTAGAAGTTTAAGGAGGGTTTAGCCTTATTGTACTAAATTGAAATCCTACCCTACCGTAAACCTACATTACAAGATCAAAAAGTCTTTTGTGATTTCCAACCAAATTTGATCATTGTAGTGGCAATTGAAAATAGGGGCAAGCATATGGCATGGTACTTGTTATAATTGAAAGTTCTTGAGAGAGAGAGTGTTTGCACTTAAATTCCTTGTTGCATGGTTTATAGATAGTTGTGTGAAATATTCTTTCTTGTGAGAAGGTATGTGATCAAGTTGAGGTGGGTGATTTTGTCACCTTCCAAACAATGAGACAAAAGGAAGTATAATTTGGTTGAGGTCATGAAGTGAGTCATTTCTAGAGTATTAATAGTTGTCACATGGTTGCTCTTCAAAATTTATTGCGTCCTTCAATATTCCATTTTATGTTAAGGGGTGTAGTCAAAATCATTTTGCCCATGTGTGAAGATATTTTTTGGGTAATAGTCAAGTTAAAGTCATCATGATCATTGGGTACAAGAATGTGGGCATACATGTGAAATTGTCTCATGATAATGGGTAGTGTTGCTTAAGGACAAGAAAGGTTTTAAGTTGGGGGTGTTAATGAGTGATGATTTTACTACTCATTTGTACTCAACTTCCGTGCACACTACCAAGATTTGTATAAATAAATGAGACATAATCATGATTTAATGCGCTAATATCCATATTTTACAGGCATAGAGTTGGTGAGATGGAAAGATGTGGATTAAAGATAAAAGCTATCAAGTGGAAGCAAAGAAGTGCAGTTGAAGACTTGGAGTTGTCATCATCCCCAGTTATCGTGATCGTGGGCCAAAGGCCGCAGTCGCGTTTAGTTAAGATGGTCAATACAACGTGATCGCAGAACCATACCGCAGTCGCAAACAACCTCATGTGATCGTGGCTAACCGGGAATGTTACCAAGGGAAATTTTGTAATTTTACTTGGCCGAATCCCAAACATTATATAGGCAAAAACCCTTTCTTCTTTGAGTATTGCTTACCCCATATATATTTTTTGAATTTGAAACAAGAACCCTTAATTGGGCAAGATTGTAACTAATTTTTGAGACTTCAATTCTTAGTGTTTTGTGAAGGATGGATGCTTTGGATAATCCTTATGATATATCTTTCTCTACTTTCTTCATGAGTAGCTAAGTAATTTAGTCTTGGGATTATGTTGAACTAAAGTGTATTTGTGTGTGGGTGTTGATGTGTTTACATGATTTCTAGTTTTTGAGTATGAATTTCACCATTGCTTGAGTTTAATAGCTGGAATTTTATGGGTGAAAACCCCAAATCTCCAAATGGGTTTGATGGGTGAAAAACCCAAACTCTAGAAAACCTTCATCATCCTTGAAAGATGGATGAAGGCGAACCTATGGGAACCCATAACATCCTTAAAAAAGGGCTATAGGGGGAAAATGCAATGGTGGACAATTAAGTATGTGGTTTACTACCTTTTGCAATCTTAGAAATAAGTGTAAATGGAGTGTAAGTCATATCATGGGCATCTTCCTAGAAATAGGATTCCCGATTGAGGTATTGGGTAACTATGAATGTCACACTTATTTGGTGCTCGAAAGGGCTAATGGGTGAAATCTTTGAGGTTTAGTTGAAAAATTAATCGCAAAGACTTTCGACCTAGCCTATAGCTTACTCAACAACTAGATATCATGATGAACCATCTCTCCTACACACTTTATACCTTTAGGAAGACATAATCTCAAGATTCTCCCCAAACTTGATTTTTAAACAAAAAGTGTCATTGTAGCTTGTTACAACTCAAAAGTTTATATAAACCAAATCCCCCTACTTTTATTATATGTTGTGTTTACTTGCATTCTGGGTATCCTTTTAGTAATTAGAGCACCCATAGGACTAGAAATATACATTTCATTCCTTATGGATTTGACCCCAACACGAGTTAGGATATAGACAACGACCTCCTTACCCCTTAAGCATGGGCGTAAGTTGAGCGTTATTTGGGAACTACCCTCCCATTCAATAACTGGTTTACCGAGAAACCTTGTAACATCCCATAATTGTATCACTCAGATAACGCTCTTTAGAATGACCTTTAGGACTCCCGTATCAATGGTAGACCATTTAGAGATATTGTGTGAGGTGTTAGGGGTGTTTTAGGACCTCAAAACTAAGTGTGCATTGCAAGATAGGATCCATGCAATGGTCTTGTATCGCATGTCCATCGCCAATAACCACTGGAATAGCAAGATAATGAGGCATGCATTTCCCAACTTGGGGTTAGGCTATGGGGTATGCGTCACCCACTTAAGCACTATGCCATGGGTTGTGCGTCGCATACCTTGACTTGTGCCATGGGCTGTCCGCCGCATGGCTAAGGCATAGCGGCGTAAATGCTTTATTTTTGAGTTAAGGGTGAAAAGTTCCTTTCACGTCCCATATCCATTCCTAAATAAATATGGATGAAATTAAGGTACCTAATCACGTATTAACACCCAAAAATCCCTAGTCCATCTTCCTAAAGAACAAGAAGAGAAAACAACTAAGGGTTTGAACTTGTCAGCTTTAAGAGACAATTTCTCCACGTTCTCGTCATTGTTAAGGTATGTGGAACTATCCTAAATCTCATGGGCGTATTTTATTGTTTTTGATAAGTTTTAAAGGTATGGAATTCTATATATAAGAAAGGTTTTGAGAAGACTTTGAAGTATATGTATCATGACCCCATTTTGATTAGATTTTCATAAAGTTTTCCATAGATTTGAATTATATTCATGTGTTTGAACGTTGTATGAATTCCGAGGATTAACATGAGAGCATTATCTATGAAACCACCTTCTCAATGTGGATTTTTCTTGATTTACGTGATATGGATTATTCGATCACATGTCTTGAATTATGAGTCAAGTGTTTTATTATCACTTATGGATTTGACGTTGGTTACGAATTTATGAGAGGGTGTGTTATTGACATAACTATACTCTTTGCATTAAATAGAAGAATTTTATGTGATTACATAATTGAAATGGCCACCGCATGTTTAAGTCTCGAGAAGAGAGTGTGTTTGCATAAGATTTTATGTACTTTTAAAATGAGAACTCTTTTGTGATGTTATAAATCTTTTGGTGGTCATTTGCATGTTTTGAATGACAAGGGATGTAGAATTTATATGACATAAGTGACTTGCAAGTCTGGGTATGACGATACCCTGTGATGACATGCCCTTTGGTTCACAGATTAAGCACTAAATGTTTTTGAGCATGAGGTATGATTTTTAAAGGACTAAAATTGGGCTTAAAGAGAGTTGATGGATACCCGAAGAAGGCTTGAGTTTAGATAACTCGTAGCCCAAAATTGTGTTTTGCTGATGCGGGACTCATGATATGTTAACCTACATGGGTGAATAAATAGGATATCTCACATGGGGGGATTCCTACGGTATGCTCACATGGGGGGAATTACCAATTTTATGAACTCCAATCCTTGTGGAAAACTTGGATTGGGGGCTTGGCCATAGAGTCAAGAGAGGATTCCATATAGTCTGTGGGATTATAGAAATTTAGGGTGTACCATCTAGTTTAGAAGTAAAATAAAGAGTGAGTCATGAGTACAAAGAATTTTTTTGAAACTAATGAAAGTATCCCCATGTGTTTTCGGTTATCTTATGTCAAATTGTTTATGAAATGCTCTCACTTATGTTGTATAAAGATATGTTATTTTGGATTGTCCTACATACCAGTACCTTTGTGTATCGACCCTTATATTTTAGGTTCTAATGCCCAGTCTTGGGGTCCCTCTAAGTAGTAGATCGTTGTCCAATATTCGGAGTTGGCGAGCCTCTCTTACTTTGGAAGACATCTTTTCCTATGTGTTTGTTTTATTTGATTTTAGTTCATGGACCGACCGGGGGCCTAGTCCCTAATTTAGTCAGATTGTTGTTTTCAGTTTAGTAGAGAATTCATAGACGTGTTATAGATGGTTTTGGGTTTTCTTATGGACTTATGTCCTGCATTGTTAAGTTTAAATAATAGAACTACCATGTTTTCATTTTATCTTCCACTTTATTATCACAGATGAGTTATGCTTAAGATTTTACGCTAAGGGGTCTCTCGGGACTTCATAGTTTAGGATACCCATCGCTACTAGGGCCTCAGTTGGGTCATGACAAACCTAAAGACAACCTTATGGGTTCGACAATCTAAGGACGCATAACAAAAGTATAACCAATCCATCCATAGAATAACATCGAAATCCACCATATCCAGTACAAACAAATCCACCAAAGTCTGCCTACTACCAACAGATACCACACCCCCCCTATAGACTCTCTTAGCAACCACAGAGTCTCTTACCGAGGGTAGACATATAAAAAGCATCCGAAATAAGCTCAAGATCAAAACCAAAACACTCAACCACTAATGGGGTCACGTATGAGAGAGTGGACCCCAAATCATACAAATAATACACATCATGAGAAAAGAGCTATAATGTACCAGTCATAACATCAAGTGATGCCTCAGATTCCTGTCGAGATGCAAGAGAATAAAACCTATTCCGACCAGCACCAACACCAGAAGCAGGAGCAGACACCGAAGCATCACCACTAGGTGCAGAGCAGAAGATGAAGCAACCGGAGCTTTGACCGCTCCTGGAGCACCCTTACTAATCAGACAATTCTTGAGAATATGGCCTGGATGGACATATTTAAACATCTGTGTCTCCCTTCATCACAAAATTCTCAATAAAGACAAACACAGAACCGGCAAGGAGGGAATGAAGAAGCCGACTGAGTCCCACTCGCCTGAGATTGGGCAACAGTATCATTCCCAATACCAATGTCAATGCCAATGCTATGGTTGGCACTAAGGTTACCATAAACACCCATCCTTCACAAAACACTAAGAATACCAATCCATAGTAGTTCCACAAAAGACTCTAACCAAAAGAAAGCCAATATCTGGTTGGGACATTTCCACGACCCAACCTGGAGCCTTGTCGTAATGGGCGTCCCAAGTTCGACCCTGACCGGGGGCCTCTCCCATTACCCAACCCAACCTCCAGTCGCTTTCCCTGAGTTGGCTGAATTTTAATCATAAATATAGCAAATTTATTTATTTCTAAACTCTGGGATAGGTCCATAACTGATACTGACCCAACCGAGTCCAACTGCTCGAACCCAATCTGAATGGTACCAAACCATAAACTAAACCAAATAGTAACCAAACCAAGTTCCATTACATAACATAAAAGAATGGAACAACTAACAATATAATCCAAGGGTGTCATCCCCAATACCAATGCCAATACTGAGGCTAATACCAATACGGATCCCTCCCATGCCAACCCATAGTAGTTCCATAAAAGTCTCTAACCAAAATATACCAAAAATCTACTTGGGACATGCCCCAACCATAGCCAAAACTGATATCCATAAATAAACTGAAGCATAAAATGACACCCATTAAATGGAGCCTTCTGAAAAGATGAAAGCTCACCACTTCAATCCAAAAGCTGACCCCAAATGTCCAAATGCTAAGTAGGAGGAGTAGAATGGCCAGTTACCGCATCGCGTAGGGATACAAAACTCGAAGATGGGTTAGAAGGTGAACGCTTACATGAACTCAAGATAAGGATAAAACAATTCCATTTAATAAAATCAAGTAAACCATTCATATGCAAGTAAACCATACATATATATATAACCATGCCGGGAAATGGAATTGGATTTAGCATGTATTTGAAACCATTAACGTGGTTTCAAATGGGTTTAGCATGTATTTGAAACCATTAACATGGGTATGTGAATCTTAACTGTCCTAACCCACCCACGGACTATATGGGTCCAGTGTAACCCCCTAAATGGGAATCAATACATATAGCCGCACGAATGGAGATACCATAATAGTTAGGGATTCTCATGTACCCTTCACTCTCTATGATATAGATGTATAGTGTACTTAGAAGATTCCTATGTACCTCATAAGTATCATATAAGGTATCTATGACCTACCCCTTATTTTGGCAAACATGAGTTTTTGGTGTTCGTCCCTTAAACTCCTACCTTCACGGTTAGCTTTCACACCCCACTTTTATTGCCCAGTTAAAACCATTTCCAACCAAACCATTATACCATGGTTATTAACCAAGGCTATTATATAGTGGTACCATCATACCGACTATAACTTATAAGTATTGTCCTTAGCCAAACTTGTTAGAGATCAAGGGATTCCCATGTACCCATAGATCACATTGTCTTATTAGCTTGGGGGATTCCCATGTACCCCTTAAGTGTTCATTACCATATTAACTTGGGGGATTACCTTGTACACCACAAGTATGTTTATTAAGCCAAACCATTCCTTTAAACCATTCCAAACTATTTAAACCATTAGGGTTCCATTACAAAGTTTAAACCATGCATAAGTTCCATAAAAAGCTCAACAAAGTAGTGAAAACATTCTAATAGGCATTTTATCAAATATATTGGGGACATAGTATTACCAAAACCAAAATCCATTACCAAATAACCATTCCCATGCAACAAATTATCAAAAACCACCATTAAAGCATATAAAAGCATAATTAAAATATAGAAAAACCATAACCAAGCATTTATAACCAAAACCACTAATTTATATTTGAAAACCCAAAACCATACAATACTTAAACCATGAAAACATTGTATAAAACCATGCCTTTTATTGGAACTAACAATGAGGGAAGAGAATATGCCTTAATTGACAAAGTTGGTGAAGAGAAATCACCACAAAATTCCCAAATTAATCCTTAAGATGAAACCCTAGCTTTCTTTTCCCAAGAACTCTAGGAAGGATTATAGAGTATTTTCTAAGTGTTAATGAATAGAATAATATGGAAAATAACCTTCCAAGTTAGTTAAAAGTTAAGGGTCCTTATTAGGTTAAGTAGGGAAATTTTTAGATTACCCTCACTTAAACTCCCAGAAATCCCGTCAGGTGGGTATGACTATCCATACCAGTCGTACCCTCAAATACGAGTGGTACCCACCACTCGTACCCAAGGCCATCTTTATTGGACCCAATACTATACAAGGTATAAATCAACCCACACCATCTCTTACCTAAGTATACAACTAGTATCCATAATTTGTACCACTGGAAGAATAGAATCCCAAGGAAATTGAACACTGCCTACTATAAGATTCCATGGTATGACTCGTACCCTGTCTTACAGCTCATGGTGAGCCACTTGTACATAGATCCAACTTAAGTTACCAAGTCTAAGACAAAGTGAAGTAACCAAACAACCCATATCCACCTATAAGACTCATACCACCCAAGTCGTACCCATTTCAGAAACCAAATCCAACCCACCAACCAATGTTGGTTAGCATACGACTAACCCATACCACTCGTATCCCAGTGTATGAGTCATTTCCCCTAGTTGTATACTTTCTAGAGACCAGAAATCCAGGAAATTTCCTAAGGACCAAAAACCCAGGGTATTTCGGACATTCCCCCAACCATAGCCAAAACCAATATCCTTAAATAAACCAAAGTATGTAAAAATATCCATGAACATGAAATGGAGCCTTCTGGAATATGGAATCTCACCACTTCAATCCAGTAGCTGATCTCAAATTTGAGCACTAAGAAAGAAGAGTAGAAAGGCCGATTCCTATATCGCATGAGGATACAGCTGCTCGAGGATGGGTTAGCGGGTGAATGCTAGCAAGTACTTAGGTAAGGATAAAATAATGCCATCCAGTAAAACCAATTAAACCAACCATATGCATACAAACCATACACATATATATATAATCATACCGGGAAAGAAAACGGGTTTAGCATTCCTTTAAAACCATTAAACTAGGTATATGCAGCTTAACCATCTTAGAACCACCCATAGGCTATATAGATCCAGTGTAACCCTCTGAATGGGCCTCGATGCAGTAGCTGCACGAATCGGAGATGCCATAAGAGTAGGGGATTCCCTAGTACCCTTCTTTATCCATGATATATATGTACAATGTACTTAGAGGATTCCCATGTACCCATAGGATCATATATGGTCACTATAACCAACCCCCCATGTCGGATAATATGATTTTCCAATGTCCGTTCATTGGAATCGCACATTTATGGTTAGCTATCATACCCCACTATTATTTCCAAATTAAAAACTATTTCCAACCAACCAAACTATTATTCTATTATTATTAACCAAGGCTATAAAAAGTGGCATCGTCATACCAACTATAGCTTGCAAGCAATGTCTTTAGCCAACCTTTTTATGTAAAGGGATTCCCATGTACCCATAGATTACATTATCACGTTAACTTGGAGGATTTCCATGTACCCCACAAGTGTTCCATTATTAAGCTTGCTTAGGGGAATCCTATGTACCCCACAAGTTTTTTATTATCATGTAGACTTGGGGGATTCCAATGTACCCCACAAGGAAGTTTAAATTAATAGTAACCATGATGACCAAATCATTTCATTTAACCATTCCAAACTGTTTAAACCATTTAGGGTTCCATTACCAAACCATACCATGCAATAGTTTCATTAAAAGTTTAATAATATAGTAAAAGAATTATCGTAGGCATTTTATCAAACATATTGGGGACATAGTGTTTCAAAGCTAATTCCAATTACCAATTAACCATTCACATGCAACCAATTATCCAAACCACCATTAAATCATGTAAAATCAAAATAAAAACATAGGAAAACCATAATCAAGCATTACATACCAAAACCCCAACATAAATTTGAAAACCCCAGAATTATACAATAATTATGCAAGGAAAACATTCTATAAATCATGCCTTTAGTTGGAACTAACAATGAGGGAGAACTATCTTGCCTTAAATTAAGAAGATAATGGAGAGAAATAACCCAATCAAGCCCCAAATTAATCACCTTAGTGAAACCCTAGCCTCCCTTTACCCAAAAGCTTTAGAGAGAATTATAGAGTGTTTAAGAGAGATTTCTAAGTGATAATGAATAAAATAATAGGGAAAATAACCTCCCAAGTGGTTTAGAAGTCATGGGGCCTTAATAGGATAAGTGGGGAAATATCCATATTGCCCTCACTTAAACTGCATAAAAATCCCATCATACAGTACGACTATACCATACTGGTCGTACCCTTCAATACGAGTAGTACCCACCACTCATACCCTAGGCCTCTTCCTTCGACCCAATACTATCCAAAAAATGATTTACCCAAACCAAGTCATACTCAAACATACGACTAGTACCCTTGACCCGTTCCCTTGGTAGAATAGAATCATAAGAGGTTTAAATACTGCCCACTATACGAGCCTATAGTATAACTCATACCCTGGCATTATAGCTCATGGTGAGCCACTTATACTTAGATCCAAGTTATTTTACTAAGTATTAGATCAAGTAAAGGAAAAACCCAAACCATATGAACTGCATCCAACCATAAGACTCGTACCAGCCCAAGTCTTACCCATTACAAAAACCAATCCAACCCACCAACCAACACTGGTTAGTATACAACCAAGGCATACTACTCATACCCCATTATACGACTGGTACCCACCACTCGTATGTTGTCTAGAACCCAGAAATTCAAAAAAATTCTAAGGGTCCCAAACCTAGGGTGTTTAAAACCTATTATCCATACAATAACTCATTCTTACTTGAAATTCTTTGCAAAGGTTCATGATATGTAGCTTTAGCTAATTCCTTCATTAACAAGAGTTCTTCCTCCCCTTTATGTTTAATTGACACTGTATTTTTTATATATTGCTGGTTCTTGTTTGAAACTGTACTACCTTGCATTTTTTTTTATTATCTTTATGGACCCTATTATGAGACTCCTCTATTACTCTTTTGGATTTTCATACGTTAACTGCTTTTGTGGCTTAGACAATATTAAACCTTGTTGAACATTTTGCTGATGGAACTAACCTTCCTGCTCTTTCTATTGATCACCATTATATGTAGTTTCTTTCTTTTTTTGCCTAGATTTCTTCTTTGCTGGTTGCATTGTTATGATGATTGGCAAAGGCGCTAAGAATCCATTATTTTGTAGAAGAGTGATGATGCTCCTGAGGATTCTTTTGTTTGGACCTGTCATGCATTTGTTGTTGCTGAAAGACTTGCCTACTCCCTGTATCTATGTCATAAATGTTAACATAAACTTGATTCCTATTCTCCTTAGTTTTATCAATTAGATTCTTTATCTCAATTAATAAATCTAGTACTCTTGATCCTTGATTACTTATTGCTTTAGATGCCTGGCTATGTAACTGCTTTTTAAATTTACCTACAACCCTATGTTTAACCTCTGTATCTTTCTTCTTCTCCGTTAAAGCAGCAACTGCATTGCTGGTATTTAATATTTTGTTAAGAGATACTGCCTTATCATTGAACTTAACAGGTGCATTCTTATCATACTTAAACCTCCTGTGTGTAGGATTCCATTGCCTTCTCTAAATTTTATTTTTCTTCCTTTGAATCTCTGTAGTCACAGTAATATTCATATTTTCTTCATTATTTTGGTAAAAACTACTAGATTCTTTGTTTCTTAATTCAAGGTGCAAAACTCTACAATCTTGTGCATAATGCCCTTAATTTTGCACTCCCTGCAATACTTGAGAATCATCTCATATTAGATTTTAATCCTTTCCACTCTTGATTCATTAGTGATCTGATTAATAATTTACATTTCCACATACTTTGGAAAGTCTGATAGTAGATCAATGGAACACCCTAAACTTTGGCCCTTGCAAAATCCTTAAGTTTTGAACCTTTTGTTCATCATATGACTCACACCACAAGTCATATAGTGTGGTCATGGGTCTAAGAAATCTAGTTGCATATAGTTTAGTGTGTTAATTGACCAAGTTCTAGGCTTGGTACGATAGACTTTATACGAGTCGTATGTTGATGTAACAAGAGGGTTGAGTCCAATCGTATACTGTCCAGTGTCTAGCCCTTGATGTTATACATTGGATTTAAGTTGATGAGACTAGTCATATAGTGTTGTGACTAGTTAGAGAAAGGAGTCGTATGTTGGATAGTGTGTGGTGTCCAACCTTTTATTTTAGTAACGATTTGAGGGTACCACTCATATGCTGTGGTGACGAGTTGGAGGGTCCACTCGTACCCACCTACGAGTTTTCCACAAATTTTAAGCTGAGGGTAGTTTGGACATTATCCACTCCAAACCCTGAAGACCCCACGTCTTATAACACTTTTTGGTAATTTATTCTACACTTTAGAAGATTGAAACACTCTCTAAGAAAATTCTCAAGAGGATTAGGCTAGGGTTTCATCAAGGTGATTATCTAGAGGATTAAATATCAAAATCTCTCCTTGAATCTTCGTAACTCAGGCATGTGACTCTTCCTTCATTTTTAGTTCACAAAAATCATGTGTTTTAAAAGTTGTTCATAATTCATTAATGGTGGTTTTGAAGACCATGATTGAGGGTTTGAATGCATAATGTTGAGTATTGTTTTCTCATGTTTTAAATGATGATTATACATGTTTTGATAATGGTTTTACACATGTGGGTGCATGGGAATTCTAGTTTAATAAATGGGTCATTTTTAACACTGTTTGCCTTTGAATAATTGTTCAATAAAGGTATGCCCTTAACCTGTTTATGAAAATGTCAATGAGAAGAATCTTGTCGCATATGAATTATATTTGAACTAAGGTATTGGCCTACGAATGTTGATGATTGGTAAATGATCTTATAAAGGCCTTGTTGGCCATAAATTGATTTGAATTGTAACCTTGGTGGTTTAATTGGCTAAATGGGTTTGAGTCCCTAAATGTTGAATTAAATTGATGTCCTAGTTTAAACAATGGGTTCGAGTCCCAAAGTTGATTAATAATGGTTATGGCATGTTGTATTCTTGTAAGTGGGGTTGGTATGACGATACCAATGAGATACCTTTGGTAAGGAATTGTATTAATCATTGTGTAAATATGAAATGAATGTTTTAAATTGGGCATTAAAGTGGGATATGTAGTCGGTCCATGAAAGTGAAGTTCGAAGGACTAACACTGCAAATTGAGCAAGCCGGTATAGGTGTCTATATGATTGAAGGTTCGAGTCCCCTGAATAAATTTATGAATGAAAGTATGAGTCCCGCATATTGTATACATTAGTACTTAAGTCACCTTGAGTATGTCGAGAGGTTTGAGTCCCCCATAAAGGAATATACAAATATAAATATTCTCTGGTTCATGCAGCTACACGTAGTGAGGCCCTTCAAGCTAAGGAGATCTGGGCCCATATAGCCCATGGGTGCCTTGTTTTATGATGGTTATGCTACAAAACCCACGTTTAGATTTTTAATGTTCATGTTAAGCCTTATTTTCTATCTTGACTCTATATATGTATACCTGTGATTTCATATGATTATTTGGCTTGGTTTATAATAATGACATTATTTTATTCCTCTATCCTTGAGTTGCATGCTAGCGCTCTAACTACTAACCATTTCCAGACGTTGTATCCCCACGCTAAGCAAGCACCAAAACTTCTTCTTCTTTTCCTGTGCAGCGATCAAGTGTTCTAGTGGTTCGTGAGTTGATATTGAAGTGGTGAGCTTCCATACTTCGAAAGGCTTTATTTCATAGTCCTTATATTCTTTGTTTCATACCTTGTTTAGACTTTGCTTTGGCTATTGTCAGGGGCATATCCCGATATTTTGTTGACTTTGGATTTGTAGAGGCTTTGTTGGATAACTGTGGACTTGGGTGTGTTGTTTTGGCGATGGGTTCAAACATTTATTGAGTTATCATTAGTTTTAATTCGCACTATCTTGGTATATGTTTGAAATTTATCCAATACTTGAGGTTGTTGAGTTGACTAGGTTAGGTGAAGGAGGTGATCTCTGGTCTACTTGGGACTTGAGGTACCCGTCATGGCCCTGGTTCGGGTTATGACAAAGTTGGTATTAAAGCCTAGGTCTATGGTCGGGTGTCCACAAAGTCCTATCAAGTAGAGTCTCTTTTATGGGAGAGAGTCTATGAGATATTTAGGAATATTTCCCTTTTTTAGTGTCTTAATTTTTAGCTATAGAGTGTAAGGTCTTGGATTTTTTTTATTTCTATTTGCATCTTTTTGATCATGTTTCTAAGAAGATCTGATGTATGTGTGAACTCTTCTAGTCCCGTCTGACAATAATATAGAAGAGACCGTACAATTTTGGGGTCCAGACTCAGTCAAGGGTCGCTGTATCTATGTATCCTCATGGGGTTCCATCTTTCCCCACTGATCCTGCTCTTGAGGGAGATACTCATACTCAGTAACCTCCTAGAGAGGTTAAAATTGCTGAGTTTCATCACTCGATTAACCTATTGACTCAATTGGCGATGTCTCAATCATAATAATCGAGTTCTACTGGTGCTACTATGGGTTCATTTGAGGCCACTAGAGTTGGACAATTTATGAGGTTACATCCTCCAAGGCTTACTGGTACCAAGGTTGAAGAGGATACTCAAAGTTTTATTGATGAGATGGAGAAGATCTTCGGGGTTATACATACTTTGTAGGTTGAAGGTGTAGAGTTTTCTGCCTACCAAACTAAAGATATGGTATACCAGTGGTATGAAGAGTAGGAATAGACGAGAGGTGAGGATGTTGGTTTTGCCTTGTAGGATGATTTCTCTAGTGCATTTTTGGATCACTTCTTTCCTTAGGAGTTAAGGGAGGCAAAAATAGAGGAATTTGTTAACTTAAAGTAAGGAAAGATAATAGTCAAAGAGTGTGATTTGAATTTCCATTGGTTGTCTGGTATGCTTCTGAATTGGTATCTAATATAAGGGCCTAGATGAGAAAGTTCACTTTGGGATTGTCTCGTGAGTTGATTCGTGAGACTAAGGATGCCTTGTTAATCAAGGACATGGACATCTCAAGATTAGCTGCGTATATGCAGCAGGTCAAAGAGAAGAAAAAGAAGTAGGCCAAGATTGGTGAGATATTGGTCAAAAAAGAGAAAAAGAAACACGCCGAGATTCATGAGAGGTAGAGAAAAAAATTTGATATTCAGATTAAAGTGGGAGCTAACAGTATAGTGGAAGGTGTTCTAAAAAGAAGTGTTTGGGGTGTCCTAACTTCTATTCAATGCTAGTGCTCCCTACCCAAAGTTGTCTGGTGACCAAGGCTTTTAGGGTGGTGATGCCTCTAGGGCACAAGGTTCCCAATCTCAGGCCAGTAGGTCCCAGTCAGCATCTTTCTAACCTCTTTGCATATTCTATGGTCAGCATCATCGTAGTCAATGCAAGATCCGGCACTAGTCAAAAATGTTTTTTTCTCTCACTACTCGTCAGGAGTTCGAGGAATCTCCAAATGTTGTTAATTGTATGTTGAAACTCTTTTCTCATGATGTATACTATTTACTTGATCCGGGGTCCAGTCTCTCTTATATGAACTTATTTATGGCTGTGTATTTTAGTTTCTATACTATGTCTGTCAGACCCTTTTCCTATTTCTACCCTAATGGGAGACTTTATGGTTGTCAGAAGAGTATATAGGGGTTGTGTGGTATGTGTTGGTAGTAGAGAAACGCTGGTAGACTTGATAGAGTTAGACATGGTTGGCTTTCATATTATTCTGGGAATGGACTGGTTGCACTCGTGTTATTCTTCTTTAGACCGTCGGACCCATAAGGTCATGTTTAAATTCCCTAATGAGCTGATTGTTGGATGGGAGGGAATTTCTCTAGTGCCCAAGGGGAGGTTTATATCATATCTTAGAGCCTGGAAGTTAATTTCCAAAAGTTGTCTCTATCATTTGGTCCAGGTTAAAGATTCTAACTTGGAAGGTCCCTCCTTATATTTTATTCCTGTGGTAAATGAGTTCCTTGAGGTCTTCCCTGATAACCTTCTTGGTATCCCCTCGATAGGGACATTGATTTTTATATTGACTTTCTTTCGGACACTCATCCTATTTCTAGCCCCCATATAGAATGGCTCCAACCGAGTTGAAGGAACTCAAGGAATAATTGAAAGACCTCTTAGACAAGGGTTTTATTTATGTAGTATGTCTCCGTGGGGTACATCGGTGTTGTTTGTGCGTAAGCAGAATGGGTCCCTTCGAATGTGTATTGATTACCGACAGTTGAACAAGGTGACGGTAAAGAATAAGTATCCCCATCTAAGAATTGATGATCTTTTTTATCAGCTTTAGGGTGCCTAATATTTTTGTAAGATTGATCTTCGATCCGGGTATCATTAATTCAATATTAGGGAAGTGGATATCTCTAAGACAACTTTCTATACTCGGTATGGGCATTTTGAGTTCTTGGTAATGTTGTTTGGCTTAACCAATACCCCTACGACATTCATGGATTTGATTAATAGGGTTTTTCATCAGTTTTTAGATCTATTATGATTGTCTTCATGGATGACATTTTGGTGTACTCTAATAATAAGGAGGATAATATTGATCACCCCTGCCTTGTGTTGCCGACCTTGAAAGATCAACAGTTGTATGCTAAGTTCTCTAAGAGTAAATTTTTCTTAAATGCCGTTACTTTTCTGTGTCATGTCGTGTATAGTGAGGGGATTATGCTGGACCCTAAAAAATTTGTTGTTGTTAAGAAGTGGCCTAGACCCATGACTCCAATCGATATTCGAAGCTTCTTGTGTTTAGCAGGTTACTATAGGTGGTTTGTGGAGAGTTTTTCTTCCATTTCTTCCCCATTGACCAAGTTGACTCAGAACAAGGTAAAGTTCTTGTGGTCTAATTCTTTCAAAGGTAGCTTTGAGAAGCTAAAAGATAAGTTGACTTCAGCTCCGGTCTTGAATCTACCTGAGGGTACTGAGGGATTTATGGTCTATTGTAATATGTCCCGGGTTTGTTTGGGTTATGTGTTGATGTAGCATGGTAAGGTGGTTACTTATGTCTCTAGATAGTTGAAGGTTCATGAGAAAAACTATTCAACTCATGACTTAGAGTTGTTAGCCCTGGTGTTCGCACTGAAAATCTGGCGTCACTCAGAAAGAGGTTAATCTTAGGCAAAGAAGGTGGCTTGAGTTGCTGAAACACTATGATATGAGTCTTCACTGCCATACGGGTAAGCTTAATATGGTTGCTGATGCTCTTAGAAGATTGTCCATAGGTATATTATCGTATATGGATGAAGATAAGCGGGAATTGGTGAAAAATATTCACCATTTGGCTAATCTTGGAGTTTGTCTCTTGGACTCCAAGGATGGTGGTGTGTTTATGAAACAGGTGGCGCAATCATCTCTTGGTTCAGGAATATAGGAAAAACAGGTATTAGATTCTCTTTTGATGAAGATCAACGATGATGTGGGTAACCAGAAGGTGATAGCCTTTGAGATAGGTGGTGATGGTATCTTGAGGTACCAAGGGAGGTTGTGTGTTCCCGATGTTGATAGGTTGCGAGGCAGGATTTTCGTCGAGACCCATGAATTACGGTATATGGTTCATCTCAATTTAACAAAGATGTATCATGACCTTAAGAAGGCGTATTGGTGGAATAAATATGAAATAGGACGTAGCCAACTTTGTGGCAAACTATATAGTGTGTCAGCAAGTGAAGGTGGAGAACATTAGGCCCGGTGGACTACTCCAAGAGAAGGAACTACTGGTGTGAAAATAAGAGGTAATTAATATGGATTTCGTTACCAGCCTTATGCGGTCGCGAAGTTAGTGTGACTTTATCTGGGTCATGTGGATAGGATAATCAAGTCCGCTTATTTCTTTCCAGTGAAGACTTCTTATTCTGCCGAGCATTTTACGAAGTTGTTCCTTCAGGAAGTGGTAAAGTTGCATGTTCTACCTGTCTTGATTATTTTGGATTTTGGTACTAAGTTCTTGTCGCATTTTTGACACTCTTTTCAGTGTGGTTTTGGGACTAAAGTGAGTTTTAGTATGACTTTTCTCCCACAGTCGAATGGGCAAGCCGAAAGGACTATTCATACTTTGGAAGATATGTTATGAGCCTTTGTGATTGACTTTGGTGGTAGTTGGTTCGACCATTTTCCCCTCATTGAGGTTTCTTATAATAATCGTTACCATTCGAGCATTGGTATGGCTCCGTTTGAGGCATTATATAGTAGGAGGTGTAGATCTCCTATTGGGTGGTTTGAAGTTGGTAAATCAGAGATGTTTGGATCGAATATAGTTCACCAATCTATGGAGAAGGTAAAAGTGATTCAGGATTGGCTTAATATAGCCCAAAGTCATCAAAATTCCTATGCGGATGTGAGGCAAAGGGACTTGGAGTTTGAGGTTGGAGATTGGGTGTTCTTGATAGTGTCTCCCATAAAGGGAGTAATGAGGTTCTTAAAGAAGGGAAAGCTCAGTCCCTGGTATGTTGGCCCGTACTTGGTTTTGATAAGGGTCGGTAGTGTTGTGTATGCGTTGGATATGCCCTCCAGCATAAGTTTCACTCATTCAATATTTCATGTAGCCATGTTACAAAAATGCGTGGGTGATATTTCGTTGGTTATTCCCTTGGAGAACATTGGTATTTCGAATTTTTGTCCTATAAGGAGGTCCCGGTAAGTATCATGGATCAACAAGTTCGTTGGTTGCGAATGTAAGACGTGGCTTCGGTGAAGGTTCTATGGAAGAACCAAAAGTCCAAGGAATCTACTTGGGAAGACAAGGAGGACATGAAGTCCAAGTATCCATTCCTATTCCCAATTTTGGAAATTTGTGCTTGAGGTATGTGATATTCTTAACATCCCTGTTTTCTATCTTTGTTAAAGGAAAAGGGTGGTTTTCTTGACATATTTGTTTTCTAACTTGGTTAAAGGTAAAAGTAGAGGCGTGTTGAGTCTGATTGTGCTTGTATTGTCGACTGAAACACCCCAAACTTTGGCCCTTGCAAAATCCTTGAGTCTTGAACCATCTGTTCATCATACGACTCGCGCCATAAGCCATATGGTGTGGTGACGGGTCTAGGGACCCTAGTCGTATATTGGTCAGTGTGTTGATTGACCAAGTTCTATCCTTGGTATGATAGAATCCATACGAGTCGTATGTTGATGTAACGAGAGGGTTGAGTCCAATCGTATGTTGTCAAGTGTCTATCCCTTGATGTTCTGCCTTGGATACAACTTGATGGTCCTAGTCATATGGTGTTGTGACGAGTTGGGCAAAGGAGTCGTATGTTTGACATAATGTGGTGTCAAACCTTTTGTTTTGGTGATGGTTTTAGGGTACAACTTGTATGATACGGTGACTAGTTGGAGGGTCCACTCGTACCCACCTGCAAGTTTTCCACAGATTTTAAGCTAAGGGTAGTTTGGATATTTCCTACCCCAAGCCCTTACGATTGACACGACCCAAACCAGGGCCTAGTCGTGTAGGGTGCCTCAAGTTCAACTGGGATCGGAGACCACCCCCAATACGCAACCATAACCTCCCTGCACCCTATGTCAGATTAATTCCAAATATATAAAAAGATAGAACAATAATAAATCAAAGGAATTAATTAAGGTCTAAAACCACAATCCAACAACCTCAATCAAATATTCAACCGGTATCAACCCTAAGTCCAATACCAAAACCAAAGATGACACCAATACCGACATCGTCTATGCCACAAATCCTCTAACAAAAAACAAGGAACATTCGGTCGGGACATTTCCTCGACCATAGCCAAAACCAAAGACCAAGGAATAAAAACAATGTGAAGAAGTTCATAGCATGAAATGGAGTCTTCTAGAGTATGAAAGGTCACCACTTCAGTCTAACTCTACGATATCCCCGAATCCAAGTCACTAAGCAGGAGGAGTAGTATGGTCGGTTTCTACATCGCGTGGGGTTATAGTGCCCGAACACGATTACCGAAATGAAGCTAGCATGTACTCAGGAATAAGGATAAAATAATGCCATTATTCAAATTCAAAATAAATAACCATATGCAATCACATACATGTATACATATATATATCATGCCGAAAAAGGGAATCGGGTTTAGCATGTATTTAAAACCTTAACTTGGGTTGTCCAGCTTTATCATCAGAATCTACCCACGGGCTATATGGGTCCAGTGTTAACCCCTGAACGGGCTCCAGTGTGTGTAATCACATGAAATGTAAATATCATAGGGGCCGGGGATTCCCGTGTACCCTTCACCCTCCATGATACACATATACAAGTATAAATTGGGGGATTACCATAAGCCCCACAAGCATATCGTCACCATGAACAACCCTAATGTCGGCAAACATGAGTTTCCAGTGTTCGTCCATCGAACTTACACCTTTATGGTTAGCTATCACAACCTGCAATTATTGTCCAATTAAAATAATTTATCACATAACCAAACCACCAATTCCAGGAGTCAGTTATCAAGGCATTATGAAGTGGTATCGTCATACCGACTATAGCTTACAAGGAATGTCATTAGCCAACACTTAGGGGATTCCCATGTACCCCACCGACTCCATTATTAAAATCACTTAGGGCATTCCCATGTACCCCACAAAGTTTTATAATTAAATCAAAGCCAGAAACACCAAGGCCTTTCCAAACCATTTAAAATCAACAAAACCAAGAATAGTCAAACTATGTGACAAAAATCATTCTCATTGACATTTTAACAAACATGTTGAGGGCATATAGTTTCCAAAACCAAAACCAAGTATCAATTGACCATTCCTATGCAACCACACGTTCAAACCATTATTATAACATGAAAAATCATAAAAAAACATAGGAAAGCATTATCTAACCAAGAACAACCATAACCCCCAACATCTATTTCAAAACCCCAAATAAATTCACAATAATACCATGAGAACTATTCATTAAATCATGCTTTAAGTTGAACTAACAATGAGGGAGGAGTAACATGCCTTAATCACAAAGATTCACGAAAAGATTTTGATCCTTAAGCCTCTAGATGACCACCTTGAAAAAACCCTAGCCCAATCTTCTTGAGAGATTTTTAGAGAGTGTTTTGATCTTTCAAAGTATAGAATGAGGGACCAAATAGTGTTATAAGATGTAGGATCCTAAGGGCTTGGGGTGGGAAATGTCCAAAATACCCTTAACTTAAAAGTTGTAAAAAGAACGCAGGAGGGTACGGTTAGACCACTCAACTCGTATCCACATTATACGAGTGGTACCCTCAACTCGTAACTTAATAAAAAAGTTGGACACCACATTTTGTCCAACATACGACTCCCTTGGCCTAACTCATACCATTACCATATGACTAGTATCCTCCAAGTTGTACCCTATGCCGTACATCTACGTTAGACACTGGACAATATACGATTGGGTACTATACTTCTTGTATCATAAACATATGACTCATCACCACCAACCCATAACCATAATAGAAACCCAACGACCAAATACTGGATGCCTTACGAGTTGGGTTACCTGACCCATAACCACACCATACGACTAGTATAGTGAGTCATATGATCATCAGAAAGATCAATACATGAGAAATTTGCAAGGACCAGAACCCAGGGTATTTCAAAGACCCCAGGTCTTACAACATTTTTTGCTCATTCATTCTACACTTTAGAGAATTGAAACAATCTCTAAAAAACTTCTCAAGACGATTGGGCCAGGGTTTCATCAAGGTGATTATCTAGAGGATTAAAGATCAAAATCTCTTCATGAATCTTCGTAAATCAGGTAGGTAACTCTTTCTTCATTGTTAGTTCACAAAAATCGTGTGTTTTAAATGTTGTTCTTGATTCATTAATAGTGGTTTTGAAAACCATGGTTAGGGTTTGAAGCATAATGTTGAGTATTGTTTTCTCATATTTTAAATTATGATTATACATGTTTTGATAATGGTTTTTCACATGTGGGTGCATGGAAATTGTGGTTTAATGAATGGGTCATGTTTAACCCTATGCTTGATCGTTCTTAGCTTTGAATAATGGTTCGATAAGGGTATGTGCTCAACCTATTTGTGAAAATTTCAATGAGAAAAATCTTGTCATATATGAATTATGTTTGAACTAAGGCATTGGCCTATGAATGTTGATGATTGGTAAATAGTTTTATAAAGGCCTTGTTGTCCATAAATTGATTTGAATTGTAACCTTAGTAGTTTAATTGGCTAAATAGGCTTGATTTCCTAAATGTTGAATTGATTGATGTCTTGGTTTAGAAAATGGGTTTAAGTCCCAAAGTTGATTAATAATGATTATAACATGTTGTACGCTTGAAAGTAGGGTTGGTATGACGATATCAATGGTATGACTTTGGTAAGTAATTAGATTAATAGTTGTGTATATGTGAAATAAATGTTTTAAATTGGGCTTTAAAGTGGGATGTGTAGCTGGGCCGTGTAAGTGGAGTCCAAAAGACTATCACTGGAAACTGTGCTAGCCGGTGCGGGTATCTATATTATCGGGAGGTTTAAGTCCCCTGAATGAATATATGAATGGGAGGTTCAAGTCCCCTATATTATACACATTGGTTCTTATGTTACCTTGATTATTCTGGAAGGTTCGAGACCCCCATAAAGGCATATACGAATATGGATATTCTCTGGTTCGTACAGTTACACGCACTAGGGCCCTTCCATCTAGGTGAGAGTTGGTCTTATATAGCTCGTGGGTGCCTTGTTTTATGATGGTTATGCTACTCAACAAAGGTTAAGATTTTCAAAGTTCATGCTAAGCCCTATTTCTTAGCCCGACACTATATATATGTATACCTATGATTGGATATGATAATTTGTCTTAGTTTTGAATGATGGCATTATTTTATTCCTCTATCCCTAAGTTACATGCTAGTGCTCCAACCGCTAACCATCTATTTCCATGCAATGCAGGCACCGAAACTTCTTTTTCCTTTTCTGCATAGTGATCAGGTATTCGAGTGGTTCGTGAGTTGACATTGAAGTGATGAGCTTCCATACTTTGAAAGGCTTCGTTGTTTAGTCTTTATATTTTATGTTTCAAACCTTTTTTAGACTTTGCTTTGGCTATATTTGGGGGTATGTCCCAATATTTTATTGGCTTCGGATTTATAGAGGTTTTGATGGATTACTGTGGACTTGGGTGTGTTGTTTTGGTGGATGGGTTCAGACATTTCATGAGTTGTCATTAGTCTTAATTGGCACTATCTTATTATATGTTTGGAATTCATCTGATACTTGAGGTTGTTGAGTTGACTAGCTTAGGTTAAGGGGTGATCTCCGATCTACTTGGGACTTGAGCTACCCATCACGGCTAGGCCCTGGTTCAGGTTGTGACAATCAACTTGCATCTTAACCCTAGCACAACTTAGTCTCATCTTATTAATGGTAGCTGAGTCTAGCTGAAGAGGTTTACCTACTGCTGAGGAAATAGAGAACAATGATTCCTTCACAAAGAAGGTGGATTTCAAATCAGGAAAAGATATCCATGCCAACACTTGAGTTGTCTCCTCTTTCACTTTAAACTTAGCATCATAGATTAAAGGTCGCATTGGATAGGAATGACCTTCATTATCCAAAAAAATAGTAAATATTTTTGGAGAACATGGTAACAAAATCCTCTTCTCGATCAAACCTAATCAAAATATGTTTATTCTTCAATAAACCAATGGTGCAATTTTCTTTAATATTGCATTGTTTTGGGATTTGAGACCAAAGTTCATCCAATTCTGGCCAACCATAGGAAAACTTACCAACAACCGCATATTGTAAGTTTTATATAATATTCACTCTATTAACTCCATCTTCAGTCTATTGCACTATAGTAATTCCATTATTGTATGTCAGCTTCTTCAATGGGATTGATTCAATCATTTGAATTGAAATCTAATTCTCAATCAGAGCTTTAAACAATGAGGTATAATCTTTTGTTTTAGCTGCATTAGGCAAAACATTAGGCTCGGAAGGCAAAGTAGGGTTATGCAAATCAACAAGGGGAGGAAAATCTAATGAAGAATTCTAAGCAAGGGACTGGTCAGCTCTAGGACCAGGCTGACCAGTGGCCGTGGTGGCCATAGATGGTGGCTTAATGGATTATCTGTGATTAGCGGCTATCATGAGGTGTTAGCAATGATGGTGGCTTTCTATATAATTTTATTTATCATTGTATAATTTTGTATATCATGTAAAAATGAACTATGTGGGTGTAATATTAAAATACGGACTATGTAAATTATATTTTTCAAAATATCCTATTATTTCTTGGCTCAAAATGTGTTATCCGAACTCAACAACTCATCGATTTCAACAAATTTGAAGAAAACAAATTAGTTTTGCTAGTTGGGCCTTCTTGAAGAACAAAAATTCCGATTGATGATTCGAGAGCAGTTTTTTAGGGGGGGGGGGGGGAAGACATAAATAGAACTTTGGATGAAATTATTGATACGAAATTGACCATTGATTTTTAATTTTATTTTCTAGCCATTTACTGCCAGGTTTATACAATACTGATATATATATGTATGTATTATACAACAATAACAATTTCTATGCACATCATATTAAAAAAATGCATATTCTATATAACAATGATACAATTTTTGTCCATAAATTTACTGCTCTATTTTTTTATGAATTGTATTAGTATGGTATAAGGAATGTAACAATATGATATATGAATTGTATCTGAATTTCTTGAGCCAAAATAATTCAAATTATAAAATGATCATAATATGGCATTTGTTTGGACCAACTGACCATAAATGTCAAATGATCCAAATATAAATCAATTATTTTGGTAAAGGGCGAGTCATGTCCTTTTCCATTTTTTAAAGCTAAAAGTCCCATAGATGCCTTGTTATATTAGATTAATTCTATTTGAAAAGTTGGCACAACGTATTCAATAAGATATTAAATTAGCATTTATTAGCCATGTTCAAAAAGTTGGCATGAAATGGCTTTTTCACACGTTTTGAGTTAAAAGGCATCGTTTCCACCCCAAACTATACCTGAAAAGTCGAAGTCACACCTAAACTATAGTAGTGACCTATTACACACCTAAACTATAAAAAAGTGAAACTATTTACACCCTATCAGGCTACCACCACTTGCATGTGGTGTAGTGTTTTACACGCGCTGCCACGTCAGCACCACGTCAGTAAAAAGTATTACTTTTTTATAGTTAAGGTGTGTAATAGGTCACTTATATAGTTTAGGTGTGGATTCGACTTTTCGACTATAGTTTGGGGTGGAAACAATGCCTTTTCCCTTAATGTTTTTAGCCGTTTACTTTTGTTATTTAATAGGCTGGATGCGCCTAAAATAAGTGTAACACACGCGCCTTAGAATGGGGGTCACGGGGAGGTAATAATATCACTTTTATATAGTTAAGGTGTGTAATAGGTCACTTATATAATTTAGGTGTGGCTTAGACTTTTCTTGTATAGTATGGGGTGGAAATGATGCCTTTTCCCTAATATTTTTGGGAAAAGTACACAGTAGCAAATTTAAGTTTATAATTAAGTTAAGGGGAGACTCACATAAATATACAAAAAGTTGACTAAATGGGGGATGGATATATAATTGTATAAATAACATAAATCCAACCATTTTGAAACTTATTACCTTCTTTCCTTTTTTTTTGTATTAAAATTTCTCTCTCCTGATTTTTATACATAAATTATCGATCATACACATTACTACTTATGTATCTGAACTAACTAATTTAACTATAATTAAGGAAATAAAATATGTCTTAAATACATAACACAATTAACACTATATTTATGGAATTGTAATTAATGGATCCCTTAAATTCAGTAACACCTTTTCAATTTCAAAACTTTGAAACACCAAATTAATTTCAAAAATTGAAGGTGGCGGAAATGCGGATGTTGCGTTGGATGTGTGGGCTTACTAGGGGTGATAGAGTTCAGAATGAGTCTATTCGGGAGAAGGTTGGAGTGGTTTCAGTGGAGAACAAGATGTGGGAAATCCTATTGAGATGGTTCAGATACGTGATAAGGAGGGGCACGGATGCCCCAACTCGTAGGTATGAGAGACTAGCTTTGGATGGTTTCAGGCGGGGTAGGGGTAGGTCGAAGAAATACTGGAGAGAGGTGATTAGGAAGGACATAAAGCTATTACAACTTACTGGGGACATGACCCTAGATAGGAAGATCTGGAGGATACGAATTAGGATAGAAGGCTAGTGCTAGTTTGGGCCGTTAGGGTAAGGTTTTACTTGGTGGGTGTATTTTTCTTGTTATGCCACCGTATTTCATATTTTATTACAAACTTGTTTACTAGTCTTTGCGTACTATTCCTTGTGGGTGTCGTATTTATGTCATGTCATCTTATTTCATACTTTATTACAGATTTAATTATTATTCCCTGTCTTAAACCCGGGGTCTATCGGAAATAGCCTTTCTACTTCTCCGGAGGTAGTGGTATGGACTGATTACATCTTACCCTCCCCAGACCCCATTATGTGGGAATACACTGGGTTTGTTGTTGTTGTTGATGATGACGATGATCAGAATTAGTAATTGAGGAATCTCGGGTTGATTTTGACAATTACATCCGAATTGCATCTCATGTAATAATATAAATTGCAAACTAATATTAGTTTAATATGCAACAAAACTTAAACAAAATTTTTTAAAACTTGAAATTATAAAAAACAATGCAATATTCATGTCTAATATTATTTCATAAATATAAGAATGTTATGTATATAGGCTGAAATAAACACACTTCAACTTGTATAACAGAGTCATATACATAACTGTGTTTCATATAATACTGTTAATGCATAACATATACATAACTCCGTAATGCATATGTTATGAAAATACAACAGTCCAACAAGAGTTTGTTTCAACAGATATACATAACAAAATTTTGTATATAGGTCGATATACATAACTACGCTATGTATAACACTGTTAATGCATAACATATAACTTTGTAATGTATATGTTCTGAAATAAATAGTTCATCAGTGTTTGTTTCACCACATATACATAACAAATTTAAAGTGTATGAGTTTATATACATAATAATGTTATGTATATGGGATGAAGTAACACAAATTTCATACGTATGTAGATGGTGTGACATAAAAACTTTCGACAATGTCAAATTTCATACATATATATACCTTTTTTTCTTTCTTTTTCTTTCAACAAGAATGATATCACCAGCAATGATCCAATCTTTCTTGTGAAAGTTTCAGACAGAGAAGCACAAGGAACTAAAATCGACGACATTGCAGAATCTGAACAACCTTTCTCATAAGTATGCATAAAAACAACAGATAAATCAAAAGAGGGAAGAAACAGAGAAACTTACAACAACAACATACCCAATGTATTCCTACATAGTGGGGTCTGGGAAGGGTCGAGTGTACGCAGACCATACCACTACCTCGGGTGAATTAGAGAGTCTGTTTTCGATAGACCCTGGCTTAAAACCGATAACAGTATAACAAACACAAAATATAAATACATATAAACTAGTACGGTATGCAAAATAAACTAACACTATTAGCCACAAGGTAATACTAAAAACTATCTATTTGAAATTATAGACATCACTCAACACCACGAACAAGAAACTTCAGACACAAATAAAAAATGCTCCTCTACCCCTAACCCTCTTCCCTAATTCGTGTCCTCCACACTTTTCTATCAAGGGTCATGTCCTCTATAGGCTGTAACAAGAAACAAATAAACTTAAGGATTAAAAATAAAGAAACTAAAAAGGGTCAAAAACTTAGAGCCATGGAAGTAAATGGACAAGAAAAATAACAACATCTACATAAACAAAAAAATTGTATTTGTATATGGACACAAATCAGTCATGGCGGTTGGTTGAGAGGTCAAAGATGGGGGGAGTTTCAGGTAGGGTTTAAGGTTTTTTTATGAATTAGAAATAGGGATTTGAGAAGAACAGTAAATTCAAAATTTGAAAAATTGAGGTTCCTTGATTGTAGGAACCTTCTAAGGAAATAAAATCATGAGAACGGGAAGGTAAAGTTATGTATATGAATTATAGAGAAAGAAATTGTAAATATCAAATATTTGTAATTAGTTTGGAGATTTGGAATACTGTAATAAAAGAATGTAAAATTGTGATTTTTCCTATATGATTTGATGGCTATTTTTGATGGAATATTTTTGTTTGGTGGGCTATTTGTGTCATTTTTCCTAAGTTAAATAACAATACTTTAAAAAAATTATGTGGGATAGAAAAATAGTAATATTTTAGTAGCTCTTTATCCTCACTTTCTCTCTCTCTCTCTCTCTTATATCTCTAACCTTTTTTTCTCTTTTTTTCCTTTTTCATATTTTCATCTTCTTTTTATTTTTTTATTTTTTTTCTTTTCACTTTTTTTCTCTCTCTCTTCCATTTCTCTTTCTTTTTTTTTTCTTTATTAATCTTTTTCTTTTTTCTTTTTTAATTTTTATTCTTTCTTGATTTTTCCCTTTCTTTTCCTATTTTCATTTTTTCTTTTTTCTTTTCTATATTTTTCTTTTTTTCTTTTTTTTTTTACTTTTCTATTTTTCTTTTCCCTCGTTTTTTGCCTCTTTTTCTTTTGTGGTGTTTCTTTTTTCATTTTTTTCTTTTTCATTTTTTTTTTACTTTTTACTTTTTCTTCTTTTTTTTTTTTTTTTCTATTTTTTTTGTGTGCATTTCCTTCTTTTCATTTTTTTACTCTTTTATCTCTAGCCTCTATTTTTCTTATTTTTTTTTTTTTTTGTATTTTTCTTTCTCATTTTTTTGAGTGCTTTTATTATTTGTATTTTTCCTAAAATAGGACAACGTCGAGCACAAACAATGGATGATAATGAAATTATCAAAATCGTCTATTATTTTTGTATTTGCACCATTATTTATACTTTTATGTTCGTTGATACAATTTTATCTGTATTTGATAGTTCACACGTATATGTGTATGTATTTTATAGTTTGTACTTGTATTTGCATTTTATAGTTTGCACTTGTACTTGCATTTTATAGTTCACACTTGCATTTGTATTTTATAGTTCACACCATCATTTATATTTTATATAATTTGCACTTGTATTTTAAAGAAATATTTTATATTTATATTTTATTGTTGACTGCATATTGTATTTATATTTTGTGACTTTATTTTATTTTTTTCACAGTTGTATTTTTAAAGAACTATTTTACATTTATATTTGTAAGTTGATCGCATATTTATTTGTATTTGTAATTTCATTTATTTGTATTTGAATTTTTACTTGATTGCATCATTTATATTTTTAAATAAGTGAAAAAAATTATTATTTTTCTTTCTACGAACACTTGTGTTTATATTTATTGGTATGAATTATATTTTATTGTTATAACTTGAACAATACAAATACAATGATAAATTATACGAATACAAATGATATATTTGTATTAGATGATATATGTTTATACAACTTGAACCATACATATACAAATGATACATGTTTATGTATATACAAATGATAAATTTGATATACAAATATAAACGCTATATTTGTATTAAATAATAAATTACATATTTGTATATTTTAGGCTCAAATAAATATAATTGATGCATATACTTATTTGTACACAAATACAAATGATAAATTGTACATATTCACGGCTAAACTATTCAAATACAAATAATAAACTTTTTTAAAATATATAGTTTGATACATAAATATAAACTATAAAAAACACATAGATATAAAATACAATAACAAAAAAAGGAACGATAGAAAAATATTTAAAAAGGGATTAAGGGAAAAAAAGAAATGGAAAAAGAAAAAAATGCAAAAAAAAGAAGAAAAAATGACAAAAAAATACAAAAAAAAAAGTGCATAGAGAAAAAGAAACAAGAAAACCCCAAAAATAGAAAAATAAAGGAAAAAAATGAAAAGAAGAAAAAGAAGAGAGGAAAATAGAAAAAAAAAAATAATCATTCAAACCTACGTTGAAACTCATTAAAAAAAGCTTCATATTTATTAGAAATACAATCTCCAGTTAACAATGAATTTATTAGGTGAACGTGATTTAAGGAAGCTAAAATTAAGTTTGGAAAATAGAGAAAAAAATAATCATTCAAACCTACGTTAAATTTTGAAACTCATTTAAAACAAACTTCATATTTTTAGAAATACAATCTCCAGTTAACAATGAATCTATTAGGTGAACGTGATTTAAGAAAGGTAAAATTAAGTTTTTACCTGAAAATAAGATAATTTAGTAATTAACTGTATTTGTATATGTATTTAATATTGTCTTGCACATCAAATACATTTACGTGTTATTTAGGGTAATTAGCAAAAGGTTGCTATGTTCTTCTATTTAACGGGTTTAGTTTTCTATTTCTGAACTTTTTTCATATTTTTTAGCATCACATTACCCATAAATTAAGGAGTGAAATAACGGGTGTAGGAATATGAGCGACTTTATTTTTTTGTCCCCTATAAAAAAAGTTCTACAAAATAGTCTTCCTTTTTTTTTTTTTTTTTCATATATAAAATAAATATCAATTTGACCCTCTATGTCTCAATATTTTTAAACAACTCTTCCTGCTTATTTACGTTCTAACTTCTTATCTTTTTTCTTTATATACTTTGATTTTTCTAAAAAGAAAATTCTCAAACATTACTTTTTTTCCTTTTAACCTTTCAACTTCAATTTTTTTTAGTTTTTTTTTCCTTTTTTATTTTTCTTTGGTTTTTATTTTTTTTTCTTTTTTATTTTTCTTTGCTTTTTCTTTTTTTCTTTTTCTTTTTCTTTTTATCTTTTTTATTTTTATAACCTTTATTTTTTTCCTTATTTTTTTTTTCTCAACCATACTTATTTCTTTATTATTTATTTTACCTTTTCTCCTCTCAACTACATTTTTTTCTTTTTCCTTTTTCTTTTTTATTTTCTTTGATTATTTTTTTTTTTAAAAGATTTTTCTTCATTTTTTCTCAACTTTTATTATTTTCTTTTTTCGATTTCTTTCAAACAACAAGTTTTGCACCATGGGTACGTGTTGATATTACCACATTGTGTCTTGATTTATGAGATGTCCAATAAATCTTGCCTTAGAGGCAAGACTTAGCCCCAAGGACTTTCAAACAAGTTACGTCCCATGAAAAAGAGTTGACACTACCACATGTTTTTATTTATGATATATTCTATAACTCTTGCTTTAAAGACAAGACTTAACCCAGTGACTTTCAAACAATATGTTATGTCATACGGAAAGGAGTTGACACCACCACAATGTATCTTGATTTATGAGATGTTTTATAACACTTGCTTTAGAGGCAGGACTTAGCCAAGGACTTTCAAACGACAATTTACGTACAGTGGGCAAGAGTTGAAACTATCATATTATGCATTGAGTTGTGAGATGATCCACAACTTTTACCTTAGAGATAAGATTTAGCCCAAACAACCTATGGGCAATAGTTGGCGCTACTACATTGTGTCTTGATTTATAAGATGCTCTATAACTCTTGTTTTAGATACAAGAATTAGACCAAGGGTTTTCAAACAACAAGTTGCACCTCATGGACAAGAGTTAACACTACCACATTGTATCTTGATTTATGAGATTCTCTTTAACTCTTGATTAAAGACATGACTTATCCCAAAGACTTTCAAACAATAAGTTATGCCCCATGGATAAGAGTTGACACTACCACATTGTATCTTGATTTATGAGGTGTTCTATATCTCATGTCTTAGAGGTAAGACTTAACCCAACGACTTTCATATATCAAGTTACGCCTCATGGGTAAGAGTTGACATTACCACATTGTGTCTTGATTTATGAGATGTTCTATAACTCTTGCCTTAGAGGCAAGACTTATCTCAAAGGACCTCCAAACAACAAATCACACCCTTAAATTTATTTTGTGGTCAAAGAAAGAAGATTTTTTTTGTGAAGTATTCAACTTTTTGTTCATTTACAAAATATAATAGAAGTTGAGAATTAAAAAAAGAGAAAAGAAAAGAAAATAAAGATTGAGAAAAAAACAAAAAAAAGAGAAGAAAAAAATAAAAAAATGAAGAATAAAACACACACGAAAAAAAGTAAAAAAGTAAAGATTGACAAAAATAAAAATGAGAAGAAAAAAATAAAAATAAAGTTTGAAAAAAATAAAAAAACTAGAAAATATAAAAAAAGATAAAAGAAAAATAAAGTTTGAGACAAATAAATTAAATAAAAAAGAGAAATGAAAAATAAATAATCGCTGAGAAAAAAAGAAATAAAGGAAGAAATTTTTTTAAAAATAAAGGTTGAGACAAATGAATTACAAAAAATAATAAAAAAATTAAAGAAAAAAAATAAATAAAAAATAGAAGTTAAGGGACAAATAAACATGGAAAGCGTGAAAATATTTGAGGTGTAGAGGAAAAAAATATACTTGTTCTATACATAAAAAGAAGGAAAACTAAGTCTTGGGGGACAAAAAGATTTCTGTTTCTCATAAGAAAAGTCTTTAAAGACTAGTCTTTCTTCTTTTTATGTATTAAATAAGTATATTTTTGCCCCTCTACACCTCAAAAGTTTTCACACTTTCCATGTTTATTTGTCTCTCAACTTCTATATTTATTTCTTCTCCTTTTTTCTATTTTTTTTTATCTTGTTTTAATTCATTTGTCTCAACCTTCATTTTTAATTTTTAAATTTTTAAATTTTTTTCTTTTTTTTTTCTCAAACATTATTTATTTTTCATTTTTCTCCTATTTTTTCTTTTTAAATTTATTTGTCTCAACCATTATTTTATTTTTATATTTTCTCATTTTTTCCATTTTCTCAAAATTTATTTTTATTTTTTTCTTCTCATTTTTGTTTATCTAAATCTTTATATTTTTTTATGTGTTTTATTCTTCTTTGTTTTTCCTTTTTTTCGAAACCTTTACTTTTTTTTATTATCTTTTTTTTTTTCTCAATCTTTATTTGTTCTTTTTTTTTTCTTCTCAACTTCTATTCTATGTTGCTAATGAACAGAAAGCTGGATAATCCACAAATAGAATCTTCTTTCTTTAAATTTAAGGGTGTGACTTGTTGTTTGAAAGTCCTTTGGGATAATTCTTTCCTTTAAGACAAGAGTTATAGAATATCTCATAAATCAAGACACAATGTGATAGCGTCAACACTCTCCCATGAGGCCTAACTTGATGTTTAAAAGTCCTTGGGCTAAGTCTTGCCTCTAAGACGAGAGTTATAAAACATTTCATAAATCAAGACATAATGTGGTAATGTCAACTCTTGACCATGGGGCGTAACTTGATGTTTGAAAGTCCATGGACTAAGTCTTTCCTCTAAGGCAAGAGTTATAAAGCATCTCATAAATCAAGACACAATGTGGTAGTCAACTCTTTCCCATGGGGCATAACTTATTGTTTGAAAGTCTTTGGGATAAGTCTTGCCTTTGAGGCAAGAGTTATATAGCATCTCATAAATCAAGATACAATGTGATAGTTTCAACTCTTTTCCATGGGACGTAACTTGTTGTTTTAAAGTCCTTGCGCTAAGCCTTGCCTCAGAGGCAAGAGTTCTAAAGCATCTCAGAAATCAAGACACAATGTGGTAGATAACTCTTGACCATGGGATGTAAGATTTTATTTGAAAGTCCATGGGCTAATTCTTGCCTCTAAGACAAGTGTTGTAGAACATCTCATAAATTAAAACACAATGTGGTAGCGTCAACTCTTGCCCATAGGGTGTAAATTGTTGTTTGAAAATTCTTAGACTAATTCTTTCCTACAAGGCAAGAGTTATAGAACATCTCCTAAATCAAACAGAATATGGTAATATCAACTTTTGCCCATGGTGCGTAACTTTTTGTTTGAAAGTCATTGGGCTAAAACTTGCCTCTAAGACATGAGTTATTATAATAACCTTCCATATTATTTTTTACATTTTCGCTCATTTTGTTGTTTAGATCTTTCATATAGCTTTCCCAAGTCATTTATGACTTACTGGGGCTGACAATTCAGTTAATGAACAATTCATTTGTTTTTTAGATCTAATTTTATGTTTTGAAGTCTTTGTTGGTAAGAATTGGCTATAGGGTGAAAAATTCATTCCAAGGACCTCGTATGCCAATTCTGTCAGTTTCATCATTCTAAAATGTAAATCTTAGATTATATAAACTTTTGGTTCAGGTCCTAAGGCTTCTAGACTCATTTCGAGCTATTGGCCAAAAATTAATAAAAATGACACTTGGGTATGAGACTCACTTTTCATTGAAATGACCTCGGATGAAATTTTTTACCATGCCATCGAGTCAAAACATTGAATCTAGTAGGGTAGAATAGTTAATTTACATTTACGAGATTCGGATGAATCTAAAGGGGTTGGTGGAGACTTGGAAAAATTTTAAGTCTTCAACTGGTGCATCTGCTTAAGCGCCTCCTTGGGTCGCTTAAGCGGCCAACTAGCTGCTTAAGTGACCAAGCTTGACCAACTGAATGTCGTTTAAGCGAAGACACTACCACTTTAGAGGAAAATGGTCCACTAAAGCAAAGGTAGTGCAGGTAGCGGGTACCTCTTAAGAAGTCCAGTGTTCACTTAAGCGGCACTTGTTGGCATTAAATGTCTCTTTGCTCGTTTTTCTCCCATTTTCACACAAGTTCAAGAGTGAAAACCTCTAGAAAGTGTGAAAACTTTGGAGAAACATTAATAGGTGATTTTGGGGAATTTGTGATCTTGGATTTCTCATTTTTTTTCTTTGAATTCTTGGTAAGTTTTCATTAAATTCATGGTAAATTTCTCTATTATTTACCAAAATTTCTAGATTATTGGTGGGTTGATTTTTGCACCATTTGACCTTAGAATTTATCCATTCTTGAGGGTAAATGTTTCTTGAGCATAGAGGGATGTGTTGGCGATTTCAAAAGTGTGATTCTGCTAGTGGGTCCCACGTGAGATTTTTATGTAATTTTAGAATTGAAGTACAAAACTGTAATAGGGGTACCATTGTTCTCGTATTAATGAGTAGATTATCATTTTGATAGTGTGACATCATTCTGAAGCTTCTTAGAAGGGAAAATTGATAATTTATCGAATTTCACTAAGCTTTCTTCTGCGTTCAGGTAGGCTAGGTTTGCCTTTATCATAGATTGGGCTTAATTATAGTATATTTATAATAATGTGCTAGATATGGGTTGAAAATTATGTTTTGGAGGCATAATTAGCATAATTTGAATTATTTAGCCTATTAAGAAATCATAACTTAGGCACAATTGACTTTGTTACTCATTCTTTAGGTAAAATTACCATCATAGGACTAAATATGGATTATTTAATATCTAGTAGTGAATTTAGATACCTTAGTGTAGTTCGAGATAGAATCTGCCTTAGAATGGATTCCGGAGATTAGAAGTGAGCTACTCCAGCCCACCATAGGCAAAAGCTATTATTAGCTCCTTGTAGACTTTTAGGCATGTTGCATTATTTGAATGCATAATGTAGAAGTTGTATAGGCTAGATAAATGATGCTTAATTCAAGATTGGAACTAGGACGATAATACTAGTTCCGATTTTAGTCTGGAGATTTATGACTTTGAGTTCCGATTTAAGTCCGACAAACGGTGATTTTGAGTTTCGATTCAAGCTCGAAAAATGATGATATGAGTTTTGATTCAAGTCCGATGTTGAGAGGTTATTTATGACGATTATGGAACCGGTTTAAGTTTGGTGATTACAGTATGGAATGAGTCACAGTTATGGTTTCAAGATATGGTTCTTGATTGCATCCTCTAGGCTTATGAAGGCCCGAGTTGGGTTGTTTACTTTTCCGTATTTACTGGCTTATGGGGGCAATTTTTTAGTAATATTTATGTGTTCTTTTATGTTATTCTTTCAGATTATTTATTTATTTACAGTATTTGGAGAATTATTCTAGGTTTCCCCCTTCCTTGACTTAACTTATTTATCTCGTATTTTCATTAAATTTATATTATGGTTTAGCTCAATCAACCAATGATTCCTGCTTAGTACCTATGGATTTGATACTCATACTACACTTCTATACTTTTTTGGTAAAGATCCGAGTACTAGTTGTCGTCATTGATGCTGCGATCATGCTAACTAGAGTTCGAAGATAGGGTGAGCTCTAGGAGCCGGAGTTGCCCTTTTCTCCTTCTTTTATTTTTTTATCAGTCTTTCTGTTTTAAGACTGAAGAATATTTGACTATTATAGAACTAATATTCCTTTTATTAGTGGATCTTGTACCACACTACTAGGTCATGGGATATTGCTATTTCTCATATTTATCTTCCGTATTATTATCATTGTTCCATGTTTTATTTCTTATAAGCTTTTACTTATATGTTTCCAGCTTTTATGCTATTTTTCTACCAAATTAGCCCAATGCTATTAGCTTTGGGCTATGGTTTAGCTTACTTGCTAGTGGGATAAAGTAGGTGCCATCATGACTCGTAAATCAAGTTGTGACAAATTAGTATTAGAGCCAGGTTCACCAGTATTTTTGGTACAAGAGCAAGTATCAAGTAGAGTCCCACGGATCTAAACAATGACATCCGTTTCTTATCTTCGGATTGCTATAGGACATTCTTAGGAGACCTTTGCTTCTTTCAATCATTGCATTCTAAGAGTTTGAGTTAGTTTCTACAAATTCCTTGGGTTTCACTCTTTCTTTGATGTCTAGGATGCATGCTATCTCTAAACGAGATGAGGACCCCGAGTCCGCGACTAGGGATCCTATCACAGTTCGTGGATGACCTAGAAGTTAAGGGAAGTCGAGAGATACAACCCCAATCAGAGACTAGGATAGGGGTGTAATACCCCGCAAGATCCTAGATAAACTTCCAGCTATTCGTCGCATGTTTAAAGGTCCCCAAGCAATCATTTCACACTAAGTACAAGCGACATGGACATTTTAACACCCCAAGATTTTGAAAATTTAATTTTTGGACTTCCTGAGTTTGAAACATTGATTTATGAGTTGAAATGTGTTTAGGAATATAAAAAGGGTCACCCGAGAGAGTTTCAAATTTTTTAGAAGAGGTTCAGAGTAATTTTGAACCACTGAGGCAGTAAGCCTCTGAGATTTTAGCATGTCACAGAGGATAGTCTCCACGATATGCAATGTGTCACGAAAGTTAGCCTTTACAATAAGCAACATGTCATAGAGGCTGGCCTCTGCGACAAAAATCGTGCCACACTGCAGTGTAAAATTGTGCAACCTTCAATAAGGGGTGAGGGGCATTTTGGACTTTTTACTCTCGCTAAACATGCAATCCACGACTTAAAACCCAAGAGGGGCATTATTTGCCCCATTCATCATTATTTAATGACATTCCATCTCCTTCCATTCTCAAGAACACAAAGAAATCAAAAGCTTCCTCCAAGAATTCACCCACTCAAGTCTCAATTCCAAGTTTTCTTCAAGAATTCAAGCAAACTCAGGTATGTGGGATATTCATCAATGGGTTCCTTCCACCCATTGAATCCCAAGAATCCTTTATTTTTCAAGTATAAACTCTCTTCCATCTCTTTATGAAATTTCAAAGTCAAGTATAATTTACGAAATTTTCTCTTAATAGTTTCAAATACAAATCATAACAATGCATTTTCCCATGTGGATTATGTTCTTCCATGCTTTATAAACTCAGTCCCCTATATCATGTTCAGTTGACACCATATTAATTATCAATATATGAATTGAACCATGTGAGCATGTTGTCCTCATTATTTTAACATCTTTCCATACTCATAATCATGGATTTCATCCGTTTAGTGAGTTATTCTATGTTTTGGTTCTACGAACCATGAATTTCCTAATGGTATTATGATGATATTATTGTATTTAAGGTATTATACAGTGCTGGAGGGTTATGAATACTCGATACCTGTATGTTTATGTATGTTTCCAATTTCAAGCAACAAGTAAGTCAGATCATGCTTTTATCATCACATTAAGATTATTCTATTCATGTTGAATAATTATTAGTTATGAGTCCTGTTAACTTTAATCAGTATTAGTGTCATTTCAGTTGGGAGTAGGGTTTAGCACCGAGCAAACCTAGGGATGAAGGATCACCTACCAGTATAGGATTGAGACCTTTAGTAGTAGTCCCTAATATGTAACAAACTAAAATTTCATCCCAAGATGCCACACGGTGCTTAGGGCTACACGTAGCCCCAAGCTAACCCTCAGAGCCAAACACTACCTCAAGGAATTCAATTCAACAATAGTCATGCACAACAAAGAGATATACCACATCGGGTTCAAGAAAAATACTGGAGAATACCAGACTGTACAACCAAAATATATTGAATGTCTATACAGACCAACCCTCTAGTCTGACAAAGACTCTATACATCAAAATCAAGGAGCCATTGGGACAAACCCTTAACTGACTCAAACAGTACTGAAAGCCATAAAAACAGAATGATATCACCAAAAATATAGACACGGTCCTCGAACCATGAGGACTCACCACTGAGGGAACCTAGTTGAGGCACTCGAATATCGCTAACGCGGCTGCGGCTGAGTACCTGAATCTACATTACGAGAAAATGTAGCCCATAGGAAAATATGTGGGTCAGCACTTTGGAATGTACTGAGTATGTGGGGGTGCATACAACAATGCAAATAACATCATCAATTTCATAAAAATATACATATGTACAATGATGGCTCACTTGGCTTGAGTTGGATTGAAACATACTTTTCATAATCTCATAGTAAATAAATCATATGATAAAAACCTCATAAATCATCATAAATAACTCAACTCTTCAACTTAAGACTCGGAGTGACTCGGTAATTCAAGAAACTCAACTCTTATGGACATGAGAGGTTCTTATAACCGATATAAACCATGTGAACTACATGGAGTCCAATATTTTGCCCTCCTAAGGAGAGAACCCCACATTGGCGGGAGCGTCGTACTTTGACTAGGGAGTACAACCTAAATTTAGTGATCACAATCTCATACTCGGCCTCTGGCCCATAATTATCAATATCAATCCTACGGTGGCACGTAGTTTCGGGGAAATACCACATTTCCCGCTCGGTGCTAAATACTACTCCCAGTCACAAGTTTAGAATGGGTTAGGAAATCCACCACAAACATCACAAGGGTCTATCATGAAAACCAAATCAAATCTTTTTCTCATTTATCAAATCATAATCAATTTGTGGATTCCTAACTCGACTCAAATCAAATCAATCTTTCTCAATATCAAATTGTATCAATTCATTAAATCATGACAACATCAATAACTTTGAGGAAATATCAAGACTCATTGTAACAACTCAATCTCATGAATCAATATACTCAATAACCCCGTTTGTCATAAGGAAGCTTAAAGCTTGACACATATCTTGAAAGAACTTGAAATATCAACTCATGGTAGAAATATGAAATTCACAATATTAAATATCAAGTCCTAACTTGGGAATAGCAAAATAATCATGTATAGCAAAAGCTGAACAATTTATATTCTAATAATCTCATGATGAAGTAATTTGGGTATAAACCCACTTGAAAAATCATATAAATTCATGATAGAAATTAAAGCTTTGGGCACAAGGACGAAAGAATTTCTCTTGTTAAAAACCCCACATACCTTAATCTTTGAAATTAGATGAATTCTAGTTCTTGAGACTCTATCCGCACTTGTAATAAATGATTCTCAAAGCCCACACTATGAGGAACTTGATTCTTGAAGAAATCTTGAAGATTTATGGATGATTTTTGGAAGATTAATGTCCTTAAATAAAAACCCTAGATATATTTCTTAAGAAAATTGGAAGAGAGAATGAAGAAATTAGGGTTTAGATGGGAATTCTCATATATATAGGGGCCTCCAAAAGATGGGAAAAGACCAAAATACCCTTGCAAAAACGTCCTTTAATTGCTAAAAAAAATAGCTGACGACATTCGTGACAAGTCATCAGACTTGTGACAAGTCATCACGAAATGTCGTCACAAAAGGGTGTATTTTATGATTTTCTGCTTAAGGTTGACGACATTGGTGATAAGTCGTTACACTTGTGACGAATTGTCTCAAATGTCGTCACTGGTGGTGGAAATCTGCCTAAGGCTGACGACATTGGTGATAAGTCATCACACTTGTGACAACTTATCACAAAATGTCGTCACTTAATTTTTCCAGCCTGACATGCTGGAGTAAAATGGGCATAACTCTTGGCTCCGATACCGGATTTAGGTGAAATTTGTATCGTTAGAAAGCTAATTCAATTATATATCTTTTGGTAGGTCATGATCTCAATAATTAGTATTATAAAGAGAGATATGCTCATTTGAAGTTTAATATAACAATATCCTTCCCAAGAATTCAATCGGTAAGGAATGTTTTGATTCACCTAATTGCTAAGACATCTTTGAGGCCTTAATACACATCACCCTTGATCAGAAAACAACCAAAGCACTATAATTTACTTCTCATAAGCTTGAGTCATGGTTGCACTATTGGTTAGAGTCTCGAGGTATTACAATATCTCCTCCTTGGAAACATTCGTCCTCGAATGTTACCATATAGGCCAAGAACAAGAGAAAATGAGGACGTATAGCTAGAACGACTCACTCAAAGGGATTACTTCACTCTATACCTTCGGATACCCTACAAAATGCACGAATTCATGATGGAAGTAGACACACAACTGAATCTTTAATAAGAAGAGGGTAGAATTAAGAAAAAATGGTACCTTCTGCTCGCTCCGAACTCAAAGAAAAGAGGTGAGGGTACTTGGATCGCATATCATCTTTGGCTTCCCAAGTAGCACTCTCAACAGATTGATTTCGCCTAAGCACTTTAACCAAAGGAACTTCTTTGTTCCTTAGCCTACGGATTTGAAAATCCAAAATCTCAACCGGAATCTCCTCAAATGAAAGGCTATCCTAAATATTTAAGCTTTCAGAAGAATCAACCACGACAGAATCACCAATACACTTCTTAAGCATGGAAACATGAAATACCAGATGAACGCTAGACAACTCTGCGGGTAACTCCACCTCATATGCTACTTTCCCAACACGGCTTAGAATCCTGTACGGACCAACATAACGGGGACTAAGCTTTCCCTACTTCCTATATCTCTTCACCCCTTTCACGGGTGAAACCTTTAAGTACACTAAATCATCAACATTAAACTCAAGATCTTTTCTTCTCACATCCGCATACGACTTCTGACGACTTTGAGCGGTCTTCAATCTTTCTCGGATCAACTTAACTTTTTCCATAGCCTCGAACACAGCATCAGGACCAATCACAGCTGTTTCTCCTACTTCAAACCAACCTATAGGTGATCTACATCTTCTCCCATACAAAGCTTCAAATGGGGCCATCTGAATACTAGCATGGAAACTATTGTTATACGCAAATTCGATCAATGACAAGTGCTCATACCAACTACCTTTAAAATCAAGCGCATATGCCCTCAATATAACTTCTAAAGTTTGAATGGTCCGCTCAGCCCGACCATCTGTTTGCGGATGGAAAGCAAAACTTAGACGAACTTGGGTACCGAAACCCTTCTGAAAAGCTCTCCAAAACTGGGAAGTAAACTAAGTACCCCTATCAGAGATAATAGCCAAAGGAAATCCATGAAGTCTAACAAATTCTCGAATATACAATCTAGCATAATCCTCAGCTGTATAAGAAGAATGCACTGGCAAAAAATGAGTTGATTTAGTCAACTGGTCTACCACAACCCAAATCAAATCATGATGACGATGAGAAAGAGGCAAACCAATTACGAAATCCATATTCACTTTTTCCCACTTCCAGGTAGGAATGCTAAACTCTTGCATTACACCACCGGGCCTTTGGTGCTCTACCTTAACCTGTTGACAAGTAGAACACTTTGCCATAAATCCTGTTATGTCTTTCTTCATACCGTTCCACCAATAGATTTCCTACAAATCGTGGTACATCTTGGTAGCACCGGGATGAATAGAATATCGCGCGCCATACGCTTCAGCCATAATTCTATGCCTTAGATCATCAACATCGAGAACACACAATCTACCCTGCAATCTCAACACACCATCTCCCCTTGGAAGAAAACCTCTACCTTTTGGTCCTTAACTGACTCCTTCAGTCTGGCCAAACTAGGATCCCTGTCTTGCTTCTCCTTTACCTACGAGACCAAAAAGGACTTAGAACTACTCTGAACTAACATACTCCCTTCAGTGGAATCAAGTAATCTAACACCCAACCTTGCCAAATGATGCATATCACAAGCAAATTCTTTCTTATCATTCTCTACATGAGCTGCACTACCCATAGAAAACCTGCTAAGAGCATCTGCTACAACATTGGCCTTGCTCGGGTGATACAACACACTCATATCGTAGTCTTTTAGCAACTCTAACCATCTTCTTTGTCTAAGATTCAACTCCCTCTGAGTAAACACATGCTGAAGGATTTTATGATCAGTAAACACATTAACATGAACACCATACAAATAATGTCTCCAGATTTTCAAAGCAAAAACTACAGCTACTAATTCAAGATCATGGGTTGGGTAATTCTTCTCTTGAGGCTTCAACTATCTAGAGGCATAAGCTATAACTTTACCCCTCTGCATCAACACACAACCCAAACTAACTCTAGAAGCATCATAATACACCATAAAACCATCAGTACCAACGGGTAAAGCTAACACTGGGGTTGAAATGAGTCGAGTCCTTAACTCCTGAAAACTCTTCTCGCAAGGTTCCGACCACAGGAACTTTACTTTCTTTTGGGTCAACCGGGTCATGGGAGACACAATGGAAGAGAAGACCTCAACAAAACGATGGTAGTAACCAGCTAGACCCAAGAAACTCCTAATATCAGATGGGGAGGTAGGTCTAGGCCAATTTTTTACAGGTTCTGTCTTTTGAGGATCGACTCTAATGCCTTCGGTGCAAACAATGTGACCCAAAAAAGCAACTGACCTTAGACAAAATTCACACTTGCTAAATTTAGTGAATAATTGATAATCTTTAAGAGTTTGCAATACAATTCTAAGATGGTCGTCATGATCATCCTCACTTCGGGAATATACAAGAATATCGTCTATGAATACAATGACAAACATATCAAGATATTGCTTGAAAAATCGATTCATAAGGTCCATGAAGGCTACTGGAGCATTGGTTAACCCAAAGGACATGACAAGAAACTCAAAGTGACCATAACGGGTTTGGAAGGCTGACTTTGGAATATCACACTCTCTCACTTTTAAGCTGATGACAGCCGGATCTAAGGTCTATTTTTGAAAAGTAGCTCACACCTTGTAACTAATCAAACAAGTCATCAATTCAAGGAAGAGGGTACTTGTTCTTGATAGTTACCTTGTTGAGTTGACGGTAATCAATGCACATATGCAATGTACTATCTTTCTTACACACGAATAAAATAGGTGCACCCCACGGGGAAATACTAAGTCTGATAAAGCCTTTGTATAAGAGATCTTTGAGTTGCTCCTTTAACTTTTTAAGTTCTGCAATAGCCATACGGTAAGGAGGAATGGAAATAGGCTGAGTGCCGGGAAGGAGATCAATCCCGAATTCTATTTCTCTATTAGGTGGGACCCCTGGGAGATCTTCTGGGAAAAAATCAAGAAACTCATTAACAATGGTAACTGAATGAATAGTTGGAGTCTCGAACTTGAGGTATTTAACTCGAACTAGGTGATAGATGCAACCCTTGGAAATCAACTTCATAGCTTTGAGGTAGGATATAAAATGGCTCTTCAGAGTTATAGAACTCCCGGACCACTCAAAAATGGGCTCGTCAGGAAAATGAAACTTGACCACTCGGGTACAACAATCTATAGATGCATAGCACGAGTGAAGCCAATCCATACCCAGAATGATGTCAAAATCAACCATATCTAGCTCAATCAAATCAGCACATATGACCCGATGAAGGACAGTGACAAGACACTTCTTATACACTCACTTAGCAATAACAGATTCTCCTACCGGGGTAGAAACCAGAATAGGCTCAGGAATTCGTTCAGGGTCTATCTCAAAATTTACAGCAACCAGAGGTGTCACATAGGAGAAACTCGAACCAAGGTCCATCAATACATACACATCGAAATGAAAGACACGGAGCATACCAGTGACAACATCTGGAGAGTCCTCCTTCTCCTGGAGAGGTGGTATAGCATAGAAGCAATTCTGGTGTGAACTGCCAACAGTACTAGAAGAGGCGCCCTGAGGAAGAACTGGGCGGACTACGGGAGCGAGGTCCACTGGTAGACTGACTCTGGGGACGAGCATCTCGACTCCCTTGTCTAGCATATGGAAAATCTCTAAGTTGGTGGTCCAACTTTCCACAACCATAGCAACCCCTCTTATCAACAAAACACTTGCCAAAATGATCTACCATACTTGGCACATGAAGGAGGACGAGGTCTGTTACTTATACTTTCCTGAGACCTGGACGGGATAGGCCTGTTCCCCTGCTCCTGCCTGCTTCTAGGTATGGGAGCACTAAGGCGCGGGCATAAACGGACGTCCCTAAAATTGAGGGCGGTTCCCTTCATGGAATCTGGACTGACCGAATCCTTGCTGCTCTGATCTAGCTTTTTTATTCCCTCTCACTCTCTTCCTCTCTTTTACCTTATCAGCTTCAATCTGTTGGGCATGTATTATCAATCGAGAAAGGTCCATCTCCCTATTAAGCATAGCAGATCTACACTCTTTCACAACGTAACTCAGCACGCCGGTCACAAACTTGCTAATGATGGTCCTGGAGTCAGCCATCATACTAGGAGAACATTTGGATAACTGATTGAATCTAAGATAATACTCCATAACAGTCATGGAGCCTTGTCTCAAATTCATGAATTCCTCTATCTTTGCTTCCCTCATCTCAAGAGGAAAGAATCTATCCAAGAACGTATCCTAGAATAATTGCCAAGTCATGGGAGCGGCATCCTCTTATCTACTCATCCTTCATATCTCTACCTAATCATATGCAATATCTTTTATTCGATAGGCATCCAATTCAACACTCTCCTCCTCAGTTACATACATAATTTGGGTGATCTTTATCACTTCATCTAAGTACATCTGTGGGTCTTTACCTACCTTTGACCCATAAAACTCAGATGGATTCATCCACATAAAGTCATGAACTCGAGCTACAACAGAATTATTCTTTTGTGGAGGTGGAACAGTAGCCTGGGTGTTAGCTTGAGCATTGGCGGTAACTGCCTGGGCTTGCACCTGAAAAGCTGCCCAAAATTTTGCATGAGACACATGCTCATTCAAGGGATCAATGAGTTGAGGTTGCTCGTTATTTTGACGAGCTCGACGAGGAGGGATTTTCTGTTATAAGAGAGCATGAGTTAATCGCCGATAAAGAGACAGTTGTAGGCACAATAAACTTTAGAAAGCAAGAAATGACTTTTCCTAAAATGTTTCGTAGCCTCTTGCTCATAGATGTAGTGCACTACACACCAATGATCAAGACTCTACGTAACACGTCTTGTCAAACTCCCTAGGACTCCTTAAACCTTAGGCTCTGATACCAAGCTTTGTAACGCCCCAAAATTTCATCCCAAGATGCCACACGGTGCTTAGGGCTACACATAGCTCCAAGCTAACCCTCGGAGCCAGACACTACCTCAAGGAATTCAATTCAACAATAGTCATGCACAAAAAATAGATATACCACATCGGATTCGAGAGAAACACTGGAGAATACTAGACTGTACAACTAAAATATATTGAATGTCTGTACATACCAACCCTCTAGTCTGACAAACCCTTTATACATCAAAATCAAGGAGCCATTGGGACAAACCCCCAACTGACTCAAATAGTACTAAAATCCATAACAATAGAACGATATCATCAAAAATATAGTCACGGTCCTCAAACCATAAGGACTCACTACTGAGGGAACGTAGTTGAGGCACTCGAATATCGCTAACGCGGCTGCGGCTGAGTACCTGAACCTACATTATGACAAAATGTAGCCCAATGGAAAATATGTGGCTCAACACTTTGGAATGTACTGAGTATGTGGGGGTGCATGAAACAATGCAAATATCATCATCAATTTCATAAAAATATGCATATGTACAATGATGGCTCACTTGGCTTGAGTTAGATTGAAACATACTTTTCATAATCTCATAGTAAACAAATCATATGATAAAAACCTCATAAATCATCATAAATAACTCAACTCTTCAACTCAAGACTCGGAGTGACTCGGTAATTCAAGAAACTCAACTCTTATGGACATGGGAGGTTCTTATAATCGACATAAACCATGTGAGCTACATGGAGTCAAACGTTTTTCCCTCCTAAGGAGAGAACCCCACATTGGAGGGAGCATCGTACTCTTGACAGGGAGTACAACCTAAATTTAGTGATCACAATCTCAATACTCGGCCTATGGCCCACAATTATCAATATCAATCCTACGATGGCATGTAGTTTTGGGGAAATACCACATTTCCCGCTCGGTGCTAAATACTACTCCCAGACACAAGCTCAGAACGCGTTAGGAAATCCATCACAAACATCATAAGGGTCTATCATGAAGACCAAATCAAATCTCTTTCTCATTTATCAAATCATAATCAATTTGTGGATTCCTAACTCGAGTCAAATCAAATCAATCTTTCTCAATATCAAAATGTATCAATTCATTAAATCATGAAAACATCAATAACTTTGAGGAAATATCAAGACTCATTGTAACAACTCAATCTCATGAATCAATAGACTCAATAATCCAGTTTGTCATAAGGAAGCTTAAAGCTGACACATATCTTGAAAGAACTTGAAATATCAACTCATGGTAGAAATATGAAATTCACAATATTAAATATCAAGTCATAACTTGGGAATAGTAAAATAATCATGTATAACAAATCTTGAACAATTTATATTCTCATAATCTCATGATGAAGTAATTTGGGTATAAAACCACTTGCAGAATCATATAAATCCATGATAGAAATCAAAGCATTGGGCACAAGAATGAAAGAATTGCTCTTGTTCAAAACCCCACATACCTTAATCTTTGAAATTGGATGAATTCTAGTGCTTGAGACTCTATCCGCACTTGTAATAAATGATTCTCGAAGCCCACACTATGAGGAACTTGATTCTTGAAGAAATCTTGAAGATTTATGGATGATTTTTGGAAGATTAATGTCCTTAAATAAAAATCCTAGATATATTTCTTAAGAAAATTGGAAGAGAGAATGAAGAAATTAGGATTTAGATGGGAATTATCATATATATAGGGGCCTCCAAAAGATGGGAAAAGACCAAAATACCCTTGTAAAAATGTCCTTTAATTGCTAAAAAAAATAGCTGATGACATTCGTAACAAGTCGTCAGACTTGTGACAAGTCGTCACAAAAGAGTGGATTTTATGATTTTCTACTTAAGGTTGACGACATTGGTGATAAGTCGTCACACTTGTGACGACTTGTCACAAATGTCGTCACTGGTGCTGGAAATCTACCTAAGGCTGACAACATTGGTGATAAGTCGTCACACTTGTGACAGCTTATCACAAAATATCGTCACTCAGTTTTTCCATCCTGACATGCTGGAGTAAAATAGGCATAACTCTTGGCTCCGATACCGGATTTGGGTGAAATTAGTATCGTTGGAAAGGTAATTCAATTATATATATTTTGGTAGGTCATGAGATCAATAATTCCTATTATAACAACAGATATGATCATTTGAAGTTGAATATAACAATATCCTTCCTAAGAATTCAATCGGTAAGGAATGTTTTGATTCACCTAATCGCTAGGACATCTTTGAGGCCTTAATACAAATCACCCTTGAGCAGAAAACAACCAAAGAACTATAATTTACTTCTCATGATCTTGAGTCATGGTTGCATTATTGGTTAGAGTCTCGGGGTATTACATAACACTACTAAAAAAGGCCAAAAAACTATGGCCAGCGTCGCTTTTTTGGCCAAAAGCGACGGAAAAGCTACGTCGTCACTTGCGTCGTAAAAAGTCCTGTTGTTTTTTAAAAAACGACGGTATACGTTGCTTTTTTTACGATGAACAGCATCATTTTTTGAATTTTTTTTTTTAGTTATTTTTAGAAAAAACAATGATGTGCATCGCTTTTTGTTATGTGCATCGCTTTTTGTTCTTCATGTGAAGAACACATGATGAACCAAAAGCGACTGACATCATCATTTTATTGAAGAAAAAAATATTTTTTCAGAAAAACGACACTGTTTGTTGTATTTTGAGAAAAATAAAATCTATTTTTTAGAAAAAGCGACGATGGTCGTCGCTTTTTGTTCTTCATAAAGAAGACAAAAAGTGACGGACAACGTCACATTTATGAAAATTTATTTTAAAAAATCTCAGAAAAGCGACGGACAAAAGAAACCCTGTCCGTCGCTTTTCTGCATTTTTTTGGATGCAGAAATCTGCATTTTCTACATTCCACCTGCCAAATAAAAATACATTTCAATTATACAGCCTCATGCAACATACATTTCTAAAATAACCATTCAACGCACTAAATTATCAGAATATTTAAGCAATTCAAACCCGCCCCCAAAAGCGGAGATCGAAGAACCTTAAGGTTGTCGAGGACACGTCTGAAGAGGAGGCAGGCTCCCTTTAAGTTGACCACCAACAACACTTAAACAATCAAATCCAAAACCAAAACACTCAATAATTAATCCAACAACAACCAAAACACTTAAACAATCCTAAAGTTTTTTCATTAGAGTCTATAGGCATCCTAGATTTCTTCATAGCAGTTGACTTCGAACTCTTATCAGGACGAGGCCGTTCACCTTCACCACCACATGTCATTTGTATGCAAGTTTATATCAAAATATAAAAAAATCAAGTCATTAGGTCATATTTCATGTGACTACACTTAACTATTTTCAAGTTGCTAGTATACATTTCAAGTCACTATATTCAAACCATTTTCAAATATCTAATTGACATTTTGTTTCACTATACTTAATCATTTTCAAGTAACTAATTCACATTTCAAGTAACTACACTTAACCATTTTCAAATAACTAATTCGCATTGCAAGTCACTACATTTAAAACATTTTCAAGTCACTAGTACACATTTCAAATCACTACCCTTAACTGTTTTCAATTAATTAATTCACATTTCAAGTCATTATACTTAATCGTTTTCAAGTGACTATACTTAATTATTTTAAAGTTATTAGTATACATTTCAAGTTACTACACTTAACCATTTTCAAATCACAAGTTCACAATTTCAAGTAACTTCACTTAATCGTTTCCAAATCACAAGTTCACAATTTCAACTAACTACACTTAATCATTTTCAAGTCACTAGACTTAATAAATTTCAAATAACTTATTCACTAGTACACATTTCAAGTCACTACACTCAAACCATTTTCAAATAGCTAATTGATATTTCAAGTCACTATACTTAACCATTTTGAAGTAACTACACTTAACCATTTTCAAGTCACTAGTACACATTTCAAGTCACTACACTTAACTATTTTCAAATAACTAGTAGACCTTTCAAGTCACTACACTTAACCAATTTTAAATAACTAATTCACATTGCAAGTCACTACACTTAACCATTTTCAAATAATTAATTCATATTTCAAGTCTCTATACTTAACCATTTTCAAGTAACTACTTCACATTTCAAATAACTATTCTTAACAATTTTCACGTAGCTACTTCACATTTCAAATAACTATACTTAATTATTTTCATGTCACTACACTTAATCATTCATTTCAAGTCACTATACTTAACAACTTTCAAATAACTAATTCACATTTCAAGTGACTACACTTAACCATTTTTAAGTCACTAGTTCACAATTTCAAGTAACTACACTTAACCGTTTTCAAGTCACAAGTTTGCAATTTCAAGTAACTACACTTAATTATTTTCAAGTAACTACACTTAATAATTTTCAAATAACTTATTCACTAGCACACATTTCAAGTCACTACACTCAAACCATTTTCAAATAGCTAATTGACATTTCAAATCACTATACTTAACCATTTTGAAGTAACTACACTTAACTATTTTCAAGTCAAACACGAGTTCACCTTTCAAGTACCAACACTTCAACATTTTCAAGTCACTTATTCACTTCTCAAGTGACCACACTTAACTAAATTCAAAACACAAGTCCACATTTTAAGTACCTACACTTAAATATTTTCAAGTAATTCACTACTCAAGTGGCTACACTTTAGTAAATTCAATTGACAAGTTCACATTTCAAGTAACTAAACTTAAACATTTTCGAGTCACTAATTCACTACTCAAGTGACCACACTTTAGTAAATTCAAAACACAAGTTCACATTTCAACTACCTAAACTTAAATATTTTTGAGTCACTAATTCACTACTCAAGTAACCACACTTTAGTAAATTCAATTGACAAGTTATATAAAGTTCATTTAGCTTTGCTTCACCAAAAGTACGTAATTTTGACTGGATTTAATAAAATTCCAATCTGAAATGTATTAGAGAAAATAACTAACAGTTTCTTTTAGGTTTGAGGATAAATTCAAAATGATCACTTAAATATGTTTTTGAGCTGTTTTTATCCTATATTTTGATAATATTGAATATTTTTTATTTTGTATATTTTACAAATTCGACCTACTATTTACTATATTTTTCATATATACGAGGTCAGAGTAATTAGTTTTCCGTGTTAATTCGAGTATATATTTTTCAAGTTTCTTATAAAAAATTTAGTACTATACTTATTTAAGAATAACTTTAGAAGTATTAATGACTATAATCAAGTTAACATAAAAAATAATATAAGATATGTATGTGAGAAATAAGGGAAAAAATATACCTTCACATACTAGTTATCGTCGAACACTTCTGAACTAATTTGGAGTTGATGAAGGTCTTTTTTCCAGAAGGATTCTCCCTTTTTTCCAAAGGCTGCGATAGTTTGGTTCACGGAGGAGATGAATGGAGATGGGTTTTGGTGGAGGCTAGAAGGAGAATGGAGGAAGGCAGTAGCGTGGTGGTAGCGGTGCTGGTTACTACATCGGCCGGAGAGGAGAGAGAGAGCGGCATTAGGTAGTTAGTTCACCGGACGATGGTGTGCATGACACGGTGACTGGATAGTGGAGCCGGGGAAAGGAGCATGGAGTAGCGACAACAATTGTCTGCTTCTCCGGTAGAAAGCGGTGGTGTGGTTTTGTTTTAGAGAGAAGAGAGATCAGAGAGAAAGAGAGAAACGACTGTTGTTGAATGGATTAGTGTTAGGGATGGATTAAAAAGGAAAGAGAGAGAAGGTTGATCTCAACTGTTGGATCAAATTTGATCAACGACTGAGATTAAAAGGATTTTTTTAAAAAAGGCTAAAATTGAGTTTTGATTTTGAGAAAAAAATTGATATCAATTTGTCTAAAATTGACATCAATAAAGAATAAGAAATGACTAAAAATTGAATACATAGAGAAATCAAACAAAATAGGCTGTTATTTAAAAATAGTAATAATAGTAATAATAATAGAAAATTATAGATAAAAACAATAAAATTATTCTGTCGAGTAATTAACTTGATACAAAATGGCTAGAAAATAAATTAATTGAGAAATTGAATTGAATTAGGGCTGCTATTTTAATAAATGTGGAAATGACGAGATAAATAGTAAGACGTTGATATTAAAATAAACTAAGCATGTAAGAATTAATGTTACGTAAAATTACTATATAAAATAACAGCCTAAAAGGGGTATTGTGAGGTCAAAATTGGGTGTCAACACCACTAACTCAATTTTATCCCGTAAATTGGGTTTGTGGAGGGTACTGTGTACGCAGATCTTACCACTAAGGTAGATAGGTTGTTTCCAATATACCCTCGGTTCAAGAAAAATAGTCTGAAGCAGTCCAATTCAAGAAAAAAATAGTGAAAGTTGATTTAATGTTGATCGTTGATCAAATATGATGAACGGTTGAAATTAAAATTGAGGACATGAGTCAAATTGGGATTGAAAATTGCGTTTAAAAAAGATTAAATTGGAGATTTTGATTAGGTTAATACAACGTATAATCTAATGAATTGTCGGTTAATTAGCTTCATTATTATAACTTCAATAGTGTATTACCTCGATCATATGATTTTAACATATTATTCAAAATATTTGGATATATAGATTCAATTAGCTAATTTTTAACTACTATGTACATCACTATATGAGAGATACGTATTTATACATATATATATTTGATTGATTATCAACTCTGTAATATGTACTATAGACATCACATACACGAGTATATTACCTCGTAATACAACATATTTCATATATACTCTGATGAATTATCGTTTAATTTAGCTTACATTATTATATTATAACTTCAACAATATATTATTACCTTGATCAATCGATCGTATGATAGCAATGTATTCAATATATATAGTTGATTGACTATCAACTTCGAAATATGTACTATATATACATCACATACACAAGTATATTACCTCGTATTCTATATATATGTTGTCTGTCGATTTTAATAAAAATAGATAAAAATAAAAATTAAATTTAAAAACCGACGGACAACATCGCCTTTTATCATAAAGTTAATTTTTATTTATTTTTAACAAAAGCGACACTGTCCGTAGTTTTTTGTAAAAATGCAAAAAATAAAAATAATTAAAAGTTACGACGGATAACGTCACTTTCTAGAATTAATATTTTAAAAATAAAAAATTATAGCGAAGTTGTTCTTCGATTTTAATAAAAATAAATAAAAATAAAAATTAAATTTAAAAATTGACGGACAATGTGGCTTTTTAAAAATTAATTATTATTATTTTATAATAAATAACGACGCTATCCGTCGCATTTATTAAATTTTTTATAAATTATTTGTTAATTAGTTGGCACAATAATATGTGAAAAAGCGACGGATATTAAGATGTTGGCCATCAATTTTAATAAAAAATAAATAAAAATTAAACTAAAAAAGCGACGGACAATGTCGCTTCTCTCGTCGCTTATTAAAGCGACATAGTTTGTCGCTTTTTTTTTTGTGTTGCTTTTTGGCCTTTTTTTAGTTTTATAAGTTCCAAATCTACGTAGTCAGCGTAGGTTATGAGATGTCACCTGCTAGTAGAGAACTGATACTCTCTTAGGGGTCAGCCACGAGTAGAAGATTGGCAACCTAGTCCTTCAGGACACCATTTTAATGGATCCATACAACCAGTGTTAGTACCCATGTCAAGGTACTAGCACCATTCTGTAAGACCCCACAAAATTCCTAGCTTAATTCAGTCCTTTAAGCTTGTTAAGGGGTCCCAAGCTTAGAAAATTCTAGCTAAGTTTCCAGACTTAGTTTATTTTTAGCCTTTGAAAGTTGGAAATCTCATTTTGCAACCTTAATGTCCTTTAGTGGTTTATAATTTTGTTAATTCATGATCAGGAAGGTCAATAGGTATTTCCGGACAAGTTTTGAATTTTTTGAACCGCGATTATACCACGTTCAGAATTCCAAAATAGTGGAACAACGCGATCTTGGCGCGCCGCATTTCCTATCGCGTTGGTTAATATTATTGCAGGTTTCCAGAGTCAAACTCCTAAGATACGGCACGATCATGGCGCGACGCGTCGAGTATCGCGTCTATGCCATCGACGCGCCACGTCGACAACCACATCGGTGCCTAGTTTTTAGTCATTAAATGACCGCGTCCTTAAGGGTCATTAGGTATTTTCCCCCGACCGTCAACCCTCATAACACAAAACTTAGCCCCTTTTTGGCTAAATACATTCACTATTTCACAATTTCTCAAGAACAAGAAAACCCTAGGTGATTAATTCTAAATCAAGAACTCAAGTTTTCCTCCGCTAATCTTAAAGAAATCATCAACCAATGAATGTAAAGCATTCATCCAAGGGTCCCTTTCACCCTTGGATCTCAAGAAACCCTTTTCAAAATATGAATTTTGAATTCCATGTTGTGGGTTTCATTGTACACATGTTTATGTTGTGATATGATTTCCAAGATTGAATCTTTATTGAATTATCATGACTTTATGTTAAGTATGTGGATTGAAATCCTTAAATTGAAGTGCTTGATATATCCATGATGTATTAGTTGTTGATCCATGCCCTAGGAAAGGTTATACCTTCCATGTGTTTGTTAAAATGCCTAAGTGATTAAGAATTGTGCATTCTGACCTATTTGTGATTTGAACGATGAACTCATGATGCACCCACATGTTCAAAATGACTCCCATTCTTAAGCTATGTCTTGTGATGATTTGGTGGAATGGTCATAAGTATGGATTTGTGAAATTATGTTATGTTAGCATGCATTCTTATTCATGTGTAAGCTTATGACTTGCAAATGCTTCATGAAATCCCTCAATGGTTGTATTGAGAATTGTTGACTATGGTCATGTGTTCAAGAAGTGTCATGTCCTATTTATATTCATGCTATCGAGTCCTGGGGGTATTTAATACCCAATAGTTTAGCTGTGTGCCTAGAGCCAGTGTCAGTTTTCAAGATAACCTCAGTCAAGCCATGATCAGTAGTACTCTCAGTCAAGTTTCAGAACTCAGTAGAACTCAGTCAGTTACATGACTCAGGAAAACTCAGTAAATCCAGTATCAGTTTAGTCCCATTCAATATTCTATTCAGTCCTCAGTAAATTCAGTTAGTTAATAGAACTCAGTAGTATTCCTTCAGTCAACAAAACTCAGTAAACTCAGTTCAGTTAAATAGTACAATCAGTAACAACATAGTCAAGCCTAGTATGAACTAGGAAATTAGTTCAGTGTCTATTTAGTTGGGAGTAGGATTCAGCATCGAGTGAACCCATTGATGAGGGCTCACCTGTCAGTCAGTAGAGGGTGTGATCCTTAGAAGCAATCCTTGTGTTCTAGAACTACGTAGCCAACGTAGGTTTAGATATCCCTATGAGTCTAGGGTTAATACATCTCATTCTAGTTCTCCTACCAGCGAGGGGATAACGGAAGAGCTCCCTGTCAGTAGAGGGTTAACTCACAACTTGTCTTTACCCGTGGCACGGTATTGACACCCTTCTAACTGGGGTCTCAGGTTGGACCCCACCAGTTCAGTTATGGGGTATGTCGGTTAGATGATTACCTCCCACAGTCTCAGTCTCAGTCTTTTGTAAGGAACTCAGATAGTTTCTCAGATTTTAGGACTGTCAGATACAGTCACTCATCTTAGTACAGAACTCAGCTGTTCCATTAGAATCAGGACTGTCAGAAATAATCATTTAGTTAGCAGTACATCAGTTATCAGTAATCCATGTTATCAGTAAATTCAGTATAGTTCCACAGATTCAGAATTGTCAGATATAGTCATTCAGTTACTAGTTATATAGTATCTGTAGACTTAAATATTTGTTAATCAATATTCATATTTAGTATTTAGCATTATCACGACCTCAGTTACAGTCCACATATTCATGCATGTATTCTCACGCAGTCATGTTTATGTTATTCAATCAGTTATAGTTCATGCATATGAACCCTTGCATTCAGCCTACCTCACTTTGCATACCAGTACATTCTCACGTACTGATGCATATTTTTCTCTTGCACTATGGTGTTTTATACCATAGGTTCAGACACTCAGGTTCCTGATCGCACTTAGCAGTTCAGATTTCAGCAGTCAGAGTCAGTAGTGAGTCCTTATAGTTCGAGGACGTGATTATTTCATTATGTTAGTGCTTCAGTACTTAGCTTATTTCAGCAGTTGGAGTTAGTTGGGGACATGTCCCATCAACTCCTTATTCAGACAGTATAGAGGTTTTTTTTTAGACTAGAGTATTTCAGACAGTTATTTTAGTTTTGGTATTGTTATACCGTATTATCAGTTATGTTCAATTTTGAACCTTATGGTAATTTCATCCCATTATTCCACATGTTTTAGTATTATTTAACAGTTATTGCAGTAGGTACCAGTCATGGGTTAGATTGTGGTCCTTCAGGATTATGAGCATCGTGTAGCATTCGAGGTACCAGGATCGGGGTGTTACAAACTTGGTATCTGAGCCTAAGGTTCAATAGAGTCCTAGGAAGGCTGAAAAGACGCATCTAGTAGAGTCTTGTGCATGGGTGTGTAGCGCGTCACACTTATGTACAGGAGGCTATGAGATATTTTAGGAACAATTTTCCCTTCTTTCAGTATTTATGTCGTGTGAGTGAGCATGATCTCCAGTTAAACTCTTCTTCTAACCGCTTCTCTCTTTTATTTACATAACATGCCTCCCAAAAGGATTAACAAAAGAAAAACCGGAAATCAGTCAGAACCTTAGCCCGTTCAGGCAGATCCCCTGGACAAGCATATTTCCCATGTAGAATTCAGAACTACATTCACTACTCTTGCTAATTCAGTTACAACTTAGAATAAACGTCCAACTTCTGTTACGACCAACCCAGTGGCCAATATTACTGCAGCCAGGATTCAAGACTTCACCAGAATGAATCCTCCCTTATTCTCAGGTTTTAAGTCTGAAGAGAATCCGCAGGAGTTCCTCAACTAGGTTTAGAAAGTCATACATATCATGGGAGTGACTTCCAGTGAAAGTGCCAAGTTAGCCGCCTATCAGCTGCAAGATGTATCCCATACGTGTTTTAAGCAATGAAAGGTAGACAGGGCTATAGATGCAGAGCCCATAGAGTGGGAAGAGTTATCTATGGCCTTCCTAGACCGATTCTTTCCCATAGAGCTGAAAGAAGACAAAGAGTTAGAGTTTATCAACCTCAGGCAAGGTAGAATGAGTGTGAAAGAGTATTCCCTCAAGTTCACCCAGCTAGCCAGGTATGCCCCCATGTAGTAGCAGACAGTAGATCTAGAATGAGCAAGTTTATTTCTGGGGTATCGGGTAGAGTGGTTAAAAATACAGGTCTATGATGTTGATTAAGGAGATGGAGATAGCTAGGATTATGGTTCATGCTCAACAGATTGAGGAGCAGAAGCTCTAAAAGAAAGAGAGAGAAAATAAGAAAGCTAGAATGGGTAGCTATAGTTTTTCCCAGCCAAGGTCAGAGGGTGGTAATCGTTCTAAATATAGTAAGAAGTTTTCAGTTCCATCTCCTTCCTCAGCCACTGATCTAGTTCTAAGTTCAGAAATGGTAACAAAGATAGGGCACCAGGCTCTAAGTCTCAAGGTAGTATCAGCAGTGCCCGAACCCATCCTTATTGTCAAACTTGTGGAAAGCACCATAAGGGTGTGTGTAGAGCCAGTAGTGATGTGTGTTTTGGATGTGGTGAGTCGGGTCATAGAGTCTGAGATTGACCCAAGCCTGGTCCACGAAGTCAGCAAAGTCGTCCTTCAGCTTAGTCCGATCGCCCAAATCAGCAGGGTGCCACTTCCAGTGCCACCAGTGGACAACGTCCAAATAGACTCTATGTACTTCAGTCTCGACAGGATCAGGAAAGGTCTCCTAATGTAGTCATTGGTATGTTACAAATATCCCATTTATGTGTTTATGTCTCATCAGATCCAGAAGCTTCTATGTCTTTTGTAACTCTTTGCATAACAGTCAAACTTTAAGGTCAGACCAAATATTAATAGGATCTTTCTCAGTCTCCACCCATTGGGCCAGTCTATTATAGGCTGGCAGGTATGTAGGAACTATCCGGTTATGATATCTCAGAAATGTCAGGCCTTCAGATTCTAGTAGTACTACTTGTATGTATAGGAAATTAATAAGGGAAGATGATTCCCGACCTATCCCTATCTCAGTACAAAGTTTTGTACTACAGTCATCATGATACTTATGCATGTTTTATGTCTCAGTTCCATGATTACAACTTATATTCATGCACCTTCTATATAATTGTGTGCATGTCCAGTTCTTAGTATGAGGAGTTCCAGTTTACTCAGTGTTACAAATCATGTTCCATGAGTACAGGAACTTTAGACTCAGGTCATGCAACTCATGACTCATCCACTCATGTTATGCTTTATAGTATGCTCAGCCCACATGACTCATGTTTTACTCTTAGTGATCAGCCAAACTCAGACTATGTCACGTATACCCTCAGTTTAGATTTCTCGATGAATCTATGGTGTTGATGCTCTATCCCTCAGGCCTTGGTTACAACGTCAGTTCAGTAATCAATATTCAGTAAAGAACTCAGATAGTCCTACAGGGCCATGGCTTTCAGTTATTAATTACTTAGCCATCAGAATTTAGTACTTCAGTACCAGTCTAAACCTCATTTATCAGAAATAAGCATTCAGTCTTAGTTACAGTCTTAGTTACAGTTACAGTCTTAATTACCGTCTTAGCTACAATCTAAGTCCCTGTCCTAGTCTAGTAGTCAGATCAGAAATTCAGTTTAGTTTCAGGATTTCCCAACCATAGCATATAGCCATCAGTTACTCAGTTATTAGTATTTCAGTACCTTAGTTTACAAAATATTTCAGAACCATATTATACGCATGGTATTGCATTCAGTACCTTATATTACCCAGTCAATCAATACCTTATATGCATGATACTTTAAAATTTTAGTCCAGTTATTCAGACTAAGTACAGTTCAATCTTGCAGACGCAATATTCAGTTATCAGTCATTAAGTTAATCAGATGAGTTATATATTTATACATTCGTGCTCAACACCCAGCTGAATATTTTTAGTATTCTCAAGTGTTGTGCTGTGCTAAGGAAGATAGTATAGTTGAAAGAGTAATTGAGGGGTATGTCTAAGCTTGAAAATTTTAGATGCAGTGCATAAGGCTAAGTCACCCTACCCTAGATGAGGATGTGTAGGACTTACCTCATATTACAGAATCTTAGCTAGGATGATATTTTCATATTCAGCTGTCGCATTCAGACCATGCCAAGTTTTTCTCCCTCCCTAAGGCCACTAGAACTCTATAAAAGAGTATCACAGAAAATCTCTAGTTGAGAATAAGTTTTCAGTATGAGTCAGTCCGTACAACCTATAACCCAGTTTAGCAGTCAGATAGATGAGTTCGTATGTTTTCCCAACTTTTTATCTATTCTCATTATCCAAAATATCATGAATGGGTGGAAATATTCTAAGATGGACTAACCAGGTTCCAGATCCCAGATATGTAGTCACGATTCAGTTCGTAGGTGCCTTGTGCATCGTTCCAGTCCTTTCTCAGTAGCTCAGCGAAGTCAGTATCTTTCAATGGACGTATTGTCCTAAGGGGGAGATACACTATAATCCCCTGAACTTTTATGACTAAAAATATGCCATTCCCTCTTCATGTAATAAATCCAGTCTGGGGAAAGGGGTACTCATAGGTTAACCCTCAAATTCAAATCTCAGTCGTAAGAAATGTATTCAAAGACTCAGTTTAGTTTATGATGTTCAGTTCATGTGTCACGTTTCAATATCAAATATGTTCTCATATTTTCGCTCATGTATGTTTAGTAAATGATCTCAGGTTCATATATAATTTTAGTTTAAGGTAATAGTCTTCCTTGAACTCAATCAGTTTTATGTCCGAATTTCCTTCATAAACTTGGTATCAATTACCATTGCATATTCAGTCATGCATTCATGTGTCAGTTCATTCATGTATTCATGCATCAGATATGCATATTCATCTTGATAAATTTAGCTTATCGGTAATCCCAATCATGCATTCATGAGTTAGTCATTCATGCATCAGATATGCATGTTCAGTATAATAAACTCAGCTTAATAGTTATATCAGTCATGAAATCATGTTTCAGTTGTTCATGTTCAGTATGTACTTCATCTTATCTCCCCCCTATCTCAGTCAGCCTCATTCGAGGATGAATGTTCCCAAGGGGGAGATATTGTAAGATCTCACAAAATTCCTAGCTTAATTCAGTCCTTTAAGCTTGTCAAGGGGTCCCAGGCTTAGAAAATTCTAGCTAAGTTTCTAGACTTAGTTTATTTTTAGCCTTCGAAAGATGGATATCTCATTTCACGACCTTAATGTCCTCTAGTGGTCTATATTTTTGTTAATTCATGATCAGGAAGGTCAACAGATGTTCCCAGACAAGTTTTGAATTTTTTGGACCGCGTTTAGACCACATTCGAAATCCCAAAATAGTGGACCAATGCGATTTTGGTGCGCCGCGTCACCTATCACGTTGGTTAATATTGTTATAGGTGTCCAAAGTCTAACTCCTAAGACACGATGCGACCATAGCGTGACGCATCGAGTATCGTGTCTATGCCATCGATGCACATCATCGACAACCGCGTCGGTGCACAGTTTTCAGTCTATAAATGACCACGTCCTTAAGGGTAATTAGGTCTTTTCCCCCAACCTTCAGCCCTCATAACACAAAACTTAGACCCTTTTTGGCTAAATACATTCACTATTTCTCAAGAACAAGAAAACCCTAGGTGATTAATTCCAAATCAAGAACTCAAGCTTTCCTCCACTAATATTCAAGAAATCATCAACCAAGGTATGTAAAGTGTTCATCCAAGGGTCCCTTTCACCCTTGGATCTCAAGAAACCCTTTTCAAAATATGAATGTTGTGGGCTTGATTGTACACATGTTTATGTTGTAATATGATTTCCAAGATTGATTTTTTATTGAATTCTCATGACTTTATGTTAAGTATGTGGATTTAAATCCTTAAATTGAAGTGCTTGATATAGACATGATGTATTAGTTGTTGATCCATGCCCTAGGAAAGGTTATGACTTCCATGTGTTTGTTAAAATGCCTAAGTGATTAAGAATTGTGCATTATGAACTATTTGTGAGTTGAATTATGAACTCATGATGCACCCACATGTTCAAAATGGATCCCATGATTAAGCTATGTCTTGTGATGATTTGGTGGAATGCTCATAAGCATGGATTTGTGAAATTATGTTATGTTAGCATGTATTCCAATTCATGTGTAAGCTTATGACTTGCAAATGCTTGATAAAATCCCTCAATAGTTGTATTGAGAATTGTTGACTATGGTCATGTGTTCAAATAGTGTCATGTCCTATTTATATTCATGCTATCGAGTCCTGGGGGTATTTAATACCCAATAGTTTAGCTGTGTGCCTAGAGCTAGTGTCAGTTTTTAAGATAACCTCAGTCAAGACATGATCAGTAGTACTCTTAGTCAAGTTTCAGAACTCAGTAGAACTCAGTCAGTTACATGACTCAGGAAAATTCATTAGATACAGTATCAGTTCAGTCCCATTCAGTATTTAGTTTAGTCCACAGTAAAAATTCAGTCAGTTAATAGAACTCAGTAGTATTCTGTCAGTCAATGAAACTTAGTAAAATCAGTTTAGTTAAATAGTACAATCAATAACAGCTCAGTCAAGCCTATTATGAACTAGGAAAATAGTTCAGTGTCTATTCAGTTAGGAGTAGGATTCAACGTCGAGTGAACCCAGGGATGAGGGCTCGCCTGTCAGTCAGTAGAGGGTGTAATCCTTAGAAGCAATCCTTGCATTCCAATACTACATTGCCAACATAGGTTGAGATATCCCTATGAGTCTACGGTTAATACATCTCATTCAAGTTCTCCTACTAGCGAGGGGTTGATGAAAGATCTCCCTGTCAGCAGAGGGTTAACTAACAACTTATCTTTACCCGTGGTATGGTATTGAAACCCTTCTAAATAGGGTCATAGATTGGACCTCACCAGTTAAGTTATGGGGCATGTTGGTTAGATGATTAGCTCCCACAGTCTCAGTCTCAGTCTTCAATAAGGAAATCAGATAGTTCCTTAGATTTAAGGACTTTCATATATAGTAACTTAGCTCAGTACGGATCTCAGCTAGTTCCATCAGAATCAGGACTGTCAGAAATAGTCATTCATTTAACAGTACATCAGTTATCAGTAATCCATGTTATCAATAAATTTAGTATAGTTCCATAGATTCAGAACTGTCAGATACAGTCATGCAGTTACCAGTTATACAGTATCCGTAGACTTAAACAGCTGTTAATTAGTATTCATATTTAGTATTTAGCATTATCACGACCCCAGTTAGAGTCCACTTATTCATGCATGTATTCTCACGCAGTCATGTTTATGTTATTCAGTCAGTTATAGTTCATGCATATGAACCCTTACATTCAGCCTACCTCACTTTGCATACCAGTACATTTTCACGTACTGACACATACTTTTCTCTCGTGCTATGGTATTTTATACCATAGGTTCGGATACTCAGGTTCCCGATCACACTTAGCTATTCAAATTTCAGCAGTCAGAGTTAGTGGTGAGTCCTCGTAGTTCGAGGACGTGATTATTTCATTATTCCAGTGCTTCAGTACTTAGCTTATTTCAGCAGTTGGAGTTAGTTGGGGACATGTCCCATCAACTCCTTATTCAGACAATTTAGAGGCTTTTTTTTTCAGACTATAGTAGTTTAGACAGTTATTTCAATTTGGTATTGTTATACCATATTATCAGTTATGTTCAATTTTGAACCTTATAGCAATTTCAGCCTATTATTCTGCATATTTTAGTATTATTTCACAGTTATTGCAGTAGGTACCAGCCATGGGTTAGCTTGTGGTCCTTCAGGATTATGGGCACTGTGTAGTATTTGGGGTACCGGGCTTGGGGCGTTACACATTCCAAGTGGGTTTATAGGTTAGACCCCAATTATCTCAGATTGGGGAATGTTGGTTACTGATATATCCCACAGTTTTAATTCAGTATTCAAATTATATCGATTTAGATTTGCATGACCAAGTGTTCAGTTTACCAGTTATTCAGTCAATCAATTTTATAGATCATTTCAGTACATGCTTTACTTGGCCTTGCATTCATTTTACATGTCCAAGAATTCATGATCAATATCTATTTGTACTTTATCTAGTTCTTATATTACATACTAGTACATTCAAAGTACTGACTGCATACTATCTTTTACGCTATTTTGTCTTATAACAAAGGTTCAGATGCTCAGTTTCTCGATCACCCTTATTTAGCTCGGTACCACTCAACAATAGTTGTGGTGAGTCCTCATCCATCTAGGACAACTTATTTGAAGTTATTTTTAGTACTTCCTTTATTTTAGTAAATCGAAGTTAGTTAGGGGTTTGTCCCATCAACTCCTTATATTTTAGAGTCTTTTAGATAGTTAGACTTATTTTCAGTTTTATCAGCTGTTCAAACATGTTGGGTATTATTTTAGTATTACATCTTAATAGAATTTCTCATAAATTTAGCTTCTTCCGCATATGATTTTTTATTATTACTTTTCTTAGTGTTCACAACAGATCCCAGATCATGGGTTAGCTTAGGGTCACTAGTGGCCTTAAGAACTATGTTATAACTAGGGGTTAGTCCTGGGTTATGACAAACTTGGTATGAAAGACTTAGGTTTTAAAGTATCCTAGAGTGTATGAAAGCCGTGTTGAGTAGTCTCTTGTGCATAAGTGTGAAGCGTGCCACACCAATGCAAAACAGGTTACTAGATATTTTAGAAAGGTTTCCTTCTTTTAGTATTCATGTTGTACGAAGAGCATGATATCTATTGAATTCCTTTTCCTAACTCGTCTTTCATCTATTTATAGAAAATGCCTCCTAGAAGAAATAACGAAAGAAGGAACGGGGATCATCCCACACCACCACATGTTCAAAAAGACCCTCTGAACGAATATGTTTCCCATGTCGAATTCAAGACCACTTTCACTATTTTTTCCCAGACTATGGATGCTCAAAATAACCAATAGGTTATTTCTGCAGCCAATCCAGTAGTGGGCACGACAATAGCTAGGATCTAAGACTTCACTTGAATGAATCCTTAATTATTTTCTAGATCCAAGTGTGAGGAGGATCCAGGAGAGTTTCTGGATGGTGTGCAAAGTATGATAGACATCATGAGTTTTATTACTAGTGAGAGTGCTGACTTAGATGCTTACTAATTACAAGGACTGGAGCATACTTGGTTTAAGCAGTGAAAAGAGGACATGGGTGTTGTGGTAGGACCTATAAAGTGGGAGGAGTTTGCTATGACCATCTTAGACAGATTTTTCATACTCAAGTTGAGAGAAGCCAAGATGCAGGAGTTTATAAATCTGAAACAGCATAACATGAGTATGAAGGAGTACTCGCTCAAGTTTTCCTAATTACCGAGGAATGATCCGACTATAGTGGCTAATTCTATGGCCAAAATGAGTAAGTTTGTGTCTGGTGTGTTAGATAGTATAGTCAAGGTGTGTATAATAGCTATATTGATTAAAGATATTGAACTTTCTAGGTTGATGGTTTATGCTCAGCATATTGAGGAGGAGAAGCTCAAAGAGAAGGAAAAGGAGAATAAGAGGGCCAGAACCGATAGCTTTAACTTCTAACATCAAAGGTCTAATGGTGGGAATCTGTCTTCATTCCACCATAAATTTTCAACTCCAGCTCCATCTTCAACCACTCTACTAGTGCTTAAGTTTCGACAGGACAATTAGGATGTAGCACCAGGTTCTAAGTCCCTGGGCCACATAAATAGTGGTCGTACCAATCCACTCACTACCAAAAATTGGGCCTATGGCAACGAACCTTTTGGCGGCGGTTGAATAAACATTGTGATGGATGGTCTATTGCAACGGTTCCAATCATTGCAAGAAAAATTCTTCTATTTGCTACCATACACTATAATCTTTTCTATTGAAGACTAATCATTTCCATAGATAGATGTATAGCAACGGTTATTAAAAGCGTCCTAATAACATCATCTATGGAAACACTTAATGAGGTTTTATTAATTTTCTTTGCAAAATTTCATAAGTCTTCTATAAGCAATTTTAGTGAATCCCTTTCACTCTCAAACCCATTCTCAACATATTTTTATATTTATCTATCGATTTGCTCTCTCTCAACCATTTCTCTCTTGAGATTTGCTCAATATCTCAAACCATTTGTCTCTCGATTTGCACTTCAGATTGCAATTAGGACTAATTTTATTTTGGTGGGTTAAGATAAACCATGGAAACTAGTGAACCACAGAAAATGCCAGTGGAGATCGAGGATATTATTCTACAAAAAATTTTACTTGTATCGCTAGTTGGTTCAATGGAAAATGATACACGTATTGTGCATTTGGAGATGACGGTTGCAGAGATTTTAAGAAAGGGTAAAGAATTAAGGTTGTCTAGGGATTTGATAGAGCAGGTTTTGATTGGCTGACTTTTGGTAATTATGTATCGGCAGAACCCCCTTTTAAGTATGTGGTAAACTGTTATAGTAGGGTACTTGAAGAGGGGAAGAAAATATTGTTGATGAAAGATAAGAATATAAGGTCTGAGATCGAATTGATAGATAAACAAGCAAAGAAACTTGTTGTATCGTATTGTAGGATACATTTAGGGAATCCATGGATTTTTTCAAATTAGGAAACGGTGAATTCGAGTGTGTCTCCATTTATTTGTTTGTGTTTTTAGAGATTTTGAGTTCTGTGGATGCATTTGTGGGGGGAGTAGTAGTGGAGGGGTGACAAGTCTACCAGGGTTTTAGGATGAGTTATATAAGGATGGTGATTTTGATAGTATGGATCCGATATTGAAGTAATTGAATGCGGATTTTGAGAGGGGTTGTGTTAAAGGTTTCAACTTTGGGTAATTTTCAGCATCCAGTTAGAGCTTTATTGTATTTGGTTAAGTATCCTGTAGGTGCCAAGTCTTTGGTGAATCATACTTGGTGGATTCCAAAGAGAGTTTATTTAAATGGAAGAGTTGTTGAGATGACAAGCATTTTGGGTCCTCTTTACAAGTAATATTTCTCTACAGATCACACTACGAAGCTGTAAAATGTGAAACAAAATTGTAAAGTGTACATCTTCTTGTCAAGGGAACATTTTTTTTTGTATGTTCTATGTTTTTCTACTCTGTCTTAAGCTCAGACTATCCTTGGCTCATACATCTAGTAGGTAGAATTTGGTCTAAAAAGGCGATGGTCAATTTATATAGAGCATGTCTTCAGCCAATCCCTATAATTATGGTGTAAAGAAGTTACTTATGGATAAAATTCCATTTTAAATGTCCCTTGCTATTTTAATAGGAAGTATTCATTTAGCAAATGTGTCTATATATTTTACATCTCATGTTGTCTTATGTCGTTGTAGTTGCATGGCGGATAGACAAAGTGATGTAAGTTTGCCGAAGAACTCTATTCATGGTAGTGGAAATAATTCAATATGTTCCGAAGTTTAGCTCGAGTTGCAGGGAGGATAAACTAAGAAAATAGAGATGCATAACATTTGGAGTAAAGGGATCAGGAACTAATATATGAAGTTCAAATGAGAACTTTGATGCAATTCAATTTGGCAAGCAGTAGTAATAGCATAAAACATGTCTCAAGGATCGAACAAGGTTTAATCTCATTGGAAGAGGGAGGGACAGATTTCTATCTTCATAAGATATGTTTATTTTCACTTGAGATTTAAACTGCTTATTTTCAAGACATATTCTTCAGGCATCTGGTAAGGAATGAAATCTTTTTTGTTACATAATTATATTGCCTTCTGTACTCTTAAAGGCCTCTATATTTAAATAAATGCTATTGAACTGTATGATAATATTTAGAACAAGCTAGTTTTATTAATCTCTTGGTTCATGTATTTAAACTGATCCTCAATACATGAAAGTATAAAATGTTTTAAGCAAGGAAGTATTAAGGATGAAATCAAAATTCTCTATGTGAGCTTTTAGAATGATGTAACTTCTCAAATTATGTTAGGAAGGTTGTTATGTTTTTTGAACTAATAGAATTTCATATTCAATTATATAATTCTTAGCTACATATGGAACTTTGTGAACTAAATAACAACAAGCATCAGCGCTCAGCAAAAGTTAGATGTTAAAACAACTAAAAACATACCCAATGTAATCTCACTAGTGGGCTTTAGAAGGGTGATGTATACGTAGACTTACCCCTACCTTGTGAAGGTAGAGAGGTTGTTATGTATAGTCCCCCAACTAAAGTAAAGCATCTCAAAATTAGTAAGAAAAGGAAATACAATAAGGAAGAAACCATATAGAAAAAAATTGGAGTGAACAGCAATAGCAACAACAAATAATATGATTAGCAAATATATGGTGAGAAAATTATTTTTAAAAAAATCATTTACATACTTATTTAAGCTTTTGAAAACTTTACAATGTGTGTTTGATACTTTATAAAAGTAGTAGGAATAAGTTAAGTTGCATATGTTTGAAATTTGAAATATTCTCCAGAAATTCTTGAAGAACTCATGAAATTGGCCAAAAATCTAGGGAACTATAGTTACAATGGCCAGAATTCGAAGACTGTTGGCAAAAACTAAAAAGTAGGGTCATTTTCCCTTTTTGCACCTATTTTGTGTTGGTCTTACATTTTTACTCCTCATACATAACAAACACTTTTTGTGGGGCATAAGTTTATATTTTCGCATTCTACTTTATCTATTGAGTTCAACAACAACCTAGGCAGTCATGAATGATCAGGATAATCTCACAAGATGTTTCAATCCATGAAAATAACCTCTTTCAGAAACTTGGGTAAGAGTACGTACAATAAACCCTTATGGTTCGATCTTTCTCGAACCCCGCGCATAACGAGAGCATTAGTGCACTAAGATTTTGTTTACTCTCAGTAGAGTGCAGTACACGCTATAAAACCGGGCCAAGATAATTCTTTTATTTGGCTATACTGTAGCTCTAGGTCTCTTTACTCAGTGTTTCACTTCACTTAAAGTCTATAAATAGATAGCAGATATATATATATATAGTCAGGGAGTGTCAGCCCAAAAAAACAAATAATAGTATTTTGTATAACTCTTTAGAGTTATGATTCAAAATATCCTACTAGAAGAATAGGAAGGAAGCTACATTCAGTAGGAAATCAGGAATAAAGTTTCTCTAAACATACAAGATATTGAAAATAAATAATCTCTATCAGGTTGGTCCTTGACCTTAATAGTTCACATTATTTTATGTTCATGAGAAGTGTTTCATTTCTTGAGTTGTTGATGATCATCTAATCAGGATAATATTACTCCATTTATCAACTTAAAAAAATCATTATTTTAGACAACTTTCTATCGTAGACAAATTTAATCTTATATATGGCCTCAACATATATATAGATAAACAGAGTTTTCAAAGAGTAGAATTAACATATGATTATATTTAAGGAAATGTAGATAAGACTTTACAATACCTATACCTATAAACCTATTGAATCATGTAGGTTGTCAAATATCTAGTCAGAGTAGTATATCGTATGCTAGCTTCGTCTATACTGGGAGACTAAAGTGTGGTCTGATAAGAGACTGAAGGCTGTAACTTCTTCCCTCCAACTCAGTATATATATATATATATATATATATATCAAGGCTAAATTTCTGATATATTTCACATTGAATGAGATTTTGTCCCTTTAACCATTTAACCCATGATTTCGCATTTCCTAATGAATTCATTTGATAAATTTACATGGCGGTTCCACAAGCTTCGCATCTCAGGGGCCCCAATCTCAAGCCATGGCTTGGCCGGTCTACTGAAATGTATAACTGCTCCATCTTCCAATATAGATTCTGTGACATTAATAATGGATCGATAACCTAAACTAGAAATGTTCCTTGAAGGATCAATCCGGTGCACATGACCCTCGAAAGTAATTAGAGAAGGTGGAAGTGCTCCAGGATTCCACAATTCAAAACCAAAGTTCAGGTTTTATACGATAGAATAAAGAGAGGTCAATGTCAGTACAATATGGAAACCACATTGTTAAGAAAACTACTTAAACAAAATAAGAACAAAAAAATGGCTACATTTCCATTAGATTGATTGTTCCTCTTTTGTTCGAGAAGAAAAGCTTACACCTTGTTCAGAAGAGGGAGGGACAGATTTCTATCTTCATAAAATCTATTGTAAATGAATTACTACCAGTCTTTTATTTCTCATCCATTGAATAACGATAAGTGATTTTATTTTTTCTACAGATATTATTCAATGTGGACATGTGGAGAAACTACCAGAAGAGATAAAAAAGGGGGCAAAATCTGTTGAAGGAGTTGAAGCTAAATTATTGCAAGTAGGTGCCAAGTTTGTCTTTTTATATCTTTCCATTTGGAATGGAAAATTTACATTATTCTGATCTTGAGAAAGCATCTGCAAATCTATTTTACTTGCAAATAATTAACCAGGAAGTACAACAAGTTGGTAGTTTTGGTTATCACCTTGTTTTAGTTACTCTAGATAACTCTATAAAAGTTATCTATCCAAGGTGGTTCCTTGTTAAGAAGAACCATTCTTGTCACTTGGAGATGATACTTATATGAAATCTAAAGGGAGTATGAGAATCAACAAAATTTCTCTAGCTTTAAATTATCCTTTTTTTGGGTATAAATGTTTTGCTATTGGAAGGTGCAATGTTGCTAGAGCACTTACCATTTATTAGTATCATTTTATTCTATATGTACCTATTAAGGGCATATTTTACTCATTCTTGTCAAGCGGCTGTGGCCATGCTGTTTTGTTAAACCATGTAAATCTAATCTCTGTTGTGTGAATTTGTCTCTCATTCACTGGTCCGTACTAAGAACCTAGTTTTTATGCATGTGGTTCTTGTAAAGAAAAACTTTCTCAACTTTCACAAAACTAAAGTTATAGGATGAACTTAATCTCTATTTAAGTAAACCAAATTGGTGTAGGCTGATGAAAAAACAACGTGGTCTGTGCTAATTTTCAAAATTATTTCTTTCGACTCTGGTTCATATTCTGATATTGTGTTTGCGGCATTTGGGCAGCATAATCATGATGAAATTTGAGATACTTTTTTATGGTTGCCTCGCGCTAATTGCCTTTTCTCTATGAGGAAATATACTTTTATATAAACTAATAGTCTCTTTAGTTATAATTCTTAATTTCTGCTACATTATTGCCTATAAAAGCTTGTATGGATGTCTTGAGACCTTTTTTGTTCTATGATCTTATTTTGAACTAGGTTTTTTCTTCATTAGGATGGAAGAAGGGTGATCTATTTCTGGATGATGTCAGCGCTCAATTGAAGAACAAGAATATTACAACAGAAATTAAATTAGACTCAAGCTCCAATGTGAGTTCTACAATTCTCTTTTCTATTTCACTGCTTATTTTGTCATCCCACTCTTTTATGGTGCTCTTGGATTTTTTCTCTTCGTCTTTAGTGGTCATTTGATAATATATGAATGCACAACCTTTTCTGAATTACAATACCATGTTTAGATTTGTAGCCTTCTTATCATTTGCTTCTAGGGTAATTACTTAGCATAGTTTTCTTGTTCTATCTCTTATACAATGAAATTAATCTGATATAATTATGTGACCGATGTTTATATTTTCACAACCACCTCACTTGATGAAGCTTCTCCAGGGTTGAAAATAATTTTAAGCTTTAGAGTTCTTGACCAATGGTATGGAAAGGTAAACAACTCTACGATTTATTTGTCAAATATTGTCATTGAAAGAAGAAAATATGTGGCTCTCTCTGTTATGCAAATAAAAGCTCAAGCTATGCAAGTTTAGTCCTATGTTTGGGTGCTCTGACCATCTTATTTCAACTGCAGGAGTCCCATGTGTCTTTACTTTATTTTTCATATATGATAAAAATGAGAAAGAAATAGATCATCTACTTCATGAGATTATCTAATTTACATGGAAATTGAAGTCTGATATTTCTGGGAAAATTTTTAGATTTGCAAAAGATAGATAATAGACAGAAATGACCTAATCGAGCTTCTTCCTTATGTTGAGAAGCTTTCTTAAGAAGGTTCTTGAAGTTCAAGGACTTCAGGCTTTTCCTTATCTATAACAAGTGTTATCTATTTGTCTGTAGTGATAACATGCTATCTGAACTTACTGTGAACCCATTTGATATTTTACTTTTTGAACTTACAGTGACTTGAACAATCATGAATCTACAAGGGTGTTCAAGAAATCATCAGAAAGTTAAAGAACTTTGTTTCAGCTGGATCTCTTACAGCTTTATGAAAAAACCAGATGCTAGAACATAAGAAGAAGAAGAATACAAGCTACATAGAATTTCTTGAAACTTATCGCGACTAGAACTTGATACTATGTAAGAACTTAACTAATCATTTGAGTACATACCATACATTTTGCTTTTGGATTTAGATTACTAGTTTAATTTGTTCTATATTTTGGATTATGTGGTTATTAATGAATGATTTTATTTTATGATGTGTGTAGAATTGTTTATTGTAATTTATTATGTATGTAAATACTAATTTACAATACGTCGCAATAGATGTTGTTGAAAACGTCATAATAGATGTTGTTGTAATGATTTAATGTCGTTGCAATAGCTTCTATTGCAATGGTTAGTAACCGGTGCAGTAGATGAAAATAGGCATCTCAATAAGTCAAAAATAACCATCGCCATAGGTCAAGCTATGGAGACGGTTGTAACGTTGCAATAGATGAAAATAGGCATCTCAATAAGTGAATAAATAACCGTTGCCATAGGTCAAGCTATGGCGATAGTTGTAACCATTGCAATAGATGAAAATAAGCATCTTAATAAGTCAAAAAAAACCATTGCCATAGGTCAATCTATGGCGACGGTTGTCTGAAACCATCACCATAGCTTGACCTATGATGACGGTTCATACAACCGTCGCATAAACGTTGCCATAGACCTATCGCAACACCCACCTATAGGACGTTTACTGAACCATTGTGGTAGAGCTATGGCAACAATTTTTCTGTCTATTGCAACAGTTTTAAAACCATCACCATTGGGGTAATTTTTGGTAGTGACTTTGTAGGAAATGTGGTAAGAACCATCAGAGAAAGTGTAGGGCAGATAGTGATACGTGTTTTGGATGTGGAAAGCTAGGCCATGGGATTAGGGATTGTCTAGTGGTTTCCTAGAAGGGAAAGGATTCTCATCATTAGGGTCAGTCTAACTTTTCATCATCTCCAGTAGGTCGCCCGACTCAGCAGGGCGCCACCTTCAATGGCACTAGTGGGCAGTGTCTCAACTGACTTTATGCTCTCCAAACTCGACTGGATCAAGAAAGTTATCTTGATGTGGTTATAGGTCATTACAAGTCTTCTACCTTCACGTTTATGCATTGTTAGACCCCAAAGTTTCATTTTCTTTTGTGACTCCTTATATAGCTATAGACTTTGGTGTCAAACCTAATATTTTAGCAGATCCCTTATCAGTGTCTACCCCAGTGGGTAGTTTTATTACAACCAAACGAGTATACAAAAATTGTCCGGTCACAGTGTCTGAGAAAGTCACTTCAGTTGACCTTGTAGAGTTAAAGATGTCTGATTTTGATGTCATTCGTAGCATGGATTGTCTCTGCTCATGCTATGCCTCTGTTGACTATAGAAATAAAATAGTCCAATTCTAATTTCCTAATGAGCCTATTATTGAATGAAAGGGTATTACATCAGTGCCTATAGGTCAGGTTGTCTCCTATATTAAGGTAAGAAAGGTGATATGCAAGGAATGTATTTACTATCTCGTTCGAGTCAAGGAATCAAATTTGAAAACTCCAAGTATTGAGTTAGTTCTAGTAGTGAATGAGTTTCCAGAAGTGTTCCTTGAAGAACTTCTCGAAGTTCCTGTCGAGAGGGAAATTGATTTTAGAATAGATCTCCACATAGATACCTAGCCTATCTCAATTCCACCTTACAGAATGGATCCATTTGAGCTTAAGAAATTGAAGGAATAGTTGAAAAACCTCTTAGATAAGGGTTTCATCAGTCCTAATATTTCTCCATGAGATGATCTAGTTATCTTTAGTCGCAAGAAAGACAGTTCCCTCTAAATGTGCATCAACTATCGTCAGTTGAACAAAGTCACAATCAAGAATAAGTATCCTCTACCAAAATTGATGACTTATTCAACCAACTTCAAGGTGCAAGCTATTTCTTTAAGGTAGACCTCAGATTCTGCTATCATCAGCTTAGATTAAGAGAACATAACATCCCAAAGACAATCTTCAGAACTTGGTATAGTCACTTCGAATTTCTAGTTATGTCTTTTCGACTAACAAATGCTCCTGTAACTTTTATGGACTTTAAGAATAGTGTGATCAAGTAGTACTTATACATGTTCATCATAGTCTTCATAGATGACATCATCATCTATTCTCATAGTGAAGGTGATCATGCAGATCATTTGAGAATTGTATTACAAACCCTTAAAGATCACCAGTAATTTGCTAAGTTTAGCAAGTGTAAATTCTGGTTGAGATCAGTAGCTTTCTTGGTCACATCATTTTCGGTGATGGCATTCGAGTTGATCCTCAAAACACCAAAGTAGTGAGAAACTACCATAGGCCCATATCTCTATCTGATATTAGGATTTTCTTGGGTTTAGTTGGTTATTACAGACGGTTTGTTAAAGGATTTTCTTCTATTGCTTCCCCCATGTCTCGACTAACTCAAAAGAAAGTCAAATTTTAGTAGTTTGATTCCTGCTAAAAGATTTTTAGGAGTTAAAGTATCGACTCACTTTCGCTCTAGTATTGACTCTACTAGAGGGTTCAGATGGGCTCGTATTTTATTTTAATTCTTCTAGAGTTGGTCTTGATTATGTGTTAATGCAGCGAGTTAAGGTCATAGCCTATACCTCTAGGCAGCTCAAACCTCATGAAAAGAAGTATTCGACTCATGATCTTGAGTTAGCAGCAATTGTCTTTGCCTTAAAGATTTGAAGGCATTACCTTTATGGTGTTCATGGTGATTTGTTTATGGATCATAAGAGTTTATAGTATGTGTTCACTTAGAAGAATCTAAATCTTCGTTAGAGAAGGTGGCTTGAATTATTGAAAGACTATGGTATAAGTGTGTTGTATCAATTGGGTAAGGCCAATCAAGTGGCCGAATTGCTTAATGTATTATCTATAGAAAGTGTTGGACATGTTGAGGAGTATAATAAGAAGTTAGTCTATGAGGTTCATCATCTTAGTAGATTAGGTGTTTGATTAGTTGATTCAACCGAAGGTAGTATATGGGTTCAGAATGGTTCAGAATCTTCATTGGTGGCTAAAGTGAACAAAAAGTAAGATAGAGATTCTATACTGGTTAAGTTGAAATTGGCAATTCAAGATAAGAAAGTTGAGGTTTTATCCCAAGGAGAAGATACTGTGCTTCGCTATTAGGGTAAGTTTTATGTTTCAAGTGTAGATTATTTGAGACAGAGAATATTAGCAGAGGCACATGGTGCGCAATATTCTATTCACCCATGATCCACTAAGATGTGGCGTGATTTGGGGGAATTCTATTGGTGGAATGGTATGAAGAAAGATATTGCAGAATTCGAGGCTAAGTGTTTGAATTGTCAGTAGGTTAAGTTTGAGCACCAAAGTCCTAGTGGTATGCTTCAGGAGTTCAGCATCCCCACTTGGAAGTGGGAGGTGGTAAACATGGATTTTGTTACAAGGTTACCTCGTATGCATCATCAACATGATTCGATTTGGGTCATTTTAGATAAAATGACCAAGTCAACCTATTTCGTACGAGTTCATACTTTATATTCAGTCGAGGATCTCTATCTCAAGGAGTTGGTAAATTTGTATGGGGTTTCATTGACAAATATTTCAGATAGAGGTACCCAATTTAACTCTTACTTTTGGAAGGCTTTTCAAAAGGGTATTGGCACCCAAGTCCATCTTAGTAAAACTTTTCATCCTCACACAGATGGTCAAGAAGAGCGGATCATTCAAACGTTAGAGGATATGTTGAGGGCTTGTGTTATCGAATTCAAGGGTAGTCGGGATGATCACTTAACTTTAATTAAGTTTTCCTATAACAACAACTATCACTCTAGTATTCAGATGGCTCTATTTGAGGCTCTCTATGTAAGGAGGTGTAGATATCCTATTGGTTGGTTTGAAGTGGGTGCTTTGATAAGGTTAGATTCAGTGTCTGATTCTGAAATACCTTATATTTTCGCCCTTGAAAATTTCTTGAGCTTTGAGCTCACTGCCTTTATTATGACTAACCCTATGAGTCGTAGGGTGTCATTACAGGTCCAGGGACCAAGTCATAACCAAATCATAAAGTAAGTGGCTATGTTCTGCTTTGAGTACAGTGGCTCACTATGAGTTGTAAGGACTTGTTACCAGTCGTAAGTTCAAATCATAGGATGTCCAATATTTAACCCATTTGGGTTTTGTGTTGCCTACGACTAGAACCTATGATTCATAAGGTCTTGATATGAGTAAGGTTGTTGAGTTGTAAGGTTGACAGTGTATGGGGTCCTGGTCACTATCTTGGTTACGACTCATGGTGACAAGTCGTAAGGAGTGGCTATGAGTCAATGGTTGACTCGTTATCAAAGGCGACACTTTTTCAGCTTTTAATTTGATGGCGTTTTTGACATTTTCCCTTTTGCCCAACTTAAAACCCACATCTTATAACCTATTTAGGGTATCTTTAGCCCTCATAAACAACTCAAATAGCCTCTCAAGCACTCCCAAATCCTCAAGGTCAAGAACACTTAGGGTTTTCAAGAGACTAATCAATTGGGGCTTCCAAGGGTGATTTATTTCCTACTTCTTGGCGATTAAGGCATGTTACTCTTACCCTATACTTGTATTTTCTTAATGGCACGATTTGGATAAGGTGTATATGGTTTTGATGATTGAGTTTTGAACTATGGGTTGAGGGTTTTGAATATAAATTGTTTAAAAATGCTTCTTCTATGATATTTATAAAATTGTTTTGCTTTAATTGATGAATGGTAAATGCTTTGGGTTGCATGGTAATGGGGGATAGACATGGGTACAATGGAATCCTTAAATTGATAAATCATAGAAACAGGGGTGTAAGGGAATCCCTGATGTAATTAGTTTGGTATGGAAATTGGCAACAACCTCAACTCACTTACATAATTGGTTTTAGAATATTCATTATCACTTGATTTGATTTACTATTTGACATTAATGCATGTCTTAATTGGTTAGTTAGATGATAATGGTCTTGAAAACCTTATTGGGTACACAGGAATCCCCCAAGAGATTTTTATAATTGATTCTGCAGGGTACACGAGAATCCCTAAGTGTTGGATTAATGACATTGCTTGAAAGCTATAGTCGGTATGACAATACCACTTAATAATGTCTTAAAATTTAACTCTGAGAATTGGTGGTCGGGTTTATGTGTTAAATTTTTTAATTGGACGATAATGAGAGTAGTGCTAGCTAGCCGTAAAGGTGTGAGTCTAAAGGACGGACACTTAAAACTCATGTTTGCCGACATGAGGATTGGTCTTGATGACCAAGTGCTTGTGGGTACAAAGGAATCCCCCAAGTGCATATACATATTTATGTATCATAGAGGGTGAAGGGTACAAGGGAATCCCCGACCACTTATGATATCTCCGGTTCATGCGGCTAACACGCACTGGGGGCCGTCCAGAGGTAACAATGTACCTATATAGCTCGTGGGTGGATTTATAATGGTGGGGCTACACAACCCAGGTTATGGTTTTAAAGTGCATGCTAAACTTTGTCCCTCATCTTGGCATGGAATATGTGTATATATATTTCTATGTAATTGCACATAGTTATGTGCATTGGTTTGACTTAGTTTTTAATTGGCGGAATTAACTTATCATTATCCTGAGTTACATGCTAGTGTTCACCCCACTAACCATCTTCAGACATTATATTCCCATGCAATGTAGGAACTGATTATACTTATACTCTTTTTGCATAGTGACTAGGTGATTCAGGGACAACTTTTGAGTCAGAATAAAGTGGTAAGCTTCCATACTTTAGAAGACCACATTTCATGATATTGATTTATTTATGTCCTTACTATTCCTTTTGGTCTTGGTTTTGGCTATGGTCGGGGGCATGTCCTGACTAGATATTCCTTGGTTCTGATTAGAGGCTTAGTTGGAATACTGTGGACATGGGCGATATTGGTTGGTTGTATGGTTGTTGGTGGTTGGTTTTGATTATAGAATTATCATAATGTCTTTAAATTGATATTCTCTTATCTTGTTATATGTTCAGAATTTATCCGACATGGGGTGTAAGGTGGTTAATGGTTTGGGGTATTGGGGATGGTCTCTGATCTTGGTTGAACTTGAGATACCCGTCATGGCCAGGCCCTGGTTTGGGTCATGACAAAGATGGTATTAGATCCTAGGTTTTGTGTCATTGAGTGTCCAACAAAGCCGTGTCAAGTAGAGTCTCTTTTATGGGTGTGTAACGCACCACACTTATAAAGGGAGAAGATACGGGGAATTTAGGAATGTTTCCCTTTCTTGTTGATCTATTTTGAGCTATAGAGTCTATGTTCTTAAACTCTTCTCTAAATCTCCTTTTGTTCGCCTTCTCTAATATATAAAGATCATGGAAACTTATCTGTCCCACTCAAGGATGACATAGATGAAACTCATCCAACTTATGGGGTACAAACCCGGTCAAGGGTCGCTTCTTCTAATTTGCCCGTGGAGTTCCACTGATCTTCACTGACCCTACTCTTAATGGTGACATTCATGCTCAGTCGCCTCAGGGAGATGTTACCAATGCCGAGTTTCGACGTTCTATTCATTCTTTGACCCAGATAAGAGCCTCGCTATCATGCCAGTCCATTTTTTGGCGGGATAAAAAATAAGGTAATGGAAAGAGATAGGCAGAGCAAAAATTCCCAATTCTCAGATCATGGGAGAGGTTCGAGAGATAGTGGTAGAGATGGTGGAAAATGGTCTGCTCAAGGGAATCCGGGGAGTTCCTATAACACCCCGATTTTTCTAAACCGGAATGCTACACGGTGGTTATGACCCTGAAGGACCACAAACTAACCCATGACTGATATCTATACCTGTGCACTGGAATATATAATGTAATAATGTGGAAAACATAAACATGGAGGCTATAAGGTTCAACTGAATAAAGAATCTATAAAATAGTAACATCCGTGTGGGTGAAAGATACCCAAAACAACTGAAAACTGAATCTGAAAGCTAAATCTGAGCATAAATCTAAAAACCTCTAAGTACTATCTGAAATAAAAAGTTGAAGGAACATGTCTCCAACCTACTCCGTAAAATTGAACTGAAGAAATAAATGAATAAATCAAATAATGTCGTCCTCGAATGAAGAGGACTCACTGTAACTCTGTATGCTGAATGCTGTTCTGGGACTCGTGCCTCTGAACCTATGGTGTAACATGAAAAGAAAGCACCATAGCGCAAATGCGTCAGTACAACTGGAGTACTGAGTATACGAGTGAGGTAGGCTAATGCAAGGGTTTACGTGCATGAATAATACCACTGACTGACTGATATGAACATAAGAGTACAAATATACATATATAGTAACTAAGATCATGAGTACGTGATGGATAAATTTGTACGCTAATACATGGATGGAACCATAGTTATGATAACATAGATGACTGTATCTGACAGCCCTGAATCTGGTTAAACTCTCTGAGTTCCTTGCTATAACTAAATTTGACCGTATCTAACAGTCCTGGTATACTGATATCTGAAGAACTGTCTGAGTTCTTTTACTGAGACTGATACTGAAACTGTGGGAGGTAGTTGTTTAACCGACATGCCCCATATGTACCATTACGGCTAAGATGGGGTCCAATCTCTGCCCTGACTGGAAGGGTGTCAATACCATGCCACTGGTAAGGACAATATATGAGCAACCCTCATATAACAGGTAACTATAGTGAGAACGGTGGGAACCCTCATATAACTGGTTAAGCCACCTCATCTACCCTCATATAACAGGCTGTGATGTCTCAACCTATGCTGGCTACATAGTTCTGGAACGCAAGGATGACTGCTAAGAATCACACCCTCATATACAAGTGAGTTCCCATCCTTGGGTTCACTTGGTGCTAACTCCTACTCCCATCTGAAGAGACTAAACATGATTCAACTGACTGTACATGGATAAATTAACTGACTTCCATTGACTGACGGAGTAGTACTATTATCTGAGAGTTAAATGGGATCATGAGATTTCTGAGGTTTCCTGAGTCACATGACTGACTGAGTTCTATAGATTATAGCTTGACTGAGATTATCGTGACAACATGACATGGCTCTAGGCACACAGCTATGTTTTTCGGGAACAAATACCCCTAGGAATCGATAGAAGAAAACCGACACACATGACATGACTTGATCACAAGATTGGAGTCCACAATTCACTATATCATAAGTAGGGGATAGTATATTTCATGCATTTAATCAACACCTCAAACATGGTAGGGAAAGCATGGATATAATTTGCACACAAAATTCATATTTCCATCATCATACATACTTTATGCCATCACCATAAGAATACATAAATAGCATGGGCATTCATATTGAAGTGTATCTCTAACATGGACTTGTCATTTAGATATCGTGAAATTATGTAAATATGAACTTCTAACATCCTAGGCATTTTATCAAACACCTTAATGCATTCTTTAAGGCATAGGTGGATTTCATACTTGCATTAGTTCAACCCACCCAAAGTTTATGATTTTCAACCAATAATCACATAAATTCCATGAAAAATATCCTTAGATATCATCTTGAAACTTCAACAACAATCATCAACGTGTACATACTTATATCACCATAAAAGTTTACAAAATAACATTTAAAAGCATGGTTCTTGAACTCTATGAACGAATTGAATCCATAGATGAACACTACACATATCTTAAAGCTTGATCTTGAAACAGATCTAATGTTTCTGAAGGTTCCTGAAGAAATCCTTAGGCTTGCCCTTGATTTTTCTTTACTAGGGTTTAACCCCTTTGGGAAAGAATGCTCTTGTCCCTGAGGAGATGATCTTGAGAGGAAACCCTAATCTTGTGGTTGAAAGTGTAAGAGAGGGTTTTTAAGATGTTTTAACTAAAGAGAATGGGAGATAATACATTTCTTGAGGGTTATAAGTCGTGGGAAGTGAAGGGAAAAGACCAAAATACCCTTATGAAATAAATTCCCAGTTGCTGAAAATAATAGCTGACGACATTTGTGACAAGGCATCAAAAATATAGTAAGCCGTTAAAAATGTCATCACATAGAAGCTGGACTCTGCCTAAGGATGACGACATTTGTGACATGGAGTCAAAAATGTGGTAAGCCATAAAAAATGTCGTCACACAGAAGCGGGATACTGCCTAGGGCTGAAGACCTTCGTGATAGGGCGTCACAAATGTGGTAAGCTACCATGAATGTCGTCACTTAGGATCTGGTTTCTTCCTAAGGCTAACGACCTTCGTGGTAGGACTTCACAAGTGTGGTAAGCTACCACGAATGTCGTCACACTATTTCCAGCCTGACATGCTGGAGTAAAATAGGAATAACTCTTTGCTCGGATATCGGATTTAGGAGAAATTGGTATAGTTGGAAAGATAATTCAATTATATATCTGTTGATAGGTAATGAGATAAAAAATTCCAAGTATAATAAGAGATATTCTCATTTAAAGTTGACTATACCAATATCCTTCTCAAGAATTCAATCGGTAAGGAATATTTTGGTTCGTCTGATAGCTGGGAGTTATTTGAAGCCTTAATATACATATAACTTACTCATAAAACTATAAAAGAACCATGATGTACTATGCATGAGATTGGTACATGGCTCTAATATTAGTTTGGATTTTTTAGGGTATTACAATATCTCTCCTTTGGAAACATTCGTCCAAGAATGATGACTGCTTGAGAGGGGAGAAAAGATGAAATGATGCATATATAGAATGAATGAATGATAATTATTTCATGGATGACATGACTAAAAACTGAGCATAGCATACTGTAAATGCATATCTGATGCATGGGTAGCTGATTTATGAATGTAAGACTGAGTGTTTTGATAAAATGAGTTTCTCAAACTGAGAATGCATATCTGATACTTAACTGATAAGTTGAATCCATGCACATCTGATGCATGACTATATGATTGAAATGATACGTGAATGCATGATTGAAAGTACTGATAAGATGACCACGCATATCTGATGCGTGAATACATGACTGAACTGACTTATGAACATGCGACTGAACATGCAATGGTAAAGGTACTAAGATTGAACTGAAACATGAGAACATGACTGATTCTACTACGTGACATATGGACTGAACATCATGAACTGAACTAAATCTCTAAATACTTGACTTACAGCTGAGGTCTAACTTGAAGTCAACTTATGAGTACCCTCTATTCTAGACTGAATTCGTTATGCAAGGAGAAATTGAAGGATCTAAGGCATGATAGCGTTAATATAAAGTGGGGTATCTCCCCCTTGGGCCGCTATGTCCCTCTAAGAACGCTTACCTTACGGAGATACTGGGCGATGCACATGGCATATACGAACTAGATCATAACTAAACTTTGGTAGTCTAAAACTAATGAATGATGCATGAGATAAACTGAAATTGCAACTACTAGGAGGTTCTACCTTGAAATTGTTACATTCTCTGAGATTTTGGATAGCATGAATAGATGAAAGGATGAGAAAACAAGCTATAAAAATCTGACTGCTCGATTGCTAAACTGACTTGCTGGCTTTACTAGCTAACTCATACTGAAACATATGCTTGAATGAGAGAAAGAGATCTAACAATGCATACTATGAACATGAAAGACTGGTAACATACCCAAATCTAAGTTAGGGAAACTTTCTGGATTAGGACGGGTGTGTACTATTTACTTTAGAGAAAGAGATCTAACAATGCTCTCACCATCTTTCAGGAGTCGGAGTCAACCTCAGTTGTTATTACTGGTATGTTAAAACTCTTCTCCCATGGTGTGTACTATTTACTTGATCCAGGTTCCACTCATTCCTATATGTCTTTAGGGGTTTTTTAGTATCTGTGGGTGGTGGGGAGACTTTGGTGGATCTATTTGAATTAGACATGGTCAATTTCAATGTCATATTAGTGATGGATTGGTTGCGCTCATGCTATGCTTCCTTAGACTGTTGGACCCATTTTAAATTCCCTAATGAGCCAATTGTTAAGTGGGAGAGAAGTTCCTTAGTGACCAAGGGAAAGGTCACGTCGTATCTTAGAGCCCAAAAGTTAATTTTTGACAGCACCCAATCACACACGCAAGTGTACGTTGTCTTATCAAGTAGTAAAGTGGCCTTCAAGAAGCTAAGTATCGATCCCACAGAGACTTGATTCAACAACAATTCTATTTTAGTTCACAATTTTGATTTAGTTGATGCAAGCGTAACTGAAAAGAGAGTTTGTAATTTATAACTCGAGAAAAGTAAGCAATGTGTAGAGTAAATATCTTGAAACAATCAATAGGAGAACACCCAGGATTAAAGCACTTTCGAACAATCATACTATGTTATTGAACTTTATTTGTTAACTTGATTATCTTGGTTGTTGATTCGTAGGGTTAGTTGCATGATTATCATTTCCCAACCTCTAATACTTTACCTAAGTTGAACCTTACAACTACATCATTGAGAGGGGATGTACTGGTCCACTTAAGTTCTTTAATCTATCATCCTACGTTTGAATGAAGTAAGGCATCTAAGTACATCCCTGTCCTAGATCCTAATTTGAATTCCTTATTTCATAAAGAAATACAAACTATACTTTGTTTATTCCTATGTTCTATATCCTTATTCCCTCTCCCGAGATTAAAAGGTAGACAATTGATGTATTCTAAGGGTCACGAATCCTTAAAATAGTTATAACAAGAATAAACAAACAACCAATAATGATAAGCAAATCAAAAGAAATTAATTCAAAACAATAGTACTGATGTTCTTGGATTTAACCCTGGAGAGAGAGTTTTTAATCACTCATTGCCATAATCAACATCCAATTAATTTTATAAATGATTAAAAAAATAAATAAAGGTAAATTAAAGAAATAAAAACCTAAAAATAAGTCGTGGTAGCCTCCAATGTTGTTCCCAATCGATCTAGGGGTTCTAAGATGTTTTAAAACGGAGTTTGGGACGTTATATTTATACTATACAATTCATAAACCAACTTGGATTGGGTTTCCACAATATTTTATTTTATATGGGCCTAATTATCCTGATTTTGGGCATCACTGTGTCACGGTGTAGTGCCAAATGCCATCACTGGGTACTTTTCTTCCAATTTTTATCATCACCGCGTCGCGGTGTAATCGTGTTGAGCTACTATTTTTGGACAAATACTAATTGACTCGAAATAGTGATGAAGAGTTATACCATTTTGGGCCCCTTATGAATCCAATGGCGTGAATCACGCTCCGATTTACCAATCACACAGTCCACACGCGCCCAAGACATTCCAGGGGTTCAAATCGAGTCCAAGTTGTGTATTGTGCTTCCGTTGATCAATTCCAAACCTTTTTGAGTTGTTTACACTTGATTTGAATCTTGTATATCCTTAATATATCATAGTAATCCATTCAAAAAGAATACTATAGCATTAAACACAAAAATTTAGATCTCAAAAAAACACAACATCCAAAACGGTGAATCAAAAACACGAGCTAATCATAGGCCAATTTCACTTTGACCTTTAACTCATTGTTTTGACCCTTGGCTTGATCCAATTGACCCTTGATCATTATAAACAAGTTGTTTCACATATAAATACATGATAAAAACCTTAGGAACTCATTAAAACACATTAGAATCCAACACGATAGACTAGACAAACACCTAGCTCAAGCTCGTAACACTAGTTTTCTCGGTTGAACTCTAAATGCTCAAATTGAATCAAAACTCATGCGAAAACAGCACTCAACATTGTAAACACATACTTGGATACATAAATGCTCATTTATAGAATTATAAACATATATAGCGTAAGAATCATTCTCAAAACAGGTTAAAAATCTAGAATAGTAACGGTAGAATGCATAAATACACCCAATATCACCATCCCACACTTAAAGCCTTGTTCTTCCTCGAACAACTCTTAAATATAAATACCATGAGATGGAAAAAACCCAAACTTCTATTAAAAGAAATACACTCAAGCTAGTACTACAATGATTACATGAAATGCAAGTTTCTACACTAAGCATGTTACAAACACAATCGAACGCTTATGAACACTACTCCAAAACATCCTAGACTCAAGAATTGACTCACCTAGTTGAAAAAATCATGATTATCATTCAAGCAAGTAATCCATACAAATCTCCCACATTTATCAAACATGTGTCCCTCACAACAAGAGAGTTACCCATAATCACTCACAATTAAGCAATTCATAACATGATGGGTACAAGAATCAAATTATACACACTCTCACAAGGAATTCACAAGTTAGACACAATGAACCATAGGATTTCCCTTAGTGTAGTGCTCCACTAATATCAGAGTGTTAAATTTAGAATCATATAGGGTCTTTTCTAGGTTGTAATGTAGGCTAAGGGACGGGTAGGAACTATTTGGGAATAGTGACTAACCTCTCTAAGTGCTTTTATACACTACATTATATATTTAAAACCAATCTTCAACAACCAAATTACTCTTTTTTTTGTGGACCCCATTCTTTTGTTTTGCCTTATCTATTTTTAGCATTTTCACAAACATATGGTGGGCGTATTGTTTATTCCTTCAAGATTTAATTTTTTTCTTTTTCTACAACCATGGAAATATTTCTAACACCAATTATATCACTTCTGACCACCACACATCAAATATAACACCAATAACTATTAGCTTGGGTCATCAATTTCACCTTTTTCTTCTTCAATTTCTCAAAGTCCTTACTAAATCAATTTTTCACTAAAGCACCTAGGAGCTTTTTGGATCAAATTAAGGTCCATCAAAGAAGGAATTAGGCTACTTATGCGGATACCAAAGAAAAGGCTAAAGGCTCAATGGGGGTTAACTAGGATAATACACAAAGAGTAAGACAAATAGAAGGTATAAAACAAGGTTATCAAAGAAATGCCTAAATCATCTCCTAAACCCACACTCTTTATTTCGATTTACACACACTCTAGGCAATTTCTAGACTTCACATACGACAAGGAATATACAAAAATCTCACACGCACGTGGCACATGCTCAACTCAATAGGATCATCATAAACTCCCAACCAAACAATAACACGAATTCAAATTTTAAGCCAAAAATTACAAGAGTCACAAAAATAAGCCTAAGAGTCTTAAAAGAAGTAATTCGCTCATTCAACATGCTTTTACCATACCAAAAACTTGCACCATGCTATCAAAAATAGCACCAATAAGAATATCTTACACAAATTTTTTTAAATTGAGCTAAAATTTAGGAATTCCCCTAGCCCACAGTTAAAAATCTACTTTGTCCCCAAAGTAAACTTAAAAGTAAGATATAGAAATACTCCATGAGGCCTCTGGGCCTAGCTAGTAGCATCTTTACTCATTTGTAAGATCCGTGAGACCCCACACCTAATTTTTTGCCATGCTTCTTAGCTCAGGTTTTTGGTACTCAGACTTTCCATAAACCTGCTACTCAATCTAAAACAAAAACTATGTGAAATAAATACTAAAAACTAAAAAGAAAATCATACCTACTTAACTTGGGTTGCCTCCCCAGCAATGCTTGATTTAGTGTCATGGCACGACCCAACTAACGACTTAATCGTTCTCTTTCCTTATCTTTCTCACACTTTATCTCCATCTTCTTATTCTTTTCACCCTGCTTAGGTGTGAATTCTTAAGAGCAACAGATTTCTCAACTTTAGCCTTTTCAGGCTCATCAATAAGCATCAAATTAGGCTTAGGTGGTAGAAGCTTAGGTTTCTCAATCAGGTAGTCCAAAGAGGTCTTTGGTGGACTAACCACCCCACACTTGTCCCCTTCTATCATATTAATCATACACAAATATTTATTGTGGGATGTTATTGTGGGTGCTTTGTATACATCAAATACCAGTTCTTCATCCTCTACCTTCATTTTGAGAATGCCTTCTCTAACATCAATCAACACTTATCCAGTTGCTAAGAATGGACGCCCCAAGATGATTGGTACCTATTCGTCTGCCTCAAATCAAGAACAATAAAGTTAGCATGAATAACAACTTTACCAACTTTTATGAGGACATCCTCAATGATTCCTTCCAAATATGCCATGGATCCGTTTGCTAGCTGCAAAACCATAGTGGTCGATCTAGGATTTCCCAAGCCCAATGTGTCAAATAGAGATAGGGGTATCAAATTTATGCTCGCCCCTACGTCACTCAATGCATGGACCAATTTACTCCTAATTTGGATAGGGAGAGTAAACTTCCCCGAATCTCTTAATTTCTTGGGGATTTTTTGTGTAGAGATTACAACTGCTGGGTCACCAATGCATTTCTTAAGCAAGGAAATGTGAAACACTGGATGTACTGAAGCTAAGTCAGAAGGAAACTCAATCTCATAAGATACCTTTCCAAAATAGTTGAGGATTTGGTAAAGACCGACATATAGGGGACCAAGCTTCCCCTTCTTGCTAAACCTCTTCACTCCCTTCATAGGCGAGATTTTCAAATACATATAATCACCAATCTCGAACTCGAGATCTTTTCTTTGCACATCTGCATACGATTTCTATCGGCTCTAAGCTGTCTTAAGCCTTTCTCTGATCAACTGAACTTTTTCTAAGGCATCAAATACCAAGTTAGGCCCTACCACTGCGGCTTCACCCACCTCAAACAAACCAATGGGAGTTCTACATATCCTCCTATAAAGCACCTCAAACGGAGCCTTCTGAATGCTGGAATGATAACTATTATTATACGTGAACTCAATCAAAGCCAAGTGGTCATCCCAACTACCCTTAAAGTCAATGGCACACTGTAACGCCCCAAAATTGGGTCCCGAGATGTCACACGGTGCTTAGGGTCACAAGTGACCCCAAACTAACCCTTCTACTAGGATAACTCATAAGCAACTGAATAAAAATACAAATCCATACAAATCAGCAGAAATTAACTCTTTTCTGAATCTGATCGATACAAAAATGGAATTTTACAGGATTACAATTCTGCCTTTACAACCAAAATTGAAATAAAATACATCAACTTCTACTGACTGTCTATGAAGCCTCTACTAGTACTGACTGTAGGTAGCCGGGTCATGACTCCCGACTACCCCAACTCAATACGACTGAATAAAGAAAATACAACACTATAAACTCTGCATAACTAACCCAAGCCCTTAAATCAAAAGCACTCATCACCTGCTGACTGGATACCACGAACTGACTGGATCCGAAGGTGCAAGTATACCTTGTACCTACATTTCGAGAAAATATATCCCACATATGAATATGTGGGTCAGTACCATGGAAAGATACCGAGCATATGGGGGTGCAATGCATATATAAAATAATATCTTCATATCATCACCGTTTATAAAATTATGCATGCTGATATAGATGACTCACTTAGCTCGAATTAAATCATCAAAATCATGGATGAATAATACATGTAAAGTAAAACAAGTGAGTCATTACAATACGTTCTCAATTCACTTTCATCTCAATTTTGAATCATCAAAACAATCAAATCTCATGTCAATTCTCATTAGAATATATTTCTTAAATCTTTTAAGAATAATGACTTTCTCAAACTCAGCCTTTTAAGCAAATATGTTTTCATCTCAGATAGAAGAGTACACACACACACATTGGGAGATCCTATAACCGACATAAACCATGTGAGCTACATGGAGTCCAACGTACAACCCACATTGGGGAGAGCCATCCTATCTTTGCCATCGGAGTAGCACTTCCAGTATCAATTCAAAAACACTAGTGATCACTATATAAATCAGCCTCAGGCTCACATCCTACGGGGGCACGTAGTTCTAGGGAAGTAAGGTCACTTTATACCTCCCACTCGGTGCTAAAGATTACTACCGAACTTATCTCAGAAATTTAAATCAGCCTCAGGCTCACATTAAAGAAAATCCACAATAAACACTTCAACAATTTTCATCGGGTGCCAGTTTACTACCCTTTTATCATAATCAATAAAAAGCGTGGATTTCTTTCACGGCCGAGTTCGAAATAACTCATTCACGACCAAAAGGTCAAATCATTCAAAATATCTCAAATATTCAACATCAACGTGTTTATAACACACACTTTAAAAAAACACAATTTCCAATGGGGGATTCACGACCCAAATATCAAAATCATGATAGATATCGTTCAAGATTCATGCTTTAAATCACTACACATGTAAATTCATCTTTCAAAATCATAAACATCAAGATTTCATAATAATCATCATAAGATATGGGTTCATGCTTCAAATTCATAAAAATCAAATAAAAATCATGCCTTTGTAAAGAAAATTACTTTTGGGCACAAGAACGAAAGAGAGTTCTTGCCAAAAACCCCCACATACCTTGAATGATGAACTTTAGATCGATACTCATTTTTGGAATGTTAATCGTGCCTTTGAATGATGGTTCTTGGAGTTCTTGAACTAGGAACTTGGAATCTTGACTAAATTTGCAGAATTAATGGTGAACTTTGGAGGTTCTTGAAGTTGGATGTAGGAGCTTAGGGTTTTCTTTTTGAGGGAATTTGATGAAATATAACATATAATGCTTCTAATAGGCTTTAATATAGGGTTTGGACGGATTTTGGGTGAGGGGGAATGACCAAAACGCCCCTAAAAATCAAATAATTCTCGTATATGTCCTTTGGTGGACTGTTTTGATAGTCTGAAGTAGATCAACCATAATGTTTTACTCCGATATCGAAATTGGATGAAACTAATTTCATTAGAAAGAGAACTCTCATATCTTTCCGTTGATATATAGTATCTCACCCATTTCATTGTGTACGAGGAGTTATGATCGTTTGAAGTTGACCCAAAATTTGACTTTTGATAGGCTGAAGTAGATCGACCATAACATTTTGCTCTGATAGACAAATTGGATGAAACCAATTTCATCGGAAAGAGGACTCGCAGAGCTTTCTGTTTATATATAGTAGATAACCCTGATTATTATGTATAAGGAGTTATGATCGTTTAAAGTTGGAGAAAAAATAAGCCAGGCCTCAGTACTTTTTTTCCTGCACGTTTTACTGTTCACTACTATTCACGATTCAATCGGAATGTTCATAACTCGTCGTTCGGGTGTCCGTTTTGAATGATCCACATATCGTTGGAAAGATTATTCGATACTCTACGTAATGGTGGGTCATAATCTAAAACATCCCACATGAAAAATTTATAATTTATTCTAGAAGATAGAACCCAACACGTTTACGCACAAAATTTCAACGAAAAATTTCCCGGGGTATTACATCATCTCCCCCTTGGAAACATTCGTCCTCGAATGTCGATGAATAAGTATAGAATACCATGGAAATGAGGACAAAAGGCTGGGATAACAAAGTCAATACACTTACTTCACTCCAAACTTTAGAATACTTTATAGAACATGCGATTCATAATGAGAATGGTCACATGGTTGGATCTTAAACAAAGGAGACTGATTTTAAGGAATCGATATCTTTGGTTTATTCAGATACTAGGTATCAAAGGTATCGAAGGGGATATCATCAAAAGAAGGACCACTTGTTCCCAAATGAAACGTCCCTCAACACTCCCTTCAAAAGATTCAAATGACATTGTTCGGGGAAAAATTGAACCATAATTTGATACAATCCTATCGTATGGGAACAAGGACCCATATGGCATAAATTAAGATAGGAATTTCTAGGTCTTGGGAAACATAACTCCTTGCTTCCAAACTTAGCAACACTTCCCAACTACTCCCTCGACTATGTTCAAGCCTAACTCCAAGTACTCATGCGATACGCCACATAACACTATAATATTAATCTATATCATGAACCTCAATACACACTGAGCCTCACAACTCCTCACTTCAAACATAACTCTTATTGCTACTCCAACAACCACATACAATATTATACTAGGGATCCGCTAACTTGCGGTGCATTCTTTTAGATATACAACCATAACATTCAAGCCTATACTCATAACCACATACGCACTTCGCACATGCACCTCTAAACGAACACTCATAAAGCATCTTCCTCTCTTTCTCTAAGATTCCATCAACCACATCATCCATCGTCTAACTAGTATTTATCCATCTAACAATCCCATGGCACGACTCACTACACCACATACACTAATCCTCGAAATTAAAGAAGCCCCATAATATCTTGGGTGAACTTTCTCATCATAATATAATATTAAACTTAATTACAAGTCAACTACACTTAAACTCTTGTGTACACTGTTCAAGCCTATTAGGTCACTTCCGACAACTAATACCATTAATTCGAAAACCGTCACATTCGGCTTCATGATCACCAATCGTTCAAACTTAAGGTCTCACACTTCACATAATTTACAACTCCATCTCACGCATAACTCCCACGTGAAGATTATAAACCAAGACATCCATGAACCTAGCCCACTTAAACTTCATAACAATAATAATTGGTCCTAATCATATAGTCTATCTTATTCACAATCCATTAACACATCCTTCTTTCACCCGTCACTACTATCTATCCTTCATACACAACTTAACATAGTTCATAGCTCTCTACGTCTTAACTTAACTTCCTCTTGCAATCTGGAGAGCACCTAGATTAACAACACTTACCCACCTAGTACTTTCATCACTAACTTATACTCTCTGTCATACAAATACCGTCAACACCCATTTCATACCTCGAACAAACTATATCACTTCCTATTAACCCAATTTCATGCAAAAAGATCCCTATACTTATGCTCAACAAATCACACTTACGATCCTTCTTACTACTACACCTCCACATCCCATATTTTCAGCCAGCACAAGGAACAAGATGAACTACAAGTTGCTAGTGGATCGAAATAGGCCTCACACGGCTTCACTAGACTTTGGTTTTGTGTTTTAATCAAGAAAGTTATATGAATAACAAAGTAACTATGCTAGTGAATCGAAATAGGCCCCACACGGCTTCACTAGACTTTGGTTTGTATTTTGAACAAGAAAATGAGATGAATAACAAAGAAGCTATGCTAGTGAATCGAAAGAGCCCCACACGGCTTCACTAGACTTTGATTTTTCACAAACATAATGATAAAAAGATTACATAATACAAGAGATAGAAACTTGACACACAACATTCAACAATGTAAGAATACACCTTACTCTGTCTTAATTAAATAACTCATAAGAATAAGGGCATAACTTTCAACTTAAGGAACTTAACATAGTAGAGAGCTCCTCTCAAGCCCTTTGTGTAAATTTTAAATTTTTTTTTAGAAAATATTGAAGCATTACCTGGGGAAGGATTGGAGCTTGCGAATCATGTTATCCCAAAAATAATACATAGAGGGAGAAGTATAGATTAACATTGTAGATTTTGAGGAGGAATCTGAAAGCACATCTAACCTAGGCTTAGTTCACGACTTTTATGAACATGAATAAAGTACTTCAATCTTTGGAACTCAAAAACACTGACATGATACTTTCTAGATCTCTTACAATTTCATAACTATCTACGGAGAATTAAGCTAAACTATTTCTGATACCTTGAAAATGAGGCAGAGTTGGCCAGAATAGAGTAAGATGAAAATCTATATAAGCTTCTTGGAGAACCTTTTTATAGCACGATCTTAGACTTGAAAGAAGGGAAATATTTCCAAAATGCCCTGTAGCTTCTCGAAGAAAAGTACAGACGTCTCCATACAATTCCGCAAAAATCTACTAGATACGACTTCATAGACACCCTAGGAAACTTGAACTCTGTGCTCTGATACCAAGTTTGTTACGCCCCAAAATCGGGTCCCGAGACGTCACACGATGCTTAGGGTCACAAGTGACCCCAAGCTAACCCTTCTACTGGCATAACTCATAAGCAACTGAATAAAAATACAAATCCATACAAATCAGCACAAATTAACTCTTTTCTGAATCTGATCGATACAAAAATGGAATTTTACAAGATTACAATTCTGTCTTTAGAACCAAAATAGAAACAAAATATATCAACTTGTACTGACTGTCTATAAAGCCTCTACTAGTACTGACTATAGGTAGCCAGGTCATGACTCCCGACTACCCCAACCCAATACGACTGAATAAAGAAAATACAACACTATAAACTCTGCATAACTAACCGAAGCCCTTGAATCAAAAGGACTCATCACCTGCTGACTGGATACCACGAACTGACTGGATCCGAAGGTGCAACTATACCTTGTACCTACATTCCGAGAAAATGTAGCCCACATACGAATATGTGGGTTAGTACCATGGAAAGATACCAAGCATATGGGGGTGCAATGCATATATAAAATAATATCTTACTATCATCACAGTTTATAAAATTATGCATGCTGATATAGATGACTTACTTAGCTCGAATTAAATCATCAAAATCATGAATGAATAATACATGTAAAGTAAAACAAGTGAGTCATTACAATACATTTTCAATTCACTTTCATCTCAATTTCGAATCATCAAAACAATCAAATCTCATGTCAATTATCATTAGAATATATTCCTTAAATCTTTTAAGAATAATGACTTTCTCAAAATCAGCCTTTTAAGCAAATATGTTTTCATTTCAGATAGAAGAGTACACACACACACATTGGGAGATCCTATAACCGACATAAACCATGTGAGATACATGAAGTCCAACGTACAACCCATGTTGGGAAGAGTCATCCTATCCTTGCCATCAGAGTAGGACTTCCAGTATCAATTCAAAAACACTAGTGATCACTATATAAATTAGCCTCAGGCTCATATCCTACGGGGGCACATAGTTCTAGGGAAGTAAGGTCACTTTATACCTCCCACTCGGTGCTAAGGATTACTCCCGAACTTAGCTCAGAAATTTAAATCAGCCTCAGGCTCACATTAAAGAAAATCCACAATAAACACTTCAACAATTTTCATCGGGAGCCAATTTGCTACCCCTTTATCATAATCAATAAAAACGTGGATTTCTTTCACAGTCGAGTTCGAAATAACTCATTCACGACCAAAAGGTCAAATCATTCAAAATATCTCAAATATTCAACATCAACGTGTTTATAACACACACTTTAAAAAACACAATTTCCAATGGGTGATTCACGACCCAAATATCAAAATCATGATAGATATCGTTCAAGATTCATGCTTTATATCACCACACATGTAAATTCATCTTTCAAAATCATAAACATCAAGATTTCATAATAATCATCATAAAATATGGGTTCATGGTTTAAATTCATAAAAATCAAATAAAAACTATGCCTTTGTAAGGAAAATTACTTTTGGGTACAAGAACGAAAGAGAGTTCTTGTTGAAAAACCCCACATACCTTGAATGATGAACTTTAGATCGATACTCATTTTTGGGATGTTAATTGTGCCTTTGAATGATGGTTCTTGGAGTTCTTGAACTAGGAACTTGGAATCTTGAATAAATTTGCAGAATTAATGGTGAACTTTGGAGGTTCTTGAAGTTGGATGTAGGAGCTTAGGGTTTTCTTTTTGAGGGAATTTGATGAAATATAACATATAATGCTTCTAATAGGCTTTAATATAGGGTTTGGAAGGATTTTGGGTGAGGGGGAATGACCAAAACGTCCCTAAAAATCAAATAATTCTCGCATCTGTCCTTTGGTGGACTGTTTTGATAGTCTAAAGTAGATCAACCATAATGTTTTACTCCGATATCCAAATTGGATGAAACCAATTTCATTAGAAAGAGGACTCTCATATATTTCCATTGATATATAGTATATCACCCAGATCATTGTGTACGAGGAGTTATGATCGTTTGAAGTTGATCCAAAAATTCACTTTTGATAGGCTGAAGTAGATCAACCATAACCTTTTGCTCAGTTAGACAAATTGGATGAAACCAATTTCATCGGAAAGAGGACTCACAGAGATTTCCATTGATGTATAGTAGATCATCTAGATCATTATGTACATGGAGTTAGGATCTTTTAAATTTAGAGTAAAAATACGCCAGGCCTCAGTACTTTTTTTCCTGCACGTTTTACTGTTCACTACTATTCACGGTTTGATCGGAATGTTTATAACTCGTCGCTCGGGTGTCCGTTTTGGATGATCCACATATCATTGGAAAGCTTATTCGATACTCTACATAATGGTTGGTCATAATCTAAGACATTCCACATGAAAAATTTATAATTCATTCTAGAAGATAGAACCCAACACGTTTACGCACAAAATTTCAACAAAAAATTTCCCGGGGTGTTACACACACACTCTTAACATATCTTCTAAAGTCTGAATGGTTGTTTCTGCTATACCATCTGTTTAAGGGTTGAAGGCTATGCTAAGGTGAACTTGGGTACCAAGAACCTTTTGGAAGGCTTTCCAGAAAAGAGAGGTGAATTACGTACCTCTATCTGTGATGATGGACAATGGAACTCCGTGCAATCTGACCAATTCTTTAACATAGAGATTGGCGTAATCCTTAGCTGAATAAGAGGTATGAACTTGTAAGAAGTGAGCTGATTTGGTCATCCTATCCACAATGACCCAAATCGAATCATGCTGACGACGAGTACGGGGCAAGCCCATCACAAAATCCATGTTCACCTCCTCCTACTTCCAAGTGGGAATACTAAACTCCTGCATAGCTTGACTAGGCTTTTGATGCTCGATCTTAACCTACTGACATGTTGAGCACTTAGCTACAAAATCTATAATATCTATCCTCATCCTACTCCACCAATAGACTTCCTGCAAATCACAGTACATCTTAGTGTCCCCTGGGTGAATTGAGTAGTGCGTACCATGCACTTCTGCAAGAATACTTTATCTCACTCCATCTACACATGGCACACATAGTCTACCCTAGTAACGTAACACACCATCTACCCCTTGGGAGAAAACCTCTAGTTTTTAAGCTTTGACTGACTCTTTTAGTTTAACTAAAATGGGATCCCTGTCCTACTTTTCTTTTACTTTGGAAACCAAAGATGATTTTGAACTATTCTGCACCCATACGCTACCCTCTGCTGAATTGACTAAGCGGACACCTAGTCAGGTAAGCTGGTGAATTTCTTGAACTAACTTCTTCTTACCATCCTCCACGTGAGCAACACTACCCATAGACATCTTACTGAGAGAATCAACCACTACATTGGCCTTGCCCAAATGATATAGAACACTCATGTCATAGTCTTTCAATAACTCTAACCACCTTCTCTGATGCAGGTTCAGGTCTTTCTGAGAAAATACATACTGCAGGATTTTATGGTTCGTGAACACATCAACATACACCCATACAAATAATGCCTCCAAATATTTAAGGCAAACACTACAACTGCTAACTCAAGATCATAAGTGGGGTAATTATTTTCATGGGGCTTAAGATATCTAAATGCATAGGCTATGACCTTACCTCTCTGTATTAAAATACACCTCAAACCAACTCTGGAAGCATCACAATATACCATAAACCTGTCTGAACCATCTGGTAAAGTCAAAACTGGGGCTTTAGTGAGTCGAATCTTCAACTCCTAAAAACTTTTCTCACAAGAATCTGACCACTAGAACTAAATTTTCTTCTGAGTCAATCTGGACATAAGGGATGCAATAAATGAAAACTCTTCCATAAACCATAGGTAATAGCTAGCCAAACCCAAAAAACTCCTGATATCTAATGAAAAGATATGTCTAGGCCAGTTTCTCTCTGCTTTGGTCTTTTGAGGGTCAACTCTAATGCCATCACCGTAAACTATATGACCAAGAAAAGCTACTGATCTTAGACATAATTTATATTTACTGAATTTAGCGAATAACTGATGGGATTTGAGGGTCCGTAACACTATTCTGAGATGGTCTACATGATCATGTTCACTGCAGGAGTAGACAAGAATGTCATCAATGAAGACTATGATGAACATGTATAAGTATTGCTTGAACACATGGTTCATTAGGTTTATGAATGCTTATGGGGCATTGGTAAGACCAAATGACATGACTAGGAATTCAAAGTGACCATACCAAGTTCTGAAAGCTGTTTTTGGAATGTCACTTTCTCTGACTCTGAGCTGATGATAGCCTGAACTGAGGTCTATCTTAGAAAAGTAACTGGCACCCTGAAGTTGGTCAAACAAGTCATTGATTTTGGGAAGTGAATACTTGTTCTTGATCGTGACTTTGTTCAACTGATAGTAGTCAATACACATTCTGAGAGAACTGTCTTTCTTATGCATAAATAAAACTGGTGCACCCCAAGGGGATATGCTGGATCTGATGAATCCCTTATCTAGGAGATCCTTCAATTGTTCTTTTAACTCTTTGAGTTCTGCTGGTTTATTCTATAAGGTGGGATAAAGATAGGCTGAGTATCAGTAAGGAGGTCTATTACAAAGTCAATTTTCCTCTCGGGAGGAATTCCGAGAAGATCTTCGAGAAACACATCTAGAAATTCACATGCTACTGGAACTGACTCAAGATAAGGAGTATCGAAAATAGAATCCTTAACTCGAACAAGATGGTAGACACGCCCCTTGGATATCATTTTCTCCACCCTTAGTTAGGAAACAAGCTGACCCCTAAGTGCTGAAGTACTGCCCCTCCATTCTAGGATAGGTTCATCTGAAAAATGAAAATAGATCATTTTATTTATGCATTCAATAGAAGCATAGCATGAGTGGAGCCAATCCATGCCGAGAATGATATCAAAGTCTGTTATCTCTAACTCTACTAAGTTTGCTGAAGTAACTTTCTGAGATACCATAACTAAATAGTTCCTGTATACCCATCGAACTATGATAGATTTACCCACTGGGGTAGAGTCTGAGAAAGTCTCTGCTAGGATTTTGAGACTGAATCCGAAGTCAATAACTATATAAGGAATTACAAAGGACAAAGAAGCTCCTGGATCTAGCAAAGCATAAACATATAAATTATAAACTTATAACATACTAGTGACCACATCAGGAGAACTTTCCTGATCCTATCAGAACTGAAGTGCATAGAGTCTGTTTAGGCGTTGCCCACTGGTGGCACTGGAAGCGGCACCCTGCTAATTCAGGAGACCAGACTGAGCTGGGGGATGATTATGCTGACTCTGTGAACCCACCTGAGGAAATTCTCTAACCCTATGGCCTAGCTTACCACATCTGAAACATACATCACTTTTAGCTCGACAGACACCTTGATGGTTTCTGCCATACTTCTAGCCAAAAGGATTTATTCGGGGACTACTAACACTACCCTAGGGTTTAGGGCCTGGTGACCTATCTTTATTGCCGTCTCTTAATTTCGGCACTGGAGCACTAGTTGAGGATGGAGCTGGAATTAAAGATTTTGAGTGGAACAGAGAATGATTACCACCCTCTAACTTAGGTTGAGTAAAGTTGAAGCTACCTATTCTAGCTCTTTTGTTCTCCCTCTCTATCTCCTTTGTCTTAGCCTCTCCTATCTGCTGAGCATAGACCATAAACCTGGATATGTCCATCTCCTCAATTAGCATTGTGGTCCTATAATCCTTGACCACACTGCTAGACACACCCGACACGACCTTACTCATCTTAGATTTGCTATGTGCTACCATCTGAGGGGCATATGTAGCTAACTAAGTAAACTTGAGAAAATACTCTATCACTGTCATGTTGCCCTATTTCAAATTAATAAACTCCAAAACCTTACCTCCCTTCAACTCTAGTGGGATGAAGCTATCAAGGAAAGTAGTAAAAAACTCCTCCCATTCTATGGGCCTTATATCTGCGCCCTTATCTGCCTTCCATTGCTTAAACCATGTATGAGCCACATCCTGCAATTGATATGCAACTAATTCAACACTCTCACTGAAAGTCACCCCTATGATATCTGTGACTTTCTGCACCATGTCAAGGAATTCTTATGGGTCTTCCTCAGGCTTAGATCCTGTAAATGATGGAGGATTCATTCGGGTGAAGTCCCAAATTCTAGCTTCAGTAGTATTGGCCACTGGGTTGGCCTGAACGATAGCTGGGAATTCATTCTGGGATGACATAGAATGATCTAGAGTGGTGGAAGATGCTCTGAATTTTGTGTGGGAGACATGCTCATCCAGGGGATCTGCCTGAATATGTGGAGGTGCTAGCTAATCTCCAGTTCTTCTTTCATTTGTTCTTTTGGGAGGCATATTTTGTAAATGAAAGGGAAAAACTAGATTAGGCTGAGAGTTTGACTTGAGTTCATGTTTACTCGCACGATATGAACACTGAAACATGGTAAACTTTTCCTAAAAATGCCTCATAGCCTCTTGTCTATAAGTGTAGGGCGCTATATACCCATCCATAAGACTCTACTAGATGCGGCTTTCAGACTCCCTGAGACTTTGTTGATCCTTAGGCTCTGACACCAAGTTTTTAATGCCTTGAGTCTGCACCCTGGAAGCTACACGGTGCTTATGACCTCGAAAGGACACAAGCTAACCCATGACTAGTACCTGCTGTGAACACTGAATACTAATACTGAAATAAATATGGAAGTTAGGTTAAAATTGCTGTAAGGTTCATAATTGAGAAACAAATATTGAATACTAATAAATAAATACTGAAAATCAAATATCTGTCTGAAATATTCTAGTCTAAATGCCTCTAACTGTCTGAATATGGAGTTGATAGGAAAAGTCCCCAACTAACTCTAGCTACTGAATATACTAAACTACTGGAATGATAACTCTATCCTTGAACTATGAGGACTCACTACTAAATTTGCTACTGATAGGTTGGGCTGCTTAGTATAGTCAGGAGGCAGTGCATCTGAAACTTTGATATAAGACATCATAACACAAAAAAAGAGTATGCGTCAATACTTTGAATGTACCGGTATGCTAAGTAAGGTAGGCTGATGTGTAAGGGTTCATATGCATGAATAATAACTGGTAGAGTAACATGAATATAACTGAGTAAGAGTATATATATATATATTTAAAACTGCTATAATTACTGATTATGCAATGCTGTGTGTAAATCTACTTTACTATAACTAAGATCATTGATAACTGAATTACTGATAACTGGGTGACTGTTTCTAACAGTCCTGATTCTGTGGAACTGAACTTAGTTCTGTACTGAGCTGGGTGACTGTGGCTGATAGTCCTGATTCTGAAAATTGAACTAAGGATTTATATTGAGTCTGAAACAAAAGCTGTAACTGGGAGTGTTCATCTAACCGACATACCCCGATTATAAACTAAGTTGGGGTCCAACCTGTGACCCTAGTTGGAAAGGTGTTAGCACCTTTCCAAGGGATACTAAAAATGGCTGTAAGTTAATCCTATTTGGTAGAAAGACATATTGTCAACCCTCTCTGGCAGGAAAACTCATATGAGATGTATCGACCCTTATCTAGCAGGAAGATATCTCAACCTACACTGGCTATATAGTTCTGTAATGCAGGGATTGCTACTAAGGGTCAAACCTCTTACTGACAGGAATGCCCCCATCCCTGGGTTTGCTCAGTACTAATTCCTACTCCCAACTGAATAGATAATGAACTGATTTCTAGACTGTTCTAGGCTTGAGTGAACTGTTACTGATCGTGCTAACTGAATGAACTGGACTGAGTTCACTATATTCTGTTAACTGACTGAATACATTGAGTTCTGTAACTGGCTGAGTACTACTATATGCGACATCACTGAGACTATTCTGAAGCTACTGTAATTCTAGGTAAACAACTAGATTTTTGGTATTGAATACCCCCAGGACTCGATAACATTGAAAGTAAAACATGGCATGGTCATAATAACATAAAAATAATAGCTTGTTAACAATGCTTTCATTTAGACATTTTGTCAAACACTTGAGAGGCATGAATTATGGACATAATACTGATCAACATGCAAGCATCATGATCACAATCCCAACTCACAATTTCAAGGGCTTTTAACATAAATCAACATAACCCTGCAGACATGCTAATTACTTCACATGAAACTTGTTATAAATTATGGATTAAAACTCAAATAATATCATAATCATGAATACAATCAAAATTCAACATAAAATTCATGAAAGCAATCAACTTTTAGTTTTATAAGAGGTTCTTGGACTCCAAAGATGGAAGAAAATCCTTGGATAAACACCTAACATACCTTGATTGTTAATTCTCTGAAAGTTGTGGTGAATTTCTTGGGACTTGAATCTTGAATTTGATGGGTTAGGGTTTGTTCTTAAGAGGATTTGCGAATAATAAGTGAATTTCGCCTTTAGAAAGGCTTAATCTCATGTTTTGGTGCTGATATAAGGTGGGAAAATGACCCAATTACCCCCCTCCCTGGACGTGGCTTTTAATTACTCAAAAGCATGGCCAGCAATGCACAGACTGATATGTCTCATCGACGGTATCAATGAGATGAACGACGCGCCGCATTGAGTTTGCGTTGGCTCATTGGAATTTGAACTGAGTGCTAGGTAAAATATCCATCGATGCGATGGGCGATGCGATGCGTGGAGATCGCATCGACTCTTTGTTTTGATCACCCAAACACACTTCAAACGAGGTTAAAAAAATCTAAAACTCACCCGGAGTGACCTATTGACACACCTGATCATGATTCAATCCAAGGATCGATATTTTAAGGTAATAAGGGTCGTAAAATAAGATCGTCAACTTATGAAGGCTAAAATAATTCTAAGTATAAACACTCAGCTAAAATTTCTAAGTCTGGGACCTCTTTTCATGCCCTAAAGGACTAAGTGAAGCTAGGATTCTGCAGTGCCTTACAACAGTCTGAGACATAAGAGACCAAAACATGAAATGTAGACTTACAAAGTATGGAAGCTCACCACATAAATGACAACTCATGAACCGATCACAGATCCTAATCACTGAGCTGGAGGTGTAAAAGTATGGCGTGGGGATACAACATCCAAGGACGGTTAGCAGGGTAAACATTAGCATGTAATTTAGGGATAAAGATAACATAATGTCATGATCAATATTTTAAAATCATTCAAATCCAATACACACACACAAACATATATTTATGTATGTATGTATGTATATATATATCACATACAGAGATAGGGAAAAAGGCTTAACATCCGCTTTAAAACTTTAGCCTGGATTATGTAGCTCAATCGTCATAACATACAAAGACACCTATGGGCTATATGGGCCCAACTCTCGCCCAGCTAGTAGGGCCCCAGTACATGTGACTGTACAAACCCAAGGGTATACATATGCACTATGTGGGACTCGAACCTCCTGGCATATCAAGGTGACACGAGCACTAAATCATGTAATAAGATATGGGGGAATCAAACCTCCCAATCATATAATGATAAAAATAAGGAGGACTCAAACCTCTCAGTCATATAGACCCTCACGTCGGGAACCACAATTTCTAGTATAGGTTTCACGAGAACACCACTTTCATGACTCATCTACACAACCCTCAATAAATTCCAATTAATAATATTTATCACACATTCTTATTCGTTGAACCATGCTTTACATTATTGGTATCGTTATACTAACTACACTTGTAAGGTAACAACAACATGCAAAAATAGTTATACCACTTGGGGGAATTTACAACCCCTTTGGTTCAATTATGTAGTGGCTTGCAAAAACACAAAACCTATAAGGTTTAATTTAAAATCATAATGCAATATTTCAAGGATAATTCAATTCCCATATTTCTTAGAATTGAAACCAATTTCACAATATAGGGTTGATTTCATAGCCACTTCAAAAGTCAAAAGCTTGGGGAAAATTACAATACCCTAGTTCATTCACCAGACCCATGCACCCAGAAGTTCAAAACCATAATTAAAGCATTATTAATCATATGTAAACTATGAGAAACATTGTTTAATCCATAAACAATCAAAACCACCAACCCTTGTTCCAAATCCAACATAAATATCTCATGAACAATACTTTAAAACATATGCTTTTAACAAATTAACAATGAAGGAAGAGTAACATGCCTGAAATACCTTGTTTCACGGAAAGAATTCAACCCTTTAGCCCTTGATGACTTGCTTCTTGGAACCCTTATGTATGGCTACTTGAGAGAATTTAAGAGAGATTTGGAAGTGTTTGAGTACATTAAGGATGAAATATAACCCCCTTAAGTGCTTTACATATGGGGTTTTTTAATTGGGCAAGGAGGGAATAGTCCAAAGTGCCCTTAAATTAAAAGCTGAAATTTAGTCGTCAATGACTATGGGTCACCATACGACTCGCATAGGCTCAGGAAAGAAACTCAAGAACCATTCAATGGGCACCTTACGACTAGGGTTACATGACCCGTCAAGATACCTAACGACTCATAGAATGAGTCGTAGTCAAGATAGTGAGGATAAGATTTCAAAATATTTTAGGATCATTCGTCCTCGAATGATAGGACAAGACACTTATTAGCACGATTTTACTTTACACACAATCACACTTACCTTTAATAAAGACAGAAAACAAAGATGTCAAGGAATACACATACCTCAAGCATGATTATACGGAACGGGGACTAAGAATGGATAGATGAAATTCATGTCCTCCTCGGTTTCCCAAGTATCTTCTTCAACCTTTTGGTTCTTCCAAAGAACTTTTACCGAAGCCACATCATTAGTCCACAATCGATAGACTTGCCGATCTAAAATCTCATTCGGGATATCCTCGTAGGACAAGGAATCCAAAATGCCCACCTCCTCTAAAGGAATAACAATTGAAGGATCACCCACGCACTTTCTCAATATTAAAACATGAAATACTGAATGAATGGAGATCAAACTAGAAGGCAACTCTAATTCATAAGCAACATTACCAACCCTCTTCACAACCAAGTACGGACAGAAATAACAGGGACTGAGCTTCCCCATCTTGCCAAACAACATCACTCTCTTCATGGGAGACATCTTTAGGAAAATCCAATCACCAACACTAAACTCCAACTCCCGTTTCCTCACATCCGCATAGGACTTTTGGTCACTTTGGATGACCTTAAGTCTATCCCAAATCACCTTTACCTTCTCCATGGCTTCATAAACCAAATCAGGGGAAAATAACTTATTCTCACCAACCTCAAACCACCCATTAGGAGACCTACACGTCCTACTAAATAAGGCCTCAAACAGAGCTATACCAATGCTAGAATGATAATTGTTGTTGTAAGTAAATTCTATGAGAGGCAAGTATTCTACCCAACTACCACCATAATCAAACACACAATCCGTAAACATATCTTCCAAGACATAAATAGTCTTTTTTACTTGCCCATTCATCTATGGGTGAAAAGAGATACTAAAGGATACCTTAGTCCCCATCGCTGGAACGATCTCCAAAAGTGAGATGAGAACTGGGTACCCCAATCACATATGATGGAAACTAGAGTACCATGCAACTTTACAATCTCTTCGATGAATATTTGGGCATAATCCACAGAAGAAAAATTAGTCATCACGGGCTAGAAATGAGCAAACTTAGTCATTCTATTCACGATGACCCAAATCAAATCAAAATACTAGTGAGACTGCAAAAGACCCGTAGTAAAATCTATATTAATTATCTCTCATTTCCACATCGATAGTTCAATATCTTGAGTCAACCCACCGGACCTTAATTGCTCCACCTTCACTTGCTGACATACCAAGCACTTAGCCATAAAATTTTCCACATCATTCTTAGTATTGTTTCACTAATAGATCACCTTAATATCATGATATATCTTCATCGAACCAGGATGAATAGTATAATACAACTCATGAGGTTCGGCCAAAATTCTTCTTCGCAACCCATCAATATCGAGAACACATAATCTACCTTGGTACCTCAAGATACCATCTATACCAACCTTAAAAATCATCACTTTTTGCCTGCCTACATCATTCTTGATTTGCATCAAAATAGGATCCAACAATTATTTCTCTTTCACTTCAGAACCAAGAGATAACCTTGCCACCTCTCGAACAATCACACTACCATCCTTAAAATCCAAGAGACAAACTCTGAGATTAGCCAAATGGTGAATATCCTTCACCAAATCCCACTTCTTTTCATCCACATGAGACAAGATTTCCATGGACAACCTGCTAAGAGAATCAACAACTTCATTAGATTTACTTGGATGATAGTGAAGACTTATGTCATAGTCCTTGAGCAAACTCAAGCCACCTCTTTTATTGAAATTTAGCTCCTTTGAGTGAACACATAGTGCAGGATATTATGATAAGAATATATAAAAACATGGACCCCATACAAATAATACTGCCATATCTTTAGTGCAAACACCACGACCAACAATTCCAAATCATGGGTCAGATAATTTTTCTTATGAACTTTCAACAGTCTAGAAACATATGCAACCACTGTCCATGTTGTATTAACACATAACCTAGCCCTACCCAATACGCATCATAATAGACAAAAAGACATCAATGCCCTCAGGCAAAGTTAAGACCCGAGCTGAAGTTAATTTACCCTTCAGCTTCTCAAAACTACCCTCGCAAGAATCAAACCATAAGAATTTCACCTTCTTCTAAGTCAACTTAGTCAATGGGGAAGTAATTGAAGAGAATGAGGGAAGAATGTGATATACTTTTAGGGGGTTTTGAGTCGTAAATACCCTATCTCATTTGATTATTCTTGGGTACTTGAGGAATGAGGAAATAATGTGATATACTAAGATGAGCCAAGAAAGGTGTATGTGAGGTTTTCAAATCATGTGTGTAAGAGATAAGATATATGCTTGATGACAAAGCTAAATAGCCTAGCCCATAGAACTTAAAGAGAAATTAGAAAAATAAAGGACTAATAAGAGCTTAAAGTTAGAAAATCTCTTGAGAAAGCAAGAAAATAAAGACAAAAAAATGGTGGATTGGATTTATTTGGTAAATGCTAAGATAAAGGTTAAGAGAAGTAAGGTATATGATTTAAAGGTGAATAAGATGGATAATTTTAAAATTTTAGGGTAGAAGGGGATGAGCTATTACGTTGAAGGAGGTCTTTTAGTCATTTGATCCATATATTCCTTCCTACACCTTAACATTTATCTGGACCCGCAAGACCTTACTGATTCCAAGCTAGGTAAGTCTACATTAGTGGTGAAAAACACAAAGGACAAGCCTATGGTTCTACTAGTTGTACTTGAATTTATTTGCGAGAGTGAGTGTGAATTCTTTTATTATTAGAGATCTTTTAAGAATTAAAATATTTTGTGTGTGTGGAGCTAACTTTTGCATGTGTGTGACATCGATACTTTGGGGCAGAGGGTGATATTTTACTCTCAATTTTGGTAAATAGGTGAGGTAAGTTTCATTGTGAAGATTGAGATGATGTTTGAAGATTTTGTGTCACCTCTTGAGATTCTTTGTGATATGAAAGGTTCATTTGCTACAAACTTTCATCCTTGCTTCATAGATATTGCTGATTGAAAATATTTGCTTTACTTTTTGCTATGACGTGTTAGAGAAATTTTTGTAGAGATTTGTTAGCCTAGATCTTTAGTATGGCTTTATTTTGGGTGATTTTAAGTCGTAAATATCCTATCTCACTGGATTATTCTTGGTTTCTTGAGGACAATGAGGGAAGAATTTGATATGCTAAGATAAGACAAGAAAGGTGTATGTAAGGTTGTCAAATCATGTGCGTAAGAGACAAGAAATATGCTTGAAGATAAAGTTGAATATCCTAGCCCATAAAACTTAAAGAGAAATTAGAAAAATAAGGGGCTAAGAATAGCTTAAAGTTAGAAGATCTCCTGAGAAATCAAGAAAGTGAAGCCAAAAAATGGTGGATTGGATTTATTTGGTAAATGCTAAGCTAAAGATTAAGGGAATCAATGGATACGATTTAAAGGTGAATATGGTGGATAATTTGAAAATTTCAGGGTAGAAGGGGATGAGCTGTTGCATTTAAGGAGATTTTTAGTCACTTGATCCATATATTTCTTCCTACACCTTAAACATTCACCTGGACCCACAATACCTTGGTAATTTCAAACTAGGTGAGTCTATATTAGTGACGAAAAACACAAAGGGAAAGCCTATGGTTCTACTAGTTGTACTTGAATTTATTTATGAGAGTGAGCGTGAATTCTTTTATTATTTGAGCTCCTTTACAAATTGAATTATTTTGTGTGTATGGATCTAACTTTTACATGTGTGCGACATTGATACTTTGGGGTAGAGGGTGATGTTTTACTCCCGATTTTGGTAAATGGGAGAGGTAAGGTGCATTGTGAAGATTGAGATGATCTTTGAAGATTTTGGGTCACCTTTTGAGATTATTTGTGATTTGAAAGGTTCATTAGATACAAACATGCATCCTTTCTTAAAAATATGTCTTATTTAAAATTTTAGGTTTACTTATTGCTATGACGTGTTTGAGAAGTCTTTGTAGAGTTTTGTTAGCCTAGATCTTTAGTATAGCTTTATTTTGGGTGGTTTTGAGTCGTAAATATTCTATATCATTGGGTTATTCTTTAGTACTTGAGGACAATGAAGGAAAATATGATATGCTAAGATGAGCCAAGAAAGGTGTATGTAAGGTTGTCAAATCATGTGCATAAGAGATGAGATATTCTTGATGATAAAGTTGAATAGCCTAGCTCATAGAACTTAAAGAGAAATTAGAAAAATGAGGGTCTAAGAAGATCTTAAAGATAGAAAATCTCTTGAGAAAGCAAGAAAGTGATGAAAGAAAATGGTGGATTGATTTATTTGGTAAATGCTAAGCTAAAGGATAAGAGAAGTAAGGGATACGATTTAAAGGTGAATAAGGTGGATAATTTGAGAATCTTACGGTAAAAGGGTATGAGCTTTTGCATTGAAGAAGGTCTTTTAGTCACTTTATCCATATATTCCTTCCTGCACCTTAAACCTTCACCTGGACCTCCAAGACCTTGGTGATTCCAAACTAGGCAAGTCTACATTAGTGGAGAAAAACACAAAGGGCAAGCGTATGGTTCTACTCGTTGTACTTGAATTTATTTGCTAGAGTGAGTCTGAATTCTTTTATTATTTGAGCACCTTTACGAATTGAAATATTTTATGTATATGGAGCTAACTCTTGCATGTGATCAACATCGATACTTTAGGGCAGAAGGTGATGTTTTACTCTTGATTTGGGTAAATGGGAGAGGTAAGTTGCATTATGAAAATTGAGATGACCTTTGAAGATTTTGTGTCACCTCTTGAGATGCGTTGTTATTTGAAAGGTTCATTGGATACAAACTTACATCCTTGCTTCATAGATATGGCTTATTGATAATTGTAGGTTTACTTATTGTTATGACATGCTTGAGAAGTCTTTGTAGAGATTTGTTATTCTAGATCTTTATCATAGATTTCTTTTGGGTGGGTTTGCATTGTAAATACCCTATTTCATTAGATTATTCTTTGGTGCTTGAGAATAAGTAATAGTTCAAGTTTGGGGGGTTGATAAGTCGTCAATTTGACGACTTGGTAGCACCTTTTAAGTTTAAATTATTATGCTTTTCCATTTATTTAGTGTTAATCTCATGTATAATGCTCAATTGTGCAAGTAACGATTGAAAATGAAGATGAGAAATCTATTCAAGTCAATGGGAGGTCAAAGATAAAATAAAAAAGCCCTAAAGATCACATGGATGTGTCGGGAGGTCACCTGCCAAACGGGTGGCCAAAAGAGCCAAAATAGCCCCATCTGCGCCCAAGGTGTGCCCCATTTTTTCCCAATCTACTCTAGGTCTACTCTAGACTTGCTCAAGTAGATCAAGATTGTAGTGGCATTTTTGTAAATTTAAGCAAACGGGAATTTAGGGCTAAACTAGGTTTTTTTTAGCTTATTTCCACCATTATGAGCATTATTGTACTACTCTTGATCTAAGAACACATTAGAGTACCTCTCAAGTGAAGAATTAGTGTTTTCTATTGAAGAAATATTAAAATTAAAGCTTGGATTTTGCATTCTCTTTATTTTCTATGGATCTATTTGATGGTAATTTTGGTATATCTCTACTTTCTCTCTCTATGAGTAGCTAATTCTTCTTTTTGGGGTTATGCTTGAATAGGTTGTGATTAGTGCATGAGTTTTGTTTATTTGTCTTTCTAATGTAACACCCCGCACTTTTGAACTAGAAATCAAACTGTTGTTCCTACGTGTGTAAGATCTAATAGAAATTATTTCCAAGTGAGAATAAGTGTAATGATCTATATCCTCGTGTTTAAAGTGCTTTTGAGGTGAAAAATCTTTATTGGAATCACTTAGAGAGAAGTTAAGCTAAGAACCTTTGATTCGGCTAAATCTTTGTATTCAATTTTATAAGGGTCTACTTTGAATGTGTATAACTTTCGATACAAGTAGAGTTTTTCATCTTAATACCCACCAAATTATAAAATTGAGTCATCTTTACAACGATACCAATATTGCCTTAATCTGATACCCGAGCAAAAAATTATAGCCATTTTCAAGAGAGGGAAGTAAGGTTGCGCGATTAGCCCACGTCGCGCGCTCCAACGCCCGCCCCTATTTTATAGTTGTTGTTTCCATGTTTTAAGGTCTTTTTAGTCTTTTATTCCCTTTTCACTCCCATCCCATGACTTAAAATCCTCAAGGGGCGTTACTTTTATCCTATTTCATACACCCTCAACAATAAGGTTAGGGTTTCCTCACAAGATCATACCCAAAGATAAAGAAACTAATCCTTCCAAGTTCAAGATTTCTAGAAAAGAGTCAAAATTAGGGTTCCAATCTTCAAACTAAACAACATAAGGTATGTGGGACTATCCTAAACTCCATGGACATAAGTTTTACGATTTTATCAAGTTTAAGGATTTATAATCATGTTACAAAGAAGAGTTTTGATGTTGTTCAAAAAGTATGTCATGAAATCATTTAGATGAAAGTATATAAATTGTAATGAACTCTTTTTCATAGAATGGAATTATATCCCCTTATATATATGTACGTTTTTAGTTTTCAAACTTTTAATTGAGAGCATGACAATGAATTCCCTCTCTTGATATGAAATATATTGTCTATTTGATTTGCGGGTTATTTTGAATGCATGAATTTGTGTTTTGAAAGGAAGTTCCCTATTTTTTTTATGATTGACATAGTTTATGGCATGATGAGAGGGAAAATTTTCCTTAATTACAAGTGTTCATTTTGTTGATAAAAAGATATGCATGTGTTTTAAAGAAAGATTGGCCATCACATGACAATGTGCTTCAGAAGGATTATTTTGTATACGTCTGCATGTGAGTTGAATGAAGAGTGTCCTCATGAAAATTTTAAATTGTTGGGGGTGGCCACCTAAATGACATCTTTTATAAAAAGGGCTATGATTTATGACATAATACGTGATGGCTTGCAAGTCTAGGTATGACGATGCCTATTATGGTTTGCCCTTAACATGAATGAAACAAATTGTAAACATAGATATTATGGTTTTAAAGAATAAAAAAAATTAGTCTTAAAGAGAGTTAGTTGGTTACCCGAAGAAGGCTTGAGTTCTGATAACTCTTAGCCCAAAATCATGTTTCGCCGATACGGGTCTTTATGTGCTATTCGGTAAGTGGTATGGCATAGTATGTTAGCAAGTGCTCATAATTTTTCATGATATTTCCCATCCTTGTAGAAAACTTGGATTGGGAGCCTGGCCGCTGGGTTATGGGCGGGATCTACATAGCCCGTTAATTACCATGTATGTAGGGTGATCCATCTAGCTCAGAAATAAAGTAAAGATTGAGTCATAGTTTCAAAGAAGTATTTTGAAGTTCATTAAAGTATGTCTGTGTGTTTTCACTTAAGCATTATGTTCATTGTTTTACGAAAGTCTCTCATTATGTTGTATAAAAACACAGTATTTTGGATTGTTTCACATACCAGTACATTTGTATTGACCCCCTATATTTTAGTATCTAAGGCACAGTCCTGGGGTCCCACTAAGAAGTAGATTTATTTATCAGCAGTTGTAGTCGGTGAGCCTTCCTTATTTTGGAAGGCCTTGTTATGAGACATCTTTATTTGATCTTAGTGCATGGCCCGATTCGGGGCCTTATCCCAGTTTTTAGACAAAAGTCGTTTTCATGTTGTTAGAGATTTCGCAGACCAGTCTCATGTGTTTTTGGATATTTTTGAACTTATATTCGTCTTGTTCGATTGAAGTAAAAGAGAATGACCATGTTTCTGATTTGCAATATTTTTTGCATTTCCTAATAGTATATGAATTGTGTATATGAATACTAGTTAAAGAAGGGCTCTCGGGCCTCCATGGTCCGGGATGCCCATCATTGCCAAGGCCTCAGTTCGGGTCGTGAATAACTTGGTATCAAAGCATGGTTCATGGTCCTTGGGTGTCTGCAAAATTACATTGGGCAGAGTCCTGTTTATGAGTGTGTAGCACGCCACACTTATAATACACACTTATAAGTAGGAAACTACTAGGCATTTAGGAATGTTTTACTTTTCTTCATGTTCTAGATCATGCCTTTGTGTTGTCCATTTGGAAGTTATCCAGATTCTTTCTTTAATCTGACTTTATTAACTATGTTTCATTGTCAAGTCAGTTCAAGTGTAGAGTCCTAGAGTCTAAATGAGGTGGTCCCTTCTAATTAAGTTATAAAAGATTATGAAATTTCACAAGGCATTGAGAGGAGTTCATAAGTGCTTTAAAGTATAATTATTTAAGATTATACCCCTAACTACATCAATCGTGTGCTTGAGCCTGATGTATGAAGTGTATTCTGTCCCTTTCAAAATTCTTATTGCTGATGTCATGCTTAAAGGTAATGATATATGAAAGAATGTTGGAACTATATTTCCACTCGAGTAGTAGTATGTTATAAAGTGTCATAACCTATGAGTTGTAAGATGGTCTAAAAGTTACTTATATGGAGTCTCAATTTTAGAAGTCAGAGTAAGGATGACTTTTGCATTGATAAGCTGGTTTTAGTTGTATAAACGTTGATTGGGGGATGAGATACCATTTTATAGTGATAGGCTAATGCGGTACTAATATTTGTAGCTTGTATGATAATATATGAAGGAATCGACTAGCTATAATCATTAATCACTCACAATAAGGAAGGATCTCAAAATGGATGGTTATGGTGGTTGTAGAAATTATTTATAGACTATGAATACAAAGGGGTAGACTAGTCAATAAGTTATGGGTAGAGACTCATTGGGGTAAATGGAATTTGAAGGTAGTCTGAATGTATGCTTGGATAAGTAAATATGATGTAAGGAAGTGGAATTTATTGATAAGATTGTAATGGTTTATAATATAGGATTAAGATCGACTATCCCTATTATGTGACTTTACCCCTTATTGACTTTGATTTCTTTAGTAATTATGAACTAGTACTACATGTAAGAAGGTATGAGGTAGATTTTGAGGTAATGTTGTAATGTCTTGGATAGGATGAACTTATAGGTCATAGTTAAGTGAAATAAAATACCGAGGTTGATATTTTAATTCGATTGATTAGTATAGTATGTGGCATACTTCATTTAATTAGTGTTGTTAGACAATAGGCTTGAACTTTAGATGTGGATTGTGGTGGTGAGAATAGTAACTTAAGGTTATTGATATATGTTCCGTGGGAATAAATTAGTAGGCTTAATGTGAGATGTGAAATCGCCTGGGTTGGCAATTTGTTGAAGAATGAGTGGATAATTATTATATACATACATGAGAACTAGTGTTAAAAATGATGAATCATGGTTGAGTCATTAAGTGGATAAGAGCGTCATTATATAATGATAAGTTGAACTCCCAGGTAGAATGTTGTTAGATAAGGTTTTATATGTATTAATTGGTATAGTATGTGGCATACTTTATTTGATTGGTGCTGTTAGACAATAGGCTTGAACATTAGATGGGGATTATGGTGGTGAGAATAATAGCTTAAGGTTAATGATGCATGTTCTGTGGGAATAAATTAGCAGGCTTAATGTGAGATGTGAAATGGCTTGGGTTGGCAATTTGTTGAAGAAAGAGTGGATAATTGTTATATATGTACATGAGAACTAGTGTTAAAAATGATGAATCGTGGTTGAGTCATTAAGTAGATAAGAGCGTGATTAAATAATGATAAGTTGAACCCCCAGGTAGCATGTTGTTAGACAAGGTTTTATATGTATAAGTGTCACGTGTTCCTAGTTTGTATTCTTGAATTTTGTAGTATGGAAAAGTCTGGGGAGTTTTTGTATAGTGTTCATTAAAGTTGAACTTAAGAAAACATAGGTAGGCAATATGCGCCTTTTGTATAGTTTTACAAATTTTGTTAAGTTGTAAGTTATGTGATTAGAGGTGTAATGTTAGTGTTCTAAGGAGTTGAAGATGGAGTGTTAAGTGTTTAGAAGAATGGATGTATATACCTACAATAATGTTAGTCACAATTCGATGACTTTGGGGGTTAGAGAAAGTTATGATTAGTGTCCCTGAAAGGGGAGGTCCCAGAAAGAAATTTGTTTGTTTTTATTAAAATTATTGAGGGGAGTTGTGTTCATGTGTATACTGACCCCCCATTGTGTTGAGAGTTGTGGTTATAGATTTGATGAGGGTATATGTCCACAAGTCTAGGATTATGACTTTGATCTAAGGGGGAGATGGTGAATTAAGGTAGTTCCTAAATTTTATCAGTGTGGCAAGTTGCGGGTAGAGGCCATGATAAACCTATTTCTATTCAAACATACTTCTCCTTCTTCAATTTAGGATATTATTCTGCTAATGTCTTACATCAAGCGTTTAACTCATGCCTATGCCTATGGTTCGAGTTCTCTATGGACTTATGTTCTTGGTCTGACCTCCAAACTAGAAGCAATAATGTCTCAGTAAATACAACCTTTCATGTATTCAACCCCTATGTTATGATGTTAATGATCCATAAATCTATGTCCCAAATCATGCCAAGTTCCAAGGAACTATATTTTTGTTGTTACTGGATTATTTTATATCAGGATTTTCCAAAATGATTAAGTTATGCAAACTCATGACTATTTCAGCTATGAAAATGAGAAATGATGGCTTCGGTAGTAGTCCTTGTCTCAATTATTGACTTCATGAATTCGAAACTTATGTTATACAGCTAGTGATGTAAGCGCTCATGTTTCTCACTATGGTCTGTCCTAAGGACTCGTGCTATGTTGTGTTTAGGCCAGAGCTACACTCTACTTATGATCCAGACACTTGATATATGAACAACTTCATGATTGTATCGTATTTTCACCTAATGTCCCACCTTGAGTAGATCAACTAATATGCGTTATAATTGAGTAGTGTTTCTCCCATTCATGATGCTTATGCTCGGGCCCCTTAATGACCCTCCGAATGATAGTATGATAAGTAGTTATGGAATAGTAGTAGTGACTTAGGAAGGGGGAGTAGATGCTCTTGAATGTGAAAATTTGGATGTGATTTCCTTAACTAAGGTTATAAGTGATGGGAGAAAGAAAGAGATGGACTTTCGTTATGTGAAATAGTTGGGAAAGAGGTATGTAAAAAAAATATTTGTGAGAGTGATTGAAATTGTTGTCTTAGTAGGGAGATCCATGAAGTGGGTGTAGTAATGATAGGTTTGAATGTTGTGATTAATGAAAACACAATCAATGTACTATGTGGTTAGTATTCCCTGAATTAAAACCCGAAGGTGTTTTATGGTAGTGATAAGGTCAAGTAATCTTCTTAAAGAGATGTAGAGTATGGAGTCCCATAGCTTAAGCTAGCACCTCTTTTCTCTGAGTTAGGCTTCAACATAGGAGTATTATACAGTTGGACTCAAACTTTTGTGGTTTGATGTGTGATGGGAGAATTGTAATTTGGCTATGATGAAGTTTGTTTTTTAATATTGAGGCATAGACGAGTAGTGTCTCTAAGTTTGAGTCTATTCGTTGTATCAAGTAAAGTAGAGGAATGATTTTATCCCTATCTCCCATGAAACATCATCTCATGATTGTACCGATTTAAATTAGGTCTATGATTACCAAATAAACTCATACCTTATGTTGTGATGATTATGTTTCATAGAACTCATGTGCAAGATCATTCCTATGTAAAGTTTCATTACCTCGCGCTTCATGCTTACATGTTTCACTACGGGTTATCATAAAGTTCGATTGATGCCTTTGCATATTTTGTGAAGGAAAAATGTTCAGTGCTAGATTATGTGATTTATTCTACACATTTAGAGCTTCAAAAGTTCCCTACCCATCATTAGGGGATGAATGATCCCAAGGGGGAGATAATGTAACACCCCACACTTTTGAACTAGTAATCAAACTATTGTTCCTACATGTGTAAGCTCTAATAGAAATTATTTCCAAGAGGCAATAAGTGTCATTATCTTTATCCTCGTGTTGGAAGTTCTTTCGAGGTGAAAAATCTACGTAGGAATCACTTAGAGAGAAGTTGAGCTAAGAACCTTTAATTCGGCTAAATCTTTGTATTCAATTTTACGAGGGTCTACTTTGAACATGTATAACTGTCAATTCAAGTAGAATTTTGCAGTTCAAGACCCACCAAATTGTAGATAATTGAGTCAGCTTTCCAATGATACCCATTTTGCCGTAATCCGATCCTCGAGCAAAAAGTTATAGCCATTTTCGTGGTAGAGGAAGTGAGGTTGTGCAATTAGCCCGCATTGCGTGCTACAACGCCCGCCCCTATTTTACAGCTTTTGGTTCCACATTTTAAGGGACTCTTAGTCCTTTCTTCCCTTATAACTCCTATCCCAAGACTTATAACCCTAAAGGGACGTAACTTTCCTCCTATTTCATTAATTAAACATCTCAAAATCCTCTCATACACTCTCAACAACAAGGTTAGGGTTTCCTTACAAGTTCATCCCCAAAGATAAAGAAACTAATCCTTCCAAGTTCAAGGTTTCATGAAAAGAGTCAATATTAGGGTTCCGATCTTCAAACTAAACAACATAAGGTATGTGGGACTATCCTAAACTCCATGGTCATAAGTTTTAAGGTTTTATCAAGTTAAAGATTTATAATCATATTACAAAGAAGAGTTTTGATGTTGTTCGAAAAGTATGTCATGAAATTGTTTGGATGAAAGTACATAAATTGTATTGAACTCTTTTTCATAGAATGGAATTATAGCCCATTATATATATATGTACATTTTCAGTTTTTGAAAGTTTAACTTAGAGCATGACTATAAATCCCCTCTTTTGATATGAAATATATTGTCTATTTGACTTGTGGGTTATTTTGAATGCATGAATTTGTGTTTTGAAAGGAAGTTCCCTATTGTTGTTGTGATTGACATTGTTTATGGCATGATGAGAGGGAAAATTTTCCTTAGTTACAAGTGTTCATTTTGTTGATAAAAAAAGATGCATGTGTTTTAAGAATGATTGTCCACCACATGACAATGTGCTTTAGAAGGATTATTTTGTATTCGTCTGCATGTGATTTGAATTAAGAGTGTCCTCATGAACTTTTTAAATCATTGGGGGTGGCCACCTAAATGACTTCTTTAACAAAAAGGGCTATGATTATAACATGATACGTAATGTCTTGCAAGTCTAATTATGATGATACCTATTATGGTTTAAACTTAACATGAATGAAAGAAATGTTGTAAAGGTAGAGAGTGTGGTTTTAAAGAATAAAAAAAATTAGGCTTAAAGAGAGCTAGTTGGTTACCCGAAGAAGTCTTGAGTTAAGATAACTCTTAGCCCCAAATCGTGTTTTGCTGATACGGGTCTTTATGTGCTATTCAGCGAGTGGGATAGCATGGTATGTCGGCAAGTGGGCATAGTTTTTCATGATATTTCCCATCTTTTCAGCAATCTTGGATTGGGAGCCTGGCCGCCGGATTATGGGAGGGATCCATATAGCCCATGGATTACCATGTATGTAGGGTGATCCATCTAGCTTAGAAATAAAGTAAAGATTGAGTCATGGTTTCAAAGAAGTGTTTTTAAGTTCATTAAAGTATGCCCATGTGTTTTCTTTTATGCATTATGTTCATTGTTTTATGAAAGGCTCTCATTATGTTGTATAAAAACACATTATTTTAGATTGTTTCACATACTAGTATATTTGTATTGACCCCCTATATTTTAAGATCTGAGGTACAACCTTGGGGTCTCGCTAAGCAGTAGATTTTTTTATCAGCAGTTACAGTCAGTGAGCCTCCCTTATTTTGGAAAGCCTTGTTATGAGACATTATCATTTGATCTTAGTGCATGGTCTGACTGGGGGCCTTGTCCCAGTTTGTAGATAGAAGTAGTTTTTATGTTGTTAGAGATTTCACAGACCAGTGTCATGTGTTTTTGAATATATATGAACTTATATTCGTATTGTTCGGTTGAAGTAAAAGAGAATGACTATGATTCCGTTTTGCTATATTTTACGTATTTCCTTATAGTATATGAATTGTGTATATGAATGCCAGTTAGAGAAGGGCTCTCAGGCCTCCATGGTCCGGGATGCTCGTCATGGATAGGGCCACGGTTTGGGTCGTGACACCTAATTATCTATTTGATATGGGTTTTGCATTCCTTCTATGTTTTAACTAAGAATAGGGGGTTGCAAACCTCAATTACCTTAGAACTCATATCACCCTTGATAGATGGGATATGGGTAAGGAATGGGTGTGAACAATAACTTGAATTAGTTTATTTTAATAGCATCTATTAGACATAAGGTTGTTAATTGAGGCCATTGATTGGTAGAATTATTACACTTATGAGGTGTTTGAAAGAATCTATATGTGATATTTGATGTTTTATTGACAAATTGACACTAAAACCTCTAAATCTAGCCCAGTCGTGACTTTTTGCTAAATTTGGAAAAATAATAATTATACATACATGAACCCATACCTGGGAAGGCATAACCCAAGTTCCATCTACGTTTGATTAATATCTTATTGTTTCTAGCTTCCAAATAGTTCTCTCAAAACAATGAAACTGTAAAATTTAAAATCATTCAGCCAAACCCCTCATTTTTACTTTTATTTCAATTTTCTATGCATTATGGTTCAACTCCTAGTTAGCTTCCAACACTCTCGAGCATTGAAATCCATGTCTTCACTCCCCGTGGATTTGACCCCAACTCCAGTGTTACTATACTGATGATAATTGCTTACACTTCAAGGGTTTAGTTTGAGCATCCTCATTTCTTTTCTTACTCTTCGGATTGATTAAACAAAAGCATACCCATAAGTGTATTTGATAAAAAAGAATTAGCTAGAGCAACATCCATCAAAAGAGACGTACCTAGGGCAGGTCAGTTTGTTCTTATTGAGATATTGTTGAGTTTTTTGGTAATATTTCAATAGATTTAGGTGCTAATGGTGTTGGTTTTGATGTTGGTGATTGTGTTAATGATACTGGTGTTAGAGATGGTGATGAGCTTGTTCATGATTCTAATGAAAATTTGTTTGTAAAAAGAGTTGATGATGATAAGGGACATACTAGTGGTGGATATGGTGGATAAGGTAGATTCACCCCTTTCAGTGGTCATACCATCTGTTTTGGTCCCTTTTGAAGCTTATGTTCTATATGCAAATGTCAAGAATGCAAGGACAAACATGATAATTTGATTAAAAACATTGATGCTCTGATTGTTATTGTCAAGGAATCGACATCTACGAGGGGTGTATTTCCATCAAGAAAGTTGATAGAGTTATTCACTCCATTGGAGGGTAAGAGGAGGAAAAAAAACAATTTCCAAGGTACTATCAAATATTAAATCAAGAAAAATTACAACTCTCTTTCCTTCCACTATTGAGCAAATTCAAGAGGCCATAAAAGAGCAGGGACAACTGAAGAAGGTGATTATCTACAAAATGGTGAAAGCCACAATGAATACTAAGCTTCACACACTGATGAAATCATCACATATACAGAGAAGTGGTATTAGGACTGGGTAAGTTACTTTTCCTAACCTTCTATATATTCAATTTCTAACTTTCTAAGTCATATTTTGCAACATGTTATCCATTTGTTGCATTAGTTTGTAGTAGATTGGATAATCTATTAACAAGTTCAGAGAACTAATGTAATATATGACCTATTTGTTGCAACAAATGATTGATCTATTACAATAGATGGTCTATTCTATCTATTGCAACAGATGGGGCATCTATTACATAAATTGCAGTAGACGGGTAATCTATTAACATATTTAGAGAACTTATACAATAGATGTCATATTTGTGGTAATAGATGGGTTATTTATTGTATCTTTCCACTTGTTATCATAAGTTTCTAACTTATTTAAATTATATTCTTTATATCTATGTTGATAAAAAAAATTACCTCATGCGGGAGAGACACCATAGTTTTACTGAGTACTATGATCTCGGGTAAATTTTTTTATCAACATAGTGATATAAAAATATAATTTAAATAGGTTAGTAACTTATAATAACAAGTGGAAAGATACCACACTCATCTAAAAAAAACTATGATTTCTTTTAGCTCTATTTTCTTCAGTTATCTACTATCCTAGATTAGTAAAGTGTCCCATTTCTTGCAATAACATAGTAGGCTATCCCTCTTGGGGATTATCATTTGATGCTTATTTACTTTAGCCCTTGTGGGGCTTGTTTCTCATTATCGACATAGATTTGGATTGGCCTTATTAAGTATATTGATGATAATGTTGCATGGTGCCTTTTTCGGGCTTATGTCATGCGCTTAATGTTATGTGATTCCCTATTTGTTGCGCATTGATCTTGTCACCTTTTGTATATATAAGTCCAATAATCTCCAAGGGTTTTCTTCAAGACTCGATTCTTTCCTAAGGAGCAAAAATTTTGTTCTCTCTTTCTTTTGATCTTTTGTCTTTATTTTAGTTTTGTTTCTTTGTCGATCTGAGTGACATTTCACCCATGATGGATGATAAGGTGACATCTTTAGATGAAGTATCTAGTCTTTTAAGTTGATTTGAAATAGGAAAAATTTCAAAAATACTTTCAAAATGTCATTGGCAAGTAGTGAAATTATTTTTAGAAAAAACAAAAATATAGTTCTTTTTTTGAAAAAGAACAAGGTCGTTTTTGAGCTTTCTCTTGAGTGAGACCATTAAATTCAATTTTTGGCTCTCTTTTTACAAGAATGAGTCTTTGACTCAGAGCAACTTATTAAGCTAAAATTGCTCAAGTTGGTTGGAAGACAAACTTTTTGCTCTATGAGTATGATTCCATGTGTGGTGAAATTTTGAATAATTCTTGTACATACATGTAGTCTAGAACTTGCTCCGAGTGTATTCAAAGCAAAATCCTAGGCAAGATTGATTTGGAGGATGATCCGAAGCCATTTTTGACTCTTCACATAGCCAAAGTCCCACTTTAACATTGTTCCCTAGTTAACCCCTTTGAGTCTTTTGCCTATTTTTATTTATTCTTGTAATGCTAATTCTAATACACCTAAACCCTTTTTAAAATCTTTTTTTGGCTCTTAACCTCCTTTGATGCATCACATGATTCTAAATAATGAAATATCGGTAAAAGCGTAAGTTTGGGGGTTGTGTATTTGGGAGAATAATGTAAGGATGGTTCAAACTCCAAGTTTGGGCGAAGAATGTGATATGCTAAGATGAGCCAAGAAAGGTGTAAGTAAGGTTGTCAAATTATGTTTGTAAGAGACAAGAGATATGCTTGATGATAAAGTTGAATAGCCTAGACCATAGAACTTAAAGAGAAATTAGAAAAATGAAGGACTAAGAAGAGCTTAAAGTTAGACAAACTCTTGAAAAAGCAAGAAAGTGATGAAAGAAAATGGTGGATTGGATTTATTTAGCAAATGCTAAACTAAAGGTTAAGGAAAGTAATGGATACAATTTAATGGTGAATAAGGTGGATAATTTGAGAATCTTATGGTAAAAGGGTATGAGCTATTGCATTGAAGGAGGTCTTTTAGTCAATTGATCCATATATTCCTTCCTGCGCCTTAAACCTTCACCTGGACCCCCAAAACCATGGTGATTCCAAACTAGGCAAGTTTACATTAGTGGAGAAAAATACAAAGGGCAAGTCTATGGTTCTATTCGTTGTACTTGAATTTATTTGCTAGAGTGAGTGTGAATTCTTTTATTATTTGAGCTCCTTTACAAATTGAAATATTTTGTATGTGTGGAGCTAACACTTGCACGTGAGTAGCATCGATACTTTGGGGTAGAAGGTGATTGTTTACTCTCAATTTTGGTACATAGACAAGGTAAGTTGCATTGTGAAAATTGAGATGATCTTTGAAGATTTTATGTCACCTCTTGAGATGCGTTGTTATTTGAAAGGTTCATTGAATACAAACTTGCATCCTTGCTTCATAGATATGGCTTATTGAAAATTGTAGGTTTACTTATTGCTATGACATGCTTGAGTAGTCTTTTTACAGTTTTGTTAGTCTAGATCTTTAGTATTGATTTCTTTTGGGTGGTTTTGAGTTATAAATACCCTATCTCATATATTATTCTTTGGCGCTTGAGAACTAGTAATCGTTCAAGCTTGGGGGGTTGATAAGTCATCAATTTGACAACTTGTTAGCACCTTTTAAGTTTAAATTATTATGCTTTTCCATTGATTTGGTGTTATTCTCATGCATAATGCTTAACTGTGAAGGTAACAATTGAAAATGAATATGAGCAAGCCATTCAAGTCAATGGGAGGTCAAATATGAAAGAAAACGAGCCCTGTAGATCACATGGACATGTCGGGAGGTCACCTGCCAAGCGGGTGGCCAAAATGGACAAAACAACCCCATTTGTGCCCAATCTACTCTAGGTCTACTCTAGAACTTCTCAAGTAGATCAAGAGTGTAGTGGCATTTTTATAAATTTAAGCAAACGGGAATTTAGGGATAAATTGGGTTTTTTATCTTATTTCCACCATCATGAGCATTATTGTACTACTCTTGAGCTAAGAACACATTAGAGTGACTCTCAAATAAAGAATTATTGAAATTAAATCTTTGATTTTGCATTCTCTTTATTTTTTATGGATCTATTTGATGGAAACTTTGGTATATTTCTACTTTCTCTCTCTATGAGTAGTTAAATCTTCTTCTTAGAGTTATGCTTAAATAGGTTGTGGTTAGTGCATGGGTTTTGTTTATTTGTCTTTCTAATGTAACATCCCACACTTTTGAACTAGAAATTGAACTGTTGTTCCTACATGTGTAAGCTCTAATAGAAATTAGTTTCAAGTGGGAATAAGTGTCATGATCTTTATCCTCGTTTTTGAAGTGCTTTTGAGGTGAAAAATCTTCATATGAATCACTTATAGAGATGTTGAGCTAAGAACCTTTGATTCGGCTAAATCTTTGTATTCGATTTTACAAGGGTATACTTTAAACGTGTATAACTTTTGATACAAATAGAATTTTGCAGATAAAGATCCACCAAACTATAGATAATTGAGTCAGATTTCCAAAGATACCAATTTTTCCTTAATCAGATACTCGAGAAATAAGTTATAGCTATTTTTGTGAGAGAGGCGGTGAGGTCGCGCGATTAGCCCACGTCGTGTGCTCCAATGCCCGCCCCTATTTTACTACTGCTGGTTCCATATTTTTAAGGGTTTTTAGTCTTTTCATCCTTATAACTCCCATTCCACGTCTTATAACCCTCAAGGGGCATTACTTTTATCCTATTTCATCAATTAAACATCTCAAAATCCTCTCATACACTCTCAACAACAAGGTTAGGGTTTCCTCACAATATCATCCCCAAACATCAAGAAACTAATCCTTTAAAGTTCAAGACTTCAAGAAAAGAGTCAAGATTAGGGTTCCAATCTTCAAACGTGGGACTATCCTAAACTCCATGGGAATAAGTTTTATGGTTTTATTAAGTGTAAGGATTTATAATCATGTTACAAAGAAGAGTTTTGATGTTGTTCGAAAGTATGCCATGAAATTGTTTGGATGAAAGTATATAAATTATATTGAACTCTTTTTCATAGAATGGAATTATAGCCCATATATGTGCGTTTTCACTTTTGGAAAGTTTAATTGAGAGCATGACAATGAAATCCCTCTCTTGATATGAAATATATTGTCTATTTGATTTGTAGGTTATTTTGAATTCATGAATTTATGTTTTGAAAGGAAGTTATCTATTGTTGTTGTGATTGACATGGTTTATGGCATGATGAGAGGGAAATTTTTCCTTAATTACAAGTGTTTATTTTGTTGATAATAAGAGATGTATGTGTTTTATAGAAAAATTGGCCACCACATGACAATATGCTTCAGAAGGATTCTTTTGTATACTCCTGCATGTGATTTGAATTAAGAGTGTCCTCATGAACTTTTTAGATTGTTGGGGGTGTCCACCTAAATGACTTCTTTTGTAAAAGGGGCTATGATTTATGACATGATACATAATGGCTTGCAAGTATAGGTATGATGATACCTATTATGGTTTGACCTTAACATGAATGAAACAAATGTTGTAAAGACAAAGAGTATGGTTTTAGAGAATAAAAAAATTGGACTTAAGAAGAGCTAGTTGGTTATCCGAAGAAGGTTTGAGTTCAGATAACTATTAGCTTGAAACCGTGTTTTACCGATATGGGTCTTTATGTGCTATTCGACAAGTGGGATAGCATGGTAAGTCGGCAAGTGGGCATACTTTTTCATGATATTTCCCATCCTTGCAGCATTGGGAGCCTGGCCATCAGGTTATGGTGGGATCCACATAGCCCGTGGATTACCATGTATGTAGGGTGATTCATCTAGCTAAAAAATAAAGTAAAGATTGAGTCATGGTTTCAAAGAAGTGTTTTGAAGTTCATTAAAGTATGCCCATGTGTTTTCAATTATGCATTATGTTTATTGTTTTACGAAAGGTTCTCATTATGTTGTATAAAAACACATTATTTTGGATTGTTTTACAAACCAGTACACTTGTATTGACCCTTATATTTTAGTATTTGAGGCACAATCTCTGGGTCCCGCTAAGCAATAGATTTTTTTAACAGCAGTTGCAGTCAGTGAGCCTCTCTTATTTTGGAAGGCTTTGTTATGAGACATTATCATTTGATCTTAGTGCACGGTCCGACTGGGGGCCTTGTCCCAGTTTTTAGTTAGAAGTCTTTTTTATGTTGTTAGAGATTTCGCAGACCAGTGTCATATGTTTTGGAATATTTATGAACTTATATTCATGTTGTTCGGTTGAAGTAAAAGAGAATAACCATTTTTTGTTTTGCTATGTTTTCTGCATTTCCTTATAGTATATGAATTGTGTATATGAATGCCAGTTAGAGAAGGGCTCTCATGCCTCCATGGTCTGGGATGACCGTCACGGCTAGTGCCTCTGTTCGGGTCGTGAAAAACTTGGTATCAGAGCATAGTTCATGGTCCCAAGGTTTCTGCGAAATTGCATTGGGTAGAGTCCTATTTATGGGTGTGTAACATGCCACACTTATAAGTAGGAAGCTACTAGGCGTTTAGGAATGTTTCACTTTTCTTCATGTTTTAGATCGTGCCATTGTGTTGTCCATTTGGAAGTTATCCAGATTCCTTCTTTAATCTGACTTTATTAACTATGTTTCATTATCGAGTCGTTTCAAGTGTAGAGTCTTAGAGTCTAAATGAGGTGGTCCTTTCTAATTGAGTCATAAAAGTATACAATTGTACAAGGACTTGAGCGAAGTCCATAAGTTCTTTAAAGTGGATTGATTTAAGTTTATACCCCTTTTTACATCAATCGTGCATTTGATCCTGAGGTATGAAGTGTATTCAGTCCCTTTCAAAATTCTTGTTATAGATGTCATGCTTAAAGGTGATGATATATGACAGAATGTTGGAATAATATTTCCACTTGAGTAGTAATATGTGATAAAGTGTCATAGCTTATGAGCTGTAAGATGGTCTAGAAGTTACTTATATGGAGTCTCAATTTTAGAAGTCAGAGTAAGGATGACTTTTGCATTGATAAGCCAGTTTTAGTTGTATACACGTTAATTAAGGATGAGTTACCATTTTAACGTGAAAGGCTAATATGGTAGTTATATTTGTAGCTTGTATGGTAATCTATGCAGAAAGCGACTGGCTATGATCATTATTCGCTCACAATAAGGAAGGATCTCAAAATGGATGGTTATGGTGGTTGTAGAAATTATTTATAGGCTATGAATAGGAAGAGGTAGACTAGTCAATAAGTTATGGGTAGAGACTCATTGGTGTAAATGGAATTTGAAGGTAGTCTAAATATATTCTTGGGTAAGTAAATATGATGTGAGGAACTCGAATATGTTGGTAATATTGTAATGGGTTATAATATAATATTAAGATCGACTATCACTATTTTGTTACTTTACCCCTCTTGACTTTCTTTTCTTTAGTAATTGTGAACTAGTACTACATGTGAGAAGGTATGTAGTAGATTTTGAGGTGATGTTGTAATGTCGTGGAGAGGATGAAATTATAGGTCATAGTTAAGTGAAATAAAATACTGAGGTTGATATTTTAATTCGATTGATTGGTCTAGTATGTGGCATACTTTATTTGATTGGTGTTGTTAGAAAATAGGCTTGAACTTTAGATGCAGATTATGGTGGTGAGAATAGTAGCTTAAGGTTAATGATGCATGTTCTATAGGAATAAACTAGTAGGCTTAATGTGAGAGGTGAAATGGCCTGGGTTGACAATTTGTTGAAGAAAGAGTGTATAATTGTTATATATGTACGTGAGAACTAGTGTTAAAAATAATGAATCGTGGTTGAGTCATTAAGTGGATAAGAGAGTGATTTTATAATGATAAGTTGAACCCCTAGGTAGCATGTTGTTAGATAAGGTTTTATATGTATAATTCTCATGTGTACCTAGTTTGTGTTCTTGAATTTTGTAGTATGGAGAAGTCTGGGGAGTTGTTGTATATTATTCATTAAACTTGAACTTGAGAAAATATAGGTAGGCAATATGCGCCATTGGTATAGTTTTACAAATTTTGTTAAGTTGTAAGTTATGTCATTAGAGGTGTAATGTTAGTATTCTATGGATTTGAAGATGGAGTGTTAAGTGTTTAGAAGCATGGATGTCTATGCCCACGATGATGTTAGTCACAAGTCTATGACTTTGGGGGTTAGAGAAAGTTATTATTAGTATCCCTGAAGGGGGAGGTCCCAGAAAGAAATTTGTGTGTTTTTATTAACATTTTTTAGAGGAGTTATGTTCATGTGTATACTGACCTCCCATTGTGTTGAGAGTTGTGGTTATAGATTTGATGAGGGTATATGCCTACAAGTCTAGGATTGTGACTTTGATCTAAGGGGGAGATGGTGAATTAAGGTAGTTCCCATATTTTATCAGTGTGGCAAGTTGCGGGGAGGATCCATGATAAACCTATTTCTATTCAAGCATACTCCTCCTACTTTAATTTAGGAGATTATTCTGCTAGTGTCTTATGTCAAGCATTCAATTCATGCTTATGACTATGGTTCGTGTTCTCTATAGACTTATGTTCATGATCTGACCTCCGAACTAGAAACAATGATGTCTCAGTAAATGCAGTCTTTCATCTATTCAAGCCCAATGTTATGATGTTCATGATCCATAAATCCATGTCCCAAATCATGCTTGGTTCTAAGGAACTATGTTTTCGTATGTTACTAATTCATTTTATATCAGGATTTGCCAAAATGATAAAGTTCTGCGAACTCATGACTATTTCAACTTTGAAAATGAGAAGCGATGGCTTCAAGTAGAAGTCCTTGTCTCAATTGTTGACTTCGTGAATTCCAAACTTATGTTATATGACTTGTGATGTAAGCGCTCATGTTTCTCACTATGTTCTGTCCTAAGGACTTATACTATGTTGTGTTTATGCCAGAGCTACAATCTACTTATGATCAAGACACTTGATGTATGAAGCACTTCGTGATTGTATCGTATCTTCACCTAATGTCCCACACTGAGTAGATCAACAAATATGCGTTATAATTGAGTGGTGTTTCTCCCATTCATGATCTTATGCTCGGGCCCCTTAATGACCCTCCGAATGATAGTATGATAAGTAGTTATGGAAGAGTAGTAGTGACTTAGGAAGGGGGAGTAGATGTTCTTGAATGTGAAAATTTTGATGTGATTTCCTTAACTAAGGTTATAAGTGATGGGAGAAAGAAGGAGATGGACTTTCGTTATGTGAAATGGTTGGGAAGGAGGTATGTAGAGAAAATATTTGTGCGAGTGATTGAAATTGTTGGTCTTAGTAGGGAGATCTATGAAGTGGGTGAAGTAATAATAGGTTTGAATGTTGTGATTAATGAAAACACAACCAATGTACTATGTGGTTAGTATTCCCTTAATTAAACCCCGAAGGTGTTCTATGGTAGTGATAAGTTCAAGTAATCTTTTTAAAGAGATGTACAGTATGGAGTCCCATAGATTAAGCTAGCACCTCTTTTCTCCGAATCAGGCTTCAACATAGGAGTATTATATAGTGGGACTCGAACTCTTGTGGTTGTATATGTGATGGGAGAATTATAATTTGGATATGATGAAGTTTGTTGTTTTAATGTTGGGGCATAGAAGAGTAGTTTCTCTAGGTTTGACTCTATCCGTTGTATCATGTAAAGTGGAGAATGATTTTATCCCTAACTCCCGTGAAATATCATCTCATGATTGTACCGATATAAATCAGGTCTATGATTACCAAATAAACTCATACCTTATGGTGTGATGATTATGTTTCATAGAACTCATCTGCAAGATCATCCCTATGTAAAGTCTCGTTACCTCGCGCTTCGTGCTTTCATGTTTCACTACAGGTTATCATGAAGCTCGATTGATGCCTTTGAATATTTCGTGAAGGAAAAATGTTCAACGCGAAATTATGTAATACCCCAAGAATCCAAACCAATATTAGAACCATGATTCAAACTCATGAGAAATAAATTATAGTGATTTGGTAGTTTTATGATCGAGTTTTACGTGCATGAGGGACTCAAATACGTCCTAGATATTAGACGAATCAAAATATCCCTTACCGATTGAATTCTTGAGAAGGATATTGCCATAGTCAACTTCAAACGAGAATATCTTTCATTCAACAAAGAATTTTTGAGATCATAACCCACCAACAGATAGATAATTTAATTATCTTTCCAACGATACCAATTTCGTCAAAATCTAATATAAGAGAGAAAAGTTATACCCATTTTACTCCAACAAGTCAGCCTATCAACAAAGTGACGACTTGGGGTGACGGGCCGTCACCTAAGTGACGACCTATCATCCCAAGTCATCACCCATGAAATTCAACAATTCCCATTCGAATTTGGAGGGGTATTCTTGTCTTTTACCTCACCTCTCACGACTTAAATCATCAAAACTACACAAATGGACATCATAAATAAGTTTTAAAAACACTTAACCCTCTCCACTCTCAAGAACAAGAAAATTAGGGTTTCCTCTCAAGATCATCTCCCAAGAACAAGATTCAAGCCCTTCTTCAAGAAAACCAAGCAATTATAATTCCCAATCCGAGAACGTTCAAGAAAAGTTATTCTCTTTCAAGATTCAAGCTTTTGAGGTATGTTAGATGTTTATCCATGGGTCCTTTTGACCCATGGAGGCCAAGAATCCAATTTCAAATTCAAAGCTATGATTTTTACATGATTATTATGATTTTTAACCATGAATTCCCATGAATTTCTACTCTATACCATGTTTACACATAATTGTTGTTGTTATTAAACCCCACATGTTTGACTGGTGTTGTTCATTGATTTAAGCCTTAATTGGTGATTTGATTATTGAAATCATGCTATTACTACAAGTTTTAGAATTAATCCCATGCTTAACTTAAACCATGCATTGCAAGTGTTTGATGAAATGCCTACAAGAATTAGTTTTAAATAAATGCTTACATATCATGTCCTCAAAGTTTTAGTATGATATTTCTATTATTGCTATCGAGTCCTGGGGGTTATGAATACCTGAAATTTAAATATTTACATAGTTTTAGTATTTTCGGAATGTTTTAAGATAAACCATGAGTCTTTTTCATCCAGTTAGTCATCATAATCTATTTAAGGTTAATAATTACCCCAGAATCTATATAATCTATCATTTTTAATATACCATGACCTGAGATTATCTATTATCAGAGCATGCACCAGTTAGTAATTCAGTGTCTTTCAGTTGGAAGTATGATTTAGCACCAAGTGGTAAGTTTGGGTTCAGCACATCCTACTTTCCCAGAAACTACGTGCCACCGTAGGTCTAAGGGCCTCGCCAGAGAGTGTTTTCCTTTGCCCAATATGGGCTCAGTTTAGTGATCGCTACAGTTCAGGTTCTATTCTGATGGAAAGGATAGAATATCCCTCCTCAACGTGGGTCAGACGTTGGACTCCATGATAGCTTACATGGTTTATGTCGGTTACATGATAGCTCCCACAGTCACAGTCCAGTATTTAACTCTATAATTTATTTTCAGTTTTGCTTGACCATAGTATACAGATATCAGTTACTCATTTATTAGTACTTAGTATTTCAGTTTTTAGACTATATTCAGAACATGTTTTATGTTTTGTCATGCATTCTCAGTCTTTACAAATTTCATGCATTTTACTCAGTACTTTATGCTATACATTCAGTCAGTTACTACGCATGCCCATTAAACCATGCATATTATCCTAACCTCATTTAGCATACCAGTACATTCAAAGTACTGATCACATACTCGTTTTTTGCTCTATGATGTCTTATATCATAGGTTCGGATGCTCGGGTTCCTGACCGTACTTAGTGAAATTAGCCTATCAGTAGCAGTCAATAGTGGTAAGTCCTCAACCTTTGAGGATGAGTTATCTTGCATTCAGTATATCAGTAGTTTAGCTATTTAGTCAGTTGGGGGCTTGTCCCATCAACTCCATAGTCAGTCAGTTTAGAGGCTTTCAGACTAGTACAAACAGTTAGTTAGTTTTCAGTTGTTATTATCAGCATTTTTTTGTAGAGATTATCAGAATTATGACTTAAAACCTTATGGAAATTTTAGTTAAATTTCGTAAAATAAATCTTTTGTTATCAGTTTAATTCAGTGCTCACAGTAGGTACCATCTCATGGGTTAGGTTCGGGTCTCTCGGGACCCTAAGCACTGTGTGATGACCAGGTTATACTCCCGGGTCATTACAAACTTAGTATTAGAGCCTAAGGTTTTGAAGTGTCCTAGGGAGTCTGAAAGCCGCGTCAAGTAAAGTCTTGTGCATGGGTGTGAAACGCGCCACACTTATGGACAGGAGGCTATGAGACGTTTTAGGAAAAGTTTCTCTTCTTTCATATCTTAGCTTATGCGGTAGAAATATCTTCTAAGAGAGTTATACAAATTCTCATCTTTATCTATTCATGCCAGCTCTACCATGTTGTAAGTTAATTGAAATAGTCAAGCTTAAATCCCTACAGATAGAGCTTTCTCAGAAGTCCCCACACATGGTTATGGGATTGCATGTGGGATTAACAAGATCCCACCAGTTCCTTTATGTTCTACACTTTGAAAGTGTTCATGTCATGTGAAAAAGCGTGAGCTCTATTTAAACTCTCTTCCAAACTCATCCTTCCTTTTGTGTACAGAGAATGCCTCCTAAAAAGAATAACGGGGGGAGGAATAGGAATTAGCCCATACCTCCGCCTGTTCAGGAAGATCCCCTGAATGAGCATGTCTCTCATGGAAAATTTAGAGACAACTCCCCTACCTTGTCTCACTCAGTAGAAGCTTATAATAATCAACAGGGTATTGTCCTTCCTAGGCTTATAGTTCATACTCAGCAGATTGAGGTGGGGAAGCGTAGGAAGAAAGAAAGAAAGAGTAAGAGGGCTAGGACTGGTAGATTTAATTTTGCTTAGTTGGAGGGTAGTAACCATTCTCAGTTTATCCAGAAGTGTTCATCCCTAGTTCCATCTTTAGCTAGTGTGCCAGTACCAAAGTTCAGGAATGTCAGTTGGGATGGGGCGCCAGGCTCCAAAACCCAGGGTAGTGTGAGTAATGGTCATACCCATCCTCTTTGCAGAGAATGTGATAGAAATCACCTAGGTATGTGTAAATCTTGTAGTGATGTATGTTTTGGATGTGGTAAGCCAGGACAAAGGATGCGAAAGTGTAGAGTAATGGCTCAGAGGGGAAGGGATTTGCGCCAACAGGGTCAGTCCAATCATTTTCCAGTCCCATTCGGTCACCCGACTCAGCAGGGTGCCACTTCCAGTGCAACTAGTGGCCAGCATCGGAATAGGGTATATGCACTTCATTTTTGACAGGATCAAGAAAGCTCTCTTGATGTGTCTACGGTGCATTACAATTCCTTTATCTTCATCTTCATGCTTTGTTATACCCAAGAGCTTCACTTTCTTTTGTAACCCCTATATAGCTATTCATTTTGGAGTTAGTCCCAAAACATTAGCAGAGCCTTTATTAGTGTCTACCCCAGTAGGTAAACCTATTTTGTCCAGACGGGTATATGGAAATTGCCCAATTATAGTATTCCAAAAAATCACTTCTGTTGATTTCAGAAATAGAGTCGTTCAGTTTTAGTTTCCTGATGAAAAAGATAGTAAATGAAGGGGTAGTAGTACGTCAGTGCTTGGGAGTCAGACGTGTTTTTAGATTCCTTTTCAGAATCCTATGATAGCATATGATCTAGAATTAGAAGTATAAAACCAGAAGTTTAGAAACAATAGTAGAGTTGGGATAGTGTCATCTGAATTCGGGCAGATTATATTTCATGGGGATAGTTGTATGAATGGCGAATCAATAGGCTTGAAGTAGTGTATACAAGAATTTAAGTTTATTGATTCAAAACATATGATGTGGTTGTGATATTTGTAGGCTATGATGAAAGTAGTATGGTTATTAAAGATTTGGGGGTATTCATGTTATGTGTTAGAATCTAAGTTTGAATCATTGAAGGTTGAGCTAATAGAAATAGGAGCTAAAAATTCCAAGTTAGTCAACTTTAAGTTGTTACATGATGATTGTTGGGGCTATAGAGGGCTAAGAGTTGTATATCAAAAGAAAGTACTACCAGCAAGTTTTACATTATTAAGCATAGTCATTCAAGGTGAGTTTACCAATTATGCGTATTATTATCCCCCAGATTCTCAAGTAAGGTGATGGCATTTTAGTTTAGAGTTGTTGATTATTTGGTTACAAACTTAGAATGATGGTTTTAAGCCAAGGGGGAGATGATAGAGCAAGTAACCAAGCCAGGATCTTAGATTCTAGTAATGATATAGTGTATTGTAGAACATCAGTAGGGGGAGACGCCTAAACCATTCGTATCTAAGTATAAAGTTTTGTACTTCAATTATCATGATATCTACTCATGCCTTACATGTCATCTTTATAATCATAGATTATATTCGTGCACACTATCAAAAATCATGTACGCTTACAGTTTTTAGTATAAGGAGTTCCAGTTCACTTAGTAGTATGAATCATGTTCAATGAATTTAGAAACTCCAAAACTCTGGTCATACATCTCATGACTCATGTACTCATGCTTTATGGTATTTTTAGTTCTAGTACTCATGCTACACTCTTAACGATCATCAATATTCATATTTAATTCACTTATATCCTCAGTTTAGATCTCTTAATAAATTCATAATGTTTGATACTCTATTCCTCATGTCTCAGTTCTATGTCAAGTTATGTATAGTGTTCGTTCATGCTTCAGGTCCTCATGTTTAAACTTTTAGTGACCTCTCCTTATGAAATAATAGTAGTGATAAGAAATTGCTTCGCTGGGAGAGAGTAAACATTTCTCGATTTAGCTAAGGTTGTAAGTGTGAAGTGAAATTGAGGCTAAGTTTTTGGTACATGTCATGGTTAGTTGAAAACTTCATGTATATTTTCTTAGGGGCAGCGCCTAAGAGTTTTATTGATAGAGGTATTAGAGAATATGAGAAAAATGTTTTGGTGGGTGGTTGTTTAGAAGTTCATATGTAGTTAGAAAAATAAGCTTGAATGTCATGTTGGCGTGTAACTAGATAAATGCATTGCGCATAGTGGATGCCTACTAAAAAGTTGAATATAGTTGTTGAAGAGGTAATAAGAATTATTCATGAGATGAGAAGTTGTGAAAATGCAGGGTGTGTTGAATTCTGAATTCAGACTAGCTTTACAGTGTGATATGTGTATTTTGTAGATTCGAGTAGGCTTGAACATAGTTAGAAAATTCAGTCCAGCTCAGATTTCAGTAGGTAAAGTTATCAGTACCCATGTGAATATTTTTAGTAGCCTCAAGTGAAGTGCAGTATTGAAGTAGAAAGTGTAGTTGAGGGAGTAGTTGAGAAGTGTGGCTAAGATTGTAAGATAGTAGTTGCAGTGCATAGGGCTTAGTAACTCTATCCTAGCTGATGTTTTGTAGGCCTGTGTCTCATATTACAAAATTTTAGCCCTGTTGTGATTTCTTAGTCAGATATCTTATTCAGACTATGCCAAGATTCCTTGCTTCCTAAAGTCTTTAGAACTTTATAGAAAGAGTGTCGAAGAAATACTCCAGTTAAGTATGAGCTTTTAGTATGAGTTAGTTAGAATAGCCAGTAATAGGTTTAGTAGTCAAGCAGACAAGTTCCTATTGGTTTTATCCCTACTATTCATGAGAAAATTCCTTCACAATCATACAAGTCATAAAATTTAGTTCAGTTCATGCATCAAGCATCAGTTTTAGATCCAAATAACTAGTTATGATTCAGTTTATAAGTATTTCATGCACCATCTCAGTAGTCTTTCCTCAGTACTTCAGCAAGGTTAGTATCTTTCGGTGACATAATGTCCCAAGGGGGAGATGTACTATAATTCCCCCGAGCTTTCATGTCCTAAACCTTCCATCTTCCCTTCATGTAACAAGATCCAGCTTGAAATAATGGATACTCATAAGTTGACTCTCTCGTTCCAATCTCAGCCTTAAATCCATTCTTATGTCATTGCATGTATTCAAGAAAACTAGTTTAGTTCATGATATTCAGTTTATATATTATGTTACAAACTTAGTTATGTTCTCATGTTCCCATTCATGCATGTTTAGTATACGATCTCAGATTCTTGAGTACTCTTCACTTAACTAGCCTCATTTGAGGACGAATGTTCCCAAAGGGGTGATATTGTAATACCCTGATAATCCAAACCAATATTAGAACCATGATTAAAACTCATGAGAAATAAATTATAGTGCTTTGGTAGTTTTATTATCGAGTTTTATGTGTATTAGGTCCTCAAATACGTCCTAGCTATTAGACGAATCAAAACATCCCTTACCGATTGAATTCTTGAGAAGGATATTGCCATAGCCAACTTCAAACAAGAATATCTTTCATTGTACAAAGAATTTTTGAGCTTATGACAAACCAACAGATATATAATTGAATTATCTTTTCAACAATACCCATTTCACAAAAATCCGATATCGGAGTAAAATGTTATACCCATTTTACTCCATCATGTCAGCATGTCAGCCTGTCAACAAAGTAACGACCTGAGCTGACGGGCCGTCACCTATGTGACAACTTATCAGCCCAAGTCGTCAGCCTTAGGAAGAAAATCATCAATTACAGCTCCTAAGTGATGACTTGAGGTGATGAGCCGTCACCTAAGTGACGACTTATCAGCCCAAGTCGTCACCCATGAAATTCAGCAATTCCCATTCGGATTCGGAGGGGTATTTTGGTCTTTTCCCTCACCTCCCATGACTTAAATCATCAAAAATACGTACATGGACAACATAAATCAGTTTTGAAAACCCTTAATCCTCTCCACTCTCAAGAACAAGAAAATTAGGGTTTCCTCTCAAAATCATCTCCCAAGAACAAGATTCAAGCCTTTCTTCAAGAAAACCAAGCAAATTATAATTTCCAATCCAAGAACGTTCAAGAAAAGTTATTCTCTTTTAATATTCAAGATTTTGAGGTATGTTAGATTTTCATCCATGGGTCCTTTTCACCCATGGAGACCAAGAACCCAATTTCAAATTCAAAGCTATGATTTTTACATGATTATTATGATTTTTAACCATGAATTTCCATGAATTTCGATTCTATACCATGTTTACACGTAATTGTTGTTGTTATTAAACCCCACATGTTTGAATGGTGTTGTTCATTGATTTAATCCATAATTGGTGATTTATTATTGAAATCATGCTATTACTACATATTTTAAAACTAATCCCATGCTTAGATTAAACCATGCATTGCAAGTGTTTGATGAAATTCCTACAAGAATGAGTTTTGAATAACTGCTTACATATCATGTTCTCAAAGGTTTAGTATGATATTTCTATTATTTCTATCGAGTCCTGGGGGTTATGAATACCTGAAATTTAGCTGTTTACATATTTTTAGTATTTTTAGAATGTTTTCAGATAAACCATGAGTCTTTTTCATCCAGTTCGTCATTATAATCTATTTAAGGTTAATAATTACGGAAGAATCTGTATGCACTGGCATTTTTAACATACGATGACCTGAGCTTATCAGTTACCAGTGAATGCACCAGTTAGTAACTCAGTGTCTTTCAACTGGGAGAAGAATTTAGCATCGAGTGAAAAGTGTGGGTTCAGCGCATCCTACTTTTCCAGAAACTTCATTCCACTATAGGTCTAAGGTCCTCGCCTGAGCGTGTTCCCTTTACCCAATATGGGCTCAGTTTAGGTTATATTCTGATGGCAATGATAGAATAGCCCTCCTCAATGTGGGTCAGACGTTGGACTCTATGATAGCTCACATGGTTTATGTTGGTTACATGATAACTCCCACAGTCTCAGTCCAGTATTCAACTCTATAATTCAGTTTCAGCTTTGCTTAATCATAACATACAAACATCAGTTACTCATTTATAAGTACTCAGTATTTCAGTTTTTAGACTATATTCAGAATATGTTTTATGCTTGGTCATACATTCTCAGTCTTTATAGATTTCATGCATTTTACTTAGTACTTCATGCTATACATTCAGTCATTTACTACGCATGCCCATGAAACCATGCATATTAGCCTAACCTCATTTAGCATACCAGTACATTCAAAGTACTGATTGTATACTCATTTCTTGCAGTATGATGTCTTAAATCATAGGTTCGGGCGCTCAGTTCCTGATCGTACTTAGGCAAATCAGCCTATCAGTAGCAGTCAATAGTGGTGAGTCCTTATCCTTCGAGGATGAGTTATCTTGCATTCAGTATATCAGTAGTTTAGTTATTTAGTCAGTTGGAGTTAGTTGGGGGCTTGTCCCATAAACTCCACAGTCAGTCAGTTTAAAGGCTTTCAGACTAGTACAGACAGTTAATTAGTTTTTAGTTATTGTTATCAACATTGTTTTGCAGGGATTATCAGAATTATGACTTAAAACCTTATGGCAATTTCAGTTAAATTCTGCTAAATAAATCTTTTGTTATCAGTTTTATTCAGTGCTCACAGCAGGTACCAGCTCATGGGTTAGCTTGGGGTCTCTCGGGATCATAAGCACCGTGTGATGACTAGGGTGTAATCCTGGGTCATAATATATTATAATCTTTATTCTATACTTTTAGAGCTTCTAAAGGTCCCTACCCATCATTCGGGGATGAATGATCCCAAGGGGGAGATAATATAACACCTCGCACTTTTGAACTAGAAATCAAAGTGTTGTTCCTACGTGTGTAAGCTCTAATAGAAATTATTTACAAGTAAGAATAAGTTTGATTATCTTTATCCTTGTGTTTGAAGTGCTTTCGAGGTGAAAAATCTTCATAGGAATCACTTAGAGAAAAGTTGAGCTAAGAACCTTTGATTCGGCTAAATCTTTGTATTTGATTTTATGAGGGTCTATTTTAATGTGTATAACTTTATATACAAGTAGAATTATGTATATCAAGGCCTAAAAAATTGTACATAATTGAGTCAGCTTTCCAATGATACCAATTTTGCCTTAATCCCATACCCGAGCAAAAAGTTATAGCCATTTTCGTGAGAGAGGCAGTGAGGTCGCGCAATTAGCCCGCGTCGCACGCTCCAATGCCCACCCCTATTTTACAGTTGTTGGTTCCATATTTTTAAGGTGGTTTTAGTCTTTTCACCCCTTATAACTCCCATTCCACGATTTATAACCCTAAAGGGGCGTTACTTTTCTGCTATTTTATCAATTAAACATCTCAAAATCCTCCTATACACTCTCAAAACCAAGGTTAGGGTTTCCTCACAAGATCATCCCCAAAGATCAAGAAACTAATCCATCCAAGTTAAAGATTTCAATAAATGAGTCAAGATTAGGGTTCCAATCTTCAAACTAAACAACATAAGGTATGTGGGACTATCCTAAACTCCAAGGGCATAAGTTTTATGGTTTTATCAAGTTTAAGGATTTATAATCATGTTACAAATAAGATTTTTGATGTTGTTTGAAAAGTATGTCATGAAATTGTTTGGATTAAAGTATAGAAATAGTATTGAACTCTTTTTTGTAGAATCGAATTATAGTCCCTTATATATATATGTACGTTTTTAGTTATGGAAGGTTTAATTGAGAGCATGACAATGAAATCCCTCTCTTGATATGAAATATATTGTCTATTTGATTTATTGGTTATCCGAAGAAGGATTGAGTTTAGATAACTCTTAGCTCGAAATCGTGTTTTCCCGATACGGGTCTTTATGTGCTACTCGTCAAGTGGGATGGCATGGCATGTTGGCAAGTAGGCATATTTTTCATAATATTTCCCATCCTTGCGGAAAACTTGGATTGGGAGCCTATCCGATGGTTTATGGGTGGGATCCACATAGCCCATGGATTACCATGTATGTAGGGTGATCCATCTAGCTCAGAAATAAAGTAAAGATTGAGTCATAGTTTCAAAGAAGTGTTTTGAAGTTCATTAAAGTATGCCCATGTGTTTTCACTTATGCATTATGTTCGTTGTTTTACGAAAGGCTCTCATTATGTTGTATAAAAATACGTTATATTGGAATGTTTCATATACCAGTACATTTGTATTGACCCCCTTTATTTTAGGATCTGAAGCACAGTCCCGGGGTTCCGCTAAGCAGTAGATTTATTTATCAGCAGTTGCAGTCGGTGAGCCTCCCTTATTTCGGAAGGTTTTGTAACAGTGCCCAAGTGCACACTCAAGTGTACGTGGTCTTATCAAGTAGTAAAGTAGCCTAATGAAAGCCAAGTATCGATCCCACAGAGACTTGATTCGACAACGATAAGATTTCAGTCAACAATTTAGATTCAATTGATGCGAGAGTAACCAAAAAGAGTGTTTGGAATTTGTAATTGCAAATAAGATAAACAAACTGTAAAGTAAAGATATTGAGAAAATCAATAAGATAAAACCCAAGGTTGAAGCACTTTGAACAATCATACCATGTTGTAGGATTTGATTCATTAACTTGCTTATCCTTGTTGTTGATTCGTAAGGTTAATTGCATGATTATGGTTTCCCAACCTCTTATCTTTTACCTAAGTTGAACCTTAAAACAACATTGTTGTGCGAGGATGTAATAGGTCACTTAAGTCCTTTACAAATATCATCCTACATATGAATAAAGTAAGGCATCTAAGTATATCCCTGTCCTAGATACTAATTTGAATTACTTATTTCATAAAGAAACACAAACCATACTTTGTTTATTCCCATGTTCTATCTCCCTATTCTCTCTCTCTCTCGTTCAAAAGGTTGTAAATGGATGTATTCTAAGGGTCTCTAATCCTTAAAATAGTGATATAAATAATAAAAAAATAACCAACCGTGATAATCAAATCAAACAAACTTAATTCAAAACAATAATACTCATGTTCTTGGCTTTAACCCCGGAAGAGGGCGTTTAGCCACACATAGTCATAATCGTAATCACAATATTGTAATTAACGACTAAAAACATGTATGAACTAAATTTAAATAATAAAAACCTAATTATGAAGTTGTAGTATCCCCTTGATCTCCAAAATATGTCCAAAAGATATGTAAAAATGAGATACAACATGTATTGATAGTTTAAGGGTAAGCCAACTCCGTGTTGGAGTTGATTTAGCATGAAATTCCCAAGGGTGGAGTAGAGAATGTGTCAAAACCTCTATTAATATGGAATGGATCATGATATTCACCCTCTATTCCATAGGAATAGAGCATGTGACGCATGCTAATCTCATGGTGCCACTGGAAGTTGTCCTCCGAATTTTTGTTAAGTGTTGGTTCTTCCTCCTTTCATCCCTTGTCTTGTGGTGCCTTTACAATGTTTTTTCAGAATTTATATCATCCATATATCATTATATTAATCTCAAAAAGGATCCTAAAATAACACACCGCATGAATTAGAGGGTCAAACAACACAACATCCATCATGATAAATAAAAACAAGAGCTTAGACTAGGAAATTTTCCATGATTTTCCACTCAATGTTTTGTCTCTTTTCTTGACTCAATTGAACTTTGTACACTTCTAAAAAAAATTTCCACATATAATAACATCATTAAAACCACAATTAACACTTAAAACATCAGATAATCCAACAAGTTAGACTAGATAAGCAACTAGCTCAAACTAGAAAGACTAGTTTTCTCTATTGAACTCTAATTGACTCTATTAAGTACAAACCTATTAGAAAACACTTGTAACCATTGTAAACATATTATTTAACACTTTGATACACATTTTTCTCATTATCAACCCATAAAGCATAGAATCGTCCTCGAAACAAAGCTAAAAAAACTAGAATAGTGACACTAAAATGCATAAATACACCCAATATCACCACCCCACACTTAAAGCCTTGTTCGTCCTCGAACAACTCTTAACTATAATCATCATCAACTAAGGAGACTCTACACTTCTACTAATTCAAGACACTCAAACTAGTACTACAATGACTACACGTAATACAAGTTAATATTCTAACCATATTATTTACATAATTGAAAGCTCATGAACACTACTTCAAAACATTCTAGCCTCAAAAATTGACTAACCTAGTGGAAAACTTATGCATATTGCTCAATCAAAGACACCATACAAATCACCCGCATCCATCAAACATGTGCCCCTTACAATAAGAGAGTTACCCATAATCACTCAAAATAATGCAATTTATAACATAATGGGTACAAGAATCAAATTACACTCACCCTCACAAGGAATTCACAAGTTACACACAATGAACCATAGGATTACCCTTAGTGTAATGCTCCACTAATATTAGAATGTAAAGCTTAGGATCAATTAGGACTTTTTTGGGTTGTAATGTAGGCTAAGGGACAAGTAGAAAATATTTGGAAAGAGTTACTAACCTCTCTAAGCGCTTTAATACACTACATTATACATTTAAAACCACTCTTCTACAGCCAATTTACACTTTTTCATCCGCCCATACCTTTTGTTTTTTCCCCATCTCTTTTAAGCATTTTCACAAACACTTGGTTGACATATAGTTTACTACCACATACATCAATTTTATCTTTTTTCAAAAACATAACAATATTTTTAGCATAAATTATATCACACCCATCCACCATAAATCAGTTATAACACCAGTAACTATTACCTTGGGGCTTCAAATTCACCTTTTTTCTCTTATTTCTCAAACTCCTTACTCAATTAATTTTTCATTAAAGCGCCTAAGAGCTTTTTGGATCAAATTATGGTCTATCAAATAAGGGATTAGGCTACTTATAAGGTTACCAAAGTTAAAGATAAAGGCTCAATGGGGGTTAACTAGGATAATGCATAAGGGTAGGACAAATAGAAGGTATAAAACAAGACTATCAAAGAAATGCCTAAATCATCTCCTAAACCCAACTCTTTATTTCAATTTACACATACACCAGGCAAGTTCTAGACATCACATGCAATAAGGAATATACAAAATACCTCACATCACACATGGCACATGTTCAACTCAATAGGATCATTATAGACTCCCAATTAAATAGTAGCACAAATTCAACTTTAAGCCAACAAGTACAAGAGTCAAGAACTTGAGCCTCAGTGTCTCAAAAGTAGAACTTCACTCAATCAATATTACTTTACAAACAAACCCACTTGCATCATGTAATAAAAAATAGCACCAACAAGAATACCCTACACAAAAATTTTAAATTGAGCCAAAATTTGGGAGTTTCCCCACCCCAGACTTAAAAATATACTTTGTCCCTAAAGTGAATTTAAAGGTAAGAGAAAGAAATACTCCCTGAGGTCTTTAGTCCTAGATAGTAGCATATTTTAAATATCAAGATGGTATGAAACCCCACACTCAGTGTTTGCTATGCTTTTTGGCTCAAGTTTATGGTACTCAAACTTTTCATTAACCTGTGACTCAACCAAAAACAACAACTAAGTGAAATAAAAATTAAAAAAACTAAAAATAAAACATACCTAATGAACTTGGGTTGCCTCCCAAGCAGCGCCTGATTTAGTATCGCTGCACGACCCATATCAACTTAACCATATTCCTTCACCCTTTTACTCCCTTTCGAGAGACAATTTCTCATTTATTTCTGACCTCTTGAGTTTGAACTCTCAAGGTCAACATCTTTATTCACTTCAACCTTCATCATGTTGGGAAACAGTGGATTCTACTTGGGCCACTCAATCAGGTAATCTAAAGAGGTCCTTGGTTGATTAACCACCTAACACTTTTTCCCTTCAATAACATTGATCACACACAAATCTTTATATTGTTAATTTACAATGGGTGCTTTGTAAACATCAAATACCACCTCTTCATCATCTACCCTTATTTTTAGCATGCCTTCTCTAATATCAATCAAAGCCCCTTTAGTTGCTAAGAATGGATGCTCCAAGATGATTGGTACCTATTCATATGCTTTGAAATCAAGAACAATAAAGTCAATAGGTGGACATCCTCAATTATTCCATTCAGATGTGTAAATGACCCATCTACCAGTTGTAACACTATGGTGGTCGATCTAGGATTTTCCAAGCCCAATGTTTTAAACAATGATAGAGGCATCAAATTTAGGGTTTCCCCTAAGTCAGTCAGTGCATGGTCCACTTTTCTCCCAATATAAATAGGGATAGCAAACCTCTCCTGATCTATCAATTTTTTAGGGATTTTTTGTGTCATCACAGCGCTACACTCTTCAGTGAATGTTATAGCTCCCACATCCTACAATTTCAGGTTATTAGCCAAAAAATCCCTCAAGTACTTTGTGTACTTGGGAATACTCTACAAAACATCTAGCAAAGGTAAATTAATGTAAAGTTCTCTGAATGTGTCAAAGAACTTCTTGAACATTACGTTCTCCTTCGCTTTAATTTGCCTCTAAAAATGTGTCAAAGAACTTCTTGAACTTCTTAGTTCAACAAATTTTTCTTTAAAGTATTCAGACTTCCTTGATTTTTTAGCAACTTCTTCATTTACCTGTTGGGTCACCTTTAATACCCAATATTTCTCAAGTTTAACTTAACTCTCAGTTCATGAGTTATCCAATATAAAATTTTTGAAACGCCAATTATTTTTTTGTTTAGAGCCTGCATAGCGTAGGAAATTAAATTAGCTTTCCAACGATATACAATTTGCCTAAATACAATAACCGGGTAAGAAGTTATGGCTATTTTAAGTTTTAGTCATTAAATACCATCATTCAGTCCAGTAGCGTGTCACGGAGTATGTCAAAATGGCAATTGTCAGTTTCCAGTGAAGTACTGTGATATCAGCACATCGTTCCATAACTTATTTTCACAATTTTCCATTTCTAGTGTACCAACGTGATTCCACAGTGTTGCGGTGAACTTCCACGTAACAACCAAAGTGTCAATGTGATACCACCGCATCACGCCACCATGCATTTTCCTAGTTGGAAATTTCAAGAGATACGGTGCGATAGCACCGCATCGCGCCAAGTGCCTATTTTGGAAAATTTTGATGAAAATTAAATGTTTCATCTAGGGTTAAAATAGTCTTTTCCCATGATTGTAGCATGCCCATATACGGGATTTAATACCTAATAATGTTTTAAGTCATTACTCACTCAATTTATCCACAAATTGAAAGCATTCTCTCTCAAAAACTACAAACTCTAGCTTCAACTAAACAAGAGAAATCTCAAGAAATTCACCAAGAACTTCAAGAAACTCACAAATTAAGGTAGTAGGTGTTCATCTATGGGTTCCTTTCACCCATAGAGTCCACAAATCCATTTTCAAAATACAAGATTGTTGAATTATGAACTTCTATGCTTGAATTTAATTGAATTCATGTTCATGTTAGTATTGGGTTTTAGTCCATGATTAAATTACATGCTTTTATGAAATTAATCATAGTATATATTGAATTACATGATCTTCATGATAAACCCTTCAATTTGCTAGTTGATTATTGGAACCATGTCAACCCTAAGTGTTTATGATTTAATGATTCAGGTATGCCTCCCCATGTGTTTGATAAAATGCCTATGTGAATGAAATAGTTCCATTATAACATGCTAGCATATATTCCCCATTCATGTACAAGTTAATGCATTACAAGTGTTTGATAAAATGTCTTTATTAATAAATTATGAACAAGTGTACAGTATCATGTATTTCAAGATTATGTTATGCATTATTTTTCATGCTATCAAGTCCTGGGGGTATTTAATACCCGACAATTTAGCTGTGTACCTAGAGCTAGTGTCAGTTATAGAATCTATGTCATGTCACGATTAGTAGTACTCTTAGTCAGTTATAGAACACAGTAGAACTTAGTCAGTTACAGAATTCAGGAAAACTCAGTAAACTCAGTATTCAGTCCAGTCTAGTTCAGTATACTCAGTTTAGTGTCTTTAAGTTAGGAGTAGGATTTAGCACCGAGTGAATCCAAGGATATGGGCTCACTTGCCAGTAGAGAGTGAGATCCTTATAAGTAATCCTTGCATTCCAGAACTACGTAGCCACCATAGGGTGAGACATCAAACCTTCCAGTTGAGGGGCTTTGAGGTGTTTTAACAAGATAGATGAGGGTTCCGCCATTCTCATTAGAGTACCTATCAGATGAGGGTATCTCTTCAGTTGACTTTACCCATGGCATAGTACGGACACCCTTCCAACTGGGGTCACAGGTTGGACCCCAACTCATTTATCTTATTTGGAGCAAGTTCGTTAGATGATTACCTCCCACAGTCTCAGTCTCAGTCTTTATAATAGAACTCAGTTCAGTTCTATAGAATCAGGGTTGTCAGATACAGTCAATTGATATTAGTAACTCAGTTATTAGTAACTTTAGATATCAGTTACTCAGTATCAGAACCGAGAACTTAGCTTCAGATAAGCTTAGTCAAAGTATTTATTTATATGCATAGTAGTGCACACTCAGTTTTACAGCAGTATCAGTTATCCATATACTCTCATGTTCAGTTACTCTATATGATATAGTCAGTTATTATTCATGCATATGAACCGTTGCATTCAGCCTTACCTCATCTAGCATACCAGTATATTCCACGTACTGAGGCATACTCTTTTTTTGCGCTATGTTGTCTCATATCGTAGGTTTGGATGATCAGATTCCCGATCGCGCAAAGATAGAATCAGATTTGGCCAGCAGTAGTAGATTAGCAGTGAGTCCTCATCATTTGGGATATTCTTTTATTTTATTATTTCAGTAGAATTAGTATTTCAGTAGATGGAGCTAGTTGGGGGATTGTCCCATATACTCCACTTTTAGACACCTTCAGTTAGACGCTTTTCAGACAAGTTTTCAGTTAGTATTTAGTTTTACAGATTGTTATTTCAGATGATATAATTTGTCAGTATTTTAGATGTTTTGAACCTTATGGCATTTCAGCCTATTATTCTGCATTTATCACAGTATCATGTTTCAATGCTCACAGAAAAAATTAGTCATGGGTTAGCTTGTAGTCTTTTGGGGTTGTAAGCACCGTGTAGCATCCAGGGTACAGACTCGGGGCATTACAAACTTAGTATCAGAGCCTAAGGTTCAACAGTATCCTAGAAAGTCTAAAAGACACATCTAATACAGTCTTTTGCATGGGTGTGTAGCATGCCACACCTATGAACAAGAGGCTATGGGATGTTTTAGGAAACAGTTTTCCTTCTTTGAGTATTCATATCATGCGAGTGAGCATGAGCTCAAGTTAAACTATCAGTCTAATCTGTTTTTCTCCTTTTTATTTATAGAACATGCCTCTCAAAAAGACTAACGAAAGGAGAATCAGAAATCAATCAGCACCTCAGCCCGTTTAGGCAAATCATGTCTACCATACAGAATTTAGAGTTGCATTCACTACTCTAGCCAACTCCTTAGTAGCTCAGAAAAAATGGCCAGCTGCTATTCCAGTTAATACATTGGCCAATACTGCTGCAGCCAAGATTCAGGACTTCACCGAATAAATACTCCTATATTCTTGGGATCTAATCCAGAAGAGGATCCATAGGAGTTCCTCGATCAAGTTCAGAAAGTCATAAATATTATGGGAGTGACTTCCAGTGAGAGTGTTGAGTTAGCTACCTATTAGCTATAAGAAATAGAGTATACATAGTTTAAAAAGTGGAAGGTAGACCAGGGAACAGATACAGATCCCATAGAGTGGAAAGAGTTTGCTACTGCTTTCCTAGAGAGATTCTTTCCCTTAAAGATGAGAGAAGCTAAGGTGTTAGAGTTCATCAATCTCAGGAAGAGCGGTATGAGTGTGAAAGATTATTCTTTCAAGTTTACTCAGTTATCCAGGTATGCTTCCCATGTAGTAGCATACAGTAGGTCCAAAATGAGCAAGTTCATATCTGGGGTGTCAGATAGTATGGTTAAGGAGTGCATGACATCGAAGTTGATTAAGGAGATGGACATATCAAGGCTCACCGTCCATTCTCAGCAGATAAAAGAGGGTAATATCATAGAGAAAGAGAGAGAGAGAACTAGAGATCTAGAATAGTAGCTTCAATTTTAATCAGCCTAAGTCAGAGGGTGGTAACCGTTCCCAGCTTCACCTAAAATTTTTAGTTCCAGCTCTGTCCTCAGCTAGTGCTCCAGTACCTAAGTTCAAAAATGGTAACAACGATAGGGCGCCAGGTTCTAAATCTCAGGGTAGTGTCAGCAGTGCTCGAACAAATCCTCTTTGTCAGACATGTGGCAGAAACCACAAGGGAGTCTGCAGAGGTGGCAGCGATGTTTGTTTTAGGTGTGGCAAGCTAGGACACAGAGTTATATATTATCCTCAGTTAGATTATCAGGGTTATCATACTTGTTCTTTAGTTCAGTCAGGTCGCCCGAATCAACAGGGTGCTGCTTCCAGTGCCTCCAGTGGGTAACACCCAAGTAGGCTTTATGCACTTTAGTCCAGACAAGATCAAGAAAATTCTCTTGATGTGGTCACTGGTACGTTATAGATCTTTCATTTACATGTTTATGCCTTGCTAGATCCAGGAGCTTCTTTATCTTTCTTAATTCCTTATATAGTTGTTAACTTTGGAGTCGGTCAAGAAATCCTAGCAGAGCCTTTCTCAATTTGTATGACAGGTATACAGGGACTATTTGGTTGTGATATCTCAGAAAATTACTTATGCAGACCTTGTAGAGCTAGAGATGGCAGATTTTGATGTCATTCTCGGCATAGATTGGCTCCATTCATGCTATGCCTCAGTTGAATATAGAAATAGAATAGGTTATTTTCAATTTCCAAATAAACCAGTCCTTGAATGGAGGGGTAGTACCACAACACTTAAGGGTCAGTTGATTTCATACCTTAGAGCGAGAAAGATGATATCCAAGAGATGTATCTACTATCTTGTGCGAGTCAAATACTCTAACTCAGAAACTCCAACACTTGAGTCAGTTCCAGTAGTAAATAAATTCTCAGATGTGTTTCTTGAAGTTCTTCCTGGAGTTCCTCCCATCAGGGAAATTGACTTCGAAATATACCTTCTTCCAGATACTCAACCCATATATATTTCTCCATATATAATGGCTCTAGTAGAACTCAGAGAGTTAAAAGAACAGTTAAAGGATCTCCTAGATAAGGTATTCAATAGACCCAGCATTTCCCCGTGGGGTGCACCAATCTTATTCGTGTGTAAGAAAGACGGTTCTCTTAGAATATATATTGACTACCGTCAGTTAAACAAAGTCACAGTCAAGAATAAATATCCACTTCCCAGAATCAGTGACTTGTTTGACCAACTTTAGAGAGAATGAGGGAGCTAATCTGCTTGCTTGTGCAGGCGAGGACCGCTCGGCTAGGGCGCGCCAGAGGTGGCCCAAGGGCCACTTGACTGGTTGGAGAGGAGCGAAAAGCCAGGAAAGAAGCGAGGAGGAAGCGAAGCTGTCTACGAAGCTTTGCTTCTCCCCCTGTAGTCGTAATACTCGGCTTGTCGCTACTTTGATTCAAAAGGTAACCGACGGTTCCCGACTTTCTCCGCTTTCCGCAACCGTAACCACTTGTCATTCCGATTACTTCATCCATAAACCTTTTTTTTATTTCAAAATAGCGATACGCTCTAAAAAAGTAAAGGAGAAGCTTCCATTCTAGAAGCGGTAGCTTCCCGCCTCCCTCGGGGTGAGAAGTTCCCTTCCCTTTTCTAAAATGCCTGAGTGGTCTGCTCAGCAAACGTACAAAGTGGACCGCAGTTTGGCTGACCCTCTTCTTCCCATTCGGGTTGGGTTGACCCAGAAGTACAGTAAGAAGGAAGTGCCAGCTACTTTTCTAAGATAGACCTCAGATCAGGCTATCATCAGTTCAAAGTCAGAGAATGTGACATTCCAAAAACATCATTCAGAACCTGGTATGGTCACTTCGAGTTTCTAGTCATGTCATTTGGTCTTACTAATGATGACTTAATGAATCGCGTGTTCAAACAGTACTTGGACATGTTTGTTATAGTCTTCATTGATGTCATTCTTATCTATTCCCATAGTGAGAATGATCATGCAGATCACCTCAGAATAGTACTTTAAACTCTCAGAACTCATCAGTTGTTTACCAAATTCAGTAAGTGCAAATTTTGGCCAAGGTCAGTAGCATTCGTTGGTCATATTATTTTTGGTATTGGTATTAGAGTTGATCCTCAAAAGACCGAAGTGGTGATAAACTGTCCTAAACCCTTCTCTCCATTAGATATCTGAAGTTTCTTGGGTTTAGCTGGCTATTACCATCGGTTTGTTAAAGGGTTTTCATCTATTCCATCCCCCATGCCCAAATTGACTCAGAAGAAAGTCCAGTTTAAGTGGTCATATTCTTGTGAGAAGAGTTTTCAGGAGTTGAAGACTCGACTCACCTCAGCCCCAGATTTGAATCTACCAGATAGTTCAGATGGGTTTATTCTGTACTGTGATGCATCCAGAGTAGGTTTGGGTTGTGTCCTCATATAGAGAGGTAAGGTCATTGCCTACGCCTCTAGACAGCTTAAGCCCCATAAGAAGAATTATCCTACTTATGATCTTGAGTTAGCAGCTGTAGTGTTTCCCTTAAAGATTTGGAGGCACAATTTGTATAGGATGCATGTAGATATGTTCACATATCACAAGAGTTTGCAGTATGTCTTTTATCAAAAAGATTTAAATTTGCATCAGAGAAGGTGGTTAGAATTATTAAAAGATTATAGCATGGGTGTTCTTTATTATCCGGGCAAAGCTAATGTAGTAGCTGATGCTCTCAGTAGACTGTCTATAGGTAGTGTTGCTCATGTTGAGGTAAGTAAGAAGAATTTAGTTCAGGAAGTTCATCAGCCTGCCCGACTAGGTATCCGCTTAGTCGATTCAGCAGAAGGTAGTGTATGGGTTCAGAACAGTTCTGAATCCTCTTTAGTTTCTGAGGTAAAGGAAAAGTAGGATAGATATTCCAGTCTTGTTAAGTTGAAAAAGTCAGTCAGAGATTAGAAAGTAGAGGTTTTCTCCCAAGGGGGAGATAGTGTATTGCATTTCCAGGGTCATTTATGTATGCCAGGTGTAGATGAATTGAGGCAATAAATTCTTGTAGAAGCGTATGGTGCGTGTTACTCTATTCATCCAGGGGCCACTAAGATGTACCGCAATCTGCGAGAGATATATTAGTGGAGTGGGATGAAGAGGGATATTACAGAGTTTATAGCTAAGTGCTCTATATGCCAGCAAGTTCAGATTGAGCACCAGAAACCTAGTGGATCCATGCAGGAGTTCAGTATTGCCACATGGAAATGGGAAGAAGTGAACATGGACTTTGTGACGGGTTTGCCTCGTACTCATCATCATCATGATTCTATTTGGGTTATCGTAGATAGGATAACTAGATCAACTTATTTCTTGCCAGTTCATACTTTCTATTTAGCCAAGGAGTATGCCAAACTCTATATCAGAGAGTTGGTCAGGTTACACGGAGTTCCAGTATCTATTATCTCAGATAGAGGTACCCAGTTTACCTCTCATTTCTAGAAAGCATTCCAAAAGGGTCTTGGTACCCAAATTCATATTAGTACAACCTTCCACCCTCAGACAGATGGTCAAGTAGAAAGGACCATTTAGACTCTAGAAGATATTCTAAGAGCATGCGTTATCGATTTTAAGGGTATTTGGGATGACCACTTTTCTTTGATCGAGTTTGCATACAATAAAAGCTATCATTCCAGTATTCAGATGGCTCCGTTTGAAGCTCTCTATGGTAGGAGATGCAGATCTCCAATTGGTTGGTTCGAGGTAGGTGAGGCCACAGTAGTAGGTCCTGACCTAGTGTTCGATGCCTTGAAGAAGGTTCCGTTAATTAGGGAAAGACTTAGGGTCACCTAGAGCCAATAGAAGTCATACACAGATGTGCAAAGAAAAGATCTCGAGTTTGAGATCGGTGATTTTGTGTTCTTAAAAGTCTCTCCCATGAAGGGGGTAAATATGTTTGACAAAAAGGGAAAGCTTAGTCCCCTATATGTCGGGCCTTATATAATTCTCATCCATTTTGGAAAAGTAGCTTATGAGCTTGAGTTGCCTTCAGATCTAGCCTCAATGAATCCAGTATTCTATGTCACCTTGCTAAAGAAATGCATTGATAACCCAGCAGTCATAGTTCCTTTAGAGGATATAAATATTCAAAATGATCTCTTTTTTGAAGAGGTTCTAGTCCAGATCCTTGATCATCAGATTCATAGATTGAGGAACAAAAAAGTTCCCTTAGTCAAACTCCTTTGTCGGAATTAGTCCATAGAGGGAGCTACTTGGGAAGTAGAAGCAGATATGCAAACCAAGTATCCTCTCCTCTTCTTCGCAACCTCAGATCCAACTTAAGGTAACACTCTTTCTTAGATTTACCCAGTTCTATGTTCATCTATAATTATAGCTTGGTAATCATTACGGTTGTATATTCAGTCATGCATTTATGAATCAGTTTAGTCATGTACTCATGCATCAAATATACATATTTTATATGAAAACCTAGCTTATCAGTAGCTTCAGTCATGTAGTCATGCATTATACATGCAGTATGAAAACCTAGCTTATCAGTAGCTTTAGTCATTTAGTCATGCATTATACATGCATGTTCAGTGTGTAAACTCAGTCTATCAGTGTCTCATCTTAATCAGTCTCATTCGAGGATGAATGTTCCCAAGGGGGAGATATTGTAATATCTCGTCTTTCTCAAGTTTAACTTAACTCTTAGTTCATGAGTTATCCAGAATCAAATTTTTGAAACGCCTGGTATTTTTAATTTTACAGCCTTCCATTGTGTAGGAAATTGAATTAGCTTTCCAACGATATAAAATTTGCCTAAATCCGATAATCGGGTAAGAAGATATAGATATTTTAAGTTTCAGTCCTTAAACACCGTCATTTAGGCCAGTAGCGCATCGCAGAGAATGTTAAAATGGCAATTGTCAGTTTCCAGTAAAGTACCGCGATACTAATGCATCGCGTCATAACTTATTTTCACAATTGTGCATTTTCAGTGTACCAACGCGATTCCACCGTGTCGCGGTGAACTGTCAGGTCCCAACAAAAGTGGAAATACGATACCATCACATCGGGCCACCATGCATTTTCCCATTTGGTAATTTTCAGAGACACGGCATGATAGCGTCGCGTCGCTCTAGGTGCCTATTTCGGAAAATTTCAACAGAAATTAAATATTTCATTAAGGTTTAAAAAGTCTTTTCCCATGATTGTAGCATGCCCAGATACGGGATTTAATCCCTAAAAATGTTTTAAGTCATTACTCACTCAATTTATCCACAAATTGAAAGCATTCTCTCTCAAAAACTACAAACCCTAGCTTCAAGAAAACCAGATCAATCTCAAGGGATTCACTGAGAACTTTAAGAAACTCACAAATTAAGGTAGTTAGGTGTTCATCTATGGGTTCCTTTCACCCATAGATTCCACAAATCTGTTTTCAAAATACAAGATTGTTGAATTATGAACTTCCATGCTTGAATTTAATTGAATTCATGTTCATATTAGTATTGGGTTTTAGTCCATGATTAAATTACATGCTTTTATGAAATTAATCATAGTATGTGTTGAATTACATGATCTTCATGATAAACCCTTCAATTTGCTAGTTGATTGTTGGAACCATGTCAACCCTAAGTTTTTATGATTTAATGATTCAGGTATGCCTCCCCATGTATTTGATAAATTCCTATGTGAATGAAATAGTGCCATTATAACATGATAGCATGTATTCCCCATTCGTGTACAAGTTAATGCATTACAAGTGTTTGATAAAATGTCTTTATTAATAAATTATGAACAAGTGTACAGTATCATGTATTTCAAGATTATGTTATGCATTATTTTTTATGCTATCAAGTCCTGGGGGTATTTTATACCGTACAATTTAGTTGTACCTAGATCTAGTGTCAATTATAGAATCTACGTCATGTCACGATCAGTAGTGATCTGAATGTGTCGAAGAACTTCTTGAACATTGCGTTCTCCTTCGCTTTAATTTACCTCTAAAAATGTGTCAAAGAACTTCTTGAACTTCTTAGTTCAACAAATTTTTCTTTAAAGTACTCAGACTTCCTTGATTTTTTAGCAACTTCTTCATTTACCTGTTGGGTCACCTTTAATACCCAGTATTTCTCAAGTTTAACTTAACTCTCAGTTCATGAGTTATCCAATATAAAAATTTTGAAACGCCAATTATTATTTTTAGAGCCTGCATAGCGTAGGAAATTGAATTAGCTTTCCAACGATATAATATTTTCCTAAATACAATAACTAGGTAAGAAGTTATGGCTATTTTAAGTTTCAGTCATTAAATACCATTATTCAGTCTAGTAGCATGTCCCGGAGTATGTTAAAATGGCAATTGTCAGTTTCCAGTGAAGTACTGTGATATTGGCGCATCGTTCCACAACTTATTTTCACAATTTTCCATTTCCAGTGTACCAACACGATTCCACCGCGTTGCGGTGAAATTTCAGGTAACAACCAAAGTGGCAATGTGATACCACTGCATCACGCCACCATGCATTTTTCCAGTTGGCAATTTCAAGAGATACGGTGTGATAGCGTCGTATCGCGCCAAGTGCCTATTTTGGAAAATTTTGATAAAAATTAAATTTTTCATCTAGGGTTAAAATAGTCTTTTCCCATGATTGTAGCTTGCCCATATACGGGATTTAATCCCTAAAAATATTTTAAGTCATTACTCACTCAATTTATCCACAAATTGAAAGCATTCTCTCTCAAAACTACAAACTCTAGCTTCAACAAAACAAGAGAAATCTCAAGAAATTCACCAAGAACTTCAAGAAACTCACAAATTAAGGTAGTTAGGTGTTCATCTATGGGTTTCTTTCTCTCTTAGAGTCCACAAATCCATTTTCAAAATACAAGATTGTTGAATTATGAACTTCCATGCTTGAATTCAATTGAATTCATGTTCATGTTAGTATTGGGTTTTAGTCCATGATTAAATTACATGCTTTTATGAAATTAATCAGAGTATGTGTTGAATTACATGATCTTCGTGATAAACCCTTCAATTTGCAAGTTTATTATTGGAACCATGTCAATCCTAAGTGTTTATGATTTAATGATTCAGTTATGCCTCCCCATGTGTTTGATAAAATGCTTATGTGAATTAAATAGTGCCATTATAACACGATAGCATGTATTCCCCATTTATGTACAAGTTAATGCATTACAAGTGTTTGATAAAATGTCTTTATGAATAAATTATGGACAAGTGTACAGTGTTATGTATTTCAAGATTATGTTATGCTTTATTTTCCATGCTATCGTGTCCTGGGGGTATTTAATACCTGACAATTTAGTTGTGTTCCTAGAGCCAGTGTTAGTTATAGAATCTTAGTCCTGTCATGATCAGTAGTACTCTCAGTCAGTTGTAGAACTCAGTAGAACTCAGTTAGTTACAGAACTCAGGAAAACTCAGTAAACTCAGTATTCAGTCCAGTCCAGTTCAGTATACTCAGATCAGTGTATTTTAGTTGAGAGTGGGATTCAGCACCGAGTGAACCCAAGGATGAGGGTTCACCTACTAGTAGAGAGTGTAATCCTTAGAAGAAATCCTTGCATTCCAGAACTACATAGACAACGTAGGTTGAGACATCAAACCTACCAGTTGAGAACGTAGGTTGAGACATCAAACCTACCAGTTGAGGGTTGATGAGGTACTTTAACCAGCCAGTTGAGGGTTCCACCATTCTTATTAGAGTACCTGCCAAATGAGGGTATCTCTTTTGTTGTCTTTACCCATGGCACGATACTGACACCCTTCCAATTGGGGTCATAAGTTGGACCCCAACTTAATTATATTAATAGGGGCATGTCGGTTAGATGATTACCTCCCACAGTCTCTGTATCAGTCTTTAGAATAGAACTCAGTTTAGTTCTATAGCAGCAGGGTTGTTAGATACAATCAATCAATATTAATAACTCAGTTATTAGTAACTTCAGATATCAGTTATTCAGTATCAGAACTCAGGACTTAGCTTCAGATAAGCTTAGTCACAGTATTTATTTATATGCACAGTAGTGTACTCTCATTTTCACAACAGTATTAGTTATCCATGTACTCTCATATTCAGTTACTCTATATCATATAGTAAGTTATTGTTCATGCATATGAACCCTTGTATTCTTCCTTACCTAATATAGCATACCAGTACATTCCACGTACTGACACATACTCTTTCTTTATGCTATGATGTCTTATATCATATGTTCGGATACTCAGGTTCCCAACTGCGTATATATAGACTCAGATTCAGCCAGCAGCAGTATATTAGCAGTGAGTCCTCATCATTCGAGGATATTCTTTTATTTCATTAGTTTAGTAGAATTAATATTTCAGTAGATGGAGTTAGTTAGGGGATTTTCCCATCAACTCTACTTTCAGACAATTTCAGTTAAAGGCTTTTCAGACTAGTTTTTAGTCAGTATTTAGTTTTACAGATTATTATTTCAGATGATATAATTTATTAGTATTTCATCTGTTTTAAACCTTATGGAATTTTATCCTATTATTTCACATTTATTACAGTATTATGTTTCAGTTCTCACGACAGATATCAGTCATGGGTTAGCTTGTGGTCCTTTGGGATCGTAAGCACCGTGTAGCATCCAGGGTACAAACTTGGGGCGTTATAGTAACACATCGTCATCTACCTTCTTTGTTGCCTTAGGAGGTTCTACTTCAAGGTGTTTACCAATTCTCAAGGTGATTTCCATAACTTGCTTTGGATTTTCTATTTTTACTGGCAGACCACCTTGAGGCCTAGTATTCCATGCTTGCTGTAACTGCCTAATTTATAACTCTAAGCTTCTCTGGGCCACTTTCTGATTCTGTAATTTTGTTTGTTGATTTTTCATATCTGTAATTATTTATTCTTGACCAGCTAAGAGTTGTTTAAACATCTCTTCCATGTTTCTCATTGACTGATTTGATTAGGCCTTTGGTTATGGAATTGATTGTTGTTGTGCATTCCAAGGCTGAGTCTGCCACTTCATGTTGTAGGCATTATCATAATTTGGACTTTGAGCATTGCCTACATACATCACTGATTCTGGATTCGAAGCACATATGGCCGTTGAATGGCCATTATTTCCACAGTTCTCACACCACCCTGCAGTTTGTTAGATGGTATTAACTGTGGCTACAGGTTGTGCAGCTCCCAACTTCAAGTTGCTGAACTAAGTGTTGATCAAATTTTGTAAGGCAGAAACCTATGCTGATAGGGCTGTGAATTAGCACACCTCTAATACGCCTGTAATTTTTTTCGTAGCACTTCTAGAATCTCAATGACACTCTGGATTTCATTGTGCAACATGGTTAAACAATGCAACTCATCATGAGTCAATTCCAATGCTTGATCACCCACGGTTAAATCTAGCAAAATCTTCGTATTGTGGTCAAGAGCTTCTACAAAAGTATGAGAAAGTACCTCATTAGACTATTGATGGTGTGGATAATCCCGAAGAAGGTCCTTGAAAAGTTCTGAAGCATGATATAGATTTTTATCAAGCTTCTGTTTGAAGCTCACTATCTCACTGAGAAGTCTCACAGTCTTGCCTGATGGAAAGAATCTGATAAGGAACTTTATAGCTAAGTCATCCCATAATGTGATTGAGTTGGTCGTCTCCGCATTCAACCACTTTTTAGCTTTTTCTAACCGTGAATAGGAAAAAAGTGTCAGCCTCACATAATTTGTATTCACCCCAATCGGAAAAATGTGTCTGTAAGCTCAATAAAATTTTGCAAGTGGACTTGTGGATCCTCATGTGAAATCCTTGCAAACTGTTTACTACTAATAAGAAGCTGCACCATATTGTGTTTCAACTCGAAATTCCCCCTAGTTTCCGATCTTTGAATTGGGGAAGTCATGTTCGTTGAAAGTGGGACTGCCACTTTCCTAACCGTCCTACGGGCTGCTTGTTGCTCAGCCATAGGAATAGGAATTTCTTGGCCTTCTTAGATTTGAGGAATATGAGGGAGAAAGATTTTATCTCTCCTATATTAATGGAATAGTTGTTCAGGTTCCGAGCTTGGTTTATAGAAATCTTGAACCCTTGCCAGCTTATTATCCTACAACATATTTCCTGCAATGACAAAACCAAGAACAAGCGTAAAATCACCAAATAAAACAAAAAGTAAATATTAAATAAACAATTCCCAAATAACAAGTCTGCAGCAATGGCGCAAAAAAATTGACAGTGCCCAAGTGCACACGCAAGTTTACGTGGTCTTATTAAGTAGTAAAGTGGCCTACTGAAATTCAAGTATCGATCCCACAGAGACTTGATTCGGCAATGATTAGATTTTAGTCAACAGTTTAGATTCAATTGATGTGAGAGTAACCAAAAAGAGAGTTTGGAATATGTAATTGTAAATAAGATAAACAAAGCATAAAGTAAAGATCTTGAGACAATAAATCAGAGAAAACCCAGGGTTGAAGAACTTTGAACAATCATAACATGTTATAGAATTTCATTCGTTAACTTTCTTATCTTGGTTGTTGATTCGTAGGGTTAATTGCATGAATATGGTTTTCCAACTTCTAATCCTTTACCTAAGTTGAACCTTACAACTACATCATTGAGAGGGGATGTAATAGTTCACTTAAGTTCTTTACAAATATCATCCTACATATGAATCAATTAAGGAATTTTAGTTCATCCCTATCCTAGATACTAATTTGAATTCCTTATTTCATAAAGAAACACAAACCATACTTTGTTTATTCCCATGTTCTATCTCCTTATTCCCTCTCCTGAGTTCAAAAGGTTGACAATGGATGTATTCTAAGGGTTTTGCATCCTTAAAATAGTGAAAACAAGAATAAACAAATAACCAATAGTGATAAGCAAATCAAACAAACTTAATTAAAAACAATAATATTCATGTTCTTGGCTTCAACCCCAGAAAGAGGGTGTTTAGCTACGCATAGTCATAATCGTAATCATAATGTTGTAATTAATGACTAAAAACATGTATGAACCAAATAGAAATAATAAAAACCTAATTATGAAGTTGTAGCAGCCCCTTGATCTCCAAAATATGTCCAAAAGATATGTAAAAAGGTGATACAACATGTAATTATAGTTTAAGGGTAAGCCAAGTCCGTGTTGGAGTTGATTTAGCATGAAATGCCTAGGGGTGGAGTAGATCATGCATAAAAACCTATATTCCTATGGAATGGAGAATGTGATGCACCCTCTATTCCTTAGTAATAGAGTATGTGATGCATGCTAATCGCATGGTGCCACTGGAAGGTGTCCTCCGATTTTTGGCTAAGTGTTGGTCCTTCCTCCTTTTATCCCTTGTCATGTGGTGTCTTTTGAATGTTTTTTAGCATTTATATCATCAATATATAATTATATTAATCTCACAAAGGATCCTACAATAACACACCACACAAATTAGAGGGTCAAACAACACAACATCCATACGATAAATAAAAACAAGAGCTTAGACTAGGAAATTTTCCATGATCTTCCACTCAATGTTTTGACTCTTTCCTTGATGCAATTGAACTTTGTACACTTCTAACAAGTTTTTACATATATAATAACATTATTAAAACCACAAGTAACACTTAAAACACCATATAATCAAACCAGTTAGACTAGACAAGCAACTAGCTCAAGCTAGAAAGACTAGTTTGCTCTATTGAACTCTAATTGAATATATTAAGAACAAAATTGTTAGAAAACACTTGTAACCATTGTAAACACATGATTTAATACTTTGATACACATTTATCTCATTATCAACCCATATAGCATAGATTCATCCTTGAAACAAAGTTAAAAAGACTAGAATAGTGACACTAGAATGCACAAATACACCCAACATCACCTTGTTATGAGACATTATCATTTGATCTTAATGCATGGTCCGACTAGGGTCCTTGTCCCAATTTTCATACAGAAGTCATTTTTATGTTGCTAGAGATTTCACAGACCAGTGTCATGTGTTTTTGAATATTTATGAACTTATATTCGTATTGTTTGGTTGAAGTAAAAGAGAATGACCATGTTTCCGTTTTGTTATGTTTTCCATATTTCCTTATAGTATATGAATTGTGTATACGAATGCCAATTAGATAAGGGATCTCGGGCCTCCATGATTCGGGATGCCCGTCACGACCATGGCCTCGGTTTTGGTCGTGACACCTAATTATCTATTTGATATGGGTTTTGCATTCATTCTATGTTTCAACTAAGAATTAGGGGTTGCAAACATCAATTACCTTAGAACCTATATCACCCTTGATTGAAGGGATATGGGTAAGGAATGGGTGTGAACAATAACTTGAATTAGTTTATTTTAATAACATCTATTAGACAAAGGGGTGTTAATTAAGGCCATAGATTGGTAAAATTATTACACTTATGAGGTGTTCAAAAGAACCCATAAGTGATATTTGATGTTTTATTGACAAATTGACACTAAAATCCCTAGATCTAGCCCAATCATGACTTTTAGCTAAATTTGGACAAATAATAAATATACATGCATGAACCCATACCTGGGAAGGCATAACCCCAAGTTCCATCTACGTTTGATTAATATCTTATTGTTTCCAGTTTTTAAATAGTGCTCTCAAAACAATGAGATTGTAAAATTTGAAATCACTCAACCAAACCCCTCATTTTTACTTTCATTTTAATTTACTATGCATTATGGTTTAACTCCTACCCTGTGGATTTGACCCCAACTCTATTATGTTACTATACTGATAATAATTTCTTACACTTTAATGGTGTAGTTTGAGCAAAATAATTTCCTTTCTCACTCTAGGGATTGGTTAAACAAAACCATACCCATAAGTGGACTTGATAAAAAAAGATTAGCGAGAGCAACATCTATCAAAAGAGAAGTACCTAAGGCAGGTTAGTTTGTTCTTGTTGAGATGTTGTTGAGTTTTTTGGTAATATTTCAATAGATTTAGGTGCTAATGGTATTGGTTCTGATATTGGTGGTGGTGCTAATGATGCTCGTGTCAGATATGGTGATGAGCTTGTTCATGATTCTAATGAAAATTTGTTTGTAAAAAGAGTTGACCATGATGATGGACATACTAATGGTGGCTATGTGGATATGGTAGATTCACCCCTTTCAGTGGTCATACCACCTTTTTGGTCCCTCTTGAAGCTTATGTTCTATATGCAAATATCAAGAATTCAAGGATGAACTTGATAACTTGATTAAAAGCATTGATACTCTAATTGTTATTGTTAAGGAATCGACATCTACGAGGGGTGTATTACCATCAAGGAAGTTGATAGAGTCATTCACTCCATTGGAGGTTAAGAGGAGAAAAAAAGAAATTTCCTAGGTACTATCAGATGTTAAATCAAGGAAAATTGCAACTCCCCTTCCCTTCACTATTGAGCAAATTCAAGAGGCCATGAAAGAGCAGGGACAACTGAAGAAGGTGATTATCTACAAGTTGGTGAAATACACAAAGAAGACTAAGCTTCACACACTATGAAATCATGACAGATACAGAGTAGTGATATTAGGACTGGGTAAGTTACTTTTTCTAACCTTTTATATATTCAATTTCTAACCTTCTAGGTCATCTTTTGTAACATATTATCCATTTGTTGCATTAGTTTGTAGTAGATTGGATAGTCTATTAACAAGTTCAGAGAACTAATGCAATATAAGACCCATTTGTTGCAATAAATGACTGATCTATTGCAACAGATGGGCTATTCTATCTATTGCAACAGATGGGGTATCTATTACATAAGTTTCAGTAGATGGGTAATCTATTAACATATTTAGAGAACTTATACAACTGATGATTTATTTGTGACAATAGATGGGTCATCTGCTATATCTTTCCACTTGTTATTATAAGTTACTAACTTATTTAAATTATATTCTTATATATCTATGTTGATTAAAAAATTTACCTAATGCGGGAGAGGCACCATATTTTTACTGAGTACTATGATCTTGGGTAAATTTTTTTGTCAACATAGTGATATAAGAATATAATTTCAATAAGTTAGTGACTTATAATAAAAAGTGAAAAGATACCACAGTCATCTGAAAAAGAAAAACTGTGATTTCTTTCAGTTCTCTTTTTATTCGGCTATCTTCCGTCATAGATTAGTAAAGTTTCCCGTTTCTTGCAATAACATAGTAGGTTAATACTTTGTGAACCTCTGTATTATAAATAAGTAGTGTGTGTACATATATATATATATATATATATATATATATATACAAATGCATATATATATATATGCACACATACATATATATATATATATATATATATATATATATATATATATATATAATTATATAAATTTTTATATAGATAACATAAATAAGGGTAAAACAGTAACTTAGTGTATCCTTATTGGGTTATAGGTTTAACCGATAACCAAATAAGCTAAATCCGAAATCGAATGATTAACCCAATAATTTGTTTTATAAAACCAATAAAAATCCATTAACCAAATAACCCAATAGCATTTTATCAGTTCGGTTTATCGATATGTTCGATTTTTACACACCCCTGCAGCATAGTTAATCCCATCATAACTTATCCCAACCCAAATCCATAATACTACTATATATCTAATCCATTATTTATAAAAAAAATTGTGCCTTCTCACGGCTGGAACCTTCATACCCTCAATTTCACGGTTCTCTCGATCACTCTACACACTTGTGTCTTTATGATTCTCGTCCATTAGCGACCGAATTTTGGAAGACAGGTATTCTCCATTCCATGTCCTTGTTTTTCCTCCTCAGACTAGATATTACTCATTTTCTAACGACATAAATTTACACCCAATGTATAAGGATACATGGAAAATAAGTTGTGAAATAATTATGTTTTAGAGTTCCTACTTTACTTCTGTGTTTTCTTTGCGGTAAATACTTTTTTGAAATTTGATTTTTTTCATAAGTTATACAATAATTAAAGAAGTGGTGGATTTCAACTGTTTCTTTGTTAGACAAAAAAAAATTAGGTCTTGGTGGATAGAGTTACCTAGTACTTGAGTTACTCAGATATCTCAGATATCTAGTGGAATTAGTTGAGGTGAAGAAAGGTATACCATGAAATTAATTGAGATATGCAAATGGTCCAGACACCATGGTCATCTAAAAAAAAGAAAAACCATGATTTCTTTCAGCTTTCGTTTTCTTCGGCTATCTACTGTCATAGATTAGTAAAGTGTTCCGTTTCTTGCAATAACATGATAGGTTAATATTTTGTGAATCTCTGAATTGTTAATAATTAGTGTGTGTGTGTGTTATATAAGTAACATTAATTTTTGTATATATAACATAAATAGGGGTAAAATAGTAACTAGTGTATCATTATTGTGTTATCGGTTTAACCAATAACCCAATAAGCTAAAACCAAAATGGAATAGTTTACCCAATAAATTTTTTTATAAAACCAATAAAAAAACCATTAACCTAATAACCTAATAACCTAATATCAATAACCCAATAGCATTTTTATCGATTTGGTTTATGATCTATTGAGATTTTGGATACCCCTACAGCATAGTTAATCCCACCAAACCTTATCCCAACTTAAATCTATAATACTACTATATATCTAATCCATTATTTATAAAAAGGAATAAAAATGTTTTGTGCCTTCTCATGGCTGGTGCGTCTACGCCCCCAATTTCATAGTTCTCTCGATCATTCTACATACTTGTCTCTTCGTCATTCTCGACCATTAGCTATCGAATTTCGACAGACAGGTATTATCCATTCCATGTCCTTGTTTTTCCACCTTAGACTATACATTATTAATATGCCAACGACATAAATTTACACCCAATGTATAAGGATACATGTAAAATAAGTGGTGGAACAATTATGTTTTGAAGTTCCTACTTTACTTCAGTGTTTACCTTTGTTGTAAATACTTTCTAGAAATTTGATTTGTTTTTTTAAGTTATAAAAATAATTAAATAAGTGGTGGATTTTAAACATTGCTATGTTAGAAAAAAAAACTAGGTTTTGGTGGATAGAGTTACCTAGTACCTGAGCTACTCGAATGTCTCAGATATCCAGTGGAATTAGTTGAGATGCGAGAAGGTAACCCATGGAATTTATTAAGGTGTGCAAATGGTCCAGACACCACGGTCATCTAAAAAGGAAAAATTGTGATTTCTTTTAGCTCTTTTTTCTTTGGCTATCTACCATTATAGATTAGTAAAGTGTCCCATTTCTTGTCATAACATAGTAGGTTAATACTTTGTGAATCTCTGAATTGTGAATAAGTAGTGTGTGTATATATATAAGTAATATAATTTTTCATATATATAACATAAATAGGGATATAACAGTAACTTAGTGTATCCTTATTGGGTTATTGGTTTAACCGATAACCCAATAAGCTAAAACCAAAATCGAACCATTTACCCAATAAATTTTTTTATAAAATCAATAAAAACTGTTAACCCAATACCAATAACCAAATAGAATTTTTATCGGTTCGGATTATCAGTCTGTTGGTTTTTTTCACACCCCAACAGCATAGTTAATCCCACCATAACTTATCCCAACTCAAATCCATAATACTACTGTATATCTAATCCGTTGTTTATCAAAAAAAACTTTTTGTGGATTCTCATAGCTGGCGCCTCCAAACCCTCAATTTCACAGTTCTCTCGATCACTATACACACTTGTCTCTTCATCATTCTTGACCATCAGCTACCAAATTTTGATAGACAGGTATTCCCCATTCCATGTCCTTGTTTTTCCTCCTCAGACTAAACATTACTCATTTGCTAACGACATAATTTACACCTAATGTATAAGGATACATGTAAAATAAGTGGTGGAACAATTATGTTTTGGAGTTCCTACTCTACTTCTGTGTTTGCATTTGTTGTAAATACTTACCAAAAATATGATTTTGTTTTTCATAAGTTATAACATTAATTAAATAAGTGGTGAATTTCAACCGTTGGTATGTTGGACAAAAAAAACTAGGTCTTGGTGGATAGAGTTACCTAGTACCTGAGCTACTCGGATGTCTCAGATATCCTGTGGAATTACTTGAGGTGCAGGAAAGTATCCCATGAATTAATTGGTGTGTGCAAATGGTCCAGACACCATGATCATCTCAAATGAAAACGTGTGATTTCTTTCAGATCTCTTTTTCTTCAACTATCTATCGTCATAGATTAATAAAGTGTCTCATTTCTTGCAATAACATGGTAAGTTAATACTTTGTGAATTTCTAAACTGTGAATAAGTTGTGTGTGTGTATATATATATAACATAAATAGGGGTAAAACAGTAACGTAATATATCCCTATTGGGCTGTCGGTGTAACTGATAACCCAATAAGTTAAAATCAAAACCAAACCGTTTACCCAATAATTTTTTTTTATAAAACCAATAAAAAATTGATAACCAAAAAATCTAATAGCATTTTTATCATTTGGTTTATCGATTGATTGGGTTTTTGCACACCCCTACAACATAGTTAATCCCACTATAACTTATCCCAATCCAAATCATAATACTACTATATATCTAATCTGTTATTATGAAAAAAAACTTTTTGTGCCTTCTCACGGTTGGCATCTCCACACCTCAAATTTCATGGTTCTCTCGATCACTCTACACACTTGGCTCTTGATCATTCTCGACCATCAGCTACCGAATTCCGTCAGACAGGTATTCTCTATTCCATGTCCTTGTTTTTCCTCCTTAGACTAGACATTACTCATTTTCTAACGACATAAATTTAAATCTAATGTATAAGGATACGTGTAATATAAGTTGTGATACAATTATGTTTTTGAGTTCCTACTTTACTTCTGTGTTTGCCTTTGCTGTAAATACTTTTCAGAAATTTGATTTTGTTTTTCATAAGTTATAACAATAATTAAATAAGTGGTGAATTACAGCCGTTACTGTGTTAAACAACAAAAAGTAGGTCTTGATGGATAGAGTTACCTAGTACTTGAGCTACTCGGATGCCTCAAATATCTAGTGGAATTAGTTGAGGTGCGGGAATGTATCTCATGGAATTAATTAAGGTGTGCAAATTGTTCAGACACCCCAGTCATCTAAAAAAAAACTATGATTTCTTTCAGCTCTCTTTTTCTTCAGCTATTTACCGTTATAGATTAGTAAAGAGTCTCGTTTCTTGAAATAACATGGTAGGTTAATACTTCGTGAATCTCTTTATTGTGAATAAGTAGTGTGTTTATGTATATATATATATATATAAGTAACATAAATTTTTATATATATAACATAAATAGGGGTAATATAGTAACTTAGTGTATTCTTATTGGGTTATCGGTTAAACCAATAACCCAATAAGGTAAAATCGAAACCGAATCGTTTACGCAATAAGTTTTTTTATAAAATCAATAAAAACCCATTAACCCAATACCAATAACCCAATAGCATTTTTATCAATTTGGTTTATCGGTCTATTGGGTTTTTGCGCACCCCTACAATATAGTTAATCCCACCTTAACTTATCCCAACACAAATCCGTAATACTACTATATATCTGATCTGTTATTTATCAAAAAAAAAAACTTTCTTTGCCTTCTCAAGGATGGCGCCTCCATACCCTCAATTTCACGGTTCTCTCGATCACTCTACACATTTGTATCTTCATGATTCTCGTCCATTAGCTACCGAATTTCGACAGACAGGTATTATGCATTCCATGTCCTTGTTTTTCCTCCTCAGATTAGATATTACTCAATTGCTAACGACATAAATTTATACCCAATGTATAAGGATACATGTAAAATAAATTGTAGAACATTTATGATTTGGAGTGACTACTTTCCTTTTGTGTTTGCCTTTGCTGTAAATACTTTCCAGAAATTTGATTTTGTTTTTCATATGTTATAACATTAATTAAATATGTGATGAATTTCAACTGTTTCTACGTTAGAAAAAAAAACTAGGTCTTGGTGGATAGAGTTACCTAGTACCTGAGCTACTCGGATGTCTCAGCTATCAAGTGGAACTAGTTGAGGAGCGGGAAGATATCCCATAGAATTAATTGAGGTGAGCAAATGGTCAAGAAACCACGGTCATCTATAAAAGAAAAATTGTAAGTTCTTTCAGCTCTCTTTTTCTTCGGCTATCTACCGTCTTAAATTAGTAAATTGTCCTGTTTCTTGCAATAATATGGTAGGTTAATACTTTGTAAATCTATGAATTGTGAATAAGTAGTGTGTGTGTATATATATAAGTAACTTAAATTTTTATATATATATAACATAAATAGGGGTGAAACAGTAACTTAGTGTATCCTTATTAGGTTATCGGTTCAACCGACAACCAATTAGTTGAAACCGACACCCAACCGTTTACCCAATAATTTATTTTGTGAAACCAATAAAAAACAGTGAACCTAATAACCCAATACAATTAAACCAATAGTATTTTTATCGGTTCGGTTTATCGATCTGTTTGGTTTTTGTACACCCCTACATCTTAGTTAATTCCACCATAACTTATCCCAAACCAAATCCATAATACTACTATATATCTAATCTATTATTTATCAAAGAAAAAAAAATTTGTGCCTTCTCACGGCTGGCTCCTCCACACCCCTAATTTCACGGTTCTCTAAATCACTCTACACACTTGTATCTTCATCATTGTCGATCATTAGCTACCGAATTTCGGTAGACAGGTATTCTTCATTCCATGTCCTTGTTTTTACTCCTCAGACTAGACATTACTCATTTGCTAACGACATAAATTTACACCCAATATATAAGGATACATTTAAAATAAGTGGTGGAACTATTATGTTTGGAGTTCCTATTCTACTTCTGTGTTTGCCTTTGCTGTAAATACTTTTCAAAAATTTGATTTTGTTTTTCGTAAGTTATAAAAATAATTAAATATGTGGTGTATTTCAACCGTTGCTATGTTATAAAAAAAACTAGGTCTTTGTGGATAGTGTTGCCTAGTACCTGTGCTACTCGGATGTCTCATATATCCAGTGGAATTAGCTGAGGTGCAGAAAGGTATCCCATGGAATTAATTGAGGTGTGCAAATGGTCCAGACACCATAATCATTAAGAATAAAAAACTGTGATTTCTTTCAGCTCTCTTTTTGTTTGGCTATCTACCGTCTTAGATTAGTAAAATGTCCCATTTCTTGCAATAACATGGTAGGTTAATACTTTGCGAATCTATGAATTGTGAATAAGTAGTGTGTGTGTATATATATATAAGTAACATAAATTTTTATATATATAACATAAATAGGGGTAAAACAGTAACTTAATGTATGCTTATTGGGTTATAATTTAATCGAAAACCCAATAAGCTAAAACCGAAATTGAACTATTTACCCAATAAAATATTTTATAAAACCAATAATATACCGTTAACCCAATAACCCAATAGCATTTTTATCGGTTCGATTTATCGATCTGTTGGGTTTTTACACACCCCAACAACATAGTTAATCCTATAATGACTTATCCCAACCCAAATCCGTAATACTACTGTATATCTAATCCATTATTTATCAAAAAAAAAAAGAATAATAATAACTTTTTGTGCCTTCTCACAGTTGGCGCCTCCACACCCCAATTTCACGATTCTCTCGATCACTCTATACACTTGTCTCTTCATCATACTCGGTCATCAACTACCAAATTTTAGTGGATAGGTATTCTCTATTCCATGTCCTTGTTTTTCCTCCTTAGACTAGACATTACTCATTTGCTAACGACATAAATTTACACCCAATATATAAGGATACATTTAAAATAAGTGGTGGAACTATTATGCTTGGAGTTCCTATTCTACTTCTGTGTTTGCCTTTGCTGTAAGTACTTTTCAAAAATTTGATTTTGTTTTTCATAAGTTATAATAATAATTAAATATGTGGTGTATTTCAACCGTTGCTATGTTATAAAAACAACTTGGACTGTGTGGATAGAGTTGCATAGTACATGTGCTACTCGGATGTTTCAGATATCCAGTGGAATTAGTTGAGGTGCGGGAAGGTATCCAATGGAATTAATTGATGTGTTCAAATGATCTAGACACCACGGTCATCTAAAAAAGAAAAATTGTGATTTCTTTTAGCTCTCTTTTTCTTCGGCTATCTACCGTCATGGATTAGTAAAGTGTCCTATTTGTTGCAATAACATGGTAGATTAATACCTTGTGAATCTCTAAATTGTGAATAAGTAGTGTGTGCATGTGTATATACATATGTATATATATACATATATAAGTAACATAAATTTTTAAATATATAACATAAATAGGTGTAAAACAGTAACTTAGTGTATTCTTATTGGGTTATAGGTTAAACCGATGACTAATTAGCTAAAACCAAAACCAAATCGCTTACGCAATAATTTTTTTTTAAAAAACCGTTAACCTAATAACCAAATAACAATAACCCAATAATATTTTAATCGATTTTGTTTATTGATCTGTTGGGTTTTTGCACACCCCTACAACATAGTTAATACTACCATAACTTATGCCAAACCAAATCCGTAACAATACGAGATATCTAATCCATTATTTATTAAAAAAAAAAAAAACTATATGTGCCTTCTCACGGCTGGCGCCTTCATACCCCCAATTTTACGGTTCTCTCAATCACTCTACACATTTGTCTCTTCATTATTCTCGGCCACCAGCTACCGAATTCCGGCAGACATGTATTCTCCACTCCATGTCCTTGTTTTTCCTCCTCAGACTAGACATTACTCATTCGTTAATGACATAAATTTACACCCAATTTATAAGGATACGTGTAAAATAAGTGATGGAACAATTATGTTTTGGAGTTCCTACTTTACTTCTGTGTTTTCCTTTGCTGTTAATACTTTTCAGCAATTTGATTTTGTTTTTCATAAGTTATAACAATAATTAAATAAGTGGTGGATTTCAACCGTTGCTATGTTAGATAAAAAAAACTAGGTATTGGTAGATAGAGTTACCTAGTACCTGAGCTAATCGTATGTCTCAGATAAATAGTGGAATTAGTTGAGGTATGGTAAGGTCATGGAATTAATTAAGGTGTTCAAATGGTCCAGACACCACGGTCATCTAAAAAATAAAAACTATGATTTCTTTCAGCTCTCTTTTTGATTGGCTATCTACCGTCATAGATTAGTAAATTGTCCCCTTTCTTATAACAACATGGTAAGTTAATACTCTATGAATATCTGAATTGTTAATAAGTAGTGTGTAACGCGCCGAGTCTGTATCCTAGATGCTACACGGTGCTCATAATCCCTAGGGACCACAAGCTAACCTATTACTGGTACCTGCTGCAATAACTTAATAATAATACTGTAATTATATGGAAATTAGGCAAAAACCTGCCATAAGGTTCAAATCTAAAATAAATATTGAGTACGGTACATCAATACAAAAATGAACATCTTTCTATAAATACTCTATTTTGAAAACCCTCTACTTTCTGAACAAGGAGTTGATGGGACAAGTCCTCAACTAACTTCGACTACTGAAATAAACTGAGTACTGGAATACTGGAATAATAAATCAATCCTCAAACAATGAGGACTTACCACTGGTCTACCGCTGATGGATCGGGTTGCTAAGTATGATTGGGAGCCCGTGCATCTGAACCTATGATATAAGACATCATAGCACAAAAGAAAGTTATGCGTTAGTACTTTGAATGTACTGGTATGCTAAGTGAGATAAGCTGAGATGCATGGGTTCATATGCATGAACAATACTGATTGAATAACATGAGTATAACTAAATGAAAGTACATACATGAATACGTAAACTGTAACTGAGGTCGTGATACCACTGGATACTGAGTTCTGAATTACTGATTTACTAATATCTGAGTTTACTGATACTGTATAACTGATAGATGAATGACTATATCTAATAGTCATGATACTGTGGAACAGTGCTGAGTTTCGTACTAAACTAAGTGACTGTATCTGACAGTCCTGATTCTATAGAACTGAATTGAGTTCTATACTGAGACTGAAAATAAAACTGAGACTGTGGGAGGTAATCATCTAACCGGCATTTCCCTTTCTGAATAAATTAGGGTCCAACTTGTAACCCTAATTGGAAAGGTATCAGTATCGTGCCTAACGGGTGATCTCTGGAAATGATATTGAGAATACTCAACTGAATCTGAGACTGAGATCAAGCCTGTCTGATGGGTGACCTCTGTAAGTACTGATACTGAATAACTTTATGTTAGACCAAGCCTATCTAGCGGGAGGTCTATGAATCTATGGAACTATCTGAGTTCCTTACTGAGATTAATGACTATATCTGACAGTCCTGATTTCTGAGTTCTACTCTGAAGACTGATACTAAAACTGTAACTGTGGGAGTTCTCACTTAGCCGACATGCCCTGAGTCTGAACTAGTGGGGTCCAAGCATTTTTCTGACGGGTGACTCTTACATCCTGTGTTGGCTACGCAGTTCTAGAGTTCAGGGATTGACCCTAATGACTTTTCCTCTATGACGGGGAGACGCCATCCCTGCACTCGCTCGGTGCTAGCTCCTACTCCCAACTGAAAGACTCTGAACTGATTCTTATAACTTTTACTTGAGCTGAACTGAAGCTGTTACTGAGTTTCTTATTTGACTGAGCTGACTGAGTTCACTTGGTTCCGTTATCTGATGGAATACTACTGAATCTATTATCTGACTGAATGATGTTAAGTTCTGAATTGATTTCTTAAATGCTACTGAGATCTGAGCTGAGTACTGAACTGAAGATGGAATGATAACGATACATAGATTACTGAGATTTCTTAAGTTCTATAATTATCTAAGAGTTCTAAATTCTATAACTGACTAAGTTCTACTGATCATAGCATGACTGAGATTATCTTGAGACTGACTCGGCTCTAGGCACACAGTTATATTTTTTGGGTACAAGTACCCCCAGGACTCGATGGAAAGAAACTGACACACATGATACTTCTTGATCATAGGAATAACATCCACAATTCATAATACCATAAGTAGGGGATTTCATACTACACATTATTCTCAATACCTTATACATAAAAGGGAATACATATAACATGGGTATACTTGCATACCTCAATATCATGGACATTCCATATCACAACAACAACTCATAACAACAGCACATATCAATAACATGGAATTCATATGGAAACATAAGGAATAGAATATGGACTTGTCATTTAAGCACTATTAAGTCATAAAAACATGGATTCTATCATTCTTGGCATTTTATCAAACACCTTACATGCACAACTTTGGGCATAGGTGTACTTATCAATTTGACAATCTTAATCCATCCAAAATTCATGGGTTTCAACTAACCTACTCACATGCTTCATGAAAAACACATCAAGATACAACCTTGAATCTAAACAACAATCATCAACATGAATATAGTCATAACACAACAAGGAAATCACAATTTATAATTTAAAACATGATTCTTGAGCTCCTTGGATGAAAGGGATCCATGGATGAACACTACACATACCTTAGTGATTGAATCTTGAAAGAGATCTAATGTTTCTTGAAGGTTCTTGAAGAAATCCTTAGGCTTGATCTTGATTTTTTTATTGACTAGGGTTCAACCCCTTTGGGAAAGAATGTTCTTGTTCTTGAGGAGATGATCTTGAGAGGAAACCCTAATCTTGTGGTTGAGAGTGTATGAGAGAATTTTTTTGAGATGTTTAACTGAAGAAAAATAGGAGAAAGTTACGTCACTTGAGGGTTTTAAGTTGTGGGAAGTGGAGGAAAAAGACCCAAATACCCTTACTAAACCGCTTTCTAATTGTTAAAAATCTAAGGCTGACGACATTTGTGATAAGTCGTCACAAATGTCGTCACTGGGGGGCTGGAATTGATGGATTTCTTCCTAAGGGTGACGACATTTGTGATAAGTCATCACACTTATGATAACTTATCACAAAATGTCATCACTGGGGGTGAATTTCTACCTAAGGATGACGACATATGTGTTAAGTCATCACACTTGTGATAACTTATCACAAAATGTCGCCAGTCAGTTTTCCAGGCTGACATGCTGGAGTAAAATGGGCATAACTCTTTGCTCCGGTATCGAATTTGGGAAAAATTGGTATCGTTGGAAAGATAATTCAAAGATATTTCATTTGATATATAGTAGGTCCTCTAATTCGATATATAAAAGGAGTTATGGTTGATTGAATTTTACCTAAGTTTTGACACTCACTAAAACTTAAACGATAGGAAAGCTTTCATCTTGTCCTTGATTTAGGGGACCTCTATGATCTAAATTCATGATCAAATAGATTCCCACACTACATAATTGATTAACACACAAAATTTACATAGGGTTCGAGACTTTTGGAACATCTACGCATATAAATGACGGATTTTCATTCTAGTCCGAAATGTGGGGTGTTACATTATCTCCACCTTGGAATCATTCATCCTCGAATGTCAATTGATAAGTTACAAGTATTGATCAACTAAACTTACTTAAGGGACGTGAATATCTAAAATATGACTATATGACAGAAATTACTGACACACTGAATTTTCCACTAGAGTATGCATGCATAGCTGATGCATAGAATACCTGGATGAGACTATTAATAAGCTGAATCCTTATGACGGACATGCATATCTGATGCATGGATACTTTACTGAGTTTTTCTCATTAATGTATGACTGAATACACTGATAAGCCGAACTTTCTCTACTGAACATGTATATCTAAGGCATGGAGGTCTGACTGAACTTACTCTTGAAAGCATGTCTGACTGTGCAATGATAACTGATGCTAACTCGTAATAGGAATCTATGCATAAAACTGAATGGGTTTACAGAATTGATAACTTCGGGGAGTTATAGAGAATTTCCCCCTTGGGACACTATATCCCTCTAAAAACACTTACATCACTGGAATACTTGAGGACTACTGAGGCAGTGCACAAGACATCTATGAATTGGATCATATCTAAACATCTGAGAGATGAATATAATACATGATGCATGAACTGAGTTATACTCGCAACTACTAAGGTACTCTGTCTTGGAATAGTTACCTTACTGAGATTTCTGATAGTATGACTAGATGGAACGATGTGAAAACAAACTATACGAATCTGATTGTCTGACTGCTAAACTGAATTGCTGGCTTTACTAACTAACTCATGCTGAGAACTTAAGCTTAACTGAAGAACTACTTCTGCGTTCTTTCAACTAAACCTTCCACCTTAGCCTCAAGTCATCATCATAAGTCTGGGAACACTTCACTAAACTCTGAACTGAACTACAATCATTCTACTCTAGGGTCTGCGGTACAATAATGTACCTAAATGATAACTCATCCTGAAAGACTACACCTAAAAGTATAAATCTCACTACTAATAATATCCCAAAATTATCTGCGGGGACTGCCTGAGAAAGCTCTATCTGTAGGACTTTGGGCTTTACCGCTTCTGCAACCTTAAGAGTAAGGTAAAGCTGACATGAATGGAACATGGTGAGAATCCACATAAGTTTCTTAGAGAACCTTTCTATAGCACGATCTGAGATATGAAAGAAGGAAAACTGTTCCTAAAACATCTTATAGCCTCCTATACATAAATGTGGAGTGCAACACACCCATGTACAAGACTCTACAAGATGCGGCTTTCAGACTTCCTAGGACACTATTGTACCTTAGGCTCTGATAGAAAGTTTATGATGCCCTGATTTTCTAAACCGGAATGCTACACGGTGGTCATGACCCTAAGGGACCACAAGCTAACCCATGACTGATATTTATACCTGTACACTGCATAATATATGAATATAAATGCAAAAACATGAAATAAAAGGCCATAAGGTTCAATACTGAACATAATCTTAATAATAACACTGTCTGAATAAAGTGGTATCATAATACCAAAACAAAACCAAAATACTGAAGTCTGAATCTAGTCTGTAATCTAGTCTGCGTCTAGTCTGAAAGCCTCTACTGTCTGAATAATCTAAATAAGGAGTTGATGGAACATGTCCCGAACAAACTCCGACTAATGAACTAATCAATGAGTAGTTAGAGAAATAATCATGTCCTCGAAGGATGAGGACTCACTTCTAACTCTGACTGCTGAAATCTGCAATGCTACTGCTATTCTGGAACTCGTGCCTCTGAACCTATGGCATAAAATAAAACACCATAGCACAAATGCATCAGTACGTCTGAATGTATTGAGTATATGAGTGACGTAGGCAAAATGCAAAGGGTTTATATGCATGAAAAATGTTGACTGATATGAATGTGAGAATACATACATGCATAAGTAACTATAACTGAACTCGTGGTGATACTGACAACTAAGTCGAAATGCTGACAACATGAGTTTACTGATACTGAGATACTGAATAGATGAACGACTATTTCTGATAGTTTGAATTATGAAGAACTGGTCTGATTGACTGTGTCTAACAGTCCTAAAACTAAATACTGATAACGTAAGCTATGACGACTGATCTAACTGATATAACTGTGATGATCGGCCTAACTGATGTAACTGATACTGAGTGACTGTATCTGACAGTCTAAATCTTCTAATAATGATTAAGAGTGACTAAGCTTGAGATCAGTCCTAACTAACAAGTGATCTCTGAAACTGATATTGAGAATACTCAACTAAATTTGAGAATGAGATCAAGCCTATCTGATGGGTGACCTTTGTAAGTACTGATACTGAATCACTTTATGTTAGAACAAGCCTATCTAGCGGGTGGTTTATGAATCTGTGGAACTATCTGAGTTCCTTAGTGAGATTAATAATTGTATCTGACAGTCCTGATTTATGAGTTCTACTCTGAAGAATGATACTAAAACTATAACTGTGGGAGTTATCACTTAACTGACATGCCCTGAGTCTAAACTAATAGGGTCCAACCTGTAACCCCAGTTGGAAGAGTGTCAATACCATGCCACAGGTAAAGACCTCTCTGGTCAAGCCTATCTAACGGGTGACCCTCGTAGGAAGTCAAGCCTAAGGCAATATAATAGTCATGCCTCTCTGACGAATGACAAGCATTTTTCTGACGGGTGACTCTTACATCCTGTGTTGGCTACGCAGTTCTAGAGTTCAGGGATTGCCCCTAATGACTTTTCCTCTATGACGGGGAGACGCCATCCCTGAACTCGCTTGGTGCTAGCTCTTACTCCCAACTGAAAGACTCTGAACTGATTCTTAGAACTTTTACTTGAGCTGAACTGAAGCTGTTACAGAGTTTCTTACTTGACTAAGCTGACTGAGTTCACTTGGTTCCGTTATCTGATGGAATACTACTGAATCTATTATCTGACTGAATGATGTTAAGTTCTGAATTGATTTCTTAAATGCTACTGAGATCTGAGTTGAGTACTGAACTGAAGCTGGAATGATAATGATACATAGATTACTGAGATTTCTTAAGTTCTATAATTGTCTGAGAGTTCTAAATTCTATAACTGACTAAGTTCTACTGATCATAGCATGACTGAGATTATCTTAAGACTGACTCGGCTCTAGGCACACAGTTATATTTTTTGGGTACAAGTACCCCCAGGACTCGATGGAAAGAAACTGACACACATGATACTTCTTGATCATAGGAATAACATCCACAATTCATAATACCATAAGTAGGGGATTTCATACTACACATTATTCTCAACACCTTATACATGAAAGGGAATACATATAACATGAGTATACTTGCATACCTCAATATCATGGGCATTCCATATCACAACAACAACTCATAACAACAACACATATCAATAACATGGAATTCATGTGGAAACATAAGGAATAGAACATGGACTTGTCATTTAAGCACTATTAAGTCATAAAAACATGGATTTTATCATTCTTGGCATTTTACCAAACACCTTACATGCACAACTTTGGGCATAGGTGTACTTATCAATTTGACAATCTTAATTCATCCAAAATTCATGGGTTTCAACTAACCTACTCACATGTTTCATGAAAAACACATCAAGATACAACCTTGAATCCAAACAACCATCATCAACATGAATATAGTCATAACATAACAAGGAAATCACAATTTATAATTTAAAACATTATTATTGAGCTCCATGGATGAAAGGGATCTATGGATGAACACTACGCATACCTTTGTGATTGAATCTTGAAAGAGATCTAATGTTTCTTGAAGGTTATTGAAGAAATCCTTAGGATTGCTCTTGATTTTTTTTTCTTGACTAGGGTTTAACCCCTTTGGGAGAGAATGTTCTTGTTCTTGAGGAGATAATCCTCAGAGAAAACCCTAATCTTGTGGTTGAGAGTGTATGAGAGAATTTTTTTGAGATGTTTAACTGAAGAAAAATAGGAGAAAGTTACGTCCCTTGAGGGTTTTAAGTCACGGGAAGTGGAGGAAAAAGACCAAAATACCCTTACTAAACCGCTTTCTAATTGTTGAAAATCTAAGGCTGTCGACATTTGTGATAAGCCATCAGACTTGTGATAAGTCATCACAAATGTCGTCACTGTAGGGCAGGAATTGATGGATTTCTGCCTAAGGGTGACAGAATTTATGATAAGTCGTCACACTTATGATAACTTATCACAAAATATCATCACTGGGGGTGGATTTCGTCCTAAGGCTGACGACATATGTGATAAGTCGTCACACTTGTGATAACTTATCACAAAATGTCGTCAGTCAATTTTCCACGCTAACATGCTGGAATAAAATTGGTATAACTCTTTGCTTCGATATCGGATTTGGGCAAAATTGGTATTTTTAGAAAGTTAATTCAAAGATATTTCATTTGATATATAGTACGTTATCTAATTATATATATACAAGGTGTTATGGTTGATTAAAGTTGACCTAAGTTTTGACGCTCACTAAAACTTGAACGATAGGAAAGATTTCAACTTGTCCTTGAGTTAGGGGACCTCTATGATCTAAATTCATGCTCAAATATATTTTCACACTACATAATTGATTAACACACTAACTTTACATAGGATTCGAGGCTTTTGGAACATCTACGCATATGAGTGACGGATTTTCATTCTAGTTCGAAATGTGGGGTGTTACACTTTCACATTGAAAGTAATTCACACACTCGAATAAAGATCATGACACATGTATTAGCATAAAAATAATGGGATTAAATTTTACACACGTAGGAATGACGATTCAATTTTTAGCTAAAAAATATGGGGTGTTACAGAGAGAGGAAAGAACTTTATTTTCTTCCAGTCTTATACTTTGAACAAGATCTAACCACGCACCAATTTTGGTTGTATCCTTTCACTCTTTACTACAAAACTAATTAGGGTTAACTTTAAGAATCCAGATAAGCTTGGGTCTTTTCTTATGAGAAAAGGACGAATCAAATTTCTTTTTGTCCAATGAGGCTACAGGTTATGTGCCCTATTTATCTAATTGGTTTTGTTATTTATTTTATGTTTCTAAGATCTTATGGAATCTGTTTTCCTTGCCAAAGTGTTACTTATGAATTTGCTTTTATCAACAATTGGACACTCAGTAGTGGGATGTCCAATATTGCCACAAATATAGCACAAATCATTAGTGATAGTGTGACTTTAGAAAAAAACTAATCCAGCCTTTTCATTGTGAATCCTTTCACCCAATTGATGAAAAAATCTTGAGGAGTTTGTCCATCTATTTGTCCTTTCAAGATCAAGTTTAAGGCTAGAATTTTCTTGTCTTAACCAATCTACCATTTCCTTTTTATTATTACATTCTTGTTTGGCTTTGGTTAACTCAAGATCAAATTCTTTTTGTTCATCACTTTCTATCTTTTCAATTTTTTTAGAAAGAGTCAGTTTTAAGATCTCAGATTGAAAGTTTAAGTTTGAAGAATCAAGTTGACTAACTTGTTTCTTGAGAGTGTTGTTTTCCTTTTCAACAATATTTTTGCAAGTTTCCAGATCAATAAGGTCAAACTTGAGACTTGCAAGACTGTTGAATAATTCATCCCTATCAGAGGTTAATTCTTGGAAATTATCTATTAAAGCATTCATCGGAGAAACAAGTGTGTCTTTGAAAAACAAATGTAAATTCTTTTTAAGTTTAGGAACCCTTACCTCAGTTGTGTTATATCCATGCCTAAATCTCCAACTATCATGAGATCAGTTTCATCTACCTCTTCCTTATCTGATTCTTCCGAGTCAGATCCCCAAGCAGCCACCACAACAAATTTTTCCTTCTCTTTTTTCTTAGCCTTTTATTTAAATTCTTTCTCAACACTTTCTTTTCTCTATTCAATTTCCCAAGCAGGACAATCTCTGACTTGATGATCAGTTTTAACACACTTATAACACCCAGTGGGATTGTCATTGGAACGCCTTTTGCTACCTGTTCCATTCTTCTTTTTGAAGACTTTGTTGAAATTTTTTGTTATAAAAACCACCTGCTCTTCAATCAGTTCCATTTCCCCATCACTGTCTAAAGCCTTTAGGGTCAAGGTTTTCTCTGGAGTTGCATTTTCCTTCTTGGTTTCATGAATTTCCATCTCATAAGTCTTCAGGTTAACCCACTAATTCATACAAAGTCATACTATCTAGATCCTTTTCCTCCCTAATTTCAGTAACCTTGACGTCTCAAATTTGACTTAGGCAAGACTCTCAACACTTTCTCAACTTGTTCCTCAATAGTGATAACCTTTCCCAAAGAAGTTAATTTGTTGGTTAAGGAAATGAGTCTTGACATCATCTGATGGAGGGATTCATTTTCCTTCATCTTGAAAGCTTTATATTCAGTGAAGGGGAGAGCAATTCTAAATTTTCTCACTTGAGTGGTGCCCATATATGCATTCACCAAGGCATCCCAAATTTACTTAGCAGTGGAACAAGTAGACATTTGTTGAACTCAACTCGACCTAGTCTACACACTAAGATGTTCTTTTCCCTTGTATTTTTCCTTAGTGTAACCAAATTATCCGCAGTAAATTCACTTCTTCCTTTTTTGACTTGTTCTCCATCTTCCAGCTTCATTGGGATAGTTGGACCATTAGTAATTATGTCCCATAGTTTATAGTTTTTACCTTGAATGAATATTTCCATCCTATCTTTCCACCAAGTGAAATGAGATCCGTCAAAGAGAGGTGGCCTAGTAGTAGATTGACCTTTACTGTGACCAATAGGTGATGTGGAATTCATCATAGTGATCTACTCTTAGGTGTTAATCTTATTTAAGAGACTTTACTCTGATACCACTTGTTAGAGTATGTGCCCTACTGATTACTTATTTTAGCCTAGCAGTAGCCAATTAGTGGAACAGGTTAACTAACGTGTTCCTATCCTATCAAACAGTAAGTAAATTGCATAGTGATGTTTACGTGGAAAACACCCGGGTGAAAGAGATGTAAAAAACCATGACCTGTACCTCTACAGGATTTAACCCCAACTCCACTAAAACAATTGAGCCTTAAGAATCAAAAAATTACAAGACTCTTGTAAACTAGGAATTAAACCTTAACTCATAAGTCTGCAAAACACAAACCTTCCCAAGGTGAGTGTTCCCAAGTCTTTGAGTTCCCCAACTTGAAGACAAAGCTCCTAACTCATTTTATACTTCACTGAGACTATACAATAATACAACTCAAGAACCAATCTAATACATAAAGTCTAAGACTCCTTAACTCTACGTAGTAGGGACAGGTTCATCTTTGACTGCCTCAAGCTTTGGAACTTCTCAGATAATTTGTCGATACGTTGCTATCTTTGTAAGTGCGTGAGTAACGAAATGAGTTACTCCCTCGATCTATAACAAATCTTCAACGAGTCCTTCAAAGTTGTTAGTCTTCTATATTCTCTTGAACTCTTCAACTCAATCAGAGTTTGTTGTTCATTTAGAGTCCTCTTTCAACTCAAACTCCTTACTCTAGTGAAACTCTTCCTTTAGCTTATCTTCTAGTATTTTACTCAATCACCATTTCTTACTCAATTATCACTTCTTCTTTCTCACGTGATTCATCATCATGATTTGATCAAGTCCTAATCTTAATCATTCTTATCTTGTCTTCATTTTCCAGTAACAACCTCATCTTACTTTGACTCTGCACTTCAGTGTAGTGGAACACTTCATCTAACATGTTTCATTTGTCATCTCAGTCACCAAAACCATCCCAACAATTTCCTTTCTACTTATTTCCCTTAACAGTATTAAAAATAACACATATAGCCAACCATAACTTGCTTGCGATTGAGGCATAGAAGTTAGTTTAGAGTGATAGAAATACTGAAAAGTTAGATGACAAGCAAGTTTGAAAGGGAACATTATTTGCCGGTGTCCAGCAAAGCTTCAAGAACAAGTATAATTGAAGTACATGTTTTAGTAAAAATAGGAGAAAATCAAAAATATGAATATAATGAATTTGTGAATGAAAAAATTGTTTTCAGGCATGAAAGTCAAGGTAAGTTTCTAAAATCAATTCTTTGACCAAGAAAAGATTTTCAGGCTGCAGAAAAGCTTGTTTTTCCTAATTTACTCACCAGTAATAGATTAAAAGCAATGGAAAATAAGATCGGTTTCATTGGGGGGACAAATCGTACAACATCACAGAGGATCAAACTCCATCGGTGGTATGATACGACCGGGTGGAAAGAAAAAAACATACAATGTGGCGAATGACTTTAAGAAAGAAAGACATCTCTTGGATATGCCACTTATTGCACTTGACATCTGAAGTTGGAAGAAATATCACCAAAATATGGAAAATGAAGGACCACCTGTGATTTTTTTCGTCTTTTGAAATTTAACGACTGTTGCAGAGATTTGTTAGCATTGTAGTAGTACATGCATATGATGTAGTAGACATTTCTTATGTTCAATTCTAAATCACAAAATATTCAGTCAAACCATTTTTTTTACAAAAAATATATGAGTTTGCATTCGTTGTTCAAAGCCACCCTTTTCAAGACAGAACCCAGGGGAGTGGTAAAACGCCTTATCGCTATGGTGACTGTATCAAAGCGTCATTTGAGTAAGGCAAAGTACTTAGCTAGAATTTTACTTAACTTATCTACAATGGTCTTATAATATTTCCACAGATATCATCCATTGCAGTTAACATATATATGTGTATTTTTTTTGTTGTCGTACTTTACTATAATAAAGTACATGAATCACATAGTAGAACTTAGCTCTGTTTTCTGCCGGAACATAGTATAATGTTTCAGCCAGTACACCACATTCTCCACCTGACTCACGACCATTGTATATTGATCCACTATTCTCCCAAGTTCTTTTATGATTACCACTGGACAACAAATTCTCTATGCACAGTTAGAAAAATAAGACTGTTTACCAAAAAAATAACGAAAATGGAAAGAAAGAAATATGTGAAATGCATTATCAAATAATTAAAAGCTGGTAATCCATAGTCATTAAGGCATTCTTGATGATGAACAGACTTTGAAATCATGAACGTACTTTAGATGTTATCGGTTCCACCTGTGCTGTAAATTGGTCCCATTGTGAGATATACCAATTTGCATAGGGTAGATCTCCATGAGGAAAACTAGGTCAATGTTATCCAGATCCTTAGTAATGGTTTCAGTTGTCATAAGTGAGTCAGGCTAATAATTAGCATACTCATTTGAACTATTACGCTCTTGCTGGAAGAACATACAGAACTAAAAAAATGTTAAGAATTAAATAGGCACAAAAGATTTTAAAGGTTTACACTACAGTTGGATAATCATAATGTTTACACTATAGTTGAATGATCATAACATAAGAACAAGGAATCTTCGCAATTAACTTAGATGCTAATGCAAGAATTGAAATATAATTGAAGAAACCTGTGTAGACACATGATCTTATCCCTCAAAAAGTTGATTTTCATCGTTTACTTAGTCTTACCACACACCCCAACCCTATTCTATAATTTTTTTTTCATAAAAATACAAAAAGATAACAAATCCCTAACCAACCTAATCCTCAAAATTCTTTTAATAACAAATTAACAACCTCATTCCATAAAATTAGGACACCTCACTACCCCTACCCCATCCCCACCCACATGCCCCCCTATATTGTTTTACATATTTTTTTTCTTCAAGCCATTTTTTTCATATATAGACACCACCAGTAAAGGAAAAAGGGGATTCCTCCATCATCACCATCAGATAACCTCTACATGCAGCACCTATCTCATGAAAACATATACAGACACCAATTACACTCACAATTGATACCAGATTCATCCTCACCATTAAAAAATATATACACACATAGTGCATATGCAGTAGAAGGGGGGACTCACCTTCCTTTTCTTTTTCTTCTTCTTTGCACACAACACACATATAAATCTTCTCCGTTCACACACCATCGATACTACACATAAATGTACAGAAAGCAAAAGATCTTGCCTCGCTGAAAAATTATGTTTATTCACCGGGGAATACCCCAAAGTATTTTGTACCTGGAAGATGTTCGTGATGAAGGACCAAGGCATCGGGTGGAGCTTAGTTTAGGACTAATTTTGGAATAGGATTTATATTTTTTACATTTTTCTATTTTGGACTGTATAATTGGACTGGACGTTATTACTTTGGGTTTTGGATTTTGTTTGATGTGTTTGGTTGCTTCTTTTATGTGTTTTTGTGGGTTTATATATTCATAGTGTCTTATTAGCCGATACACTTAACCAAGCGACCGTGGTCGAATCACGGGATCGAGGGGTGCCTAATACCTTCCCCTCGGTTAACAGAATTCCTTAACTCGAATATCTATTCGTAAACCAGTTTTAAAGAGTCAAAATCATTTTGAATAGAATTTTTCAAAGGTGACTTGGCACGTCAGATTTAACCAAGTGGAGACTTTGAATTTAATTGTTAAAAGTCCCTTTTGAAACAAATCTTCATTTTTGTCACTTTAAATTATAAAAACTCTTTCAAACTTAAATCCATATCTTTTGGTAAAAATGGGGTGTGACAGCTCTGGCGACTCTGCTGGGGATTTTTCAGAATTCGAGCTTATTTTTGGAGTTGTATCGGCTTAATTTAACATTATGGGTGTATAGACATTTGTTTGTGTTAGTGTTTGTGTTATTGTTTTATATTTGTTTAGTGCCTACGTGCTACATGTTTATAGTTTTTATCTTATGTGTTACCGCTTTATATCTGGCATCATGTACATAACCCGAATCATTCTTTCTGTAATAAGTCTTGGAGTACACATCGTATACACGAACTCTAGTTGAGTCACCCTTATTTTAGGAGGGGAAGCCGTCGGTTGTATAGAGTTGGTGAAAAGCAAAGCAACTACTATCGACCATATGCTCCCCCGATTATCCTTGTTAGTGAACCCCAGGAGGTCAGACTTTAGGTCATACTTATGTGCATCATATTAAGACCTAGAGGGACCACTTGGTCCTTTGTAAGAGACTCACCTCTAAAGCATCCCTACGTGCTAAATATTGTATCTCTGAAGGTAACGTGATCATTTGACGGATTGATTTGGGGGAAAAGCATGTGTTTGAAATAAAGTGTGTAGGCAATGAAAAAAAGAGAAAGGTAAGTCAAAAAAGAGTTTCGTAGTTTATTTTTAGAGTTCTTTATGGCTTTTGTTCTTCACAACCCAAAAATTCGAAAAAGATTTTTTTACCTTTTGCATTTATTTTCTCAAAAGAACAAAAATTCAAAAAATATTTTTTACCTTTTGCACTTATTTGTCAAAAAATAAAAACATCAAAACGATTTTCCTCTTGTTTCATTAGTAAGCATTTACAATTCGAAAACTCCAAAATATTTTTTCAATAGGAGCTTGTTATAAAAGAAAATTTCAAAAAAGATGGTAGAAGTTTTGTACATTTCATATAATGGAAATACCAAAAAAGATTTTTCTTTCATAGTTGTTGGTGCCAGTTTTATGTGAAGTGTCTAATTAAAAACCCCAAAAAGATTTTATTGACGTTTTTCATCGTCTGTCTTTAGTCGTGTCTCTTAAGTTAGGGTTCAGTCGATTCTTTAATCCTTAATTGTCCAATATGGACGAACTACGCACCCCTGATTCTCCTATCTCGGGAGTGAGTACGTAGGCAGCCTATTATGGGTTCGGGAATTTTATTTGAAAAATTCAAAAAGATTTTCTTCACTCTTTATTAGAGTAGTTGTCATATACATCTTTAAAAGAAAACTACAAAAAGATTTTCCTTTAATGGTTTCAAGTTTCATTTTCGTATAAAATTCAAAATTGAAAACCCATAAAGATTTTTCCTTTGGTAATCATAGGTTTCATTTTTTTTGTATAGGTATCTGAAAAAATTCAAAAAGATTTTCTTCACTCTTCATTTAGAGTAGGTGTTTCATATGCATCTTTAAAATAAAACTGCAAAAGATTTTAATCTAATAGTTTCAAGTTTCATTTTCATATAAAATTCAAATCAAAAACCTCAAAAAGATTTTTCTTTAATAATCACAGGCTTCATTTTGTTTAGGGAGTTTAAACCTAAAAAATGCAAAAGATTTTCGTCAATTGTTTTGACAATTTTTTATTTTATTTTCTTTTTAAAGTTTTCAAGAAAAAAGAAAAAGAAAGGAAAAAGAGTTTAATTGGCCATTTTGGCAATACTTCACGAACTATGCGCACCTGATTCTCCCCTTTCGGGGGTGAGATACGTAGGCGTCCTTCTAGGGTTCAGTGATCTTTTCCAAAGAGAAAAAAAGAAGAAAAGGTTTTGAGGAAATGTTGAACTCTAACGCATTTGTTATCTTTTATTCAGTTAGTTTAAGGTGGTTGGTTTGTGGAATTTTAGCTGGTCCTCCATATTGCACCAAGTTGAGGAGAAATTTATGGCCAACAAAAATACCGAGGTTGTTGTCACTAATCAAATAGAGAGTTCGGGGAATAAGAATTTAGGAGCTAATAAAGAGATTCAAAAATTAAGGCAGCAAATGATAGAAATGCATCGAGATTGGACTAATGGGTTGCCGCCTCCTCCATTTCCCACTGATAATCTGGAATATCTTTCTAGCTTGCCTCCAGTGTCACATGCACAGTTCCCTATTTTTGTTGACACGCCACAACATGTATCAGGATCCACTCTGGGGAAACACTATCCAAACACTTCTAATATTCATTTCCTTAATCCTCAACACAAGACTACCACATGCTCGGCTCCACCTACTATTCATGTTATTGCAGCACCCCCCCCACCACCACCACCACCACCACCACCTGAAGCTCCTACTTTTGAGGTTTATCCACCGGTTATGCCTTCCCACTCTATGAGAGAGTCTGTATTGAATATTTCTGTTGATCAGCATTATGCTATTGAGCCCATACTTAAGTTGACTAATCCTTATGGCTACATTCACCAGCCTGAATTTTCTCTTAACACTGATAAGCCTGTTATGATAGAAGAACCAGAGGAAATAACCAGAAAATTGAGAAGTTTGGAACTAGCTATGAAGAACTTGCAAGGAATTGGGGGTTACAAAAGGACTTATGCATGTTTCCAGGTGTCAACCTTCCCCTCGGCTTTAAGATGCCAAATCTTGAGAAGTATGATGGACACGGGGATCCGGTGGTGCATTTGAGACGTTATTGTAACCAATTAAGAGGTGCTAGAGGCAAAGAAGAACTGCTTATGGCTTACTTTGGTGAGAGTCTTTTGGGCCTAGCCTCAGAGTGGTTTGTTGATCAGGATATTGATAGGTGGAATAGTTGGGATGATTTAGCTAATGAATTTGCACAACAATTTCAATATAATGTGGAATTGATCCCTGACAAAAAATCTCTAACCAGTATGAAGAAGAAGAATACTGAGTTTCAGGGAGTATGCGATTAGATAGCGTGAACAAGCTGCTAGGGTGAAACCACCAATGAAAGAAAGAAAGATAGTGAAGGTGTTTATTCAAGCACGGGATGAAACATATTATCAATACTTGTTACCTGCATTAGGCAAGTAATTTATTGAGGTCCTCAAAATGGGAGAGATGATAGATGATGGAATTAAAACCAGTCGTATTGTGAGTTTTTCAACATTAAAAGTGACTACTCAAGCAATTCACAAGGGTTCAGGAAGTGTTTGGGAGAAGAAGAATGAGGAAGATGCATCTGCTATTGTAGTTAGACAACGGTTATGGTCAAGAAGACTACGTTGTCATCTCTCTCAAGCTCAATCCCAAGTTCATGTCCAACCTCTACATAATCACTCCTAAAATCCACTATACTTTATTCCCCTACCTCTATATCCAGTGTTAATGCATAACCTCATGTTCAACCCCTATCTTACCCACAATGGAACATACCTACTCCTCAGAGTCATCCTTCAACTCCACAAATATATCAAAGCCCTTCTAGGCCTGATTTTCGATCCAAGCCAAACAATGAAATGAGGCAGAATTTGAGAGATAGCTTTACACAAATTGGAGAGTCATATACCAGTTTATTTCAGAGATTGGTACAGTGGGGCATGATCACTCCTCTCCTTGGTTACACTCTTAATCCGTGTTCAAGAAATTTTGATCCTAATGTACGATGTACGTATCATTCTGATGCTCAGGGTCATAATATTAAAGATTGTCAAGATTTAAAAAGAGAAATTAAAAAGATGATTCAAGATAGAACAATTATGGTGCAGAACATTGACAGTGAGGAAAGCTCTAGTCATGCTGATATGCAAACCAGTGGCTAAGATGTCAAGCTCAGCAATTGGAAAGTTACTCCTCTCCCTGATAGGATGGATATTTGGTAGTTTATTTTGTTTTCTTTTCTATTATTCAAATTATTTCAGGATTATAGTTCGGGATCTATCTTGTTTTGTCCCTTTTTCATTTATTTTCAAACCCTTCTATCTTTTATTTCAACTAAATGAAGTGTCACTTTCCCTTTGTGTTTTAAATATGTGTTATTTGTTTGTTTTCTTTATATGGTACATTTTATGTTGATTCTAGTGATATGACATACCAGCGGAATTTTCAGCCAGATCTTAAAATCCGATTTAACCATGAAACATTGAATTAGAGGGTTAAAGTTAGAAAAAAAATCTGAGAAAATAGGTAAAGTGTTGAGATATTTGGTAACAAGTTAAAGCCTTATTTGAAAACTAAGGCAATTATTTTAAGAATCATAAGAATAACTTGGTCATCAATTGAAAGACATGTCTTAATTAGGTTAAATAGTAGATGTGTGGTCCTCTATCAAAAGGGACAGAAAGAAAATCAGCTCCACGAAAGCATGAATCATTCGATGTGAGGAATGTACAACAAAGGTGGAACTTGCAGAATAAGTAGCGACACACAAGCTCAGTTAAAGTTAGTGTTGTAAAAATGCCACTAATGATCTTCATCTTTCACTGTCATATTGCATGACATGTACTTGCAATTTAAGGATTGATATGACGAAGGCATTTTATTCTGCTATCCAAATATTATTTCATCATTTATTTACCCTATTTGAGCTTTAGTTATATTTTCTTTCATACCCCTCTTTTGGAATCAAGATAGAGTAAACAAAGATCAAAAGATAAGTGTCGAGCAAAAGAATAGAGTCAGAAAGTTTCAAAAAAAAAAGAAAAAATATGTGTCAAAAGAAAGAAAAGAAAAGAGTGTCAGGAAAAATAGAGTCAGAAAGGTCTCAAAAGGAAAAAAAAGAGTCAATAAAAGAGAAAAAAATAGAAGAAATTAGATCAAAAGAAAGAACAAGTTATGGAACTACGTGTGACCTGGTTCTCCTCTTTCGGGAGTGAGATACGTAGGCTGCCCTACTCCGGGCTCGGTCCAACCAAATAAACAATTTAGAATCACCCAGCCAAAAGAAACTAGGGCATGAGTTAATCCTCATTATTTGAGTCGATTCCAAAAGTTGTAACTCCTACCCCACTTTAAGTGTCGTTTGAGCCTCATGCCATCCTTTCTTTCTAACCTTATTCAAAAGATGAGTTACAACCAAAGAAAGACCTTCAAATCAATATTTAAGGATGTTAAGGCTAAGCATGCAATGCATATGATGATGCATTTGAGAACTACTTGTTTTCCTTAGCATAAGGAATCAAGAGAGAAATAAAAATGAGAAAGTCTTATTACTGAAAATCCTCATGGGCACCATAAGGCGATGGTAAGTTGAGAGAGATAACAATGAGAGTCTTATTAGTGAAAACCTTTACGGTCACTATAAGACGATCGTGAGATGAGAGAAATGAAAATGACAGAGTCTCATTAGTGAAAATCCTTACGGAGACCATAGGGAAATGGTGAGCTGAAAGAAAAAAAAATGAGAGAGGCTTATTGGAAAAAACCCTTCAAGGCGCCACTAGCTGAATGAGGTCTCTGAATGCAATTGGCCTAAGGAAGTAACTCAGTTTTGGGGCCATTAACTCAAGAATAATTGGTGAAAGTTTGGATGGAAAGATCAGGCAGCTTAATCCAATTGACTGTCATTTTTATATAAATTTTTTGTTCTTTGTTTCAAATGGGGACATTCATTATCTTTTCTTGTCTTTTCTTTATTTTTATTTTATTTTATTTTCTTGAGTCAGTTATCCAAAAAAAAAAAATCATTGTCATTTATTTTTCTCTTGTCTGAGTCAAATCCATGTCAAAACAAGTGAGAAAAGATTTCAAAACTGGCTACCAGCTTCTTCAATTGCGCAAAGCAAGACAAAAGACCAACACATGAAAGAGACATGATTGTGATACGAAATAAGGCATGCAGAAAATTTTGTCAACAGATAAGTCTAGAAACTCATGGAAATACCAAGGTTCAAAGGGTTTATCTGAGAAACATGACAAAGCAGATATATTGTGTTTATTTTAGAGTCACTCTTAATAATCTGAGTTTAGATCAATGTTGCAGTTAATCAATGACATATACTAATGGTTGGAAGCAAGGTTAATGTGACAAGGGAAAAAGCGATCGTCGTGAAAGCTAAAGCCACAAACTAGCCACCATGTTTTAAACTCACAAGTTTTTTTTTATGAAACAGGAAACATATTACCTTCAAAGCAAGGATTTCAGAGCATAAAGATCAAGGGATGCAATGCATCACTTTTACAAATGCAGGAAGCAATGTTGCTACATAGGTTAGATAATCAAATCATGGTAAAAATTCATCATCCTATTTCCCTCGGAGACACACTTTCTTGTCCAGGGATTTCAGTTTTCATTTGCTAAGTGATACACTTCTTAAATTGAACTTTGACTCCTAGAAGACGTACCTTCTAGTCGAGTCATTCCCCTTGACACTTAGAAGATGTACCTTTTGTTCAAGTCATTTCTCTTGACTCCTAGAAGACATACCTTCTAGTCAGGTCATTCCCTTGATTCCTACAAGACGTACCTTTTATTTGAGTCATTTCCCTTTATTCCTATAAAATATACCTTTTAGTCAAATCATTACCCTTGATTCTTATAAGACGTACCTTTTAGTTGAGTCATTCCCCTTGATTCATAGAAGATGTACCTTTTAGTCGAGTTATTTCCCTTGATTCCTATAAGATGTACCTTTTAGTCGAGCCATTCCCCTTGATTCCTATAAGACGTACCTTGTAGTCGAGTCATTCCCTTTGATTTCTATAAGATGTACTTTTTAGTCGAGTCATTCCCCATTATTCCTATAAGACGTACCTTGTAGTCGAGTTATTCACCTTGATTCCTATAAGATGAACTTTTTAGTCGAGTCATTCCCCTTAACTCCTATAAAACGTACCTTTTAGTCGAGTTATTCCCCTTTATTCCTATAAGACGTACCTTTTAGTCGAGTCATTCCCCTTGATTCTTATAAGACGTACCTTGTAGTTGAGTCATTCCCCTTGATTCCTATAAGACGTACCTTTTAGTTGAGTCATTCCCCTTGATTCCTATAAGACGTACCTTTTAGTCGAGCCATTCCCCTTGATTCCTATAAGACGTACCTTTTAGTCGAGTCATTCCCCTTGATTCCTATAAGATATACCTTTTAGTCGAGTCATTTCCTTTGATTCCTATAAGATGCACCTTTTAGTCGAGTTATTCCCCGTGATTTTTATAAGATGTACCTTTTAGTTGAGTCATTTTCCTTGATCCCTATAAGGCGTACCTTTTAGTCGAGTCATTTCCCTTGATTCCTATAAGATGTACCCTTTAGTCGAGTCATTCCCCTTGAATCCTAGAAAATGTACTTCCTAGTCGAGTCATTCCCTTTGACTCCTAGAAAATGCACTTTCTAGTCAAATCATTCCAATTAACCTATAGAAGATGCATTTCTTTGTTCGGATTTTTCAAGTAGTGATGATATAACTATCGAAAAGTCTTCTGATGTTAAACTGGGGCAAAATTTTAATTCATGTTATTGAAAGCATCGTTTAGGTTCCTCTTGAAAATGAGACTTTATTTTGAAAAGTGAGATTTCTATCATAATATTTGTCTGGGATAATTTTCTTTCTAGTTTTGATGTGATTTCAGGAGCCCGCCTGGAGAACAGGGTGATGAAATTGAAAATCAAGAGCCCACCTAAAGAATAGGGTGATGAAATTGAAAGTTGACGAAATTGAAAGTCAGGAGCCCACCTGAAGAATCGAGTGATGAAATTGAAAGTCAGGAGCCTGCCTGAAGAACAGGGTGATGAAATAGCAAGTTAGGAGTCCGTCTGAAGAACAGAGTGATGAAATTAAAAGTCTGGAGCCCGCCTGAAAAACATGGTGATGAAGTTTCAAGTCAGGAGCCTGCCTAAAGAACAGGGTGATGAAATTGAAAGTCAGGAGCCTTCCTGAAGAACAGGGTGATAAAATTGAAAGTCAGGAGTGCGCCTGAAGAACAGGGTGATGACGTTGCAAGTCAGGAGCCCACCTGAATAATAGGGTGATGAAATTAAAAGTCAAGAGCTCGCCCGAAGAACAGAGTGATGAAATTAAAAGTCAAGTAACAAGGGTAAGAGATAGAAAGTCAAGCAACAAGGTGAAGCAATTGAAAGCCAAGCAACAAGTTAAAGAAACTACAAGTCAGGGGCCGCCTGAAGAACAGGGTGATGAAATTAAAAGTCAGGAGCCCACCTGAAGAATAGGGTGATGAAACTTAAGTGAAGAGTCTAAAAGAAGTTGCATAGATAGGATTTTTGTAATTTCATTTATGTTTTAACTTGTAATTTTTATTTTGATGTAATGACAGAGTCGCGGACCGGAACCTCGACGGGACCTCCCTCGACTCACCAAATTGGTATAGTCTTTCTCTTTTCTTTGGAGGTATCTATGATTGGTTCCCTTCATAGCTTGTGTAGATAGGATGTCCTGGTGTAGACTCGGTGGCCCTTTTTCCTTCTGTCCCCTTCTTTTAAATAATGACCCGGACAAAATTCTGTCTCATTATCTACATTTTTGTATGAAAACACCTTGTGTTTACACCCAAAGGAGCATGATGTAGACACGTGATTCTGTCCCTCCAAAAGTTGATTTTCACCGTTTACTTTATCTTACTACGCACCGCAACCCCATTCTATAAAAATACAAAAAGGTAACAAATTCCTAACCAACCTAATCCTTAAAATTCTTTTAATAACAAATTAACAACCTCTTCCCATAAAATTAGGACACATCACTACCCCTACCCTACCCCCACCCATATGCCCCCTATATTGTTTTACACTTTTTTTTATTCTTGCCATGTTTTTCTATATATAGACACCACCAGTAAAGGAAAAAGTGAGATTCCTCTATCATCACCATCAGATAACCTCTACATGCAGCACCTCTCTCATGAAAACATATATAGACACCAATTACACTCACAATTGATACCGGATTCATCCTCACCATTAAAAAATATATACACACATAATGCATACGCAGTGGAAGGGGGGACTCACCTTTCTTTTCTTTTTCTTCTTCTTCGCACACAACACATACATAAATCTTCTTCGTTCACACACCATCGACACTACACATACACATACAGAGAGAAAAAGCTCCCACATCACTGGAAAATTACATCTTACCAGAGATTAACATATACAGTAACACGGGAAGAGAAGGGAGATATCGAGATCGGGGGTTCGAGGAGAAAGAATCAAGCTAGAGGATGAGCGAATCGAAGGGGAGATAAAGAATCATGTCTGATTACTGCTCCAACGATCGTGTCATCGGAAAACGTCGAGGCACACTAAAATTCGTTGGAACTGGTTGATCGGGTTGTTCTCGGGTTAATTCTGGCAGGGGGCTCGACGAAAATTGCACATAATTTCTGGATCCGTTCTTCGCAAGTTTCATTTCGGGTATTCACGCATATTTTTTGACTTTCGTTCGAACATAGGTTCAGGTCATCGTGGTTTGAACTATTTTTATTTAATTCATGAATTCGAAGTCGAGATTTTGGAACCCATTCGAGGATTTTGATTTCGGATTTCTTTATTATCGACGAAAACAAGTTTCATTGAGGTTCATTCCCTTAACCCGTCTATATTCTTTATCTTGATTTGTTGAATTGGCTATGATTATGTGCTCGTTGATTATGGTTGCGCGATTTCGTGATGGTTTGATGTAGAACAATTGATTGTGATATGAGTTTTAGTGTTAAGACATGGGTAATTGCATCATGGAAGATGTATGTTTAAAATGTAATTTGGGGTCGGATGTTGGTAATTGATATATAAAATTGAATATCGATTAATCTTGTTGTATGGATGATATCGAATGTGAGAGAATTATAATATGTTGAAACAGATAGGCAAATATAAGTTTGGGTAGGCAAAATTTAGGAATAAGTATTTTTGTTGAATGTTGGAATGTGGAATGTGTGTTGAATGCTTTCTAGATTATCATGCTTGATCAAATGTATCATTTGGCCGGGGAATACCCTGAGGTATTTGTCTTTATTCTTCGGGAAATTCCCCAAAGTATTTTGTACCTGGAAGACGTTCGTGACGAAGACCTGAGGCGTCGGGTGGAGCTTAGTTTAGGACTCGTTTAGAATAGGATTTATATTTTTTGCATTTTCTCTTTTGGACTGCATAATTGGACTGGATGTTATTATTTTGGGTTTTGGATTTTGTTTGATGTGTTTGGTTGCTTCTTTTATGTGTTTTTGTGGGTTTATATATTCATAGTGTCTTATTAACCAATACACTTCACCAAGCGACCGTGGTCAAACTACGGGATCGAGGGGTGCCTAATATCTTCCCCTCTGTCACCAGAATTTCTTAACCGGAATCTCTGTTTGCAAATCAGTTTTAAAGAGTCAAAATCATTTTGAATAGGATTTTCCAAAGGTGACTTAGCACATCAAATTTTTCCACGTGACGACTCTGAATTTAATAGTTAAAAGTTCTTTTCGAAACAAATCTTCATTTTTATCACTTTAAATAATAAAAACCCTTTCAAACTTAAATTCATATCTTTTTGTAAAATGGGGTGTGACATCCTGTATAAGAGAATGAAAGTTATTAACTCTGACGTAACTTTAGCTAGATCTCATGCAAGTCTAAATTATAACTTACGCAAATCTTGTATCACAAACTCTTAAATTTACTCATGCAGCATAAGTCGCATCAATATGAATTTTGCACCTCCTTTTGTTCCTCTTCATTTTCTCTTTTATACCTTTCTTTTCTCTTTTGTTTTATAAGATCAATTTATTTCTCAGAGTAACCTAGCTTTTCAAGTTTTTGATGGTACATTAATTATAACTTTTGAAAAGGGTTGAAAATACCCTTTAAGTATTGAAATTGGTTAAAAAATATCCTCTGTTAATCTATTGGACAAGAAATACTCTTCAAGTATTGAAATTGGTTAAACAATACCCCTCCATCCACCTTTATGGCTCAAAAATACTCTTGCAGCTAACGACTTTTTAAAATCATAATTAAAATTTTTAAAAAGGGTCAGAAATACCCTTCAAGTATTGAAATTGGTTAAAAAATATCCTTCGTTAACCTATTAGACCAAAAATACGCCTATGTGCAGCTTTATGGCTCAAAAACACCCTTGCAGCTAATGATTTTTTAAAATCATAATTAAAAATTTTATTAAATACGTGACAGTTTTCTATTGGTTGAAACTAAATTAATGTTAAATCTAATCCGGACCCAACTTAAACTCACCCGACCCAAACCGTACAAAATTTGCCCCAACTAAAACTACCTGATACTATGAGTAGTTTTTTCTATCAAATGCAAGAACTTTGTTGACTTAGAAACTGCCAGTAACGTTGTGAAGAATCCTATCCCCTAATTATAATGTTAGTTTGGTATTTCTTTGTGATGTACATTTCTCTGTCTTAGCTAGCAAAACTAATTGAGATATCTTGGTTATGCCACGTCTTAGGCAACACTATGTTGTTACTTCCTTCATTTCATTTTATGCGACACATTTAGTTTGTATAAAATAATACAACATTCTTTCCTAAATAGTTGTCACTATTTTTGTTTATATACATCAATTTGTCTTGCCACCACTGACAAGTGTATTCACCACGCGAGACCACTTCACGCCACACACTTCACACCATTCACCGATCAAAATTATGATTAATTTGGTAGGATTTGGATCTGGTAGTTTTAGTTTCGACCAATAGAAAATTGTGACGCATTTAATAAAATTTTTAATTATAATTTAAAAGATCGTTAATTGCAAGAGTATTTTTGAGCCATAGAGGTGGATGGAGGGGTATTTCTGACCCAATAGATTAACGGAGGGTATTTTTGAACCAATTTAAATACTTGAAGGGTATTTCAGACCCTTTTCTGAATTTTTAATTATGATTTAAAAAACTGTTAGTTGCAAGGATATTCATGATCCATAAAAGTGGATGAAAGAATATTTTTGAACCAATTTCAATACTTGGTATTTCTGATCCAATAGGTTAACAGAGCATATTTTTTAACCAATTTCAATAATTGAAGGGTATTTCTAGTCTTTTCTATTATAATTTTAATGGTACATCATATGGTGCAGCTATATGTCCTGTTTTTTGAAGTTCTCCATTACAGGAAACTCACCGTGATGATTATTTATGTGTCATGTTTTCTGTTTATATATGGAAAAACCACATTCTTCAAGGTTTATACAGACAGATTAAAAAGAAAAAGGATTTATATGGTGGTGAAGAACAGATTGCATGAGTTGATTACCTTCCCCAAGTCTACAAATATTACAACGCGTTGCAGTGACTCTTGTCCAGGAAAAAGAGGCGATTTAAATGTATACTGCTTGCTCCAAACAACTGAACCATTAACATGTGACCCAATCTGTATGTGTGCCTGAAATTTCACAAACAAGAGCTCAAAAAGGGTACATGTCAATGACAAAGTAACATGCAGCTAGAAAAATGGACCACCAGAAAAACTTGCATCATATTTGGCCACAAATCCTTCAAGAAACGTGTATGTATGAATCCAGGATAGTGCCAGCCCACAGTTCTAGCAGGTGGTCCTACAAACACGTTCATAACATTATTCAGTAAGTAAATGCAAAAAAAGAATACATAATGTTTATATAGAACTGTTGGGTTTTCTCTCTCATTGAATCTTTGTTGTTTCTTTTGAATTCTGGGAGATACGCCTATACCAACAGAACATCTTTAATGACAGTGTCCACACTTCAAGCTTTAAGAATTGCCCTAGGTCTAGCATGAAATTGTTATCACTGATCAACACAGTTATTAAATAAAAATCCTCATACCACACATGCTGTTCCGGTGAAATGTCAGTGTTCCTGCTGGAGAGCGTTGGTGAGGCTGGTCGTTCCAACCCCATTCAACAAATAGAACAGCCTCATCAATGTTGTGACCACTTGTCCAAGTAATAGTCATCTAGGAGAAAGCTATAAGTTAATTGCACGATTTGATTCAACCACTAGATAGCATTGTTAACAATTAAACATGTTTCCCAATTTAAGGAATTTATAGATCAATCATCTAGACACGCTACTACATCAATATTGATACTTAACCCCATGTAACATAGGTTAATAAAGTACAAAAAAGTATCTTAACAAAAAAAATAATATGCTGTGAAAGATCATAGATACATAGCAAAGAAAAACTTACAATATCCCATGACTTCCCAAGAGCAAGATGCGGATAAAAAGGTGCTATCCGATTGGAAAATGCGACATATTTTGAGGAGGATATCAACGTAGGCTGTAACATACATGAAGCTATATATGCAAGTTTCATCAAAGTTCCTTTTAAAACACAGGGCACACAGAAACCATAATGATCATTGGCATGAAGTAAGATATCCTACAATACTCAAGTACTTGCACCAACTTGGAGAAGCTGAAGTAATATATATAAAAACAACTACAGTTTGAATCATCGCAATGTCCAATTTTTATAGCCTATTTGGTCAAGATTTTGGGAAGCCAAAAATGCTTATTTGAGAGTGTTGAAGTATTTGGGCACGCTTTTAGAAAATAAAATAAGCGATCACATATATATAACATATTTTTCACTTTTACTTTGTTTAGTGTGATTATGCTATGTAAAGAGCTTAAATGAAGATATGACCATTCATATATCCCGCCCCCAACTTGTTTAGAACTGAGGCATAGATCTTGTTTGGCTAAGCTATCAAAATCTGTTTATTTTGAGAAGCACGTTTATCAAAAATAACTTTTAAAAAAAGAATTTTTGGAGAAAAATAGTTGGGGCATTTAGTTAAAAGTGACAAAAGAGTTTGAAAATGAGGTGTAGGTGACTCAAGTCTTAATAATTGAGTTGAGGTGACAATTATTTTATTATGGATTAAGAAAGTTGAGAAAGTTTGAAAATAGCCCACAAGTTTTAAAATTTACACTTTGATTCAAATGTTCGTTAATATAATAGAAAACAGAAGGAAAAGGGCGCGTTTCTCTCTCTTCTCATCTGTTGTTGTTTTCTCTCTCTTCACGATTTTTGTTGTTCATTGTTGCTACTGCTTTATTCATCATCATCTGCTTCATTATCATTATTTTGTACTTCATTATCATCTTATCTTTTTCTTGTCGACCATTGTTGTTGTTTTTACCACTACTGCTGCTACTTGAACAATTTTTTAGGTCAAATTTTATTTCGTACATCACTTTGGCATTACTTCATAGGTGATTTTGGTAAGTAAAGTTATGATCTTTAGTTGAATTCGTCATCTGGGTACACTGCTACTGCTGTTTTTTCAACAATGGATAGAACTCGTTCATGAATCCAATATAAGAGTCATTTGTTTAAACAAATCACTTATCTGTTGTGACAGATAAGTCATCTGTTACAACGGAAGACTCATATTTTAAATTCATGTTTATGGTTCTATATAGTGCCCGTAACATAACTCAAACAGATGGGTCATCTGTTGCAACAGACGAGTTACCTGTTGTAATAGATGAGTTATTTGTTGCAATAGACTAATTATCTATTGCAACAGACACGTTATCTGTTGCAACAGAGAAGTAATCTATTGCAACAGGTGAGTAATCTGTTTGGAACAACACAAAACAACTCCTGCCACAAACCCAATAGATAATCAATATGTTCCAACGGATGGTCCATCTATTGAAAGAACTCAAAACTCTTGCTATTGCTACTGGATTACAAATTGTTCCTTACGTCCAATCATCGACATGTTTGTTGAGAAGAAAAAAATAGGCAGAAACATAAATTTTTCATTAAACAAAAACAAAATACATTAATATAAATAAAATAAAAATACATACACTAAAAGAAAAAACCTAACCTAATTATTATTATTATTAACATCATCATCATTATTATTATTGTCAGCTGGCCAATCATCAATCGGCAGCAACAGGGCCCTCCTCAACTTGCAAATCTCTCGGAGCATCCTTGCTTTTAAGGCGCCCAACTCCCACTGCAGGTCATTAACGTGTCTCTAAAGTTCCCACACGATGTCGTGCAGAATAGCAATATTCCAAACAAGATCAGTCATATCTAGAACACTCATGAATCGACAAAAAACATAAAAACACAAGTAAAGAAAAGAGTTTGAATGTAATACAACGTATACTACCAATTGGATAGATTTACAAAAGAAAAAAACTTACCTGAGTCAGGGAAAAGGTATCTGGTCTTTAAAAAGAAAGTGGTTAAAGCTGTAATATGAAAGACAAGATGCAAGAAATAAATAGAGTGTAATAGAATAAACGGGTAAGGAGGGACCTATTTATAGATAATTGAATTTGAATGAGTTAAGAAAAAAGGCGCGACTGTTTACCTCCATTTTATTAATTACATTCAAACTAATGACTTTTTTATTATTGTGAAAAGTTATGACTTAATTAAATCAAGCTGCTGACTTTTTTATTATTGTGATAAGTCATGATTTTTCATCTTATTATTATTAATTAGTTCTTAAATTTAAATAACTTTATTCTCAATTAAATAATAGAAGACTTCTCACCTTTTCAATAACCATTTTTTTAATAATAACCATTTTTATTGAGTTGTGGCAATAGATTGTATATTTGTTGCATCAGATAACCCACCTATGGCAATAGATATACCATCTGTTGTAACAATTCGACCATCTGTTGCAACAGATAATCTATTTGTTGCAACATATAATCTATCTATTGCAACATATAATCCATCTTTTTTAATAATCATCATATACTTTCATTAATCCAAATTGGTGACTTTTTTATTATATAAATTTAAAAACATATTTAAAAATAAAAATGGTGAAAAGTCATTACTTGTCGCCTATTTAATATTAACATCAATTATTCAAATTAAATAACCATTTTTTTGTATGGTTACAAATTGTGTTTATTATTTATTTTCTTATTTTTTCTGTGAAAAGAAATAACTTAATTAAATCAAGCTGGTGAGTTTTTTATTATTGTGACAAGTCATGACTTTTTAACTTATTATTATTAATTAGTTCTTAAATTTAAATAATCTTTTTTAATTAAATAATCGAAGAATTCTCACCTTTTCAATAACCGTTTCTTTTAATAAAATAATAACCATTTTTATTGAGTTGTGGCAATATATTGTATATTTGTTGCATCAGATAACCTATTTGTGGCAACATATATATCATCTGTTGCAACAAATCAACCATCTATTAAAGGAGCTTTTTTCATTTCTTCTAACAACTGATTCATCAGTCCCAACAGACGGAGAATTTGATTCATTAGCTATTTTGAATGTGTTAGACAAAAATTCACGATTGTTCACCTTTTTTTTAGCAATCATCATATACCTTAATTAATTCAAAGTGATGACTTTTTTATTATATAATAAATAAATTAAAGAACAGATTTAAAAACAAAAATGATGAAAAGTCATGACTTGTCGCCTATTTAATATTAACATTAGTTATTAAAATTAAATAATCATTTTTACGGTTATAAACTTATTTATCATTTATTTTCTTATTATTTATTTACGAACTATTTTTCATATTAAATAATTGAAAAGTCATGACCTTTCACCCTCTCAATAACAATAACCATTTTTTATTAATAATTATTTTTTGCAACATATGATCTATCTGTCGCAACAGATTAACCGTCTATTGCAACGTATGGTCCATCCGTTGCCACAAATGCTCAATCCCTACCTCCAACCATCGACATGTTCAGAATAAGAAATAGACAGAATGAAAATTAAATATTAAATAAGAATTAAAAATCAAAAGTCGACAAAAATAGATTTTTGAATCTATTATGTACAAATATATAATAAAAAATAAAACATACATTAGGTTCCTCCCTTAGGTAGATCCGATATAATAAAAGACAATATATACGCTAAAAGAACAAACATAACCTAATTATTATAACTACTATTATTATTACTATTATTATTATCATTATTATTATTAATATTAATATTATTGTCAACCAATCAATCGTCATCTGGCAGCTGCAGGGCCCTCCTCAGTCTTGCTCTCATGTTGCCAACTCCCACCGGAATTCATAAATCTGCCTTTCAAGTTTCCGCAAGGAGTTGCGCAGAATCACCTTATCCAAATCCGGATCAGACATATCTAGAAGTGGAGTCGACTGAACGAGTAAGGAGGGACTTATCTATAAAGGATTGAATTTGAATGGGTTAGTCAAAAAGCCACTACTGTTCACCTCTTTTTTAATAATTACGTCCCTTAATTAAATAAAACTAGTGACTTTTCAAATATGTAAATTAAAAAACATATTTAAATACAACATTTTATCTTTATTGTATTTTGAAAAGAAAAGAAAATTGCTTTAAAATAAATCTAACAGATGGGTAATCTATTGTAAAATATATTCTACCTGTTTGATAATTTATAACATATTGATAATCTGTTGCAATGGATGTATATATTTGCTTGATTATTTCCAACAGATAAGTCATATGTTGCAACAGATTGATCATTTGTCATAACAGATGTCTATAATTGTTTGATAATTTTAACAGATGTGTCATCTGTTGTAACAGGTTAGTCATCTGTTTATTCAAATGGGATTGAATTTGAATGGGTTAGTCAAAAATCCATGATTGTTCACCTCTTTTTTAATAATTACATCCCTTAATTAAATAAAACTGGTGACTTTTTGAATATGTAAATTAAAAAAATGGATCTAAATAAAACATTTTATCTTTATTATATCTCAAAAAAAAGAAAATTGGTTTAAAATAAATCTAACAAATGGGTAATATATTGCAAAATATAATCTATCTGTTTGATACTTTACATTTTACAACATATTAACAATTTGTTGCAACATATGCATATATTTTTTTGATTATTTCCAACAGATAAGTCATATGTTGCAACAGATTGATCATTTGTCATAACTGATATCTATAATTGTTTAATAATTTTAACAGATGTGCCATCTGTTGCAATAGGTTAGTCATTTATTTATTCAAATTAATCCATCGATGGGCTAGGAAGAATAAGGTGTGTGCAGATAGATGGATCCACTTTCATGTGTGAGAGTTATGTATTACTGATAAGGTCATCGAGACAACATACATAAAGTATAATGATTTTGTGAATTCAAATTTTAACCGATTAGGCATTGATCACTCAAATAAGATCCTGCATTGTACAATTAAGTTTGATAGGTTCGAATTGATAAGGTCGAGAGGCCCATGAAGATAGTGCTGATAAATTATTACGAATTAATGACGGTTGTTGCTCATGTTTATATGTGTCAAGTTTTGGGAAAGGATCACTATTTGGTGTCATTCTGATATCCAATAGTGATTGGACTTAACTTTAAATATGCATTGGACTCTGAGAAGGCCTTCGAAGCCCCGCACTGCATCAAACAAGAATGAAAAACCAATAAAAAATCCTCTGGCCCAAATTTATATGGAAGGGTTGTTCAAGAAGATGATTATATACCAGAAGGAGCTGTTAGAGAATACCTGTGAGATAAAGGGGAATTGATGAAAGACTATATCATCTGAGAGCTAATTGAAAAGAAAACATAGGGTAGCAAGGAACTTCTAGCGAATCTAGCCGATGAAGCTGAATTAAAACATAAGAAATTTAAATCAAGTGCGAATATGAAATTGTATCCAGTAATGAAAATCTGTTTGTTGCCTCTCTCAAAGAAAAAGGGTGCAATTGGGCACTTTTCTTGGGAGTTGTGACTAGTTAGCGTGGTTGGAATGATCACCTACATAGAAAATAACAGAACACCAAGAAAGTAGCTTTGCAGACACCGAATATTGTAATGATGTCCAGTAAGTCATGAAAACTTGTACCAAGAACAAATAAAGTTAAAATAAGGAATCAATCCAAGGTGGAAAATGTTCAACTATTGGGACCAATGCTTGAGTGTGCATCAACACGTTGACCTAAAACAAACATAGCGACCCTCCATGTATTATTTAAGTCTTCTGAAGAAAGTGTTCTGGAAGACTTCTGAAGGCCTTTTACAACCACAACTTCAAAGGAATTGTTCCTCATTGACGAGCTCACAAAAGACCAAGAACTCTATACTAACCTCAAATACGACAATGGCAAACTTGAAGACCAAATCAGTAAGCTGGAGGCAATCTTGAAAATTATCGGTATTCACATACTACATCAAGCCTCTAATATTCTTCAAGATATATTGAAAGTATGATAAGGAAATAAAACACAATCAATATTGCTAAGTAAGTAATGATACTCAATCTGCCTTTCAATCTTGTTTATGGTTCCGATCAGGTCAATAGTAGTGGACCTAATCGAAAACACAAACAAGAAGGCATGGGATGTAATTTAAAATTCAGAAATTGTATCCTTCACTTAGATTCCTTATTTTAACTACATTTGTTCTTGGGGTAAGTTTTCTTGACTTAATGTACATCATTTCAACCCTCGGTGCCCGCAAAGTTTCTTTCTTGATGTTCTGTTATTTTCTATGTAGGTGATCATTTCGACCATGCTAGCTAGTCTCATCTCCCTAGCAAAGTTTCCAACTTTACTATTTTCCTTGAGAGAGACAACAGACGGATTTTTATTTTTGGATACACTTTCATATTTGCACTTGATTCAGATTTCTCATGTTATAAGTCAATTTAATCGGCCAGATTCGCTATGAATTCCCTTCTATTCTATGTTAGTCCAATAGCTATTGAATCTTTTTACAATGCCACCAAAGCTTGATCCCTTCACAAAGCTTGACACATAAACATGAACAACAACCGTCATTAAACTTTAACGGGGTATCGAAATCATATTCATGGTCCCACAGCCTTATCAGTTCCGACCTATCAAACTTAACTGTAAAATTGCAGATATCTTGTTTGAATGATCAATGACTAATAGGTAAAAAATAGCCTTCACAAAATCAATGTACTCTATGTGTTTTTTCACAATAACATGATCAGTAATGCATACCTCCCACATATGAAGTGGTTCCATTTACAAGCAGCTTATTCCTCCGAACCCATCTTTACTGTAGCCTTTTGTGTTGGTCGGGCAAAATTTGATCAACTTTTATTTCCTTATATCTTCAAAAAAGAGAAAAACAATTGATGTCAAACAAGAAAAGAACAAAAAGAACATTATAATTGATGTCTGCATAATTTTAAAAAAGGTAACACAAAATTGAATAAATACAACACATTGCAACATCTGTTCAACAGCTTCCCCATATGTTATAATAGATTTCCCATCTATTGCAACATATTACCCATATGTTATAATATATTTTTGAATAGATGGGCAATTTGTTGTAATAGACTACACATTTATTACAACAAATATGGAGTCTATTATAACAGATATGTAATTTGTTGGAATATATCAAGACATCCTTGGTAGTGGTTTGATTTGTTCCTACAGTTGCTCTGCCTGTTGCAACATCAACAATAAAGAAACAATACCATTTACTCCAACACCATCAACAACACCACACCACATGTTCAAAAAACACCAACAACATCAATAACGGCATCAACAACAAATAAACAAATAAAATATATACAAAAAAATGATACTACCAACAAGGCTTTTAAACTTAAAAGTCACCTTTCCTTCAAATTTTGTAAATAAATAGGATATGAGTAAAGGATAACTAAATAAAAATAGATGTAAATAACTAATTTAAATAACTTGCAAAGAAGATGACGAGAATGAAAGAACAATACTGAACCATATCTACAATGTCAAAAGCAAGGGGATCAAAATAGCAATTTCAATCGAGAAAAGATATAAATCGGTTGGTATTCGGAAGGATCCTCATAAGAAAGAGGAGAGAAAATAGAGAAAAAAATGAGACGGTTATGATAACCCTAAAGAGGAGAGAAAGAAAAAGAAGAGAGATGAATTAATTTATGGTTGAAGGAGAGATACTTCTAGAGATGAGTTTAAATATTTATTATTCATTAATAGCTTTGAGGGGAACAAGGAGACGGGTGACATTGAAAAGACAAGATAAGACTACTCAAGGAGAAGATTTTTGAGTTATCCAAGAAATATTTTTTACCGCCTTAGTATTTTATGTTTTTTATTTCAGATAGAAAATTGCTTAAAATTATAAAAAAAAGATTTTCAAATAGATATGTTATCTATTGTAACAGATATTAATAACTGTTTGAAAATTTCCAAAAGATCAGTCATCTATCGCAATAGATCCAAATGTCTATTTTATATTTAAAATAAATAGGTAATCTGTTGAACAGATCTCAATATCTATTTAAGAATTTCCAATAGCCCAATCGTTTTTTGCAACATATTTCTTTGCAATTGATTTAACTAGAACTAGGGATGATTTGATAGGGTCAACTACAACTTCAATTGACTCTTTGTAATTGAATGATATTGGTATTGCATTCCTCCCGACCTGAGTCTTCAACCGATCAATCTGAGTTGAAACAATTCTTAATAACTTAATATTAATCTAATACCTAAATTTATTTAGCTAGAATAAGGGATGAGTTGATTGGGTCAACTACAACTTCAATTGAGTCTTTGAAGTTGCATGATGTTGGTATTGAAGTTTGTCTCGACCTGAGTCGTCAAGCGACCACTCTGAGTTAAAATGATTTATATTAACTTATTATTAAGCTAATACCTAAATTGATTTAGCTAGAACTAGGGATGAGTTCATAGGGTCAACTACAACTTTGAGTCTTTGCAGTCGTATGATGTTAGTATTGCATTCCTCCCGACCTGAGTCGTCAATCGATCAATCTTAGTTAAAATAATTCATATTAACTTATTATTAATATAATAGCTAAATTTATTTAGCTTGAACTATGGATAAGTTGATAAGGTCAACTACAACTTCAATTGAGTCTTTGCAGTTGCATGATATTGGTATTGCGTTCATCCCGACCAGAATCGTCAATCGATCACTCTGAGTTGAAACGATTCATATTAACTTATTATTAAGATAATACCTAAATTTATTTATCTATAACTAGGGATGAGTTGATAGGGTCAACTACAACTTCAATTGAGTTTTTGCAGTTACATGATGTTGGTATTGCGTTCCTCCCGACCTGAGTCATTAATCGATCACTCTGAATAGAAATAATTCATATTAATTTATTATTAAGCTAATACCTAAATTGATTTATCTAGAACTATGTATGAGTTCTTAGGGTCAACTACAACTCAATTGAGTCTTTGCAGTTGCATGATGTTGGTATTGCGTTTCTCCCAATCTGAGTCGTCAATTGATTGATCTGAGTTGAAATAATTCATATTATATTATTATTAATCTAATACCTAAATTGATTTATCTAGAACTAGGAATGCATTTATAGAGGCAACTACAACTTCAATTGAGTCTTTGTAGTTGCATGATGTTGGCATTGTGTTCCTCCCGACCTGAGTCATCAATCGATCAATTTGAATTGAAATAAATCATATTAACTTATTATTAAGCTAATACCTAAATTTATTTATCTAGAACTAGGGATGAGTTAATAGGGTCAACTACAACTTTAATTGAGTCTTTACATTTGCATGATGTTGGTATTGTGTTTCTCCCGACTTGAGTCATCAATCGATCGCTCTAAGTTGAAATGATTCATATTAACTTATTATTAAGATAATACCTAAATTGATTTATCTAGAACTAGTGATGAGTTGATATGGTCAACTAAAACTTCAATTGAGTCTTTGTAGTTGCATGATGTTGGTATTGCGTTTCTCCCAACCTGAGTCATCAATCGATTAATCTGAGTTAAAATGATTCTTATTAACTTATTATTAAGCTAATTCCTAAAATTCATCAGTATTCCAGTTGAACTTAATGCACTTTATTATGATGAGAAGGTTAAAAATTATATCTTTTAAAATTTTAAAAAATAATTAACATCAATTCAGACCAAATTAACAATTTCAAAACTTGTCATTATTTTTCAAATATACAAATTAACCTATACAAATCATCCATTTGCGGGAAAAATATTTCATCATTTCAAATCTCGAGTTCTCGCTCTTTTCTTTCTCTCTCAATAATACAGATAACAACTACTCAACATATTGTTCAACCCCTCAAAATTGATCGATTTTCTTCCTATTTCTAACCATAATGTTGTTATTTTTTACTTTATTCTCACTTGTATCCGTTGTTTTCTATGTCTTCGTAGGTAATAGAGTTCGAGAAGAGTTCTACATTAGTTCTTTATTCTAAAAATTAGGGCTTTTTAGTTGATGATGAAAAGGAAGACTTTTAGTTGTATTACTTTCGAGAATGGGTTAACAATTTTGATTTTTGATGCTAAGAATGTAGGAAGAACCCGAGAAAATCCTAGTTTTTATCACAATATTTCCTTGACTGTTGTGGTATTGTTGGATGGTGTTTGTGGTATTGTTGGTGGATATTACTGGTGGTGTCGGTATTGGTGGTCTTAGTGGTAGTGTCGGTGGTCTTGGCGTTGGTATTGGTGGTATTGGTGGTGGTGGTGGCGATCTTGGTGGTTTTAGTGAGGGTATTGATGGCATTGGTGGTAGTGGTAGTGGTGGTGGTTGTGGTATTGGTGGTGGTGGTAGTGGTCTTGGTGGTGGTATTGGGGGTCTTGGTGGCATTGTTGCTAGTCTTGGTGGCATAGGTGGTGGCATTGGTGGTGGTGTTGATGGTGGTGTTGGTGGTCCATCTGTTGCAACAGGTGGAACATCTGTTGGGAGATATTAAATAGGTCGTCAAACAGATTTTCCATTTGTTCCAACTGATGGGTTATTCGATGGAATTTTTTTTGTAATGTGGCGTATAATAATTTATTCAAATTTGTCTGGACTTTTTTCAAAAATTATGCAGACATCAAATGTAATGTTTTTTTTATTTTTCTGTTGTTTGCAGTTAAAAGGTGTCTCCTAAAATAAAAGAAAATTAAAGTGGATCAACTTATGACCACCTAACAGAAAAGGCTAGAGCACAGATGGATTCGGAGGAACTTCATGGACAATCTCTGTCAGGGGAAAATGAAGCTGAGGAAAGTTATGAAAAGGAAGGTGGAGAAGGGTATATAAAGGCTTGTGAGGAAAATAAAAGTGAGGAGGAAGAAGAAGATAAACGAGAAGAGGAAGAAGTAGAATGTGAGAAAGAGGATGTTGGTCAGCATGATGATAAGCAAGAAGAGGAAGAAGTAGAAAGCGAAAAAGAGGATGATGATCAACATGATGATAATGCATCACCAATAGGGCATGAATTAATATCAAAATCCCAGCATGATCCTGTCAAAATTATTAGCATTGACAGGTTTTAAGTTTCGATGCCGATAAATGACCCAGCAGAACTAACTGGTGATCTTGTACTTAAATGTCAGTTAGGGAAATCTTTTGATGAATTTAGGAATATTATGAAGAATCAAAACATAGACGAACTTTTTAAGAAGAGCTTCTTTGGATGCTTTCTTGAGCTGCCTGAGGACCACACTGGCCGTTTCTAAATGAGCATGGTATATGGTCTTCTCAAGCACATGATCAAGTACGTGAGGGTGATAAAGGTTCGATGGAGGAGGCAAAAAGATGGATGAAATTTGGATCAACTACTGTGGCATGCTGGTTTGTTTTGGCATGAAAGAGTTGCCATAGTGACAGGCTTGAGATGCGGTCGTCCAAAATAATCTCTCTTCAAGAAAACACCACGCAAAAAGTCCAAGGCAAGCAGGACAACCAAACCACCACCATAAAATAAAAGGAAGGCATTTTCCAAGCGACCACCCACCAAAATCAACAAACGCAATTAAAAAATAGATGGGTTGTTCGATATTAAGGGACGTAGCTTCAAAACAGTGAATTTGACAGAAGATCTCAAGGATAAAACCACACCAAAGTAGTACAGGGAGCAATTATGCTTAGTTTAGTTTACCCATTCCGTTATATTGGCAAGAGACATCAACAAAGTCATAGAAGATGATTTGTTGGCACTTGCTGAGGATTTTGAGAAATTCAACAATTATCCCTGGGGATGACAGCTACAACTTGACTGTTAAATATTTACTTACAAAGCTATTCCTAAAGACGATTATATTATATGGCTTTTCTTGGGCTTTCGTGGTAAATTTAATCACTATTTATTTACTCATACATTAATTTATATTGAATAATTATTATGACTTTTTTTTGCTTGCTTCCTGTTTACATATTTTAGACTTGGCATTTGAAGTCATTCCTTCCCTCTGAAAGTAGGTCAAGGATTACCCGAATGAGGTTTCTCATCCAAGGATCCTTAGGTGATTGGCTGCAAAGTGCAGTACAAGAATTAAGGAGGCTGATCTTTTTAACCCTTCGGATGATGCATACATCTTCTTTCAAGTAAAATAATTTAACTCAAAGAAAGCTATTGAAATAGATATGCCATCTATTGTAACAGATAGGTTATCTGTTGCAACAGATTACCTGTATACTGTAACTGGTGCAACATATGGGTAATCTATTATGACATATGATCCATATTTTGCAACAGATTACCCATCTGTTGCTTTAATTCTCTGAACCTAATTCATCAGATTACCCATCTACTACAAATTATGCAATAGATGGATAATCTGATGCAACATATTGTTAATCTATTGCGACAGGCATATCAACTATTGTGACAGATAGATCATCTGTTATATAAGTAATCTCTATTAATATGTAACCCAACTGACTGTAAATTATTATTTGATTCAAATGTATCTGTCTTTTTTATAAGTTGTGCATCCGTGGATCGTGCCTACTGAGCAGCAGTTGGGGATGACTTCTTTTATTACTCTACGTCTTGTTGATACAATAGTAAACCTAACGGTGGAGTTAATAAATAAGGATTGGTTGGAGCAACAGCCATAAGAAGAGCAGTTAGTCAAGGTCATCCTAATGTTGAGGCTCTTCATGACCAACCTACTACAATAGATCCGGGTGCTTCTTCTGGGGTGTTACTAATGGAGTAGTTAATATTAGTGGTAGCCATCCTGATGCTGATGTTGATGCCAGTCGTGATGATGAGCATGTTTGTAATACCCCGCATGTTTCTAAGCTAGGAAGTGAATAAGTTTTCCTACGTATGAAACCTCCTATCCTGTGAGTAGCATTTTAGTGCATGACTTAAAATGAATATCCTAGCGATAGTATAGCTTGCGATGTCTTAATCATGCTCATATAAGTCGCTTAGAGTGATGCAAGCTAAGATTTTTTGAATCCATCAAGTCTTAGTGTTCGATTTTGCAAGGTTCATCATTGAACTAGAATAACGTGATTTATATGTGACATTTTGGCAGATTTAGACCCACCAAATTATAGAGAATCGAATTAGCTTTCCAACGATACCAATTTCATCAAAATCCGACACCCGAGCAAGGAGTTATGGCCTTTCAAAGTAGAAGACGTCACCTAACCAATTGAACATAGCCACTGGAAAGCATAGGCGATATCATATGCGGCGCCTATGTAAAGAATAGGGGATATCATATGCGGCGCCTATGTAAAGCATAGGCGATATCATATGCGGCGCCTATGTAAAGCATAGGCGATATCATATGCGGCGCCTATGTAGATATAGGCTATATCATATGCGGCGCCTATGTATGATTTCAGCCACGAAAACACTTAGTTTTTGAGTTATTTCGAGGGTAGTTAAGTCTTTTAACACTCCTTACATGTCCCTAAACCTAACCTCACCAAATTTATAGCTTCTAAACATATTACAACCCTATTAACATCTCAAAGCTCATTATCCAAGAGCACCATAGGAGAAAAACAACTAGGGTTGCACAATCAAGTTTGAAGATCTAATTTCAAGGAAATTCCTCCGTCAATCATCAAGAACCTCCTTTCCAAGGTATGCGTAGTGTTCATCCACGGATTCCTTTAGTCCGTGGAGTTCAAGAATCAATCTTTAAAATATAAAATCTTGGTTGGTTGTGGTGATATGATCATACCCATGTTGATGCTTATTTGTTTTGCTATATAATAGTATCGTGACTGTACATCTCATGAAAGTTATGTTGTTAGTTGAAAAACATTATATTTAGGTGGATTGATAGAATGCAAGTATGAAATCCACCTATGCCTTAAATAATGCATGCAAGGTGTTCGATAAAATGCCTAGTATGTTAGAACTTCATATTTACATGATTTCATGATATCTAAATAACAAGTTCATGTTATCCATACACTCCAATATGAATTTCCATGCAAATTATGTGTTGCTATTGTTTTGGTACAAAGCATGTATGATAATGGAGATATAAATTATGTACACAAAATATATCCATGCTTTTCCTATCATGTTCGAAATGTTGAATAAATACATGAAGTATACTATCCCCTGCTTATGATATTGTGAATTGTGGACTCAAATCTTGTGATCAAGTCATGTCATGTGTGTCAGTTTCCTCCTATCGAGTCCTGGGGGTATTCGTACCCAAAAACTATAGTTGTGTGCTTAGAGCCATGTCATATTTCACGATATCCGAACTCAAGCTATGATTTCATAGACTTCAGTCAGTCATGTGACTCAGGAAAACTTCATGATCTCAGTCAGTTGTCAGATATCAGTAACATTCCGCCAGTCAACATAATTCAGTAAGGTTAAGTCATGTATAGCCAGTTATTCATGTCCAGTCCCTCCAGATGGGAGTAGAGGTTAGCACCGAATGAACCCAAGGATGGGACTCACCTGCCAGTTCAGGGTGTGATTCTTAGAAGCAGTCCTTGTGTTCCAGAACTACGTAGCCAGCGTAGGTTGAGACATATTAACCTGTCAGATTAGGGTTGATAAGGTGGTTTAACCCGTTAGTTTAGGGTTCCCACCGTTCTCATTCAGTACCTGCCAGATAAGGGTCACTCACAAGCTGTCCTTACCCGTGGCACGGTATTGACACCCCTCCAGTCAGGGCAGAGATTGGACCCCAGCTTAGCCATAACGGCATACATGGGGCATGTTGGTTAAACACTACCTCCCACAATTTCAGTATCAGTCTCAGTAAAAGAACTTAGGACGTTTTTCAGATTCTAGTACATACAGGACTGTCAGATAGGGTCGTTATGTTCTTCAGATTTCAGTACATACAGGACTGTCAGATACAGTCGTCCATGTTATTAGCTTGAAGTATCAGTCATGACAGTTATCAGTAAACCATGTATTAGCTTACAGGTCTTGCTGTCACCTATTCACGGTCCCAGTTTTTATATGTGTATGTTTGCACTCCCACATTCATATTAGTCAGTTAGTGTTGTTCATGCATGAAACCCTTTATGTTCAGCCTACCTTCCTCGTATACTCAGTACTCCAGTTGTACTGGCGCTATGGTGCTTTCTTTTCATGTTACACCATAGGTTCCGAGACACGAGCTTCAGCCCAGCAGTAGCGGTAGCTTTCTAGTCGCAGAGACACAATGAGTCCTCATTGATTCAAGGATAATATGATTTGATACATTTATTTATTTCTTCAGTTCAGTTTTACAGAGTTAGATGGAGACATTTTCCTTCAACTCCTTATTCAGATAGTTTAGAGGCTTTCAGATTTATGCTCAGATTTACGTTCAGACTTAGCTTTCAGATTGAGTTATTTTGGGTATTTTCACCCAGATGGACGTTATGATTTTCAGACATGGTTTTATTCAGTTGAACCTTATGGCCTTATAGTTTTACGTATTCTGCATTATTATGCTATGATTTATAGTATACAGGTACAGATATCACTCATGGGTTAGCTTGTGGTCCCTCGGGGTCATGAGCACCGTGTAGCGTTCTGGTTCAGCAAATCGGGGTGTTACAAACTTGGTATCAGAGCCTAAGGTTCAATAGAATCCTAGGAAGTCTGAAAGCCGCATCTAGTAGAGTCTTGTACATGGGTGTGTTGCGCACCACATTTATGTACAAGAGTCTATAATATGTTTTAGGAACAGTCCCCTTTCTTCAGTATTCATGTCATGCTAGTGAACATAATCACAAGTTAAACTCTCAGTCTAATCCATTCTTCTCTTATTCCAGACCATGGACCCAAAGAGAAGAAACCAGCCTGCTCCTCAGCCCGAAGATCCTTTAGGCGAACATGTTTCCCATGCGGAGTTTAGAGTTGCATTTACCACACTTGCTCAGTTTGTGGCTGCACAGAATGAATGGCCACCAGTTATTTCGGCCAATCCAGCGGCCAATCCCATAGCAGTTAGGGTTCGGGACTTCACCCGGATGAACCCTCCATCATTTCATGGGTCTAAGTCTGATGAGGACCCTTAGGAGTTCATTGACCAAGTCTAGAAGTCATTGACATCATGGGTGTTACTTCTATTAAGAGTTCCAAGTTAGACGCCTACCAGTTACAGGATGTTGCTCATGATTGGTACAAACAGTGGAAGTCTGAGAGGTTAGATGATGCAGGTCCTATCGAGTAGGAGGAATTTGTCACGGCCTTCTTAGACAGATTCTTTTCCCAAGAGCTGAGGGAAGACAAAGTTCTTAGGTTAATCAAACTCAGGCAGGGGAATATGATAGTTAGGGAGTATTCTCTCAAATTTACTCAGCTAGCCAGGTATGCTCCTCATGTGGTTACAGACAATAGGGCTAAGATGAGCAAGTTCGTGTCAGGGGTCAACGATAGGGTAGTAAATAAGTGTAGGTCTGCGATGCTGATCGGTGATATGACCTTAGCCAGACTCATGACCCATGCCCAGCAAGTAGAAGAGCAGAAGGTTAAGACTAGGGAGAGGCAGAACAAGAGAGCAAGGTCAGGTAACTTCAACTTTGCTCACCCCAAGTCAGATGGAGGAAACCGTTCACAGTTTCTCTCCAAGTCAGCCGTTCCAGGCCCTTCCTCTGCCAGTGCCAAAGTTCAGAGATGGCAACAAAGACAAAGCGATAGGCTCTAAATCTCAGGGCAATGTTAGCAGTTCCCGAATGAATCCCCTTTGTTAGACTTGTGGTAAGAACCACAAGGGCATTTGCAGAGCCAGTAGTGATTTCTGTTTTGGTTGTGGCAAGCCAGGCCACAGGATTAGGGAGTGTCTGAAGTCAAGTCTTCAAGGTCAGCAAAATCATTCTGTAGCTCAGTCCGATCGCCTGAACCAGCAGGGTGCCATTTCCAGTGCTACCAGTGGGCAACGTCCAAATAGACTCTATACTCTTCAGTCCCGATAGGATCAGGAAAATTCTCCTGATGTCGTTACTGGTATGTTACATATTTTCCATATCCATGTCTATGCTTTACTAGACCCAGGTGCATCCTTGTCTTTTGTTACTCCATACATAGCAGGCGATTTCAAAATCAGTCCCAAAATTCTAGCAGAGACCTTTTCAGTCTCTACCCTAGTGGGTAAAACCATCGTATCCCGGTGGGTATACAGGAACTTCCCGATTATGATATCTCAGAAATCCACATCAATAGATTTAGTTGAGTTAGAGATGGCTGATTTTGATGTCATTCTCGGCATGGATTGGCTTCATTCCTGCTATGCCACAGTCGACTGCAGAAATAGGATAGTTCGGTTTTAGTTCCTGAATGAACCCGTCCTAGAGTGGAAGGGTAGCATTTCAGCGTTCAGGGGTCAACTTGTTTCCTACCTTCGGGCAAGGAAAATGATTTCTAAGGGGTGTGTGTATCATCTCGTGCATGTTAAAGATTCCAGTTCTGAATCTCCCAGTCTCAAAATAGTCCCTGTTGTTAATGAATACTCAGATGTCTTTCCCGAAGATCTTCCAGTTATTCCTCCCGAAAGGGAAATACACTTCGGCATAGACCTTCTTCCAGATACTCAACCTATTTCTATTCCGCCATACAAAATGGCACCAGCAGAACTCAAGGAAATGAAAGATCAGTTGAAGGATCTCTTAGATAAGGGATTTATCAGACCCAGCGTTTCCCCATGGGGTGCGCCAGTATTATTCGTGCACAAGAAAGACGATTATCTCAGGATGTGTATTGATTACCATCAACTCAACAAGGTCACGGTTAAGAACAGATATCCTCTTCCCAGGATTGATGATCTATTCGACCAACTTCAGGGTGCCAGTTACTTCTTAAAGATAGACCTCAGATCAGGCTATCATCAGCTCAGAGTTAGAGAATGTGACATTCTGAAGACAGCTTTCCGTACTCGGTATGGTCACTTCAATTTTTTAGTCATGTCATTTGGTCTTACCAATGCCCCTACAACTTTCATGGATTTGATGAACCGTGTGTTCAAGCAGTACTTGGACATATTTTTCATAGTCTTTATAGATGATATTCTGGTCTATTCTCGGATAGAGCGTGATTATGCAGACCATCTTAGGATTGTTCTTCAGACTCTCAGGGATCACCAGTTATTCGCTAAGTTCAGCAAGTGCAAATTTTGGCTAAGATCAGTAGCATTCCTTGGCCATATTGTTTTCGGTGATGGCATTAGAGTAGATCCTCAGAAAACCAAGGCAGTAAGAAACTGGACCAGACCCATATCTCCATCAGATATCAGGAGTTTCTTGGGTTTAGCTAGCTATTACAGATGGTTTGTCGAGGGATTTTCTTCTATTGCGTCTCCCATGTCTAGATTGACTCAGAAGAAGATTAAGTTTCAGTGGTCAGATTCATGCGAGAAGAGCTTTCAAGAGTTGAAGACTCGACTCACCTCTCCAGTTCTAGCTCTTCCAGATGATTCAAACGGTTTTGTAGTCTATTGTGATGCATCCAAAGTGGGTTTAGTTTGTGTCCTCATGCAGCATGGTAAGGTCATAGCCTATGCCTCCATACAGTTAAAGCCACATAAGAAGAATTATCCTACTCATGATCTTGAGTTAGCAGCGGTAGTTTTTGCCTTGAAGATTTGGAGGCATTATCTCTATGGAGTTCATGTAGATGTCTTCACAGACCATAAAAGCCTCCAGTATGTCTTTTCCCAGAAAGATCTCAATCTTCGTCAGAGAAGGTGGTTAGAGCTCTTAAAGGATTATGACATGAGTGTTCTTTATCATCCGAGCAAGGCCAATGTTCTGGGCGACGCTCTCAGTAGACTCTCCATGGGTAGTATTTCTCACGTTAAAGGTAGCAAGGAAAAGATGGCTCAGGAGATCCATCAGCTTGCCAGACTAGACGTTCGCTTAGTCGATTCTTCAGAGGGTGGTGTATGTATTCACAGTAGTTCAGAGTCATCTCAAGTTTCCAAGGTGAAAGAGAAGCAAGACAGGGATCCTAGCCATGTCAAGCTCAAAGAGTTAGTTCAGAATTAGAAAGTTGAGGTTTTCTCCCAAGGGGGAGATGGTGTTTTTCATTGTCAAGGTCGTCTATGTGTTCCAGGTATAGATGAATTGAGGCAGCGAATTATTGCAGAAGCTCATGGTGCGTGATACTCTATTCATCCATGGGACACTAAGATGTACCGCGACATGTGGGAGATCTATTGGTGGAGTGGGATGAAGAGAGATGTTGCAGAATTTATGGCTAAGTGATCTACATATCAGCAGGTTAAGATAGAGCATCAGAAACCTAGTGGTTCCATGCAAGAGTTCACTATTCCTACTTGGAAGTGGGAAGAAGTGAACATGGACTTCGTGATGGGTTTGCCTAGAACTCATCATCAGCATGATTCAGTCTGGGTCATTATAGATAGAATGACCAAGTCAGCTCATTTTCTTCCTATTCGTACTTCTTATTCCACCGAGGATTATGCCAAAATCTATATTAGGGAGTTAGTCAGGTTACACGGTGTTCCACTATCTATCATCTCAGAAAGAGGTACCCAGTTCACCTCTCACTTTTAAAAAGCGTTCCAAAAGGGTTTCGATACCCAAGTCCATCTCAGCACAGTGTTTCATCCTCAGATAGATGGTCAAGAAGAGAGGACCATTTAGACTCTTGAAGATATGCTAAGGGCATGCGCAATTGACTTCAAGAGAAGTTGAGATGACCACTTTCCTTTGATTGAGTTTGCATACAACAATAGCTATCATTCTAGTATTCAAATGGCTCTATTCGAAGCTCTTTATGGTAGGAGATATAGATCTCTGATTGGTTGGTTCAAAGTTAGAGAGGCCTCAGTCATAGGTCCTGACTTAGTATTCGATGCCTTAGAGAAAGTTCAGTTGATCAAAGAGAGACTCCGGACTGCTCATAGCTGACAAAAGTCCTATCCAGATGTTCGTAGAAAGGATCTCGAGTTCGAGTTCAATGACTATGTCTATCTTAAGATCTCTCCCATGAAGGAAGTGAAGAGGTTCGGTAAGAAAGGGAAACTCTGTCCCTGGTATGCCGGTCCCTTCAGAATTCTCTGTCGCTTCGGTAAGGTAGCTTATGAGCTTGAGTTGCCTTCAGATCTAGCCTCAGTCCATCCAGTCTTCCATGTCTCTTTGCTAAAAAAGTGTATAAGTGACCCAGCAGTTGTTGTCCCTATTCAGAGCATCGACATTCAGAACAGCCTCTCTTATGAAGAGATTCCAGTCGAAATCTTAGATTATAGGACTCATAGATTAAAGAACAAAGAAGTACCTCTGCGAAATCAGTCTCATGAGTTTGCTACTTGGGAAACAGAAGCAGATATGCGTACCAAGTATCCTCACCTCTTCCCCGCCAATTCAGATCAAGCTCAAGGTAATAGTTCTTCTTAAGCTTATTCAGTTTCATGTTCATGTTTCCAGTATAAACTTGGTACCTATTAACTGTTGCATACTCAGTCATGCATTCATGTATCAGTTGTCCGTTTATCAGATATGCACGAGTTCAGTATGTTTAGCATGTCAGTCATGAGATCAAGTTTCATTTTTTCATGTTCAGTTCAGGTTCGGTTGTCTTGTATCCCCTCTCAGTAAATTCTCATTCGAGGACGAATGTTCCCAAGGGGGAGATATTGTAATACCCCGCATGTTTCTAAGCTAGGAAGTGAATAAGTTTTCCTACGTATGAAACCTCCAATCCTGTGAGTAGAATTTTAGTGCATGACTTACAATGAATATCCTAGTGATAGGATAGCTTGCGATGTCTTAAGTATGCTCATATGAGTCGCTTAGAGTGATGCAAGCTAAGAGTTTTTGAATCCATCAAGTCTTAGTGTTTGATTTTGCAAGGTTCAACTTTGAACAAGAATAACGTTATTGATATGTGACATTTTATCAGATTTAGACCCACAAATTGTAGAGAATCAAATTAGCTTTCCAACGATACCAATTTCATCAAAATCTGACACCCGAGCAAAGAGTTATGACCTTTCAAAGTAGAAGGCGTCGCCTAACCAATCGCACATGGCCACTGGAAAGCATAGGTGATATCATATGCGGAGCCTATATAAAGAATAGGCGATATCATATGCGGCGCCTATGTAAAGAATAGGCGATATCATATGCGGCGCCTATGTAAAGAATAGGCGATATCATATACGGTGCCTATGTAGATATAGGGCGATATCATATGCGGCGCCTATGTATGATTTTAGCCACGAAAACACTTAGTTTTTGAGTTATTTCGAGGGTAGTTAAGTCTTTTAACACTCCTTACATGTCCCTAAACCTAACCTCACAAAATTTATATCTTCTAAACATATTACAACCCTATTAACATCTCAAAGCTCATTATCCAAGAGCACCATAAGAGAAAAACAACTAGGGTTGCACAATAAAGTTTGAAGATCTAATTTCAAGGAAATTCCTCCGTCAATCATCAAGAACCTCCCTTCCAAGGTATGCGTAGTGTTCATCAACGGATTCCTTTCGTCCGTGGAGTTCAAGAATCAATCTTTAAAATACAAAATCTTGGTTGGTTGTGGTGATATGATCATACCCATGTTGATGCTTGTTTGTTTTGCTATATAATAGTATCGTGACTGTACATCTCATGAAAGTTATGTTGTTAGTTGAAAAACATGATCTTTAGGTGGATTGATAGAATGCAAGTATGAAATCCACCTATGCCTTAAATAATGCATGCAAGGTGTTCGATAAAATGCCTAGTATGTTAGAACTTCATATTTACATGATTTCTTGATATCTAAATAACAAGTTCATGTTAGCCATACACTCCAATATGAATTTCCATGCAATTTATGTGTTGCTATTGTTGTGGTATAAAGCATGTATGATAATGGAGATATAAATTATGTACACAAAATATATCCATGATTTTCTTATCATGTTCGAAATGTTGAATAAATACATGAAATATACTATCCCCTGCTTATGATATTGTGAACTGTGGACTCAAATCTTATGATCAAGTCATGTCATGTGTGTCAGTTTACTCCTATCGAGTCCTGGGGGTATTCTTACCCTAAAATTATAGTAGTGTGCCTAGAGCCATGTTATGTTTCACGATATCCGAACTCAAGCTATGATTCCATAGACTTCAGTCAGTCATGTGACTCAGGAAAACCTCATGATCTCAGTCAGTTGTCAGATATCAGTAACATTCTACCGGTCAATAGAATTCAGTAAGGTTAAGTCATGTATAGCCAGTTATTCATGTCCAGTCCCTCCAGATGGGAGTAGAGGTTAGCACCGAGTGAACCCAAGGATGGGAACTCACCTGCCAGTTCAGGGTGTGATTCTTAGAAGAAGTCCTTGTGTTCCAGAACTACGTAGGTTGAGACATCTTAACCTGTCAGATTAGGGTTGATGAGGTGGTTTAACCCGTCAGTTTAGGGTTCTCATTGAGTACCTTCCAGATAAGGGTCACTCACAAGTTGTCCTTACCCGTGGCACGGTATTGACACCCCTCCAGTCGGGGCAGAGATTGGACCCCAGCTTAGCTATAATGGCATACATGGGGAATGTCGGTTAAACACTACCTCCCACAGTTTCAGTATCAGTCTCAGTAAAAGAACTCAGGGCGTTCTTCAGATTTCAGTATATACAGGACTGTCAGATATGGTCATTATGTTCTTCAGATTTCAGTATATACAGTACTGTCAGATACTATCATCTATGTTATCAGCTTGCAGTATTAGTCATGACAGTTATCATTAAACCATGTATTAGCTTACAGGTCTTGCTATCACTCATTCACGATCCCAGTTTTTATATGTATATGTTTGCACTCCTACGTTCATATTAGTCAGTCAGTGTTGTTCATGTATGAAACCCTTTATGTTCAGCCTACCTTCCTCGTATACTCAGTACTCCAGTTGTACTGACGCATTTTTGCTATGGTTCTTTCTTTTCATGTTACACCATAGGTTCCGAGACACGAACTCCAACCCAGCAGTAGCGATAGCTTTCCAGTCGCAGAGACACAGTGAGTCCTCATTGATTCGAGGAAAATATGATTTGATACATTTATTTATTTCTTTAGTTCAGTTTTACGGAGTTAGTTGGAGACATGTTCATTCAACTCCTTATTCAGATAGTTTAGAGGCTTTCAGATTTATGCTCAGATTTACGTTCAAACTTAGCTTTCAGATTGAGTTGTTTTGTGTTTTTCACCCACATGGACGTTATGATTTTCAGACATGGTTTTATTCAGTTGAACCTTATGGCCTTATAGTTTTACATATTCTATATTATTATGTCATGATTTGCAGTATACAGGTACAGATATCAGTCATGGTTTAGCTTGTGGTCCCTCGGGGTCATGAGCACCGTGTAGCATTCCGGTTCAGCAAATTGGGGCATTACAATGTTGATGCTCAGTAAAAAATAAATATATTTGAAATCACCCCTTACACAGGTCCCTCTTACCTTTACATCGTTCTCTTTCACCCTTATGTTCTCATTGCAAATGCAAAGTGTGCAAGGACAGATAGGATAAACTCCTTGAAAAATAGAGACTATCGCTAAAGTTGTCGAGGAATTAAAATCCAAGAGGGGTGTCATACCATCCAAGAAGGTGAGGGACCCATACACTCCTACAGTGGTGGTTAGGAGGAAGAAAGGAGAAATTATCCAAATAATCTCCTATTTGAAACCAAAAAAATTGCAACTCCTCTCTCTTTAAAAGTTGTTAAAGTTTAGGGTTCATTGAAGAAGGTGGACATATACGTGGACTTGGAGACATAGATAAGAAGGATCTGCGAAGGACTATGAATGCTAAGAAACCTGCACAAGAATACACAATGCATACCTTTTGTGGCCAAGACTTCAAGAATATAACAAATATGCGTAAGTGGTATGTGGACAATGTAAGTTTACCTTTCCTAACCTAGCCTTCTAATCTACTCCATGAAGAAGAAGCTATGCAACAGATGTGTCATTTGTTGCAACAACTGGGTATTCTGGTACAATTAGTGGTGGTTCTGTTGTAATAAATTACCCATCTGTTGCATAATTTGTGTTAGCTGGGTAATCTATGAATAGATTCAGAGAACCCTCTGTAATAGATGGATCATTTGTTGCATCTTTCTACTATGCTTTTTTTCTTTACAAATACTAACGTACTTAAAATTATCTTCTTATATCACAGTATGTTGATGAAATTCTCTGCCTTATAAGGGGCAGAAAATTAGTGTACCCAGATGCTTATGATGCTGCCGATAATATAATGCACCTCAACTTCTACAACAATTTCAAGGCTAGGTACAATGAGCTCAGGTCGCTAGCTGACACTCTCGGTGGTTCGGAATTTGATTGGTTAGTTTCTAGGTTCCAATGGGATGAAGAAATAATTGAATATGTTAGAGGGAAGAGGCCATATCCATATGGCAAGAGATGGACCAAAGCAAGGAGAATTCTTGCAGTCATGAACGTGGACATCAAATATTTTTTTGGCTATTGAGATACTACTCGATAAGGGAAATATTAAGTTTTATGACTGCAACTTACCTATCTTCGATGATAGAATTTTTTTTACCCACATGCATCCACTGTTGGAGTTGTTCCCCAACTTATTGAGGCAAGGTAAACTGATAGATCATTTGCCAGCGGAAATGTTGATAAAGAAAGCATGGGATTTTGAAAGTTGAAACAAAGACATGGACCTTCCAAAAAATAAAAATGGTGCCACATGCGGGTCATACGCGCTTGCATACATCGAATATTTGCTGACCGACATAGAAATGGTTGAGCCAACGAACTCTATGTGCGACGATGTTGTGGCAAACATGCAAGAGGCCTGGTCTTATGGAGTACTTATTGGATGCTTGGATCCTTTGTATAAAGAAGATGTAGAAACACAAACCCCGTAACAATTTTTTATTTTAAGCCACTTCACTTTACATGTAGTGGCAATTTTTTATGTTTGATGAAAGTTGATTTTTTTCTAATGCAACAGATTGTCTATATGTTGTAATAGATAATTTATCTATTCTGATAGATTGATTATCTGTTGCAATAGGTTGGTCATCTGTTGCATTATACAGATGTTTCTAAGTCTATCTATCGCAACAAATATACAATCTATTGCAACATATAGTTTATCTATTGCAACTGATATGTAGTCTATTGAAGTAAATCAAAACAGTAGGAAGACCTGTTTGATAATTTCCAACAGATGACCTGCATGTTGCAACATATGTCTAAATCTATTTGATAATTTCAACAGATATTTCATCCGTTGCAACAGATGAATTATCTATTGCAATAGATGCATTATCTGTTGAAATATTTGAATCTAGTATTCCATTTTAATTAATAAGTTCAAATCTAAGGATTAAATTAAATTCATAGACAACATAAAATAAATTGAAGCTTTCAGAAATTACCTGAAATAACTCAACAAATAAATGAACTGTAAAAAAATTATTATGGGTACAGATAATCTACTCAACAAATAAATCAATAATTTAACCTTTGGTGCCAATAATTCCTAAGGAGAGGTTATTACTTTGACAGACTAAAGCTATAAATATCTACTCAATATAGAAAAATTGTTCTTTATCTGGTGCTATGGAATTTGGCTTTGGTCGTCGTGGATCTTTAATGTCACTTGCGTATGCTTTCTGATCTTTCACTTTTCTTATTTCCTTACAAGAGTAGAATATATTTTACAGAGTAATCCGGAATTAATTCCATCATTTGGTACTTGTAACCCATCGCTCAAATACTCGGCATAAGAGGCAACAAAAAGACTGCAATCCCTATGTTTTTTAAAAATTAAATAATCCATATGTTGCAATTCATGTAAGCATAGTGAAATTTATGAAATGAAACTAAATCATGATACTTATAAGCTACCAATGGGTTGTTGAGCAATTCCTTCAACATATTCTACATCATTGGATTACCTATTTTATCCTGGTATGCTTCAATCTTTGACCAATCAGTACGAACCTTTTGATCCAAAAAGCCACTTATATCAAGGTAAGTAGGCAATATTTTGGCCATCTTTTGTATCTCAGATGACGGCTCAAAATATCTCCTTTCCGACATTATTCATAAACTCGGATGTGCCTCTCTTTTAGAATGACGACAGCTTAATTCATCACCATAATTGATTGGGATGTATACTTCATAGACCAAATTCCAAGGTAAGTCAACTAGAATGCTAAAACCTTTGATAATGTTTATTAAGCATTCCTCAATTTGGGAAACTTTTTGTTGTTGTTGATAATACCTATCATAGGCATTATTGATGTAAACTTTGTACAAATAATTGTCAGTCATGTATCTGTATTGTTCTTGTATTTGCAACTTGGCCTTCTTTCGAAGGTAGTAAAAGATGACATCGATGTGCTGCATATATTATCAAACATTTCAGATTACGTGATAATAAAATTAATACATAGATGCAATTAAATAGAGTATTAATTAATTATAATATATATGACATTTAAACCTCATCATTCCAGCAAGTTTGAGATGTGACAGCAAATAGAACCAATCGTTTGTTCCATAACATTCAACAACAAAGTTGAACATATCAAAACCAAGACCCGATTTGTTCACTTTGTAGTGTTCGCCATTTTATTTTCTACATGATTTATATGTGTTAATGTCATGTTTTTACAACAAGAATTGTATAAATCAATATCTTTATAAATGATTTATGTACCTGCCGGCATGATGCTTTAACAGCCCATCAGCAATCCATTCTGAATAGTCGTTGATCAACTTTGTTAGTTTTTTAAGCCTCGTCTGAGATATTGAACACTTCAAATGGGTAATTCTTTTGTTCTCTCGAACTGACAGAGTCTACGATTTCTTCTTGTTTGGAAGCAGTTGATGGATTATCAACTATGATATTATGCTATTCAACAGTAGCTTCTACTGTGACATCCACCTAGAAATCTAGAATTGTCAATTCTAATCACAGATATACAATAGATTATCTATCTGTTGCAATAGATGAATCATCTATTGGGATAAATTCAAATAGGTAAAAAAGAGTTGTACGATAATTTCCAATAGATGACTCATCTGTTGTAATATATGAATCATCTGTTGGTACAAATTAAAAAAGTATGAAGACCTCTTTAATTTGCTGAAATAGACGAACATATGTTGCAACAGATAACACATATGATGCAACAGGTTAGACAACTATTACAATAGATGTATATATCTGTTTGATAATTTTCAGCAGATTAATCATCTGTTGAAACAAATGTGTCTGTTTGTTTGTTGGAACAGAGGATATACATTTACCTTATTCAGCTCATGTTGCTCTCCTGTGGCCCTTGTACATTGATAAAAGGTGCAAGACAAAGACAGAGGAGTTGTAATTTTGCTTTTTTCGATGCCTTGAAAATTTCTTTCCTTCTCCTCTTAGCCACCTTAATATCTAGTGAAGTGTATGAATATGAAATCATCTTTGATGGAATGACACCCCTCTTAGATGTCAATTCCTTTACAGAAGCAGTTAATGCATTAATAGTATTAATCACTCCATCATGTTTCACCTTGCAGTCTTGACATTTGCATGTAGAACATTCACTGGAAAGGGCAAAATCTGTATAATCGGTATGATTATAATTGTAATGATTTGTTGTTTCAAAACTATAAGAGGAGCATCATTAGCCCCAACAGCAGCACCACTACCACTACCACTACCATCAGCAACAACAATAAGCCCACTCTCTAAATTATTTTCTTGTGATGGTTGTTGCTCCAAACAATTTCTTTTTTATTCTGTCAATGACCTTAGGGTCCGATAAAGTTTTCACAAACCTTGAAGTAAGAAAAAATGTCATCATTAACTCTCGATTGATCGGAACAAGCAACGGATGCACAATCTAACATAAATCAGTACATATATTAAAATGATGATTATATCATTTAAAAAATAATTAATTAAAATAAAAACTTAATTAGAATTAGACTTACTACATCTTTTGGGGGTTGAAGAGATCAAGAAATTTTGTATTTTTATCAGTTTTGGCCGACAATCATCCCAGGATTCTTGAATAGAAAACTTCTTCCTGGTAGTTCACTTGTTGTCTCAAATAAGGAATGGCTTCAAACGCCCAAGCCTATAAAATAACGTCAATAAATCAAAAGCATTATTGAATAAAAAAATAAATCATAACATAATAAAAGAAATATTTACCATGAAAAGCCATATAAGTTGACTTTTTTTGGCGTTAATGGAGTCAACAAATATTTGACAGGCATTTTGAAGCTTTCATAACCCCAAGGATAGCTGTTAAATGCCTCAAGATCCTTGGAGAGCTTTATTAAACCAAGTGGTGTGTTGTTGTTAACGTCTCTCGCCCAAAGAATATTATGTACAAACCAAACCAAGAACAAAGATTGCTTGTGCTTCTTTGTAAGTCTTTTACCTTTCAACGTTTCTATCAAATTTTTATTATTGAAGCTTGGACCAACAAAAGACACCAAGTCTTCACGACACTTGACTTGCATTTGCCTTTTTTGGGTGTGCAGGGTGCTTTTTTGGGTTAGAATAGGTATAACTTCATAAGGAGAAGGAGGATAATATTTTAGTCTAGTAACTATGGCAAACTCCTTCCAACCAAAACAAACAAGTATGCCACAGTAATTTATCCATACCTCATCCATCTTATCTTTGTTTTCATACATAAATCTATGCTTTAGAAGATCATATACCATTTTTATTTGGAAATGAGCATTGTTTTCCTCTGGCAAATCAAGATATTGCCCAAAGCAGCTGTTCCTGAAATAAGCTTCCAAATTTTGTTCTCGAAGTATTTTTCTAAAGGCGCCGAAAGATTTTTTTTTCATGGCTTACTTAATCACAAAATCACCCGTTAAATATATGGCACCATCACACTGCATTCTCACAAGATAACTATCAATGATGAAGGTTTTGACCAACTCTTCGGTAGAAGGGCTATTAGTATTTGGATCATCTCTTTTGAAACATTCCTCTTCCCCATGTTTATTATCTTCTGCTTCTGATTGAGATAACACTTGTAAAGCAAGCTCATAGAGTGGTCGATGTAGCCTAGATTCTTCACTTGTTCGTTTGCTTGTACTTGATTCGATTTTTATTCTTTTGGGAGCCATATAATCTAAAAATAATAGGAACATAAAATAGATTATAATTGATGAATACATCATTAAAAAGGGATAACAGTATATCTAACATGTACAACCATAAAATAACAGTTCTAAAAGATCACACATTTGTTGCACCAGGTAGGTTATCTGTTGTAACATATAACTAACCTATTACAACGGATGAGTAATTTATTACAACAATAAAAATAGATCACTCATCTATTGAAACCGATGACTGGTCTGTGCAACAGATCACATATCTATTGCAACATATGAGTGATTTGTTGGAACAGTTATCAATGGTCAATATTGTTTAGATTTCTTCCAATAAAAGGATTGTCTATCGCGACAGATAAGTGGTCAGTTAGAAAAATCAGGTCTTGAACATGTCCTGTTGGAATAGTTGATGGGATTTTATCCAACAAAGACTTCATCTGTTACATCAGATGATTAATCTTTTGCATTAGATTTTTAATCTAATGGTTCCTCTAATGCCTCTGTTACATCGGATGGTTAATTTATTGCATCAAATTATTAAGTGGATGGTTTCTTTGTTGCATCTGATGATTAACTTATTGCATCATATAGTTAATTTGTTGCATCATATTTTTATCTGATGGTTCTTTTGTTGCATTATATGGTAAATCTGTTGTATCAGATGGTTAATCTGTTGCATGAGATGGTAAATATGTTGTATCAAATGGTTACTCTTTTGCATCAGATGGTTAATCTGTTGCATCAGAAGGCTAATCTATTGCAGAAAAATAGTAGCATGATTTTGTTCAATAGAACAACAACAATATCACCATTTTTACCAAGAACAACTCAACCCAGCAACAAACGCGACACCAAAAACACCAACATCATTGTTTTGTTTGTACAAACACAAACAACAAAAATCAAACTTCAAAAAATTCAACAAACAACAAAAATCATATTTCACTCCAAAAAGAAAAGAGAAGAAATCCCAGAAATTAGGATTTTATCAAGAACACATTTTAAATTAAATCAAAAAGTATTGAAATTGTTCACCAATACTAGAAGAGAAGTTGGCTCAAGTTCCTTTTTTTCTTTAAACTGAAAAGGCCATAATTTTTTACTTGTGAAAGAAGAAATGGGACGATGAAGAACTCGAAGTTGTTGTGGCCAGAGAGCAAGGCTATCACCTCGATTGATGGTTAAAAGTCGAAAAGGAACTCGAAGCTCAACTATTTATCGCCGGAGGTTGAAGTTGTCGGGAATTGAAAAGAGAAATTTGCAGAACTGTGTGTTGGGAGAAACTGTCGAGAGAGAGAGGAGAGACAATTGATTTAGAGAGGAGAGGGGTGTGGGTTGATTTGTATTTTTAAAAATATTAGAAAGTTTTGAAAATATTAATCAAGTCTACAATTAACTTAATCAAGTTTCATAATTATGTTTGACCCTTTAAATTGGTCAATGTCACTAATTCTTCATTCAAGACTTAAATGACACCTTTCCTTCAATTTTCTCAAAATAGTTTGTGTTTGGTCAATTCATGAAAAGCTTTTTTGTCTAATTGATATGTATATTGTGTTTAGCCAATCTTTTCAAAAAGTTCTCTTGAGTGTTAAAAGTACGAAAAAGGACAAGTATCATGGCATGTTTCAGTATTAGGATTGTTTACACAAAGAAGTTATTTTAACTCTTTATAACGAAAACCTTTACAATTATGTGAAAAAATATTAACTTGTATATTTTCTAGCAGTACTTTGTTATTCCAGAAAGTGAGGAGATACAGAGGAGCGGAATGGTAGAAAAAGGGGGAGAAGTAACTTGTATTTATAGTTGAAGTAAGACTGCACGCCATTTGTGAAGGTAGAAAAACTATTTCTGATAGACCCTCGCCTCAAGTAAAACATACCAAAATAGAGGAATATTTTATTAAAAGATATGTGAGAGCGTAGTTTGGTAATATTTACAGTAAGGATGAGAAAAATAATTTTGTTTCTACTTTTGAAAAAAATCATAAATTTATAACCTCTTCCCATAGCAAAAAAACTGCTTTAGTTGCTTCTCAAAAACATTCTTTCTGCTGGTCATACACCTTAAATTTGGGGAACAAGTGCTTTTAGAATAAAAAGTTATTTTCAGCCTCCTAGAAGCTTGGCAAATAGGTTCGTAGTTGTTGCCGATACTTGTCGTTGTTGTTGTTGCTGCTGTTGCTTTTGAGTAGCAGCCAAAACTATTTTCCAAAAGGTCAGCAAACTCTACCCAGAAGCACATTTGGAACTTTGGGCAAACACAAATTGCTACACTACTATTAGAAAAGGTATTTTTCAAATTAATTAGCCAAATAAAAATTGCTACTCTCCTAAAGTAATTTTCCAAAGATCACTTATGACATAAAACCACGTAACAAAATAAATAGATTCTGACATATGTATTTACTTGTTCAACTTTATACAAGTTTAAGTGTTTATTTATGCACACCCAACGTTGGAGGTTATAGATGTGATTTAAGGTCAAGTTAAAGAGCATATTTATGTATTATACCCTCTAAAAACTTGGCCAAAAAGGCAACTAGTATATAATTCAAAATTCAAATGCCAAAACAGATAATAACATAATTTGCAGAGTGTGAAAATATACTTTACATTTAACAAACCACCGGAAAATAAGGCAAATGAGAAATCCCCACGCTGGTTAATTACCCTGAATTTTAGTGAATTTTTCCCAGGTGTACTTGTAATTAGGGGTGGGCGTTCGGTCGATTCGGTCTGATTTTTTAATATCGGTTTGATTTATCGATTTTCGGATTGATAAAAATAACATCCGTAACCAAACTGAAATAAATTCGATTTGGTTCGGTTTTTACAAATTCGGTTCAGTTATTTCGAATTTTTATTTCGGTTTGAAATATTAAAGTAGTTAGCCTCTCTTTTTCATAACTGAGCATTTAAAATTGATGAGTTTTTTTGGAAAAATTATTTTTTTCAAACTTGTTTTTCATTCCTAACTATAAATAACTCAACATGGATGAAACAAAATAAAATAATCATAAGCTTAACATAATACATAACGTCATTAATCATTACATATAATATAACCTTGCATAAATAGTTCATAAAGCAATCCAAAGTCACCAAAATAGTCCATAAAATATTTGAGTCACTAAAACAATCCATAAACAGCCTGCGGCGTATGCGAATTTGCTATTAAATGTTAATTGTGAATGTGAATTACTAAATATTTTATATATATATATATATATATATTAAAATATATATATTATTTATTTATTTATAAAATTTTGGTTTTTCGGTTTAACCGGGTTTTTTTTTTTAAAATCGAAAACCGAAACGAAAAATCAAAATTTTAAAATTACAAATCGAATCCGATCAAAAAAAATGAAAAATCAAAACCAAAATTAAATTTCAGTTTGTTTTTTCGGTTTGAATCAAAATATGTCCACCCCTACTTGTAATTGATGTAATTTGCATATTTGAACTGTAAAAAGAAAAAAAAAATGAAAATCAAATTGACCTTTATTGTGGTGGGGTTGGGGTGGGGTGGGGGTTACCTAAAAATCTATATATAATAATAAAGGAGGAACATAGAGAAGGTGATGTGGCACCTCTCTATGGCCTTCATTCTTATTTATCTTTTTTCTCCTTTTTTGTGAGATTTTTTTGATTTTTTTCTCTATTCTTTTCATGAATTAATTAATTTGTTTAATAATTAAAATGAATGTATCAATTACTATTTCATTTATTCATATTATTTATTATAAAAATTAATTGTCTTTATTTCCATTACTCTCATGACTTTTGATGGTCATAACTACTAAATTATATTAATAGTCATATTTATGATACCATTTGATATTCCACATTGTTATCCTATAAATAGAGGCATTATGAACGTTTTTTACTCCATCATCAAAGTTAAGATTATTTCTTTCATTGTATATTTGTTTAGAATTTTCATTGCTTGAACTCCCATAGATTTTTTTTACCAAAAAGAAATAAAAATCATTTGCTACCTTCTAAAATATCACATAATTGAGATTGTGACAACGAATCGAGGAAACAAGGGTTTAAAGAGAACTGAGTGATGATGCAATTTCAAGCAGATGTGAAAGTGGTGAAGAGTGAAAATTTGCTGAAGAAGAGACGTTGGACATGACCTATATGTTAGCATATTTCGTCATTGTCATTCTTTATGGTGTTTGGCTTCTAGCTTGAATATTGTGTATGCCTTCATAATGTTTGGTATCCTATTGTTTTTCATGTTTTGATCTTCCTATTCACTTTCTATTGACGTCTAATTCATTTATTTTGTGCTTCTTAATTTGTTTATGACCACAAGACATCATATTATAAATTCATCTCTTGCAATCTAAATGAAGGATTTATATCAAACAATGTTTGAGAAATTTTTTCGTTGCATTATTTTTAGTATTATAGAATTGCTTTTTTTTATTTATTAAAGTACTTCTAAGCCAAAATAACTTTTAAAGAATTTCACAATGCAAGTGTGGGTATATAAATATCATCTTAAATATTTATTTATTTGTCAATTTAATAGTAGGAAAAACTAATACGGAGATGAGAATTTTGAATCTCATCACAATATTGCTTGAGTAAAAATATAAAGCATTAGCTATAATCTTAAATCTAAATCGATTAGTCATATAGAGGAATTAAAATTTTCCAGTCACTTAAAATAATGAATGAAAGAAAATACATTTATTTCCAAATCTCGTAATTATGTGTAAATATATGATGTACAAAAATAATATCGCTTACAAAGATCAAAAAAATTATAACGAGTCTAAGTCTATAGTCTTAACTCAAGATAAATGCACGTTGCATCATGGATAATTATTTAAATGCCTTCAAAATCTAATTAATGTGAAAGAAACCTTTTAACATGAAACAAATGATTAAAAACTTAAAAAAATATATAAAAAAAAAAGATAAAATTTAAATACAAATCCTAACATAAGAGGTTTTCCCTGATAACTAAATATTTTCATATGTATATTGAAGCCTTTCAAATATTATTTTTCTAATTCCTTTTTCTCTATTTTTTTCACTTTATTTTTTTGTGCATTTAATATATATTGAATATGGCATTCATTTGAAAAATTTAATGTAATCTTTAATCTCTCTCTCTCTCTCTCTCTCTATATATATATATATATATATATTATTTGGTACACTTTAGCTTGATTATTTATTTTTTATTTTTTTAATTAGTTTATGTAATTTTTATTTCATGGTTTAGTTTATTCTAATATAAGAAAATATTAGTAAAACAAAATAATTACTATTTAATAAATTAAATGAAATAACTATGTACAGGTGCCACTGTGTGTGTATATGTGTGTGTGTGAGTGTATGTATATATATATATATATATATATATATATATATATATATAAATTAAAAATAGAGTTTGGAGAAACTTCATTTTCATAAACGAAAAAAAGGGTATTTTTTAAAGATATTTTTATTTTTGATTTATATATGTATCAAGAATAATGGCATTCAAAGTTGTCAGAGATACCTTTATTGGGGCAGTACATAAAAATGGAGCTGCATGTTTTCGTTCTTTGATGGTTTCTGGGAAACAAATGGATTTGCTCCAATTGAACCACTAACTTTTGTTACACTAACCAAAAACAAATTATAATAACCGTTAAATGTCTTGAGCCTAGATTAAAAAGGGCAGTCCTATGCACTAAAGTTATCGTTATGTGCGGTGTTCGAGGAAAGATCCCACCACAAGGGTGTATCGTACGCAACCTTACCTTGCATTTCTGCTAGAGGTTATTTCCAAGGCTTGAACCCGTGACCGAAGGTCACATGGTAACAACTTTACCAGTTACTTCAAGGCTCTTCTTCATCTCTTGAGCCTAGCTTATATCTCAAAAACTAGCTCAAAATAAGAAGAATTGTTTTAGCCTTATAAGGAGTCCAGGATTCCATTTATTCACCAATGTGGATATTTCATTCATCATCCTCTCACCTCTGAATCCGAATATTCTTTATTCAAAGTTTCATTTTTCAGTCTGGTGCATACACATTCATGGACCGGGGTATTTCCATCCCCGTAATCGTCCAATTACTTATAGGCCGATAAGCTTGGTTCTGATATTGTCAAATTATTCTTTGAATCCAACTCATACCCAAAATCTAGCTTAAAGAGAAGAGAATTATCCCAGCATAATGAAGAGCCAAGGATTTCATTTATTCACTAGTATTTTTCTTTCATCAATAATAATCAATATATAATAATAAAGGAGAAATATAGGAACGGTGACATAGCGCTCTCCTTGGCCTAGAATTATATTTATCTTTTTTCTCATTTTTTTGGACGTTTTATTTTTTCTTTCTCATTTAAATTCTATGGAAAAAAAACTCATAAATCATATTATGTCATAAAGTATTTATTGAATTTCATTACATGCTGCCACAACCTATTAATTCATTTTGTATGAGTTACTATATTAGTTATTATGTACACTAATTGAGAATTGATTTTGAAACTTTATCAATTCCTAGAGTCTCTTTATTTTCTTCAATTTCAGTTTTTCATCATTAAATGAATTAAATATCACAATTGAAAATGTTAATGCATGAGTCTTTTTCTTCTATTCTTTGCTTATAAATAAAAATCACAAATGTCTTTTCCTTCTTTCAAATATTGGTTCCTCTTCTCCTTTTCTTTTAATTTGCTTTGTCACTTTCGTCCTAAATTTTAATTTCACAATTTTTCTTTTTAATTTTCAAAGTAGCAAACTAGAGGGTTTACTACTCTTATCAAGTAAGTTTCATTACCTTCTCTTCAATTTTATCCATATGTTACATGATTATTAGTTTTGAGTTTCAATGTTATGCCTTTAAATGCAAATCAATAGAAACCACATATATATAAGAAAAACTTATTACACTCATAAAATCTTAATAATTTTTTTTTCCATATTTGTTAGTTGTAGATTTATCTCCGAAATTTTGTGATTCTCACAAGCAATTCCCAATATAAGCAAATGTGTTCTTTTCTCATGTTTTTTGTTTATATTTTGTAAGAAAAACTTATTACATTCATAAAATCTTTATAAAAATTTCTCTCTATATTGTGATTGAATAATTTAATATATTTTTTATTTATATTTTGTAAGAAAAAATTATCTTTCTATATTTCTTAATTGCAGATTCATGCTTTGAAATTTTGTGATTTTCACAAGCAATTCTCAAGGTAAGCAAATGTATTCTTTTCTCATATTTTTTATTTATATTTTGTAAAAAAAACTTATCACACTCATAAAATCTTAATAAAAATTTCTTTTTATATTGTGATTGAATACTTTAATGACCTAAATCAAAGGAGCAAAAAGGTTACTTTTCATAATTATAAATCTTCCATGAAGAATTGAGATTATAATTTTCATCTAATATTATTTTTTGTTACAGATTTATGCTCAACACTTATGTGATTCTCATAAGCAATTTTCAAGGTAAGCAAATATAATTTTTTTTCGTATTTTTTATTTAAATTTTATAAGAAAAACTTATTACACTCATAAAATCTTAATTTATGTTTTTGAGGTATTTTGCAATATGTAGAATATGAGAGTATAATGTGATAAAATTTAAAAAATTGAGTAAAATAATTAACTGATCTAAATTTATCAAATTGATAATAATTTTTTTCCTCAAAAGTAAATTTGAGATGAGACTTGTACACAAGACATATTTCATTTTGAAATATACAATTTTAATCATAAAAGTTGACTCTCCTCTCTCTCAAGCAATTCTTAATGCAAGTAAATATACCTTTTGCTTTTTGATGTTTTATTTTTAAGTTTGTAAAAAAAAAAATTGAATTACTCACAAAATTTTAAATACATGTTTTCTATCTCATTTTAAAATTTTGATTAGATAGTTTAATAATCTAACTCAAAGAAAAGGGAGAGAGGATTTTGCTAGAAGGTTTTGAAGATTGGGTTATTGAATAAGTAATTTACGTTTCAATAATATTTTAGAATATTAAAAATATAATAGGGTGAAATTAAGGAAATTGAAGAAAATATTAATTGATCGAAGTTTATGATGAGATCGTGATAATCTTAAATATAGATATGTTTCAATTTTTAATTAATATATATATTAAGTTTTGATCATAAATATGGAACACAAAAAGATACTAACATATTTGAAATATATGTTTCAATTTTTAATTAATATATATTAAATTTTGATCATAAATATGAGACACGAAAAGATACTAATATAGTTGAATATTTCTTTAATTTTCTTCTCAATTCTACGGTAGAAAGATACTACATAAGAAATGATGCTAAATCAAAATAACTTTTGATTTTTTGGAGTAATTTTATAGTTATGACTTATATATAATATTTAATAAGAATGTAAATAAAGTACAGCAGATAAAAAGTTTATTGTAATTTATAATATAATGTAATGTTAGTTAATTTAAATAGTTATGAACAAACCATTGATACTTTAATTTTTTTATTTTAGATTTCATGATATATACGTATTTTGGTAGGAATGGATAGAGTTACAAAACAAAAAATATATTCCATATTATAGTCCTATAGAGACATAGTAAAATTTTATTTTTATTTTTTCAATTAAAAGATAGCAATACTTTCTAAAAATAATCAAATTAACCTTTTAAGTTGTGGGTGTGCAAGAAATCAAATTCAAAGAATGAAAATGAAGATGACACAGGAGATGGGTTTGGAAATTGGATTCCAAATATGGACTTTGTAAGAAGAATTGGACACTTATATTCTTATTCATCATCACCGTCCATTTATATTTAAGATGGATTAAATCACAACCCTTCATTAATTACCTTTGTAAATAGGAGTTGTTGTATGCCAAGACTTCTGTACATATTCACATGTTGTAAAGCACACACACACTTAGGGGAATTAGGATAAGTTCAAGTATTTATCTTTGCACATTTTTGTATAGTTTGTTATTAGGTAGCCAATAGAAATAGGACAAATGTATGCATAAGATTGGTTCCTGCTTTTAGTTTTGTATTATAAATTCTTGTACAGATAATTATCAAGCATATAGAACCAATTTTTCACAACGTTTCTTCTTATTTTTCCATCATGGTATTCAAGCTTTAAGGCTACGATCTGCTTCAACGTTGTTTTTCTTTTTTCTTTTAATCTTTGTTCAACTGTCCTATACTTCAATCATGGTGAATCCCACGATAGAAACCACAGAATCTACGCCTGAAAATTTACCTATCATCACTCCTACTATTGAATCTGGATCAAGCACTAGAACTTTTGATTCCACGCATTTTTTTTACCTTCATCCTTCTGATTCTCTGGCATGATCTTGGTGAACTCAATTTTTTATGGAAAAGGTTATGGAGGTTGGCGCAGGGAAATCCTTATCGCATTGTCTGCTAAAAATAAAATAGGATTCATCGATGGCACCATTGTCCAACCTAATTCTGCTTTAGAATCTCAAGGCTTGGACTAGGTGTAATGACATGGTGATTTCTTGGCTCTTGAACTCGCTATCTAAAGAGATAGCTGAAAGTGTTCTTTACTCCAAGACGCCAGAGATCTGGAATGAACTCGATGAGAGATTTGGCCAATGCAATGGACCTTAACTTTTCCAACTGCAAAAGCAAATTACTGAATTAGCTCAAGGCGGTTTGGATATTGTTGCTTACTAGACTAAGCTCAAAAGGCTTTGGAATGAGCTGGACAGCTTAAATGTTTATCAACATTGTACTTGTTATTGCTCCTAAGGTAGAAAAAAAATTCAAGTCTCAACAAGATGGGAGACTCATTCAGTTCCTCATGGGACTGAATGACAACTATGTTGGACCAAGGAGTAACTTACTTATGCTTTCCCCTTTGCCTTCAGTGAACTATGCCTACTCTTTGCTTATCAGAGATGAGAAAGAAAGAGAGGTACATATTTCACACCATCCGGAGCAAGCAGCTTTCTATGCCGGTAAACAATCCTATGGAAATCAAAAACACAACTCAGAAAAGAAAGTAGTTTCAGAGGAAAATAAAGGATCTCAATTTTGCACCTATTGCAAGAAACAAAATCATACAATAGAGAATTGTTACAGGTTAATTGGTTTCCCTTCCGATTTCAAATTTACTAAGTCAAAAAGGTTTGTTGTTGGACCAAAGAGTAATGCATCTTTTCCCATAGAAGATACAGTTACACAACCAGTTAACAACGGTGATAAAACAATGATCCAAGATCAGTTTTACAGCTTGTACCAGCTTCTTCAACATGTTAAAGTTGGTTCACAGGTTGATCAAGTGACTGAGGACAATGCCACTGCCAATTGTGCTAGTATTTCAAAATCCTTATCTTCAAAATCATATAATAGTGTCTCTTTAAACTCAGTTACTTGGATTTTAGATTCAGGTGCATCAGAACACATGACCTCTAATTTAATTCTATTATTTAATATCAAAATGCTTCCTAAGCCAATATCTGTTACCCTGCCTAATTCTCTTAAAGTTTTGGTATTTCAATCAGGTTCTGTAAATATATTACCTGGTTTTACCCTTCAATATGTCCTCTTTGTACCTAGTTTTCATTACAATTTCTTATCTGTGTACAAACTATGTCTCGAATTCAATTCTGTCCTAATCTTCTCTATTTTTTGTGCTACTTTGCAGGCCCCTTTAATGAAGAGTGGTTCTTGGTAAAGTCAGCAAAAGTCTCTATCTTTTACGCTCAACCAATCCTAACTTCATCAAATCTAGAGCTACCGCCTTTAGCTTAGGAAATAAATTTACTCATTCTGTCTGTAATAAAAGTGCTACTGGAGCACTAGTTTCTGATTCATTTTTATTCTCAGGTTCTGTTTCTATTGATGTAAGCACTTGGCATAATAGATTGGGTCATATGCCATTTTCTAATATGAAAAATATTTCTACCACTTTTTCTAATCGTATGTCTGCTATTATACCTCCTTGTGATGTTTGTGCTAAAACCCGACAAGCTAAGTTACACGTTTTTTTTATCTAACTCATGTGGACACTTGGGGTCCTTATAAGTCCTACACTAACGATGGATTTAAGTACTTTCTCACCATAGTAGATGATTATAGTAAAGGAACATGGACTTTTCTCCTGAGCACAAAGTCAAATGCATTCACTATTTTAAAATATTTTTTGGCTATGATCGAAACACAATTCAATACAAAGGTAAAATTTATTAGATCTGATAATGCATTGGAATTAGGAAGCAGTCATAAAACTTCTCAATTTTTAGCTTCCCAGCATTGGAATTAGGAAGCAGTCATAAAACTTCTCAATTTTTAGCTTCCCAGGGAATCATTCATCAAACTTCTTGTGTTTCCTCTCCTCAACAAAATAGAGTGCTGGAGAGAAAACACAGGCATTTGCTTGAAACGTGTAGGGATCTTTTATTTCAATCTAATCTGCCTGTCAAATTTTGGGGAGAATGTCTCTTAACGACTACTTTCTGATTAATAGATTCCCTTCCAAGCTTCTTAAAATGAAAACTCCATATGATCTTTTGTTTGGACATGCACCTTCTTATTCAAATTTAAGGGTCTTTGGATGTTTGTGCTACGCGTCTTCTCTTTTATTACATAGATCAAAACTAGATCCAAGATCAATCAAATGTGTCTTTTTAGTTTATCCTTTTGGAAAAAAGGGATACAAATTACTTAATCTTGAGACTATGAAAATTTTCATTTCTAGGGATGTAATTTTTCATGAGAATATTTTTTTCCTTTTTCCTCCATTAATAATCAGATTCCTATATTTCCTATTCCTCACTCAATTCCTACCGATCCTTCCGATTTATCAGATAGTGATCAAACATCACCTTCATCTCCACAATCTTTTTCTTCTCCCTCACATCACTCTCCTATTTCCTCTTCTTCTCATTTACTTAGAAAATCTTATTGTTCTTCCGATTCAATGCACCATGAATCTATACCTTCCCCTGTGCCTAAGCGATGTTCTGAAACATCTCTTAGAAGATCAACTAGGGTAACTTATGTGCCTAAGTATTTGGATGATTATGTTTGCAATTCTGTAATTTTATCAGCTCTTACTCCTAGTTGTTTTGCTTCACCAGTTTCTCCTATCATTTTACCATTTTCAACTTTTTCTTCTTCTAATCAATCTATTTTAAACTCCACTTCCTACATTCATGAGCCAACCACATATTTCCAAGCCACTTTGCACCCAGGTTGGCAGGAGGCAATGGCCAAGGAATTTGAAGCCTTGAAAGCTAATAAGACTTGGGATATTGTGGTGTTACCAAAAGGCAAGAAGGTTTTGCCTTCAAAATGGGTTTATAGAGTCAAATATAATCAAGATAGGTCAGTTGAAAGATTTAAAGCTAGATTAGTCGTGAGAGGAGACATACAAAAAGAAGGCATAGATTTTACTAAAACTTATTCACCTATTTTGAAAATGACTACAATCAGATGTTTATTGACAATGGCAGTCAAGAAAAATTGGGAAATTTCTTAATTAGATGTGAATAATGCCTTCCTGCATGGTGATTTGCAGGAAAAGGTGTACATGAAATTTCCAAATGGTGTGCAGCCTCCTAGTCCTCTTCATGTATGCAAATTAAAGAAATCCCTATACGGGCTTTGACAGGATTCAAGGCAGTGGTATACCAGACTCACTGCAACCCTTAATTTCAAAGGTTATTCCCATTCTCTAAATGACTATTTCCTTTTCTTCAAGAAATCAGAAGGCCGTATATCTATCCTAGCAATTTACTTGGATGATATTATATTAATAGGTGATGACCCAATCGAAATTAACACACTCAAATCTTTTCTTCATTCAAAATTTCAGATAAAAGATCTAGGAAAAGCTCATTATTTTTTAGGCATGGAAATTATCCGAGAACCTCAAGGTATCATTTTTAATTCAAAAAAGGTTTACCTTAGATTTGTTGTCTGAGTTTGATTGTCTTGATTTGAAACCAGTTTCTTCTCCCCTCGATCCAACTTCCAAGCTTCAACTCAATACTGGTACTGTTTTACCAAATCACACGAATTATAGATAACTTTTAGGCAAACTCAATTTTCTTACAAATACCCGACCTGACCTCTCTTTCACTGTGCAACACTTGAGTCAGTTTATGCAAGCACTGAGACAACCCCATCTTGAAGTAGCTTTCCAGTGTCTTCGTTATCTTTTGCTCAATCCAAGTTTAGGGCTTTTTCTTTCTTTTTTCTCTTCTTTCAATTTAATTGCTTTTTGTGACTCTAATTGGGGACGATGTGTTGATTCACATTGATCAATCAGTGGGTTCTTCATAACTCAGGGCGGATCTCCGATTTTATGGAAATCAAAACAGCAATCTTTGGTGTCTCTATCCTCAACTGAAGCTGAGTATCGCTCAATGCGTCGAGTCGTGGCTGAAATCACTTGGATGGTTTGACTTCTCGATGATATCTTATTCCCACCTTCATTGCCAGTGCCCCTCCATTCTGACAGCCAAGCTGCCATACATATTATCAAAAATCCAGTATTTCACGAGCGTACTAAGCATGTTGACCTTGATTGTCATTTAGTGCATCAACAATACCTCGCTGGACTGATTTCTCTGAGTTATGTTCCATTGGAATCTCAAGGCGCCGATGTGTTTACCAAGCCTCTTTCTGGTTCAGCTCACAGTTTGATTTTGGGCAAGTTGAGAATTGCTTCACCACCCTCCAACTTAAGGGGGTGTTGGTGAGCAAGAAATCAAATCCAAAGAATGAAAATGAAGATGACACAAAAGATGGGTTTGGAAATTGGATTCCAACTATGGACTTTGTAAGAAGAATTGGACACTTATATTTTTATTTATCATCACCGTCCATTTATATTTAAGATGGATTAAATCACAACCCTTCATTAATTACCTTTGTAAATAGGAGTTGTTGTATGCCATGACTTCTGTACATATTCACACGTTGTAAAGCACACACACACTTAGGGGAATTAGGATAAGTTCAAGTATTTATCTTTGCACATTTTTGTATAGTTTGTTATTAGGTAGCCAATAGAAATAGGACAAATGTATGCATAAGATTGGTTCCTGCTTTTAGTTTTGTATTATAAATTCTTGTACAGATAATTATCAAGCATATACAACAAAATTTTCACAACGTTTCTTCTTATTTTTTCATCATAAGTTATGATTTTGATACTAATGATATTCATGCATTGAGTTTGACTTGAAGAACAGGATGGAGAGTATTGAATGATGATCGGCTTGTGGAAGTGGATGTCGACAATATCTCAAATGATTGTGCATTGATTTCATACTTTTTGCTTTTAAATATGCTACATTATTTATCTTTCTATATGTTCTCGCTCCTATTTCTTCTAATATTATATTTTATACAAATTTTTTAGTATAGCAAGTTTATAATTTTTGTTGGTTCAAAGTAATAACTTATGACTTTGTTGGAAATCTTGCTAACTAACTAACCAACTAACTATATATATATATATATATATATATATATATATATATATATATATATATATATATATGGGCGGATCTATGTTGAATCTTGTGGTGCTTCAGCACCTGTTAAAATATAATTATATAAGAAATATATAAAAGTAGATATAAGATTTAAAAAAACAACTAGAAAATAAAAAAAGATAGGTGGACGCTTTGATTAGGCGGAACTTTAAAGTTTTGGACTTCAATATATGTGCTCGAACCTCCCGAATACCCACAACCATAAAATTTTGGATCCGCCATAGTAATAGTAGTAGTAGTAGTAGTAGTATGTGATATATATATATACACTAGTTTAGGTGTACGCGCTTCGCGCGTGTACCTCGTTTTAATAAGTTCAAGCGCTACACTAAATACGATATTTATTTAATTAATAAAAATAAATTCAATTATTAAATTCAACATCGTTGGAGGTGTAAAGATGAAGAATTTATTCAATTACTTATATAATATTTATAAATATCTAAAATACAAATAAGATAGGTGAAATATATTAACAACCCTTAAATTAGTGTTGATGTTTTTAGTGATTTGATGTTAATGCTTGATAATCCATAAAGTTTTGCAATTTAACTTGGTTGCGTTGTAGAAGTGATAAATTTGACCTGCAAATTTCATATCATTTCAATCCCTATTCTTGATCAAATAGTTTGTATATTTTTTCTACCACATCAAATATAGTCATACTCTTTATGCACACTTCATTCATAATTTTAAAAATTTAATTCGTAACATGGATCCAGAGAAACAATAAAAATAGTATCTCAATACGTTTTACTATTGAGACAAATTTCCCACTCTTATTTAGAAAATAATCTCACGCTAATCAAACAATTCAGTAAATTTTATATGAATAGAGAGACAAATTAAAATTAGGCTAGAGTTAATTAAGTTGTTAATTTTCTTACAAAAAAATAAAAAAAAATCAAATCAACTAAACTATACTATTACTTTTTCTTCATTATAATTTTTAAAAAAAATCACAAAAAAGGAGGAGAAGATGAAAAGAAACATACCTTAAAGAATACTTGATGGATATATGTGGCTATAGAGAAGCTTTTGATATTACTCATTATCGCTAACATAATGTCCAACAAATAATATTATCTTCGATCTCTATCATAAAATTTGTTCAGCTATCGAGTAGATCCCATTATACAACTCAATTTGAGAAAGATGTTCAAAATTGGGCATTAAGAGAAAAGATAGTCAAAACACAACAATGAAAAAAAAACTGCAAGTTTTACAAAAACTAAGGATAATTATTTTTTGATAATAATTGAGGAAGATGTGAAAAGACGATATATTTTATTTTTAGAAAGAAAATAAAAGGAGCACTATTCGTATTAGATTTTCAATTCAAATTTTTCAGATTTTACCTTCCATAAACAAAGATCTTAAAGAAACTTCTACTCATACATTTTAGAAGTTCTTAATTCACGTGAATCACGTACACCTCTTCCATACATTTTAGAAGTCCTTAAAATATTATAAAAATAACTAAATAATATGTACAAAAAAGTAATAAATGACAATTTTGAATTATCAAAAATAATAAAAACAAAAAATACTAATAATAATCTTTTGGAGAGAAAGTTAGATTATTCATGTCAAACCAAAAAAAAACTTCAATTACAGAAAAATATCTTGATTAGAATAGTATGTCATTTTTTTCTTGGGTTGGTTCTTATTGTATCCAATTTTTTACTTTTGATATTTATATGTCTAATCTTTAACATAGTTTTGAAGAGAGTTATATTGTTCATCTCGAACAACAACAAAAAAAATTCAATTAAAGAAAATATTTACACGGACTTATCATTGATACACAATAAATTGAGGTTTGTATAAATTAATTAAAATAATAAATTTTATACAAAGAAAAGATACCTGAAAGAGTTGATCAGTGCTAGAGAAAAAAGATAATAACCTACAAAAAAATTAGAAATAGACATAAGCTAAGATCGAAAAAGGAGAAAATAAAAGTGCAACTCTATATACAACATTCAAAATCAAATAGGCAAAAAGAAATAAAAATCTTTAGTTGAAAAAGAATAAAAGCAAATAAGTGACCAATATGGGTTGTGGTGCAGTAGATGGGGCTGCTCCACCCTTAGCCAGAGGACGAGGATTCGATCCTGGATATGGAGATAACTCTGCTGAGAGCGTTGTCACCTTAATGGGCCCTGCAACGTGCGATTCAAATTAGTTGGGGCTCCAATGCGGGCACCAAACACCGGATGAGAAACCAAAAAAAAAAACAAGTAAAGATTTTTTTTTTTCAAAAGTTACGTTGTCATTTTATTTATATATAAAAGTTATTTACTTTATGTTATCAGAATGAAATCAAATTGCATGTAAACCTAACGTTTTAGAAAAATAAATAGCATGTAAAATCAATGTAACCTTTGATTTCTTTATTCAGTGGCAACATACTTATTTCATCTGATCTTCTAATTAAAGAAAATTCAACTGAAAAAGAAACACAAGAAATTATCAAAACGAGAGAATCTATTGTCAATTGTTGATTTTGTACACTTTATATATAATCTTTAAATTTAATAATTAAAAGAAACAAAAAAGACAAAAAAATATTAAAGAATACTGAAGCTAAACCTAATTTTTTTCTACGGCAAAATCGTATCTAAAGTCTAAACCAAAATAAACAGTAATCCTACTCATTAAAAGAAACAAAAAAGACAAAAAATATTAAAGAATACAAAAGCTAAACCTAATTTTTTTTCTACGGCAAAATTGTATCTAAAGTCTAAACAAAAATAAACAGTAATATAGGGTAGAAACGTAGGAGTAATATATTGGGATTTTGGGGTTAAATTAGGATGGTGGATTTTGGGTAGAATTAGGATTAGTTGAGGGCATTTATTATAGTCACTATTTGATATTATAATAAATAATAATTTGAGAAAAATGGTGAAAAGACAATTTTATCTAAAGTGGAGTCTTTTAATGAAGGATAAAAAGTTCGAATCAACTTTTCTAAGGATCTTCACAGTGGCACGTGCCTCACATGTGTAACTTTTAATTATTTAAAAACTAGACGATTCTATCTATTGCAGAGGTTTTAATAAAGTGCAAAAAGTTCAAATCACTTCTAAACAATATTTCTAAGACTCCTTACACTTTTAATATATTATAGATTATAGATATAGAGATAGATAATGTAAACATAATATTTTATTGTAAACACGTATATATTTTACATCAGAAGTTTCAAGTGGTTAATAGATAGCCACTTTTGTATTTGTCATGCAGTACCTCTTTTCCTTGTTGTTAAAGCCTAAGAGAGACACATCGATTTGAACCATATTTGTAGTATGATTATTTTATTTTTATTTTTTCTATATTCAAAATCTTTTCTTATTTTTAAAGTTAAATCTTTAAAAAATCTTTGATCACTTACTTAAAACTTTTTAAATTTTGGTACTTCTTATATTTTTCTTAGTCTAATGCTTTAGATTTATTTCTAGATTTTTCAAATCTTCTTAAAACCAACTTTGATCTAGAATTCTTAAACTAATGAAAAAAGTCTCGAACTTGTAACTTTTGATTATTTAAAATTAAATAATTTTATGTTTTACGAAAAATTTTAATGAAGTGCAAAATGTTCAAGTCACTTCTTAAAGATCCTTCACACTTTCAAACAATATTTCTAAGGTCCTTCACACTTTTAATTTAAGTACGTTTGTCTCAAAAAATTGGTATAAAGTAATCTCGTAATGATAAATTTTAAATGTTATACATTTTTTAAATTTCTTTAAACGATTTAACAATTTGAAATTATATAATTTTTTAAGTTTTATGGTCCGACCTTCATATTTATCATAATAAACGTAAAGCTGAATTGAACAATAAATTTATTTGAATAAAAAAATAAAAAGGGAAGAGGTAGACCATTAATTTTTCGACCTCTTCATTCAGTGGCATCATGCTTGTCATCTAATTTTTTGATCATAAATTTTCAATTACAAAAAAAAAAATACAAAACTATCGAAAGAATAGAATCAATTAGGAAGAACACATTAGAAACTTATTATCAAAAGAATAGAATCAATTATGAAGAACACATTAAAAAATTATTAACTCTGGTATCCTCTTTATCCCTACGACAAATTTAGATCTTTTTCTAAAAAAAATAAAATACTTTTTCTCCCTTTTTTAAAGCACATGCGACATTAAATAACCTAATATATCTCCTATTAATTTGTTAGGAACTCCTATTATAATAAAAAGATGACTAAAAACTTAATTTCAATATAAACGACACGTTGAAAATTTCATATAAAAAATAAATTGAAAAATCCATAAAAAAGATACGTGAGGTGTTTTGGGGAATAAAATATTAAATATATATGTCTTTATCTATTAATTTTATTTGAAAGAAAATAGTAAAAGGCAAATTGTAAAAAAATAAATTAAAATACCTCAAAACTTGCATGTAACCTACTTCAATTTGGAACCAATTCAAGTTAGTATAAAGAATATGATAAAATTTTAATTAATTTCTATTTCTAAACTCTAAATTTTAGGCATTGTGATATAGTTAAATAAAGAAAGATTTAATGCCTTAAAATATAGTAAATTTAAATTGCTAAATATAATGAAAATAGTGAAAAGACGATTTTATCTAAAGAAAAGTCTTTTGATGAAGGACAAAAATTCAATTCACTTTTCTAAGGGTCTTCACACTTTTAATATATTATATAAATTATATATATATATATATATATATATATATATATATATATATATATATATATATATATATATTGCAAATACCTCTTTTATCTGTATTTTTCATAAAATTATTAATATCATTAGTCTTTAATAATCGCGCGAAGCCCGAATAATTTTACTAGTAATAATAATAAGCAAATGAAAACTTTCAAGCCAAAGCCAATTAAGGTTCATTTGGATCACAATATGTTCAATTTAAGAGAAAAAGAAAAAGCACAAATGTTCGTATACGCACAATTTTTGTAATGGACACTTCAACCGTCATCTTCAATTATTTTAACACTGATGCTATGTCAAAATTCAAAATGCGCGGATATAAATACCTTTGTTATACGAGCCGGTAAATATGTGGGCGTTTGACTGTCGAAACCAAAATATAAGTTGTATCCTGTGTTTGTGACTTTTTGCAATAATTATTTAAGATTTAAATATATATATATATATATATATATTTATTTATAATTTATTTATATTTATATTTATATTTATATTTATAATTTATAATTTATCTATAATCTATATCTATTCTATATATATACTACCTTAAAAGCACCAACTAAAAAGACTTAAAGTGAAATTACTAAACTACCCCTAACTTAAAAAACCCAACTTAAAAACCCAACTTTATAAAATAAAATAAAATAAAATAAAATAAAATAAAATAAAATAAAATAAAATAAAATAAAATAAAAATAGACACGCTACAACCTGAAGCCTACAAGCAAAGCGTCACCTCCAACAATCACAAGCTACAACAACGCTAATGTAAACCATAACAAGCAAGTTTCCAGCCCTAGGACATCACGCTAGGGAAGATTCTTACCTCCACCTCTCACAATCCTGACGGATGCCAAAAGGTATGCATTGTTACTCCTCCTTAACCAAACTTACTTACTTTGTTCTTTACTGTTAATTGTTGCATTCTTTTTTTGGACGTCAAATCTCCAACATGTTCTGCTGGTATGATATCATCAAGTTCATGGGGAAACAGATGTTCACAGTCTTGATCTGGAATCTTTAATTCAATTTAATAATGAGGAGGTGATAGTCTATATTGATGAAAGAAACCTCATGTTTGCCAAGGTCTTAACAAACCCACTGAGGTGAGATTTTCAACATAAATTATTTTGATAAACAGACTAGACAACAGTTTACAGAGGGCCCTAGAATCGTGAAATATATGGATATGCTTAAGAGGAAGGCTGGCGATAAGACCATCTTCTATTTTCAGAGTCCTTCCAATTGTGATTCCCATTCAACTTCACTTATTCTAACACTTGTCCCATATAGTATACTTTCGATTCTGCCAATGCTCTCCGCCTCAGTAAACATGACTCCATCAACAATGACAACTACCTCGGTAGGGAATTGTAAGTTGAAATTAACGTATCTATTGAATTTCCTTCTTTCCGTCTTTGGATCAGGTGCACTTTATGTATTGCATTTCCTTCTTTCAATCTTTTTAAATAGGCACTAACTGCCCTGTTGGAATCTATACGTAGATACAACATAATCAAATTGTCTTGACATCAATTTCCATTCATCTGTACATGTGCAAAGGGTTAGCCCATCTGCTCTACTCTCGAAGATGCCAACGTCATCTGCCATTATTAGTGTTGATTCCCATTCAACTAACATTCACAGATTTGATTTCAGCATAATTATTCTCTCCCCGTAGACGAGTTGTAAGTTTCTTTAAAAAACAGAAACACCATGACAGTGCCCCAACAATCTTTCTTTTTCACTGTTAAATGCATAGGTCTGCTGTATAGCTTCTCAAACACCAATCGTTCAAGGACTTGCTACAGCTCATATACTTTAAATAGTTTCTACCATTGTGTTTTTTTTATCCAGATTCCTTTCACTGCCGCTATTTCATCTATCTAATTCCGTTGTTAAAGCTCAGCCAGATATTAGGGCAATCCTCCGTCTAGGAATCCACAACGTAAGTCTCTTTATATGAGATTCATTTAGTAAAGTTCAAGTCTTTACAACCTTCCAACACTCCTCGTTGAGTTAGTTTACTGACATACTTTTATTAAGTGTTACTTATTTGTTTTCGTCATAGTTGAAAACATTTAATAATTAAACTTTGACACTCATGCCTTTACACTTCTCTGTTTTTTAATTTTTGAGTTGAATATTAATATTCTGATTATTTGTTGAATAGTGCAGTTTAGTAATCTGTATATTTCTGCATATGCTAATTTATTTGTATATATTTCTCTTTTCTATATTGTTCATTCAGATTCTCAAACTTGCATTTTGACTTCTTTTGTTTTAATATGGGAGTGAAATGAATAGTGGGAGTCATCTATCTATACTACCTCCAAAGCATGAACTCCAATGAAAAAAATAATTAAGCCAATTCCCAGCCTTGGAACATCGCGGTATTACATTCTTAGTGAATAGGAACACTTCCAACTCTCAGAACTTTGACATACACCAACCTCAAACAGATGAAACTTTTTGCTTTACTCTACTTGAAAAAGACAATCACATATGGTACTATTTTCACAAATCTCCAACTTCTGCGTGAAACAAACAGATATGCTTTGTGACTCCTCCTTACCCAAACTTTTTACCTGTCGAAACAAAACATGTTCTTCACTATGTTTGGTGCTTTGTTGCTATACATATACACATAATTCTTTGAATGCCCTTAAAATGTAATCATTTTTTTCCCTTAGTTATGAAATCAAATGTTTCATCCCATGAATAAGCAGAGGATGTGTTCTTTCGTGTCAAAAAAGAAAGGCGATCTTCTTAAAATTCATTGGATTGCTTTTGAACTATTGACACGTCTTTATGCATCGTAGTATCCCCTGATTCTATGGCAATGTTACACTGCTCTCTGATTAACTTTGGCATCAACAATTTTTGGTTCGGCCTCTTAGTATGCTAAATACTTCATGTTCTTTTATTATTCTAGACCACTTTCAGTGGTTGACCGATAGATTCCTTCTTTATATTTTTATTGACTAAATCCTTGGCGATATACACCTCCATCAAAATTGACTTGTAAGTTCATGTCTATTACTTAGCTTAAAACCTCTTATCTGTTTAAATTTCTTATGAGTTACTTCTTATTAGTTATCAACTGTGGTATTATTCCCAATTTGAGTGTATTCCATCAGTTTAATATATTTACAGATTGTGTGATATGTGTTTTCTGTTGGTCTACGCAAAACATGCCAAAGAGTAGTGATATAAATATTGAACTATGCTCTCTCCCATATACCTGGTAAAATATAGCAGTAAAATTTTAAAGTACTATGCTACCTCACTATAATTGGTGTTCTACATTTTCCTTAGCTAGATGTAGTTGATTTAGTATAACATATACCAACTTAATATGGTATGTTTCATTTGTAAAAGTACTCGTGTTAGTAATGGTAAGTTGGGGACAAATTGAATTTCTCATCACTATATTGTTTGTTTAGTAACCTCATAGTAAGTATACCTTCAAGGTAGACAATTATACTTTGCATGAGGAGGGGGGAGGGGGAGGGAAAACCAACGGGAAAGAGAAAATGAATTTAGCCATATTTCAACCATTTTTTCTTGGTTGTGAGAAGGAAGACTGCTGGTTCTTTCTGCAGAACAATAATAAGGTCCCTGATAATAATGCGACTCAAGCTCCTTAAGACTAACAACTGTCTCTTCTCCAATTCTAGATAACATGCATTTTGTTTCCTCAGCCTGTTCGGTAAAGTCTTCTGTTCTTTGGTCCACATGATCATTTAGAGATGCAAATCCTGAAAACATAGCTATTTTCTTCAACTCCGACACCAGCTTGAGCAGTGATTCAGCTGTGTGGACTATCCTAAATGTGCAATCTTCATCTTAAATTCTTCTTGTGAATTTCTAACTGGTGGATCATTAACCCTTGCAGCATTAACAATAAATCCATAATTGTTAACAATATTCCCAGTATCAGCATCCAATCTCTGCAATAAGTTCTTCGACTTTTGAGCTGCAGCTGCGGCAACAGTTGAGTTTGTGATGCTTTGCATATGTGTAAGCAAGGTACCATGCGAACTACAGTGATATCATAATCAAACATATCAGCAATGGGTAAAGATGAGAAAGTAACTCCTGCCTCATGGATATAGAGAGGCTACTTTGGAAATACCCTTGACTCATTTAACCTGTCCTACAACAATAGAATCAAGAAGCTGAACTCGGTCGAGTCTCTAGCAATAATTTAGTCCGACAACACTTGCTGATTTACGTAAGACATAAGTTCATTCAGCGGGCAAAAATTTCTCAAATATGCTCCTTAAGTCCATTCATTTAGTAGACATCAAACAACACAAAAGAAACACATCCTTTGCAACATCATAATCCCTTGACCAATTTTTGTGCAGTCATAAGACTTTTCGTCAACTATATTATTGTCTCTCTAGATGACATTCCATCATCCCCGGATAGTTTCAGTACACCAGCAAGCTCATTGATTTTTTCATGCTTACATAGTCATGCATAAACCTCCAAAAAAACTCTTAAGATTCAGCACTTTGTTGAGTGGGAGTTTCCCAATCGTCTTTGTCCTCCTTACTAATTAATGTGGCTAGTAACTTGATCTGTGAAACCTTATCACCTAGTGTCTGTTTGGTGTCATAAACCATGGTTTATTTCTTTTCTAGCTCATTTTTATGTAGAAGTGATCCATCTTTTCATTTGACATACAGTCAATAGCAACCTTTTTGCACTCGCAGAAGTTCTTTATTCATCAAAGGATCATGTTTTATCATTGGATAATAGCACTTTGTTATGCTCTTCGAGATATAGTGCACTATATCATCTTCCTCATTGTCCGGTGGGCAGCTCAATACCTCAAGCTCTTGTCTTGCTACTCTTCCTATCAACATCCTCAAATTGTCTAGCATGCTGCTCTGAAGAAGCATGCTCTTCTTCCTTGGACCATATTTGGAGTAAACGTAGTTAGTTGCCTCACTCATCTCCCCACTTTTTGAATCTTCACTCTCTTGAGATATCCTAAATGAGTAGCTTTTTGGATCAACTCTCTTAGTCTCAAGTTAGACTCAGAATGTGTTATAATAGTCTGATAATTTTCTTGGTTGGATATTATCACTCTCGTCAAAGTAAATGATAGTTCTCTTCTCTTTTAGCTTCAAATCTCCGCTATCTCTTAGACTAATAGATTTTCCAGGTGATAGCCGTTTTTCTCTTTCATTCTTCTTGGGACTTCACAGGAAGAAACACTAATGAAGCACTATGACACAAGAGGAGGTATGGTTGCAAATATTTATTCCTTAATAACTCGGCAAATGTAATTAAGTCTATGTTCTTAAGTTGTCCTTAGCATGCTTTTTATATCTGTTTCAAGGTGGCAAATCTATAATCGACAAATAAAAAAGTTAGCACATCGGGTTTAGCTGATGCTCCATTAGATGTTTCATTTTTTGAACGAGTATGCATATTTGTCTTCTTGGTTTATCTTTCAGTTTTAACATAATACTTCAAGGGACAAATGCAGCCATTTGAATTTATTAGCAGTAGAGTTTTAAAATAAATTCATGTCTTAGGCTACTGTTGGGAATTCTTGAAGGTCTGCTGTTCATTTTAATTGTTAATAGAGTGAAAAGTAACCTTTGTTAAAGATCATGTTAGAATCATGGAACTAAAGGAAACACAGGTGCATTTAGTAGTAAGATTTCCGTTGTCTATGTTTTTCAGCTCTAGATAAATAAAGTACGAATAAAACTAGTTGTTTTTTGTCAAATATTACTCAAGATTTTTTATAGTTGTGATGGACACTCTTATACTTTGGACAAGTGATAATTTCTGGAGGTGAAGCAAATCAAGAGTTACGATTTGAGAGGCTAGAAAAGATTTCTTGAAAACGTCTAAAAATAAACTTCTACCATTTGTTTGGGATTTTTAGTATGCCAAAAACTAAGAGTGAAATTAAGCTAAGTTGGTTGGATATTTCATTCTATATGAGCTACTGACATGGAGATGCCTTGCCATATTCTTAATTGATTGATGTGGCTTAGAACTGCAAAAAGAAGTGACAGATGAGGTAAAACAAAAAATAGAACTTATGTCAATTTGCAAGCATTAGAGTCAGATGTGTAATTGAAAAGACTCAATATGAAGTCTTGAAAATTAGACAATTACCCTGCCGAAGGATAACAATACAATTGAATTTTTATTCAGATGTAAGATTTAAAAGTTCAAAGGATCGGTTGATCGATGGTTGGTCTAATGGGACGGGAGTTCAAACTTGTGTTGATGTTTGATTTCATGTTGAAAATGATAGATGGACCCAAAAGGTTAACATATTTCAAGCAAAAAAATCATGATCACTTGTGTTTTTTCTTTTGGTTCAATATTTCTGCAGTGCAGGCTAATTGATTAGTTTAAATATAAAAGGCCGATCTCTAAAGTCCAGAACTTGATTTCAAACGAAACCTAATATGTGATGTGTTAGTAGTTAATACCATATATATGGAGATGAACATATTGGTTGAAGTTGCAGAACAAGATAAGAATTGGACTTAACTTCTTAAGCAAGAGATACCATCATGTCACCTTCACTTCCTCTTTCTCTTTCTTTACCCTAACAGAGTCAAATTAGAAGAATAATTTATTTAATCGAGACCTGAGAGATACCCTTTAAGTTTATTTGGTGTTATCAGCAACATGAAATTAGAGATACAAGACCTATTGCTAGCTGTCTACTTTCAGTTTTGGGTGCCTACAACACACTCTTATGATCAATTAGAATACAGGTGCTTTCCAGAAATATCACTACACCTTTTCACATGATATGAATTTATATATGGCATAATACATAAATATGACCCTAAACTTGACATCAAATTATAACTTTGACTTTAAACTTTGATAGTGCACAAATAAGACCTTTAACTATTCAAAATCTAAACAAATATGACCTCCGATTTTGCAACCTCCATGCGTGAGTTTCACTTGCGCCTACGTGGATATGTAATCCAATCATATGGTGCCACATCATTAAAAGGGCTGACTAGGAGGACTTTTGATTTGGAACTTAGGGGAACTTAAAACGATGTCGTTTTGCTTCTATAAGTTAAAACAACATCGTTTTGCTTAGTATTATTATTATTATTATTAGTATAATTATTATTATTATTATTATTATTATTATTATTATTATTATTATTATTATTATTATTATTATTATTATTATTATTATTCTACTACTACTACTACTATTTCTACATATTAGTACTACTGTTGCTTCTATCAATATACCACTACTACTACGACTTATTATTATTATTATTAATAATAATAATAATAATAATATTTTAATAAAATTTTCATCTTAATAACGTTTTACTAATAACGTTTTAATAATGTTAATTTAATAAACTACTATTACTTCCCTTAATAACGTTTTCTTAAAAATATTTTAATAACGTTAATTTAATATACTACTACTACTGCCCTTAACAACCTTTTATTAATAACGTTTTAATAACTTTAATTTAATATACTACTATTACTGCCCTTAATAACGTTTTAATAATATTTTATTAATAACGTTTTAGTAATGTTAATTTAATAACGTTTTAACAACGTTAATTTAATAACGTTTTAATAACGTTAATTTAATAATGTTTTAATAATGTTAATTTAATAATGTTTTATTAAAACTATAATTTTATTTATTTATTATTAGTATAGTTTCATCTTTGAGCTGAAAATAATGAAAAACTAATAGTGAAAAGTCATTTAAATTTATAAAAAGGAATTAGTAAGGGCATAATAGTCATTTTAACCTTTTTTTACTGTTGAAACATACAAATTTTTAGCCTGACGCGCCCAGTTTTGCGTGTACAACACACGTATTGCCACATAGGATCGGAGGTCATATTTGTGCAGTTTTGTATAGTTAAAGGTCATATTTGTGCACTATCAAAGTTTAAGGTCAAAGTTATAATTTGGTGTCAAGTTTAGGGTCATATTTATGTATTATGCCTTTATATATTGTGCTTGGTTCTATGCATATTATATCTTTGGTAAGGTTTTTCTTAAATTGAATATTCTGATTGATAACTTTCCTTTTATCTTCTCCATGAAGCGTTTAACATGTTTTTTTTATTTTGCTTGCTCTTTTGAAGATGGATATAAACGCATATTTATATCGTAATTTTACATATGTGATGTTATTGGAGTCTCAATCTTAGTAATGATGCAAGTATAATTCTTATGCAGGTCTACCAACCATACATTCAATTAATTAACAAACGATTACCATCATGAGACGCCAGTGAAATAGGGAACAACCATGTAGTAAAAATTACTGACACTTTACATAATGTGTGACGAGAAACAAATAAATCTTGTAACTTTTGCTGAAAGAAAAGCTCAATTAGTACTACAGTATGATGCAAGATAGTGGAAGTTATACAAGATATTGTGAGTTGTAGCTATTGTAACATCGAAAATGTTGATTTTGAAATGAGGTGAGGTTAAAAAATATGGACCTTCAACATTACCAGACATGAATACATATTTAACTAAATATTAAATTACTTATTTTTTTTAGATACTCCTTAAGGCTCAAAGTTTCTGATGGAGAATGATGTGCCCAGGTTATACATTCTGAAGCAGCAAAACTTTTCCTAGGTTACAATGTCAAAGAGTACATTGAATCAGCCTCTATAAAGGTCTGAAATACATTTATAACTACATAAACTAAAATTGAAAGAATTTAAAGCAATAATTAATTTTTTGAATGACTAACTAACTGGAAATTATTATTCCAAACATATCCAATTGTACACATATCTTTCAGAAGGAAGAAAGCAAGAACTACCACAAGTTGATGTTAAGTAAATAAAAATAATTCAACTTCCTTTTAGGGATTGGTATGAATAGCATAAACGCAAGATGTCTAGCTGTTCAAGAAATACAATATGTATCAACTACTGATACTACGTTTTCCACTAAAAAAAAACAAATCATTCGACCCTAGAAAACGAGTTGTAAGTTCCTACCAATTTATTTGATAACACTTTTAGCTAGCCGCTTTAGATACACACCGCTTTTCTGCTACGGGATAAATGAGTCACAAAGTTATACGAGCGCCTAAATACTCTTAAGGTAGGAAGTCAATGAAAAAATAGTGGAACATAAGGGCTACTAAAATCAATGAAAAATACGCCACTATAAGATTCTAATTCTTCCAGCAGAGATGCATTAGTTATAATATGTTTGCTGATCTTGTCATCTAATCTTATTAAAGTGCAATTGAGTGCATCTTCAGATGCGACAACCTTTGATTATATTACTGAATAGTTAGAAAATGATCTCTTATTATGAAGAATTATATAGGAATTAATGATAAATTTCATCTTTTTAATGATCCAAATTAAATGTAAAGACTTCTGTTTGAACCAAAGGATATAGAGCTGGTGACGACTCAAGCTACATGTTTTTAATCAGTTTTCCATTCACTTTCCACCTACTTGATAGGATTAGAACCAAAGGATACATAGCTGGTTAAAGTCAAACAGGAGTTTCCAAACCCAAAGCTGTTAAAGTTGTGAAGGCTCCAGATTGCGATATTGTCTCTGCTATGATGGAGTTTAAAAGCTCGGATACTTTTTAAATTTTTTAAGCAGCTCTTTATTTGAAAATATTGAGATATCGTGACTTTATAAGGTTATGAGTTTCTGCACTTTTTTATCATTGTGCCCCGAGGTTGAAGAAAATGACTAGGCCCTTTCTCCACAATGAAACAGGGGATGAGACTTTGGTCTCCCCAAAAGAAAAGTTCAAGGTGTTTACTTCAGCGAGGAATTCAAGTATGTAAAAGAGAAAAATTATTATGCTACAATATAGTCCTAATGAGTGGATACCTTTTTGAGAAGGGTGAGTTCATATGTTTCAACAATTAAGAATATTGGAGAATTCTTTTAGGACGTCACAAATTGACAAAATTCGTCCCAACTAAATGAAATGTTGAAGGCAAATTTTTTGGTGTAACCTAAATGTATATCAATTTTTTTTCTGAAGATGATACGGACAATTATTATCAACAAGAACAATTGAATACCTCAACACCAATCATACTACCGGCACATAGGTACATCAACAAATATCTTATGTCATTTACATTCCTTTTATTATGTTATTATCTATCACAAGATATAGGTATAAGACTTTGGTGTTTATGAGTATGTAACAAGTGCTGAACATTTCAATTATAAAAATTAGGTTACTTTTGAAAGAAACACACCCATCATGCTGCTTAAGAATTTGAACCCATCCAATGGCTTATGCAGTGGTACATGGTTGATTTGTAAAGATTTTGATAACAGTGTCATACATGTCGAAATATATATGCTACCAAGCATGAGTTTAATTCAAGAATACAACTATCTTCACTTGACAATGACAGATATCCTTTTAAATTTATCTAGATTAATTTTCAATTCGTCTATGTTTTGCAGTGGCGATAAATAAATCTCAAGGTCAAACGATCCCAAATTTAGGATATTTTCTACCACAACATAGTTTCTCACATGGACAAGTGTACTTACCACTTTGATTGAGAGGCATATCAATGGAGATGCGAAAAGTATCCGTTATGATAGAACAATCAGATTGGAAGACAGGAACATACACAAAAGATATCGTCTTCAAGGATGTATAAGGTGTGTGATATATGATTACAAACATGTTTGAAAGTAATCAAATAAGAATAAATATATAAATTATTCGCATCTAATTAAACTTCAGTTTTAATTTTTCATGTAGGTTCAGGTGAACAAGAGGCAATATAACCATATACGTCAAGCTTTCACAGAAAACTCTTGTACATTCTTTCGTGTAGAATTGATCATTTGAAGCTATGATACTATTGTTCTCATACTATTTAAATCTGACATGTATTTCAATACTCAACATAAATAAGAGCCCACCATAATATTTCTTTTTCAATTAGTTATTACAAATTTGGTTTAGTTATATCGCTACTGCATATCCAAAAAGCTGCAAAAAGTGTCTCTTAATCAATAGCTATATCACATCAGGCAAACACGTCCAATGCACGTGCAGCGAATCTAGTATATTAAAAGTGTGAAGACCCTTAGAAAAGTGATTCAAACTTTTTACCCTTTATTAAAAGTCTTTGCAATAGATAAAATTGTCTTTTCACCTTTTGTTTTCTCAATTTATTATTTAATCAAATTAAGAACTCCTAAAAATTATATTGATAGAAATTAAGCACTCCTAATATATAGGGGATAGAAATTAAGGACTTTTGATATATATGGAAAGAAATAATCAGTAGAATATATATGGAATCCTAATAAAATAAATCTATATCTATATCTATAATCTATCTATAATCTATAATCTATAATCTATATCTATATCTATATCTATAATCTATAATCTATATCTATATCTATATCTATAATATATTAAAAGTGTGAATGACCTTAGAAATGACGTTTGAACTTTTTTTCCTTTATTAAAAGTCTTTGTTTTAGACAAAATCGTCATTTTACTATTTTTTTCTAATATTTAAGAGTTGAAAATTAATTACATATATTTATGATAAAATCTTTCTTTATTAGAAGTCATCAAAATTAATGACAACTAATACTTTTTTCATTAGTTTAAGAATTCTAAATCAACTAAATTTGATTTTAAAAAGATTTAAAATATGTATAAATGTACATCTACATCTACAATATTCATTAACTACTTGAAATTTCTGCTGGTAAAATATATATGTGCTTACAATAAAATATATGTTTTGAACTTTTTGCACTTCATTAAAAACCTTCTTAACAGATAAAATCATTTAATTTTAAATAATTAAAAATTACACGTGCGAGACACGTGTGGCTAAACTAGTGTTTTGAAAAATTTGAAATATGATTTAAACATGAAATTATTTATCATAAAAAATTAATAAAGTGAAAAAAAAAGTTTTAGCTGCTTTTCAAATTATTTGAAATATTAATAAACAAATGCTGATTTCGAAATAAAATTATAAAAATTTCATCGACAAATTTGAAGAAATATTCAATTGAACAAAACTATGAAGCTTGTTAACTAATATTATATAGTTTAAATGAAAGGTTTGTGTATTGCTTAAAATGTTGGAAATTGAAAGACTTACCAAACATAAAAAGAGATGTTATGTATGAGAGAGGTCAAAAAGAAAAGTAAAATATTGAGACGACAATTACATTGCTAAGCGAATGAATAGATGTTCTAGAATTCAGTTCCATCTCTAGGAGGAGAGAAAACACTTCAATCTTCTCTTAATTATAAATTATACAGTGACATCTCGTTAAAATCATATTTCACTATAATAATTTAATTTTTTATAACTAATTTTCATGTTATATTTTACTTTTGTATAACAATATTCTATGTATAACAACAATAAGATTCATTATAGTAGTACACTTTTTAAAAATTTAAAAAAAGGACAGTCCGTTGTGCTAAGTTCTCACTATGTGTAGGATCCGAAAAAAATCTGACCACAAGAATCTATCGTACGCAGTTTCACATTTCATTAACCTCTCTATATATAATAGTCATATACTCAAATATTATAGAATAATATTTTATTAATAACATTACGTATAAAAATAAATATCAAATATTTATGGTAATTATTATTAGTATGTCATGCGCATAGTAAATTTCAAATATAAATATCTAAAAGAAAAATTATATTTCAATAATACTTACTTACCATAAAATGGTCATAGCTTCACAAGGAAAGGCTATTGGTATTCACTTTCTGTTTATGTTGACTCTTTCTATTTATTTATTTTTTGTTAAATTAGTTAACAAATAATTCCTCCGCTTCATTTTAATTAGTCCCCTTTCTAAAAATATTTGTTTTAATTTAGTTGTCTTTTTTATGAAATCAAGAGAATTTTATTATGTTCTTCCAATACTACTCTTAATATTAAATGACTAAACAAAGTGTATTTACTCAAATTTATATTTTTAAAGCATAATTAATAAGGCTATTTTGATAAAATAAACCCTTAATTAATATTTTCTTAATGGGTGTGTCAAGTCCATTGAGGCCGATTAATATAAAACGGAGGGAGTACATTATTGGTACATAAAACCACAAAGTCATTAAACTAATTTGTGTGTACTTCCGTTTATAATAGGTAAATGAGATCGAAGCATTAAATGTTAGTATGCATACATATATCTAGCGATACTTCACTATAACCATCATGAATTGTTCAAAAAAATATTATCACTATAACGAGGTCGGACTCTATATCAAAATTTACATAATACTTCCTCCATTCATTTTTATACGCTCTCGTTTCTTTTTTAGAATCAAACGATACAAACTTTGATAACATTTTAAGATGTATTTTTAAATCAATTTGTCAAAAAGGAAAATTACAATTTATACCATTTTTCATATGTTTTTTTTTTTTTAATATTTCAATTTTAATTTTTATAAAATTAAAATTAATCTAATCTAATTTAATTTTGAAACTTAATTAAATTGACTCACGAAATTTAAAGAAAACATTTAAAAAAACGAAGAGAGTATGACGAATTATCCATCAATATTTTGGAGCATCAAAAAGGGGTAGAGATTTACTTGAAGTCTGCAGGAGAAAATACTCCAACCCAGTCATCTTTTGAGGGCTTTGCATTCTCAATGTTGACTGTAATCCATTCAGCATCTTCACCCTGTAAATCACCATCACAAATTTTGCATAAAATATCCTTCCCATGTCAAAAAAAGAAAAAAACAACAACAACTTACAGACAAAATATAGCTCATTGGTAATTAGTCTTTCGAAATGTTTACTTATATTACTCAAATTCACAAACAAAAAATTATACAATTATCTAAACATTTATGTACAAAATTAAACTTACAAAATTTTAGACAGTGATTGACCATTTTCTCATAGGATCTTAAGTTTGTTGAAAGGAGATGTTCTCTTTTGAATGTACGTGTTCAATTGAACTCGCAAACCTTAGTAGAAAGTAAGATAATGAATAATAATCACCGGAGAGCCAAGAACCCTTGGTCCTTCAACTTCAATAGAGGCAGATTCAGTTGGAGCAAAAACAGTGTTGTGGATTTGGATTACTGATAATGGTTGTTCCATTTGGCCAATGTGATCAATTTCATGTTCATGTTCTTTTTCTTGTTCTTGTTTTCCCAAATGAATATATTCTGGAGATGAAACAACACTTGTATTGATTAAACTCAACGCAACACCTAAAACCCAAAGTAACAAGTATTGCTTCCTCGTTATATTTTTCTCTCTTAGCTTTGCTTTCTTTTCTTGTGGAAAATAACTCTCATTTCTTTGCATTTTATAGGCAAAAAAGAAAGAGGGAGGGTTACACTAAGAGTAAAAAAAATTATCATATTTACACCTAATTAAATATATCAACTATCCGTAGAGTGGCTGAGTTGGTGTAGCATGTAGTATGTGATATTCCATATGAAAGATCAGGGATCGATTATTCCTATCGAAGCCTTCTCAGTCGAGCTTATCACATTGATCTTGTATAATGCGGGTGCGATTTATGAGCTCTTGTACATAAGCAAATTTACCTAGTGTACGTGTTTGAAGAATATCGACCACAAATTTTTTCGTGTTCCAAAAAAGAAAATATATCAACTTATCATGGTTTAGATAAGTTATTTTACTTTACGAGCATATAGTAAGACAACTCAATTTGCATTCTGCAAACACAATATCTCACACATATTATAGAAGTAAATTTATAATTTAAAGTTTATAGATTCTTATAAAGCGGTCGAGCTAGTGAGGATTAATTTTTACCATCAGATCAATACTCCATAAACATAAGATTACACATCTATATTTCAAATTCAACAAAATATGTCACGCATATTTTAAAAGAAAATTTATAATTTAAAATTTATAGATTCTTATAAGACGATCAAACTAGTGAAGATTAATTTTTACCATCGATGAATACCCCCATAAACATAGAATTACCACTTGACACTATAATAATTATTTATTGATCACAACATGCTCACATCTCTATTTCAAATTAACACCTAACCAACAAGAGTACATATTTCCAAGCTTCCATGTGAAGGCCACGTTTTTAGGAGTTTTTATGCATAGCATTACCAATAAATAAAATCATGAATTTATATTTTACATTTTATTCCACGTAAAATAACACTTCATTAATTCCCACACTATAATTTGTAATGTGATTATTATTTTATATGGAGAAAATGAAAATCATAACCTAATATTGTATCACAAAGTAACGTTGATTCGTTGATCAAATCACGGTATTTATTTTTTTAACAATATAGAGTGTGTTTGGCATGATGAAAAATATTTTTTTAATTTTCTTATATTTAGTTGGCTTCAATATTTTAAATAATGTTTTCAAATCAACTTATTTTTCTCAAATTTAATGAAAATGGTTTCCCTTCAAAAAGTAAAGAAAACAGTTTTCAAAACTCTCTTCAACCTCACATTCAAGTTGAAATATTCATACAACTCTGAAAATCATCCACCCCCACCCCGATCCCTAATCCCCTACCACCCTATCAAAAAAAAAAAAATATTTCAAATATGTTTCTTACCCCATCTTCTACCCCGACCCCCACCGCCTATCAACCCCCTTTCAAAAAAATTATTTAATTTTTGAAAGAAAAATCAATCTTTTTTCTTACCCACCCCCTATCCGACCCCGCACCCCTACTAGCCTCCCCCCTCCTCAAAAAAATATAATTTTCTTAAATTTATTTTTTATTTTTTTTATTTTTCTTATCCCCCTCTCACTCCCCTTCCCCAACTTCACCCCTACTAGACCCCCTCCCCCCCCAAAAAAAATAAAAATAAATCTTTTTTTAATTATTTTTGAAAAAAAATTCTATTTTTTTTTCTTAACCCCTATTTTGACACCTCTCCCCTACCTAACAACCCCTCTCCCAAAAGATAGATTTAATATTTCAAAACTTTTTTCTTAATCCACCCTTTTATACATATTTGTTTTCATTATTTTTTATTAAATATTATAAATATTTTTCTACTTGCACAACCAACACAAGAATATAAGTAAGAAATAACTTATTTTTCTAAAAGAAAATTTCCTCCTCTTACCGCACACGCCCTGAAAGAAAGTATTTTTTAGAATCAAAAATTATTTTCTAAAAAGAATTTTCTACTCTTTATCTAAACACTAAAATGTTATTCTAAAAAATATTTTTTTCAGTCACCAATCAAACACTAAAAAATATTTTCACTCACTAACCAAACATAAAAAAAAAAAGTAAAAAATCAACTCATTTTTCATCAAAATAGTTTCTAGGAAAATATTTTCCAAGAAAAACATTTCCTTTCGTACCAAACACACCCGTATAATCAATTTAATTTCATGACTAGTTCATGGCTGTTCTCTTTTTAGAGTAGATACGTTGAGAAGGGCATAACAAGATTATTAGCTATGGATTCGGCATAACTATACAAAAAAATAACATTTAATTTAATATGATTTGATTAATTGACAAATATAGAAGAAACTATAATATAAAATTGAGAGAATATTCTCTTCCTAAACAAGATATTTTTAACTTTTTTTTTTTTTAAAAAATAGGGATAGGGGAAGGAAAAATGAAGGGAATTGTAAGATGAGAATCAAACTCTCACCAACACGGCGAAAGTTCAAGTAGCCTACTATGGTTAGGAGTTAGTATAGTTGTCATAGTTAGTGGTTAGTTAAAGGCTGAGTCGGCTAAGTCTGACCGTTGTCAAGGAGAGGTCATAGTTGTACATTGTATAAATAGCAGTGTGTGCACCTCAGAAATGGTGTATGTTGAAAATGTTGATCAAATAGATATTTTCAGCAATTCAATTTCTCTCTCCCCATTCTCCATTCTTCTTCTCCTCCTCCTCCTCCTCCTTCTTCTTCTTTCTCTCCAATTGTTCATTGTTCCATTTCTTCTATGTCTGTAACAATTGAAGGTTGAGTTTAGCTAGTAAAATTCACATGGTATCAAAGAGGTAAGACTCAACTTCGAGGCTCGAAACTATGACAGAAGAGAAGATCGATCATACATATCTAGTGTACCTACATCCATTCGATATGCCTGGATCAGTATTAGTCAGTCACTATAACATAATGCATATATAGCTACAGAATGTGTTGTAGCTAAATATCAAAAGTTTCATGGCTAGACACTTTAGCCATAATTTTTTTTTCGTAGCATTCGTAGCAAGAAGTGGCGTAATTAAAAGTTAGCTACAGACTTTACATGGTCAGTGGCTAAGGACAAATACTTATACCTACAAAAAATATTGTGTTGTAGCTGTAATGATAAAAAAATCTTGCTATGAAATGCATACTTATAGCAAATAATTTTACCCTTTTACCACGACAAATAAAATATGTAGCAACTTTAATATTATAGCCATAATGTGTTCTATTGTGGCAATTGACTTGATTTGTTTGCTGCAAAAATTAAAAATTTGTAGCTATTTTATATTTTAGTCTTGTGATAAGAGTAATTATATTTAACTACGAGCTAGAACATTCATCGCTATAAAATAAAATATTTTTCACAAGTACTTTTGTACATTGCGAAAAATTCATTCATCTTGCAACAAACATAATTTGTAGCTACTTTTAAAATTTGCTATAAAAAGTAAAATATACAACCCTATTTATCACAATTATATAGAGGTTTACTCATAATTATAAAAATTTATTGTTACAAATTGAAGAATATTGTCATAAACATTAATAACAACAAGAATTTTTATAATATAGCTTAAATAAAAATAAATTCAACAAGATTCATTACTACAAACTAAAAAAAAAAATTACAAGCTTTTCAATAAGAAAAGTTACGTAATGTACCTATATATTTATTCTGAATTTTTTAAAAATAACTATCAAATTACATATAATTGTGTTTTATAATTTTAAGAATAGTCACAATATACAATTATTTTGAGATACCATCTTGTTTGAGTCCAAAGATGCATAGTCTTCTCCCATCTCTTTTTGTGATCTTCAACTACATTTCAACTTGATCAACATTTGTCCTAATTTGTTATTTTATGCTATTATTTCATTAATATGCCTATCAATGATGATAAAGTATTTCAGCAACAAGAAAATCAACACAAACTAATTATATAGTATTAAAGTGTGTGTATATAGAATTTCAAGGAGAAAAAATATATCTTAAGTAATTCTTTTACTACTAAAATTTATAACAAATAAAAAAAAATGCAAAACAATCAAAGAAGTAAACAAACTTGTAGACTTTTTCTGAAGTAAACAAACTTGTAGACTTTTTCTAACTTCATATAAGACCTGTAGATATGAACTTCAAATTTTAATACAGCAACAAAAACATATTTAGTGTAATTCCATAAACAAAGATCTCAAATTTCAAAATCAATTTTAAAACCCATGAAAACATACTATTACCTTTACAATAAAAAAATATATATAATCCAACACAATACTCACATCACAAGATTTATTTCATCTACTTGAAGAATTATATATCGTAAAACCTACAAAAAAAATTATTAATCAACAATACATTATAAATTTTTAAAATCAAATTAAAAATTGAGAAAAGAAAAGATGGTAAAAGGGGGAGGGGGGGCACAGGGTGAGAAAAGAAAAGATGGTAAAGGGGGAAGGGGCAACGGGGTGAGGGAGGGGAGAAAAGGAAAAAGGGATCTAGGTGTGTTAAATGGAAAGGTGCAATATGGTATTTAATTAGGTTTTAAAAAATTGGAGGTTGTTATGAAATATAAAGAAAAAATAAGAAGAATAATTAGAGAGAGAAAAGGGAGACTTCTTTATTTCTCTTGATGGATGAGAGGTCGTAAGATTGTAAATACAATGAACAAAACTCCTCTATTTACAGGAAAAATTTACTCCTAGTCTGAGTAAAAGATGGATGCTTCAAATCCTAATAGATATCAAAGTAGATCTTGATAGACATTCACTATAATGTAAATACATTTATAACACTCCCCCTTGAATGTCTAATTGGTAGATAATGTGCCTCGTTAAAACCTTACTAGAAAAAACCCAGTAGGAAAAAAAATCTAGTGAAGAAAAAAGAGTACACATCTCTAATAATACGCATTTCAGCTGCCTCATTAAAAACCTTACAAGGGAAACCCAGTGGGACAAAACCTCGTAAGGAAAAAAGAGTACAACGCGTATTAACTCCCCCTAATGAGAACATCCTTGACCTTTGCATCTCGATCTTGTGCAGCATCTTCTTGAAAGTTGCAATTGGAGAAGATTTAGTGAATAAATCAGTCACATTGTCAGTTGAACGAATATGTTGCACGTTAATATCATCATTCTTTTGTAGCTTATGTATGTAGAAAAGCTTTGGCAAAATGTGTTTCGTTCTATCTCCATTTATGAATCCTCCCTTAAGATGTGCTATGTATGCTGAATTATCTCTGTATAAAATTATGGGTAGATTGTCATATTTCACATCATATTTTTCTCGAATAAGATGTATCATGGACCTCAACCATACACATTCTCGGCTTGCTTCATGAATAGCTATTATCTCAGCATGATTCGATGAAATGGCTATGATAGACTGCTTTGTATATCTCCAAGATATGATAGTACCACCACATATGAACACATAACCTACTTGGAACCGAGATTTATACGGGTCAGATAAGTACCCAACATCAGCATGACCAATAAGATCGGGACTGCAATCTTTAGAATAAACTAAGCTCATGTGTTTTATCCCATTTCGATGTCTCATAGTAGGAGAAGAAATATACATTGCTAACAAATTAACTGAAAAAGCTATAGGCCTTGTAGTATTTTCAAGGTACATGAGTGCATCAATTGCACTAAGATATGGTACTTCATAACCAATCCAATTCGATATATTTTGAATTTCAGCAAATAATCTATTGCTTTGAAAACTCTCCAAGAGTTCCAATGATGTTCAAGCAATAAGCTTATACAATATAAGGATTATAAATAAGTTTCCTAAAAACTTTTATATGCTTTAAGCATTTTGAATCCTTAAAAGTTTTTCACATAAGTTTTGTTAAGTGACAATATTCAACATTTCATGAGTGACATCTTCAAATATCTGGACTGCAAATCAAATAAGTTTAATACTTACCAAGATGCATCCTTTCATGTCACTTGATAAATGTTTCTACGTTAGTATGCTTAAATTAATGTAGAATTAAGATCCTCGTAATCTTTCACAATATTGCGTCAATATTGTGTCAAAGATATTGATGATATATCATTTAGTATCGGTTCACAATGCGACATAACATTTTGAGATCTCATCACTTCATTATTTTCAGACACATGAACCTTACATAAGGTTTCATGAAGTGTTATGTCTTAGCCTCTTCAAGAGTTCATTGCCTTCTTATTATGATTATTTGCTTCTTATTTTTTAAAGACTATTTTATTTGGAACCGATTAGTCTACCACGCTCCATGCATACATAGACTCTATCCTTTAGGAACACAAAATAAGAGCACTTGCGCTTAATATGAAATATTTTCGGCATTTGACTTCAATTATCTTTTGGATGAGGATCTGGTGATAATTCATAACATATTTCATAGAGCTTATAATCTCCCCCATTTTTAATGAAAACTAACATACATCCTCTACTTCTTTGAGGAATCCATCTTTGTGCATTATGGTATATTCATTAATCGTATACCGCACATCAAAATTATTAGATGAAATAATTGATTCCCAACCTTGAACCAATTGAGAGGGAAGAAATAATCATAATTTATTGGTCTAATGCATACAAGTGTTATTGTATGCAACATATCATATTTCAGACCAACACATGAAGCTTTGTTCTCATTAGCGATGGTTTAGCTATTTATCGAAGGCATTCAATGTCAAACCATCATCATCAAGATAACTTTCTTGATTGCACAATCTGAAAATTATGCTCAATTTATATTGAACAAGTAACTTTATGAATGTCAAACGTAGGTTGATCATGAATGTACATGTGATCATCTTATTGATGCATCTTTTCAACATATCACATGATAGGTGAACGGGCCCTTATTCACCTTTTATTCTTTTTTAGATTTTGAGGGATCCAATCCCAAAATTAGTTAGTCCAACCAACTTATCATGAGAACAAGTAACATTAAAGTTGGATTTGTAATTCTATATGTTATCTTTCTTTTGCTACTACTAATATAATTATTATTGGATTTGAAAAAAAAAATTGGTTTGGAACCATTTATATTTTAAATTTATTCCTCAAGAACAATATTATCAAAAAGAATGATAATATGTTGGGTTCAAGTCCCATCGATTCATGCCTAAGACGCCTTTATATGGATCAAATATTGAGTTTGAATCTCAATACACCATATTGATGATATTGTGATGGCTAAGGCAAAATAATGGGTGTTTGATGAAAAGTCATAAAATTCGACCCATTGAATATGCTCCATTCCATGAAGTGAATGTGGTAGCAATATATGATAAGTCTGAAATATGACAACTTACTTCATTCTTGAGGTGTATGTGGTAGCAGTGCATAATATGTCTGAAAGGAGACAAGTGATTGAATGCACGAATATACGCGTGGAGGGACAATATGATAATGATCATCAAAAGTGATGATATTTTCACACGCTTATATGATTATAAAATATGCTAGAAAAAAAAATTCTCTACATCATATGTATGCCTCGATTTGCTATATTCCATTCCTGGGGAATGAGAAACTTATTAATGCAAACGGGCACTTGATTGTGATTGTATCACAGCTCACCTTCCAAAGAGGTTGAATAATTTTGAAATCTACTTCTGAAGTAGTAAATCTAAAATTTATTCATGTAATAGTAAATCTGAAATTTATTCATGTAATAGTAAATCTGAAATTTACTAAAGAAAAAGTACATGTCATGGTAAACCTGGAGTTTACTAGAATAAAAGTTTCATGCATGAAGCTTTAAAGCTTGAAATTAACTTGCCAAAATATTAGCTTACTGTAAGGCATCATTATCAAAATCATAATGGGTTAATAATTCTTCTCTTAACTTACTAGGAAAAGAAATCTATTATTTCTAGCCAATCACAAAATCAAAAGTCACGTGAAGGCCATAAGGGTTGTCAACGCACTTAGTATTATGTCATGTCCTTAATTTGTTATTCAAATAATCATTAACTTATGATCAATAGAATGCAAATGTCAATAAGCCTTTACTGAAAATTCTTGTGACAAAGTAAAAATCTACCCCACTATAAACTTTATAGGAATGTTTTTACTGTCACCATAACTCCTCTTAGCATTATCACTCTATAATGTACATCAATAATTAACAAGTCACAAGGCTATAGATTATTCATGACGAACATATTGCTCGTTGCCACCACCCTATTTATGTTAAAATAAATCTTAAGCAGTACCGGCAGCGGGACAAATAAGTAACGTTCTGATAACGTGTTATAAAATAATAAAGAATAAGAAGAAGAGTAGGAGAGAGTGATTCTTATTACTTCTCTGAGGGATTCTTGAGGGCTCATCAGATTTATAATCTCACCTTATTTGACAGAGTCTTGTGCTGATAATGTTTTATGAAATATAAAGAAAAAATAAGAAGAATAAATAGAGAGAGAAAATGAAGACTTCTTTATTTCTCTTAATGGATGAGAGATCGTAAGATTGTAAATACAATGAACAAAACCTCTTTATTTATAGGAAAAATTTACCCCTAGTCTGAGTAAAAGACAGATGCTTCAAATCCTAATAGATATCAAAGTAGATCTTGATAGACATTCACTATAATGTAAATACATTTATAACAGGGGTTAAATTTTGATCCTTTATTTTTCATTTTGGAGGGGAGGGTTGGGGTTGGGGTGGTGGTGAAGGTTTCACATAAATGGGTGTGTGTGGTGGCTGATATTAAAAGTCCAAATGGCTTTTGACATCCTTAACATAGTACTAGGTAATATAGAGAATACTACCATGTGTATATTTTGATTTCCCTTTTAACAAATGCTTTACTTATATAGTACTATGTAATATACTACCATGTGTATATTTTGGTTTCCTTATTAACAAATGCTTTTCATACTATTAATCTATTGAATATAATATGTAGACACGTAATTTTTGACCCTCCCAAATTTAATATATATATTTTTCTGTATTAAATATTTATATTTGGTTCGATATTATTTTAACTTTTATTTTATTTTTAATAAATTTTTAGTTAAAAAATTTATAACTAAATGAAGTTAATTTTAGGATATTATTTTGTTTTTATTTCAAATTTAAAAAAATAATACAAAAATTAAAAAAATATGTTTCTATTTTAATAAATAAGTTAGTAGTTTTAGTATTATCTTAATTATATTTATTTTAGGTTAGTTATATTTTTATAAAAATTAATTAGTTAATATTATTTTATTATTATTATTATTTATATAATTTATTTATTTATTTTAAAAAAGGATCTTTATCCTAAAAAACCTACCCCAACCTCCCCACAGTTTTCTCTAATTCCCTTAACTTCCCACCCTTCACACCCCTTATATATAACACAACACACACAGACTGAAGAGAGGATTCTACGTACATTACACATCTACACCTACACTAAACCAAAAAAAAAAAAAAAGAGAGAAAATATCAGTAAAAAGAGCAACATCTGAGAAGAGTGAAAAATCAGAAAAAGGAAACATCAAACAAAAGAGAGAAAAGAAGAAAGTTGAAGTTGAAGTTCTGTTGAAGTTTTCAGTAATAACCTCTTGCTTTTACATTCAATTAAGTTGATATACAGGTTCTATTTTGATCCTATTTTTTCTTTAATGTTGTAAATTTCCTATGAAAAATATGAATAGAATATTCAAGTGATCTCAAGTACTGTTTAGTATATATAATTAATTGATTATGTGAATTTTATATTATTGTATGTTATATGATCAAGTTACAAAATGTTTAATGTATTTTTATGAAGATATATCGAATGTTAATATTGTGTGTTAATATTATCAAATTAAGAAAAGAAAAGAAAAGAAAGAGAAGAAAATAAACTCACTGTATACACACAAATAGTGGAGAAAGAAAAAATATCAATGAAGAGAAAAGAAACTTGGAGAAAACAGAAAGAGAAAAAATATTTTTTTTTTTAAAAAAGAGTTTTAATAATTATATACATAAATAAGAAGCATTTTTGAAAGTTGTAATTTGGAGTTCGAGTGTTATAGGTCTTTGACTCGAGTTTTGATGACGACATCTTCATTTTCATATTCAGTTTATTTTGTCGCATAGTGAAAAGCTCCGTAGTCATAGTGCAAAGTTGTAATTGTATTCTCTGGCGATAATATCCAGGAGACCAGTTTCTGCAATCAGCTTGAAGGGATACAACATTCCAACATTCCAACATAACATGCAAGAAACAAGAAATTGGTCTACACGCGTATCCCGGTGATTTCTAACCTTTGCTATTTCCTCCTTCATATTATTTATCGTATTATCTCCTATATCTTGACTTACGTGTCTGCTGTAGTATATTCGTGACTTGCACCGCTCCTTATTATTTATTTTGCTGTCCTTGGTCCCAAGCCATTAGTGTGCTCTATTTTTCTTACTGTTAGTTTTGTCCTTACCTTGGTTTTATTTTTTCTCCCTCTTTGAGTTTAGTTTTGTTTCTTGATTATTTCTTCTAATTTGTGTGAGCCTTGTATTTCCTGCTGCTGCTTTGTTACTATCATTGTTTATATTTTCTTGTAGTAGTGGCTGTGAGTGTTGATGGTTGGATAGAGTCATGTCTGAGGGGGTTGGGGCGGGGGGCTGTTATGGGGGCGGGGGAAGAGGGAAGGGTGGGGGTGGGAGGGAGGCCAAGATTTAGCGTCAAGGGAGGTAGAGGAAGACGTGATGATAGAGTTGGTAGGATGATGGTTGGGTCTTGGAATATAGGGACTCTTCAGGGTAAGTCCATAGAGCTTGTAAAGATTCTTAGAAAGAGGAGGATTAATATTGTGTGTGTTCAAGAGACCAAGTGGGTAGGGTCTAAGGCTAGGGATGTGGATGGTTACAAGCTTTGGTACTCTGGGAGTGAGAGGCGTAGGAATGGAGTTGGCATCTTAGTAGATGAAGAGCTTAGAGGTCAGGTAGTGGAGGTTAAGAGGATCAGCGATAGGTTGATAACTATTAAGTTGGTCATTAGGGGTTTTACCCTGAATGTGTGTAGTGTTTATGCGCCGCAGGTGGGCTTGGATGGGGAGGAGAAGATGCAGTTTTGGGAGCTTTTGGATGAGGTGGTGAGAGGCGTGCCTAGCTCGGCGAAGATTGTTGCAGCAGGAGATTTCAATGGGCACATCGAGGCGTTACCGGGAGGCTTTGGTGATGTGCATGGTGGTTTTGGTTTTGGGAAAAGAAATGAAGTGGGGGCTACTCTATTAGATTTTACGAGGTCCTTTGGGCTGGTGGTGGTGAACTCGGGCTTCCCGAAGAAGGACGATCACCTGATCACCTTCCGAAGCGCGATAGCCAAGACCCAGATTGACTTCTTATTGCTTAGGAAAGGGGATAGGGTGTTGTGTAAGGACTGTAAGGTCATCCCGAGTGAGAATCTTTCGACCCAACATAGGCTCTTAGTTATGGATTTGGGTATAAAGAAGGATAGGAAGAGAAGGGGTGAGGAGTGTAGACCTAGAATTAAGTGGGGCAGCTTGACGCCAGTGAATGCATGGGAGATAGGGGAGAAGTTGACGGGAATGGGGGTGTGGGAGTGTAGGGGGGACATGGATAGTATGTGGGATAGGGTGGCTAGGTGCATTAGGGAGAATGCTAGTGGGGTGTTGGGTGTTTCTAGAGGCCGGTCAGAGCATCATCGGGGGGATTGATGGTGGAATGAAGAGGTTAAGAAGAAAGTAGAGACCAAGAAAGGGGCGTATGCTAAGTTGGTTGAGAGTAAGGACGAAGAAGAGAAATAGGTAAACAAGAAAAAGTACAAGTTAGCTAGGAAGGAGGCTAAGTTCGCAGTTACGGCGGCTAAGATGGAAACATTTGAGATCTTGTATGGGGGATTATAGGAGAAAGGAGGGAAAAAAAGGTTGTTTAGACTCGCTAAGGCTAGGGAGAGGAAGGGTCGTGACCTCGATCAGGTGAAGTGCATTAAGGAGGACGACGGTACAGTGTTGGTGGAGGACGGCCACATTAAGAATAAATGGCAGTCGTATTTTCATAGGCTCTTGAATGACGAATGGGATAGAGCTATTATGTTAGGGGAGCTGGAGCACTCAGAGGAGTGTCGGGATTTTAGTTATTGTAGATGTTTTAAGGTAGAAGAGGTTAGAGAGGCTGTCCGCAGAATGCGAATGGGTAGGGCGATGGTCAACAAATTTCTTACCCGGTCTTCTGCTTTCGCAGACCAACAAAGAGTCATTTCCTTTTGATTAGGGATTCAATAAGGTGACTTGGAACACCACAACTCAATTCCAAGTGGCGACTCTGTAAATAAACTAATCCCTATTCAAAATCGTCACTTTAATTGGAAAAACCCTTTGACTCGATCCCTCCGAGCGAAAAAGGGGTGTGACATAATAAAGAAAATTATCTAATAAAAATAATAATAAATGTATATTTATTTTAAGTTAATGAGAACGTTAATTATTTATATGAAATAAATATTATTGTAAAATACATTATTCCTTTTCATCTTTTTTGGCTATGATATTGTTGGTTTTGTTATCTATTCTTTGATTTTAATAAATTCTTAACTTAATCGTATATAGTTAAATTTATGATTATTTTAAATTACAGTTGTTTAGTTTGAATTAAAATACAAAAGTTTATATGAATTTAAAATATTTTTTCTATCTTTGAAGTAGGAGTAAGATATGCGTATACTCAACTCTCCTCAAGCTTCACTTCGTGAGTACACTGAATATGTTGATGTTATTTTATATGACTTAAAATAAATTATATATAAATTAAAATATCAAGTTTAAATAGAAAATTTTAAAATACAATAAAATTGTCAATATCAGAAAATATATCTACTACATTTATATAGAAAAATGGAGAAGTAAAAAAAATATTTGTAAAGATGAACGTCAAATATACAAGTCTGAAAATTATTTTAAGATGAAAATGTCAATTCATTTTTTTTTTTACACTAACAACGTGAATTAAAAGTCATAGTAAAGTATTCTATTATGGTGGATTCATTTATTTCAATTTAAATTTAAACAAGAATATGAATTTTAAATTACTATTTTTAGTTTGAATTGAAAATATAAAATTATATGAATTTTGAAAATGAGTAGTATGAATTAAATGGCAAGTTTAAAAGAGAAGAAACAAAATAAATAAATAAATATTATCAATATTGATAAATCTATCTAATTCATCTATATATAATAGGAGAAGAAAATTAATAGTGTGATGGAAAGTGTCATCATAAAAAATTTCAAGTTTGAAAATTATTTTATAATAGATTTTTTTTTTAAATATCATTTATTTTTATATCAACAACATAAATTCAAATTCAAATTAAAGTGTCTTACTATATGAAACTGTGGTTCCACAACATCCAATCAATTTGAATTTAAATAGAGATATAACTTTTGAAATGTAGTTCTTTTGTTTGAATTCAAAATACAAAAATTAGATGAATTATATGGATCGAAAAGTTATGTTTAGAATATAATATTCAATAATGAAATAAAAATGTCAATACTAAAAATTTAAGAAAAGAGCTAAAATGTAATATCCCTTTATTTATTGGTGTGTGTATTAATTATATTGACTAAAATTGATTAATTTGTTTGTATTCTAGACTATCTCATATTGCATATTTTATCAAATACGACATGATTTAGCAAAAACTAAAATAATAAATAGAAAACTCATTTATATATTATGTATGATAAAATTACAAAGTTGAGAGAAGGGGAGATAAATAATGTACAAATATTATAATAAAAATTAATTTTCTATAAAATAAAATAAAGTAAATAAATATAAATTTAATATATTCAGAAGAGTCGATCATATAACATTTACAATTATTATAGTTCCTTAATAATGTTTGTACATTGCATGAATCCAAATATAAAAATATATAATATATCTGCAATTATTGAAGTTTTTATGAATACTTTATTTAAAAAAAAAAAAAAAGTTCTTAAATATATATATAAAAAAAGATATGCACTTATTTTGAAACAATAAAGTATCAAGCATACATAACTTTCTTTACAATTTTTTTTTTTTAAAAAATTAGATTGGACATTTTTTTTTAGAAAAAGTACAATTAACATTCTAAAATAATATGTTGCAATAAGATAAAATTTTACCTTGATATGTTTAAGTAGTTAGTTGAAGTTTGATGTAATACGTAGGGATATTACCCTTTTTATTATTTTAATTTAATCATTTGAAATTTAATCGATTCTTTATATATATATATATATATATATATATATATATATATATATATATATATATATATATATATATATATATATATATATATATATTGAATCAGGTCAAATGATTAACATCTTTAATTATACTAAATTTTTATAAGTACCGTCTCAAATATTATGTGCAAATCAAATAATAGCTCTAAAATTTTTTTATCGAAATAAAATTTGAATGATACTTATTGAAATTTTTCTAAAATCTCGTCTGGTCAGTTAATTGAAATAAACATAATCAAATAAGTTATATTTATGATTTACAAGCTATAAATTGAATTAAATCGAATGATTAATACCTTAAATCATATTAGAGTGGTAAATATATTATTTTGGTGATCAAGTTTTAGTCAAGTTGTAATTCTAAAAGCACTGATTACGATTAAACTTCAGTAAGACATGGTGAAATTATATTTAAATTCAACAAAATTAGTTGATCAAAATTAGTTAGAAATCCCTATTTATTGAAATTATATTTAAAATTCATAAGTAAACCTGCAGTATTGAATTGAATCGAACAATTAACAACTCTAATTATAGTAAATTAATTAATATTATTATAACAAATTTTAACTCGTGGTAAAAATTAATTACTAGCTAAACGAATTAATAATTATATCAAATTTTTGTATAAATCATTTCATCAAGATAAATAATTACTCTCCCCATTTCAAAGAAGTGGTGTTTTAATATTTTTTATTTTTTTCTAAATAAGTGATGTTTTAGATAATCAAGAAGACTTTAATAGTATTCTTTCAATTTTATCATTCTTTAATTGAAGGCAATTTTACATAACTAAAAAATTACTAAAGAGTTACATTCTTTTCAAGGTATTTACCAAGAGTAAATTCTTTCAATTGTTTTAGGAATGATTAATTTTTAAGAGTTGTATCAAAACTAAAAATATCATTATTTAGGAATTAAGGAAATATAACTATTATTAAGCCAACCATTGCCATAGTTTTTTGATACTCAAAGCCAAAATATTTATTAGTTATAATATTTTAATTTAAATAATTTTTTTCATGGCTAAATGACCACTATTGCTATTATAAGTTTTAACACATTACAATAATTAATAATTAGCTACATAATTTTACTCTGCAAGAACTTTATGGCTATATCATTAACTATTACGTTATATTTTTTTCCAACTTGAAGCAAAAATATATATTTAGCCATAATATTTTATTCTAAGTAATTTATTATGGCTAAAAGGTTACGATTACTACAATAAACTTCACCTCGTAGCAAAAGATAATAATTAGCTATGAAATTATATTATAGCAAAAAAGTTATGGCTAAATCATTTAACTATTGTCACAATTTTTTATAACTTGAAGCAAACAAATTATTTAGCTATAATATTTTATTTTAAATATTTTACTGTGGCGAAAAGCTCACTATTGCTACAATAACTTATATTGCGTGGCAAAAAATGATTATTAACTATAAAATTTTAGTGTAGCAATAAAGTTGTCGCTATTTAGACAATTATTGTTACGATTGCTAGTAATTGTAGCAAAGATGAGAAATTAGCTTTGTTAGGTTAATTTTCGTAGCTAAAAAATTTAAAGAATTTGTAAATAGCTACGGAATATAAAATTTTATAACTATTAATAGTTAATAGCTACGTTTTCTAAATTCATAGCTTAAATTTCATAGCTATAGATGTATTTTGTTGTAGTGAGTGCAACTTAAAGGATCGAAAAACTATGGATTATGGAGAAGAACCATGAATCTAGGCTCTATAAGCTAAGAGGAAGCTAGGGTTCATGAAAAGGGATTGCGAAAAGGAGAACTATCAAAAGGAGTTACATAAGTATTAGGAAACTTGCAATGCGATTGTTTTATCCTGGATTATTAATATTGTGTTGAAGGATCTAGTTAGTAGCATTGTTTATGCTTCAAATGCACACCATGTGTTGGAGGATATGCGAGAAAGTTTTGATAAAGTGAGTAGAATTTGAGTTTTCCAATAGCACAAGGAGATCACACTAGTATCACAGGGAACTGATTCTGTATCAGTGTATTTCACAAAATTGAAGGAGTTATGGATTGAATTTGATGCGATGACTCCTTCACCTGGTTGTAGATGTGATAAGGCAAAAATATATGTTGATTATCTACAACAATAGAGATTACTCCAGTTTCTATGCGACTTGAATGAAGTTTATGATCAATCTAGAAGGCAAATTCTCATAAAAACTATTGAACCGACCTTGAATCAAGCATATGCAATGATCATTGAAGATGAGAGCCAGAGATCAAGTCAATATCCAAATATGAATATTAGAGAAGAACATGTGTTTAAACCATCAAGAAGAGAATATCCAAATCCAATAGCTATGTAAGCGGGAAGAAGACAACTTTACAAAGATAAAAAAACCTTTCACGCAGTGTGATTTTTGTCATAAGAAGTGGCATACAGGGAGTCAATGCTGGAAGATAGTCGGGTATCCATCCGATTAAGGAGGAAAAAAGAAATATACATCAAATTTGCAGAAATGCTTGGAGGAGATACAAAAAGGTCATTTGAGGAAGGAATGAACAATTATTTTTATAGAGAATCAGTAGAAACAAATTACGGAGCTACTGAACAAAGGAAATGCAGTAACAGAGCAGAACTTAAAAGAGAAACATATGAATATGATAGGTCAATCTGTATCACTAATGATAGAATTATCTTATGTAGGATGGATAGTTGACTCAGAAGCATCCCATCATATTTCTACAAGCATATATGCACTAGATAGTACAAATGAATTGTGTTCAAATAAAAATGATCAGGTATGTATGTCTATTGGGAGAAAATCTACAGTTACACACATTGGTAATACATCGCTTATTAGGTAACTTATGAGCTAGAAATTTTCTTCATATCCCTGAGTTCAAGTATAATCTCTTATCTATGTTAAAGTTGACAAAAAAACTTTCCTTCTCTTTTAAATTTTTTCCTAATTTCTATGTATTTCAGGATCTTTATAGTGGAAGGGTGAGGGAGATTGGTAAGAAGAGTAAAGTCTTGTACATAATCAAGGACAACAAAGATGCAAAAAGCAAGAAAGCTATCTCAAATAAAACTTCTATGGGAAAACAGTAGCAGATGGAAGCTTGTGGCGTAAGAGGCTAGGACATGCATCTATCAGCACTATGAAGAATGTGAAATACCTTTAAAATAAGGTGTTAGACATAGTAGGGAATAAAGATTGTTCAGTGTGTCCTATAGCTAAGAAAAGTAGACTCACATTTCCTAGAAGTACCACAAAAAGTGACAGTTGCCTTAGTCTCTTGCACATGGATGTATGGGTCCATATAAGCACCCTATGCATGACAAAAAACATTATTTCTTGACAATTGTTGATGATAATTCAACGTATACTTGGATACATTTATTGAAACCAAAGAGAGATATGATTGTTGTCTTGAAGAAATTCCTTTTATTTTTGAGAATACAATTTACACATTTTGTTAAAACAATAATAATAGATAATGAAATTGAGTTCTTTAACAAGCAAATTGATGAATTAGTTACTAGATATGGTGTAGTTCATCAAATTAGTTGTGTTATACCCCTCAGCAAAATGAAATAGATGAAAGAAAACATAGATATGTGTTGGATATTGTACGAGCCTTAAAGTTTCAAGAAAGTATTCCAACAAAGTTTTGGAGAGAATGCGTACAAACTAAAGTATACATCATTAACAGACTTCCTTCTGAAGTATTGAAAGGTAAAACACCATATGAGGTATTGTAAAATAGACCACCATCAGTTTCTCATCCAAGAGTGTTTGTGTAACGCCCCGAGTCTGGACCTCGGACGCTACACGATGCTCATAATCTCGAGGGACCACAAGCTAACCCATGACTGGTACCTTCAGCAATGACTGAGTAATAATATTGTAATTATGCAAAAATTAGGCGAAAACTTACCATAAGGTTCAAAACTATAAATAAATACTGAGTACGGTACATCAATACCAAAATTGAACATCTGTCTGTAATTACTCTAGTCTGAAAAGCCTCTACTATCTAAAAAAGGAGTTGATGGGACAAGTACCCAACTAACTCCGACTACTGAAATAAACTGAGGTACTGAAGTAATAATCATGTCCTTGAACTAATAGGATTCACCACTAATCTGCTGCTGAAAGGTCTGGGCTGCTAAGTATGGTCAGGAGCCCGTGCGTCTGAACCTATGATATAAGACATCATAGCGCAAAAGAAAAGTATGCGTCAGTACTTTGAATGTACTGGTATGCTAAGTGAGGTAGGATTATATGCAAGGGTTCATATGCATGAATAATAACTGATTGAATAACATGAACAACTGAATGAGAGTACTTGCATGAATACATAAACTGTAATTGAGGTCATATAACACTGGATACTGAGTTTTGAATTACTGACTTATGATATCTGAGTTTACTGATACTATATTGCTATTAACTGAGTGACTATGTCTGGCAGTCTTGATTCTGTGAAACTATTCTGAGTTCCGTACTGAACTGAGTGACTGTGTCTGACAGTCTTAATTTCTGTAGAACTGAACTGAGTTCTATACTGAGACTGGAACTGAAACTGAGACCGTGGGAGGTAATCATCTAATCGACATACCCCTCTCTGATCTGATTAGGGTCCAACCGGTAACCCCAGTTGGAAGGGTATCAGTACCGTGCCATGAGTAAAGACAAGTTGAGTCACCCTCGTCTGGCAGGTACTCTAAATAAGAATGGTGGTACCCTCAAATGGCAGGTTGAAACACCTTATCAACCCTCAATTGGCAGGTTGATGTCTCAACCTACGCTGGCTAAGTAGTTTTGGAATACAAGGACTGCTTCTAAGGATTACACCCTCTACTGACAGGTTAGTCCCCATTCTTGGGTTCACTCGGTGCTCAATCCTACTCCTAATTGAATAGACACTAGACTGATTTCTAAACTGTTCTAGGCTGGACTGAATCGTTAATAACTCTATTAACTGATTGAACTGAACTGAGTTCTCTGGGTTTTGAACTGATTTCTAACTGAGTTCTGAACTGATTACTGACTCAGTTCAGAACTGATTACTGAACCACTGATCATGATATGACTGATACTATTCTATATCTGATACTGACTCTAGGTATACAACTAAATTGTCGAATATTAGATACCCCCAGGACTCGATAGCATAAAATTACAAGAAATAGAAAAATCTTAAAACATGATAACTAATTATTTGGTCACCATTCATTCATTGGGGCATTTTGACAAACACTTGCATGACATGAAGGGGTATGCATACTAACATGATATAACTTTACTATTCACCTCACATGTACAATTCATCAAATACTTGGAGGGCATAGTATAGGCACATAATACTAAACAACATGAGAGCATCACAATTTCAAATATCAAATTCACAACTTGATGGTTTTAGCATGAATTCACATGATACTACACACATAATAAATAATATGACATGAATCTTGCAACTAATCATGGATTAAGAACTCCATTAACATGATAGTCATGAATACATTCAAATCAAATCATGAAATTCATTAAATCCATTAACTTGTATTTCAAAAAGGTTTCTTGAACTCCAAGGGTGGAAGGAAACCCTTGGATGAACACTTCACATACCTTGGTATTCAATTTTTTGAAGAATAATGGAGTGTTCTTGATGACTGCATCTTGAATTGGAGTTCTAGGGTTTGTTTCGTGAGAAATTTTGATAATGATGAATGGATTTTACCTCTAAAGGGGCTTAATCTCGTGTTTTGGGGGCTGGCATAAGGTGAGAAAAGATCCAATTATCCTTGAGGACGCAGTTTTTTAGTGACTAAAAACTGATTTAGCAATGCGTCTGACGCGCCGCATCATAGGCATCGACGCAATAGACAACACATCGCATCGAGCCCGTATCGGTTCACTGGAATTTACACTGGGAGCTAGAGGAAAAATATTCATCGACGCGATGGGTGATGCGGCACATCGAGATCGCATTGATCCACTGGTTTGGACTTCCAAACGTGCCTCAAATGAAGTTCGAAAAATCCAAAACTTGTCCAAGAACACCTACTAACATTCCTGATCATGAATTAACCTAAAAATCAATATTTAAAGGTCATAAGGGTCGTGAAAAAGGATCGCCAACTTACAAAGGCTAAAATAACTCTAAGTATGAACACTTAGCTAAATTTTTCTAAGTCTGGGATCCCTTATTAGCTATTACAGGACCGAATCAAGCTTAGGATTTTGTGGGGTCTTACAATATCTCCCCTTTGGGAACATTCATCTTCGAATAAGACCGACTAAGCTGAGAATACTGATATACTAAATTTAGATATGAGGTATGCACAACTGAAGCATTAATTCATAATTGAAATTACTGATAAACTAAAATTTTATACTGAACATGCATATATGATGCATGGGTACATAGCTGAACATGATTCAAGAATGCATGACTGGGATTGCTAATAAGCGGAGTTTCTCATGATGAACATGCATATTTGATGCATGAAGACACAACTGAATATGCAACGGTAACTGGTACCAAGTCTATAAAGGAAAATCTGAGCATAGAACTGAGTAAGTTCAAGGAAAAACTATTACTTTAGGCTGAGTCTGAGTTTGCGGAGAAGAGGTGAAGATACTTGGTCCATATATCTGCCTCTGCTTCCCAAGTAGCTCCCTCAACTGACTGGTTCCTCCAAAGAACTTTGACTAGAGGGATTTCTTTGTTCCTCAGTCAGCGAATCTGATAGTTAAAGATTTTGACTAGAATCTTCTCATAAGAGAGGCTGTTCTGAACGTCTATACCCCCTATAGGAACTACAACTGCTGGTTTACCTATGCATTTATTTATCAAGGAGACATGGAACACTGGAAGGATTGAAGCTAAATCTGAAGGTAACTCAAGATCGTAAACTACCTTTCTGAAACGGCTGAGAATTCGGTAAGGACCGACATATCAGGGACTGAGCTTCCATTTCTTTCCAAACCTCTTCACTCATTTCATAGGAGAGATCTTCAAATACATATAATCATTAATCTCGAACTCGAGATCCTTTCTCCACATATCTGCGTACGATTTCTGCCGTCTTTGAGCTGTCTTAAGCCTTTCCCTGATCAACTGAACCTTCTCTAAGGTGTAAAACACCAAGTCAGGCCCTACCACTGTGGCCCCTGACACTTCAAACAAACCAATGGGATACCTACATCTCCTCCCATAGAGCGCCTCAAACGGAGCTATCTGAATGCTGGAATGATAGCTTTTGTTATATGCGAACTTCATTAAAGACAAGTGGTCATCCCAACTACCTTTAAGGTCTATTACACACACTAGTAGAATATCCTCTAAAGTCTGAATGGTCCTTTCTGCTTGACCATCTGTCTGAGGGTGAAAGGCTGTACTAAGGTGAACTTGGGTACCAAGACCCTTCTGAAATGCCTTCCAGAAATGAGAGGTGAACTCCGTACCTCTATCTAAGATAATAGATAACAAAACTCCGTGAAATCTAACCAACTTTTTGACATAGAGTTTGACATAGTCCTCGGCTGAAAAAGAGGTATGGACTGGTAGAAAATGAGCTTATTTGGTCATCTTGTCTAAAGTGACCTTGATTGAATCGTGCTGACGACGAGTACAAGGCAAACCCGTCACAAAATCCATGTTTACTTCCTCCCACTTCCAAGTGGAGATACTAAACTCCTGTATAGCCCTACTAGGCCTCTGATGCTCGATCTTAACCTATGACATGTTGCACTTGGCTACAAACTCTGCAATGTCTCTTTTCATCCCACTTCATCAATAGATCTCCCATAAATCACGCTACATCTTAGTGGCCCCTGGATGAATAGAGTAACACGCACCATGCACTTCTGCAAGAATCCGCTGTCTTAGGTCATCTACACCTGGCACACATAGGTGACCCTGACAATGAAAAACACCATCTCCCCCTTGGGAGAAAACCTCTACCTTTTGATCTCTGACTAATTCTTTCAACTTAACTAGACTGGGATCCCTATCCTGCTTTTCCTTCACTTCAGAAACTAGGGATGATTCTGAACTATTCTGCACCCATACACTACCTTCTACTGAATCGGCTATGCGAACACCTATTCGGGAAAGATGATGAACTTCCTGAGCTAAATTCTTCTTACCATCATCCACGTGAGTAATACTGCCCATAGACATCCTACTAAGAGCATCAGCCACTACATTGGCATTTCCTGGATGATATAGAACACTCATGTCATAATCTTTCAATAGCTCTAACCACCTCCTCTGACGCAAATTCAAATTCTTCTGAGAGAACACATACTGAAGGCTCTTGTGATCTGTGAACACATCTACATGCACCCCATATAAGTAATGCCTCCAAATCTTTAAGGCAAATACCACTGTTGCTAACTCAAGATCAAAAATTGGATAGTTCTTTTCATGGGGCTTAAGTTATCTAGAGGCATAAGCTATAACCTTACCTCTTTGCACAAGGACACAACCCAAATCTACTCTGTATGAATCATAATACAAAACAAAGCTGTCTGAACCTCTGGTAGAGTCAAAACTGGGGCTGCGGTGAGTCGAGTCCTTAACTCCTGAAAAATCTTCTCCTAAGAATCTTCCCACTAAAACTTGACTTTCTTATGAGTCAATCTAGATATGGGGGATGTAATAGAAAAAATCCCTAAACAAACCATCAATAATAGCCGAAAAAGCCTAAAAAATTCAGGATATCTGATGGAGAGATAGGTCTGGGCCAGTTTCTCACTGCTTCAGTCTTTTGGTGATCAACTCTAATGCCATCACCGGAAATGATATGGACAAGAAAGGCTACTAACCTTAGCCAAAATTTACACTTACTAAATTTGGCAAATATCTGATGGTTTCTGGGAGTCTATATTACTATTTTGAGATGGTCTGTATGATCATGCTCACTGTGGAAGTAGACAAGGATGTTATCTATAAAGATTATGAAGAACATGTCCAAGTACTGCTTGAACACACGGTTCATCAAGTCAATGAAAATTGCTAGGGCATTAGTAAGACCAAATGACATGACTAAGAATTTGAAATGACCATACTGAGTTTTGAAAGCTATTTTCAGAATGTCACATTCTCTGACTTTGAGCTGATGATAACCTGATCTGAGGTCTATCTTATAAAAGTAACTGGCACCCTGAAGTTGGTCAAATAAGTCATTAATTCTGGAAAGTGGATACTTGTTCTTGACCATGACTTTATTTAGCTGATGGTAGTCTATACACATTCTGAGAGAACCATCTTTCTTACGCACAAATAGAACTGGTGCACCCCACGAGGACATACTACATCTGATAAATCCCTTATCTAGGAGATCTTTCAACTATTCTTTTAACTCTTTGAGTTCTGCTAGAGCCATTCTATATGGCGGAATAGATATGGGTTGAGTATTTGGAAGAAGGTCTATTCCTAAGTCGATTTCCTTTTCAATATAAACTCTAGGAAGATCTTCGGAAAACACATTTGGGAATTCACATTCTACTAATACTGACTTAAGAGTAGGGGTTTCTGATCTAGAGTCCTGGACTCGAATGAGATGGTAGACATATCCCTTAAATATCATTTTCCTTGCCCTAAGGTAGGAAAAACACTGACCCCTAAGTGCTTAAGTAATACCCATCCACTCTAGGATGGGCTCATTCGGAAACTAAAATTGGAAAATTCTGTTTCTACAGTCGACTGAGGCATAGCAGGAATGAAGCCAATCTATGCCAAGAATGACATCAAAATAAGTCATCTCTAATTCGACTAAGTCTACTAAAGTGACTTTCTGAGATACCATAATTGGACAGTTCCTATATACCCGCTAGACTATGATAGATTTACCCACTAGGGTAGAGACTGAGAAAGGCTCTGCTAGAATTTCAAGACTAAATCCGAAGTCAACAGCTATATAAGGAGTAACAAAGGACAAAGAAGCTCCTGGATCTAGCAAAGCATAAAAAAGTAAATGATAAACCTATAACGTACCAGTGACCACATCAGGAGAACTTCCCTAATCTTGTCGGGGCTGAAGGGCATAGAGTCTATTTGGACATTGCCACTAGTGGCACTGGAAGCGGCACCCTGCTGATTTGGGCGATCAGACTGAGTTGAGGAATGGTTATGCTGACCCTGGGAACCTAACTGGGGAAAATCTCTGACTCTGTGACCTGTCTTGCCACACCTAAAACATACATCACTGCCAGCCCTGCAGATACTCTGGTGGTTTCTTTCACATTTCTGGCAAAAGGGATTGGTTCGGGCGCTGCTGACACTACCCTGAGTCTTAGGGACTAGCGCCCTATCTCTGTTGTCATCTTTGAATTTTGGCATTGGAGCACTGACTGAGGATGGAGCTAAAACTGAGGATTTCAAAAGGAACGGAGAACGATTCCCACCCTCTGACTTAGGCTGAATGAAGTTAAAACTGCCTATTCTCGCTCCCCTTCTCCCTATTATTATCCTCCTCTATCTGCTGAGAATGGACCATAAGCATGGATATGTCCATCTTTTTAATCAGCATTGCTGTTCTACACTCTTTGACCACACTGCTGGAAACACCAAACACAAACTTACTCATCCTGGATCTGCTATCTGTCACCACATGAGGAGTATATCTAGCTAATTGAGTAAACTTGAGAGAATACTCTTACACTATCATGTTGCCCTGCTTCAGATTAATAAATTCTAGAACCTTTACTTCTCTCAACTCCAACGAGAAGAACCTATCCAGAAAAGTAGTGGAAAACTCCTCCCACTCTATGGGCCCTACATCTGTGGCCCTTTCTTCTTTCCACTGTTTAAACCATAAGTGAGCCATATCCTGCAATTGGTATGTGGCCAATCATCACTCTCAATAGCAGTCACCCTATTATATCTGTAAATTTTTGCACCTGATCAAGAAATTCCTGAGGGTCCTCATCTGACTTAGACCTAGTAAAAGATGAAGGGTTCATTCGGGTGAAGTCCTGAATCCTGGCTGCAGTAGTATTAGCCACTGGGTTGGCCAAAATGATAACTAGGCGTTCATTTTGGGCTTCCATAGAATGAGCTAGGGTGGGGAAAGATGCTCTGAATTCAACGTGGGAGATGTGTTCATCCAGGGGATCTGGTTGGACGGGCAGAGGTACTGGATAGTCTCTTATTCCTATTTTTTTAGTCCTCTCTGGAGGCATATTCTATAAACGGAAGAGAAACTTGGATTAGATAGAGAGTTTAACTTGAGCTTGTGCTCACCCGCACGATATGATTACTAAAAAAAGGGAAACTTTTCCTAAAACATCTAATAGCCTCCTATCCATAAGTGTGGCATGCTACACACCCATGCAAAAGACTATACTAGATGCATCTTTTAGACTTCCTAGGAATCTATTGAACCTTAGGCTCTGATACCAAGTTTGTAATGCCTCGAGTCTGTACCCCAGACGCTAAATGGTGCTCATAATATTGAGGGACCACAAGCTAAACCATAACTAGTACCTACGGCAATGACTCAGTAATAGTACTATAATTATGTAGAAATTAGGCAGAAACTTTCCATAAGGTTCAAAACTATAAATAAATACTGAGTACGGTACATCAATACTAAAACTAAACATCTGTCTGTAATTACTCTAGTCTGAAAAGCCTGTACTGTCTGAATACTGAGTTGATAGGACAAGTCCCCAACTAACTCCGACTACTGAAATAAACTGAGATACTGAAGTAATAATTATTTCCTTGAACTATGAGGACTCACCACTAATCTGCTGCTGAAAGGTCCGGGCTGCTAAGTACGGTTAGGAGCCCGTGCGTCTGAACCTATGATATAAGACATCATAGCGCAAAAGAAAAGTATGCATCAGTACTTTGAATGTACTGGTATGATAAGTGAGGTAGGCTGATATGCAAAGGTTCATTTTCATGAACAATAACTGACTGAATAACATGAACAACTGAATGAGAGTACATGCATGAATACATAAAATGTAACTGAGGTCATGATAACAATAACATTGGATACTGAGTTCTGAATTACTGACTTACTGATATCTGAGTTTACCGATACTGTATTACTATTAACTGAGTGACTGTGTCTGGCAGTCTTGATTCTGTGGAACTATTCTGAGTTTAGTACTGAATTGAGTGACTGTGTATGACAGTCCTGATTTCTGTAGAACTAAACTGAGTTCTATACTGAGACTGGAACTGAGACTGTGGGGGGTAAACATCTAACCAACATGCCCCTCTCTGATATGATTAGGGTCAAACCTATAACCCCAGCTGGAAGGGTGTCAGTACTATGCCACGGGTAAAGACAAGCTGAGCCACTCTCGTCTGGCAGGTACTCTGAATGAGAACAGTGGTACCTTCAACTGACATGTTAAAATATATCATCAACCCTCAACTGGTAGGTTGATGTCTCAACCTATGCTAGCTATGTAGTTCTGGAACTCAAGTACTGCTTCTAAGGAACACACCCTCTGCTGACATGTCAGTCCCCATCCTTGGGTTAACTCGTTGCTGAATCCTACTCCTAACTGAATGTACACTGGACTGATTTCTAAACTGTTCTAGGTTGGAATGAATCGTTACTAGCTCTGTTAACTGACTGAACTGAACTGAGTTCTCTTGGTTCTGAACTAATTTCTATCTGAGTTCTAACTGGTTACTGACTGAGTTTGGAACTGATTACTGAACCATTGATCGTGATATGACTGATACTATTCTATAACTGACACTAGCTCTAGGTATACAACTAAATTATCGAGTATTAGATACCCTCAAGACTCGATAGCATAAAATTATAAGACATAGCAAAATCTTGAAACATAATAACTAATTATTTGGTCACCATTCATTCATTGGGGGCATTTTGACAAACACTTGCATGACATAAAGGGGTATGCATGCTAACATGATATAACTTCACTATTTACCTCACATGTACAATTCATCAAACACTTTGAGAGTATAGTATAGGCACATAATACTAAACAACATGAGAGCATCACAATTTCAAATATCAAATTCACAACTTGATAATTTTAGCATGAATTCACATGATACTACATACATAATAAATTATATGACATGAATCTTGCAACTAATCATAGATCAAGAACTCCATTAACATAATAGTCATGAACACATTCAAATTTATGAAAAATGATGGAGTGTTCTTGACGACTGAATCTTGAATTAGAGTTTTAGGGTTTGGTTCTTGAGAAATTTTAAGAAAGATGAATGGATTTTGCCTCTAAAGGGGCTTAATATCGTGTTTTGGGGATGATATAAGGTGAGAAAAGACCCAATTACCCTTGAGGACGTGGCTTTTTAATGATTGAAAACTTATTTAGCGATGCATAGACCACCGCACCGCGTCATATGCATCGACGTGATAGGCAACGTGCCACACCGAGTCCGTGTCTGTTCACTGGAATTTGCACTGGGAGCTGGAGGAAAAATATTCATCGACGCGATAGTCGATGCGGTGCGCCGAGATCATGTTGATCCACTGGTTTGTACTTCCAAACGTGCCTTAAACAAAGTTTGAAAAATCTAAAACTTGTCCGAGAACACCTACTGGCATTCCTAATCATGAATTAACCTAAAAATTGATATTTAAAGGTAATAAAGGTCATGAAAAAGGATTTCCAACTTACGAAGGCTAAAATAACTCTAAGTATGAACACTTAGCTGAATTTTTCTAAGTCTGGGACCCCTTACTAGCTCTTACAGGACTGAATTAAGCTTAGGATTTTATGGGTCTTACAGTTTGGGTGTTTGTGCTATGCAACAGAACTTGTCACCAAGGAAAGTTCTCACCTAAAACATAGGCTTGTGTATTCATTGGTTACTCAAAAACACAAAAGGGCTATAAGTGTCACCACTCGAGACTAGCCCTTAGTCGCGACAATGGTGCTTATGACCACAAGTGACCACAAGCTAACCTATGAGCTGGTACCTACTATGAGCACTGAACAAAATAGTAATACACCACATATGCGGAAGGTAAGGTGATAAGATACTATAAAACTGGATACTAAAATACATATCAAAACATGCCTGAAATATCTGATAAAATACTAGAAACTATGTATCTATATGAAAATAAATGATAACACTGAAATGACTGACTGACTGTCTAGCTGATTGTCTAAAAGCCTCTAAACATCATAAGGAGTTGATGGGACAGACCCTCCAACTAACTCTAACTGTCTGAACATAAGGAAACATTGAAGTAACCAAAAAAAATAAATCATGTCCTTGATGGATAAGTACTCACCACTACTACTACCGAGTAACACTGAGCTGTCTAAGAGCAGTCGGCAAACTGTGTGTCTGAACCTATGTTATAAGAGAACTTAGCGCAAAGAAAAGTATGCGGTCTGTACTTTGAATGTACTGGTATATGAGATGAGGAATAGCTAAAATGCATGAGGTAACTGAGCATAAATGCATGAACACATAATATCTGAGAATGCAAGGCCAAGCATAAACATATTTCAGAGATAATCTGTAATCTGAAAGACTGAAAGTTGTATAACTGAATAACTAAAAATTTGTATACTTGGTCAAGCAAACATAAACTAAAATACACTAATTACTGTACTGAGATAGTGGGAGGTATCATATAACCAACATGCCCCAATCTGAGCTAATCTGGGTCTAACCTGTAACACCAGTTAGAAGGGTGTCAGTACCATGCCACGAGAACTAACATTGGCTATGTGGATCTACTAGTCTGGTGTCTCGAAGGACTAGGGAGTCAGTCCCAACTGGAGGATGACCCCTAAGAGAATTTTAGTCCTAAACTGACGAGTGAACCCTAAGAGAATGTCAGTCCTAAACTGGCAGGTGACATCTCATAATTTGATACTGGCTATGTAGTTCTAAAACTTAAGGACTGTTTCTAAGGAACCAGTCTTATCTGGCGGGTGAGCCCCCTTTCCTAGGTTTGATCAGTGCTAAATCTAACTCCCAACTGAACTGACACTGGTACTGAACTGAACTAAGTTTACTGAACATTATTTTAGATGATGCTCATTATGATTATACCATCTGAGAAAAATAATAATATCCATGGTTTAACTGAATCATTATTTGAAAATTTGAAATCATGTAAAACACATAGGTATTGGGTGTTCATTACCCTCCAGGACTGAATGATCCAAATATGATATCAAAGCTTAAAACTGTAGTATAAAATCATGGTTCAAAGACCCAAAACATAGACATTTAATCAAACATGTGTGAATCATAAACTTGAACATGGGAATGTGTTAAACATGAGAAATTGATGTCGCCCAAAATTACACCTCAACTAGAAGTATAATGCGGCCAAATGCAAATATAGTTACCCAACGAGGTTGGGTCGATCCCATAGGAAAAATGTGAATAGTTGCTTGCTTTAATGTAATCCACGAGTAGTGAAGGAAAGTAAATAGGGGGATTTTGGTAACAATTACAAATAGTAACCAATTCTTGAGTGCTTTTGAGTTGAAACCAATATGAGATGAATGCTAGGTATGCGTTCCCCCTGGCTTCTCAACTATGTAAATTTCTCTTGAGCAACCCAATTATTTTGTTGTTTTGCATGGAAAGCCTACAAGATAGGTATTATCTACTACTAAGAAGATAAATTTCACCCTTTAACTTAGTTATCATCTTAGGTTGTTACCTTGTTTCCCCTTGCTACAACCTCTGGCATACTTGGTTATCATATTACTATCTTAATCTTATTTTTCCAATCACAAGATTCTTTGTTATCAAATGGATGCGAATACAGGTAATCTCAAGATACTGCAGCTACTTGAGGCTAATTATTGTGAAGAAGGATTAAGATACATGCAGAAACTTTAGAACAATTGAGTCTCAGACTTCCTCTACGTAGCTAATCCACCAAGGGTCCCACAACCCTAGCTAAGGAGATTAGTCACTCATGTTTGTGCAAGAAACCATGATTATCAATGAAAAACACAAAAAATCAATTGCACAAGAATAAGATGAATAAACTCCAAAGTCTTTAATTGAATAAAATCCTAAAATCTCAAGAATAATTATAAAAGTATATATAATATGTAATAGCGCGTAAAAGAACATCATCACACGTCTTCTAATTAAAGATAAACCCTAAGGTATTTATAGTATCTAAAAAAAATAAAAATTCTATAAAAAATATGAAAGGTAAAGTTAGGTCGGCAGTCGGTACTACTTGGTCTTCACTTGTATCCTCAGCTTATGAGTCCTACCCTACCTTGTCGTATCCGTTCCAGTGTCTGATCTGCCTAAGGCTTCAACTGTCTATTCAATATACAACTTTTTCTTATGGGTCGTACCTGAGTGTACGACTTATGTCCTTCATCCGTATTCACCTAGGTTTTATTTCTCTCCAATTCTTGAACACTGGTGTATATACGACATGCCTATATGAGTTGTACTCAGACTTTCAACTCGTATAGCTCTGACACTTCAACTCCTAGATAGTAGCTCAGGTTCTGTTATGCTTACGAATTCCGCATATGACTCGTATCCTGGCTTACGACTGGGGTACATGAGTCGTATCTTCCTCATACTTGGATCCTCAGTTTGGCTTTTGGTTATGTTATTCATACGATTCAGTATATGAGTCATATCAATTGGTTACAACTCAGATGTTGACTCGTATACTGATCAAAGTTGGTCTTTTTCAGATATTTTTCTTCTCTTTTTGTTCAAGTACTGTTGTAGACCTATTTTAACTGCAATTCACACCAAAGTGCATCATATCCAACAAAATACCTAAGTTCACGCATAAATTTGTGATTTTAAGCATCGATAGTATCGTGTTTCCATGCCACATCAACACCCTCAACTTAAACTTTTGCATGTCCACAGGCAAATAAAACTAAATTACTAATTTCTAGCATAGAGCCGATGGTTAAACAAGAAGATCTCTAGCAAACCCATGGCAGTTATTTTGAGTTAAATTTCAATTTTACTATTACCCTCTTAATTTTTGAACTTTTCAACTCAAATTTATGTATAGTAATTTAGCACATGTAGAAACATGAAGGAATCTGATGATGGCATTACATTAGCAATAGACACTTGGGCATAGACATGCTTTACATTCATCAAACAATCTAGCAACCAAGATATATAACCCATGTGCATTCATAACCAAAGAAATCCCATTTACTCTTTATGGATAGACCACTTTATTTAGGGGTATACAAATGACACTCTCTCTTACAAAGAAGTATCACTGATGTGCACAAAATACCATAAGCTTGACCTTATTCTCTTTTCCTAAGTTGTCAGACAATCACAGTAGGATCACTATAGGACTTTATTTGGCTTGTAATGTAAGCTTGGGGATGGTATGATACGTAAGGATTTTTAAAGTGGATAAGCCTCCTGGACACTACGCTCTTCTCGAGGTCCACTACTTTTGACTTAATTTATTTCCACCCTTATGTCTCCCATTTTCTTCTAAGCACATTCCACTTAGGTCAGGTGTTGCTTTCTAGCACTTATTTTTCTTTTTCTATACCTTGTACATTTCTTTTTTTTTTCATCACGCCTACCCATGTTTCAACTATGTCCCTTGTACACACTTTTCTTCATTTTGGCTTTTCTCTTACATACCCCTATGATAGCCACCCTCAACTTAGGCAATTTGCCTGAGTTGAGGTGCATAGTATCCACAAGAGGACTAGGGCCAAAATAAGTTATTGTAAGTTAAATAAAAAGGTGATAGCTATAACAAGAAAAATTGGTCTAAAAAGGCTCAAACATTTGGATCAAGGGGATTTATTCCTTTGGTTAAGGCATTTTAGGCTCGAGTGGACTCATGCAACAATGGACTATGATCATCTACTACTTAACCACCCTAAAGCTAGATAGAAAAAACCGGGCAAATTCTGTATTCCCACACAACCGGGAACTCAGTAAGCCTTACACGCACCCTTACATAGGGCTACATTACTAACTATTAGTTATCCAACTATGTAATTGTTTCGTCATGATTTGTACTATTCCTAATCCTAATGCCATTATCAGATACTCATAATTATCCCATAAATATATAGATAATTCAAATACTTAAACAAATTTTTTGAGGGGGTTCAACATTTTCAATCATTTTTTATTCTTTTCAGTCCAACATTAACACCACTTTTCACAATAGCATTTCAAAAAGTCAGCAGTGCTGTTTCCTAAATCACAAAGTAAAACTCAAAACATAATCAAATCTTTCAATACATCAAAAATAAAATATTTAATCAAAATCCATCAATCATAATCAAAAAATCAAAAGACTCTGCTGCCATAGGCGCGCTGATCTACTCCCTATCTCAACTGCCCGCATCAAACACGTAAGTCATAACAGACTTTCAGTTGTAGCTACATTTGGAAATTTTTAAACTGCTTCCAAAATATTTGGTACCTCCACCCCCAACTTAAGAACGTTGTCCTTTCCTCAGTGATACCAAAATAAAATAGAGTAAAGATAAGAGTCATACCTAGGCGCTCAAGGTGTCGGAGAATCAACATCAGCACGAAGGCCCTCAGGTTGGGTCCCACTCTCATCAACAACCGTCACATTAATTGGGACTGACTCAACAATATTCGGGGGCACAACAATAACCCCTTAGTATTAGGAACTGGAGATCTCCACCCACCAACTCCCCTAGCCATCTCTAGGACCTGTGTCTAACGGGCCTGCTCATCCTGTATACTATCAAGTCTAGCTTTCTTCCTAGCTGCTTTAGCTTTCTTTTTCTTTCTCTTCTTTTCTTTTATTTCTTCCTCAGTCTCCTCAGCCTATACACCTATCGAGATGATCCAAATTTAGGAACGTCAACTATGGGAATCATAGTCTGCACAACTGGCTCGACAATAATTAGCTACTCATACAACTCAGTGACCACCTTCTTTATCTCTATAATCTCTTCTTGGATATCGGCAATATTGGGCGCCTTCCCAATACCTAACAGTCGAGTAATCCCCGACTCAAATACATCAAGGTGCCCTTAGACTCGCCTATCCTGTGACTCGAACTACCTGTCCATCCAACTTCATACTCTTCTTTCCATATGACCTACTTTTGTAGTGAAAGTAGCCAACTAGGTCACGACTTCAGTCCAAGCAGACTGGGAAATCAGCATTACACCGAGAGGCATACCCCATGGCCTAGGTGGCATAAAATAGACTAAAGGTAGGGCACTAGAAGTACCCGTTGTATCTATGGGTGCAACCTCAATTTGTGCACCTGCCTCAGTAGTCTCAACTAGAGCAGGGGCATCTGTCTGGTCATTTTGCAGAAATAATCTCACAATAATATCTACAACCTGCCACATAGGTTGGGCCAGAGGGTTGTCCGCATATCGAATCTACCCAATGTCAAATATATTTTGGGCCTTAATCATCTCATCAATGCTGGGTATCTCCAACACTCCGGTAGATAAGCATATCTGAGTGATTATTTAGGGGTAGGCTAGCAGTGCCTTTTGAACCCCAACTACCCGATCTTTTAATTCTTGAGCCAAGAACTTACTCACATCAAATACGTACCCTTCTATGAAACCTACTATCATAGAAGCCCAGATTGGGCTCAAAATATTGTCTCCTATGGTTGGACACTGCCTGTGTCGGGCTAGTGTCCACCAAGCTTTCCCCTCAAAACTCAGGGTTTCTTTCTTTATTTGCTGTGAGTCCCCGATACCACCTGAAACCCAAGTGTCATGCTCACCATGTGCAGCTATCCGCTTAACTATCCACCTTAACATCACCATTTTCTCATTAGTACCCAATGTTCGATTTGTGATTTTTCTTATCTCGACCATTCTATAGTCCATCTCACCGGTGTTGGCCGAGGCCTGATATTCTATACCATATAGAAATCTCTCAATAGTCCATGAAGAAATATCAACATCCATACCTTGTATCCTGAGGAGGTAATAGGATCACTTCTCTTCCACAACCTGCCCTGTGGATATTGCCGCTGAAGTTTTCCTTTGTACGCGGCATAGAATTCATGAACAATCACCTTGCTAAATTTATCTAGTGCTCTCATCATCCAATTAAAACCATAGTTCCTGAAGTTCTCTTCAAACTCGAGTACTTCATCCATCCCCGTAGTGGTCATCCTTCTCTCCGGATATAGCACTCTCTTTATCTTACCACCCAGAAGATGGGACTATCCCATGTTAAACGTCTCTTACATATTGGGGTACCCTCATCATTTAATGATGGGCACCAGAGCAGTAGTAAATACGAATGGGGGGTACTGTCTATCTATATGGGTCACATCTACCTCGGGACCCTGAGCATCACCTGCACTTTCTTCAGCTGAACTAGCCTCAGCCTCATCATCATCATCGACTGGTATTGGTGTGTGTGGTAGAGAGACAATTGCATTCTTTTTCCTCGGTCCCCTTGGTGGTGGTGATTCAGATTTTTATGGAACTACTTTCTTTTCCTTCGACTTAGTAGGTGCCTTTGTTTGGAGCTTTCTTGGATGTAGTTCCATCATACTCTTCTCCGCTACTTTCAGATGTGGAATCAAATCCTAAAATATTGGTTTCCTTATTCTTAACTGGTGCTTGTTTGTTCCCCTTTTTAGCAACTGTTTTGGAAGACGAAGCATTCTTTGGAGGCATTTTTTGTAAGTACACTAATATTAGTAACTAAGAAAAGAAAAGAAAAATTAAAAATTAAAGTTCAGTGTGCTTATTTTCAGTTGGGTATGAGTGGTAGGTACTGGTCGTACCCACTGGGTACGACTCGTATTCCCGAGCCGTATCCTAGAAAGTGCATAACATTTGTTCACTAGCCAGCTTACGACTCCTCCGTACCAGTCGTACTTGCTAGGTACAACTCGTGACCAACAGTCATAAGCTGGTCAAAAACTTTTATGCTAATATCATTTTTCCCAGGTGGGTACGATAAGTGTGTACGCGTATGGTCTGGATATGACTCGTATGTCTGAGTCGTATCCATTCCATAACCTTGAATTTGTTAGATTTCCATATTGTCAGTGGGTACGAATCTCATCACGACACCCGTACCGGTGGGTATACGTCGTAAGAAGTCTCGTATCCACTGCAAAATAGAAGTCCAACTTCAAAGTTTGACTCTGATGGAAATTCCCAAAGTACCCACTACTACTAGCAGTTATATTCAACACTTAAAACGCAAAATCATATGGAAAAACTATTTCCAAACCCTAGTTCTACACCCACTCTCCATTTTCAACTCAAATAGCATAAATAATGTATCAATAATCTATGAAATAAAAAAATTCCACTTAAACAAAGTTGACAATATCATATACTACTCATTTCAACTTACAATATAGTAAAAATAAATTGGGAAACTTACTTGGTAAGTGTAGAGTAACTTATTTTGATGTTGAGATCTTAGAGGCCTCAAATTCGAGTTAAAATTGCACCAATTTACCTAGTTGAGGTTGTTGGTAAGTGGATCAATTTGAAAACAAGTTGATGTTTAGGATTGAAGTTCAAATTTTGGGATAAACTTCTGCGGGTACAAGTTAGAAATGTCAGGTGCTCTATTGGGGTCTCAATTTTCTCTTATATTTAATTATTGGGCTAGGTCTACCCGAGAACTGTCCTAGTAAATTGGGGTATGATTTGTCTTTACGACTTGTACCTAAACTTACGGGTTATTTCTTTGACTCGTATCATCCTGGGATCTTACCTGGGATCTGGAAGGGGTACGACTCTTGGTCATAAGCTGTACCCAAAGGGTATGACTCGTACTAGGAGTCATATTTATTCTAGAAACTACTATCTAATTCTTATTGTTCTCATAGTCCAATATGACTCCTGCTCATGAGTCGTACCATATAGATACGACTCGTAAATAGTTTGTGTGATACTTATCAACTTCTCTGTATTTTGTCTGCATTTTATTTAGTCCTGCATATTGAACAAACACGTTACCCTATAAATGAAATAAGTATAAAAACATGGGTTGCCTCCCTCGGAGCACTTGATTTAACGTCACAGCACGATGTGACTAAGTTGGATACTTAGACTTTACCAACTGGATTCATGGGTTGCCTCCCATGCAATGCTTGATTTAACCTTGCGACACGACGCAATTGACTTGATTACTCAAACTTCATCAAGGTCAATATCAACTATCTCATTCACCTCTTCTATATTTCCCATATAGTGCTTTACTCTTTGTCCGTTTACCTTGAATGGGATTCCACCATCCTTCTTTAGTTCTAAATCACCATAGGGATGGACTCTTGTCACAGTGAATGGACCATGCCACCAAGACTTTAGCTTACTAGGAAACAAATAAAGCCTGGAATTGTAAAGTAGCACTTGGTCACCTTTTTCAAATACCCTTTTCTTAATTTTTGGTTATGATACAACTTCATCTTTTCCTTGTAGAGTAATGAACTTTCATATGCCCGGAGCCGGAATTCATCTATCTCATTTATGCCATTCAACCTAGATTTGGATGCATCCTTCCACTCTAAATTTAGCTGCTTCAACGCCCATAATGCCTTATGCTCAAGCTCAATTGGTAAATAGAAATCCTTTCCATACACAAGCTGGTAGAGTAAAGCACCTATGGAGGTTTTGTAACCTGTACGGTAAGCCCAAAATGCATTATCTAACTTTATCGCCCAATCAGTCATGTTGGAATTCACCATATTCGCCAATATGGACTTGATTTCTCTATTCGACACTTCAACTTTTCCACTAGTCTGTGGATCATAAGGTATTTCCACCTTGTTATTCACTCCTTATTTTTCAAGAAGAATCTTGAATAGATGATTGCAAAATGTGACCCTCCGTCACTAAATAATAACACGTGGTATACCAAATCAAGAAAAGATATTCTTTCTCAAAAATGCAGTGACACTTCTTGATTCATTGTTAGGAAGCGCAATTGCTTCCACCCACTTTGACACATAGTCAACAACTATAATTATTTACTTCATTCAACACGAACTCACAAAAAGTCCCATGAAATCTATGCCCCATACATCAAACACTTCCAATTCTAAGATAGGGGTCATAGGTAATTCAAGTCTTCTAGAAATAGCACCCTGTCATTGACATTGATCACATATGGTATCATAGTCATGAGCATCTTTGTATATAGTCGGCCAATAGTATCCACATTGTAGGATCTTATGAGCTGTGCGGGCCCCTTTATTATTACCCTCAACTGGAGATGAATGGCACGCTTTAAGTATGTTCATCATCTCTATTTGAAGTATGCACCTACAAATGATTACATCTACATAAATTTTAAAAAGATAACAATTATTCCAAAAAAAAATTCTTACATCGTGCATGAACTTTTTGCTTTTATGATATGAAAGATCATCTAGGACTAGATCACTGGCTAAGTAATTTTCAAAATCTGCAAACCATGGAGTTAAATCTTGGGAAGCTGCCAATATTTGTTCATCTGGAAAACTGTCATCAATCTCCAATCCCTTAGTAATATTCTACATAGCTTTCTCCTCTAGTCTAGACAAGTGACCTACAACTTTATTTTCAGTTTTTTTTGTCTTTTACGTTGAAATCAAATTCTTGCAACAGCATCACCCAACGGATAAGCCTCGGATTTGCATCCTTCTTAGCCATTAAGTACTGCAATGCCACATGGTTTGTGTGCACAATAACCTTTGTCCTAATCAAGTAAGATCTAAAATTTTCAAAGGCAAAAACCACTACCAATAACTCTTGCTTCATCACGATATAGTTCTTTTGGGCAGGATTTAATGCCTTACTAGCATAGTAGATGGAATGAAGGATATTTTCTTTTATTTGGCCTAGTACATCCCCTAAGGCCAATCCGCTGGCATCATACATAACTTCAAAAGGTGAAGACCAAAACAGAGACACAATGATTGGAGTAGACACCAACTTCTCTTTTAGGCTTTCAAAAGCATTCTTACATGCATCATTAAAATCAAATTTTACCTCTTTCTCAAGAAGTTTGCAAAGTGGACTAGCAATCTTTGAGAAGTCCTTGATAAATTGCATATAATAACCTACATGCCCTAGAAAACTTTGAATTCCCTTTACAAAAATGGATAAGGTAATTTTTCAATCACCTCAATCTTTGATTGATCAACCTCTATGCCTGTCTTTGAAATTTTATGCCCAAGCACAGTTCCTTCTTTGACCATGAAATGGTACTCCTAATTAAGTACCAAGTTGCATTCTTCACACCTTTGTAGAGCTTTTGCCAAGTGATTAAAACAATCATCAAAAGAATCCCCAACTACAGAAAAGTCATCCATAAAAACATCAATGGTGTCTTCCACCATAACGGAGAAAATGGACATCATACATCTCTGAAATATGGATAGAGCGTTGCATATCCCAAATGGCATTCGCTTGAATGCAAAGGTCCCATAAGGACATGTAAAGGTAGTTTTCTCTTGGTCTTCTGGTGCAATAGTGATCTGATTGTAATCGGAGTACCCATCTAGAAAATAGTACCATCCTCTACCTGCTAACCTATCAACATCTGATCCATGAACGACATCGGAAAATGGTCCTTCTGAGTCCAAGCATCCAGCTTTCTATAATCCATACACACTCTCCATCCAGTGACTAGTCTCATATTTACTTGCTCATTCATCTAATTAGGTACAATAGTTATTCTACCCTTCTTCAGCATGCATTGAACCAGACTAACCCACTTGCTATCTGCAATGGAAAATAGTACACCAACATCCAACCACTTGATGATATCCTTCTTAACCACCTTCTGCATAGGAGGATTAAGTCGACGTTGATGTTCAACAGATGGAACACAATCCGTCTCAAGCTGAATTTTGTAAGTACACAAACCAGGTGGAATACCAACAATATTTGTAATGGACCATCCAATGGTTGTCTTGAAATTCTGCAACACGAACAATAATGCTTCTATCTTTGACTGGCTCAGATCAGCCGCAATAATAACCGGTGAAATATTATTGGCCCCCAAAAATGCATATTGCAAGTGAGATGGGAGGGCCTTCAATTCTACAACCAATGGTTCCTTGATGGATGGACGAGCTGGTGGAGTAGTTCGATTCTTAATCTATATCAAGTTTCTTTGGTGCATAATTATAACAATAACTATGCAATGTACTCACCAGCTCCTCATACTCCTCAATACCTTCAGATTCAAAATTCATAATTACAGCCACAAGAGCTTCAATACCTAGCCTCTCTTCTGCAGAAATAATTGTATCAAAACCATCATCCTGTAGAGTAACTACATCAACATCTTGGAATGAATCTGTCTCCTCATTATCTACATCAATCACAGACCCCACTCTCAATTCATCAGGCTACTTCAAAGATTTACATACGTTGAATGTCACCTGTTTATCATTGAGTCACAACATTAGATGTCCTTTCTCCAGATCAATTAGAGTCCTAACTGTAGCCAAAAATGATCTTTCCAAGATGATCGGGTCTTGAAAGTACACTTCATAATATAATATAACAAAATTAATAGGAAATATGAAAGAAGACACTTTTACCAAAACACATAAAGGATACCAACAGGCTTCTTCACTGTCCTGTCCGCCATTACTAGTCTCATGGTAGTTGGTTTGGGATCTCCCAACCCCAATTGTTTGAATACAACAAATGGAATAAGGTTGATTCCAGCCCCCAAATCACATAATGCTCGAGTGAATTTGAAAGACCCAATAGTGGAATGTATTGCAAAAGCCCCAGGGTCTTTCTTCTTCTCTACCAAAGATCTAGTACTACAACACTACAATGATGAATATTCCCAATAGATTCATAACTGACTGACCTTTTCTTGGTGATTAAATCCTTCATAAAATTTTCATATCTTGGCATCTTCTCCAATGCCTCTATAAGCGGTATGTTGACAGTTAATTTTTTTAACATAAATAATTTTGATACTTACCTTCTTCTTATTTCTTTCTTAATTTTTATGGATAGGGAGGAAGTGGTCTTGGAATAGGTTTCAGCATAGGTCCTGTAGCCTTTTCATCTTCTTTATTTGGATTGCTGCTACTCCCAGCATAAATTGGCTCATCTCTACTCTTCTACTCATCAACTGTGGGTACAGATGGATCTGTTGTAACCTTACCACTCCGAGTGGTAATGGCATAGCCTTGTCTATCATTTTTGGGATTTACTACTGTATTACTTAGAAGAGTGTCGGGTTATCTTTGATTCACTATGGCTGACATCTGACCAAACTACTGGTCCAACTATTTGATTGATGTCGCATATGACTCAACTTTCTGGTTCAACCCTGACAAATCAGCTTTTATATCCTTCAAGCAGTTTTCTTGACTTTCTTACCCTTTTACCAGCTTGGCCAAAAACGCCTCCATTTTGGACTCTGTATCTCGGCTACCTAGTGGAATATACTTTTCACTCTTCTCCTTGAAGTCATCCTTATGCTGCCAATCACTATTTCTATATCTACTCATATCTCTATATCTATCATTATAGTAGTTCAGACCTTGATTCCCTTGCTCCTGGGCTTAGAAATCTGCCAATCTATGATCTAGATACTTATCATCTTCATCAGATTCAATCTCAAATGGTTTGGAGGCAGACCCCTATGCCACTATTGCATTCACCTACTCAGGACTCATTGATATAAATTATTTTATAAGCAACCTAATATCTGTACGAAGATGTGCAACCTATTGTGATACCATATCATTCGTTGCTCCATATGTATTTGTTGCTCCAAATAGAATATGTACCACCACCATGTTTTGAATCTCGAGTATGCCATCCTCTATTGGTTACCGTAATATCATCTAGCATTTTTTGTGCAGCTTCCCTGCGAAGATGCATAAATACTCCTCCTGAAATAGTATCTATCATAGCTCTTGATCTATGATTCAATGATCAATCGAAGATATTAGACAAGTTAGATCCTCTGATTCTATGATTTGGTACCATGCTCAGCTTTTTCTTGAATTGAAACCACGCCTCATACATGGACTCTGCAGGTAGCTGTCTAAAATTGTAAATTTCATCCTTCAATTGTAACATCCGTGCAGGAGGGAAGAATCTGCTTAGAAATTATGTCTTCAACTCATACCAAGTAGTGACTGATCCTCTTGGAAGTTACCCTAACCATAAAGATGCTTCTCCAATCAAAGAAAATGGGAACAACCTCAATCTTAATGTTTCTTGATTTACCCCTGGAATATTGTAATTTGTGCAAATTCCAAGAAAATTTGTAAGGTACATATTTGTGTCATCCTTTGCAGCCTCTAAAAACACACCCTTCTGATTTAGAAATTGGATCATTACACTAGTGATATCAAACTTCACATTATGGGCTAAAGGATGAGGCACAATGGCTCCAGACTCCATAGGCTCAACATAACCCAGATCTTCATCATCTTTCTCATATGGGTCAAAGTGTTGATATACTAAAATAAATAGAGTCCTACCTCTCTAAACTCGATGATCAACAACCTGTCTCGGTCGAATCAATTTTTGCTGAGAAACTGCCACCTCTGCAGCAAGTCTGGATTCTTCTACTTCTCTACGTTCTTGCTCCAACAGTTGTGTCTATAAGTCTTCAATATTCCATGGATCTAATAGAGCATGCGGGAGTTCTGCATTTGGGTCCACAAGTGGGGGATCTTGTACCCCATCACGAACTTATCCTGACATCCTTTTAGATATTTGAAGGATTCTTTCTAGCTTTGGATAAAAAAGGAGTAAGGAATTGCCTCTACTCCTAGTACTTGTCATACGCTGACGTATGCCAAAGCAAAAAAAATAAAAAAATTAAAAACCTGCGAACTTCACCAATTCAATTTACTACTCAAACGTCGTCCCTCAAAATGACGCCAAAATTTGATGTCACCCAAAACTACACCTCAACTAGAAGTATAATACGATTGAATGCAAATATAGTAACCCACCAAGGTTGGGGTCGATCCCACAGGAAAAATGTGAATAGTTTCTTGTTTTGATGTAATCCACGAGCAGTGAAGGAAAGTATGTGGGGGGGGGGGGGGGGTTTGGTACCAATTGCAGATAGTAACCAATTGTTGAGTGCTTTTGAGTTGAAATCAATATGAGACGAACCCTAGGTTTGTGTTCCCCCTGGATTCTCAACTATGTTAACTACGTTAACTACATTATTCTAGTTTTCTGCATGCAAAGCCTACAAGATAGGTATTATCTACTGCTTAGAAGATAAATTTCACCCTTTGACTTGGTTATCGTCTCAGGGTGTCACCTTGTTTCCCCTTGCTACGACCTCAGGTATACTTGGTTATCATATCATCATCTTAATCTTCTTTTCCCAATCTCAAGCTTCTTGGTTATAAAATGGATACGAATATAGGCAATCTCAAGATACTGCAGCTACTTAAGGATAATTATTATGAAGAAGGATTAAGATACATGTAGAAACTTTAGAAATTAAGTATCACACTTCCTCTACGTAGCTAATTTGATAGGTTCCCACAACCCTATCTAAGGAAATTAGCTGCTCATGTTTGTGTAAGAAACCATCTTTATCAATGAAGAACATATAAAATCAATTGCAAAAGAATAAGATGAATAAACTCTAAAGTCTTTAATTGAATAAAACCCTAAAATCTAAAGAAAAATTGTAAAAGTATGTAATAATGTGTAATAGTGCGTAAAAGAACATCACCACACGTCCTCCAATAAAAAATAAACCTTAAGGTATTTATAGTATCTCAAATTAACATAAAAATCCTATAAAAATAGAAAAGGTAAAGTTAGGTCGGCAGTGGTAAAACTCGGTCTTCACTCGTATCCTCAGCTTACGAGTCATACCCTGCCTTGTCATATTCGTTCCAATGTCTGATCTGCCTAAGGTTTCAACTCTCTATTCAGTATACAACTTCTTCTTACGAGTTGTACCTGAGTGTACGATCCGTATCCTTTATCTGTATTCACCTGGGACTTCTTCCTCTCCAATTCTTGAACACTAGTGTATATACGACATGCCCATACGAGTCATACTCAAACTTCCGACTCGTATAGCTCTGACACTTCAACTACTGGATAGTATCTTAGGTGTAGTTATGCTCACGAATTCCGTATACGACTCATACCCTGGCTTAAGATTGGGGTACACGAGTCGTATCTTCCTCATACTTGTCTCCTCAGTTTGTCTTTTGGTTTTGTTATTTATACGATTTAGTATATGAGTCTTATCGATTGGCTATAACTCAGATGCTAACTTGTATACTGATCGAAGTTGGTCTTTTTCAGATCTTTACCTTCTCTTTTTGTTCAAGTATCGTTGTAGACCTGTTTTACCTATAATTCATACCAAAGTGCATCGTATCCAACCAAATACCCTAAGTTCATGCATAAATTCTTGGTTTTAAGCATAGATAGTGTCGTGTTTCCATGCAACATCAAAAATCAACATGATTACATAGTTAAATTCATAAATTGGGGGGTTTAACATGAAAGTCACTTGAATATGATATGGGAAATTGTAACTTGAAGCATGAGATAACCTAACTTTTCATGAAATCATCCTTGATCTTGAATTGAATCAAATTAATAAGGAAAGAAATGATTTAAACTCATCTTGAACATATAAAACTCCATAATAAGAGAAAAATCCCTACTTTAGTTGAAAAGAAGGTTTTTCTGCTCCATGGGTGAAAGGGACCCATGGATGAACACCCACATACCTTAACAACTGAATTCTTAAAGATTTCTTGGATTGGAAGATTGAACTCTTGATTTCTTGTGAATGAAGCTTGAATTTGTTCTTGGGAAAGAAGAAGAAGGATTTTCTTGGGAGAAATTTGAGTGAAAGAGGCAAATAATGCCCTTTTGGAATCCCTAATTCATGTTATGGACGAAATAGGATGAGGAAAAATAACCCAAATGCCCCTTAGCTTAACGGCCAAGGGGTTGGACGAAAGGCATGGGCATGCCACGGACTCCAGTCTGAAGATTTATTTTCCAAGCACACCCCTATGCCCGTCTGAAAAGCCTGAAACTTCCTCGAGACATACCTTTTTTAATCCCAAACATGTTTCAGCTTAAAAATCAACGTCTCGAGGTCGAAAGACAAAAATAAAAATCATCAAAGTTTAGGGGTCTTGAAAGTGACTAAGTCCTAAACACTTAGTGAAAAATCCAAGCCTTGGACCCCTTAAACATACACCTAAGAGATGAATTAAGTTTAAGATATTACATGGTATTACAGTATATCCCCTTGGCAACATTAGTCCTCGAATGAAACTGGTTAGACTGAGACTACTGAGGAAACTGAGATCATATACTAAATATGCATGACTTGAAACATGATTACATAACTGAGTTTAAAGCATGATACGTGAACTGAACTATTTTTTTGAATGCATACAATGACATGAGATTGGTTACATAGATGAAACTGAGAATGGAAAAGAGTCAATCTAATGAAGATCGTTACCTTAAGATGAATCTAGGTTTTCCGAGAAACGAAGAGGGTACTTGATTTACATATATGGTTCTACTTCCCAATAATCTCCCTCAACAGACTGATTTCGTCAAAGAACTTTAACCAAGGGAACTTCTTTATTCCTTAGTCTATGAATATGATAATCAAGGATCTCAACTGGGACTTCTTCGTAGGAAAGGTTGTCCTTAATATTCGTATATTCTAAAGGAACAACTACAGATAAATCACTAATACATTTCTTTAACAAGGAAACATGAAATATCGGATGTACTGACGCCAAATTTGCAGACGACTCTAGCTCATATGCTACTTTCCCAAAATGACTTAAGATTCTATATGGCTTTTTGCCAAATATCTTCACTCCCTTCATAGGTAAAATCTTCAAACAGACCAAATCATAAACATCAAACTCAATATCCCTTCTCCTCATATCTGCATAAGATTTCTAACAACTTTGGGATGTCTTCATCCTCTCCTATGTCAACTAAACTTTCTCTATCGCATCAAACACTAAATATAGCCCTATTAAAACACCTTTACCTGCCTCAAACCAACTAATAGAAGATCTACATCTCCTTCCATAGAGAGCCTCAAACGGAGCCATCTGAATACTGGAGTAATAACTATTGTTATAGGAAAACTCAATCAAAGGTAAGTGTTCATCCCAACTACCTTTAACGTCAATAGCACATGCTCTTAACATGTCCTCTAAGCTTTGAATGATCCTCTATACCAGACCATCTATCTAAGGATGAAAAGATGTACTGAGATGAACTTGGGTACCAAGACCCTTCTAAAAAGCCTTCCAAAAGTGAGAGGTAAACTGAGTACCTCTATCTGATATGATAGACAATGGAATCCCATGCAACTTAAACAACTCCCTAATATAAAGCTTGTCATAATCCTCAGCTGAGTACAAAGTTTTAACTGGCAAGAAATGGGATGATTTGGTCTTTCTATTGACAATGACGCATATCAAATTATGCTAACGACGCGTACGAGGCAACCCTGTCATAAAATCCATATTCTACACTCCCCACTTTAAAGTGGGGATGCTAAACTCCTACAATGTACCACTAGGATTTTGGTCCTCAACTTTGACCTGCCGATAATTTGAACTCTTAGCCATAAATCCTACACTATCCTTCTTCATACTATTACACCAATAGATTTCCCACAAATCACGGTACTTCTTAGTGGCTCCTATGTGAATAGAATACCGTGCACTATGCGCTTCTGCTAAAATTTGTTTCCTCAAACCATCAACACACAGAACACATAATCTACCCTGACAATGAAGGACACCATCTCCCCCTTCGGAGAAAACCTCCACTTTTTAATCTCTAGCAGCCTCCTTCAACTTAACTAAACTAGGATCTCTATCCTGTTTTCTTTCATTTCAACCACCAATGAAGATTCCAAACCATTCTGAACCCCTACGGTACCTTCAGCTGAATTAACCGACCAAACACCTAATCTAGAAAGTTGATGAACCTCGCTTACTAACTTCTTCTTATCTCTCTTAACATGAGAAACACTACCCATAGACAATCTACTAAGCATATCTGCCACTACATTGGCCTTGCTCGAATGATACAACACACTCATATCATAAATTTTTAACAACTCAAGCCACCTTCTCTGACGAAGATACAGATCCTTCTGGATGAACACTTACTATAAACTCTTATGATTAGTGAACATATCAACATTAAACCCATAAAAATAATGTCTCCAAATTTTTAAGGCAAAAACAACAGCTACCAACTCAAGATCATGTGTAGGATAATTCTTTTCCTGGGGTTTAAGATGTCTAGAGGCATAGGCTATGACCTTGACTCTCTGCATCAAAATACAACCAAAACCAACTCTAGAAGTATCACAGTAAACTACAAATCTATCTGAACCATCCGGCAAAGTCAAGACTGGGGCGGAAGTGAGTCAAGTCTTTAACTCTTTAAAACTCTTATCGCTAGAATCTGACCACTGAAATTTGACTTTCTTCCGAATCAATCGAGACATGGGGTATTAAATAGAAGAAAACCCCTCATCAAACTGCCTGTAATAGCCAACCAAACCTAATAAACTTCTATTATCTGATGAAGAGATGGGTCTGGGCCAGTTTCTTACTACTTTGGTCTTTTGAGGGTCAAATCTAATACCATCACTAGAAATAATATCGCCAAGAAAAGCTACTGATATTATCCAACATTCTCACTTACTGAATTTTTAAAAAATTGATAAGCTCTAAGAGTCTACAACACAATTCTGAGATGGTCTGCATGATCATTCTCACTACGAGAATAGATAAGGATATCATTAATGAAAACTACGACGAACATGTCCAAGTACTGTTTGAACACCCTGTTCATCAAGTCCATGAAAGATATAGGGGCATTCCTTAGTCCAAAATACATAACTAGGAATTTGAAGTGACCATACCGAGTTCTAAAAACTATCTTTAAAATGTCACATTCTCTGACTCTAAGATGATGATAGATGGATCTGAGGTTTATCTAATAGAAATAACTAGCACCCTGAAGTTGGTTGAACAAGTCATCAATTGTGGGGAGTGGATACTTATTCTTGATGGTGACTTTATTCAAATGATGGTAGTCGATGCACATTCTAAGAGAACCTTCTTTCTTATGAATGAACAAGACTGGAGAGCCCCATGGAGAAACACTAGGCCTGATGAAACCCTTATGTAAGAGATCTTTTAACTGTTCTTTCAACTCCTTAAGCTCAGCTGGAGCCATTTTGTAAGGTGGAACAGAGATAGGTTGGGTATATGGAAGGAGATCTATTCTGAAGTCAATTTCCCTTTCGGGAGGAACTCCAGGAAGATCTTTAGGGAACATATCTAGAAATTCCCATACTACTAGAAATGAATCGAGACTCAGGGTCTCAGAATTTGAGTCTTTGAATAAAAAAAGATAGTAAAGACACTCCTTGGATATCATCTTTTATGCTCTAAGATAGGAAACAAAATAACATTTATGTACTAAGGTACTACCCCTCAATTCGATGTCTGGTTCATTAGGAAATTGAAATTGTACGATTCTATTTCTGTAATAAACTAAGGCATAACATGAGTGGATCTAATCCATGTTGATAATGACACCGAAATCAATCATTTCTAACTTTACAAGATCAACTGAGGTAACTTTCTGAGACACTGTGACTGGGCAATTTTTGTATTCCCGTCTGGCTATAATAAATTTACCTACAGGGGTAGACATAGAGAAAGGCTCTGCTAATATTTCAAGACTGACACCAAAGTTGACGGCTATATAAGGAGTCACAAAAGAAAGTGAAGCTCTGAGATCTAACAATGCATAAACATGAAGATGAAAAACCTATAACATACCCGTAACCACATCAGGAGAAATTTCTTGATCATGTCAAGTATGGAGTGCATACAAACTGTTCTGACGCTGCCTACTGGTTGCACTAAAGGTGGCACCTTTTTATGTCAGGTGACCTACTGGAGTTGATAAAGGATTAGTCTGGCCCTGCTGGCGTGAATACTTTCCCCTCTAAGCAACTACTGAACACTTCCAAACCCTATGGCCTAGCTTGCCATATCTAAAACATACATGACTACCAGCTCTACACTCACCTTGGCAGTTCCTACCACATTTCCAACAAAGAGGATTAGTACGCCCACTGTTCATACTACCTTAGGACTTAGAGCCTGACGCCTTGTCCCGACTATGTTTCCTGAACTTAGGCACTGGCACACTTGCTAAAAATGGAGCTGGGCTAAAAATTTCTCTTGGAACTGAGAACAATTACCACCCTTTGACCTTGGTTAAGAAAAGTTAAAACTACCTATTCTGTCCCTCTTATTCTCTCTCACTCTCTCTTTACGCTTCTTCTCTTCAATTTGCTGAGCATAAACCATGAGTCTAGATAGGTCCATCTCCTTAATCAACATGTCAGTCCTACACTCCTTAACCATACTATCAGCTACACCAGATACAAACTTACTCATTCTAGACCTATTGTCTGCCACCATAGTAGAGCATACCTCGCCAACTGAGTGAACTTAAGAGAGTACTCCTTTACACTCACAGTACCTTGCTTCAAATTGATAAACTCTTTCAGCTTAGATTCCCTTAACTTTAATTGGAAGAGCCTGTCTAAGAAAGCCATGGAAAACTCCTCCTACTCAATAAGCCCTGCCTCCACACCTCGGTCCTCCTCCACTACTTAAACCAAGTGTGAGCTACATCCTACAACTGATATGCAACCAACTCTACACTCTTACTTAAAGTTACATCCATGATATTAGTCACCTTTTGTACCATATCTAGAAACTCCTTTGGATCCTCCTCAGACTTAGATCCCAAAAACAAAAGGCGATTCATCTGAGTAAAATTTTGAATAGGGAAATATACTAGTGGTTGTTTTGAGTAGATAATGAATGGTTCAGGGTCCTAAAAGTGGCCTTGAATTTAGTGTGATAAATATGCTCATTCAGGGGATCTTCCTGAACAAGTGGTGGTGCGGGCTGATCCCCATTCCTTCTTCCATTGTTTCTTCTGTGAGGCATTGTCTATAAACATAATGAATAATGAGTTAGAAAGAGAGTTTAAATAGGGATCATGCTCTTTCGTACGGCATAAACATTGAGAAAAGGGAAACTTTCCTAAAAATATTTTATAGCCTCTTGTCCTTAAGTGTGGCGCACTTCACACCCATGCATATGACTCCACTCAACGCATTTTTCATATTCCCTAGGATAATTTAAAACCTTACGCTCTAATACCAAGTTTTGTCACAACCTGAGAATACCCCTTAGTCGCAACAACGGTGCGTACGACCAAAAGTGACCACAAGCTAACCCAGGAGTTGTTACCTACTGTGAGTGCTGAACAAAAATAGTAATACAATACATGTGCAGAAGGAAAGCTTATAAGATACTATAAAATTGGATACTATATCAAAACATGTTTGAAATATCTGATAGAATAATATAAACCAACTATCTATCTAAAAACAATAGATAACACTAAAATAATTAACTGCCTATCAAACTGATTGTCTGAAAGCCTCTAAACATCATGAGGAGTTTATAGGATAGGCCCCCAACGAACTACAACTGACTGAACATAAGAAAGAACTCATGTAACTGAAATAAACAAATCATGTCCTCAATGGATAAAGACTTACCACTACTGCTGCCGAGTAACGCTGAGCTGTCTAAAAGCAGTTGGGAAACTGTGCGTCCAAACCTATGTTATAAGACAACTTAGCATAAAGAAAAGTATGCGGTCAGTACTTTAAATGTGCTGTTATATGAGATGAGGACTGGCTGAAATGCATGAGGTAATTGAGCATAAATCATGAACATGTAATATCTGAGAATGCAAGACAAAGCATAAAAGACTGAAAGCTGTATAACTGAATAACTGAAAATCTGTACACTTGGTCAAGCAAACTTGAACTGAAATACACTAATTACTGTATAGAGATTGTAGGAGGTATCATATAACTGATATGTCCCAATCTGAGCTAATTGGGGTCTAACCTATAACCCCACTTGGAATGGTGACAGTACCATGCCACGCGTACTAACACTGGCTGTGTGGATCCACTAATCTGGTGTCCCAAAGGACTAAAGAGTCAGTCCTAACTGACGAGTGACCCCTAAGGGAATATTAGTCCTAAAATAATGGGTAATATCTCATAATCCTATCCTGGTTACATATTTCAAGAATTTAGGGACTGCTTCTAAGGATCCAATCCTAACTAGCGGGTGAGCCCCCATCCCTAGGTTTACTCGATGCTAAATCCTACTCCCAACTGAACTGACACTGGCACTGAACTGAAATAAGTTTACTGAACATTATTTCTAATGGTTCTCATCATGATTATACCAACTGAGAAAAATAATAATATTCATGGATTAACTGAGTCATTATTTGAAAATCTAAATCATGTAAAACATATAGGTATCGGGTGTTCATAACCCTCCATACTGAAAGATCAAAATACGATATCAAAGCTTAAAACTATAGTATGAATCATGGTTTGAAGTCCCAAAACATAGACATTTCATCAAATATGTAAGAATTATGAACTTAAACATGGGAATGTGTTAAACATGAGAAATCAACATGATTACATGGATAAATTCATAAATTGGGGGTTTAACATGAAATTCACTTGAATATGACATGAAAAATTGAAACTTAAAGCATGAGATAACTTAAATTTTCATGAAATTATCCTTGGGCATGAATTGTATAGACACATGATTTTTGACCCTTCCTAAGTTTTAACCTATTTTTTTTATATTAAATATTTATATATTTTTATATTTTTCTCTTTCAGGGAGAACCTTATCACCCTTCACGGGTACAAACTTTTATTCTTCTCTTTCATACCCCTTTAGGGTTTCTCCTTTCTTCTTCTTCAACAAAATCCAGCTCAATTTCGCCTGCAAAAATGATGCCACAAAGTGGAATCCCCCAGCCACCAATGGCACCAATGGATCAACATCAACAACAACAGTACCACCACCAACCACCACCACCACCACAACAGCAATCGATGATGCCATCTCAGCAGCAACAACAACAACAATAACCACCATAATTTTAACCTTCCTAGGCTCAGCAACAACAACAATCATCGCAACAACAATATAGTGCTGCCATTCCAATGAGTAATTTGAGTCCTAGCTCGGTAGCGAATCCCAATGAGGTTTGATCTCTTTGGATTGGGTATTTGCAATATTGGATAGATGAGAATTATCTATCTACCTTCTTTTATCATACCGACGAGCTTGTTTCTGCTAAGTTCATTAGGAACAAGCAAAGTGGCCAGTCTGAAGCTTATGGATTCCTTGAGTTCAGGAGTCATACTGTGGCAGAAACTGTTTTACAGACATATAATGACACCTTAATGCCAAATGTGGAACAAATTTTTCATATGAACGGTACATCTCTTGGTGCCGGTGAGAAGAGAGATGATTCACCCAAGTATACAATATTTATTGGTGATTTGGCTGCTGATGTAATGGATTATGTGATACAAGAGACATTCAAACCTGTGTGTTCATCAGTAAAAGGTGCAAAAATTGTAATAGATAGGATCACTGGACATACTAAATGATATGGATTTGTCAAGTTTGGTAATGAGAGTGAACAATTACGTGCTATGACCAAAATGAATAGTGTGCTTTGTTCAACTAGGCCCATGAGGATTGTCCTGACTGCGAATAAGAAATCAGTGGATACCCTGCAGAAAGCAACCTATCAAAGTCCTCAATCTACTCAAGGAAAAAGTGACCCAAATAATACAACTATATTTGTTGGTGGTTTGGATCCTAGTGTCGCAGAAGAACATTTGTGGAAAGTGTTCTCCGCATACGGTGAATTAGTCCATGTGATGATAGTGGCTGGAAAGAGCTATGGCTTTGTTCAGTTTGGTAGTAGAGCTTCTACTGAGCAGGATTTATCAAGCTTGAATGGCACATAATTGGGAGGACAAACATTCAACTTTCATGGGGGCGTATCCCTTCTAATAAATAGTCCGACCAGACTCAATGGGGTGCTGGTGTATATTATGGATATGGCCAAGGATACGAGGCTTATGGAGGATATGCTCCTCCTGATCAGGACCCTAATATGTATTACGGGAATGACCCAGGATATACAAATTATCAGCAGCCACAACAGCGTTGTTGCTTATTTTCAAGGAGGCAAAGAAGTAGACGACGTTTAAGTTTCCAGTGTTTCGGCTAATCTTTCCAGTGATAAACTGAGTGATTGTGTGAGTTTTTGTGGATATTTTCTTTTCTTCTATCTGTAACTTGAGTTTGCTACAACGTAGTAGTACGTGTACTGCTGAAACACGTCGAGCAGTATCTCTACCTATGCGTTGACTTGTTATGTTGTTTCTTACTATTTCTGATTTTTAGTTTTTGATTGCTTGGTTTTAAAAAAAAATTATATTTTGGTCTTATATTCACTTTAGTTCTTATTTCATTTTTTATAAGTTTTGGTTGAAAATAAATAAAAATAATAAATAAAGTTACATTTTTGGGGTATTTTTATCTTTATTTGCATTTTTATTTTTTAAATAATACGAAAGTTCAAAAAATATATATATTTTCCTTTTAAATTTTAGTAAATAAGATACTAATTTTAGTATTATATTTATTTTTGGCTATTTATGAACTTTTTTGTATTTTCTTAAATATAAAAATTAATTAGTTAATATTATTATTTTATTATTATTATTATTATTATTTTCTATTTTATATATTTTAATTAAAAAAATTCAAATCCTAAAACTACCCAATCTCTCCCCCACTATCTGATAATCCCTTAACTATTGCCCCAATATCCCTTTATTTAAGGGAACTTCCCCAACCTCCACAGGATATATGTATCATCAGACACTGAAAAAAGAAAGAAAAATCAGAGAGAAAAAAATATCAGATAAAGAGGGAAAGGAAGCAAAAAACAGTAAAGAAAAGAATATCAGGTTCAAGTTTGGAGTTCTGCTTGAGGTTTTCCGTCACGGGTTTCTTTGTTTTAATCCATTACAGGTTATTGTCCTATTTTATATTATGCTTTTCATGAGTTCTATTGTCATGAATCACGGTATGAAATTAAAATGTTCATATAGACTCATGCACTGTTTAGTCTGATTATTAGATTGATTATATGAATTATCTATTATTACATGTTATAGAATTAAGTTATTGAATATTTTTATACTTTTACATAGAAAAGATCTATATTCACACATCACTAAACATATACACAGATGGAGAATACGCACACAGATAGTGAAGAAAATATATCAGAAAAAGAAAATAAGGGAAAATGGTCATACCCAAAATACACTATACACACCATTTACACTGTATTTTTAAAATATACATCAACACATACAGATATGCACTGTTACACGCGCACATGCATATAGAAATTACTGAAAGAATTGAGTGGGTTAGGTAGCACAAATAGTGAAGAAAAATGTGTTGAATAGACAAGAGAAGAAAAAAGAAAATCAGTGAAAGTAGAGGGAAAACAGTGAAAAATCAGAGAGAAAAGAGGCATTGTTTAGATTTTTTCGGAGAATTTTCATTAGAATTGTTATCTTCTCCGACGACTAAACAATGAAAACCCACCGAAATTACATAAAACAGTAACCAAAATCAGCCTCACTGCCGCCTTACCACCATAGTCGGCGATCTTCCACCGCCGGTGAATTCTAGCCCAAACCAGCGAATAACCGGCGACCCACAGTCCCCACATACACAGATTTATGCGTTGAACCATCGAAAAATGCTGTGAGACTATGAAAAATAGAGAAAATTGGTCGGCTGAGCGAAAATTCAGCGGTTGAGAAAAAACCCAACAAGTTGAGTTTTTTTGGTGATTTTCTCGCTGGAATCAGTTACTTTTCGTTGGATTCCGCACTGCCGATCCAAAATCTTGCTACTCATTATAAAAAATCTACAAGATTTTCTTCGGGAAGCATTCCTGATCTTGTATGGTTACTATTCCGGCGAACCTGCCGGCAAAATGACGAAACCAATTCCGCTATTCCCTAAACTGACTCGGGACTATATTATTGTGCGTATTTCATTTGGATTTGGACTGTATTTTATGTTTGAATCAAAATTTGGGGAATTTTGTATTTGAAGTTGTTTTATAATCTTAATTTGGGTTTATATTAATTTAGAAAAAAATAGATTTGGGAAATTATAATAAAATTAGCATAATAAGGGTAACTTTATGTATATTTTTTATTTATTTATTTATATATTATTTTATTTATTTATTTTACTGGTTTATTATTTTTATTTCATTGTTAAAACTTAATAATTATTTGTTGAATTAATCAATCACCTTAAATAAATTTTGCTCATAGTTTATTGTTAAAGTTAGGTGACATTTCGAGTAGGCAAGCTTTTTAACGCTTGACAAATTTTAGACTCTTTTAAAATTCTTGTCTCAATTAAGAATGTAGCGTATGCATATTTTTTGAGATTTTTAAAAATCATTCAAGGATGCAATAATGCACTTTGACAAATATTTTTCTAAAAGTAATTTTTCACCGATTTAATACAAGAGTTTTAAATAGTTTTAGTATGTTAAAAATGAGCGAATTTAGGCCTTAACACAATTTATCCAAAATAGTTTAAGTCAAGATGAGTCAATAAAAGTGACCGTTCTAGAACCACAGGACTCGAGGGATGCTTCTCACCTTCTCCTCGACCAACAGAAATCCTTACCTGGTCTTTTATTTTTTCAGACCAAAGTAATATAAAGTCATTTTCTTTTGACTAGGGTTTCGAAAAGGTGACTTGGAACATCATAACTCAATTCCAAGTGGTGACTCGTTAATTAAAATAATCCAAAAATATCATCACTTTAATTAAAAAACCCTTCGACTTCGACACCGCGAACGAAAAAAGGGTGTGACATCTCTGGCGACTCTGCTGGGGAATAACTAGAATTCGAGCTTTTAATATTGAATTTTACTTGCTTTAATTATTTTGATATTGTGTTTGTTGGTCTAATGTGTTACTTATTGCTCATTTATTCCTTGGATATTGTTGAACTGTATTATAATTTGTTTCTCTCACGCACCCTCTCTGAGTCTAAAAAATAGGATAGAAGAAATGCATCATATGCATCCTAGCTTCTTTTTGAGATAGCCGAAGTGTCAAAGAACTTGGTGAAGTATTATTAGTCACACATGTTAAGTGGGGTTTGGATCCACAATGAAGGCGGAGTAACACTTCTACCGAACAAGTTGTCCCTCCCCAACTCGAGTGTCCGCTTGGGTAAGCCAGTCTAGACACTTATCCCTATTAGGCTAAACTTAGTAGAACTGAAACTCAGAATCTGGTTATCCCTGTTAGGTTCCGCTTTATTTGCATCACGTGCATTTGACTTAGCATGACTCAGCAAAGGGGCTGGGTCTGTCTAGGATAGGTGACCCACTTTATAATGACCAATATGTGCATCCTACGTGCTCTTTGACATTTATTTAGAAGGCCATTTGATTGTTGATCGGCTTTAGGTAACATGGTGAAACGCAAGAGAGTATTTTGTCCTCAAATTTAACAAATCATTTTCAACAAAACTAAAAAATATATATAGTTTTTAAGGTATTCATGAACTACGAGGGTCTGATGCTCACTATTTAGTGAGATATGTAGGAAATCCTTCTCGGGATACGAACCTATATTTTAATAATTATTCAAGAATATTTTTGAAAAAAAAGATAATAAACTAAATAATAAAAAATGACTATTTTCATGAGTATTATTAGTTTATCTTATTTTTCCCTTTCTTATTTTTATCCTTAAATTTAATTTTAATACATATCTTAATAGCCCTGAACCTCTAGGGGGCGTGAGCTAAGTTTAGATTAATTAATAAAACATGTAAATTTATAACTTAACAGTCCTAAACCTTTAGGGGTTGTGAGGCTTAGTTTTGCACAACATTTATACAAAATAATCATTTTCTTTTCTTTTCTTTCCTTCTTTTTAAGTTATTATTTTTATTTATGTACTTAGTTGTATTTTCTCTCAAACTCATAGTCGAAATTGTATAGAGGGTCTATCGTTGTAAAATTTATGGTAGAGTTGGTCTAAATAAGTGTCGCCCCTTAAAAGAAATGTTAGCGTTCTTGTTTCTCTCACTTCTTATTTTGAATAAAATTATTTTTGCATCTAAGTCACGTTTAATGATTGCATCAACTCTCACAAGTCAAGTTAAAAAATTAAAAAAATTAGTGAATTAAGTTCTGCCTAAGTCTAGACATTTCCTAATCTTGTGTCCCTATCCATAGGTATAACATGTCTTCTCCAGTTTGTGGAAAGTGTCAATAGAGAAAAAGAAATGGGAATATCTCTACAGGTAGTGGACTGTACCCCTTTGCAGCTTTGGATGCGGTGGAACGAAATGAATTCATTTGGTTATGCTGAGATACATAGGTATTTGGATTTTTTAACAAGCATCATTACAATCAACCCTAGTAGGGAGGTGGTTGATACATAACTGACTTTATGGGATCCAATGAACAATGTATTTCGCTTCTCAGATTTGGAGTTGACTCCAACTTTAGAGGAGATAGCAACTTATATTGGACTTGGGGATATGCATCGAAAAAAACTTATAGCCCTAAGACTCATCTCGATAAACAGATTTTGTAAGCTCCTGAACATAGTAACATAAAAGAAGAATCAATGAAAAAAGGTTGGGTCTCCTTACAGTTTTTGTACGAAAGATACAGAAGGCAAGAGGGGTTTGAGGAGTTTGGTAAACAACTCTATAACAAGGGAAGTTTTGTTGTTATGGTCTTCCCAAGGAAACAGAAAAAATAATATTTGTTTAGCTGGAATGGTACACATATCGATTAAGAAAGAGGATTTCACTATGGTACCGATGATTTTGGCTGATATTTACCGTGCTCTAACTGTTTGTCAGAAAGGAATTTTTTTTTTTAGGGATGTAATATCTTGTTACAGATATAGATTGTAGAGCAGCTTTATCAACGTCCTACGGTGGTGAGATTTTTTCCTGAATGAGTCAATCACATCAAGGATTATGAGGAAAGAATGGGGAAATATAAGTGTCCAAAAAGAGTTAGGGATTACGATCAGCTTTTTCGTTCACTGACGGCAGATAAGATCACTTGGAATCTTCCTTAGTTCCCATGGAGGCAAGTCATAAATAGTTATGTCATTTGATCGTTCTTGTTGTTGATGGGTACTAGAGGTGTTCAACCGTATGTTCCATTGAGGGTTCTATGTTAGCTAGGTAGACGTCAAATAATTCCCATAATAGAAAATATAAAAGATTTTGCATTTGAGGTTAGACCAGAGATTCACCTTCCAGAGGGGTTGGCACAGAAGATTTGGGATAGTTATCATCTCATGGGGATTGAAACAATGGTCATAGAGTGTGAGAAAGGAGAAGTACACCCAGGCTACCATAAATGGTTTGAAAAACAGCCACTTCCACTAGTCAGATCGGAAAGATAGATTAAGGGGCCACTAGATCAAGAAATTGCAATAAAGATAGGGATTGAGGTGGCCATGCGAGAACATCATGATGTCAAACAAGATTTGAGAGCAGAATTGAAGTGTGCTAAGGAAACCTTGACTCAACTACAAGCAAATAAGGATGTAGAAAATGAGGCAAGAGTTAAGGAAATACGATTGAAGTTAGAGAGAAATTATCAGTCCACTATTCGGGTGCTAAATGCTGATCTAGTAGGAGCAAGGGAAAGAATAGAAGAACAACAAAGGGAATTTGCTGAAGAGAAAGCTAAGTCAACGAATATTAAGGTCTCACTTCGAGGGAAAATTAAGTTGGCTACGACTAGGGAGTCACATATTGTAGAACTTACCACATCTCGCTGCTAGTAGTTGCAAGAATTTGAAAAAAATATGCAAGAAGAATTTGATCGAGAGAGATCTCAGTGGATACGTGAAAGAGGGATACTACAAGAACACTTAAAGGTTGCTTCCGCTCGAGAGCAGCATGCAAGAGAGATTATTGAGTCCCGTGATTGTCAGGACCAAGAATGGGATTTGGCCTTCAGTTCCCTTCGAGGGAAGGTTCGGTGTGTGGTACAGGATACCGCTAGAATGGGTTTGGACTACCAACAATTGAATCGAGAACAATTTTTTGCCCAAGTACTAGCTTTTGCCCAGCGTCTCACCACTTCATTGGAAGACATACACTTGGGTTTGGGAGGTCATATCAAGCCAAAATATCCTTGATTAAGCATGTTGAAGTTATGAGAATTAGTTGAAGACCTTGAGACACTGGAGTTTAGTTGTATGGATGGATAGTATTTTCTTTTGTCACAATCTTTCAGTTTCAGTTTTAGAACTTCTTGTTAGGTGTTATGTCTTTTAGCTAATCTTATTTGTTTAATTTTAGTTTTATTTGTCAGATATCAGTTGGTAGGTTTTCCTTAGGAGTAGTGTCACTTGTTCTGTCGTATTTGTATTCAAAAATTATGGAATGTAATGAAGTTGATTGTTTATTTCTATATATTACATATATTTTACTTCACTTACTTTATTTATTTTCTTTTAAAAAATTATCAATCATTTTTGTTAAATTTTTTCCTGAACTATGAAAGATTTGATTCATGTCCTGGTGTGATACATAGGCAACCCTCCAAAGGGTTCGATCTAAACCTTTTAAAAGTGCACCTAGAAAAGTTGGGATAAAACACAAGGCTTTCCATGATAGGCTGGGAAATGCATATAGAGGCATAGCATGCAACGTGTCATTATAATATGTTAAATATATAATACTCACCTATTTGCTACTTGATTCAAGGAAAAGTTAAAGTAGATACAAAGGAAATAGAAAGATGACCCGCAAAGAGGGTGTAGAGTTTGATAAGGAGGAAGAGAAAAATCAATTGATTTCATAGGAGTTTCCATCCACGGAAGTGAATAAGTTACTGAAACAATAGATAGCGGAGATGTATCAAGATTACATGAATGGACAAACCCCACCTTCCTCAATCCCTGGACTTTCAAATACGAATGATCCAAATCCTGCTCAAGCTTAAACTAGCGATCCATTTTACCCACCTAGATTTGACCCATATGCTAATGTGTCGGGCGCTGCTGGTACTTCTACCATGCGCCCACCAAATCCTTCTGTCACAAACAACCCATTTTTCACTCCTATAGCACCAACTAATGTGGGTTCTTAATCGACAGTAAGAAGAATATGGGTGAACCAAGTCATGATCAATTGTATCCTCCTAAAGTAACTTTTAAACCCTCAAATTCATATTATCCTTCTCATCAACACAGTTCTCCTATCGTGATTGAGAAGACTATTAAGAATGAGGAACAAGAGGAGATGGCTAGGAAAGTAAGATATTTGGAGCAGAGTATGGAAAATATCCAAGGACTAAGAGGGAAAAAGAGTGTTTCATACAAAGATTTGTGTATGTTTCTTGATGTCCATTTGTCTCCAGGGTTTAAAAATCCTAAGTTTAATAGGTACGAAGGCCATGGAGATCCTGTAGCTTATTTGAAAAGGTTTTGTAATCAGTTAAGAGGAGTAGGGGGAAAAGAAGAGTTATTGATGGCTTACTTTGGAGAAAGTCTAGTAGGGATAGCTTCAGAATAGTTAATTGACTAAGATATTTCTCATTGGCTCATTTGAGATGACATGGCTTAGGATTTTGTCCAATAATTTCAATACAATATTGACATAGTGCCAGATCGTACCACACTTGCCAACATGAGGAAAAAGGCAGTTGAAAGTTTTTGAGAGTATGTTGTTAGATGCAGGGAGCAAGCTGCAAGAGTCAGACCATCCATAAAGGCATCTGAGATGATTAATATTTTTCTACAGGCACAGGAACCTGACTATGAATATCATTTACTTTCTACTGTTGGAAGTACATTTGCTGAGGTCATTAAGGTCAGAGAGATAGTAGAAAATGGAATTAAGTCTGGAAAAATTATAAGCCAAACTGCTTTGAAAGCAATAACACAGGCAATTCAAAATGGTTTGGGAAGTTTTGGTGGGAAGAAAAGAAAGAAGGATGTATCTACTATTGTACCAGGTCCACAACAAAATTTGAGAGGTACGCATCACCCATATGCACAATATCAATCCCACATTTATGTCCAAGCCCCATACAATCATCCACGATACTATGTTCCTACCCAAAATCCATCATATCCCTCATCAATAGGATTTTTAGCCAAATGATCCGCTAAAGCTTGAGCTTTCATTGCAGTTCATATTACATAGATAATATCAAATTTTGTGAGCAGCATCTGCCATTTTTTGAGTCTGCCTGTAGGTATAGGCTTCTAAAAAATGTACTTCAGAATTATCAAGAAATTCTACCACCTTTTGAATCTTGAATACTTAGCACCTCATCAAGGCCTAACCCTAGATCCCATAACTCAGGTTAATGGAGTTTAGCCACTCATGATGTAACTAACGAAATACATAATTGAATTCATGATTTGAAAGATAAACTTACAGAGATGAATAATAACTAGTGAATCGCAGATTAGATCACAAAGGAAAAATCCCAAAATACTGATAATAATATCTCAAAAAATAGTTATGTTGTTCAAGTCAAGAAGTAAAGAGAGAAAATATCAAAATATGTTGTCAAAAACTCAAGGTGTTGACCTTGTGCGGAATAATAATGATAATTCTCAACAAGAATAATTATGTCTAGAAAACCCTAAAACAAAGCTTTAAATAGTTTACCCGAAATAAGGAAACAAAATCAAAGTTACAACTTTTTCTCCAAATAGACGACGACTATTGTTGACGCCTTATCAGGATTCTTCTTCAAATCTGCACTAGTCCTGTCTTAGGTTGACGGCAACTTCTGACAGCTTATCAGGACTGTGACGACTTATCAGAAATGTTGTCACACTTTTGCTCCAATTCTTATGCCCTGCCTAACTATGACGGCATTCCTGGAGACTTATCACCATTATGATGGCCTATCACAAAATGTCGTCGATTCTACCAGCTGAACTCATTCCCTGTTTAAGGCTGACGATAAACTTGATAACTTATTAGACCCTTGACGGCTTATCATAAAATATCATCACAACTTCCACTTTAGGACAATTCTTTGTCTACTGATGATGACCAACCTGATATCTTATCACAGGGCTGATGAAGACCAACCTGATACCTGATGAAACTAGATCAGTTTCATACTATTCTGAGTTGACTATATCTAACAGTCCTGAATACTGTAGAACTATCTGAGTTCTATTACTAAGACTGAATGACTATATCTGACAGTCTTGATTCTGTACTGAAACTGTGGGAAGTAGTCATCTAATCGACATGCCCCTAATACACCATTATGGCTGAGTTGGGGTCCAATCTGTAACCCCAATTGGAAGGGTGTCAATACCACGCCACTAGTAAGGATAATCTATGAGTAACCCTCATATAACAGGTAACTCTAATGAGAATGGTGGGAACCCTCATATAACAGATTAATCCATCTCATCTGCCCTTATATAACAGGCTATGATATCTTAACCTACACTGGCTATGTCGTTCTAGAACGGAAGGATTGCTCCTAAGAATCACACCCTCATATAACAGGTGGGTTCCCATCCTAGGGTTCGCTTGGTGCTAATTTCTACTCCCATATGGATAGACACTGAACATGATTAACTGAACTGAATGGACTGAGTTAACTGAGTTCCGTTGATTGATGGAATACTTCTGAGATTACTGAATTTCTGAGGTTTCTGAGATTATGAGTTTACTGAGTTTTCCTGAGTCACAGACTGACTGAATTTCTATGAACATGGCTCAACTGAGAGTATCTTGAAAACATTACACTGGCTCTAGGCATACAGCTAATTATCGGGTACAAGTACCCCCAGGACTCGATAGCATGAAACTGACAAAGCATGACTTTCTTGAATACATGACCAACATCGATAATCCATAATATGATAAGATGGAAATTTCATAAAGTGTAAGTGCTAAAGCACCACAATGACTACACATATATCCATAATTCATTGACTAAGACATTTCATCAAACACTTAACATACATGAACTTGTACATGAATGGGGATTTCATATTATCATACTAAAATGGCACTTTTCCTTCACATAGGCATTTAATCAAACACATGGGAAGCATGATTTGGTTATACAATCATCAACACATCTAATAATCATGGATACATCCATCAATGTATAAATTTAAGGGTTTATCATGATTATTATGCAAATCATCACATCCTAGGGTCAATCATTAGAATATGTAATTTCAAACATGAATCAAAACCCCACATCATCATGAACATGAATTTCAATTCAATATAAATAATGAACATTCATAAATACACAAATCTTGGATTTTCAAAAGAGATTCCTGAGCTTCATGGGTGAAAGGGACCCATGAATCAACACATGACATACCTGGGTTGTGAGTTTCTTGAAGTTTTTGGACTTGAAGAACTTGAATCTCTTAGTTTCTTGAAGAAGATTTGGATCTTGTTTCTTGGGGATTTTCTTTGAGAGAAAACCCTAATTTGATATTGTAGATGGATATTGAACTTATGAGCCTTGGTCTGATATAATTAGGGGTTAAAACGGGCGAAAAAGTCCTAATTACCCTTTTAAAAATGACTTTAAAATAATTGAATAAACTATGCGTCGGTGGGTGCGACGGTCCATCGCTGGGTCGACGGTCCTTCGGTCCTAACCATCGCACCTGGGTAGAAAAGGGGTTCACTGTCTCTGCTGCGACGGTCCGTCACTAACTCGACGGTCTGCCAGCCTGACCTTTCTCCCTTAAGAAGAATATGGTCTCACTGCCTGCACTATGACGGTTTGGGCGATGGTCCGTCGCTAGCTCGACGGTCCGTCGGCCCTCATCACTGCACCTGGGCAGTTTTTACTGTTTTCTGTAAAACAACCATAACTTTCTACCCCAATACCGTATTTGGATGAAATTGGTATCATTGGAAAGCTAATTCAATTTCATACACGATAAAAAGTAAAAGTCTTTAAAATTCCACATATATAAAAGTGGATTCATCTTTCAAAGTAAGTTTCTAACATTCTTGAGAGTTTCTAACATTCTTGAGATGATTTCAAGCTAGGTAGAAGTATAGGGTATTACAATATCTCCCCCTTGAGAACATTCGTCCTCGAATGAGACTGAGTGACCGGGGAGAAGATAAACTACTGTACATACTGAACATGAATAACTGGAACATGATCTCATAACCGACATGACTGATAACTGAATATATCAAATCGAACATGCAAATTTGATGCATGTGTAACTGATTCATGAATGCATGACTGAGTGTTCTGACGAACCAAGGTTCTCACAATGATAATGCATGTCTGATGGATGATTATATAACTGAACTGATATATGAATGCATGACTGACTATGCATTGGTACTTAATACCAAGCTTATAATGGAATTCTTAACATGAACAACTGAGTAAGATTAAGGAAATTTTTTACCTTGAGCTTGATATAAGTTGGTGGAGAAGGGGTGAGGATACTTGGTTTGCATATCTGCTTTTTGTTCCCAAGTATCTTCCTCAACAGAATGATTTCGCCAAAGAACTTTGACTAGAGGGTCTTCTTTGTTCCTCTGCCTACGAGTCTGGTAGTCAAGAATTTCGGTTGGAATCTATTCATAAGAGAGGCTATTCTGAACATCTATGCTTTAAATAGTGACTAAAAATGTTGGGTCACCTATGCACTTCTTGAGTAAAGAGACATAAAAGACTGGATGAACTGAGGCTAGATCTGAAGGCAATTCGAGCTCATAAGCTACCTTGCCAAATCGACTTAGAATCTTGAAGGGACTAACATATTGGGGACTGAAATTTCCCTTCTTGCCGAATCTCTTCACTCCCTTCATGGGAGAGATCTTTAGATAGACAAAATCATCAATCTCAAACTCGAGATCCTTTCTGCACACAGCTGCAAAAGACTTCTGTCGGCTCTGAAAAGCCCGGAGTCTTTCTCTGATCAATTGGACTTTCTTTAAGGCATCAAATACTAAGTCAGGCCCTATGACTGAGGGCTCACTAACTTCGAACCAACCAACTAGAGATCTACATCTCCTACCATAGAGAGCTTTGAATGGAGCCATCCGACTACTGGAATAATAGTTGTTATTGTTGCAAACTCAATTAAAGGCAAGTGGTCATCCCAAATACCCTTGAAATCAATTACACACGCCCTTAGAATATCTTATAAAGTCTGAATGGTCCTTTCTGCTTGACCATCTGTCTAAGGATGAAAGGCTGTACTGAGATAAACTTGGGTATCAATACCCTTTTGGAATACTTTCTAGAAATAAGAGGTGAACTAGGTACCTCTATCTGAGATAATAGATAACTGAACACCGTGCAATCTGACCAACTCTTTGATGTAGAGTTTGGCATAATCCTCGGCTAAATAAGAGGTATGGACTGGAAGGAAATGAGCTGATTTGGTCATTCTGTCTATAATGACCCAAACTGAATTATACTAGCAATGAGTATGAGGCAAACCCATCACAAAGTCTATGTTTACTTCTTACCACTTCCAAGTAGGAATACTGAACTCCTGCTTGGACCCACTAGGTTTCTGATGATCTATCATAACCTGCTGACATATAGAGCACTTAGCGACAAACTCTGCAACATCTCTCTTCATCCCACTCCACAAATAGATTTCTTGTAAGTCGTGGTACATCTTTGTGGCCCCTGGATGAATAGAGTAGCACGCACCATGCATTTGTGCAAGAATTCGCTGCCTTAAGTCATCTACACCTGGAACACACAGCCGACCCTGACAATGTAGAACACCATCTCCCCCTTGGGAGAAAACCTCTACCTTTTGATCCTTGACTGACTCTTTTAACTTGAAAAGGCTGGGATCTCTATCTTGATTTTCTTTTACCTCAGAAACTAGAGATGATTCTGAACTACTCTGAACACATATGTCACCCTCCTCTGAATCGACTAAGCGAACGCCTAGTCTGGCAAGCTAATGGATTTCCTAAGCTAAATTCTTCTTACTTTCCTCAACATGAGCAACACTACCCATAGGCAGTCTACTGAGAGCATCGGCCACTATATTGGGCTTTCTCGAATAATAAAGGACACTTATGTCATAATCTTTCAAGAAATCTAACCACCTTCTTTGGCAAAGATTGAGATCTTTCTGAGAAAAGACGTACTGAAGGTTTTTAAGATCTGTGAACATATCCACATGAACTCCGTATAGATAATGCCTCCAAATCTTCAAGGCAAATAATACGTCCGCTAACTCAAGATCATGAGTAGGATAGTACTTCTTATGGGGTTTAAGCTATCTAGAGGTGTAGGCTATGACCTTACCATACTGCATGAGGACACAAACCAAACCTACTCTAGATGCATCACAATACACTATGAACCCATCTGGACGATCTGGAAGAGCTAAGACTAGAGCTGAGGGGAGTCGAGTCTTCAACTCCTTAAAACTCTTATTGTAAGGATCTAACCACTGAAACTTGACTTTCTTCTGAGTCAATATAGACATAGGGGATGCAAGAGATGAAAATCCCTCAACAAACCGTCTGTAATAGCCAACCAAACACACGAAACTCCTGATATCTGATGGAGAGATAGGTCTGGCCCAGTTTCTTACCGCTTTGGTCTTTTGAGGATCAACCCTAATGCCATCACCGGAAATGATATGACCAAGGAATGCTATTGACCTTAGACAAAACTCACACTTACTAAATTTAGCAAACAACTGATGATCTCTGAGAGTCTGAAGTACGATTCTGAGATGGTTTGCATAATCACGCTCATTGCGAGAATAGACCAGAATATCATCTATGAAGACTATGATGAACATGTCCAAGTACTGCTTGAACACCCGGTTTATCAAGTCCATGAAAACTGCTGGGGCATTGGTAAGACCAAAGGACATGACTAGGAATTTGAAGTGACCATACCGAGTACGGAAGACTATTTTTAGAATGTCATATTCTCATACTCTAAGTTGATGATAGCCTGATCTGAGGTCTATCTTAGAGAAATAGGAGGCACCCTGAAGTTGGTCGATCAAGTCATTGATTCTGGGAAGAGTATATTTGTTCTTGACCATGACTTTATTGAGCTGACGGTAATCATTACACATTCTGAGAGAACCATCATTCTTGTGCACGAATAAAACTGGTGCACCCCACAAGGACACACTAGGGTTGATGAACCCCTTATCTAAGAGATCCTTCAACTGCTCTTTCAGTTCTTTGAGTTCTATTGGTTCCATTATGTATGGCAGAATAGATATGGGCTGAGTATTTGGAAGAAGATCAATGCCAAAGTCTATTTCCCTTTCGGGAGGAATTCCTGGAAGATCTTCGGGAAAGACATATGAATATTCATTCACTACTGGGACTGATTCAAGACTGCGAGTTTTGGAGATAGAGTCCTTAACTCAAACAAGATGATAAAAACATTCTTTAGATTTCATTTTTCATGCCCGAAGTTAGGAAACAAGCTGACCTCTGAACGCTGAAGTACTACCCCTCCACTCTAGGACAGGTTCATTCGGAAACTAGAACTGGACTATTCTATTTATGCAATTGAATGTGGCATAGCAGGAATGAAGCCAATCCATGCTGAGAATGACATCAAAATCAGTCATCTCTAATTTGACTAAGTCTGCTGAAGTGACTTTCTCAGATACCATAACTGGACATTTCCTGTATACTCGTCGGTCTATGATAGTTTTACACACTGGGTAGATACTAAAAAGGGATCTACTAAAATTTTGGGACTGACTCCAAAATCAACTGCTATATAGGGAGTAACAAAAGACAAAGAAGCTCCTGGATCTAGAAAAGCGTAAACATGCACATGAAAATATGTAACGTACCACTAACTACATCAGGAGAATTTTCCTGATCTTGCCGTGACTGGAGAGCATAAAGTCGATTTGGGTGTTGCCCACTAGTAGCGCTAGAGGTGTCACCCTACTGGTTTGGGTGACCGAACTAAGCTAAGGAATGATTCTGCTGACTTTGAGGACCTGGCTAAGGATAGTCTCTGACTCTGTGGCCTGGCTTGCCACATCCAAAACAAATACCACTGCCAGCTTTGTAAATACCCTGATGGTGCTTGCCATAAGTCTGGCAAAGAGAATAGGTGCGGGCACTATTAACACTGCCCTGAGACTTAGAGCCTGGCGCTCTATCTATGTTACCGTGTCTGAATCTAGGAGTTGGAGAACTAGATGAAGAAGGACCTGGAACTGATGACTTAGGAAAAAACTGAGAACGATTTTCTCTTTCTGATTTGGGCTGACCAAAGTTAAAACTAGTTGTCCTTTCTCTCTTATTCTGCTTCTCCCTTATCTTAATATTTTGCTCTTCTATCTGCTGAGCATGGGTCATAAGCCTAGCTATGTTCATGTCACTATTCAACATCGTGAACCTGCACTCATTGACTACACTATCATTCACCCCAAAAGCAAACTTACTCATCTTAGCCCTTCTATCTACAACCACATGAGGAGTATATCTGGCTAATTGAGTAAACTTAAGAGAATACTCTTTCACTGTCATGTTGCCCTACCTGAGGTTGATAAATTCTAACACTTTAGCATCTCTCGGATCTAGAGGAAAGAATCTATCTAAGAATACAGTAGCAAACTCCTCCCACTCAATAGGCCCTGCATCTATAGCCCTCTTTGACTTCCACTGTTTGTACTAAGTACGAGCAACATCCTACAATTGATATGTATCTAGATCCTCACTCTCACTAAAAGTAACCCCCATGATGTTTGTAACCTTCTAAACTTGATCAAGAAATTCCTGAGGGTTCTCGTCTGACTTAGACCCGAGAAAGGATGGAGGATTTATTCGGGTGAAGTCTGAAATTTTGGCTACAGCTGAATTGGCCACTGGGTTGGCTGGAACGACAGCTGGTCGTTCGTTCTAAGAAGCAACTGACTGAGCAAGAGTAGTGAATGCAACTCTAAAATCTGTATGAGAGACATGTTCGCCCAAAGGTTCTTCGGGTTGAGGGGCTGGCTGATTCCCGTTTCTACATTCAGGAGGCATATTCTGTAGAAGAAAGGGAGAAATGACTTAGACCTGACTGAGAGATTAAGTTGAGAGTATGCTCACTAGCATGACATGAATACTGAAAGAAGGGAAATTGTTCCTAAAACATCTTATAGCCTCCTCCACATAAATGTGGCGCGCAACACACCCATGCACAAGACTCTACTAGATGCGGCTTTCAGACTTCCTAGGACACTATTGAACCTGTCCCTAATACCAAGTTTGTAATGCCCCAAATCTGGTACTCAGAATGCTACATGATGCTCATGACCCTGAAGGATCACAAGCTAATCCATGACTAATATCTGTACCTAAACATTACATAATATACTGTACAAATATGGAAATAAGGCTATAAGGCCATAAGGTTCAAAACTGATAAGATAAATAATAAAATATAACATATGGATGGGGTATGAAATACCAAAAATAACTGAAATAAACCTCTAACTGACTGAACTGTGTGAATAAGGAGTTGATGGGATATGTTCCCAACTAACTCCAACTAATAAATTAATTAATGAGATAATAAAGTAATGGTCATGTCCTCGAAGGATGAGGACTCACTACTAACTCTGACTGCTGAGACTGGAATGCTACTGATGCTCTGGAGCTCGTGCTTCTGAACCTATGGTATAAAACACCATAGCGCAATTGTGTCAGTACATTTGAATATACTAGTATGCATGTGAGGTAGGATGAATGCAAAGGGTTAACATGCACGAACTATACTAACTGACAAATTAACATGAGCATGAGAATACATTTATGAATACACAATAACTGTAACTGAGTTCGTGATAACATGATTACTAAGTCTGAGTATTGATAACATGAGATACTGATAACTGTGTAACTAAAATAACTAATACTAAGCGATTGTATGTGACAGTATAGTTTCTGATGGAACTAGCTGAGTTCTGTACTATTCTGAGTTGATTGTATCTGACAGTCCTAAATACTGTAGAACTATCTGAGTTCTATTACTGAGACTGAATGACTGTATCTGATAATCCTGATTTTGTACTAAAACTGTGGGAAGTAGTCATCTAATCGACATGCCCCGAATATGCCATTATGGTTGAGTTGAAGTCCAATTTGTAACCCCAATTAGAAGGGTGTCAATACCGCGCCACTGGTAAGGACAATCTGTGAGTAACCATCATATAACTGGCAACTCTAGTGAGAACGGTGGGAACCCTCATATAACAGTTAATCCACCTCATCTGCCCTCATATAACAGGCTATGATGTCTCAACCTACGCTGGCTACATTATTCTAGAACATAAGGATTGCTCCTAAGAATCATACACTCATATAACAAGTGGGTTCCCATCCTTGGGTTCGATCGGTGCTAATTTCTACTCTCATTTGGATAGACACTGAACATGATTAACTGAACTGACTGTACTGAATTAACTGAGTTCTTTTGACTGACGAAATACTACTGAGATTACTGAATTTCTGAGGTTTTTGAGATTACTGAGTTTACTGAGTTTTCCTGAGTCACATGACTGACTGAATTTCTATGAACATGGCTCGACTGAGAGTATGTTGAAAACATGACACTGGCTCTAGGAACACAACTAATTGTCTGGTATAAGTACCCCCAGGACTCGATTACATAAAACTGACAAAACATGACTTTCTTGAATACATGACCTACATCGACAATCCATAATATGATAAGATGGGAATTTCATGAAGTACAAGTGCTAAAGCACCACAATGGCTACACATATATCCATAATTCATTGACTAAGACATTTCATCAAACATTTAATATGCATCAACTTGTACATGAATGGGGATTTCATATTATTATACTAGAATGACACTTTTCCTTCACATAGGCATTTAATCAAACACATGGGAAACATGTTTTGGTTATACAATCATCAACACATCTAATAATCATGGATACATCCATCAACGTGTAAATTTAAGGGTTTATTATGATTGTTATGCAAATCATCACATCCTAGGGTCAATCATTGGAATATGTAATTTCAAACATAAATCAAAACCCCACAACATCATGAACATGAATTTCAAATCAATATAAATCTTGAACATTCATAAATACACAAATCTTGGATTTTGAAAAGAGATTCTTGAGCTTCATGGGTGAAAGGGACCCATGAATCAACATATGACATACCTGAGTTGTGAGTTTCTTGAAGTTCATAGACTTAAAAAACTTGAATATCTTAGTTTCTTGATGAAGATTTGGATCTTGTTTCTTGGGGATTATCTTTGAGAGAAAACCCTAATTTGATATTGTAGATGGATAATGAACTTATGAGCCTTGGTCTGATATGATTAGTGGTTAAGACGGGTAGAAAAGACCCTATTACCCTTTTAAAAATAACTTTAAAATAACTTAACGAGCTATGGGACGGTGGGTACGATGGTCCATCGCTGGGTTGATGGTCCGTCAATCCTGACCATCGCACCTGGGTAGAATAGGGGTTCACTATCTCTGCTGCGATGGCTTGGGCGATGGTCCGTCGCTAGCTCGATGGTCCATAAGCCTGAGAGGTCGCCCTGAGGCAGAATGTGGTCTCACTGCCTCCGCTGCGATGGTTTGGGCGATGGTCTGTCGGTAGCTCGATGGTCCTTCGGCCTTCATCGTCGCACCTGTACAGTTTTGACTGCTTTCTGTAAAACGACCTTAACCTTCTACCCCAAAATCGGATGTGGATAAAATTGGTATTGTTAGAAAGCTAATTCAACTTCCCACATGACAAAGAGTGAAAATCTTAAAAATTTCATGTATATTAAAGTGTATCCATCTTTCAAAGTAAGTTTCTAACATTCTTGAGATGATTTTAAGCTAGGTAGAAGTACAGGGTATTATATTTAAGCTTTTAAACGGAACTGAAAAACACAATAATTTTTTAACTAGGTGGCCACCGTAATGCGCCAATATCGTGGTGGATCACTGGAAAGTTGACGAATGGGAACTGGGCTTTCACCGTGACGCGCCACAATTGCAGTGCCCTTTAGTTTGCCATTTTGGCCACTGGCGCGACGCATGGGACGCGCCAGTATCGCAAAGGCTCACTGGAAATTGATAAATGGGAAATTAGCACTTTATGTGACATGCCAATATTGTGGAGGTCTACTAGAATTTGAAAATTACAAATTTTTCCTTTCCCACGACGCGCCAAGTGCCTAGGTAGCACACTATCAACTTAAAAATGCCATAAATCCTTCACCAAGTGTCAGATTTGGGCGAACCTTATATCGATGGAAAGCTTATTCAATTTCCCATACAATGGGAAGTCTAAATCTGGAAAATTTCCCATATGATAAATATTATTCATTTTTTAAGCTATCTCTTAACGTTCTAGGAACAAATTTAAGCTAAGAAAGTTTGGGGTATTACAATTATCTTATGTTCGGGATCATCGATTGATTGAAAAGGGATGTTTGTCTTATTTGTCTCATATTCATGATGCTAGTGTTATTTTACCTTCTTATTTGGATTCTATTTATGTTGTCTGTGAGTTCATGGATGTGTTCCCTAAGAATTTTCCTATTATGTCTCTAGATCGTGATATTGATTTCTCCATTTATGTTGAGTCAGGAACCAAGCGTACTTCTATTCCCTCTTACAGGATGGCCCTAACTGAGTTGATAGAATTTAAGGATCAGTTGCAGGAGTTGTTAGATAAGGGATTTATTTGACCTAGTCTATCACCTTGGGGTGCGCCTTTCTTGTTTTTGATGAAGAAGGATGGGTTTATGTAGATGTGTATCAATTATTAAAAATTGAACAAGGTGGCGGTTAAGAATAAGTATCCTCTTCCTCTTATTGATGATTTTTTTGCTTAGCTTAGGATGTCGTAGTGTTTTCAAAGATTGATTTGAGATTTGAGTATCCCCAGTTGAGTATTAGAGATTCAAATATTTGAAAGACATATTTTCAAACTTGATATAGTCATTATGAGTTCTTGGTCATGTCCTTTGAGTTGACCAATGCCCCAGCCGCATTCATGGAGTTGATGATCTGGGTGTTTTGACTGTATATTGACTCATTTGTTATTATATTTATGGATGATATCTTGGTTTATTCCAAGAGTGAGGCTGAGCACAATGAGCATTTACGTATTATGCTTCAGATATTGAGAAATAAAAGTTGAATGTCAAGTTTTCCAAGTGTGAGTTTTGGTTGGAGTCTGTATCTTTCTTGAGTCATATGGTGTCTAAGTAGGGTATTATGGTTGATCCAGTTAAGATTCTAGCGATTTGTGATTGGGCTAAACCTACTTTGCCCACTCAGATTCAGAGTTTTGTTTGCTTGGCAGGTTATTATTGGTGTTTTGTTGAGGGTTTTTCATTTGTTGCAACTTCGTTGACCAAGTTAACTCAGAAGAAGATTTCCTTTTAGAGGTCTGATACTTGTGAGGCGAGTTTCCAAAAGCTCAAGAATTTGTTGACTTCAGCTATTATCTTGACCTTGTCTATGTAGGGCGTAGGTTTTACCATCTTTTATGATACTTCAGGTGTTGGGTTAGGTATTATGTTGATGCAGGAGGGTAAGATGATTTCTTATGTTTCTCCTCAGTTGAAGCCCCATGAGAAAAATTATCCTACCTATGATTTGGAGTTGTCCGTAGTTGTTTTTTCTTTGAAGTTATGGAGGCACTATTTGTATGGAGTCCATTTTAATATTTTCTCGGATCATCATAGCCTTTAGTAATTCTTTACCTAGTGGGATCTTAAAATAGAGCACCGTCGCTTGCTTGAGTTGCTTAAGGATTATGACTTAACTATGCTTTATCATCCAAGCAAGGCTAATGTGGTTGCATATGCCCTGAGATGAAAGTCGACTAGTATGGGTAACTTGGCACATCTGTTGACCCGGGAGAGGCCTTTGGCCTTGGAGGTCAGTCTTTAGCTAACCAATGGTTAGGCTTGATATTTGACATCTGGGTATGTTTTAGCATTTGTAGAGGCTAGGTCTTATTTGATGGAGCATATTTGAGCTCATCAATTTAATGATGTTGGGTTAAGGTTGATTAGGGATAAGGTGTTGAGTGGTGAGGCTAATGAAGCCTCACTTAATTCTGATGGTTTTTTGAGAATTGGGGACCGAGTTTGTGTGCCGAGAGTGGGTTATTGGATTATATTGATTTTGGAGGAGGCCCATTGTTCCAGGTATTCCATCCATCCAGGAGAGACTAAGATGTATCGAAACTTGAGATTGCATTACTTATAGGGTGGTATGAGGAAGGATGTAGCAAATTTTGTAGCTCGTTTCCTTTGTTTCCAGTAGGTGAAGGATGAGCATTTGAGACCTGGTGGATTGCTTCAGAGATTACCCATTCTTAAGTGGAAGTGGGAAAAGATCACTGGGACTTCATGATTGTATTTCTTCGCACTTCTCATAGATCTGATAGTGTTTGGGTCATTATGGATCGATTGACCAAGTCTATGTATTTCATTCTGGTGTAGGTTTTTTTCAGTGCTGAGAAGTTGTCCCATATCTACATTCAAGAGATTGTGCGACTACATGGTATGCCAGTGTCTATTGTTTTAGATCAAGGTTTTGTGTTCACTTCTCATTTTTGGAAGACATTTCAGGATAAGTTGGGCACTCGGGTAGGTATTAGTACAACATATCACCCTCAGACTGATGGCCAGTCAAATCAAACTATCCAACTTTTGGAGGATATGTTTCGCACTTATGTGATGGATTTTGGTGGCTAGTGGAAACAATACTTAGCCTTATCATAGAGTGTGTATAATAATAGCAACCATTCCAGCATTGATATAGATCCTTTTTAGGCTTTATGGGGTAGGCATTGTCACTCTCCAATGGGTTGGTTTGAGGTTTCTGAGGTTAGACCTCGAGGTACGAACTTACTTCATGAGTCTTTCGATAGAGTTCGAATTATTCAGGATAGACTTCGAGCGGGTCAGAGTAGTCAAAAGTGTAATGCTGATCGTAAACTTCATGCCTTGATATTTGGTGTTAGTGATCATGTTTCCTTTGATTTTCACCCATGAAAGGTATGATAAGGTTTGGGAAGAGGGGCAAGATTAGCCCTAAGTATATTGGTCCATTTGAGATTCTTCAGACTGTTGGTGATGTGGCTTATGAGTTAGCTTTTCCCCTAGATTTATCAGTTGTTTATCTAATTTTTCATATTTCTATACTTCGACAGTATATTTTGGATGAGTATCATGTCATTCATTGGGAGTCGGTTCAATTAGATAAGAGGTTGTCTTTTATTGAGGTGCTTATCTCCATCCTGGATATTAGGCAATTGCATTCTAGAGTTATTCCAGTGGTTAAGGTTCAGTAGAGGCATCGATCTGTAGATGAGGCTACTTGGAAAGTCGAGTCTGATATACATGGTTCTTATCCCCAGCTCTTTGTTTATTCAGGAATTTCTCTTGCCTTTAGTTCGAGAAAGAACTAGATTTTTAGTAGTGGATGATATAACAACCTAAATTTTGATGAAATATGTATTTTTGTGTGATTTAACTATTTTACCCCTCCTCGTGGTTGTGTGTGGTATTTCTAGGGTGTAGGGATGATTGGAACGATTTTCAATGCATTTTGGTGATATTTATGTGATTTTGTAGTTTTTTGGCAACTTTGAGAGTTTTATAGTTGATTTCAGTTTATATCTTTTAATCCATGCGATGGATGGCAGAACAGACTGCGTCATTCAGATTCAAAACATTGATTTTAGGGTGGTAACATGGTTGCTATGATTATATGGCTTTTAAATCTCACTTCGATCCTTGATTTGGAAAATTATGATTTTGGGTTTCGGGGGTCAACTTTGTGAAAATAATATTTTTTAAAAATCTGATATCGTCTTTAAGTCTAGAGCGTCGAATTTGATAGGGCAGCATAGTTCGCTTGCATTCACAGAATTCCGGATGAATCTAGAGAGGCCCGCCGAGACTTGGAATGCAATAAGTCCTCAGCTGGTGCACTTGTGATCGCGATGGTCCTATCGTGATCACGATTGGTCCTGTAGTTGAGGTATGGCGGTCGCGATACTCTTTCTGTGATCGCGATACCCTTGACAGGCAAGGTACCACGATCGTGACCTTGGTCCGCAATCGTGAAGCCTGGCTGTATAAATACCTGATTTTTGCTATTTTCACCATTTTTTAGACTTAGAGCTTAGAATTTTGTGGTTTTGAGCGACTTTATCCATTTCTAAGCTTGGGTAAGCTCCATTGCACTTATTTCAACTATTTTCTTCCATCCTTAACATTAATTTCCTTTTTCAAACACAAATTATTGTACGAAATTTGGAGATTTTGTCCCATAAGGCCTAAAAATGGTATTTCTTCAATTTAAACTCCAATTTCACTCCTTTTTCCCTTGAGTGAGTTTATAATCCTGTAATTATTCATTTTTCCTCAATTTCACCTTTAAAACAACTTTTGATTCTCGATTTCTAAATGGATTTCAAAGATCTTTCCCAGTAAAGTTTAAAAATAGCTTTTCTTCGATGTGGACCTTGTTTTTAACTCAATTTTTCTTGGATTTTCAGTTGTAGACTCCTAAAAATATGGGGAACATATTTCTAAAATAAGTTACAATTTTGCTCCTTTTTTTTGAAAAATTATTTTGGGGGTCCGTTTTGACCCCAAATTGAAAATAGGCAATATGGGTATCATTGGATTTCTTTTGATGCATAGATTTTATATTTTAATGTTTTAGTTGATTTCGAGTCCATTCATGAAGATTAGGGCTTTGAACTTAAGTGTTGTGGACCAATTTTCGGCTTTGGAGGTAGGTTATGGGTTAACTTCTTTCAGACTGGGATGGGTAGTTAATATTGAAACAAAATGTATGTTAAGGTTGTGGGAACTAATCATAATAAAATGGCTATGTTATTGTGTTGTTCCCGTGTCGGTGCCTATGTGTAGTATTATGTGGTGGTTTTGGAACTATATGTGTTATGTGTGACCGTGTGGGGTCCTATGTGATATTGATAACCTTGTATACATGATGATAATTGTACCTTGTTTGATGAAAAAGTGTGTTGTGGTACTAATTGTATGTGTTGTGATGTATTCATACTCTATTGGCAGATGAATCATGTTGGATTTCATGAATGGTTGGAAATAGTGAGTCGATATTTGGCTCACGTGATGGTATATTGGCTGGTTGTGGAAATACTCATTGTATTTCATTTTGAAAATACTCTTTGTGGTTGGTTGTGAGCATTACATCCTCATACTCATTAATGAAACAGTGGTACCACCCTGGAAATATTGAGAAACACTGCAACATCTTTTTTATGACGAAAAATGTGACATCTTATAAAACCCTCATGGGATATGCTGAGGGAGGAGTTATGGATATATGGATTGTGTATGGGTTATGAACCCCCCATAGGTCCTACTTCTTGTAGCCTATACCTCCATAGGTGTATATGAAAACTGTGCAATGGTCTTAGAGGTAGTGTGATGGCCTCGAGGTTGTGAGATAGCCTCATGCATTACATCATCATCATCATTCTTATTGTGTTTACTTTATTATGCTTGTGATATAATTTTATGTTTTGTTTGACTTGTTACCTATTCATTGTTCTAACCTCCATTACTTATACGTGATACTCTCATATAACTTGCTCCTACTTTCCTTTTCTTATATGTGATATAAATGTATACTTGTATTCTTTTCTGGTGCTTTGTTGTATTATATATGGATATTATAGAACTGTTCGTGCAAGCGGTGTGGGATACCGTTGTGGGACATTTTCTAGTTGCAGGTGACGTACCCTTAGTGTGTATTTTATATGCTTTATTTTCTGCTTTGCTCGATCGGCCTATGATATCTAGTAAGTATAAGTGGACTGTACTCATCCTTACTATGCCCTTTTGGTGTAGATTCTGATGCAGGTGCATCTCACATGGCTTGATTTTGAGCGCCTTCACAGTTGTTCAAGGTAGCAGTTAGACTTTCATGTATCTGGGGTCCACTTTTATCATTCTGTATTAGTTTGTCTTTACTAGTATTCTGAGACAAATATTGTTCCTATTGGATATTCTGATGTATTTGACCCATGGATTGTATTAGTAGTTCTTACACTATTGACACCAGGTTTTGGGAGTTTGGTATAATATCCTTGGTTGTATGTTTTTATTTTCATATTATATTTGCATGTCTCAGCTTCGTTTTAGAAGTCTTGCCATAGGGTTATTTCTATCTTTTCCCCCTTGACTATCAGTTTGGGTGATAGGCTTACTTGTCAAGGTTCATTGCGACAAGTACCATCATGACCCCTTGGTTCTTGGGTCGTGACATTTTATAACTTACAAAATTCCATTTAACACCCCATCAAATGAAGCTAATGCATTGAAAGACTGATAGAGCTATTCAAAATTCCAATCTAGTTTGCAAATTTTGGATTGTAGTGAAACTATCATCTGCCTACGTTGAAGTTCGACCTCTCCTAAAAGTGGTCTTCCATTCAATGTCAAATCCAAGAGCAACATGCTCTCTTCTTTTCTCTTCTTTTCCTGAACAAAATTAAACAGCTTTACTGCAAATTTCTCCACCTCTTTAGTAGTTCTACTGTATATAACACGTACGTTAAAAGTCATTTCCAGGTATTGCATCTCTACCTTAGCTGCTACATTAGAAAACAAAAAAGAAAAGAAGACTTAGACATTAAAATCCTTAGAAAAATTAGCAACCATCTATAATGCACAACAAAAACAAACATTCATACACAGTAACTAAAAGAATATTAAGCCATCACTTGGCAAGAATCATACAGAGAAACTCCTCATAATTAACTTTCCCATCACCATCAATATTTGCCTCTCCGATCATCTCATTCACCTTTTCATCGGTCAGCTTCTCTCCTAGGTTAGTCATCACATGACGAAGCTAAAATGCAAAATGTAGACACATAAGAGACATGAATTGACAATCTACAATACTTTGATGAAGAAAAAACTACAAGCATGTTAAAAAACATTTTCCTCAATTACTTGCAGAACTAACTTCTCTACAGAAAAGTACCTCATCTGCAGAAATAAAGACATTCTAATCTTTGTCAAAAAAATTGAAAGCTTCTTTGAGTTCCTCATCAGAATCAGTGTCCTTCACAAAAATAAGTCCAAATCATGTACATTCTTTTCCCAAGTATGAAATCTGATTATTTGAGCACAATACTGTTATATTTAATAATATTTGACAAGCAATAAAGAAAGATATTTCTCTCTTACATTTCATGATGGTATAAGATCCAAAGGGGAAAACACAATAACAAAATGCTAAAAGAACAAAAGGAAGAATGAGCCAATCATTGATCCCTTGACAATTATATTATCTAATTATTGTAACTTGGATGGTTATTGCATAGAAACAACTTTTCCTATAACAAAGATATCTTATCAGTACTTGAAAAATTTAGAGCAAGGTTTTTCTTGAACCGTTTGAAACAATCTAGGAACTATCAAGACCATTGCATATTCAAATATGAAACAAAAATTTTATATGCATGAGTCTATCACAACTTAAAGTGACAGAAAGGAATTTGGATCACAACAGTGATCATCTTACGTGCCATAAGATTCAAGAACTCTGGAAAATCAATGGTTCCATTCTGATCAGCATCAACTTCACTAATCATATCTTGTAGTTCAGCTTCAGAGGGATTCTAACCAAGTGATCTCATCACTATTCCCAATTCCTTGGTAGTAATACAGCCTATAGAAAAAAGTGAAAATCCTAAATTTGTTGTAGTATCCCAGTGTCTATACTATTCAGCAAACAAATGAAAATATATAGAAACAAACTCAAATACCATAAGTCATTATCATAGTCCCTAAATAGATGCACTCACCACAAAACAGAGAAACAAAAAATTGCAAAAGCCAACAGATTACTCTATGACTCAAAAAATCCAAATCAAGAAACCAAAAAGGAAAAAACAATCAGCAAAAAAGAGAGAGATTTATAAAGAGGACCAGACTCGACGGCGGCATAAAATCAGTACACTAAGATCAGTATCCTAAATCTAAACCAAATTCTTCTGGTTAAAGAATCTACTTCTAGTTTCTCTAGAACAATTAAGAGATTCTCTAGAAGAAATATGGGGTTCTTCTTCTAGCGGCAACATGCTTGGTCTCGCTTAAGGGGTCAAATCAATATGTTGAGATAAAAGTCTCATACATGATTTTGAATGAGAGAAATAAGTGAGGAATCCTCTTTTCAACTTTGATGGAGTCAATCGGTAGGGGAGTTCACATTGGGACTTTTAAATCAAAGAAAGACCAAAAGGAAGGTTGGGTACTTGCGGGCGTGGCCATCCAGCCCCGAATAGGAGGGGGCAATGCTCTAGATCCTCCCTGCTTGTAGAAATGAATTGATCAGGCTTGGAAAAGTTGCCAATTTTCCATATTAATTGGCTTAAACATCTTAAGAAAATGCTATATCACCTTTAGAGTAAAAAAGGTCATTTCAAGGAGGTGAATTCCAAGTGGGAATGAAGCTTTAACATCTTGAAAAAATCTACAAAGCAAGAATTAGAAAATAGGAAAAAGAGAAAATTGTATTAATGATTGTCTTTTAACTCATTCATGATATAAACCATATGAATACTGAGAATATGTGTTTTAAGTTCAACACAGAGTCAACAATATTTGAATTCTTATTCTTTAGATGTTAGCATCATTAACCTACCACTGCATATGATTAAACCAAAATGTTAGTCTGCAAACAAAATGCCAAGTCGTTCTTTCCCTTTTTTATTTTGTATTTCCTTTTATCTATAGACTTGAAAATGCCAGGACATTCACTCTATCAACACAGGAATCAATTTTCTAACATAACATAATCCATACCGCATGTTAACTTATGTTGCAACATTCTAAGTTTGATTTTCCAAAATAACTATTTTTAAATAAGCTAATTTAAAATGTTATCATTACTGTAATCACTCTTCTCCAAAGTGCCTCTTTTTTCACATTATATTTCCATAATCATTTCATGAGTAAACTATAAATTGTTATCCTTATTCTATTTATTCCGAAGCCTACTATTTTGTTGTTCGGAAAAACATACCAACAGCTTAAACATGCAATAATAGAAACACAAACACCCTTGAGACTTAAGGAAAGAACGGAAGCAGGGAGAAATCTATTGGAAGTACAAAGAAAGAAAGGAAAAAGTTATTTTACCGGTCAGAAAATCCAAGTTACTCGTAGAACAATCAATTAACATTTATACCTTGCATCTTTAGCATGTGGAAATAACAGCAACATGGTGAACCAACTGAGGAAGAGTTAGTCTCTCTTAGTGTTTTACCTATTGTAGCACAAAGGAAAAAACAACAACTAAGTACTCCATATAAAATGACTCGGACATAACATCAAATACCGTAGGTGCACAATCTAGTCTTAAATTTGTCATTTTTGATAGCTTAAATTTTGCCACAAGATGATTTAATTATGCACTAATAAGATAATAACAAAGACCAAATTAATGTAAGAGACATAATGCATATGTTGATCAACTAAAATTACTAATATGTACTTGAAATTCTAGCAAGAAATTATATTCAAAACAATTATAAAATAATGAATATAAAATATACAAATTCGTACCGATAATAATAAAGCAAGATAAGAAGAAATTCAGCCAATTCTTGCCAAAAGAATAGTCTGAATCGTAGAGGTTTCCAGAGAGAATTAGTAAACAAAGAAATGGAAGATGTAAGTGAGGTAAGTGATAGTGCACACAAACTGAAGCAAATATGAGACATGTGTTCATTCACCAATAAGAAAAAGCCAACTTTCTTGTATAATTTATGCTACCTTTAGTACAATTTGGAGATGTTGTGTTAGTCGTTTGTTTGTTCACTTATAAATAGGAGTAGAGTAATATATATATATATATATATATATTTCCCTTACTTTTGTACTATATTAGAAGTGTGAGAGTAGCAGTTCAGTTTGGACATGCTTGCTTCTGCAGCTTGCTCTCTCATTTTATTATATCACTCCTAATAAAAAGTAAAATAGATATTTATAACATGTCTACTTTAGCTTATTCAATTGTAAGTGAGCTTAGTTTCGACATGCCTGCTTCAGCAGCTTGCTCCGTGATTTTATCAAAATCACCCCTATTAATTATTATAATTCATTTATATATTAAAAATTAATAATATTCAATAAAAAATAAAATAGACATTTATGGCATGTCTGCTTTAACTGCTTCAATCATAATTTTACTAAATATCATCCCTAATTAATTATTATAACCCATCTAAGTATTTAAAATTTAATAATATTTAATAAAAAATAAATAGATATAAAATGATAAATTAACTCTTGATGTTTTAAATTAATTTGACGTCTTATATGAGTTCCACTTAAATTTTTTTTGCACGTATTTTTGTAATACCCCGTGTCTGAAAGACACTGTGCCACTTACTACTTATCTCCTTAAGTTGTATATACACCTTACGAGTCGTAAGTTGTAAGTCATAGTTATGGTAGTATGGAGTAGTTGGTGTCTATTACAGTTACGATTTGACCCTAGGAATTGTCATAGGATGCTACAAGTCATATAAAGTGAAGTCGTAAGGGCAATAGTATAGGAACCCCAAGTATCTTTCCAAGTTACGAGAGGATGATACAAGTCATATTGAGACGTGACGAGTTGCAAGATACGACTCGTATGTTGACCTGTGTGCAATCCTTGCCACTGCTAAGCTTATGAGTTGCTAGGCCAAGTCATAACTTTATCTTATGAGTCGTAAGTTGACTCATGAAGACTGGCGGTCGAATTTCTATAAGTTAAGTTAAGGGACCTTTTGGTCTTTTCCCCTCTTATAACTCCCAACCCATGACTTATAACCCAAGAGGGGTGTTATTTTCCTCTATCTTTTAGCCAGTTAACAACATCTCTTCTCCTTCCATCTTCAAGAACAACAATATTAGGGTTTCTCTCACCAAGTCATCGCTCAAGTCTCAAAGTTTAAGTCTTCTTCACAAGTCAAGCAATTCCAAGTATGTGAGGTTTTGAACAAGGTTAATCTTCCATCCTTGTGCCCAAAAAACATGATTTTTAAGTTGAATTTACATGTTTTACATTAGGGCCATTCCTCAAATTCTCATATTTTAAAGTATAACCTTATCTTATGATTGATAACGCTCAATCTACAGCTCTCGTTTGAGTGTAAAGCGGTCGTTAGCAAATATAGAACCCAACCTGGGTTGGGTGTCGATCCCACAGGGAATAGCTTGGCCAACAAGTAAGTAAAATTACTAAACTTTTGGTGCAAGTCTCGTAAGAAGGGGGGATTCTTGTTTTGCAAGTAATGTAAACAAAAGCTGAAAATAATAAAGTAAAAAGAGAGAGATTGTTACGTTGGTTGTAAACAATGAGAATTGAAGCGTTGGGGTTATGTCCACCTTCTGAGGTATACGTCTCTATTGGCTATGAGTGTGTAGAATTCTGACATGCAATTGCTTATAGAGGATTGTAGTCGATGGTAAATCCAAGCGTCTCTCGACCTAAACAAGGACTATTTCACTTTAACTCTCTCGAGCTTAAAGCGTGTCTAACGGTACGAATTCTCCAAGAGGTTAGTCCAGTTACGGCACTAGCTTTTTAATAGGAAAGGGTGTCCTACTACCTTGACATTATCTCTTTTCCAGACAAATAACTTTTCTCTCGAACAAGTTAAATGTTAGACTGGCGTATTCTTGCGTTTGCAACCGCAAAGAATGTAGATTTAAGATGAAGAGAATAATGATATAAGCAATATACGTGCCTCGAACTCACAAACTCACAGCAATAAATAGTAACTCATTCGGCTTCCATAACCCCAACAGAGAAGTTTAGTTACCCATGAATGCGAAGAAAATCACGATTGACATTGTTATTATATCACGATATTGAGTAATGGCATGTAGATCAAGTGATAGGCGTGAGGCGTGATTCCTTAGCAAGTAACGATTCTCTTGTTGTGGAGTTTAAGAATAGAAGAGTAGATTAGAAGTGTTTGTAGTGGAAGATGAGAGGGATGGAAGAAAATTAATTGTTGAATGATGAATGTCAGATTGATTGTTAAGAAGATGTTCCCCAAATCTCTAGCATGATAGGTATTTATAATACCCATATCCTAATCCTACTAAGCTAATGAAATAAATAACCAAATCCTACTAGACTAATGAAATCCTTAACCCAAATGTACTAGGTTAAGGTAACATTATCATAATCCACATAAAATAATGAAATACATAACCTAATTGTACTAGGTTAATGTATCATTGTCAAAATCCAGCTTTGTGTCTGTAAGTCCCCAAAGTCTTCAGAATTGTTGTTTTAGCCCGGGACAGATTTTCCATGCAGCAGTTTTGGTCCTTAGGCATGTAAACTCCCTTCCCTTCCTTCGTGAGCTTTCTTTAGCGTCAAGTAAGCCATAAAATGCTGAATTATGCATCATTTATACCTGAAACTTTACTAATCATGTTTGTTAGCTCATTTACAGGAAAAAGGACTAAAAGTGCATGAAATATATAATTTGTTCTCAAAACTAGGCTAAAATATGGGCAAAATATATTGATATAGGCGCGTAAATTCGCCTATCATCAACACCCCACACTTAGAGCTTTGTTCATCCTCGAACAAACTATCATGTCCTTCTAAACATCAACTTAGGGTTTTACAGCAACAACACAAAATATTCGTCAAGACAAGCACAATAATTATCAACAAAGAGTATCTTTTCGATTATAAGTAGAAACAGTTTAACCTCTAGCATAGACTCGTGATGGTGATCAACTCGCATGCAAACGTTAAGGTGCATAGAATCATATACAACTATCCAAAACTCATCAACCATGTGTGTCTCACCATATAGTACCCATAATCACTCACAAATATAGCATATTTTTCAAACATGGGTATCAAAAGGTCCTTGCTCTCTCTCACAAAGAATTCATATGTAGCGACTGATGACCATAGGCTTGCCCTTAATGTAATACTCTACTAAATGTTGGAATGTTAAGATTAGGATCAAGTAGGTCTTTTGATGGTTGTAATGTAGGCTAAGGGACGGGTAAGACTATTTTGGCCAGGAATAGTGACTAAGTTCCTAAGCGCTTTAATACATCACTTTGTATCATTGACACTTTTTTCTTTCAACCTTTCTTCTTTCTTTTGTTATACCACCCTTGTTCTCCTCTTTTGTTTTTCAATTTTAAGCACAACTCGCTTTTCAGCTTTCTTTTCCTTTTTCTTTTCACAACATACCTCTTATGATAGCACTTTTTTTTTCATAACACATTCAAGCACCATTAAAATTTATAGCATCATACTCACCCAATTTCCTCTTATGTTGTCACATGACTTTTTCACTTTAAAGCACTTAGGAGTTTGGATCAAATTACGGTCTTGAAAGAAATGGATTAGGCTTACATACAAGGTTGTCAAAGAAATAGGCTAAAGGCTCAAAAGGGTTTAACTAGGATGATGTCCATGGGTAGGTAAAACTGAAGGTAAACAAATATGGGTTGCCAAAGAAATGCCTAAATCATATCCTAAACTTACACTCCTTATTTTCGCTTTGCATACATACCAGGCAAGTTCTAGCATCAGCCACACACATAGATTATACGATTATCTCACACACACAAGGCACATGGTCGACTTGATTGGGAGTAGTATAGACTCTCGACCCAACAAGTGAAGGAATTGAATCACAATATCACATAATGAGTCACAACTAGAGCCTAAACGTCTCAATAGTCACAATTGTAGCACATCCTCTTGTTATAATCTCATGCTGCCTATCAAAATAGTTTCATGCGAAACTAAGTTAAAAAATATTAACTACTAAAAAAATCTTAACTAAAAAAAATGAAACAAAAATAAAACAAAAGCAAACAAACATAGATGCGAGTAGAGAAGTATAGCATGCAATACCACCACCCCATACTTAGTCGGTACACTGTCCTCAGTGGAAAATAAATAAGAAGAACCTGGTTAGTCGGACTCATCCTCTATGTCTGGGGTCATACCCCTTGCATTGGAATCATCATCATAGTCGTCATCCTTAAAAGTTCCTCATAAGTATCCCACTTAATTCCAAGCGTGAGTCGAGGTATTTGCAGCGAGGAGGGTTCTCCTTGCTCCTTGCGGCCTCTTTTCTTGCTCTTTTGGGAAGTGGTAGCCTTTTCTTTGCCTTGTCTTGCTTTGGGTGCCATTGTACCTGAGACTTGAAATAGTGTTAATGGTAGCACAATCCCAATGGATACAATCTATACACAAGCAGTAGGGGTACCACCCCACACTTAGTTTGTTGCTACAAATTAGTGAAGTGAAAGTGGTCGATTACGTAGACTTCATCGACATGCGTTTTAGGAGCTATATTCCAACGAGAAAATAAAATATATATCACTTCTTGCAACCTTTGCAATACTTTCATGTTAGGTATAACAAGACTACTACATAGGGATTACATCATGGTATCGTTTCTATCAATAAACTCAACCTCCTATGTCGGTAGGCAGTTATAAGTCTTATTCCGATGAACGGGATATTCTAACATGTAATTATTCAAGTGACAAGATTATGCAATGTTCATTACTATAGCAATTCTGCAAGTAGTATAACAATGCATTAAAATCAAATTCAGGTCGGACATAAGTTAAGAGCATCCTAACGTACATGTTCACTCACTTGGTTTTGTATCAACAATTCAAACACGTTCACATCACCAATACTTTTTCAAGATTTAGCAATTCATAATAGGTGTAGTAAAGTAGTACTTACAAACTATAAATGAAGAATAAAGTAGTACTTACTTGGTTGGAGCCTTTGGATGATGTTCTTGTGACGAAAAAGAGCAAAAGGAAACTTTTTGATAGGTTTTGGAGACTATAGGTGGTGCATAAGCTAGGTTTCCAATGTGTTTTTGGTTCAAGACTAAGTCTCATATTTATAAGAAAAGGTTGGGTCGAGTTTTGGCCCATAGGTGGTGCCTAATGCTTTGCCTAGTTGAGCAGAATGCCATAGCATATGCCATGCATTTATTTAAGAATGCCATACACTATGCGGCGCATTGTCTATGGCATTTAGGGACATATGCGGCGCATAGTGTATAGTATTTGAGATACTGAGACCTAATGCTATAGCATAGGCGGCGCATAGTGTATAGCACACTTAAGAATGGGCGGCGCATAGTGTATAGCATACTAGATTCCGAGGCCTTAGGCTATAGGATAGGTTTTGCAATGTTCGTGGCCTAGTTTTACCTAGGACTAGCCTTCCTTGATGCCTATTTTGGCATGAGTAATTCTCAATCCGTAGCCTTATGCATCCTTATGCCTAACTTACCACCTTTACCATTCAATACATCCAAATCGTGAATTGAAATCAATCTCCTCGACTACTTCTTGCACCTATATTCGCTCAAACAAATGAAAACGATTAGTATGATGGGTTGCCTCCCACCAAACGCCTTAGTTTTGGTCGTGGCACGACTCTTATTTTTGGATTTTTCTTTATCAAAAGCAAAACACATACTAGAACGAAATGAAAAATGAAAAATGATAAACGATAAACGATGGGTTGCCTCCCATCTAGCACTTGATTTATTGTCGCGGCACGACATAGTTACCTCGAGTACTCAGACTTCGTCGGGATAGATGGTGGATCATTTTCTGAATGGATTCAGACGACAATGAGGCTTACTTGTAGGAGGGGTACCAATTATATCATCAATAGTCCAACCCATAGCTCTCATGTATCTCTTCAGAGTAGAGATGAGAGCGTCTACGTGCTGTTTACTTAAATCATCCGCACTCACCGGAAGTATCTTTATACTTTCCAAGAACACATACCTTAGATAATCAGGGAGCTCTTTCGATTCTAGCATTGGTGGCTCTTCAAGGGAAGTCTTCGCTGTAGGTGAAGGTTGATTCTTAAGATCACGGTCTGGTTGCTTAGGAGTATGGGAATAGGACTCTATTTCTGTTAGAGCACCCATAAGTTCTTCATAATCTTCATCGTCCTCATGCTCAACCTTCAGCAGCACAGCAGACAATGGCTCAACAGTAAGCTGTTTCTCTACAGATAATGCTTTCTTATCTTCATAATGAACATCATCTACAGAGAACACATCCATATCTTTTGGCTGCTTCATCGCTTTGCACAAATCAAAATGAATCACTTCGTCATTCATTCGAAATAAAAGCTCATTATCTCTCATGTCAATAAGCACACTTCCTGTTGCGAGGAAGGGGCGTCCCAAGATTATGGGAAAATCAGAATCCACCTCACAATCCAGAATAACGAAGTCTGCAGGAAAGATAAATGAAGATACCTTCACCAACACATCATTCAAGATACCCACAGGTCGTTTTACCGACCTATCAGCCATCACGAGCCTCATATTGGTTGGTGTTGGATCTCCTAGCCCCAACTTCTTGTAGATGGATAGTGGCATCACATTGATGCTAGCTCCTAGATCGCACAATGCCTTGGCAAAATTCAACGATCCAATTGTGCAGGGAATAGTGAAAGCTCCAGGATCTGCCTTCTTTTGAACTAGCGACCTTGTAGCGATTGCACTACAATGATGAACATTATCCGCTAACTCATAACTTGCTGCCCGCTTCTTTGTCAACAGGTCTTTCATAAATTTCGCATACCCAGGCATTTTTTCAAGTGCCTCCACTAATGGAACATTAATGGTCAGCTGCTTTAACATATTCATAAATTTGCTGAACTTTGTATCATCCGCCACCTTCTTCAATCTTTGGGGAAAAGGTGGTGGTGGGTATGGAAGTGTTCTCTCCATAGTTTTCTTCTCCTTTTGCTTCCGTTTTCCAGCTTTTTCAGGCTGCACGTCGTTAAGAACGTTAGGTGAGGCTGCTGCGGCATCCTCCTCTTTCGCCGTATCATCAATGTCCACTACTTCATCAACCACTTGCTTGCCCTTAGATGAGGTTTCCAGCACCTTACCACTTCGGGTAGTAATAGCCATGCATGACCCATCATTCCTTGGGTTTTGCACGGTGTTACTAGGTAAAGTGCCAGCCTTTCTTTGATTGAGTGCTGCTGAAAGTTGGCTCAATTGCTGCTCTATTTTCTTGATTGAAGTGGAATGTGAATCAACTAATTGCTTCATAGAGGACAAATCATTTATTACCTCTGTTACTCCCGCGCTAGTTGCTTCCACTCCTTTCAGTAATTTAGCCATCATGTCTTCCATACATCCAGAACTAGATGTGGTGGTGTCACGTCTTCCAGGGGGAACATACACACCACTATTGTCATTCTTGTTCTTCCAACTACCTTGGTCCTTGTTTCCAAATTTCTCATAGTAGTTCCGACCTTGGTTTCCTTGGGCATTGCCTCGGAAAACCCCCTGATTATTCAAGTAGTTGGCTTCTTCTTCCGTATCAGCTTCGTTTCTTCCATGTGCTACAATGGCTTTGACTTTTTTGGTCTTCCCTGATAATAGATTCTTTGTAAGAAGATCCACTTGTGTTCTCATGTGCGCCATATCTTGGTCACGTTCCTCTTGTCTACGCCTCTGCTCTGTGGTCATGCCAATAGATAAAGTGGAGCTTGCTACGTCAGAATCCCTGGTATGCCAAGCTATACTTTGCTTCGTCATACGATCTAGCATATTGCTTGCTTGACCAAAGGTGAGGTCCATGAATGATCCTCCAGCTGCGTTGTCCACCACTGGCTTAGTTATTGAATTCAAGGCTCTATACAATATCTCCATGAGGTGAACATTAGTCATGTGATGGTTTGGGCATCTCGCTAGCTTTGTCTTGAAACTCTCCCATGTTTCATGAAGAGCTTCAGTGGGAAGCTGATGAAAGTTGCTGATTTCATCTCTCAATTGTGCCTTTTTGGACGGCGGAAAGAATCTTTCTAGGAAAGCGTCTCTCAATTGCCTCCAATTTGTAATTGAATCAGGAGTCAGCCCATTCAACCATAGTGTTGCCTCCCCAGACAGAGACAATGGAAATAGACGTAATCGAATTGCATTCTGACCAACACCAGGATTGTCAAAAGACTTGCATGTGGAAATAAAGTTGATGAGATGCATATTCGGATCATCGCCTGCTAGTCCACCAAACAATCCCTTGAGTTGCAATAACTGAATCATGGTGCTTGTGATGTTGAACTTGGCTCCGGGCACTAATGGTGGTGGAATTATAGCTCCAGTGGCTCCGGCACCATCAAGATCATCATCATCATCGTCGAAAGCTGGCTGCATAGGTTGGCGATCATGTCTATACCGAGCTTGTCGACCTCTTCTGTTGGCAGGTGTTGTGATTTCAGAATCATGACTTAGGTTTAGTAACTCGTCATCACCTAAATCCTCATCATCAGGGTTTGTTGCTCGCCCAGGGTTATCAATGTTTTGTTGGTGTACTTGGGCAGCGGCAAGAGCAGCTAATCTCGCCTGCTCCTGTTGAGCAGCCATCCTAGCGATTTCAGCTTGTGCTTCCATTCTACCAATGCGTTGTGGTTCAGGAATGATTGGTAATAACGGTTGACCAGAACTTCGAGTATGGGGCATGCACTAAAATAAAAACCTGCAGTAGACAAAAACAAAAACTAAAAGTAAAAGTACGAGAATCTTTGACCAAAGGGTCTAGTAATTATCACGAACTTGATTGACACTTGTATTCCCCGGCAACGGCGCCAATATTTGATAACGCTCAATCTACAGCTCTCGTTTGAGTGTAAAGCGGTCGTTAGCAAATATAGAACCCAACCTGGGTTGGGTGTCGATCCCACAGGGAATAGCTTGGCCAACAAGTAAGTAAAATTACTAAACTTTTGGTGCAAGTCTCGTAAGAAGGGGGGATTCTTGTTTTGCAAGTAATGTAAACAAAAGCTGAAAATAATAAAGTAAAAAGAGAGAGATTGTTACGTTGGTTGTAAACAATGAGAATTGAAGCGTTGGGGTTATGTCCACCTTCTGAGGTATACGTCTCTATTGGCTATGAGTGTGTAGAATTCTGACATGCAATTGCTTATAGAGGATTGTAGTCGATGGTAAATCCAAGCGTCTCTCGACCTAAACAAGGACTATTTCACTTTAACTCTCTCGAGCTTAAAGCGTGTCTAACGGTACGAATTCTCCAAGAGGTTAGTCCAATTACGGCACTAGCTTTTTAATAGGAAAGGGTGTCCTACTACCTTGACATTATCTCTTTTCCAGACAAATAACTTTTCTCTCAAACAAGTTAAATGTTAGACTGGCGTATTCTTGCGTTTGCAACCGCAAAGAATGTAGATTTAAGATGAAGAGAATAATGATATAAGCAATATACGTTCCTCGAACTCACAAACTCACAGTAATAGATAGTAACTCATTCGGCTTCCATAACCCCAACAGAGAAGTTTAGTTACCCATGAATGCGAAGGAAATCACGATTGACATTGTTATTATATCACGATATTGAGTAATGGCATGTAGATCAAGTGATAGGCGTGAGGCGTGATTCCTTAGCAAGTAACGATTCTCTTGTTGTGGAGTTTAAGAATAGAAGAGTAGATTAGAAGTGTTTGTAGTGGAAGATGAGAGGGATGGAAGAAAATTAATTGTTGAATGATGAATGTCAGATTGATTGTTAAGAAGATGTTCCCCAAATCTCTAGCATGATAGGTATTTATAATACCCATATCCTAATTCTACTAAGCTAATGAAATAAATAACCAAATCCTACTAGACTAATGAAATCCTTAACCCAAATGTACTAGGTTAAGGTAACATTATCATAATCCACATAAAATAATGAAATACATAACCTAATTGTACTAGGTTAATGTATCATTGTCAAAATCCAGCTTTGTGTCTGTAAGTCCCCAAAGTCTTCAGAATTGTTGTTTTAGCCCGGGACAGATTTTTCATGCAGCAGTTTTGGTCCTTAGGCGTGTAAACTCCCTTCCCTTCCTTCGTGAGCTTTCTTTAGCGTCAAGTAAGCCATAAAATGCTGAATTATGCATCATTTATACCTGAAACTTTACTAATCATGTTCGTTAGCTCATTTACAGGAAAAAGGACTAAAAGTGCATGAAATATATAATTTGTTCTCAAAACTAGGCTAAAATATGGGCAAAATATATTGATATAGGCGCGTAAATTCGCCTATCATTAATGATTTAAAGGTTAAAGATGCATAAAGGCTATATCTATTCATGTTTTGAACTTTAAGATTGATATTGTGATTTGAACTTCATTACCTTGATTTGGCTTTTGATGAAAGATTTCGATATAGTTATTGAGCTTGATATTTTTTTATATGTGCTATGATAGAAAGTAAGAGTTCCAAGATTTAAGAAGAAGTATTAAGTTTACAAGAAAGTCTAAGCTTTTAAGCTCCATTCATATGCAATATAGCATGATTCAAGAAAGCTTAATTCTTTGATCTAAAGATAAGATATGAAATCCACAAATGTTCATCTTGATTATGATTTAAAGTAAAGATAAGCATAACTGGTTTTCAGCCTATAAACCCTTATGCTATTTTAAGGTGGATTTCTTAAATATAAGCATATACATATTCTGGGAGTAGTATTTAGCACCAAGAAGGGAATGTGGATAAGCGTATCCTAAATTCCTGAAAACTATGAGCTACCATAGGTTTAAGTCCTAACATGGGTTAAGTTCAGTGATCACTTAAGCTAAGGTTCTATTCCAATGGCAAGGGTAGAAAAGCTCTCCCCAACATGGGTAAGATGTTGGACTCCATAGTAGCTCACATGGTTTATGTTGGTTGTAAAAATCTCCCATAAGAAAGAATAAAAGTAGAGATTTTAGAAACTAAGTGTTATGGCTCACTAAGCTTATTCATATGCTTCATTATTTATGTTTTATGGTCTTGCGGTCTTTAGTTCTACTCAAGTCTAAGGTAAGTCATTTACGCTTAGCATGCATCATTTGAAAGTGTACATTTATATTCAATTCTTTTTTTACTTAAGCATTCATCCCCACATATTCAGTACATTCCAGAAGTACTGACCCACATATATGTCTATGTGGTACATTGTCTTATAATATAGGTTTGATGCTTGTCTCCAGCAGTACGATTAATCACGGGCATCATCTCTTGCATCTCGAATTTTGGGGAATCCTTATAATCTGAGAACCCAGTTTATCTGACTGATGTTTATTATTGAAAGTTAATTTAGATCTGTGATTTCCGTTTATGTTCGAGTCAGCTAGGGTCTATCCCAGTAGCTCTCTAGTTTGTAGTAGAGGCTTGTCAGACTGTGTATGTTCTAAGTTCAAAGAGTTTGCTTAAGGCTTCCAAAGTTAAAGATTTACATTAATATATGGAATTGTTCACCTTCAATTTCTATACATGTTAGTTCACTTTTCATGTGAGTTCTAAGTTGAATAGATATCATGGGTTATCTTGGGGATATTCTTAGTCCTAAGCATCATGTGCCATCTATGGGGTGCTCCGAGGCATTACAAACTTGATATCAGATCCTAAGGTTTTAAAGAGTCCTAGGGAGTTAGAGAAGATGTATTATGTAGAGGCTTGATCATGAATATAAAGCGCTCCAAATTTATTAGCAAGAGGCTACAGAACGAGTTAGTAATCATCTTTTCTCTCATGATCTATCGTGATCAAAGTTATCTCTATCTATCCTAGTTTAATATTTCACATGATAGAATATGCCTTTTCGCCGAGCTGACGCACGCAGAAATGATAATAAACCACCATTGCATGCAAACCCTCTGAATGAGAATGTTTCTCATGTTGAATTTTGAGCTGACATTCAAGCATTGGCCCTAGCTATGAATTCTAATGTTCAAGGAAAACAACAGGCAGCAGTCTCACTTTAGCAAAATTGTAACTTAGCTGCAACCAGAATTTAGGACTTTATGAGGATGAATCAACCTAAGTTCCATAGGTCAAAGGTGGAAGGGGATCTTTAACTCTTTATTGATAAGGTGAGAAAGATTACTCAGATCATTCATGTTACTAAAGAGGAGAGTATAGAGCTGGCATCCTATAGGATGAAGGATGTTTCTTATAATTGGGTCACTATGTAGAAGGATGGTAGGGGTGAGAATGTAGCTCCTATGAGTTGGCAAGTATTTTAGAGTGCTTTTCTGGAGAATTTGTTTCCTCATGAGATAAGAGAGGCTAAAGTGAAGGAGTTCATGAACCTGAGGTAGGGCTCTATGATAGTGATGGAGTACTGCCTTATGTTCACTCAGTTAGCTAAGTATGCCCTAGAGTTGTTATTTGACTCTAGAGCTCGTATGAGTAAGTTTGTTACCAGGGTATTTGATTTGGTAGTAAAGGAGTGTAAGACTCTCATGCTGATCGGAGACATGGATATTGCTCGTTTGATGACTCATGATCAACAGATTGAGATAGAAAAGTTGAAGAAAAGAGAGAAGAAGAAGAAGAGAGCTAGAACTGGACATTTTGAGTATGTCAGTCAAGGTTTGGAAGGGGAAGTCATTCACAGTTTAAGGGTTATTTATCAGTTTCTGCGCTATCTTCAGCCAGTGCCCCTACACCCAGTACCAGGAAAGATCAGTGGGGTAGGACTTCAAATTCTAGGTCTCAGAACAGTGTGGTCAGGAGGCCAAGTTACCCGACATATGCAAAGTGTGGCAAGACCTATCTGGGTAAATGCATAATGGGGAAAAGGGATTTATATGGTTGTGGTAAGATGGGCCATAAGATCAAGGAGTGTCTTTATGCTAAGAAGGGAGGTAGAGATGCTCATTCTCAGACTAAGGCTACTAATCCAGCTGCTCCTCCAGGCTACCCAATTCCCTCATAGGGCATATCATCCAATACCGGTGGCGATCAGTGCCAGAATTGATTTTATGCTTTACCATCGTATCAGGAACATGAGAGTTATCCAAATATTGTCACCAATATGCTTCGTACCTTTCACCTTGATGTATATGTGTTGTTAGACCCGAGATTAAATATCTCTTATGTAACTCCATTAGTCATTGTAAATTTTGGGGTAGGTCTTGAAAATCTCCCTAAGCCCTTCTTAGTTTCTACCCCAATGGATGAGTCAGTGATTTCTAGGCGAGCCTATAAAAAGTGCCCTGTTATCATCCTCTATAAGATCACACTAGATGACTTAATAGAGTTAGAGATGTTAGATTTCGATGTTACTCTGGGTATGGATTGGCTCCATTCATGCTATCCATTAATAGATTATCTCACCCGCGTGGTAAAGTTTCAATTTCCTAATGAGGTAATTTTCGAATGGAAGGGTAGTTTTATGTCTCCCAAAGTTCACTTCATCTATTATATTATAGCTGGGAAGTTAATATTAAAAAGGTATATCTACCATTTAGTTCAAGTCAAATATACCATGTCTGAAGCATCAGCAGTTCAATCAGTCCGTGTAGTTAATGAGTTTTTTGAGGTTTTCCCCAAAGATCTACCAGGGGTACCTCCAAATAGAGAAATAGAGTTCGGTGTTGATCTTCTTCTTGATACTCAGTCCATCTCTATCCCTCTATATCGCATGGCTCTGTCCAAACTCAAAGAGTTAAAGGAGCAGCTTAAGGATTTATTAGATAAGGGTTTCATCAGACCCAGTGTTTCTCCATGGGGTGCTCCAATCCTTTTTGTGTGCAAGAAATATGGCTCTCTTAGAATGTGTATAGATTATAGACATCTAAACAAGGTTATCATCAAGAATAAGTATCGCATTCCTAGGATCGATGATTTATTCAATCAGTTTTAGGGTGCCCGATGGTTTTCCAAAATTAACCTTAGGTCGGGATACCATCAGTTGAAAGTTGGGGAGCAAGACATTCCAAAAATAGCTTTTCGAACGTGGTATGACCATTTTGAGTTCATGGTTATGTCGTTTGGAATGACAAATTCTCCTGAAGTCTTTATCGATTTGATGAACAAGGTCTTCAAGAAGTACTTGGACATATTTGTCATTGTCTTTAAAGATGACATACTGGTGTATTCCAGGAGTGAGAAGGAACATACACACCATTTAAGAATAGTGTTGCAGACTCTCAAAGACCATCAGTTATATGTGAAGTTTGGTAAATGTGAATTTTGGTTAGAATTTTTTACCTTCTTAGGGCATGTTATTTCAGGGGCTAGTATTCATATAGATCCTCAGAAGATTGATGTAGTGAAGCACTGGCCTAGGACCATCACTCCATCCGATATCCAGAGCTTTTTGGGCTTGGCTAGGTATTATAGAAGATTTGTTGAAGGGTTCTCCTCTATAGATGCACCATTGACTAATTTGACCCAAAAGAAAGTGAAGTTTATATGGTTGGATAAGTGTGAGAAGAGTTTCCAAGAGTTGAATGATAGATTGACTTCAGCACCAGTGTTAGCTCTACTAGAGTGGTTATACGGATTCTAGTGTATTATGATGCTTCCAAAGTTGGTCTAGGTTGTGTATTAATGTAAAATGGGAGAGTGATAGCCTATGCCTCCAGGCAACTTAAGGATTACAAAAAGAGTTACCAACTCACGACTTGGAGTTAGCTACCAAGGTATTTCCCTTAAAAATTGAAGGCACTACCTCTATGGTGTGAATGTTGATGTTTTCACTGACCATAAGAGTCTTCAGTATGTATTTTCTCAGTGGGATATGAATCTTTATCAGAGAAGGTGGTTGGAGTTATTGAAAGATTATAACATGAATGTACTCTATCATCCAAGTAAGGCCAACATGGTGGCATACATATTGAGTAGGCTGTCTATAGGTAGTGTGTCACATATGAAAGAGAAAGAATAAGAATTAGCCAAAGAAGTGCATAGATTAACCCATTTGGATGTATGTTTGATCGACAGTGATGATGGGGGAGTAGTAGTTCAGAACGGTTCAGAATCATCTTTGGTAGTGGAAGTGAAGGAGAAGCAGCGTGACAATCCCCTACTTAACTAAATATTGGAAGCATTCCAGCAATAAAAGGTTGAGGTTTTCTCCCAAGGGGGATATGGTGTACTTCGCTATCAAGGTAGGCTTTGTGTTCCCAATGTATATGGGTTGCGGGAAAGGATACTAGTTGAGGCTCATGGTTCGAAGTATTCTATTCATCCTGGTGCTACCAAAATGTACCATAATTTGTGGAAAATTTATTGGTGAAATGGTATTAAGAGGGACATAGCAGAGTTTATGGCCAAGTATCCCAACTGCCAGCAAGTTAAAGTTGAACACCACAGATTGAGTGGTACGCTACAGGAGATCAACATCCTTACCTGGAAGTAGTAAGTTGTGAATATGGATTTCATCACAGGGTTTCCTCATACAAGACGTCATCATGATTCAATTTGAGTCACAGTAGATCGAATGACTAAATCAAACTATTTTCTACCTGTCAAGAATTCAGATACAACAGAAGATTATGCCAAGATGTCTATTTGCGAGTTAGTAAAGCTTCATGGTATACCATTGTACATCATTTCAGATAGAGCCACACAATTCACTTCACAGGTTTGGCAGTCCTTTCAGAAGGCCTTAGTACAAAGGTTAAGCTTAGTACCACTTTTCATCCGCGGACCGATGATCAAGCTGAATGCACAATCCATACATTGGAAGACATGTTAAGGGAGTGTGTTTTAGACTTTAAAGGAATTTGGAATGTCCATTTACCTTTGATTGAGTTCACGTATAATAATAGTTACCGTGCCAGCATTCATATATTTGAAGCATTGTACGGGCATAGGTGTAGATCACCCATAGGATAGTTTGAGGTTGGCGAAGTGGTGTTGATTGGGAAAGATCATGTTCTTGAAGCTATGGAAAGTTTTAGTTATTCATGAAAGATTGAAGACTGCTCAGAGTCATCAGAAGTCATATGCTGATATAAGAAGGAGAGAGCTTAAGTTTGAAGTGGGGGACTGGGTATTCTTAAAAGTGTCGCGTATGAAGGGAATAATGATATTTGGAAATAAAGGGAAGTTGAGTCCCCGATTTTTTATCTGTATAAGATAGTAAGGCATATAAGAGAGGTGGCTTATGAGTTAGACCTTCCATCATAGTTAGCTATATTTCACCTAGTGTTCGATGTTTCAATGCTTAAGAAGTGCATTGGAGATTCGTCCTTAGTAGTTCCCCTAGAGAGTATTGGGGTCAAAGATAACTTGTCATATGAGGAGATTCCTGTTAAGATACTTAATAGGCAAGTCCGAAGACTAAGGAATAAGGAAGCAATATCAGTAAAGGTTCTTTAGATAAACCAATTGGTTGAAGGGGCTACTTCAGAAGCTGAAGCAGACATGATGGTTAAGTATCCTCATCTCTTTTATTCCAACTCAGTTCCTACCGAAGTTAAATAGTTTTTTCTATCTAAAACTCTTTCTCTTTAAGTCTGTTTAAGTATTCTTAAGTCGTATCTTATATTTTGAGTAATTGGATCCTTGTGATAGATATAAGCTTGGTTGTAAGTTTGATATAGAGGTGTTGATTCTTTTCCAAATCCAAATCCTAGATAAATCACATTTGAGGATGAATGTTTCCAAGGGGAAGATATTGTAATACCCCATGTCTGAAAGCCATTATGCCACTTACGACTCATCTCCTTAAGTCATATATACACCTTAACAGTCATCAGTTGTAAGTCGTAGCTATGGTAGTGTGTAGTATTTGGAGTTTATTGTAGTTATGATTTTACCCTAGGAATCATCACAGGATGTTATGAGTCATATGAAGTGAAGTTGTAAGGTCAACAGTATAGGTCCTGTAAGTCTCTATCCAAGTTATGAGAAGATGATACAAGTCATATAGAGATTTGATGAGTTGTAAGATATGACTCGTATATTGACCCATTTGTGCAATCCATTCCACTACCAAGCTTATGAGTTTCTATGCCAATTTGTAACTTCATCTTACGAGTCGTAAGTTGACTTATGATGACTGACGTTCAAATTTTTATAAGTTCATTTAAGGGACCTTTTGGTATTTTTCCCTCTTATAACTCCCAACCTATGACTTATAACTCAAGAATGGCATTAGTTTCCTCTATCTTTCAGTTGATTAAAAAACATCTCTTATCCTCTCATCTTCAAGAACAACAAGATTAGGGTTTCTCTCACCAAGTCATCTCTCAAATCTCAAAGTTTAAGTCCTCTTAACAAGTCAAGCAATTCCAGGTATATGGGGTTTTGAACAAGGTTAATCTTCCATCCCTGTGACCTAAAAGCATGATTTTTAAGTTGAATTTACATGTTTTACATTAGGGTCATTCATCAAATTCTCATATTTTGAAGTATAACATTATCTTGTGATTTAAAGGTTAAAGATGCATACAGGCTACATCTATTCATGTTTTGAACTTTAAGATTGATATTGTGATTTGAACTTCATTACCTTGATTTGGATTCTGATGAAAGATGTCTATATGGGTATTAAGCCTGATATGTTGTTATAAGTGTTGTGAAAAAAAGTAAGAGTTTCAAGATTTAAGAAATATTAAGTTTACAAAAAAGTGTAAGCTTTTAAGCTTCATTCATATGCAATATAGCATGATTCAAGAAAGCTTGATCCTTTGATCTAAATATAAGACATGAAATCCACAAGTGTTCATCTTGATTATGATTTAATTTAAAGAGAAGCATAACTGGTTTTCAGTCTATAAACCCTTATGCTATTTTAAGGTGGATTTCTTAAGTATGAGCATATACGTATTCTAGGGTTTGTATTTAGCACCGAAAAGGGAATGTGGATGAGTGTATCCTAAATTCCTGAAAACTATGAGCCACCATAGGTTTATGTACTAATATGGGTTAAGTTCAGTGATCTCTTAAGTTAAGGTTCTATTCCAATGGCAAAGGCATAACAACTCTCCCCAACGTGGGTAATACGTTGGACTCCATGGTAGCTCACATGCTTTATGTCAGTTGTAAGAATCTCCCATAAGAAAGAATAAAAGTAGAGATTTTAGAAACCAAGTGTTATGGCTCACTAAGTTTATTCATATGCTTCATTATCCTTGTTTTATGATCTTGCAGTCTTTAGTTCTACTCAAGTCCAGGGTGAGTCATTTACGTTTAGCATGCATCATTTAAAAGTGTACATATATATTCAGTTCTTGTTTTACATATGCATTCCCCCAGACATACTCAGTACATTCCAGAATTACTAAACTGGATATATGTCTATGTGCTACATATCTTATAATGTAGCTTTGATGCTCATGTCCAACAGTAGAATTGATCACGGGCATCATCTCCTGCATCCTAAAATTTGGTGAGTCCTCACAGTTCAAGGACCCAGTTTTTCAAAACTCATGTTTATTGTTGAAAGTTATTTTAGATCTATGATTTCCGTTTATGTTCAAGTCAGCTGGGGTCTGTCCCAGTAAATCTCTAATTAGCAGTTGAGGCTTGTCAAACTATGTGTAACGCCTCGGATTCTGAACCCTGAACGCTACCAGGTGCTCATAATTCCGAAGGACCACAAGCTAAACTATGACTGATATCTATAACTAAGTACTGAATAATATACTATAAAAATGCAGAAAACTGGTGGAAACTTTCCATAAGGTTCAATACTGAAATAAAGTATGACAATACCAAAACTAAAACAACTGTCTAAAAATACTCTAGTCTGAAAAAGTTTCTAACTATCTGAATAAGGAGTTGATGGGACAATCCCCCAACTAACTCCATCTACTGAAATACTAGATCTAATGCAATAAAGAAATAGATAACATCCTCGAATGATAAGGACTCACTGCTAAGTCTACTGCTGCTGGCCAAATCTAAACAGCTATGGGTGCTTCAGATCCCGTGTGTCTGAACCTATGGTATAAAACACCATAGCGCAAGAAATGATACGTCAGTACGACACAATATACTGGTATGCTAGATGAAGTAAGGCTAAATGCAAGGGTTCATATGCATGAACATAAAACTGACTAAATAACATAAGACTACTGAATGAGGATACATGCGTGAATGCATAAACCATAACTGAAGTCAAAGTGACACTGAATACTGAGTTTTGAATACTGTCTAACTATTATCTGAGTTTGTTTTTACTGTAATAATAAGTTCTAATAACTGGATTACTTATAACTGGGTCTACTAATAATGTATTTCTGATGACTGATGTGGGGTCGATCCTATCTAGCGGATGAGCCTTGGGATCAGGCCTATCTAGTGGTTGATCCCAGAAAATACTAATACTGATACTGCTTGACTAAATCTGAGATCAGGACTATCTAGCGGGTGATCTTTGAATTTATTGATAATGAAATTGATTGACTGAATCTGAGATCAAGCCTTTCTAGAGGGTGATCTTTGAATCTATACTAATGAATTGAGTTTTATTATTAAGACTGATTTCTAAAACTAAAACCGTGGGAGGTAATCATCTAACTGATATTCCCCTTCTATATAATTTACGATCAAACTTGTAACCCCAGTTGGAAGGGTGTCAGTACCGTGCCACGGGTAAAGACACTACTATGGTCAAGCCTATATAACGGGGGACCCTAACAGGAAGTCAAGCCTAATCTAATGAGTGACCCCTGGGAGGTAGCCAAGCCTTAATCTAATGGGTGACTCCTCATCCTGCACTGGCTATGCAGTTCTGGAGTACAGGGACTACTACTAACGACTTTGCCTAACTAATGGGGAAGTCGTCATCCCTGCCCTCACTCGGTGCTGAATTCTACTCCCAACTGAATAGACACTGAACTGATTCTTAGACTGCACTAGAATGGGCTAAATCCGTTACTGATCATGTTACCTGTCTGATCTCACTGAGTTCACTGGGCTCCGTTAACTGATGGAATACTACTGAGTTTACTGAACATTCCTAAGTCATGAAGTTGACTGAGTTCTACTGAATCCTATAACTAACTGAGAATACTACTGATCGTGATGTGACTGAGAATACTGTAACTGACAATGGATCTAGACATGCAGCTAAATTGTCGGGGTATGAAATACTCCCAGGACTCGATAACATAAAAGTAAATCTTAACAATTCTTGAACAACATGGCAATTGTCTATCATTCACAATACAATCAATGAAATATCTCTTCAAGTATTTGAAAGTCATAAACTTGTAGATGTATAGGCATGCATACTAATGTCTCATAATTCATTCACCAAATCCTTTCAACAAACACTTAGCATACATTAACTTGTACATAAATGAGGATTTCATATTAACATGCTATAATGGCACTACTTCATTCACATAGGCATTTAATTAAACATATGGGGAGCATGCTTTGGTTATACACCAAACAATACATCTAAATAACATGGCTACATTAATTAACATGTAATTTGATGGGTTTATCATAAATATCTTGCAAATCATCACATACTGGATCAAACCTTTCAACTTGTAATCTAAAACATGAATTATATCCCAAAAATAACATAGACATAGACTTCAATTCAATCATAATCATGGAAATCATAAATACACAATCTTTAGAATTCAAAAAGGATTCTTGAGCTTCATGGATGGAAGGACCCCATGAATCAATGTCTAACATGCCTTAATGGTGATGAAATTGTTGAAAGATTGGACCTTTAAGATTGATTGAAAGAATTCTTGTAGATAACTTTGAATTTGGAGTTTAACTTCTTACTTCTTAAGATATGACACTTGAAATTTTGTTCTTGAGAATGGAGGAGAGATGTTGAGTTACTTACTGATTACTTAGGGTTAAGAGAGAGGAGTTTGTGCGTTTAATATCTCATAAAAACGTTTCGAATTGATTAGGAACGGTTTAGGGGTGTGAAATGACTTCAACACCCTTGATCTAGGTCAAAACGAGTGTTTTTAGAACTTGGCAATGACTTAGGCGGCGCCCAGTCAATCACACAAACCAGGTTGGGTGACACCTTGTCAATTGCCTAAGTTTGGTTGGGCGGCGCCTAACCAATCGCATACCCTTATTACCTCTCACGAAAATGGGTATAACTTTTGGCTCGGGTATTGGATTAAGGCGAAATTGGTATCATTGGAAAGCTAATTCGGTTCTATAAAATTTGGTGGGTATAAATCTTCCAAAATACCACATATACCTCAAGTTATGCTCATTCAAAGATGACCCTTGCAAAATCAAACACTAAAACTTAATGGATTCAAAAGCTCTTAGTTTGCATTACTTTAAGCGACTCTTATAAACATGTTTAAATTATCATAAGCTCTCTTATCACTAGGATACTCATTGTAATTTATGTACTCAAATATGAATTACAAGATTAGAGGTTTCACATGTAGGAACAATGGATCGATTTATAGCTAAAAATATATGGGGTGTTACATTATCTCCCTCTTGGAATCATTCATCCTCAAATGAGACTGACTAAGCTGAGATTACTAATTGACTGACCTTACTTACTAGACATGAACATATAAAACATGACTATATGACTGGATCTTCTGATATACTGAACATGCATATCTGATGCATGAATACCTGACTGAACTGACTAATGAATGCATGACTGGATATGCAATGGTAACTGATATCAAGTTTATAAGGAAAATATGAGCATGAAACTGAATAGTTTTAAGGACATGAAAGCATCAGGGAATCAGAGGGTATCTCCCCCTTAGCACACTATGTCCCTCTAAAAATGCTTACTTCACTGATACACTGGGGCGATGCACAGGGCACCTACAAACTAAATCATGACTGAATATTTGGGATCTGAAACTAATGCATGATTCATGAACTGGGACGAACTCACAACTACTAGGATGTTCTATCTTGGAATAGTTACATTCCTGAGATTTCTGATAATATGACTAGATGGAATGATTAGGAAAAACAAACCATACGAATTTGACTGCTTGACTGCTAAACTGAATTGTTGGCTTTAAAGGCAGACTCATGCTAAAAACTTAAGCTCAATGGGAGCCTTCCTTTGACATTCCTTCTATAAAGTCCTAAGGACTTGAGGGAGCAAGGGAATGTGGGCATGGTCTGAATAAGACATCTGAATAAGAAACCATAACATGGCTAGAATTTTTTAGTATGGGCACTGACAACTCTACTTTCTGAGGTCCGAGCTGAACTAACTTCTCCCGCTAAGTTCAAGCCTACTCAAATCACCGAAATATATTTATCCACTTACACATCAACTTAACATTCAAGCCTATCTTCATGACTAAAGTCTTGTGTAAGAAAAGCATGCAACAATCTTTCCTTAACATGAAACATTTACTCTTTCCCATCTAAGCAACTACCCATCACTAAGAAGGGTTCACTAAAAGGTTAAAACATGGGGACCTGAAGCATGAAAGGACACTATACTGAACTTGGCACTTGACTGAAGCCTAAGGAATAGAATATCAACATCATGAGTTTATCAAGGGGTCAATACATGACATACTCTGAATTTTCAACTCTTCTTTACATTAGCTCAACCTTCAAAGATTCAAACTTAGTTTCTAAAACATAACATGAATATCCGCAAATCTTCAATAACTGTACAACCCTCATCCTAGTTTTCAAATGTCACATCTCTAAACTTATAGTTTCCCCGCACCAAAAGAATTACCACTATACACACATCAACAACACATATAACTTTGAATTACTAAGCTTAAATTTTTGCATACACTGTTTCAAGCCTACTGATTTACCTTCCATATGACTAACCTCATGAAAAATAATTTGCTCAACACTATCCCAAAACTATCTTCATGGACTGTCTGAGAAAGCTCTATCTGTAGGACTTTAAGCTTCACTGCTTCTGTTACCTTAAAAATAAGGTGGAGTTGACATGAGTGTAGCATAATGAGAATCTACATAGGTTTCTTAGAGAGCCTTTCTATAGAATGATCTGAGACATGAAAGAAGGGAAATTTTTCCTAAAACATATCATAGCCTCCTATACATAAATGTGGCATGCAACACACCCATGCACAAGACTCTAGTAGATGCATCTTTTCAGACTTCCTAGGACTCTTTTGAGCCTTAGGCTTTGATACCAAGTTTGTAACGCCCCGGATTATAAACCCCGGATGCCACGACTGATATCTATAAGTGAGCACTAAATAATATACTGTAAAAATACAAAAAACTAGCAAAAACTTTCCATAACATTCAATACTAAGAAAAAGTATGACAATACCAAAACTAAAACAACTCTCTGAAAATACTCTAGTTTGAAAAAGCCTCTAACTGTCTGAATAAGGAGTTGATGGAACAATCCCCCAACTAACTCTATCTACTGAAATACTAGATCTAATGCAATAAAGAAATAGATAACATCCTTGAATAATGAGGACTTACTTCTAAGTCTACTGCTAATGGCCAAATCTAAACTACTATGGGTGCTTGAGATCTCATACGTCTGAACCTATGGAATAAAACACCATAGTGCACGAAAATATGCGTCAGTATGAGGGAATGTACTGGTATGCTATATGAGGTAAGGCTAAATGCAAGGGTTCATAATAATGAACATAAAACTGACTGAATAACATGAAACTACTGAATGAGGATACATGCATGAATGCATAAACCATAACTGAAGTCGAAGTGACACTGAATACTGAGTTCTGAATACTATCTAACTATTATCTGAGTTTGCTGATACTATAATACTAAGTTCTAATAATTGGATTACTGATAACTAGGTCTACTGATACTTTATTTCAAATGACTATTGTGGGGTCGGTCCTATCAAGCGGATGAGCCCTGGGATCAGGCCTATCTAGTGGGTGATCCCAGAATCTACTAATACTAATATTGCATGACTAAATCTGAGATCAGGCCTATCTAGCGGATGATCATTGAACTTATTGATAATGAAATTAATTGACTGAATCTGAGATCAAGCCTATCTAGCGGGTGATCTTTGAATCTATACTAATGAATTGAGTTTTATTATTAAGAATGATTTCTAAAACTAAAACCGTGGGAGGTAATCATCTAACTGATATTCCCCTTCTATATAATTTACGATCAAACTTGTAACCCCAGTTGGAAGGGTGTCAGTACCGTGCCACGGGTAAAGACACTACTATGGTCAAGCCTATATAACGGGGGACCCTAACAGGAAGCCAAGCCTAATCTAATGAGTGACCCCTGGGAGGTAGCCAAGCCTTAATCTAATGGGTGACTCCTCATCCTGCACTGGCTATGCAGTTCTGGAGTACAGGGACTACTGCTAACGACTCTGCCTAACTAATGGGGAAGTCGTCATCCCTGCCCTCACTCGGTGCTGAATTCTACTCCCAACTGAATAGACACTGAACTGATTCTTAGACTGCACTAGAATGGGCTAAATCCGTTACTGATCATGTTACCTGTCTGATCTCACTGAGTTCACTGGGTTCCGTTAACTGATGGAATACTACTGAGTTTACTGAACATTCCTAAGTCATGAAGCTGACTGGGTTCTACTGAATCCTGTAACTGACTGAGAATACTACTGATTGTGATGTGACTGAGAGTACTGTAACTGACACTGGCACTAGACATGCAGTTAAATTGTCGGGTATGAAATACCCCCGGGACTCGATAGCATAAAAGTAAAGCATAACAATTCTTGGACAACATGGCAATCGTGTATCATTCACAATACAATCAATGAAGCATCTCTTCAAGTATTTGAAAGTCATAAACTTGTAGATGTATAGGCATGCATACTAATGTCTCATAATTCATTCACCAAAGCCTTTCAACAAACAATTAGCATACATTAACTTGTACACAAATGGGGATTTCATATTAACATGCTATAATGGCACTACTTCATTCACATAGGCATTTAATCAAACATATGGGGAGCATGCTTTGGGTATACACCAAACAATACATCTAAATAACATGGATACATCAATCAATATGTAATTCGAAGGGTTTATCATAAATATCTTGCAAATCATCACATACTAAGATCAAAGCTTTCAACTTGTAATCTAAAACATGAATTATAACCTAACAATAACATATACATAAACTTCAATTCAATAATAATCATGTAAATCATAAATACACAATTTTTATAATTTAAAAAGGATTATTGAGCTTCATGGGTGGAAGAAACCCATGAATCAGCATCTAACATACCTTAATAGTGACGAAATTGTTGAAATATTGGACCTTTAAGCTTGATGGAAAGAATTCTTGTAGATAACTTTGAATTTGGAGCTTAACTTCTTGATTCTTGAGAGATGACACTTGGATTTTTGTTTTTGAGAATGGAGGAGATATTTTGAGTTACTTACTGATTACTTTGGATTAAGAGAATTTGTGCATTTAATATCTCATAAAAATATTTTGAAGTGATTAGGGACGGTTTAGGGGTGTGAAATGACTTCAACACCCTTGATCTAGGTCAAAACGGAGTGTTTTGGGCACTTGGAAATGACTTAGGTGGCACCCAGTCAATTGCACAAGAAATTTTGGCTGACACCTTAGCAATCGCCTAAGTTTGGTTGGGTGGCGCCTAACCAATCGCATACCCTTACTGTCTCTCACGAAAATGGGCATAACTTTTCGCTCGGGTATTGGATTAAGGTGAAATTGGTATCATTGGAAATCTAATTCGATTCTCTACAATTTGGTGGTTCTAAATATTCCAAAATACCACATATTCCCTAAGTTATGCTCATTCAAAGATGACCCTTGCAAAATCAAATACTAAAACTTGATGGATTCAAAAGCTCTTAGCTTGTATTACTTTAAGTGACTCTTATGAACATGTTTAACACATCATAAGCTCTCTTCTCACTAAGATACTCAATTTAATTCATGTACTCAAATATGAATTGCAATATTAAAGGTTTCACACGTAGGAACAATGGATCGATTTCTAGCTAAAAAAAATATGGGGTGTTACACTATGTATGTTCTAAGTTCAAAGAGTTTGTTTAACGCTTCCAATGTTAAAGATTTACATTAAGATAAGGAATTGTTCACATTCAGTTTCTATACATGCTAGTTTACTTTTCATGTGAGTTCTAAGTTGAATAGATATCATGGGTTAGCTTGGGAATATTCATAATCCTAAGCACCGAATGATGTCCAGGGGGTGCTCCCGGGGCGTTACAATTTTTTAAAGTAGTTTTGTTATATCACTTCTAATTAGTTGTTGTAAGTCATTTAGAACATGTTTGTTTCGCTGCTTCAATCATTATTTTAATATATCACCCCTAATTAATTATTATAGTCATCTAAGCATTATTCCACTTAAATTAAAATAGAAGAAATTTTTTATAAATCACCATAATTAAAAACTTAAATTATTTTAAAAATATGATTAACTATCAATGCCACAAAAGTTTGGACAAGGAGAGTAACATATATTATTTGAAAATTACATAAAAAGTATTATAAATTAAAATAATTAATAGTTTAAAATATCTAAAAAAAAATTAATCTTTTATATATTTCAAAAAAATATGTAAAATACTATAAATTACAATAATTAATAACTTACAAATTTTAAAAGATAGAAAATATTTGATTAACTCTCGAAATTATATCAATATTAGTTAAATTGGAATAGAAGAAAAGTATTATAAATCACAATAATTAAAAATTTAAATTATTTTAAATATATAATTGACTATGAATGACACAAAAAGATATGTCTGCTTCGCCGCTTCAATTGTGATTTTACCATATTATGGTCACTTAAGCATTAAAAATTAATAATATTTCATAAAAAGGTAAAATGGGCACAAAATGTATATCAACATAAAAAATTTGGTTAATTATCGAAATTATATTAGTGCCACACAAATTGAGATCCTGCTGGATGGATCAAACTGATAGCTTATGTGGAGAAATACAGACGGGAGACAAAAGTCACAACTGTGTATTGGTCTAAACCACCAGCTACAATGGTCAAGTTAAATTCTGATGGTAGTGCACTCACTAACCCTGGAAGGATTAGAGCGGAGGGGGGGAGGGAGTGTCATTAGAGGTCATAATGGTGATCTCATTTATGCTTATCCCTTAGGGCAAGGGACCAACAACCAAGCAGAGGTGGAGGCTGCTATACAGGGTCTCTCTTGGTGTTTGAGCAATGGTATACAACAGGTTGTGATGGGGGTGGATTGTGAGCTCCTGGTCAGATGGATAAGAGAGAAACTACTAATCCCATGGCATCTACAACCTCTAGTTTAGTCTTTACAAAAGCTCATATCACAGTTTCAACTGTGCATTTGCAGGCATGTTTATAGGGAAGCCAACTTTGTAGCAGATGCCTTATCAAAAGTTAGTCACCAATCAGAACACCCTCAACACTATTTCCACAGTTGTCAGCTTCCCTCAGAAATAGCAGGGTACTTTCAACTAGATAAGATGGGCATGCCAAGTTTCAGGAGGAGGAAATTGAAAAAGTTGCATGAACCACCTTAGAACGTGGAAAGAACTGAAAAGAAGACATAGCATGTCCTACTAGTAATAGACAAATTGTATACTTTAACCTTTGTATTAGCTTCATACATTCAACTGTTGTTACAGAATTTGAGGTTAAGTTTATGCCCCCCTCTATGTACAGCTTCATTTGTGATTAATGATAAATCCTGGGGTGAGGCTCAGCCCCTAAAATTTTCAAAAAAAAACATAAATTGGGATAAGATGGAGGAACACATAAAGTAACATATGTTATTTAAAAATGACATAAAAAGTATTATGAATCAAAATAATTAAGAACTTAATATAATATTATATATATATATATATAAAATTAATTGACTATCGAAATTTTATCTATGCCACATAAACTGAGACGAAGAGAGTGTTCGTATATTATCGAAAAATTATGTAAAAAATATTCTACATAACATAATTAACAACTTAAAAAATTTATAAGACATAAAATATTTAGATGACTCTCGAAATTATATTAGTCACTTAAATTGAAATATAAAAAAACTATTATAAATCACAATAATTAAAACAACAACAACATACCAGTGTATTCCCACATAGTAGGGTCTGGGGAGGATAGAGTGTATGCAGACTATACCACTACCTCAGGTGAAGTAAAGAGGTTATTTTTGATATACCCCCAGCTTAGGACCGATAACAGTATAACAAACACAAAACATCAATGCATATAAACTAGTACAGTATGCAAAATAAACTATCACTGTTAGCCATTAGATAACACTACAGCCACAAGCTAATACTAAAAACTATCTATCTGAAACCATTGACATCACTCAACACCAAGAATAAGAAACTTCAGACACAAATAAAGAACACTCCCCTACTGATATCGACGCACTCCCACCCCTACCCTTTTACCCTAATCTGGATCCTTCATACCTTCCTATCAAGGGTCATGTCCTCCGTAAGTTGTAGTTGTTCCATTTCATTCCTAATAACCTCCCTCTAATATTTCTTCGGCCTACCTCTACCCTACCTAAAACCATTGTAGCCAGTGTCTCACACCTCCATATTGGAGCATCAGAGCCCCTCTTCATCACGTGCCCGAACTAATACGATGCGTGACATTCTCGTCAATCTCATCATTGTCCTAAATAATAGACCCCAGATACTTGAAACTATCCTTCTTATAAATGTCTTAAGAGTCCAGCTTCACAATAACGTCAGCCTCATGTGACACATCACTAAACTTACACTCTAAGTACTCCATCTTGGTCCTACTCAACTAAAATCCTTTAAACTCAAGGGTCTGTCTCCAAATCTCCAACTTATCATTAAATCCTCCCCGAATATCATCAATTAGTACCACATCATCAGCAAATAACATACACCATGGCACCTTCCCCTGAATATGTGATGATAGGCGAATTTACGCACCTATATCAATATATTTTGCCCATATTTTAGCCTAGTTTTGAGAACAAATTATATATTTCATGCACTTTTAGTCCTTTTTCCTGTAAATGAGCTAACGAACATGATTAGTAAAGTTTCAGGTATAAATGATGCATAATTCAGCATTTTATGGCTTACTTGACGCTAAAGAAAGCTCACAAAGGAAGGGAAGGGAGTTTACACGCCTAAGGACCAAAACTGCTGCATGGAAAATCTGTCCCGGGCTAAAACAGCATTTCTGAAGACTTTGGGGGACCAAACCTGCTGCATGGAAAATCTGTCCCGGGCTAAAACAGCAATTCTGAAGACTCTGGGGACTTACAGACACAAAGCTGGATTTTGACAATGATACATTAACCTAGTACAATTAGGTTATGTATTTCATTATTTTATGTGGATTATGATAATGTTACCTTAACCTAGTACATTTGGGTTAAGGATTTCATTAGTCTAATAGGATTTGGTTATTTATTTCATTAGCTTAGTAGGATTAGGATATGGGTATTATAAATACCCTATCATGCTAGAGATTTTAGAGAATAAGGAAGGAGGAAGGAGGGAGAACACAATACCTTCTTCCATCCCTCTCATCTTTTTAACTTCTCATCTTACAATTCAATTCTATTACTCTACAACTCTTCTAATCTTTCCATTAATTCTATTTTTCTTCTTCTACTCTTCTATTCTTAAATTCCAAAACAAGAGAATCGTTACTTTGCCTAGGAATTCACGCCTCACGCCTACCACCTAAGCTACACGAAATTACTCAATCTTGTGGTATAACAACAATGTCAATCGTGATCTCCTTCGCATTCATGGGTAACTAAACTTCTCTGTTGGGGTTATGGAAGCCGTATGAGATACTATCTATTGCTGTAAGTTTGTGAGTTCGAGGCACGTATATTGCTTATATCATTATTCTCTTCATCTTAAATCTACATTCTTTGCGGTTGCAAACGCAAGAATACGCCAGTCTAACATTTAACTTGTTCGAGAGAAAAGTTATTTGTCTGAAAAAGAGATAATGTCAAGGTAGTAGGACACCCTTTCCTATTAAAAAGCTAGTGCCGTAACTGGACTAACCTCTTGGAGAATTCATACCGTTAGATACGCTTTAAGCTCGAGAGAGTTAAAGTGAAATAGTCCTTGTTTAGGTCGAGAGACGCTTGGATTTACCATCGACTACAATTCTCTATAAGCAATTGCATGTCAGAATTCTACACACTCATAGCCAATAGAGACGTATACCTCAGAAGGTGGACATAACCCCAATGCTTCAATTCTCATTGTTTACAACCAACGTAACAATCTCTCTTTTTACCAAACCTGCTGCATGGAAAATCTGTCCCGGGCTAAAACAGCAATTCTGAAGACTTTGGGGACTTACAGACACAAAGCTGGATTTTGACAATGATACATTAACCTAGTACAATTAGGTTATGTATTTCATTATTTTATGTGGATTATGATAATGTTACCTTAACCTAGTACATTTGGGTTAAGGATTTCATTAGTCTAATAGGATTTGGTTATTTATTTCATTAGCTTAGTAGGATTAGGATATGGGTATTATAAATACCCTATCATGCTAGAGATTTTAGAGAATAAGGAGGGAGGAAGGAGGGAGAACACAATACCTTCTTCCATCCCTCTCATCTTCTAACATCTTCTCAACTCTTCTAATCTTTCCATTAATTCTATTTTTCTTCTTCTACTCTTCCATTCTTAAATTCCACAACAAGAGAATCGTTACTTTGCCTAGGAATTCACGCCTCACGCCTACCACCTAAGCTACACGAAATTACTCAATCTTGTGGTATAACAACAATGTCAATCGTGATCTCCTTCGCATTCATGGGTAACTAAACTTCTCTGTTGGGGTTATGGAAGCCGAATGAGTTACTATCTATTGCTGTGAGTTTGTGAGTTCGAGGCACGTATATTGCTTATATCATTATTCTCTTCATCTTAAATCTACATTCTTTGCGGTTGCAAACGCAAGAATACGCCAGTCTAACATCTAACTTGTTCGAGAGAAAAGTTATTTGTCTGGAAAAGAGATAATGTCAAGGTAGTAGGACACCCTTTCCTACTAAAAAGCTAGTGCCGTAACTGGACTAACCTCTTGGAGAATTCGTACCGTTAGACACGCTTTAAGCTCGAGAGAGTTAAAGTGAAATAGTCCTTGTTTAGGTCGAGAGACGCTTGGATTTACCATCGACTACAATCCTCTATAAGCAATTGCATGTCAGAATTCTACACACTCATAGCCAATAGAGACGTATACCTCAGAAGGTGGACATAACCCCAACGCTTCAATTCTCATTGTTTACAATCAACGTAACAATCCCTCTCTTTTTACTTTATTATTTTCAGCTTTTGTTCACATTACTTGCAAGACAAGAATCCCCCCTTCTTACGAGACTTGCACCAAAAGTTTAGTAATTTTACTTACTTGTTGGCCAAGCTATTCCCTGTGGGATCGACACCCAACCCAGGTTGGGTTCTATATTTGCTAACGACCGCTTTACACTCAAACGAGAGCTGTAGATTGAGCGTTATCAAAAATTGGCGCCGTTGCCGGGGAATACAAGTGTCAATTAAGTTCGTAATAATTACTAGACCCTTTGGTCGAAGACTCTCGTACTTTTACTTTTAGTTTTTGTTTTTGTTTACTGCAGGTTTTTTGTTCAGTACATCAATGGATGCACAACGTGAGATACCGTTCGATGATGATGATGATGATCTTGATGGAGTCGGAGCCACAGGAGCCATTATTCTTCCACCATTAGCGCCCGGAACCAAGTTCAACATCACAAGCACCATGATGCAGTTATTGCAACTCAAGGGATTATTTGGTGGACTAGCAGGCGATGATCCGAATATGCATCTCATCAACTTTATTTCTACATGCAAGTCTTTTGACAATCCTGGTGTTGGTCAGAATGCAATTCGATTACGTCTATTTCCATTGTCTCTGTCTGGGGAGGCAACACGATGGTTGAATGGGATGACTCCTGATTCTATTACAAATTGGAGGCAATTGAGAGACGCTTTCCTAGAAAGATTCTTTCCACCATCCAAAAGAGCACAATTGAGAGATGAAATCAGCAACTTTCGTCAGCTTCCCACTGAAGCTCTTCATGAAACATGGGAGAGGTTCAAGACAAAGCTAGCGAGATGCCCAAACCATCACATGACTAATGTTCACCTCATGGAGATATTGTATAGAGCCTTGAATTCAATAACTAAGCCAGTGGTGGATAACGCAGCTGGAGGATCTTTTATGGACCTCACCTTTGGTCAAGCAAGCAATATGCTAGATCGCATGACGAAACAAAGTAGAGCTTGGCATACCAGGGATTCTGAGGTAGAAAGCCCCACTTTATCTATTGGCATGACTGCAGACCAAAGAAGAAGACAAGAAGAACGTGATCAAGATTTAGCGCACATGAAAACGCAAGTGGATCTTCTGACAAAGCATTTATTATCAGGGAAGTCCGAAAAAGTGAAAGTTGTGGCGCTAAAAGGAAGAGACGAATCTGATTCGGAAGAGGAGGCCAACTACTTGAACAATCAGGGGGGTTTCCGTGGGAATACCCAAGGAAACCAAGGTCGGAACTATTATGATAAATCTGGAAGCAAAGACCAAGGTAGTTGGAATAAAAACAATGAAAAGAGTGGTTTGTACGTTCCCCCTGGTAGACGTGATACCACCACATCTAATTCTGGAAGTATGGAAGACATGATGGCTAAATTATTGAAAGGAGTGGAAGCAACGAGCGCGGGAGTTACTGAGGTAATTAATGATTTGTCCTCCATGAAACAACTAGTTGATTCTCATTCCACTTCAATCAAGCAAATAGAGCAGCAATTGAGCCAACTCTCAGCAGCACTCAATCAAAGAAAGGCTGGCACTTTACCTAGCAACACCGTGCAAAACCCAAGGAATGATGGGTCATGCATGGCTATTACTACCAGAAGTGGTAAGGTGCTGGAAACTTCAGAAAAAGGCAAGCAAGTGGCTGACGAAGAGGCGGAAATTGATGATAAGGCGAAAGGGGAAGATGCCGCAGCAGCCGATCCTAATGTCCTTAACGTCACTCCTCACGACGTGCAGCCTGGAAAAGCTGAAAAACGGAAGCAAGAGGAGAAGAAAGCCGTGGAGAGAACAATGCCATACCCACCACCACCTTTTCCCCAAAGATTGAAGAAGGTGGCGGATGATACAAAGTTCAGCAAATTCATGACCATGTTGAAGCAGCTGACCATTAATGTTCCGTTGGTAGAGGCGCTAGAAAAGATGCCTGGGTACGCTAAATTCATGAAGGACCTGTTGACAAAAAAGCGGGCAGTAAGCTATGAGCCGGCAGATAATATTCATCATTGCAGTGCAATTGCTACCCGATCGATAGTTCAGAAGAAGGCCGACCCCGGAGCTTTCACTATTCCTTGCACCGTCGGATCTTTGAACTTTGCCAAAGCATTATGTGACCTAGGAGCCAGCATCAACTTGATGCCATTATCGATCTACAAGAAGTTGGGGTTAGGAGATCCTACACCAACTAATATGAGGCTTGTCATGGCGGATAGGTCGGTAAAACGACCTGTTGGTATCCTATGTGATGTCTTGGTAAAGGTTTCTTCATTCATCTTTCCAGCAGACTTTGTTATTTTGGATTGTGAAGCGGACTCAGAGGTTCCCATAATCTTGGGACGCCCTTTCCTTGCTACAGGAAGTGTGCTCATTGATTTGAAAGCTAACGAACTTTCATTCCGAATAAATGATGAAATGGTTCGCTTTGATGTTTGCAAATCAATGAAGCAACCCAAAGATCCAAGTGTATTTTCGGTGGCTGATGTTTTCTTTGATGATCCGAAAGAATTACTTAAAGAAGAGCAAATTATTGCTGACCCTTTGTCGGTTGTGCTCATGAATGGAGAGAGTAAGGATGCTGAAAATTGCAAAGAAGCTATTGGTGCTCTATCAGGATTAGGGACATATCTCTATGCTCCCAAGAAGCTGGACCTTGATCTCCAAAATCGACCCACACCACCAGCGAAGACTTCCCTTGAAGAGCCACCAATGCTAGAATCGAAAGAGCTCCCCGATTATCTAAGGTATGTGTTCTTGGAAAGTATAAAGATACTTCCGGTGAGTGCGGATGATTTAAGTAAACAGCACGTAGACGCTCTCATCTCTGCTCTGAAGAGATACATGAGAGCTATGGGTTGGACTATTGATGATATAATTGGTATCCCTCCTACAAGTAAGCCTCATTGTCGTCTGAATCCATTCAGAAAACGATCCTCCATTTACCTCGACGAAGTCTGAGTAATCGAGGTAACCATGTCGTGCTACGACAATAAATAAGGTGCTAGATGGGAGGCAACCCATCGTTTATCATTTTTCATTTATCGTTTATCATTTTTCATTTTTCATTTCGTTCTAGTATGTGTTTTGCTTTTGATAAATAAAAATCCAAAAATAAGAGTCGTGCCACGACCAAAACTAAGGCGCTTGATGGGAGGCAACCCATCGTTCTAATCGTTTTTATTGTTTTTGAGCAAATGTAGGTGCAAGAGGTATTCAACGAGGAGAGTGATTTCAATTGACGATTTGGACTCATTGTATGGTAAAGTTGGTAAGTTAGGAATAGTGATGCATAAGGCTATGGATTGAGCATTGCTCATGCCAAACTAGGCATCGAGGAAGGCTAGGCCTAGGTAAAACTAGGCCACGAACGATGCACAACCTATCCTATAGCCTAAGGTCTCGGAATCTAGTGTGCTATACACTATGCGCCGCCTATTCCTAGGTATGCTTTTGACTATGCGCCGCCTATGCTATGGCATTTGGTCTCAGTATCTCATATGCCATAGACTATGCGGCGCATATGTCTACAAATGCCATAGACTATGTGGCGCATATGTCCCATTATGCCATAGACAATGCGCCGCATATACCATGACTATGCCAAGCATTATGCGCCGCATATGTAGCATTTTTGTCTCCAAAACCGATTGTAAATGGGTCAAAACCCGACACATTCTCTTCCTATATAAAGGAGACTTAGTCTTGAAACACAAACACATTGAAAACTTGACCTAGGCACCGCATATACTCTCCAAATCATCTCAAAACTTTTCTTTTTGCTCTCCCACTTCACAAGAACATCTCCAAAGGCTTCAATCACGTAAGTACTCTTTTGTTCTTCATCTATTTTTCGTAAGTGTTACGTTGCTATGTCTATTAAGAATTGCTACATCTTGAAGAAATATTGGTGATGTTAATGTGTTTGAATTGTTGATACAAAACCAAGTGAGTGAACATGAACGTTAGGATACTCTTAACTTGTTTCCAACTAGAAATTGATTTTGATGCATTGTTATACTACTTGCAGAATTGCTATAGTCATGAACATTGCATGCTCTTGTCACTTGAATACTTACATGTTGGGATGTCTCGCTCATCGGAATAAGACTTATAGTTGCCTACCGACATAGGAGATTGTGATTATTGATAGAAACTATACCATGATGTAATCCCTATGAAGAAGTCTTGATATACCTAACATGAAAGTATTGCAAAGATTGCAAGAAGTGTTACATATCTGAATTTCTTGTTGGAATATAGCCCCTAAAACGTATGTCGATGAAGTCTGAGTAATCGACCACTTTCACTTCACTAGTCTGTACCAACAAACTAAGTGTGGGGTGGTGCCACTACTGCTTGTTTATAGATTGTATCCATCGAGATGATGATAACATGAACATTTTTTTTTAAGTCTCAGGTACAATGGCACCCAAAGCAAGACCACTTCATAAAAAGGCAAGAAAAGAGGCTGAAAAGAGCAAGGAGAACCCTCCTCGCTGCAAATACCTCGATTCACTCTTGGAATTAAGTGAGATACTTATGAGGAACTTCTAAGAATGACGACTCTGATGATGATTTCGATGCAAAGGGTATGACCCCCGACATTGAGGACAAGTCCGACTGACCAGGTTCTTCGTATTTATTCTCCACTGAGGACAGTGTCCCGACTAAGTGTGGGGTGGTGGTATTGCATGCTATACTTCTCTACTCACATCTATGTTTGTTTGCTTTGTTTTTGTTTCATTTTTTTAGTAGTAAATTTTTTCTAGCTTCGCATGAAATTATTTTGATAGGCAGCATGAGATTATAACAAGAGTATGTGCTACAATTGTGACTATTGAGACGTTTAGGCTCTAGTTGTGACTCATTATGTGATATTGTGTGGTTCAATTCCTTCACTTGTTGGGTCGAGAGTCTATATTACTTCCAAGCAAGTCGACCATGTGCCTTGTGTGTGTGAGATAATCGTATATTCTATGTGTGTGGCTGATGCTAGAACTTGCCTGGTATGTATGCAAAGCGAAAATAAGGAGTGTAAGTTTAGGATATGATTTAGGCATTTCTTTGGCAACCTATATTTGTTTACCTTCAGTTTTACCTACCCATGGACATCATCCTAGTTAAACCCTTTTGAGCCTTTAGCCTATTTTCTTTGACAACCTTGTATGTAAGCCTAATCCATTTTTTTCAAGACCGTAATTTGATCCAAACTCCTAAGTGCTTTAAAGTGAAAAAGTCATGTGACAACATAAGAGGAAATTGGGTGAGTATAGTGCTATAAATTGGAATGGTTCTTGAATGTGTTATGAAAAAGAAAAAAAATGCTATCATAAGAGGTATGTTGTGAAAAGAAAAAGGAAAAGAAAGCTGAAAAGTGAGTTATGCTTAAAATTGAAAAAAAGAGGAGAACAAGGGTGGTAGGAAAAAAGAAAGAAGAAAGGTTGAAAGAAAAAAGTGTCAATGATACAAAGTGATGTATTAAAGCGCTTAGGAACCTAGTCACTATTCTTGGCCAAAATTGTCCTACCCATCCCTTAGCCTACATTACAACCATCAAAAGACCTACTTGATCCTAATCTTAACATTCCGACATTTAGTGGAGTACTACATTAAGGGCAAGCCTATGGTCATCAGTCGCTACATATGAATTCTTTGTGAGAGCGAGAGCAAGGATATTTTGATACCCATGTTTGAAAAATATGCTATACTTGTGAGTGATTATGGGTACTATAGTGTGAGACACACATGGTTGATGAGGTTTGGGTAGTTATATATGATTCCTTGTACCTTAACGTTTGCATCCGAGTTGATCACCATCACGAGTCTATGCTAGAGGTTAAATTGCTTCTACCTATAATCGAAAAGATACTCTTTGTTGATAATTGTTGTGCTTGTCTTGACGAATATTTTGTGTTGTTGCTGTAAAACCCTAAGTTGACGTTTAGAAGGACATGATAGTTTGTTCGAGGATGAACAAAGCTCTAAGTGTGGGGTGTTGATGATAGGCGAATTTACGCACCTATATCAATATATTTTGCCCATATTTTAGCCTAGTTTTGAGAACAAATTATATATTTCATGCACTTTTAGTCCTTTTTCCTGTAAATGAGCTAACGAACATGATTAGTAAAGTTTCAGGTATAAATGATGCATAATTCAGCATTTTATGGCTTACTTGACGCTAAAGAAAGCTCACAAAGGAAGGGAAGGGAGTTTACACGCCTAAGGACCAAAACTGCTGCATGGAAAATCTGTCCCGGGCTAAAACAGCATTTCTGAAGACTTTGGGGGACCAAACCTGCTGCATGGAAAATCTGTCCCGGGCTAAAACAGCAATTCTGAAGACTTTGGGGACTTACAGACACAAAGCTGGATTTTGACAATGATACATTAACCTAGTACAATTAGGTTATGTATTTCATTATTTTATGTGGATTATGATAATGTTACCTTAACCTAGTACATTTGGGTTAAGGATTTCATTAGTCTAATAGGATTTGGTTATTTATTTCATTAGCTTAGTAGGATTAGGATATGGGTATTATAAATACCCTATCATGCTAGAGATTTTAGAGAATAAGGAGGGAGGGAGGAGGGAGAACACAATACCTTCTTCCATCCCTCTCATCTTCTAACATCTTCTCAACTCTTCTAATCTTTCCATTAATTCTATTTTTCTTCTTCTACTCTTCCATTCTTAAATTCCACAACAAGAGAATCGTTACTTTGCCTAGGAATTCACGCCTCACGCCTACCACCTAAGCTACACGAAATTACTCAATCTTGTGGTATAACAACAATGTCAATCGTGATCTCCTTCGCATTCATGGGTAACTAAACTTCTCTGTTGGGGTTATGGAAGCCGAATGAGTTACTATCTATTGCTGGGAGTTTGTGAGTTCGAGGCACGTATATTGCTTATATCATTATTCTCTTCATCTTAAATCTACATTCTTTGCGGTTGCAAACGCAAGAATACGCCAGTCTAACATCTAACTTGTTCGAGAGAAAAGTTATTTGTCTGGAAAAGAGATAATGTCAAGGTAGTAGGACACCCTTTCCTACTAAAAAGCTAGTGCCGTAACTGGACTAACCTCTTGGAGAATTCGTACCGTTAGACACGCTTTAAGCTCGAGAGAGTTAAAGTGAAATAGTCCTTGTTTAGGTCGAGAGACGCTTGGATTTACCATCGACTACAATCCTCTATAAGCAATTGCATGTCAGAATTCTACACACTCATAGCCAATAGAGACGTATACCTCAGAAGGTGGACATAACCCCAACGCTTCAATTCTCATTGTTTACAATCAACGTAACAATCCCTCTCTTTTTACTTTATTATTTTCAGCTTTTGTTCACATTACTTGCAAGACAAGAATCCCCCCTTCTTACGAGACTTGCACCAAAAGTTTAGTAATTTTACTTACTTGTTGGCCAAGCTATTCCCTGTGGGATCGACACCCAACCCAGGTTGGGTTCTATATTTGCTAACGACCGCTTTACACTCAAACGAGAGCTGTAGATTGAGCGTTATCAATATGTCGCGTCAAAACATCCATCACCAAGTCAAATGAAAAAGGGATAAGAGTAGATCCCTGGTGCAACACTATCAAAACCAAAAAGTGCTCAAAATCTATACCTACCATCCTTACACAAGTGTTCACGCCATTATACATGTCCTGAATTGACCTAGTGTATGTCACGGGCACCCCTCTAGCCTCTAAGCACCTCCACAAAATCTCCATGGAAACTCTGTCATATGCCTTCTTAAGATCAATAAATACCATGTGCAAGTATTTCTTTATCTCCAGAAACTGCTCCACTAATCTCCTCACAAGGTGAATGGCCTCAGTCTTCGATCGACCTGGTATAAAACCAAACTGATTCTTAGAGATAGTCACGATCCTTCTCAGCCTCAACTCTACCACCTTTTTCCAAACCTTTATAGTATGACTCAACAACTTAATACCTCTATAGTTGTTGCAACTCTGGATGTCTCCCTTGTTCTTATATAATGGAATCATTGTACTCCACCTTCGTGCTTTAAACATCTTTTCCACCCTATAAATGATGTTAGACAACCTTGTTAAACACTCCAAACCTACCCCGCCAGTGCTCTTACAAAAATTTATTGGAATCTCATCTGGACACATCTCCCTACCCCAACGCATCCTGCAAATAGCTCCCTTGATCTCTTCAACCTTGATACTCTTACAATAACCATTATCGCGATACTCCTCGAATTTCTCCAAGTTCCCTAACATGAAACCTTTGTCCCCCTCATCGTTCAAAAGTTTATGAAAATAGGACTGCCACATCTTCCTAATGAGGGCATCCTCAACCAATACTGTACTATTCTCTCCCTTGTGCACTTTACTTGGTCAAGGTCATGAGCCCTCCTTTTTCTGGCCTTGGCAAGCCTATATAACTTTTTATTCCCATTTTTCTCCTTTAAAGTCACATATAATCTCTTAAAAGTTATTGTCTTAGTCGTCATAACCGCTAACTTAGTCTCTCTTCCAGATACCTTATACTTTTCTTTATTTGTCTGCCTTTCCTCATCATTCTTTCTCTCAACCAACTTAGCATAAGCCAACTTCTTAGACTCCACTTTTCTCTTAACCTCTTGGTTCCACCACCAATCCCCTTGATGCTTGCCAGCTCGACCTCTCAAGACACTACCTCTCTAGCAATCTCCCTAATGCAACTAGTAGTCATTTCTAACATACTATCCACATCCCCTCTACTCTCCCAATCCCTCTACTCATCAACTTCTCCCCCATCTCTAAAGCACTAGCCAAAGTCAATCCATCCCACTTAATTCTAGATCGAGCCTCTACGCTTCTCTTCTTTTTGCCCTTATTAATTACCAATTCCATTAACAACAACCTAGGTTGAGTCAAAAGATTCTCACTAGGTATGACTTTACGGTTTTTACATTGTGCTCTATACCCTTCCTAAGGATCAAAAAGTCTATCTGAGTCTTGGCCACTAAACTACGAAATATACTAAGGTGATCCTCCTTCTTCAAAAAGCTTGAATTTGCTATCCACGGACTAAAAGCCCTAGAAAAATCCAAAAGAGAAACTCCTCCTTTATTTCTCTCCCCAAAACTAAAACCGCCATACACATCAACATAACCTCTTAACAAAGACTCAATATGCCCATTGAAATATCCTCCCATGAAAAGCTTCTCAGTGCTCGGGATGCCCCTCACTACCTCATCCAAAACTTCCCAAAATCCCTTCTTCTCTTCCTCGTCCAAACCTACCTACGGAGCGTAGGAACTAATAATGTTCAGCATAGACCCTCCAATGACCAACTTAATAGACATTAATCTATCACTAAATCTCTTAACCTCTACCACCTACTCCCTAAGTTCTTCATCTAATAAGATGCCTACCTATTTCTATGTCTCACACTTCCTGAGCACCACAACTTATATCCATCCACATCTCTAGCCTTAGTGCCTACCCATTTAGTTTCCTAGACACACGCTATACTAACCCTCCTCTTTCTAAGAATCTTCAGTAGCTCTGTAGGCTTACCTTAAAGTGCCCCTATGTTCCAGGACCCAACTCTCAACCTAGAAGCACCCTTATCCCACCTAACCCTACTACCCCTCACCCCGAACCCTAGACTCAAACCTAGACCCGACCCAAACCCTGACCCAAACCTATGATTGGCCTTAGTACACTATATATCACCTCAGCCACCACTCAAAAGGATATGATAAAAGAAAATAAAGTAAAACTGATACATAAATCACAATGAGCAAAAGAGTATGACTAAAAATAGCTAAATAAGAAAACAAAAACCAGCAAGCAGGCTTGATACTCACAAGCCACAACAAGCACTATACTACCTGATATGCTATAAAATATAGCACTTATGATACTTAAAATATGATAATATGCATGTACTTAAGGTTATGTTGTTAGATTTAATGTGTTTTGGGGAGTGGTTTGCAGGAAATTAGGTTTTGAATGCTAAATACAAGAGGAACTATGAAAAATGGCTTGAATTGTAGTAAAAAAAAACCCATTTTAAGCCTTTACTGCCTAAGGTATGACTTCCTCCTAATAACTCGTAAGGGTCCTATACGATTCGTATCTTGGACAGACCTTAAAATCGTATCTTGGACAGATTCGACTCAGCTTCGACAGTGCTTCAGTATTTTGGCCATAACTTTCACCCTGATATTGGATTAAGGTGAAATTGGTATCGTTGGAAAGATAATTTAATTGTATATCTATTGGTGGGTCTTGAGATAAAAAATTTCAGTCACACAAAAAGTTGTGCTTGGTTGAAGATAAATATACGAGTTAGAAGTTTGGCCAACTTACTTTTTCTCTCCCATTTTAGTTAGGATTTGTTTCCTGGGGTTTCCATATATCCCAATTACACTCCTATAATGTTTTTAGTCCTATTATGTATAGGTAATTAAGTTTTTCTTTTTTATTCAGGATTTAATTTTTAGTGTTTTCCTATTTTATTTAACAGTTGATTTCTAGGGTTTTCCTACTTTAATTGGGATTTGTTTTTTTAATCTATAAATACCCTTTAGGATTTGTTTATTTATTAATTCATAAATTCAAAAATTCAATAAGTGTTTATCTATTTATTATTAATCTTGGTTTGTTATTTAATTTAAGACTTTGGAATTTATTCCTCATTATTTGGAGATTGATTTTGTAATTTTATCTGTAGATTCCATGATTGATCTTATAAATATGAGATGCTAATTTCCTTAGCTAAGGTTGTGGAAATCCTGGCGAATTAGTTACGTAGAGGAAGTGTGATATTCATTTATTCTAGGGTTGCATGTATCTTAATCTTCCTTACGATAATTAAATCTCAAGTAGCTGTAGTAGCTTAAGATAGCTTGTATTCACATCCATCCCCACAAGGGAGTTTATGATTGGCGAGAGAAGATTAGAATAGTCATTTGGGATTTATCTCCACCTTTTAGTTCCCGCCATCTCATCTAATCACTTGATCCTACCCAGTGATAGTGAACTGAGGTCGTAGCAAGGGGCAACAAGGCAACACCGTGAGACTTACCCGGTAAAAGGTGAAATTTATCTTTCAGCTTACCCAGTAGCTGATAATTCCTATCTTGTAGACTTTGCATGAAGAACAACTGAATAGTTGGGTTGATCGTGAGAAATTTACAGATTTGAGAAACCAGGGGGAAGACAAGCCTAGTGTTCGACTTCTATTGTTTATAACCAAGAATAACCAATTCTTCTCCTTTTTCTAATTCAAGAAATCCCCCTTTTTTAATTTTACGCATTGCCTGGTGATTTCAACAAATTCAAGATAGATTTCCAATGTATTCCCTTGGGATTTGACCCCAACCTAGTTGGGCTAATATATTTGCAATCGACCGCATTATACTTTTAATATGAGTGTAATTTATGGCGTTATCAAATTTTGGTGCCGTTGCCGGGGAGTACGGTCTCGGAATTCTTGATTAAAGTTGTTTGAGTTATTGGATTTATTTTATTTTATTTTATTTTATTTATTTTTATTGACCTACTCTTCTTGAGATGACAGTCTGGCCAGAGAAAGTATGGAGTGATGATGACTCTTTATTTATTGATCCTTATCCTTTTGATATGGTGCGTTACTACGGGAGTGTGATAAATATATTATTGGAACATAATGACAGCATGCTTGACATGGTAGCACTCCTGGGAAAAAAAAGACAAGATTGTATGCAAGAGGTTTACTTGTTTGTCCTGGATATTTACCATCTATAAATAGAGTTAAATGCAAATGTTATTGCGTGAAACGCCCTGCAACTTAGTTATGGGTGGTGTGAGACTAAAAGAATTTTGAAAAACCAACTTGAGGAGTTAAAATTAGAGTAGTCAAAAATTGTTCATGCTCTTATGGATAACGTCACTCTTAAGGAGAGTATACCAGAGTTATTTGCGGATGTAGAGAAGACTTCAAATTCGGAGTTGGGGCATATTGGACCTCATTCGAAGCATTTTTCCGCATTGTGTTTAGATAGTCAGATTTTGATCGAGCCATCCGAACCTTAAGAAAAGTGCATGAAGGAGGAAGAATATGTCTATATTCTTGAATTTGCTGAGCCAGAATCAAAGAACTACATTCCTCATGTAAGGGCTAAGAAGTACAATATGCCACATCTATTTCTTGGGTCCTTTATTTTTATACCACCACCCCGAGAGCATAATGGAAAATTAGAAAGCAATTAGGATTAAAATGCATAAGTTCAAAGTGGAAAGAGAAATTTGAAGGCCAACTATTGAACTACCTTGATGAAGTCGGAGTAATTAAGGTACCCATGGACTTGTTAGGGAAGTCTGAGTACCCAACAAAGTCCCGTCATGCCACTGCGTAAAATCAGGCGCTGCTTGGGAGAAAACCCAAGGTATTTTATTGTTTGTATTCATATTGTGTGATTGACATTAGATCTCCACACCAATGGTGCCACAGGTATGTTTCTAGCTCTCTTGTTTTGGTTTGACGCATTAGGGACAATGTATGATTTTAAGTTGATAGTGAAGATACTTATGGGTCTTGATGGCCTCTTGGGATTTTGTTGTCATATCTCTTTTTCCCAGAGTCTTTTTCCTAGTATATCCAGCATGTTTAGGTGTATTGTGTTTTATTTTGTGATGTTTAGTGGTTAACTAAGAGAAAAATAAGTATCTAGGGCAGTTGACATATTTTTGTTGATTTTTTAGAAAAATGATAAATACCTCTCCAACTGTCTATTTTTTAACTGTGTGATATGTATATATATATGCTACTATCGTGAATCTCTTTATGGTAGTAGTATTAGGGATATGATAATCATTGCAAACTTGTACATAAATCAGATAGGTGGTAGCTTATAATATTGACTTTGTGCATGTGTGTGTGAGATACTACTTAGTTCCCTTTGTGTGTTAAATCCAGAACTTTTCCGATTAGTCTTGCCAAGTTGTAGGCTAGTGGTTAGGAAAGTATCATAGGCCATTTTTTATAGTAGTCCACTTTTAGCCTAATTGACCTTCCATGTATAAATTGTATCCCTTGATCCTTGTTTTGAGACTTATAGACTATTTTTCTTATTACACCTATCACTTTCCCATTTTGAATTACAATGAACCTATTTTGGCTCTGGTACTCCTTGGACATTATACATTTCAACTCAAGCAAATTGCCTAAGTTGAGGGTGGCTATCATAGGGGTGCGTAATGTAAAATGGGTATGAAAAAGGGTAAAATAAGAGAAAAGAAAGTAAGGTTGGGTGTGGTATAAAAAGAAAAGAAAATTTGTGAAAAGGAGAAAAAGAAATACTATAAGACCACACCCAACCTGAATATGCTTTAAAATAAAAAGGGGAGAAATAAGGGCGGAAATAAAGAAAAATGGTTAATAAGTGAAACCCCAAAAGTTAGTGAATGCCAAAAAGGCTTAGTCACTTTAAATATCCTTACGTATCATACCAGCCCCAAGCCTATGTTACAAGCCAAAGAAAAGTCCTATAGTGATCCTAACTTAACTGTCTGAAAGCTTAGGTAATGAAAATAAGGGCAAGCCTATGGTATTTGACATGCATTGATTGGAACTTCTTTTGTGAGAGTGAGTGTCTCTTGGTCGTCCCCACATTGACATGCTTGATTTCATAGATGAGTGAGGAGGGACTTCTTTATTGTGAGGGAACATGGGTTGTATTGTTAGCTGCTTACTTGTTTGGGTAGTGTAACTTGTATATAGGCATAGTTATTTGTTGTTAATATAATGACATAGCTTGATTCCTTTATGTCACATTGTTGTGGTTCATTAATACACATAGTTGGTTTTAAAGTGATCGAACTTGGAGAGGGTAATGTGCTTTGTGCTAAAATTGATGATTGACTACCATAGGTATCTTACAATTTTCTTGGTTAAGCATCATCATATTGTTTTGTTATGTTTTATTACCTGAGGACATAAAATGTTCTAAGTTGAGGGTCTTGATGTTCTATAAAAATATAGCATTTACGATGCTTAAACTATGAGAATATGCATGTACTTAAGGCTATGTTGTTAGATTTTATATGTTTTTGGGAGTGTTTTGCAGGAAATTAGGTTTTGGATGCTAAATGCAAGAGGAGCTATGAAAAGTGACTTGAATCATAGTAAAAAAAAAACATTTTAAGCCTTTACTGCCCAAGGTACGAATTCCTCCTATCAACTCATAAGGAGCCTGTATGATTCGTATCATGGACAGACCTTAAAATCGTATCTCGAACAGATTCGACCCATCTTCAATAGTGCTTCAGTATTTTGGCCATAACTTTTCACCCCGATATCATATTAAGGCGAAATTGGTGTCATTGGAAAGATAATTCAATTTTCTATATATTGGTGGGTATTTATATAAAAAATTCTGAGTAAACAAAAAGTTATGCTCGATTGAAGATGAAGATACGAGTCAGAAGTTTGGCCAACTTACTTTTCCCATCCCATTTTAGTTAGGATTTGTTTCCTGGGGTTTCTGTATATCCCAATTACACTCCTATAATGTTTTTAGTCCTATTAAGTTTTTCTATTTTAGTTAGGATTTAATTTTTAGCGTTTTTCTATTTTATTTAGGATTTGATTTCTAGGGTTTCCTACTTTAATTAGGATTTGATTTCTAGGGTTTTCCTACTTTAATTAGGATTTAATTTTTGTAATCTATAATACACTTTAGGCTTTGTTTATTTATTAATTCAGACATTCAACAATTCAATAAGAGTTCATCTATTGATTATTATTCTTGGTTTGTTATTCAATTTAAGACTTTGTGATTTATTTCTCATTATTTGGAGATTGATTTATAATTTTGTCTGTGGATTCCATGATTGATCTCATAAATATGAGCAGCTAATTCCCTTAGCTAGGGTTATGGAGACCCTGGCGGATTAGCTACGTAGACAAAGTATGATATTCATCTATTTAAGGGTTGCATGTATCTTAATCGTCTTCACGATAATTAAATCTCAAGTAGTTGTAGTAGCTTGAGATAGCCTGTATTTTCATTCATCCCTATGAGGGAGTTTGTGATTAGGAAAAGGATATTAGGACAGTGATTTAGGATTCATCTCCACCTTTTAGTTCCCGCTATCTCATCTAATCACTTGATCCTACCTAGTGATAGTGAACTGAGGTCGTAGCAAGGGGCAACAAGGCGACACCCTGAGACTTACTCGGTAAAGGGTGAAATTTATCTTCCAGCTTACCCGGTGGCTGATAATACCTATCTTATAGACTTTGTGTATAGAACAACAAAATAGTTGGTTTGATCGCGAGAAATTTATAGAGTTGAGAGGCCAGGGGAAACACAAGCCTAGTATTCGTTTTCTATTATTTACAACCAAGAACAACCAATTCTTCTCCTTTTTCTAATTCAACAAATCCCCCCTTTTACTTTTATGCATTGCTTGGTGATTTCAATAAATTCACGATTGATTTCCGACGTATTCCCTTGGGATTGGACCCCAACCTAGTTGGGTTATTATATTTGTAATCGACCATATTATACTTCTAATTGGAGTGTAATTTTGAGAGTTATCACTGCCCACCGTAAATAGGTATGCTAATAAAGAACACCTACTAAGTTATGGAAAAATCGAAACTAGTAATCCCACATGAACAGTCAAGAAAAACCAGATAAGAAATCAAGATAGAAAAGAGATAGAAAGCCTATATTAAATAAACTAGAGAAGAATGAAATGAGTGCACCTGATATTAGGAGAAGATGCAGTGAAGGACGTTTTCTTGATCGTTTTGTCGAATTTTGGAAAATTGATGAAGAAATTGATCGCCGAAATTTTTTGTCGCCGCCTTTCCCCTACTGCTAGTACTGCATCTCTACAATTGATCGCCGGAGAATGTGTTGGTCGCCAAAAAATGAGTTGGTCGCTGGAATCTTGATGTCGCCGCCTGAAGTGATGAATATGGACTTTTAGTACTTGAAAAGGGTCATAAATAAAAAAAAGGAGAGCTGAAATAAGAAAAACGATGATCAATTTGCCAAAAATCGATGTCAATCGCCAAAAATTGATGTTTACTGGAAACTGACGTCACTCGCTGGAAATTGATATGTTCTCTAGGCCGCAGAGATGGGCCTCCGAAGAAGTCGCTACAGTTTTAGTGGTCGGCGCAAGAAGTGAAAGACAAAAAGACGACGATTAGTTTCGCCAGAAACTGACGTCACTCGTCGGAATCTGATGGGGTAGCCAGAACTGAGCGGGAAAAATCTTCTCAATTTCGAAGTAGAAGAAGAAGAATGGAAATGGAGATTACAACAGCGAGCTCCAACATCAATAAAGGTAGATCGAGTCCATTTATGAAGTTCTCAAATTCAATAATCATTGTATGACACAACTCAAATCACAATAATTAAAAATTTAAATTATTTTAATGATTGATTATCTAAATTCTATTTTTATCACATAAATTAAAACAAAAAATATATATATTGGCACGGACAACCATTATCTAGTTGATCATAAAAGCAGCAGTTTTGACATGCTTGTTTGTTGCTTCAACCGTGATTTTACTATATCACCTCTAATTAATTATTATAAGTCATTTATGTGTTTATGTATTAGGACATTAATAGTTTACTTTTTAAAATAAATAAAAATAGATTTTTATGATTGTTTCAGTTGCTTCAACCGTAATTTGATTAGATATCACCCCTAATTAAATATTGTAGTCATCTAAGTATTAAAAAATTAATAATATTTAATGAAAAGGGTAAAATAGAAATAAAATGATAAACTAACTCTTGATGTTTTAAATTAACTTGACGTTTTATCACTACATAAAAAATCGTGTTTAGAAACGGATTTGTAGCAACAAGGACATTTCTGTCACTAATTAACGACGGAATTGCAACAAAATAGAACTTTTATCGCTAAATAAATGAAAATTAAATTAGTAGAATAATTAGTGACGGATTAGCGACAGAAAATAAAATTTGTTGCTATATTTTGGTGGTAAATATTGGCGCCTTTATTTTGGTGATAAAATTAGCGACATAAAAGGTGGAATTTTTTTTTGACGTGGTGGAAATGGAAATAGCAACGAAATTATTGTCATTGAAATTATTTTATCATTTTTTAAAAATATATTAGTTATTTTTTTAATAAATAATTAGTAAAAAATCTGTTGCTGAATCTGTCACCCTACCAACTAAATATTAGGGCAAAGTCTTTTATTTCACTTTGTTCCCAAAATATAGTATCATCCGCCTCTCTCCAAAAACAAACTCTCCTTTCCTTTTTCTCTCAATTGAGAAAAGGGAATCGCTCAATATCAATCGAAAAGGGAGTCAATCACTCAATTTTGAATTTAAATTAGAGTTACGATTCTAAATCTCGTAATGTGAGTTGTTTTTCCTCTTTCAATTTCTTAATTTCTATGTTAGAAATCACTTGTAAATGATAGGTTTAGGGTTGTTTTAGCTTTCACTTAGGTTTTCCTTACCACTGTTGATATTATATGTCTTTATGGTTAATCGGTAGACAATAGCATGTACCATATTTTCTCGCTTAGTTGTCTCAGTGTAGTATAAGAAAATTTTCATATCTGCTTGGATTTCTTATTTTGAATTTAAAAGATGTCTGCGGACTTTATTTTGGCTTATTTCTAGTAATTGAGTATTATTAATGTGATTAAAAGTCTAGATTTGTAAAAACTAGAGAAAAAATTTGCTTCTCTAAACCCAAAGGGGTGGTCGCAGAGATGGATACTAGCATCAAGTTGCTCATGTGTTGATATTTGTTGAGAGTACATAAGAACTACTTCTCCAAGGACGTGCTGATTGCAAGGATTCCTGGGTTGGTCAGTGGGATATCTCAAGTGTCGGTTATATACTCCTTTACAATCTACAACTTGCTAATTTTGTAAGTGTTTGGCATTATCTTCTCTAAGTTGCTCCTGAAAAAGTCGTGTTTGGATCTGTTAAACAGAAAATCTTTCTCTGACCCCATCAAGTTATTTTTAGCACTTTTTTTATATAGCTGTGAAACTTCACTGCATTATATTTTCTTTATTTCATTGCAAATGAATGGAGGATGGGAATGACCTCATATAAGCAAATTCAGTAAATTGGAAATGTTGTTTGTAAGTTGGACAAATGCTTTAGTTGCTGACTTTTATGCTGCAAGTGTATATCTATGGAAAAAATTTAATGACGAATGATGTTATGAGAGGCTTGGCTATTGCATACTCTTTATAGATAGTTATATTATGGCTAGCTATTTCCCGTTCCTGTCATGGATAAGTACACAGTTACATGAAAAGCAATTTGGAAGTTGAACAAATACTTTATTTTCTGACGTCAATGTTATATGTGTATATCTGTGGAAGAAAATCAATTACGAATGCAATGCAGTATTATAAGATACTTGGCTACTGAATACTCTTTCTCGATAGTTAATTTATGTCACTACTTCCTGATGGGATAGGAAAGGTTTTCTCTTGGGATATGTAATTGTTATTGGACATGTATATAGGATAGGCTCCTTATCATTCCATTTATTGTCTTTCCCCTTTTCACGGTTGGGAAGGGGAGCCTTGGATTAACTAGTAAAGTTGTTGTCATGTGACCAGTAGGTCATGGGTTCAAGCTAGAAATAACAGCCCTGCACAGAAATGTAAGGTGAGGATGCTTTCTCAAGGATGTTCTAAGAGAAAAGTGAAGATGTTCTAAGAGAGACCAGTCTCAACAAGGGGAGTAGCCTATATCCCAAGGATGTTTTCCTCATCACTGGTGAGGAGTTGAGACTCTCCATTGATATTGAAGAGACTGAAAAGCACCTAGAGGTATTTCAAACATTGAAGGAGTCATTTCTGAAGGCTTATAAGGTTATGGATAGAGAACTCAGAAGCTCTACGAATATCGATTGCTTTTGTAGTGGAACAACAGCTGTAACCCTGGTTAAACAGGTTCATCGACATATTCAGCAAATTGAAGCTAGCTAGTTTTTCTACCATTTTATTCTAAATAAGAACACTTTTATTTTGTTTTTTGGCAGGGTAAGAATCTTGTTATTGGTAATATTGGGGACTCTAGAGCTGTGCTAGCTTCGAGAGGCGAGGATGATTCTCTCACTACAATGCAATTGATAGTAGACCTTAAGCCTAATTTACCAGGTGCATACATGTCTATATTTTGCTGCTTGCACAGCCACATTTTTTGTTTTTTCGAAATTGTGTTGATCAACAAAATTACCACTTAATTTCTGTTCATTTAATAAACTTATCTATCTCCCGATAAATGTTATGTCACCTGTTCTGAGCTAAACTATTGCAAATAGCCATCAGATTTGAAATGGCGCCATGTTGTTACAATCTTACACATTCATGCATCCTCCCTCCCCAAGAAAAAAATATGTTTATCTCCCAAGTGTTATATCCCTTCCTCTCCCTGGTTTTGGCCTTTGTGCGTCTCTATAAATTTCAACTTTCAGTCAAGCCTTCTTATATTTTTTATGACAAAATCAAGAAAACATAAATGTTAGATATTTGAGATAAGTTGATAATGGTCAAAATTGTGAACTTTTGGGTTCATTGGTTAAAGAGGTAGAACGATTCGGATCTCATCCGTCAACGGTGGTGAGTATATCTTATAAGATTAAAGTTGTTGTAGTGTGGGTCGAATTATCAATTCATATATGAAATCAGTCAATCGATCAACTCTAATCTAGGACTAGTTGAGGTTGTCTATTCGAATCCTCTGTATCATCTACCCTACTGATGAAATTTCACACTTTACAATGATTATCTACAACTTGCTTATTTCTTTTATTTAGTAGTGGCCAGCTGTTACAATTTTGGAGTGCATATGATCATTCAAGTATCAACAATTTCATTTGGTTTCAACTGTCCTAGTAAAACATGAACTGCAACTTCTAAACTTTTGTAATTAGCTATAGATATTTAAATATATTATTTCTTGAATACACTTTTCTTATGTAAAGAGAGTTTGATTAACACAAGGATTATTGTCTGTATGTGAAATTTTACACCCCCTTGAAATACTGAATGTTCTCTCCCATGTGATTGTTTACACACATGGTCATGATGGAAAATCTTTTGTTGACGAACGTTCCTAAATCGTCCATGTAAGACTAAATCTTAATGTAGTAGTTTAATTAATTTTTATTTTTTAGTTTAAAGTAGTTTTTGGCATCTAATCATTTTAAGTACAATCCGTTATAATTTCACTTCCTCTATTACAGGAAAGATTTGAAGAAATATTACGACAAAAAACATTATCAGAATCTGATATTGATCAATTTGAAGCATATTACCAAGCTGCCGGAGGAGAAAAGAAGCGAAGAGTATTTGGTCTTGGATCTGAAGCAAAAGGCTACTATGGGCAAACTCTTTGTGTTTCTTGTGGAAAGACATCATCTTCAGTTTCTCATTAATTGTGTTTAGCTTTTGCTATCTTTGGTATTGTGGATGATGTGGGTTGTTTTAAGGATAGTTGGTTGATGTTTGGTACTATGGATGTTTTGGACAAAATTATATGTTTAGATGTTGCTATGTTTGGTATTGTGGATGTTTAGATTTTGCTATCTATATATGTGGGTTCTTTTATATGAATGTTGGATATTTTAAGAAGATTTTGCTATCTATATATGTGGGTTCTTTTATATGAATGTTGGATATTTTAAGAATTTAAAAAAATTGGGGACTAAATAACAAAAATTTTAGCGACGGACTAGCAATGAAATATTTGATCACGAAATAATCAAAATGATGAAATACAATATGAAATTAGTAACGACATTTATAAATATAACAACGAATATATTTGTTTCTACAAAATGGCAATGAATATAGGTCGTCTCTATGACGTTGCAAAATTGGCAACGAATTTTATTTTTTCTATTGTTAAATGGTTGGCAACGCACAAAATAGCAACGACACATATTCCGTCGTTGATCCGTCTCTAAATTGATATAGCGATGGATATATGTTGATTAGCAACGTTTTTGGTTTGTTGCTAAACGTGGTTTATTTTGTAGTGTATATGAGGCCCACTTAAATGTTTTTCACAAATATTTTTATAGTAGTTTTGTTATTCACTTCTAATTAGTTGTTGTGTGTCATTCGGGACATGTCTGCTTTGTTGATTCAATCGTGATTTTATTATATCACCCCTAATTAATTATTATGGACATCTAAGCATTGTGCCGCTTAAATTGACATTTGTGATTTATTACCTCACTTATAAAGGATGATAAGCAGGTAGCAGATTCACATGTTTGTCTGTGTTGCCTGCTTAGATATTATCTTTTATATTTATTTATTTTACTTTTCTTTTTAATTTGTTATTTATTTGAGAATTACATAAAAATATTATAAATCATAATAATTAACAACTTAAAATAATTAAAAAATGTAAAAGAAATTAGTGGACTCTCTAAATTTTATTACTGCCACATAAATTAAGACAGAATAAAAAGTATTATAAATCAAAATAATTAATAATTTAAAATATTTTAAAAAATATGTAAAAAATTTAGTTTAACTCTCAAAATTATATCAATACCACATAAATTAAGATAAAGGAGGTAACATATATTATTTAAAAATAACGTAAAAAAATATTATAAATTAAAATAATTAACCTAAAAATGTTGTTCATGCTGGACCATGCTAACACAGGTCATATCCTCTTAATTCTTACTATATATAAGTATGAGTAGTAGCTGTCGGAAACAGGCAGCTGGCGGTTGTCATGTCTGCTTTCAGTTGTTTGCTTGCTTCGTGATTTTATTATATCACCCCTAATTAATTATTATATGACATTTACATATTAGAAAATAAATAAAATTTAATTTTAAAAAAAGTAAAATAGATATTTATGGCATGTCTGCTTTAGCTGCTTCAACCGTAATTTTACTATAACACCCCTAAGTAATTATTATAAGTCATCTAAGTATTAAAAAATTAATATTATTTAATAAAAATGTAAAATAAACACAAAAAGATAAATTAAATCTTGAAGTTTTAAATTAATTTGACATCTTAGATGAGGCCCACTTAAAAAAATTTCACAAGTATTTTTTATAGCAATTTTGTTATATCACTTCTAATTAGTTATTATGAGTCATTTAAGGCATACCAGTTTAGATACTTCAATCGTGATATTTGATTGACCGTCAAAATTATATCAGTGTCGCTTAAATTGTAATAGAAAAAATATTATAAGTCAACAATAATTATAAAATTAAATTACTTTTAAAATATAAATTGAACAAGAAGAGTATTATAAATTAAAATAGCAAACAACTTAAAATAGTAAGTTACAATGTCAACATAACTGTTTCAGCTACTTCAACTGTGATTTTACTATACCACTCCTACTTAATTATTATAACTCATTTATAATTAAAAAATTAATAATATTTAATAAAAAATAAAATAGATATTTATTACATGTCTGATTTAGCTGTTTCAACCGTAATTTTACTATATTACCCTAATTAATTATTATATCCCTAATTAAATATTATAAGTCATTTAAGAGGGAGTTTTGGCTGTTGTTGTTCACGAATTGCTCTAGGAATTAACTTTATGGAATTCTTGCCCCTGCTTTTGCATTTTTAACAATAAATGCATTTGTGTAATTTGTAAATTCAATGAATACCTAGATTTTTTATAATGCCCATAAAGCCATTAAACTATTCATATAGTGCTAAATGGCCATAAAAATATGGCCCAAATTTGGTCATAATTGTAAAAAGACTACAATGATCTTTCTCTTTCAAAACAAACTAATATTTTTCTTTTTTTTAATCAAAGAAATTAAAGTCTTTGTTATTCCCTAAACTCAAAAGTCAATTCCCACATTGAAAAATGGTAATAAATAAATGACCATTCATTTAAATGTGATTTTTAATTTTAAAACATGATCATATATATTCATCATTCATCATATTTAATTTCAAATTATCAATATATAAATGAATAATGTTGAACACTTTATAATATGAATATAATTTTTAAATTTTAAAATGAAATACTTCCACGGGTAGTACTTTGATAATTTTACACTTACACCTCCTATGAAGTGTCTCCATAATTAAATATATAATATAATTATTAAACGATAAATTATAACCATAAACATAAATAAAATGTTTTTGTAAAGTTATTCTAACGAAATATTAAAATAAGGTTAAAAAAATTATTCATACATTTGATTTAAAAAAATATTTTTGAAAAATAGGATATGATACAAACTTATTTAAACATACTCACTATATATAATAATTTCTTATGGCTTTAAATAAGTAATTTATTTGTAATTTTATTTAACTATAATATTTTAGTTAATTCCTAATTTAAGCAAGGTTTACAAGGGACACCAATGAGTAAATCTTACTCAGTACTCTCCCTTTATTGTAGTTTTATCATGTTTAGTCTGTTTTTTCTCCTTTTTTTTTATTTTATCTTACCCCGTTCATCTCTCTCCCTTAACTTTTGTTCTTAACAACTTCTTCTTTAACCTCACCCCGGAATATTCATCCGGCCATCAACTTCGTCCTTTGATTTAGGTGGACTTTTAAAACCAGGATTCCTAGGAATTTACAAGTTAATCCATCGTTGTTATTAAGAAGTTAAGAGGTTAACCATATACTAAGGGTAATAATTTTAAGAAACCAATATTTATATTCACATGAGTACAGAATCATTTAAACAAAAGTAAACATATTTTTTATGGGGAAAATAAAGCATATAATAAAGACTTACATGATATAACTGAGAGAGAGGTTTCCCTTTCGGGAACCCCCTAAGAACTTTGTGAAAACTTGAAAAACACCTTTATTATATCACACTTAATATTATACAAACTTAGTTCCATACATAGGGTGGATTGGTTTAAGTGGAAGGGTTTTAAACATGAAGGGAAGAGGAATATGTTGTGGGTTGGTTCAAGATTTTTCTTCGTTTTTCTCCCTCTGCTCTTCTACTAAAATAAAAGTCTCAAATAGACATAAGAGAAAGAAAACGAATGGACTAGAATACACTACGTGGCCTAAAAACTAATGGCCGACACTTAAAAGATAAGATTCGTCAATAATGCAGGTCGGGTACACTTTGGGTTCCATCGTCACATGCATTATTGTTTCTTTTGACAGACGTGTGCTTCAACAGTTTTTCCCTTTTTCGGAGGGTAGTGATAAAGGAAGCACTCTGACATATTACAAAACTAATGTGAACATACCCATATGGCACACTTTATCTTTATATCATATCATACTGCCTGATGCTTATTCTTCCATGTATCTGTCTTTTCTACCATTTACTTGTCTTTGTCTGATTATGTGTCCAAGTTGTGAAGTGCGACAGAATCAAAACTCATGCCTGAGTCATCATCTTCGTTGGGATCTTGAGCATCTTAGAGATAAGCAAAGCTGCTATTAAATTTATCTCCTTCTTCTTTTGAACTTGGCCTGTTATCTGGATTGTTCTGAGTATCTATGTTTGGAACTACTCTATCCATACTTGTGCTTGGGTTGTCTTTGCTAATTATATGTTTATCTGATTCTTGACTATTGAAAATCTTTCTAAAGTCTGTTTTATTATAGTCTCAATTTTTTCATTTTTCTTTTTTAAAATCAAAGTCTTTTTCAAAGTATTATTACAAGTTTTGAGTAATTTTTGTTTTGATGAAGAACAACCTTCATCTTCACTTTTTGGCAAAGTGACAGCCATTAACGGATTTGATGCGTCTTTACCGGCTACCGTTTGAACCGAACTAGCTGTACCTCTATCCGATATAGTGGATTTCTTAGCATTCAGTGGGGAATGCACACCCTTCTCATCCATTTTGTGTTGAGATGGAGAAATCGGAGTCTGGGTACTTGTATTTGTCTGAGAAATATTAATCTTGTCTTTCAAAGTTTGCACTTATTCCTTAAGTCTAGTATTTTCAAGAAGAAGGGCCTTTTTATGGGCATTAAGTCTCTTGAAGGCTTCTGTCATCGTGGAACAGTGGTCACAAAAAATTATTTTGTCTGTGTCTTTCTGAATATTGTATTGAGGTATTTGATTTGGGTTTTGTCTGAGGGCTAGAGTTATATAGTATTTAGCCCAAGGTATCCTCTAGCATAATCCATTGCTTCAGAAAAATCATTAAAACCTTTAAAAAGTGGGTGTTTAACCCCATTTATTGATTCTACTACTTTTATCCAAGTTTGAAAAACACCATTGGTTTTACCATGTATAACTACGTAATATTTAAATCAATTTTCTCTACTTTTATCTAAAAAGTATTGGCATAGAGCAAGCTGAGGCTACGAAATATTTAGTGTCTCTTTTACTATGTGTTATCCATAAATTATCAACTAAACATCTCTGTGGTTTGTCTAGAACACAATCTGGTTTAACTCTAAATGATAAATTACATAATGGATACGAGATTAAATTAATTTGTCCAAAATAAATTCTCTCCGTCATTTCTATAGAGTTTTGTGGTCTAAAATTGATGTTACCTAGTAGCATGTGAGCATAATAGTCTTGAGTTGGGGCTTTGCCCTTTTCTGGTGGCGGTTAGCTTGTTGGTCTCATGCTGAAATAAATGTTAATTAACCCATTTAGTCTTAATTTGTAATCTACTCAACTAATCTGCTAATTCATTATCCTTTCCTTTTACGTATTCAAACACAATATTTTTATATACCGATATTGTATCCATGAAATTAAGCCATCGTCTTCTACTGCTAACTTTATCATTTATTTTTTGATGAAATTTAACTATTGCCTCACAGTCAGTTCTTACCAACACTTCTTTATTTAAGATGTATAATTTGAAACTATTTAAACCATATATTATTGTTAGTACTTCTAAGTCTATGCTACTTATGTTTCCTTTTTCTTAGTATAAACCGCTTTGATATGCACAAATCTTTTCTTCATTTTTACTACTGTATTTATTGGATTTGGCTTTTAGGATAGCTCCCCATCCTAATTTACTTCTGTCTGTCTGAACAATTAAATAATCTGATTCTAAAGGGATCTTTAAGTCTGGAATATTTTTGACCTTTTCTTTAATTTGTTGTACTAATTTAATGTCCTCTATATTAAAATAGTTTTGTCCTTTACTACCGGTTTTTGCGTATAGCGGTTTTTCTATTTTTCCTAAATCTTGAATGAAATTTCTTGCGTAATTTACTAATCCTAAATTTTTTTGTAAATCTTTAGTGTTATCTAATCTATCTGGCATATCTAATACCTTCTTTGCTATGTGAGGTTGAAGTTTTATTCTTCTATCCCCTAAAGTTACTCCTAAAAAATTAATATGAGTTTTGCATAGTTCTATTTTCTTTTTACTAATTATTATTCTGTATTTAACAAATAATCTAAAAACTGTTTGTAGATGTCCTAAATGTTCTTGTATGTTTTGGCTAAATACTAAGATGTCATCTACATATACTAATACAAAATTCTTGTATTCTCCAAACATATTATCCATTTTCTTTGAAAGATGGGCGGAGCTGTTTTTAATCCAAATGGCATAGCTAACCATTCAAAATGCCCTCCAGGATAAGTGAATGTTGTCCATTCTATGCTATCTGGGTGCATTTTTACTTGCCAGTATCCTGATTTATAGTCAAATTTACTGAATGTCTTTTTACCTTGTATCCTATTGTTTAATTCACTTTTGTCTGGTAATTTATAAGCATCTGTTCTAGTATTATCATTTAACCTTTTGTAATTTATCACCATGTGAGCCTTACCTCTTATTTATTCGCTATGGTTTCTTACCATGAAGGCAGCTGATCTATGTCTAGAAGTTGATCTTCGTATAACTTCTAATTTCAATAATTCTTTTATTTGTTTCTATTGTTGTTTTCTTTATTATATATTCAAGGTTAATAATGTCTAGTTCACACATTATTTTATTAGCACCCCAGTGTACTAATGGTTTTTCTCCAATTATTTCCATTTCATCTAAGATTGCTACCATGTTATCTAAATCTTTTGGACTATTTAGCATTCCTATTCTATTTATTCCTTTCTGAAAATTATAAAATTGTGTTTCAATGTTTATTAGAGTGTAATTCTTTTCTATATTTTCTAAATATTCGCATTCTTCAACATTAATTAGAGTATAATCTTCTAAGTATTCCTCTTCTAATTCTTCCTTCTCTTCACGTTGGTTTTTAGAGGAACATTGGTCTGCATCCTTACAATTATCACAACAAGATTGAGATTTTAAAATTAAATCTTGTTTAGATGTTCTATACTTTCTCTCTATTGTTGGGTAATTAATAGTTTGTACTGGAGTATAAGTAGAGTTTCAAAATAACATTATACCATCTCTAGTTATTAGACATCCCTCTCTATTCTGTATTAGGAACACTTTATTATATAATATACTTTCTATTTTAAAATGAAATACTTACACTTGTATTTTGATAATTTTACACTTACACCTCCTATGAAGTGACTCTATAATTAAACATACAATATCATAATTAAACGATAAATTATAACCATAAAGATAGATAAAATATTTTTGTGAAGTTATTCTAATAAAATTTTAAAACAAGGGTAAAAAAAATATTCATACATTTGATTAAAAAAATATTTTTTTAAAATAGGATATGATACAACTTATTTAAACACATCCACTATAAATAATAATTTTCTATGGCTTTAAATAAGTAATTTATTTGTAATTTTATTTAATTATAATATTTTATTATATATAATCTCTTTTTAATTGTTATTTTTATTTATTTTCCCTTTAAGATCATTTTATACATATCTAGTTAAATAAAGTTTCAATTATGTAGGATTTTAATTATATGCAAGGTTTAAATGTTTTTAGCAAAAATAGGAATAACGTTTTGGGGGGTTGTAACTGTAAGATTTTCATAACATAGAAGATGTAAGTGTTTAGAGTAATTGATTAGGGTCAACAATTATAAATTATATGATTTTTATGATGTGTTGATGTCTATCATTTCTAAAGTGTTTTGAGTTTTGACTATCTTTATTGATATATTTTAAAATTATATATTTAAAAATATTTAAATATGTTTTTTTTAATTTATTTAAACATAAGAAATAATAAATTTACTTAATTAGAGGTCTCATTAATTACAAATTTAACTAATGATTCATGAGTTATCAAATCGGCTTAATATAGGGGCACAATACTATAATATTAGTCCGTGAGTATTCTCTTAGGTTGATGTTAACCAGGGTCATCACTTAATTATTTAAATTTTTATCTTTTTTTTAAAAGATGATAACTAATAAATATGTAAGGCTTCAACTTTTTTTGGTAAATAAATGATTTTATTTAACCAAGTGAACGTTTGCAACACCAGGAAGCTATAAAACTTCAACATTAATACGTGACTCTCTTGGGTTGCTATAAAATAGGATTGAAACTTTTGTGTTATGAATCATATGATTTTTATGATTTATAGGGAGTGGTTATTTCTATCATGTCTAAAGTATTTTTAGTTTCTACTATCGTTATTGTATTATTTTCAAATTATGTTTAAATATTTATTTAAATATGTATTTAAAATTTATTTAAGCATAACAATTTATAAAATTATTTAATTAGAGGTCATAATAATAACAAATATAAGTAATGATTCTCAAATTATCAAATCGGTGTAACATATGGTCGCAAGACTACAATATTAACGTGTGACTATCTTGGGTTGTTGTTAACTAGAGCCGACACTAATGAATAATTTAATTTTATAACTTGTCGATGTCCATCACATTTAAAGTGTTTAAGTCTTGACTGTTGTTATTAAATATTTTCAAACTATATTTAAAATATCAATAATATGCAAAATTTTAGATTTAAAATTAAACTAATAAAATATGTCCAAATATAAGTAATGATTCACAAATTATCAAACCAGTATAACATAAGGATGCAATACTACAATATTAATACATGACTTTTTTAGATTGATATTAATTAGGGTTGATACTTATAAGCTATAAAATTTTTACGATTTCTATGATACATTGATGTCTTCCATGTTTAAAGTGTTTAGAGCTTTAACTTTCGTTATTAAAATATTTTCAAATTACATTTAAAAAATTATTTAAATTATGTAATTTAATTTTTTGAAAAACACAAAACTTAATATATGTCAAAAAAGAAACTAGTCTATAGTGTAAACGGTACTATTATAATGTGTCGACGTCTACTATAATTAAATTATTTTGAGTTTAAACGGTTGGTATTGAAATATTTAAAAATATTTTTGATTTGTAATTTAAATTAATCAAACATAAAATTGATAAAATTACTTAATTAAAAGTTTTATTAGTAACGAATATAAGTAATGATTCTCAAGTTACTAAATTGATATAACTTAATTGCGCAAGGCTGCAACTAGGGGTGTACAGACCAAATCGTCAAGTCAAACCGAACCGACGAACCAAACCAAACCGAGCAAAAAAAACTGACTTATGGTTTGGTTTGATTGGTTTGACGTTAGAAAAAAAAACCATTCTTGGTTTGGTTTGGTGTTGACCAAAAAAAAGTCAAATCGAACCCGAATCAAACCGACATAATATATATATATATATATATATATATATATATATATATATATATATATATATATAACATTCAAACTTTTTTATACATAAAATATTAATTATAATCTACTTTTTAAATACCTTTTCAACTAGTTTTAATAATTTTCAATAATTTGAAAGTAGAGGTAGATATATATTTAGATTTGGACCTTTAAGTTGTAATATTTGTCCATTAATTGTTAATTAAATGATCCAAAACCCACTATAAACTTAAAACCTAAAGTTTTCGCTCTTCATCTCACTTTTTAGTTTCAAGAGAGTTTTTCACTCCTCATTTTTTCATAATTATGATTTTTCATTAGCACATGAGTGAAACATATTTGATCTAGTCTTCGATCACAATATAATTGTAAAAACTAAATATTATAAAAAAAAACCCGAAAAAATGAAAAAACCGACTAAAACCTAAATCGAAAAAACCAATTTTATGTTGGTTTGATTTGGTTTATAGTTTTAATAAACCTACATGATTGGTTTGATTTTATTTTTTTAATAAAAACTGAACCAACCCGACCTATGTACACCCCTAGCTGCAACAATAATGTGTGATTCTTTTGGTTCTTTGTTAACTAGGGTCGACTAATATGAATTATATGATTTTTATGACTTATATAACGTGTAAGTGTCTACCATATATAAAGTATTTTGGGTTTTGACTGTTGTTAGTAAAATATTTTAATATATGTTAAAAAATTACATAAATATGTAGTTTAAATTTATTTAAATATAATAATTAGTAAAATTACTTTTTAGAGGTCATATTAATAACAAATATAAGTAGTGAATCACATATTATTGAACCGGAGTGATATAAGGGAGCAAGACGATAACATTAATATGTGTTATTATTATTCAATTATTATTGTCGTTGTTGTTGTTGTTGTTGTTTTTATTATTATTATTATTATTTTAATTTGTTTTACCTAGAAGTCATTAAAATTTTAAAATTTGTAACATAAAAGTAATCTTTTATTAATTTATTGTCACATAAAAGTTATTCAACTTTGATCAAGTTAACTAAAAAATAAATTTCATTTGAATTTTGATATAGAAAAAATGGCAGGGGTCCAACATCACTGAAGTTTTGAAAATTTCTTTCAAATATTACTTATGTTTCATTTAGGATCAGAATATCACTCAATTATCACTCTTTTCCTTAATAAATACTAACACCTCAAAGTTATTCTTGTCTCTTAGTTGGCATTTCATGTCATTAAAATCACATTTTTTAAATAATAAACCATTCAATTCATCAAACTCATTTAACAAAAATTATAACTTCATTCCTTTTTTTAAAAAAATTTGCATTAGTCTAATTTTCATATTTAGAATTTTTTTACCACCCTTAATATTTATCATATTATTTTACATGCAAATTAAAATCTCTAGATAACTTATTTAATTTTGTGATATTATTTTCTTTAGAAAACAATTGATCTTTGTAGGCAAATTACATATAAAAGCCTGAATCACGACGTAGGAAAATAACGTTAGAAAAAAGTATAAATACATAAGTATGAGAATTTCTTCCTAATAAATCAATATATTCTTTTAAAAAATAAAATTATTATTTTGGTTCAATGAGTTTGTTGAGTTAGTATGTTTATTATTTTTTTTAAAAATGATGGTTTACTGATATGACATGCTAATTAGATTGGGGGGGGGGGGAACTTTTGAGATATTTAGGTATTTTTTGAGAAAAATATTGATAATTGAGCGATATTATTGTCTTAGCAAAAATAAAAAGTGGTTCCTATAAGTGACTCCAAAAATATGGATAACAATACAAGAAAATAACTTTAGAAAAATTGAAAGTTTAAGTAATGGTAAAGATTTCTAAGAATGAAAATTTCTTCTTAATGAATTAACATATTTATTTTAAAGAAAAGAATAAGAATATAATTTTGACTAAATAAGTTTGATGATTTAAATAGGTCTATTATTAAAAAAAATGATTTACTGACATGGCCTGCTAATTAGAAGAGAAAGAGACGTATTTAGCTATTTTTTTTAGAATAATAGTGATAGTTGAGTCATATTATTATCTCTAAAAAAATAAAAGTAATTTTTATAGACAATTCAAAAAATATGAGTGACCATTGAGAAAAATAACCTTTGAAAATATATATGTCAAGTTTTTCTAAGTAAAAAAAAAATATTTTTAATAAACTAATGCATTTTTCAAAAATAAATAAATAAATTAGAATTATAGTTTAATTAAATGAGCTTGACGAGTTAAATAGGTTTAGTATTTTTTTTAAAAAAATTAATGACATGGCATGCCAACTAAGAGAGATGAAGATTTTTGAGGTGTTTAGTATTTTTTGAGGAAAAAAATGATAGTTGAGTGATATTGTGATCTTAAATAAAATATAAGTGATATTTAAAGAAATTTTTTCAAAACTCGGGTGACTATTTAGGGAATTCAATCTTAAAACTCTATTTTCCTACACTAGTTTTCATATTCATTAAAAAAAATCATAAAATCTAACTAGATAAAAAATAAATAAACTAATTTAATTAAATTTCTCAAAATATGTACAAAGTATAGACTATAAATAATTAAAAGTTGAACTAAAATTAAACAACTTCAAACGTAAAAAAAAATAAAAAAATATAACTAACAATTAATAAATAAATTTGTACTAATTATTTTTTTGTTTTCTTAATTACATACTATACTATATTTGATAATTATTTAATTATGTAATTATCAATTAAAAAATTAAATAATTGAAGATAGAATACATAAATTGTTCATTTCCCATGTATTGGGATAGTTTTCAATCTATTGAGAAATGGTAATAAATAAAGTAATCTTAGAAATTTAAATTTAGGATGAAAAGGGCAAAAATATCTAAAAACTAACTAGTTTATAGTGTGAATATGTTTTTTTTACTATTATGGCCAAATTTGGGCAACATTTTTATGTCCAAAAGGATTTCTCCATTGACAAATGTCATGCCATGTCATTCTTAAACGACAACTTCATCTTACCTCTATCCACCTTTGTTTGTCTACACTCACTTTATTTCAAAATCAATGATATTTTATGTAATTGAGAAAATATTAATGATAAGAAATTCACTTTCATCATTTTATTTTAATTGGTTCATGTCGACTTAGCATTATCCTTAAGAAAATATTTATATGAAATTTATTTTTACTAAACTAATCTTATTAATTATACTTTAAAAATTTAAATTTGTCTGCTAGTACTTTGTGCAGTCACTTAATAATAGGGGTAGCATTAAAAGAAAATGATAAACATCTCTTGATTTCAAAAATTAAATAAATAAATTAAAATAATTATTTTTTTAATTACATAGAAGAGTGAGTTAGAGGATGATCAAGGGTAAAATTGTCATTTCATAAATATCTAGAATTGGTTATTAATTCTAAAATGACAAAATAGTCAAACATCTTTCCCAAATGCCAAGTGTTCCCTAATGATGTGACATTTAAGGTGGACTCCACATTTTTTCAAGCATAATTTTTCAAAAAATAAGTTTTGTATATTAATAATTAATCTATTTTAATGAGACATTATCTAAATTTTAATTCTTTTTTAGGATGTGAATTTTCTTACTTTTATTTTATAAGAATAGAAATATCTAGAAAAAAAAACTATGTTATCGTATACTTATAAAACTTCCATAAAAGAATATAAATTTAATTCTAAACAAAAACGTATAAAATATTCATATGATTTGAGATCAAGTTTGTGCACAAATCAGATCAACTTGATTTTTTGAATCAATTATTAATGACCAAAGAAAAATAAAATCAAACCTCTTTTTATAAATGTCAATCGTATCCCAAAGTTATATAATATCTCACGTGGACCCATAGTTTCCTTCACAATTTTCTATAAATATTTTTTGTTGGTTCTAATACACAATACTCATTTTTACTCCCTTTTATAAGTGGTAAAATTTCACTTTTATTTTGTTCAAATGAAATATCCACAAGCAAGTAGAATTAAATTTTTTCATTGCAAATTTAGTTATAGTAAATTATTTAATTGAGTAATAATATATATATATATATCACTCCTTTCATTTTAAAAAGAATGATCTATTTTAACTTGACATGAAATAAAAAAATAAAGGAAACTTTTGTATCTTGTTGTCATAAATTAAAGTTATGTCAAATGTATTAAAATGTCCTTTATCTTGTGGTTCTAAACATAACATGTGAAAAGTTGAAACTAAAGTATTTCCAAAAGTAAAGAAAAAAATTATTCTTTTTTAAGCAAATTAAAATGAAAAATAGGTCTTTATTTTTTAAATTGAGAGAGTAACAAACATCTACAAGGCATTCATATATCCACAGTTCACATCATTCAAAAATAATTTTAAGTTGAATTTTTTCATGATATCTAAAATAATTTTAAAATATAATTTGTTAAACCTTAAAAAGTAATTTAAGCAGTGAGTTTTGTTCACACTTTATTATGATATACAAGAATTTATGTGATAATCTTTTTATTAAATATAAATTAAAATAATATATCTGAATCAAATGGGAAGAATAATATTAAATTTAAAGAGAAATTATCTCTGAATTTTGATTCATTTAAACATTTTTTTATCATGGAGTCCAAACGAGCTTTCTCTCCTCTTAACTAACTCCACTGAATAAACAACTTACTTAAGTGTAACATTCTTTTTTATTTTTTTCTAAAATTATTAGTAGTTAATTTATGTTTAAGGTAAAACTTACCAATATAACCAAGGGTATAACGGTTATTTCATAATTTTTTAAATATTTTCACATAATCTTTTAGATATTTTTCCGACTATAACTCTATTTTAAATTAAAAAAATAGATATAATGGTCATTTCATTAGAATCTTTTCAATGTCACTAATGAGGTAATCTTTCACATGAATTCTACACACCTCAATTATAAATCTATTTTAATAGTTAGTAAAAAAACTAAATACATTATATTAGAGTGTATATTTTAATACATCCTATGTCTCAATTCAAATAGTATATTTTTCTTTTTAATGAGTTCTATGAAAGAATTGACACTTTTTGTTTGATTAGTATTTTATTGCATTATCAATATTTTAGTCATGTTGAATTTCATTTATTTGTCAAAAAGTCCACAAAGATATACTCTTCTATTTAAGATTTATTTTTTAAAGATAATCTGAAACATTGCGAAGTTTTTTCATATATCTTAAATTCAATGTCTAATCAAAATGTTATAAATTGAAATAAAGGGGGACATAGTTCATAGGAGGATGTGCAAATACTCATATATGTTTCATAAAAGGTAAAAAGGTGAAATTAATTTTGCCCACACATTTAATTGCATAAAGTAACTATTACTATACTGTAGTAAAATAATAAAAAATACTCATAAATTTTGAATAGGTGTTCTTCTATTAAACACAATAAGCGATTCCACCATAATTCCAAAAATTCACATGATACATATTATTAGCAAGATTTGCGCTATATATAATTTATGAAAACATAATTATTTACTAAGCACCTATTAAAATTATTTTAAACAACTTATTTAAAATGTAATATTAACTATCTCATGTTAAATTACAACAATATATATCATGTTAACTTTTATTAATTCTTTTAATTCTCTTTATTTAAGGTAGTAAATTTCCTCATCGGAAAGACAAATCACTTAAAAAGAAATTTCTTACTTACTATATTACATTGATCTCTTATTTTTAACGTATATAAGACAAGACATAAATGCAATCCTTTATCATTATGATTCATTAGAACGTTCATCCAGTAGGTTCTTATTTTCATTTGTTAGACACCCATAACATGAATTTAAATGTATTTAAAATCAATTTATGTATGGAATCCTTTATTGTTTCGTATGATTCTATATAGAATGTTAACAAATAGATATTTATAATTTTTATCCATTATCTTGTATAATTTTAAAATAAAGTAGAAAAAGAAAAATATTACAATTAGTTGTTTAATCTAAGAGAATGTGTTTGACATGATATTAAAATAAGCATTACAGTATATGATATTTTAATGTTAATTATGAAATCTTAAATAATTTGTAAGCTATTATTGGATTTTATAAAAATAAAAAGTTATATTTTATTATATAGTGTGATTTCTACTTACATTTTCTATTGTGTTTATTCAAAAATATTAATGATCATTTTTTATGAAAAATTACTTAAGTAGCTATAAATATACTTAAAGTGCAATATTGGGCCCGTAAACTGGCCCTTCATTATCTAGTATATATGTAAAGGTGAGTTAGTGTACGACCAAAGGCAATATAGTCTTTTCATACTAATACTCAACACAATTCTAGAAGCCTCATCTCTTTGTAAGATTTAAAGTTTGTATATTAATTTTTAATGACAAAAAAAAAATCTCTTTTTGTAAACGTCCATCATATCCCAAAGTTGTATAATGACTCACGTGGATCCCATAGTTTTCTTCACAACTTTCTATAATGTTTTTTGTGAGTTCTAATACACAATACTTATTTCTATTTTTCTTATAAGTGGTAAATTTGTAATTTCATTTTATTCAAATGAAATGTTCAATGGCAAGTATGAATTACATTTTTTCTTTGCACATTTGGTTATAGTAAATTATTTAATAGAGTAATAAGGAAATAAAAACATATATTACTCCATTTAAAAAAGAATGACCTATTTTAACTTGACACGGAGTATAAGAAAATAAAGAAATTTTTTGTATCTTGTAGTCATAAATTAAAGTTATGTCGAATGTATCAAAATACGCTTTATCTTGTGGTTCTAAGCATGATACGTGAAACATTGAAACTAAAAAAAGTATTGTCAACAAAAATTCATCCCTTTTTAAACAAATTAAAACGAAAAATAGGTCTTTATTTTTGAAATGGAGGGAGAAACAAACATCTACAAGCATTCATCCATCCACAGTTCACAACATTCAAAAATAATTTCAAGTTGAACTTTTTCAGGATGTCTAAAAAAATTTTAAAATCTAATTTGTTAAACCTTAAAAAGTAATTTAAGTAGTGAGTCTTGTTCATACTTTATTATGATAATATGATAATTTTTTTATTAAATATAAATTAAAAATAATATACTTAAATCAAATGGAAGAATAATTTTAAATTTAAAGAAAAATTATCTTTAAACATTTTTTTTTCAATCGTGGTGTTCAGGCGAGCTTTCTCTCCTGTTATAATTATGAGAAAATGGTCAAAAGCCCCTCCAACCTTTACCCCAAATCCCAACTACACACTTATACTTTGCTGAGGTCCTATGACCCCCCTGAACTATTTTAAAGTGGAATTATTATCCCCTCGAAAACTGACAACCAGTCATTTTGGCATGTGGTGTGATGTACGCGCTGCCACGTCATGTCACGTCATTGCCACGTTATTTTTTCTTTTTTTACTATAAAAAAATTAATTATTTAACATTATTATTTCCCTTTTTCTTCCCCTTTCCCATTTTGTTCCATTTTCTTCTTCAACCCAATTTCATCTTCTTGGGTCAAAAAAAGAATTCTTGGGGAAAAAAATAGAAGATTAATGAGTGTGTAATAGCGGATAAATTCTCCTCAAAGCTTTTCATCTCTTTTTGCTCAAGATCGCCATTAATGGCGAATTCTTCCCCATTGTGGAAATTCAAAGCTTTGAGCTCTCCATTAATGGCGGATCTTGAGCAAAAATAGAGAAAATTAGAGAAATGGGTTGAAAATTATACGTGGGTTATGTTGGAAATTATACATGGTATTGTGGAAATTCAAAGCTTTAAACTCGCCATTAATGGCGATCTTAAGCAAAAAGAAAGGAAATCGAAGTTCTTGAATTTTTGCAAGTTTTTTGAATCGGAGTTCCTCATATTCCTCATTCAAGAATTCATTAATCGGAGAAATTTTATTGTTTTCTTAGTTCAAGTGTTTCTTGGTTTCGGTAATAACATTTTTTAAATTATCAAAAAATACCATTAATGAGAATTTAGAGATGAGAAAGATGAAGAACTCCATTAATGAGTTCTTTAATTTTTGTTTTGAAAAAAGAGAAGAAGAAGAAGAAGACATGATGTGGAAATTATAATTTATTAAGAAAAAGTAATAATTAAAATATTTATTATATTATTAAAAATAATGATGTGGAAATAAAAAAATAAAGAATTTTAAGTGAAATGGACTCAGCTGACGAGCTCATGGGCGGTGTAGTCACATCCGTTGACACGTCAGCATTTAGGGGGGTAATAAATTCGGTAAAAATAAGTTTAGGAGGGTAATAGGTCACCTTTAAAGGTTGAGTGTGTAGTTGGAATTTCGACTAAAGGTTGGGGGGGTAATAGACCATTTTCTCTATAATTATTGATAATTTATTTATGTTTAAGGTAACACTTACAATATTACTAAGGGTATAATATTTTTTTCATAATTTTTTATGTGGATCCCACTATAACTCTTTTTTAAATGAAAAAACAAGATATAATGGCCGTTTTATTAGAATTTTTCAATGTCATTTACGATGTAATCTTTCACATGAATTTCACACACCTTAACTATAAGTCTATTTTAATGTGTATTAAAAAAATTAAATAAATTATATCAGAATGTCTATTTAAATGTATCCTATGTCTCAATTCGAATGATATTTTTCCTTTTAATTAGTTCTAGGGAAGAATTGGCAATTTTATTTTATTAGTATTTTATAACATTATCAATATTTTAGTCACGTTGAATTTCATTTATTTGTCAAAAAAGTCCACAAAGGTATACTCTTCTATTTAAAATTTATTTATTATAAAGATAATTTGAAACATTGCAAAGTTTTTTCATATATCTTAAGTTCGATTGTCAAATCAAAATGATATAAATTAAAATAAAGGGAGACATAATTTAAAGGAGGATGTGCAAATACTCACATATGTTTCATAAAAATAAAAAGAATGTAAAATTAATTTTGGCGACTTTTCCAAGAAACAGCTCCTCCAGTCATCATGAAAACATAACTTGATGTAGATCTCCTACTATCAAGACATCCAACAAAATTTGAATCAGAATACCCTACATCTCTAAATGATCCGACCTCCGATAAGTGAGCATGCAATCTTTAGTTCTTTAAAGATACCTCATAACCCGTTTTGCAGCTTTCCAATGATCTATTCTCGGATTACTTAAATATAGCCCCAATCTTCCCAATATGTATGCAATCTCTAGATGCGTACAAACTTGTGCATACATGAGACTTTCCACTGCTGATGCATATGAAATTTTATCCATCTCTTTCTTCTCTATGGCCAAATTTGGACATTGATGCGAACTAAACTTATCATCTTTTTCCACGGGTATATCTCCTGGTGCACAATTTTACATGCAAATATACTTAGCATCTTATAAATATATGTCTTTTACGACAGTTCAAGAATGTTTCTAGTGCGATCCCTATGGATCTCTATACCTAGAACTAAGGACTCCTCATCAAGATCTTACTGGATAGAAATTTCTTGGTTTTATGTAATAAACCTACATCACTACTTGGCAGTTGAATGCCATCTACATATAGCACAAGGATAACAAATTTGCTATCACTAAACTAGAGATATATGCACTAATCAATGGTGTTTTCCTTAAAAGAAAATGAAGTTATCACCTGATCAAACTTCCAATTCCATTGATGGGATGCTTGTTTTAAATCATATATGGACTTTTTAAGTTTACATACAAGATGCTTTGAATCTTGAGACTCAAAAATTTCTGGTTGTACCATGTGACATGACCAGACCCTGAGCCTTGTCATAATGGGAATCCCAAGTCCAACCAAGACCGAGGACCACCCCAAGTTACCCAACCCAACCACCTATATCCAACCTTAGATGGGATGAATTTCGAACATATAACAAGATAGTGTTATTATTCTCATTAGGAGTTTGGGATAGGATCACAATCGTGACCAACCCAACCGAGTCCAACCATACCACACCAACCTCCCAACCATACCAAACCAAACCATAGATCATAAACTAAAGGGAATACCAAAACATAATATAAAAATCAATCCCAAAATGTAATAGGATGGAACAACTAATAATATCGTCCAATGATGTCAGCCCACCAGCTTATTCCAATGAGAAGGCCGACACCAATACTGATCCCGCCCATACCAACCCCTAGAAGTACCACAAAGCCTCTATCCAAAAGAGTAAACAAATTCAGTTGGGACATGCCCCCAACCATGGCTAAAACCAATATTCAAAGTAAAAGAAAAAGGGTCTAAATAAATCCATAACATGAAATGATTTCTTTCAAAAGTATGGAAGCTCACCACTTAGTCCAATTACTGATACCGAATTTGCGAGCTAAACATAAGGAGTAGAATGACCGATTCCTGCATAGCATGGGTATACAACCGCCAGTAGACGGGGTTAGGGAATGACCGCTAGCATGAATCTCAAGGTAAGGATAAAATAATGTCAGTTATAAAACCAAGCGAAACCATCCATAATTCATACAACCATACATATATAAGTGCCGGGAAGGGGAATCGGGTTTAGCATGCATTTAAAACCTTTATACCTGGGCTGTATAGCTTTGCCGTCCTAAATACCCACGATTTATATGGGTTCAGTTCCCCCTTCTGAAAGGGCCCAAGTGCGTGTAGCCGCACAACCAGGGAATATCCTATAGGATGACTAGTATATCCCCCAGTATAAAATGTGACACACACATATGGTCATCAAGACCCCTCATATCGACAACTATAAGTTTCTGATTTTGGTTCCCGTAGGACCGCAACCTTCCACGGCTTAGCTACACACTCCACCATTAATGCCCAATTAAAGCCATGTCCAAACAACCTATTTATCATTTATTAACCAAGGCCAATATTTGTGGTATCATCATACCACCCCTTACTTACAAGTAATATCCATAGCCAAACCATTTAGGTTAAGGGGACCTTAGGTGCCCTTCCAATTACTATATTAAATCCACTTTGGAGACTTTTATGTTCTCCACAAGCATAAACATTTAGCCTTTAGCCTTTTCAAACCATTTAAACCATGCATAAGTCCTTTATCCACTTTAAAACATGCAAGAGTTCCATTAAAAGAAGTCAATGCAATGAACATATCTTTATAAGCATTTTATCAAACACCTTGGGGGCGTAATATAACCAAAACCAATTCCAAAGATCATTAAACCATAACCATGCAATTCAATTGTCCAAATCCACCATTAATGCATATAAAGCATAATTAAATTCATAGGAAACCATAACCAAGCATCAATATCAAAACCCCCAAATAATAGTTGGAAACCATAATCATGAAATAGTAAAACCATGAAATCAATCATATAAACCATGACTTTAGTTGAAATTACAATGAGGAAAGAGAATCATGCCTTATACCAAAGAATTGATGGAAGGAAATCTCCAAGACAAGCCCCAAAGCAATCCACAAGATGAGACCCTAGCCTTCTTTCCCCAAAAGATCTTGAGAGAATTATGAGATGGTTTGTAATAGTTTCTAAGTGTTAATGAATAGAATAATAGGGTAAATAACCTCCTGAGTGTATTAGAAGTCATGGGTCCTAGTTAGAGTAAGTAGGGAAATGTCCAGAATACCCTCACTTAAATCCCTTAAAAGCCTATTACAGGGATACGACTGACCCATACGAGTTGTACCATATTATACGATTAGTATCCGCTACTCATATACAAGTCTCAACCCTTGGATCAAACATTGTCCAGTATATGACTTATCTAACCAAGTCGTAATGTAATGCCTCGAGATCTCATCCCGAGATGTCACACGGTGCTTATGACCCCGAAGGACCACAAGCTAACCCTTTTTTGATATCCATACCTGTACACTGCTTAATAGCTAAGTAAAATGCAAAAACTATCTATAATGTTCAACACATCTATACATACTCAAAACTAAAAACTGAATACTAATACATTTGTCTGAAAAGCCTCTAAACTGTCTGAACTGTGGAGTGGATGGGACAGGTCCCCAACTAACTCCATCAACTGAAAATAAACAAATTCTAAGGCAATAATAGTAAAATTAGATTTGTCCTCGAAAGAAAAGGACTCACTGCTACTACTGCTGACTGGGACTGAACTGTTGAGGAAACTCTGGGTCCTGTGCCTCTGAACCTATGGTGTCAAATAAAATACCATAGCGCAAATACGCCAGTACATGAATGTACTCAGTATGTAGATGGGGTAAGGATAAATGCAAGGGCTTATGCATGTATAATATCTAAACAGAACAATCATGATAATGCCGCACGAGAACCCATACACATACATGAATGCACAGACCATAATCACAATCATCACAACTCTAAATATTGAAGCTCGGATACCACTTTACCGCAGACTGAACTCACTACTGACACTGAGATACTGAATCACTGACTTATCTGATTCTGATAACTGAGGATCTAGATGCACTTATATCAAGGACTGAATTCTGATTACTGCTTTCGACTGACAGGATTAGAGATCAACCTCTCTAACAGATGATTTTAGAAACTATTATCAATGATAAGAAATATGAATATATCTGAATTTGACAACAAGGATATTCAATAGAATCTGAGTCTGTGAATCAAGACTGTCTGGCGGCATATCTCTGAATATGATAACAAATAACTGTATATAAGACCAAGCCTATCTGATGGGATGGTCCATGAATCAATGGAACTATCTAAGTTCCTCATAATGATAGATGACTGTATCTGACAGTCCTGATTTCTGAAGATTTATACTGAAACTAAGACTGATTTTGAAACTAAAACTGAAATTGTGGGAAGTAGTTACTTAACCGACATGCCCCAACCTACCACAGGTGGGGTCCAACCTGTAACCCCAGTTGGAAGGGTGTCAATACCATGCCACGGGTAAAGACCTCTCTCTGGTCAATCCTCTCTAATGGATGACCCTTGTCAGGAAGTCGACCTAAGGTAATATAATAGTCAAACACTCTCTCTCTGGAGGTGGAAGCCTTTTCCTGAGAATAACTCCTGTATCTTGCACTGGCTATGTCGTTCTGGAGGTCAGAGACTGCTACTAATGACTTCGGCCTCTCTCGCTGACGGGAGGAGCCGTCATCCCTTCCCTCGCTCGGTGCTAGTTTCTACTCCCAAATGAAAGACTCAGAACTGAATTCTTAACTGAACACAACTAAACTGAATCTGATATTGATCATGTTTATCAAAAGATCTGACTGAGCTACGCTGAGATCACTTAGTTTCGTATCTGACGGAAATGGCATTGAATCACTGTATCTGACTGACGATACAGAGCTTGAATAGATTATGATTACTCGAATTATTTCTGAGATTAGAATTGAACACTTGAATACTCTTAGATCTGAGCTGATTACAGGACTGAGGCTAGATTACTAGCGATACAGAGATTACAGAGATAACTAAGATTACTGAGCTTTCTTAAGTTCTGCAATTGTCTGATGATATAGAGTTCTATAGTTCACTAAGTTCTGAGAATCATAGCTAGACTGGAATTATCGTGAAACAGACACGGGCTCTAGACAACAGCTAAATTGTTGGGTATAAATACCCCCACGACTCGATAACATAAAATAAAGCATAATCATTAAGGCATCTCATAATCATTAAAGCATCTCTTTAAGTAATTAGGAATCATGTCATATGTTCATTCCCACAATCATTAAGACATCACCTCAAGCATTTAAGGATCACAAACATCTGTTTATTATCACAGTCGCCAAAGGGTCACTTAAAGCATTTCGGAATCATAATCACATAATAACGTAGGGAAAACATACTACTAGGTCATACTCCATTCAACAAAGTCTTACCCCGGTACTTCATACTTATATCGATCTTGACATGTATTTGGATATCACATGGTTCGGGGAAACTTCATACTATCACGTCACAACTTACTTTCTCACCATTTGGCATGTATTAAAAGCTTAACATAAATCAAGGAGCACATAATTGGGGAATTTACTAGTATCATATCTCCACTTGTTCACTAAAGTCCTTCAACAAACACTAGACATGCACGGGTTCACACTTATTTGGGGATTTCCTACCATCATAGAATAATTCATTCACTAAGGCATTTTATCAAATCCTAGGCGTGCATAGACTTGCTCATACTTTGGGGTTTCCTATTCAACATACTATAATGGCCCTTATGCTTCACCTAAGCTCTTTATCAAACCTATGGGGGACATGCTTCGCTTATTCAACCATTTCTACAACCAAATGCCATGAACAGTCACATAAATTTCACATACTAGGGTCAAAGATCATAAATCTTGTACACAAACATGAATCAAAACTCAAAAACACAAGGAACATCAATTTCAACTCATACAAATCATGAAATCTCATAAACATAAAAATCTTGAAGTTTTAAAAAGGGTTCTTGAGCTTCTTGGATGAAAGGGACCCAAGAATCAACATCTACATACCTTGGGGAAACTCTTTTCTTGAAAGCCTTCGGAATATTTCGTGATTTCTCTAGATCTTTCTTGATCTTTGTTGAAGAAGAAGAGAGGATTTTTTTTTTGAAAACCCTAGTTCTTGGTGGAAGAAGAGAAAATGAGTCTAAAATCTCTTAGCCGGGTATTTATAGAGGTTGGGGATAAGGGGAAAAAACCAAAAAGCCCTTGGAATTAAACTAAAAAAAATCCCGATTTTACATGCTGGCACGACGTGCCATAATCACACCAGTTCACTGGAAATTGGACAATTGGGAAACTGCATGACGATGCGACGCGGTGGAAATTGCGTTGCCATCTTGATTGTGAACTGGAACTATACCGCGATGCGGTGGAATCGTGGAGTTTCACTGGAATTTGACAATTGCCATTTTGGCTGGCTCCGCGATGCGCTAAAGTTCCTGGTGGCACACTCTCACACTAAAATGGCTCTAACTCTTCACCCGAGTGTCCGATTTGGGCAAATTTGGTATCGATGGAAAGCTTATTCAATGATTTACATGACAAAAAGTAGAAATTAGGAAAATTCCACACGATTCAAAGTATTTCATACTTAGGAAGATATTTCTGAAACTTTTAGACTCGGATTTCCGCTTTACTAAATATGCTCTAAGGCTCAGACTGGAAGAGGATTTTGCGGGGCATTACACGTAACCACAGCATACGATCTGTACCCATAACCCGTATCCCTAGAAAAATAAAATACTAGGAGGATCAAACGTTGCCCACTATATGAGTCCTTTATATGACTCTTACCAAGTCCTACGACTCATTCCCCTAAGTAGTACCCATTCAAGTGACCATAACTATCTTACCAACTAACACTGGTCAACATACAATAGAACCATACCATTTGTACCCCAACATACGGCTCATACCCATGAGTCGTATTGGGTTCGGAGAACAAAATTCCAGGAAATTTTGTAAGGGTCAAAACCCAGGATATTTCAGTCTCCTTCACTAGGAATATTCATCCTCGAATGACGGACAAGGTAAGGGTAACTATACACAGAGTCATTTGCAATATTAAACATCCCTTTAACAAAGTTTGAAAACAAAGGGGCAAAGATGTTAATCTTTCCTTTAACAAACTCTGAAAATAAAGATGTGTTCAAGACACATATCTTCCGCACGAATCCTAGGAGCAGAAAACAAATGCAGATACTTAGACTTCTTGACCTCTTTCACTTCCCAAGTAGCTTCTTCCACCTTATGGTTCCGCCATAGAACCTTAATCGAAGTCACATCCTTGGCCCCAACCGACGAACTTGCCTATCTAATATCTTAACCGGGACCTCTTTATAAGACAGAGAATTCGAAATACCCAATCATTCCAATGGAACAACCAAAGAAGGATCACCAAGACACTTCCTCAACATAGAAACATGAAAGACCGGATGACCCAAACTTAAGCTAGATGGCAACTCCAACTCATAAGCAACATTGCCAACTTTTCGCAAAATCACATAAGGACCAATGAACCGAGGACTGAGTTTCCCTTTTATACCAAACCGCACCACTCCCTTCATGGGAGACACCTTGAGGAATACCCTATCCCTAACATCAAAATCTAAGTCTTTATGCCTAACATCCGCATAGGACTTTTGGCGACTTTGGGCAGATTTAAGCCTATCCCAAATCACCATGACCTTTTCCATCGCCTGATAAACCAAATCCGAACCAAACGTGTCCCCTTCTCCAAGATCAAACCACCCAATAGGAGATCTACACGTCATACCATACAATGCTTCAAAAGGAGCCATACCAATACTCGAATCATAGCTATTGTTGTAAGCAAACTCCACCAAAGGTAGATGCTCAACCCAATTGCCACCATAGTTAATCACACAGGACCGAATCATATTTTCTAATATCTGAATAGTTCTCTCCGCTTGCTCATCCGACTGTGGATAAAAAGTAGTACTCAAACTAAACTTAGTCCCCAACCTTTTCTGAAAAGACCGCCAGAAATAAGACGTAAACTGCATACCACGATTAGAGATAATCGAAACAGGTACCCCATGCATCTTCACAATCTCCTGAATATAAAATTGCATATAATCATTCACCGAAAAGGTAGTCTGCACTGGCAAGAAATGCGCAGACTTGGTCATCCTATCCATGATGACCCAAATTGAATCGTACTGATTCCAAGATTAAGGAAGACCGATAATAAAGTCCATATTGATCACTTCCCACTTCCATTTGGGCAAATCAATATCTTGATACAACTCGCCTGGCCTCATGTGCTTAACCTTAACCTGCTAACACACCATATACTTGGCTATAAAATCATCCACATCTCTCTTCATGCCATTCCACCAGTAGATCTCCTTGAGATCATAATACATCTTAGTTGATCCAGGATGAATAACATAGCGCGACTCATGCGCCTCAGCCAAAACCCTTTGTCACAGCCCGTCGATATCAGGAACACACAATTTCCCTTGGTATCATAAAGTACTATCATCACTAATCTTAAATACCACTACTCGTTGCTCACCAACATCACCCTTGATTTTTACCAAGATAGGATCTAACACTTGCTTCTCTTTAATCTTTGCACCAAGAGATAATCAAACCACTTCTTGTACCATTACACCAACATCCTTAGAGTTCAGGAGATGAACTTCAAGATTAGCCAAATGGTGAATATCCTTTACTAATTCCCACTTGCCTTCTTCCACATGAGACAAACTAACCATAGATAACCTGCTAAGAGAATCAACAACCATATTAGCCTTACCTGGGTGGTAGTAAAGACTCATATCATAATACTTAAGAAGCTCAAGCGACCTTTTCTGCCTGAGATTAAGCTCTTTCTGAGTGAACATGTACTAAAGACTCTTGTGATCAGAAATGATATCCACGTGAACACCATACAAATAATGCCACCATATTTTTAAAGCAAACACAACCTCCAACAACTCTAAATCATGAGTAGGATAATTCCTCTCATGTACCTTCAACTGACTAGAAGCATAGGCAACCATTTTCCCATGCTGCATCAAAACACAACCAACCCCTACCCGAGATGCATCATAATAAACTACAAACCCATCATTGCCTTCCGACAAAGTAAGGATTGGAGCCGAGTCAACTTATCTTTTAACTTCTCAAAACACCCTTCACAAGCATCCGACCAATAGAACTTAACCTTTAAAAGAGTCAACTTAGTCAAAGGAGCAGCTATCAAAGAAAAGCTTTCCACAAACTGCCTATAATACCTATCTAAACCCAAGAAGCTCCAAATATTCGATGGAGTCATAGGCCTAGGCCACCTTTTTACCATAACAACCTTCTACGAATCCATAATAATCCCTTCAATAGAAATAATATGGCCTAAGAAAGTCACAACGTTCAACCAGAACTCACACTTAGAGAACTTGGCAAACTGTTGTTCCTTTAAGGTTCGCAACACCATACAGAGGTGATTATTATGATCCACCTCACTCTGTAAATAAACCAAAATATCATCAATAAACACAATAATAAAGAGATCCAAATACTGCCTGAACACCTTATTCATCAAGTCCATAAATGTTGTTGGAGTATTAGTCAACCCAAATGACATCAGCAAGAACTCAAAATGCCCATACCAATTACAAAAAGCCATCTTAGGGATATCCACCTCCCTAATCTTAAGATGATGGTAACCAGACCAAATATCTATCTAAGAAAAGAACTTGGCACCTTGTAACTGGTCAAACAGACCATCTATCATTGGGAGAGGATATTTGTTCTTGACCATCACCTTGTTTAACTGTCTGTAGTCAATGCGCATCCGAAGGGAACCATCCTTCTTACACACAAACAACACCAGTGCACCCCATAGAGAAACACTAGGATGAATAAACCCCTTATCCAGAAGATCCTTAAGTTGATCCTTGAGTTCCCTTAACTCAGTCGAAGCCATTATATATGGGGGAATAGAAATTAGACGAGTGTCTGGAAGAAAATAATACAAAACTCTATTTCCCTATCCAGAGGAAAACCAGGAAGATCATCCAAAAAGACTTCTAGAAAATCATTAACCACAAGGACCAAAGACAACCCTTAGAGATTAACCTCCAAGCTCTAAGATAAGAAATAAACCTCCCCCTAGGAGCTAATAAACCACCTTTCCATTCTATAACCGGTTCACCAAGAAACTTAAAGATAACCCCACGGGTCCGATAATCCATAGATGCAAAACAAGAATGCAACTAATCCATACCTAGAATTACATCAAAATCTACCATATCCAACTCAAACAGATCTTCCAAGGTCATCTTGATACCAATAGATACCACACACCCCTTATAGACTCTCTTAGTAATAAGCGATTCACCTACCGGGGTAGAAACAAAAAAGGATCCGAGATAACTTTCGGATCAAAACCAAAAGACACAGCCACATAAGGAGTTACATAAGAAAGAGTGGAGCCCAGATCAAGAAAATAATATACATCATGAAAGAAGGGTTGTAACATACTAGTAATGATATCAGGTGATGCCTCGAATTCCTATCGGGATGCCAAAGCATACAACCTATTCTGACCAATACTAGAACCAGGAGTAGTAACAGAAGCAGATTCCACCCCACAAGGTGCAGGAGTAGAAAATGAATTTACAAGAGTCTTATTCGCCTCTGTAGCAACCTTATTAACCGGACAATCCCTAAGTTGATGGCCTACCTGGCCATACTTGAAGCATTTTTCCCTTTCTTCATCCCAATAGCCCTAATGAGGATGACCAAAAAATTGACAAAGAGGACATGAAAAAACTTACTGACCTCCCTCGCCTGAGATTGGGCAACCTGTGCCCGAGAATTGTCACCACCTTAATGACGCCTGTCTCCTGACTTATAAGGAGCACTAGCAGAAAAGGAGCTGGAACTCCCCCACTTGTTTTTCTACTATTTTCCACCATCTCTTCCACCCTGAAACTAAGCACCTCCCTGATCAGAAAACCTGCTCCTTTTTCCCTGCCTATCCCCAAACTCTGCCTGCTTTCTCTTCTCATCCTCAACCTGCTGCATATGAACAGTCAACCTCGAGATGTCCATATCTTTAATTTGCAAGGCAGTCTTGATCTCCAGAATCAAATCTCTATTCAAACCAGAAGCGAACCTCCTCATTCTCGACCTCATATCAACCACCAAATCAGGAGCATACCTTGATAGATGATGGAACTTTAAAGCATATTCCTTTACTGATATTCTCTCCTATCTGAGGTTCATAAACTCCTCTATCTTAGATTATCTTAATTTTTGAGAAAAGAACTGATCCAAGAAGGCATTAGTAAAGGCCTCCCATAACCATTCCTCTTCCATATCACCTCTATCCTGATCCTTATCCCACTCTTCATACCACTGATAAGAAACATCCTTGAGCTGATAAGCTACAAAGTTAACCCCCTCTATATTAGTAGCCTGCATCACCCAAAAGATCTTTTCTATCTCATCCAAGAAGCTATGTGGATCCCCCTCTACCTTCACTCCAGTAAAAGTTGGAGGACCAATTGACCAATCCTTGTGGCCTCAACAGACAAAACACCAGCCGCACCTCGCTCATCCTGAGTGATAACTAATTAGGCAATAACATGGATAGAGTGATGAAATTCCGTATTCTTTATGTTGCCCTGGGGGACCTAAGGAGAACTAGCCAAAATAAGAGAAACTCCAGCACCATCAGGAATAGGACCATGAGATCGAAGATGTAATCCAGATGTAGGACATACCCCTACAACACTATCCCCAGATGGGATGGAAAAAATTTCTTGTGTTCTAGATCTAGGAGGCATGATCTTAAAGATGAACAAATAAGGATTAGAGAAGATTCCAGGATTGAGAACTCAAGCTTGAAAATAGAATACCAAGAAAGTAAAACATTCCTAAATGTCTTTCAGCCTCTCTCTTATTAGTGTGGCGTGCTTTATACCCTTAAAAGAGACTCTACTCAACATGGCTTTGTGGACTTCCTAGTTGACCATGAACCTAGGCTTTGATACCAACATAACATGACTCGACCCCAGGACTTCTCGTAATGGGCATCCTAAGTCCAACTAGGATTGGGGAACACCCCTCTATTACCTAACCTAACCACCTATTTCCAGCCTTAGATGGATTAGATTTTGAACATATAATAATATAACATTATTGTTCTCATTAAGAATCTGGGATAGGGTCACAACCGTGACCAACCCAATCGATTCCAACCGTACCACACCAACCACCCAACTATACCAAACCAAACCATAGACCATAAACCAAAGGGAATACAAAAACATAATATGAAAATTAATCTAAAAATGTAATAGGATGGAACAACCAATAATATCATCCAATGATCTAAGCCTACCGGATTATTACAATGCCAAGGCCGACTCCAAAAGAGTAAACAAATCCAGTTGGTACATGCCCCCAACTATGGCCAAAACTAATATCCAAAGTAAAACAAAAGGGTCTAAATAAATCCATAACATGAAATGATACTTTCTGAAAGGATGAAAACTCACCATTTCAGTCCAATTGATGATACTAAATCCACGAGCTAAAAAAGAGAAAAAAAAATGACCGGTTCCTTCATAGCGTGGGTATACAACCGCTAGTAGATAGGGTTAGCGAATAACCGCTAGCATGAATCTCAAGATAAGGATAAAATAATGTCAGTTATAAAATGAAGTGAAACAATCAGTATTGCATACAACCATACATATATAAGTGCCAAAAAAGGAACTGGGTTTAGAATGCATTAAAAACATTTATACTTAGGCTATGTACCTTTGCTTTCCTAAACATCCACAGGCCATATAGGTTTAGCTCCCCTTGCTGAAAGGGCCCCAGTACGTGTAGCCGCACAACTAGGGGATATCCCATAGGATGACTAGTATATCCCCCAACATAAAATGTGACACACACAGAGGGTCATCAAGCTCATATCGACAACTATGAGTTTCTAATTTTGGACCCTCAGAACTACCACTTTCCACAGCTTAGCTACACACACCGCCATTAATGCCCAATTAAAACTATGTACAAACAATCCATTTACCATTTATTAACCAAGACAAATATTGGTGGTATCGTTATACCATCCCTTACTTGCAAGTAATATCCAATGACAAAGTATTTAGGTTAAGGGGACCTTAGGTGCCCTTCCAATTACCATATTAAATCCACTTGGGAGACTTCCATATTCTCCACAAGTATAACCATTTAGAATTTATCCTTTTCAAACCATATAAACCATGCAAAAGTCCTTTATCCAGTTTAAAACATGCAAGAGTTCCATTAAATGAAGTCAATGCAATGAACACATCTTTATAAGCATTTTATCAAACACCTTGGGAGCATAATATGACCAAAACCAATTTCAAAGAACATTAAACCATTATCATGCAATCCAATTGTCCAAATACACTATTAATGCATATTAAAGTATAATTAAAATCATAGGAAAGCATAACCAAGCATTCAATATCAAAACCCCCAAATAATAGTTGGAAACCATAATCATGAAATAGTAAAAACATGAAATCAATCATATAAATCATGACTTTAGTTGAAATTACAATGAGGGAAGAGAATTATTCCTTTTACTGAAGAATTGATGGAAGAAAATACCAAGACAAGCCCCAAAGCAATCCACAAAATGAAACCCTAGCCTTTTTGCCCTAAAATCTCTTGAGAGAATTATGAGATGTTTTGGAATAGTTTCTAAATGTTAATTAATAGAATAATAGGGTAAATAACCTCCTAAGTGTATTAGAAGTCATGGGTCCTAGTTAGGGTAAGTAGGGAAATATCCAGAATACCCTCACTTAAATTTTTTAAAAACCCATCACAGGGATATGACTGACCCATACGAGTCATACCCTTTTATACAATCAGTAACCGCCACTCGTATCCAAGACTCAACCCTTGGATCAAATATTATCCAGTATATGACTCATCCAACCAAGTCGTAACCATAGAATATGATCTGTACACATAACCCGTATCCCTGGCAGAATAAAATACCAGGAGAATTAAACACTGCCCACCATATGAATCATTCATACGACTCGTACCAAGTCATATGACTCATACCCCTAAGTCATACCCATTCCAGTGACCAATGTCATCTCACTAGCTAACACTGGTCAGCATACGACAGAACCATACCACTCATACCCCAGCATACGGCTCACACCCATGAGTCGTATTGGATCCATAGAATGGAATTCTAGGAAATTTTCTAAGGGTCAAAACCCAGGATGTTTCACCACCATGTATATTGTTTCTTTAGTTTCTTAATTGAGAAATACAATCATTACGTCCATTTGATGTAGCTCTAAGTCATAATGAGCTATAAGTGCCATAATGATTCTAAAGGAGTCTTTTGATTAAACTAGTGAAAACATATCTTTAAAATCTATACCGTTTCTTCAGTGTCTCAATTGAGAAATGCAGTCATTACGTCCATTTGATGTAGCTCTAAGTCATAATAAGCTATAAGTACCATAATGATTCTAAAGGAGTCTTTTGATTAAACTGGTGAAAACATTTCTTTAAAATCTATGCCTTCTTTTTGAGTGTATCCCACAGCAATTAGGCGTGCTTTATATCTTTCGATGTTACCTTTATAGTCATGCTTGATTTTAAAAATTCACATATAACTAATCGGTTTTGATCCTTGTAGTAACTTGATAAGATCCTAAATGCCACTATCTTTCATAAACTTTAACTCATCTTTCATGGCTTCAATCTATCTAGCAGAATTTCAACATGATTTTTCTTGACTAACGATTATAGGATCATCTTCCAATCCCATGTCAAAATCATGTTGTTGAATATAAATAACATAATTATCTGAAATTCCATTTCTCCTTTCTCTGCTAGATCTTATTTTAGGCACTTCAACTTGAGGTTGTTGAACGTGAGGCAATATCATTGTGTTTTCTCTATAATCTTAATTTATAGGTTGAAACACATTTGGTAAAGTAATCTGATCATTTTCACTAGAATTGATATTATCAAATTTTTCTTCAAACACAATTTGTTTTTTTATTACTCCCACTATAATCAACATCCTCAATAAATTTGCCGTTTTCTATCTAAAAAAAATCTATTTATGGAAAATCGTTACCTCAAGATGAGTCTGAATTTATGGAAAAAATATGAGGATACCGGGCTCGCATATCCGATTCTGCTTCCCAAGTAGCTCCCTCCATGAATTGATTTATCCATAGAACCTAAACCAAAAACTTCTTTATTCCTTAGCCTATGAATCTGACGATCAAGGATCTCAACTGGGACTTCTTCATAGGAAACACTATCCTTAACATCCACACTTTCTAAGGGGATAACAGAAGCTAAATCACCAATGAATTTCTATAATAAAGAAACATGGAATACCGGGTGTACAGAGGCCAAACCTGCAGACAACTCTAACTCATAAGTTACCTTCCCAAAGCAGTGCAAAATTCTATATGGGCCAACATAGCAGGGACTAAGCTTTCCCTTCTTCCCAAACCTCTTCACTCATTTCATAGGTGAAATTTTCAAATAGATCGAGTCACCAACATCAAACTCAAGATCCATTTTCCTCATATCTACATAAGATTTTTGAGGACTTTGGGTTGTCTTCATCCTCTCTCGAATTAACTAAACTTTCTCCATTGCCTCAAACACCGAATCTGGCCTTATCAAAGCAGCCTCACCTGCTTCAAACCAACCAATATGAGATCTATATGTCCTCCCATAGAGATCCCTAAATGGAGCCATCTGAATACTGAAGTGATAACTATTGTTATAGGCAAACTCTATCAAAGGTAAATGGTCATCCCAACTACCTTAAAAGTCAATAACACACGCCCTAAATATGTCCTTTAGGTCTGAATGGTCCTCTCTGCCTGACCATCTTTCTGGGGATGGAAATCCATACTGAGATGAACTTAGGTACCAAGATCCTTCTGGAAAGCCTTCCAAAAAATGTGAGGTAAACTAAGTAACTCTATTTGAAATGATAGATAATGGAACCCCATACAATTTTACCAACTCCCTGAGATAGAGTCTAGCATAGTCCTCAACTAAATACGAAGTTTAAACTAGCAAAAAATGGGCTGACTTGGTCATTCTATCTACAATGACCCAAATCAAATCATGTTGATGATGTGTATGAGCTAATCCTGTCACAAAATCCATATTCATCCCCTCTCACTTCAAAGTGGGGATGTTAAACTCCTAAAGTGTACCGCTAGGCCTTTGATGCTCAACCTTAACCTGCTGACAGTTCGAACACTTAGTAACAAACTTTATAATATCTTTCTTCAAACCACTTCACCAATAGATTTCCCACAAGTCACGATATATCTTAGTGGCTCTGGGGTGAATAGAATACTACACACCATACGCTTCTACTAATATTTGTTGTCTTAAACCATCAACACACAGAACACATAACCTTTCCTGATAATGAAGCACATCATCTACCCTTTGGGAGAAAACCTCTACCTTTTGATCTCTAACCATCTCTTTCAACTTAACCAAACTAGGATCCCTGTCTTTCTTTTCTTTTACTTTGACAATCAATGAAGATTCTGATCCATTCTTAACCCATATACTTTCTTCAGCTGAATCAACCAACTGACCTCCTAACCTAGCAAACTGATGAACCTTATGGACTAAATCCTTCTTATCACCTTCGACAAAGAAAACACTACCCAAATACAATCTACTAAGGGCATCTGCCACTACATTGGCCTTGCCCGATTGATACAACACACTCATACCGTAATCTTTCAACAACTCAAGCCATCTTCTCTGGAAAAGATTTAGGTCTTTCTACGTGAACATATTGTAAACTCTTATGATCTGTAAATACATTAACATGAACCCCATAAAGATAATGCCTCTAAATTTTCAAGGCAAAAACAATCACTACCAACTCAAGATCATGGGTCAGATAATTCTTTTCATGGGGCTTAAGTTATCTAGAGGCGTAGGCTATGACCTTGCCTCTCTACATCAGTACACAACCCAGACCAACCCTAGAAGCATCAGAATAAACTACTAACCCATCTATGGCATTTAGAAAAGTTAAAACTGGAGTGGAAGTAAGTTGAGTCTTCAACTCCTGAAAACTCTTCTCGCAGGAATCTGACCACTGAAATTTAACCTTCTTTTGGGTTAGCCTCGACATGAGGGAAGTAATAGAAGAAAACCCTTCAACAAACCGTCTATAATAGCCAACCAAACCCATGAAACTATTGATGTGACAGAGAGACGAGTCGAGGCCAGTTTCTCACTGCTTTGGTCTTTTGAGGATCAACCTGAATGCCATCACCAAAAACTATGTGACCAAGGAAAGCTACTGATCTCAACTAGAATTCACACTTGCTGAACGTAGCGAACAACAGATGATCTCTAAGGGTCTTTAATACAACTCTTAAATGGTTTGCATTCTCATTCTCAGTACGAGAGTAGACAAGGACGTCATCAATGAAGACGATGACGAACATGTCCAAGTACTTCTTGAATACCCTGTTCATCAAGTCCATGAAAGATGCAGGGACATTTGTTAGTCCAAAAGACATAATTAGGAATTCAAAGTGACCATACTGAGTTCTGAAGTCTATTTTTGGGATGTCACATTCTCTGACTCTAAGTTGATGATAGCCAAACTCTATTTTAGAGAAATAACTTACACCCTGAAGTTGGTCGAATAATTCATTAATTCTGAGAAGAGGACACTTACTCTTAATGGTATCTTTGTTCAACTGATAGTAGTTGATGTACATTCTGAGAGAACCATATTTCTTATGCACGAATAGAACTGGAGCATCCCATGGGGAAAAACTAGGCCTGATGAAGCCCTTATCTAAGAGATCCTTCAATTGTTTTGTTAATTCCTTAAGCTCAGCTGAAGCCATTTTGTAGGGTGGAATAGAGATAGGCTGGGTGTCTGAAAAGAGATCTATTCCAAAGTCAATTTCCCTTTTGGGAGAAATTCAAGAAATATCTTCGAGAAATAGATCTAGAAATTCCCTTACTACTGAAACTAACTCAAGAATCGGAGTCTTAAAATTTGAGTCCTTGACTCAGAAAAGATGGTAAATACACCTCTTAGATATCATATGTCTTACCTTAATATAGGAAATAAACTGGACCTTAAGAATTGAAGTACTACCCCTCCATTCGATAACTGGCTCATTAGAAAACTGGAACTGAACAATTCTATTTATGCAATCGGTTGAGGCATAACATGATTGGAGTCAATCCATACCGAGAATGACATCAAAATCAATCATCTCCAACTCTACAAGATCAACTGAGGAAATTTTCTGAGACACTGTGACAGGGTAATTTCTATATATCCGTTTGGCTACAATAGGCTTACCCATGGTGGTAAACACTGAGAAAGACTCTATTAACATTTCAAAACTGAAACCAAAGTCTATAGCTATGTAAAAAGTCACAAAAAAGTGAATCTCTAGGATATAATAATGCATATAGATAAAGATGGAAGACTTGTAACGTACCCATAACCACATAGGGGGAACATTACTGATCATGCCGAGTCTGGAGAGCATACAGTCTGTTCTGGCGCTACCCACTGGTGGCACTAAAAGTGGTGCCTTGCTGAGTTGGGCGACCAACCGGTGCTGCTGAAGAATTCATCTAGCCCTGCTGGCGATCATTTCTACCCCTCTGAGAAATCGCTGGACACTTCAAATCCTATGGCCTAACTTGCCACACCCAAAACACCTATCACTACCAGCACTACACTCACCCTAATGATTCTTACTGCACTTTCTACAGAGTGGATAGGTATGACCACTGCCCACACTACCCTGAGACTTAGAACCTGACACTCTATCCCAACTATCCTGTCTGAACTTAGGCATTAATGCACTAGATAAAGATAAAGTTGGGCTGAAAATTTCTAGCAAAACTGAGAATGATTACCTCCTTCCAGCCTTGGCTGAGAAAAGTTCAAACTACCTATTCTGGACCTTTTATTCTCTCTCTCTTTCTTCTTAAGCTTCTCCTCCTCAATCTGCTGAGCATAAACCATAAGTCTAGACAGATCCATCTTCTTGATCAATATGGCAATCCTACACTCCTTAACCACATTATCAGATACACCAGATATGAACTTACTCATTCTGGACCTATTGTCAGCCACCATCGAATGAGCATAACTTGCCAACTGAGTAAACTTGAGTGATTAGTCCTTCACACTCATACTTCCTTGTTTTAAGTTTATGAATTCTTGAACCTTTTCTTTCTTTAACTCTAGAGGGAAAAACCTGTCTAGGAAGGCCGTGGCAAACTCCTTCCACTCAATAGACTCTGCTTCCATACCCTTATTTTCCTTCCACTGCTTAAACCAGCTGTAAGCTACTCCCTGTAACTGATATGTAGCCAACTCTGCACTCTCATTTGAAGTGACACCCATGGTGTCCATCACTTTTTTCACTCTATCCAGAAACTCATGTGGATCCTCTTCAGACTTAGAACCAGAAAACGTAGGGGGATTCATCTGGTTAAAGTATCGGACCTTATATTCATCCGTATTCATCACTGGATTGGATGGGGAAAAAACTTGCTGATTGGTTCGAGTATCTACAGAATGGCCAAGGTTGTGAAAGAATCCTTGAACTCGGCGTGAGAAACATAGTCGTTTGGGGATCTTTCTGAATAGGTGGTGGTGCGGGTTGATCTCTATTCCTTCTTCCAATGTTTCTTATAGGAGGCATTATTTGTAAACAGAATAAAGGATGAGTTATAAGGAGGAAATTCTCATGGTTTTTTGCACGACATGACTACTGAAATAAGGGAAACTTTCCTAAAACATCTCAAAGCCTTATGTCCATAAGTGTGGAATGCTTCACACCCATGCATAAGACTCTACTCAACACGACTTTCAAAAACCCTAGGACACTTTAAAATCTTAGGCTCTGATACCAAGTTTTGTCACGACCCGAGGCTACCCCTTAGATGTGACACGATGCTTAAGGCCATAAGTGTCTTTAAGATAACCCATGGTCTGGTACCTACTATAAGCATTAAATAAAATGAAAGTAAATAATACATATGAAAGATAAACCAATAAAGAACTATCAATCTGAATATAAGAATATATAAAAGACATGTCTGAAGTATCTGATAAACATTGGAAAACTAGACTATCTATCAGAAAGCCTCTAAAACATAAAGAGTTTATGGGACAAACCCCCAACAAAATCCTACTAACTAAATCATACTAAATGCTGAAATAAATGAAATAACATATCACGTCCTCGATGGATGAGAACTCACCACTACTGCTATAGGGAACTGTTGAGCTGCTTAGGGATGGTTGGGAAATTATGCATCCGATCCTATGTTATAAAACAACATAGCACAAAGAAAGGTATGCGATCAGTACTTTAAATGTACTGGTACGTGGGGTAAGGAATAACAAGAAATACATATAGCAACTGAACATGGATGCATGAATATGAAAAATTGAGAATGCAAAACCAAGAAAAGACATGTACTGTAATGGTCTAAGTGACTGAATAATTGATATCTGAATAACTAAAAATCTGATTACTTGGTCAATAAGACCTAAAATTGTATACAATGAGTACTTACTGAAACTATGGGAGCTATCATGTAATCGACATGCCCCAATCTGAGCTAATTGGGGTCCAACCTTTAACCCAGTTGAAAGGGTGTCAGTACCGTGCCATGGGTACTAATACATGTCTTTGTGGATACTCTAATCTATTTCCCGAAGGACTAGAGTGTCAAGCCTAAACTGATGGGTTACCCCTGAGAGGAAGTCAAGTCTTGACTGATGGATGACCTCTCATATCCTACGTTGGCTACGTAGTTCTGGAATTTAGGGACTTCTACTAATGACTCTGCCTAAACTGATAGGGGAGTTGCCATTCCTGCATTCACTAGGTGCTAAATCCTACTCCCAACTGAATGAAACTAGTATTATTAGGTTGTTTAACATGACATGATATGATACTTATAAATGCTCGGCATGAATATGATATTCTAAATGTGGTACTAAAAATCATGGTCTGACTAATTTATTTCTTGGAAATAAAAATCATGGAAAACACATAGGTATTGGGTGTTCATAACCCTCCAGCACTGAATGCTTACTAAATGTGATAACAATGTTAAAATAGTGATATAACTTTATAATTCAAGGACCCAAACATGAGACATCTCATTAAGCTGACGAATTTCATGAATTGAAATTATGGGAATGAGTTAATCTTGACAAAATAATATACACACTTGGATTAATGCACTAATCAGATAAGTTAACAAGGACTCAATTTAAATATACATAAGAACTTAAAATTTGAAGCATTCCATACCCGAGTTTACATGGAATCATATGTAGACATAGATTAAATTCAAATTACTAAGGGATAACATGGATTAAATTCATCTTGAACATATGAAATTCCATAATGAAGAAAAAATTCATACTTAAAATCAAAGAGAAGGTTTTTTTGGCTCAATGGGTGAAAGGAATCCATTGATGAATACCCCACATACCTCAATAGCTAGATTCTTAAAGATTGCTTGAACTTGGAAGATTGAACTATTGGATTCTTGGGGAAAGGATCTTGGATTTTATTCTTAGGAATAAGGAGGGTTTCTAGTGAGAATTTTATAGAGGAAGGGGTAAATAATGCCCCTATGAATGTCCCTAATTATGTTATGGACGACTTTGGTTGAGGGAAAAAGACCCAATTGCCCCTTGATCTCATTAACCAAGAAGCTGGACGTACAACACTAGCACATTGCTAACCCCACGCTGGGGAAGTGGCCAGTGCGCCGCGTATCTTACTCTGGGGAAGCTACCCCTACACCACAGACTCTATCATAGGGTTAGTGACCAGCGCGCCGCGGGCCTATCGCTAGGTCTTTCTGTGTCCGCTATCAAATACACCCCGAATCCCATCTGATAATCCCAAAATTCTCCCGAGACATACCTTTAACAACCCTAAACATGTTTCAATTCAAAAACCAGCATCTCGAGGTCAGTAGGTTCAAATGAAATCCATAAAGTTTTGGGGTCTTGAAAATGACTAAGTCCTCAACTCTTAGTGGAAATTTCAAGCCTTAGACCCCTTAAGGATGCAACTAAAACTGAACTGAGCTTAGAATCTTATGGGGTAATACATCGTCCTACTGAACCTGAACTCTAATATCAATTATTAGACTATATCAACCTAAAATACTATTGAAAAAACAACATAAATCTTGATAGTTTGGAGCTTAATTACAGAAAATCCCAACATTTTACATAATTACTGAAAATCTCAATTTTGGATTTGTTAAGATACATAATTATATTTCAATGTATCCAACGAAGATATATTTTTTCTTTGTAAAGATACATAATTAGCCCCCGATATATTTTTTTGTTTTTAAATTTATCGAGGTACACAATACATCAAACAAAGATACATTTTTTTCTTTGTCAAGATACATAATTAGCTCTCAATTTTTTTTTTATTTTGGATGTGTCGAGATACATAATTATCTCCCAATACATCTAAAGAAAATACATAATTAGTTGAGACTTTTGTAATTATTTTGTAAGGATGGAAATTTGTGTAAATATGGTAAGTTAAGGTGTATTTTTATGTTATTTTTCTAATACTAGAAAGGTGTAATATTATTTTTGGGCCTAGGCTGCATAGATATGTCTGAACAACCTAGCACCATTAAGAGATTTTACAACTGATAGCTTTCCAATTTTTTTAGCTAATAATGTGAAATTTTGTTGATACATCCAGCAACTACTAATCATAAAAATGTATAACATATGAATAAATTATATTTAAAATGAATATATATATATATATAAGATTGTAATATATCTATGTATATATATATAACTTAATAAGAAGTGAAGTTTTAGGTGTACAATGAAGGATACACTAGTAAATTCACATTACTTATACCACCCATCTGTTAGTTTGTTCCTATCACTTCATGTGTCTTCCCTTCTTCATTTGTTGCACAACTTGTTATTGTTCTTTTTTTTTTCTCTTTGTTCTTTATTTGCTTGATTTCACTTTTTTACATCGATAAAGTATTTCATGAATGTAGGATTTTGAGATTTTCACTTTGAAATAGGGGTTTAAGAATCTCAAAAGTGAGGGCAATTGAATGTTTTGAAGCTTAGGAGTGAATATTCACATAGAGAAAAAAGTATTGTTCTTGATGGTGCCAAATAATGTCTTATTTTTTGAAGCTAGACTGTATGAAGATTCTTGGATAGGCTATACATGCTTAAATAATTATTTTGTATTATTTATATTGATGTTTTATTTCATTTTTGAAATTGGAGTTTGAAGAATTTTCATTTCTGGGGTTGACCAAATAATTGAGATATTTGACACTCACAGATGAATAGTGATGATTGAATTAGCAACCTCTTCGCCTAGAGGTCAGATTTAGTCTCTAATATTGTTTCTATAAATTCTCCATTATTGCATGTACTTTTAATTGAGGTCCAGTCCAGTAGAGTTGAATTTTGTTTCATCTTCATTTTGATTTTTTCACCTATTTTTTTTTGGTAATGTGAATTTTCTAGGTTGCGCCCATTTTTTGGTAATGAAGATTTGCTCGGATAGATCTCTTGTTCTCTACTCTTTCGGTCTTCAAAGTGGTATCCTCTTTTTAGTGAGTTTTCCCAACTTTCCTCAATACTTCTACTACTTTTTTAGTTTTTCAGTAACAGAGTCCAAATCTGATTATGAAGATGAATTTTAAGTTTGATAGATTATTTTGAATGATGGTATGTTGTATGCCATTTGTTTTCTTAAGGTTTTAGATGGTAACTTTAGAAAATTAATTTCTTTTCCTCTATTTTTTATATTTTCACATTCGAGTAAAAAGGACACCTGGTGCTTAAAGCTCCCGCTATATGTGAAGGTGTTGCAGAAAATGACAAAAGCACTAGGGTCTATCGGTCATAAAGTGTCTATTGCACCTAACGATACCTTGATTTTTTGTCTCACAAGTATGTTGGGTAATTTAATACTCATGGTACTAATTTAGCACCATCATTATGCACAAAATGCATCCAAGGTATTTGATTATATATTTGAAACAACTGAATTAAATCTTTGAGATGTTTTTTCTTCCTTATGGGACCTACAACAAATTCTCTTCTTAGCCAGGTATACTTTTTCACTTCTAATTAAAAATATTAAAAACATAATGGATAATATTGGTTTGTGTGTGTGTGACATTTATGGTTGACATATTTTATTTTTTTGCATGTGTATATCTAATGCACTATTTCTATTATTCAATGTTAGTGCTTAAGAAAGCTTGAACATCTTCAACATGACATAACTTAAAGTAGAAACTAACACATGAGCCAAGGGTCTTTCAACAAAAACCTCTCTACCTCATCGAGTGGTAAGTTATGCGTGCACTTTACCTTTTTCAGACCCCACTTGTGAGATTTGCTAGATTTGTTGTTGTTGTTGTTGCATGTAGAATCACTGCAGTATATTATTGAATATGAATGATCTCAAAATAAATGGTATTTTCTATGCATTATATCTCTCTCTATAAATGTCAGTCTGTGAGCTCTGGAAGCATGATTCAAGTTAAGGTATGCGAGACTCAAAAAATGCATTCAAGCATAGTGTATCATAAGAACTTAAAAATATTAGGATAACCAACAATCTTTCAGAATCGATATTTCTTAGCTAATTATAATTGACATATATTTTTTAATTGAACAAAAATGTGACTCTGCACTCTTGTTAGATAATAGGGCTACAACAAATATAGTAAGACTTGTCATATTGTGGATAATTTTGTAGTGATATAGACTTGTCATGACAAGATAAAAAGGTAATATAATCATTGGTGATAGAATAAATGATGAGATCCTTCTGGCCATTACATACTTATGGCTCTTTATATCAACATATACTTGAATTTGTGACAAGCTATTATTACAAACTCAAATGTGGGAAACTCATTCTATGAATTGGTGGTTTCATAACCTAAAACTACAATTCTTTTGCGAAACACATCAAGGATGTAGCAAAGTATCAAACTGGATAATTAATCCATATCGATGTCAAGAAAAAAACAACAAAGAGGCTTGCTGAAGCTCTAATTTCGGATTTTAGAATATGTACTTTTATGGAGCTTATAATAGTCATGGTTAGTCTCACAATGCTTACATTGAATATTGAATTTTGAAACTTCATGGGGCTTTTATTATTATCATTACCATATAAACTGCATTTGCATGATTTTTGATCTTGAGTGTATCAGCTTACAGATTCTAAATTTGTCTGCTAACTGAAAAGTTAGTTGAGTAGCAAGAATATATTTATGCTTAGATGAGATATATGATAATGTGTAGGAGTATAAAAATCTTGGAGCTCAAAACTTATCATAAGGGTTAGGTGGTAGGAGATGGAAATACTTCTCAAAAAGTTATAACAACTTCATTAAAATGACTAAAACACCCAAGATCGTGGCCTTGCAAAAAATTTTTGGTTTTTGAGCATGTTGTCCAAGGTACAATTGGGTAAGCCACTCGTACTCTTTGGATATAGTCATACCCATTCCTCTCTTCCTCTCATACCTTGAGAAGCCTAAGAGGGTAAAATTCTATCCTATATACAACTTGGCCTCCCTCCACTCATATACAAGGGTATGAGTCATACCTAGGTAAGTCGTATGGTGCTTGAAACTTAGTATAGAGTGGACTATTTTGGGTATGGTTAGGGTGTGAGTCATACCCTTTGGATACGAATCAAGGGTGTATAGTCATATCAAGATCAGTAAAGATGACCTAGGTGGAGCTTGAGGTATGATTTAGAGTACCACTCGTACCGTAGGGTACGATTGACTCAAGTGAGTCATACCCACCTAGACGGCTAATTTTCATCTTTTAACTAGGGACCTTGTGGTCATTTACTACACCCTAAACCTTAAGTCCCCTTACTATATAAGGGTATATGGCCTACTTAAATAAATTTTGAGTAGATCTAACATCCTAAACTCTCTCTCAAATACTCTTTGGAAGATTGGAGGATAGGGTTTGAAGTGTGTGCATCTAGTGGCAAGAAGAGGTCAAATTTCTTGGTGGATCATCATGATTAAGGCATGTAAACCTTACCCTTGTTAAATAACTCTAAACCCATGTATTTATACTTGGATTAGTAAGTGTACATAGTGATTTTGAAATTAAATGAAAAGGGTTTGTTGCCTAATGATGAATAATGTTGTTTCTTTCTTAGACTTGTGTTTATATATGTTATTGATGATGAATTGCATATGTGGGTGCTTTTTGTATGTGTTTTAACATAAGGGTCTTGAGTAACCCTAATCTTGATAATTTCTATCATAAAAATAGCCTTGTTAAAGGTATGCACATAAGGTGTTTGTGAAAATGTCTAAGTGAATAATCTAGTCATATGTTGGTGATGTTTTGAATTAGGAAAATTGCCTAATAAGCATGAATGATTGATAAATGATATCATGAAGGTATTGTAAACCATGTATTGTATAATTGGTGACCTTGTTAGTAGATGACTAATAAGGGATTAAAGTTCTTAATCATGAAATTGAATTTGAATAATGTGTTGAACTAAAATATGGTGAAAATATGTTGTAAGCTTGCTAATGAAATATGAAAAGTTGTGTGGGTCTTGATGACCGTAAATTAAATTGAATCAAGATATTTAGTCCATCAAAGTGATTAGTGTTAAATGGCTTTGTAAAGGTCAAATGTGTATCTATGGTATTGGTTTAGTGGAAATGAATGAGACAAGATGTTGTTAATGAATGTGAATGCTTTGTAAATAGTTGGTAAAGGCCTTATTATCCATACAAAGAGTAGGTGGTTGTCCTTCATAGTTGGTTAGCTAAATGGGTCATAGTCCCTAAAACATAAACTTGAATTGTGTTTGAATAAAAAGGTGTGTATAAGAATAGTAATGGGAATGATTGGTTCGTAGAGATCTTAGTGACCATAAGCAAACTTGAATCACGTTTTGAACTAAGGCCTTTGGCCTATCTATACGATTAACGGTTAATTTAGGTCAGCAAAGACCATGTGGTTGTCTATGGTGTTGATATGTATCCTTGGTGGCCAAAATTATTTAAATGGGTTTGATTCCTTATTTGTTGAATTATAGTGATGTTGACACGTGAGTAAGGAGGGATAGAGTCCAAATGTTGATTGTTGATGATATAAGATATGTCCATTTACCGTAGGAGGTATGCCAGTTTGAGGTCCGAGTCCACTCACCAAGGGAGTTGGTTCGTGGTCTAAGTCCACTTACCATATGAGTTGAATTAGTTTGTGGTCCAAGTTCACTTACCATATAAGGTGCATTGGTTTGTGGTCCAAGTCCACTTATCATAAAAGGCGTGTTGGTTTGTGGTCCAAGTCTACTTACCATATAAGGTGTGTTAGTTTGTGGTCCAAGTTCACTTACCATACAAGGTGTGTTGGTTTGTGGTCTAAGTCTACTTACCATACAAGACGTGTTGGTTTGTAATCCAAGTCTACTTACCATACATAACGTGTTGATTTGTAGTTCAAGTCCACTTGCCATAAAATATGTGTTGGTTTGTGGTCCAAGTCTACTTACCGTTGGAGGTATGTCGGTTCATGGTTTGTGTCCACTTATCGTAAAAGGTATGTCAGTTCGTGGTTCGTGTCCACTTACCATTTCTGGTATGTTGGTTTGTGGTTCATCTCCACCTATCATATAAAATGTATTGGTTCGAGGTTCATGTTCTCTTGCCTATTGTAAAGAAAAAATCCTATGTGGTTAAAATGTAAGGGTGGACGGTTGGGAAGTCCTTCACTCCATGTCTCATGAATGAATGATTCGAGAATGCGTGTTATGACTTGTTCCATGGTTTGACACGTTGTGTAACTATATGTACATGTATCTTCATATATGTCTACACTTATGTAAATGTGATCACATATGATGGTTTGACATGGATTTGAACAAATGTACTATTTTATTCTTATCCTCTGGTACATGCTTACGCTCCCACCACTAACCATCTATGGATGATATGTCCCCATATGCTATAAGGTCCGGAGCTTCATCTTCTTTTCCTGTGTAGTGACCAAGTGTTCGGGTGAATTATGTGTGACATTAAAGTGGTGATCTTCTATTCTTCAGAAGGCACATAATTCATAGTATCTTTACCTTATGTTTTATACTTGATATTTGGCTACAGTCGGGGGCATGTCCCGATATATATTCATATATTTAAACTTTAGATTTTATAGAGGTATTATGGATGACTGTGGACTTGGGAATATTGACTAGTTTATTAAATCTAATGAAATGGTTATACTTGTTTAAGTTATGATTAGTAGTATGTTTCTGCTATTGTGATTATATGGTCAGAACTTATTCGACTCTTGTGTTTGATGATGCGATTAGGTTGGGTTCTTAGGGATACCTCCCATTCATGTGGACTTGAGGTGCCCATATGACATGGCTCAATTTTAGGGTCTGTTAAATTGGTATCAGATCCTAGGTTCATGGTAAGTTGGGTGTCCATAATACCATGTCGAGTAGAGTCTTTTTTATGTGTGTGAAGTGCGCCATACTTATAAAAGAGGGGCTATAAGACATTTTAGAAAATATTTTCCTTTCTTGTGTTTCAATCTCAAGCTATAGAGTCTAAGGTCTTGGATTCCTCTCATTTCTATTTGCTATCTTCCGGATCATGCCTCCAAGGAGATCTGATACTCAGGCAAACTCTTCAATCTCGATTGGGGACAATGTGGAAAAAGCTCATCCAACTTTTGGGGTTTAGACCTAGAATAGGGATATGGTATCTGACCATCCTCGTGGGGTTCCACCTGTCCCCACCAACCCTGCTTATGAGAGAGACACTCCTCTTCAGTCCCTTCAAGCGGATGCTTCTAATGCTAAGTTTCGTCACTCTATCAACCTCTTGACTCAATTGGTACCTTTTTAATTCGGGCATGGTACTTCTTTTGTTACATCCTCTGAGGCCACAAGGGTTATCCAATTCATAAAGTTTCACCCTCCTACATTTATGGGTGTGAAAGTTGAGGAAGATCCCTAAAGTTTCATTGATGAAATAGAGAAGATCTTCTTGATTATGCATGAATTAGAGGTGGAAGGTTTTGATTTTTCTTCCTACCAATTAACGAATATAGCATAACAATGGTATGAAGAGTGGGAGATTTCTAGAGGTGTGGGTACTAGTCCGGCCAAGTGGGAAGATTTCTCTAGTGCTTTTCTTGACCGCTTCTTTCCTCAAGAGTTAAGGGAATAGAAAGCAGAAGGGTTTGTTAATTTGAGGCAATTTAGGATGTCCGTTAATGAGTATGTCTTGAGATTTCATTAGTTGTCTAGGTATGCTCCGGAGATGGTTTCTAGCATAAGAGCTAGGATGTGTAAATTCATTTTGGGACTGTCTCCCAAATTGGTCCTTGAGAGTAAGACGGCTTTGTCGATCAGCGATATAAAAATCTATGGGTTGGTTGTATATATGCAACAAGTGAAGGAAGAGAAAAAGCAATAGGGTGAGATTAGTGGGAGACAAGGTAAAATGTCTTGTCTTTCTGAGCTAAGTGGAGGTAAACAGTCTAGTGGTAGGTTGTACAAGAAGAAGAACTGGGTGAGTGGTGATTCTTAGGAAGTGGGGCTCAATCAGATATGACCTATTCTCCCTATAGATTCATTGGTCAGCATCACCATGGTGAGTGCCAGAAGGGGAAGAACATATGTTTTTATTATGGTCAGATTAGGCACATGCAACGAGAGTGACCTTCTCGAGTGGATACTCGGGATGATAGAGCCCCTGTTGCTACTTCATCTACTCCTGCACTGAGAGGTGCTATCTCTACTTTTATTTCTGGTACAGGCGCTGGTCGGAGTCACTTGGATGCACTTTATACTCACTAGGAGTCTGAGGCATCTTCAAATATTGTTATGGGTATGTTGAAAACCTTTTCTCCGTGTTATGTATGCTTTGCTTGTTATGTTTGATCCCATCTGTAATTGTGTATTTTAATTCGGTTCTGAGTTATTTGGGCTCTTTTTTCTATTTCTACCCCAGTAGGAGACTCTGCGGTTGAAAGGAGTCTAAGAGGCGTGTGATAGCTGTTGGTAGTAAAGAAAGTCTTGTTGATTGATAGAGGTGGACCTAATTTCGTTTTATGTCATTTGGGGGTGGATTGGTTGCATTCGTGCTATGTTTCCTTAGATTTTTAGACCCATAAGGTCAAGCTTAAAATTCCCTAATGAGTTGATCGTTGTACGGGAAAAAGTTTCTTTAGTGGCTAAATAAAGGTTCATCTCTTATCTTAAGAACCCGAAGGTTGATCCCAAAAAAAGTGGCTTCGATAAAGGTTCCATGGAGAAACCAAAATTCGGAGGAAGCTACTTGGGAGGTGGAAGAGGACATGAAGTCTAAGTATCCGCAATTAGTTTTCATTTTTGAAACTTATGCTTGAGATGTGTGTTGGTATTCCTAACTTGGTTTATGTCTTTGATATACAATGGGTTGAAGTCCCAGATGCTTAGAATTGATTCATATCTTTGTTAGACAAGGGATTAAAGTTCCCAATGCTTGAGGTGCTTTATATCTTTGAAAGTCAATCGGTTTAAGCCCTTACGCCTTGAATTGATCGAGTGTCTGTGATAAATGATGGATTGGAATCCCAAAGCTAATGTAATGAATGGTTGATTGAAAATGATCATGATGCATGTCTGATTCTTATTATATGCCATGTGTTCTAATGTGGTTAAAGGTTAGTTTGATATGTGGTAATGTGCTACCTTGTGAATGTGTTTTCCTTACCCTTCATTCGATGATTAATGATCCTAAGTGGGGGAGAGTGAAACACCCAAGCTATTGGCCTTGCAAAAATTTTTGGTTTTTGAGCATGTTGTCCAAGGTAAGATTGGGCATGCCACTTGTACCCTTTGGATACGAGTCGTATCCACTCCTCCCTTCTTTCTCGTACCTTGAGAAGCCTAGGAGGGTAGCATTCTGTCCTCTATACAACTTGGCCTCCCCCCACTTATTTGCAAGGGTACGAGTCGTACCTAGGTAAGTCGTATGGTACTTGGCACTTAGTGTATAGTGGATTGTTTTTAGTACGAGTGTTGTGTATGGTTAGGGTGTGAGTCATATCCTTTGTATACAACTCAAGGGTGTATATTCGTATCAAGATCAGTAAAGATGACCTAGGTGGAGCCTAAGGTTTGAGTTAGGGTACCACTCGTACCCTAGGGTTCGATTGACTCAAGTGATTCATACCCACCTGGACGGCCAATTTTCAAGTTTTAACTAGGGGCCTTATGGTCATTTCCTGCACCCTATATCCTAAGTACCCTCATTATATAAGGGTATATGGTCTACTTAAACACATTTTTAGTGAATCTAACATCCCAAGCTCTCCCGCAAACACTTTTTAGAAGATTGGAGGCTAGGGTTTGAATGGTGGGCATCTAGTGGTAAGAAGGAGTCAAATTTCTTGGTGGATCATCTTGCTTAAGGCATGTATCCCTTCTCCTATTCAAATAAATCTAAACCCATGTATTTTACACTTGTATTAGTAAGTGTACATGGTGATTTTAAAATCAAATAAAAATGGTTTTGTTGCCTAATAATGAATAATGTTGTTTCTTGCTTAGACTTGTGTTATACATGTTATTGAGGATGAATTGCATATGTTAGTGCTTATTGTATGCGGTTTAACATGAGGGTCTTGAGTAACCCTAATCTTGATGATTTCTACCATGAAAATAGCCTTGTTAAATGTATACATATAAGTTGTTTGTGAAAATGTCTAAGTGAATTGTCAAGTCACATGTTGGTGATGTTTCGAATTAGGGCAACGGCCCAATAAGCATAAATGATTGATAAATGATATCGTCAAGGTATTGTGAATCATGTTGTTACAACCTAAATCGAGGCCCTGGCCACGACAGGCATCCAAAATCATGAAGGCCTAAGAGACCCCTTAGCTTGTAATCATAAGCATAACTAATCTATTATAATAATGCGAAAGTACACTGGAAATATAACAGTTCTACTATCTCAACTTAACAATGCAGAACATAAGTTCATCAGAAACCCAAAACCATCTACAACAAGTCTATGAAGTCTCTACTGAACTGAAAACAATAATCTATTTGAAATCGGGACAAGGCCCCCGGTTGGACCATGAACTAAAAATAAATGAAACCAACACATGGAAAAAGTCCTTTGGAAATAAGGGAGGCTCACCAAATCGGAATGTCTAATAACGATCTACTAATTAGCGGGATCACGGGACTGAGCTTCAGAACCTGAAATATAGGGGGTCAATACACAAATGTACTGGTATATAGAAGAATCCAAAATAACATGTTTTTATACAACATAGGTGAGAGCATTTTATAACAATATTTAGCATAAGGTAAACGAAAAACATGGGATAACTTAAAAACTTCAAAACATTTTCTTGAAATCATGATTCAACTCTTCATTTTACTTCTGAGCTAGATGGTACACCCTACAAACATACTTATCCATGGGCTATATGGACTCCTCCCTTAAGTCGGTGGCCAAGCACCCAATTCAAGTTTGCCGCAAAAGACTGGGGGTCTATCATTTGTACTATTCTATAAGACCATAGCTAGTGTATAATCCATAATATAGGGAATCATAAACTTGTATCAGCAAAACACAGTTTCAGGCTTAGAGTTATCTTAACTCAAGCCTTCTTCAAGTAACCAACTAGATCTTTTTATGCCCAATTTTAGTCCTTTAAGATCATGCTTTTAAAATATTCAATACTTATTATGTTAAGGGCATATCATCACTGGGTATCATCATACCAGACTTGCAAGTCATTCATATTGCACCATAACATATCTGTAGCCCTTTTTATTTATCATCATGTTATTGACCACCCAAAAACTTTAAACATCATGTGAGAGAGAGTCTTGCTTTAGATTTTCATATGAGATTACACAAAAACACTGTCTTCTCAATATTACAATCAAATGGTGGCCATCTCATGTTCGCATTACTTAAAACCCATGAAATCTTTCAACAGACACAATGAACATTTACAAAAATAAAACACCCCCCCATCACGTCATAGATAATATTAATTCATGAACTTTAGTAAGGAATTCATACTCTAGTCTTCATTCAAAAATCATGCATTTGAACAACCCACAACACTTGAAATCAAGAGACATCATGATGAGAGAGGGAGTTTTGTTTTTCATACTCTCAATTAAACTTTTCAAAAAACAAAACACACATATATATACGTGATAATAATTCAATTCTATGAAAGGAGTTCAAGACAACATATACTTTCATCAAAACAAATTCATGATACATGCTATTCAAAACAATCTCAAAAACCTTTTTCGTAAACATGATTATAAATCCTTAAACTTGATAAATCGATAAAACTTACAACCATAGAGTTTAGGATAGCCCCACATACCTTAAGTTTCTTAACTTGGGAATGAAACCCTAATCTTGATGCTTTCTTGAAGGTTCTTGAACTTGGAAAGCTTGAATTCTAGATTACTTGAGGGGAAAAAAGTTAAATTTTTGTTCTTGGGGAAAGGGGAGGGTTTTCTTGAGAGTGAATTGGAGAAGAAGGGCAAAATTATGCCCTAACTGATGCCCAAGTCATGTTATGAACTTATGGGTTGAGGGGGAAAAAACCCAATTGCCCCTCAGGCATTTAAATTTTAAACTAGATGCTACAGGCTTACCGCGACGTGGTCTAATCGCAATAGTTGAATTCTCAAACTGCAATGCGGTGAACATAAGAATAGGACTATTGTCACGACATGTCCTTATCGCTGTAACCATCTAGTTTTCTGATCCAAACATGACCCAAATCCCGTCTAAAAAATCCAAAACTTCTTCGATACATGCTTCTTACACCCCTGAACATGAATTAGCTCAAAAACTAATATCTCGGTGTTGGAAAGACCAAGTTAAAAATCCTCTATTTTTAGAAGCCTTAAAAATGACTAAGTCCCTATTACTTGGTGAAGTTTTTAGGCCTTAAGCCCCCTATGCATGCAACTAAAAGGTAAATCGAGCCAATAATAATACAACAACAACAAAATACCCAGTGTATTCCCACCAAGTGAGGTCTTGTGGGAGGGGGTGGAGTAGAATGTACGCAGTCCATACTGCTACCTCCGAAGAAGTAGAGATGTTGTTTTTGATAGACCCCCGACTCAAGATATAGAATAGTTAACAAGGTCATAGTAATACATGAAGTAGGATGGGTGGCATAACTTAAAATAAGAAATAAGAAACAAAAGTAATAGAAATAAGAGAGACACAAAAATAAGCGCAATACGAAAATAAGAAAAAGGAAATATGAAATATGAAATAAGAAAAGGACACCCACCTAGTAGTAGAATACACTAGCGGCTCCTACCAAAGGACACATTCCTAGGGTTACTAAACCGGCTACACAAGAGCTCCCTAACTACCAGTCACAACCCACAAATGCACTAGCCTTCTACCCTTATCCGCGACCTCCATACCTTTCTATCTAGGGTTATGTCCTCTATAAGTTGTAGTATCTCCATGTTATGTCTAATCACCTCTGTCCAGTATTTCTTCGGCCTACCTCTACTTCTCCTAAAACTATCTAATGCTAGTCTCTCATACCTACGAACCGGGGTATCCGTGCCCCTCCTCATCACATGCCCAAACCATCTCAGCCTTCTTTCCCATATTTTGTCTTCCACCGATACCACTCCCACCTTCTCCTAAATAGTCTCATTCCTAACTCTATCCCCTCTAGTAAGGCCACACATCCAACACAACATTCTCATTTCCGCTACTTTTGATTTTTGAATATGGGAGTTCTTGACTAGAAAACACTTCGTACCTTACAGCATGGATGGGTGAACTGCCACTTTGTAGAACTTACCTTTAAGCTTTAAAGGCACCTTCTTATCACACAAAACTCCCAAGGTGAGCCTCCACTTCATCCAACCTTCTCCAATACATTTAGAGACATCCTCATTAATCTCGCTATTCCCCTAAATCAAAGACTCAAGATATTTAAAACTATCTCTCTTACAAACATCCTAGGAATACAACCTCACCACCACTTCATCCTCCTGCTTCGAGTCACTAAACTTGCATTCCATATACTCTTTCTTGGACCTACTCAACCTGAACCCCTTAGATTCAATGGTATGCCTCCAAACCTTTAATTTTTCATTCACACCCCCCGCGTCTCATCAATCAACACTACATTATCTGCAAATAACATACACCAAGGCACCTCACCTTGAATACTCTGTGTCAACACATCCATCACCAGCACAAATAGAAACGGACTGAGAGTTGATCACTGATGCAACCCTGCCTCGACCAAAAATAATCTGAGTCTCCACCCACCGTCCTTACCCGAGTCTTCCCTCTATTGTACATGTCCTTAATGGCTCTGATGTAATCCATCGGGTTGCCTCTCACCTCCAATCATCTCCAAAGAACCTCCCTAGGGACTTTGTCATATGCCTTCTCCAGGTCGACGAACACCATGTGTAAATCCCTCTTCCTTTCCCTAAACTGCTCCACTAATCTCCTCACCAGGTGTATTGCCTCTGTCATCGAGTGACCAGTCATAAATCCAAACTGATTCTTCAAAATGGACATGACCCTCCTCATTCTCCACTCAACCACTCTCTCCCAAATCTTTATAGTGTGACTTAACAGCTTAATACCTCTATAGTTGTTACAACTCTGAATGTCACCCTTGTTTTTATATAACAGAATCATCGTACTCCATCTCCAAGCCTCAAGCATTTTTGCAGTCTTGAAAATGCCCTTAAATAGATCAGTTAACCAACTTAAACCTGCTCCACCAGTATACTTCCAAAAATCCACCAAAATTTCGTCAGACCCTGTCGCCCTACCCCTCCGCATCCTACTAATAGCCTCTCTGGCCTCATCAACCTTAAAACGTCTGAAGTAACTGAAATTCTGATTTTCCTCCGAGTGCTCCAACTCACCTAACTCAATGCTTCTGTCCCCCTCCTCATTCAACAGTCCATGAAAATATTCTTGCCATCCATTCTTAATGTGAACATCCTCCGCAAAAACTCTACCATCCCCCCCTAGATGCACTTCACTTGATCGAGGTCATGACCCTTCCGCTCCCTAGCTTTAGCCAACCTATATAATCTCTTTTCCCTGCCTTTCTCCTCTAACCCCACATACATGCTCTCAAATGTTGCTGTCTTAGAAGCCGTAACTGCTAACTTAGCCTCCTTCCTAGCCACTTTGTAACCCTTCCTATTTACCCATTTCTCCTCTTCATCTTAATTCTCAATCAACTTAACATATGACCCCTTATTAATCTCAACTTTTTTCTTAACTTCTTCATTCCACCACTAGTCCCCCTTATGTCGTCCTGCCTGACCCCTCGAAACACCAAATTCTTCTCTAGCAGTTTCTGTGATGCAGCTGGTATCCCTATCCAACATAGCATCCACATCCCCTCTGCACTCCTACACCCTCATTCCCACCACCTTCTCTGCTATCTTAAGTGCACTAACTAGCGCCAAGCCTCCCCACTTAATTCTAGGTTGACCCTTCCCGACCCTTCTCTTCTTTCTCTTCTTGATTATCAAGTCAATCACTAAAAGCTTGTGCTGGGTCAAAAGATACTCACTCGGAATGACTTTACAGTCCTGACAAAAAGCCCTATCCCCCTTCCTAAGCAATAGAAAATCAATTCGAGTCTTGGCTATCGCACTTCATAAGGTAATCAGGTGATCTTCCTTCTTTGAAAACCTCGAGTTCACTACCACCATCCCAAAGGACCTCGCAAAATCCAATAGATCAGCTTTCTCACCACTTCTATCACCAAAAGCAAAACCCCTGTGCACATCATCATAGACTCCTGGTAGCACCCCGATGTGCCCATTAAAGTCCCCTACTATGACAATCTTCTTCGAGCTAGGCACGCTTCTCACCACCTCATCCAGAGCCTCTAAAAAAATCACTTTCACCTCCTCATCCAAGCCCACCTTCGGAGTATAAACACCATACACATGCAGCGTAAGTGATAACGCTCAAACTACAGCTCTCGTAGGAGTGTAAGCAGTCATTGTCAAATATAGAACCCAACTGGGTTGGGTGTCGAATCCCACGGGAATACTTGGTCACTAAGTATGCAACTATTAGTAGACTGTTGGTCGAAAATTCTACAGATAAAGGGGGGATTTTATGCGTGAAGCAAAAGTATCAAAATAGCAAAGTAAAAACGGAATGCTTGGTAGGTTTTAATCAATGAGAATTGTAAGTTAGGGTTATGTCCACCTTATGAGTTCTACGTATCTATTGGCTATGAGTTATGCGGAATTCAGACATGCATGCTCTAATAGAGATTCGTATTCTATGGTAAATCCTAGCGTCTTTCGACCATCAAGGATTATATCACTTTAACTCTTTCGAGCTTAAAGCATATACTAATGGTACGAATTCTCCAAGAGGTTAATCCAGTTACGACACTAACTTTTAAACAGGGGTTGATAGCCCTATTTCTTTGTCATTCTCTCTTTTCCAGACATGTAACTTTTTTTTCGAATAAGTTAATGCTATACTAGCGTATTCTATATGTTTGCAACCACAAGAATTCAATTAAGATGAAGAAAGTAATGATATAAGCAATATACGTATCAAGAATTCACAAACTCATAGCAATAGATAGTGTCTCATAAGGCTTTCATAACCCTAACAGAGAAGTTTACCTACTCATAAGTGCAACGGAAATCATAATAGATATAATCATCATACCACAACCTAGAATAATCTTGGCGATGGAAGTGATATGGCGTCAAAAGCTCTCAAACGTTTTTCCCTAGCCGTTCTTCTCAAGAGAGTCGAGTTCTCTGTGTTAGACTTACAAAAATTGTAACGTGAATTAGGAGCAAAAGTCGAATGAAAAAAATCTTGAATTAATGAATGAGTGAATAATAAAAGCTTCGAATGAATGAATAAGTGAATGAGCGAATGGGTCAATACTGAAAAATTCAGCAAAATAGGGTTTTTATAACATCCTTGTCCTAGTCCTACTGAAATAGGGTTTTTATCCTTTTCCTAGTCCTACTGGGTTACTGCATACTTGTCCTAATCCTACTAAGTTACTGCTGATCCCCCAAGTCTTTAGAAATGTTGTTTTTGCCCGGGATAAGTTCTTCATGCATCACTTTCAGTCCACAAGTTTCCAGAAGCTGCCTTCCTTCTTACGTGAAGTTTCCTTTGGCGTTCAATAGTCCATAAAATGCTGAAATCTTCATCATAAATACCTGAAATCTTGCTAATCACGTTGGTTAGCTCACTTACAGGAAAAAGGACTAAAAGTGTAGGAATTATATATTTTGTCCTAAAAACTTAGCTAAAATATGGGTACATTAAGGTGCTTTAGGCGTGTAAATACGCCTAACATCAACACCCCACACTTAAAGCTTTGTTCATCCTCGAACAAAATATTACGTCCATGCAATCATCTAACTAGAAATCACAGCAGTAACACAAAATATTCATCAAGACAGGCACAACAATTATTAACAAAGAGTAGTTTTCTAATCACTTCTAGAAACAATTCAACCTCCAACATAGACTCGTGATGATGGTTAATTCGTATTCAAAAGTTAAGGCACAAAGAATCATACAAGACTACCCAAAACTCATCAACCATGTGTGTCTCACAATATATCACCCATAATTACTCACAAGTATTTCATTTTTCAAAACATGGGTATAAGATTATCCTTGCTCTCACTCTCACTCTCACAAAGAATTCATATGTTGCAACTGATGACCATAGGCTTGACCTTAGTGTGATGCTCCACTAATATCAGAATGCTAAGCTTAGGATCAAATAGGTCTTTTACAGGTTGTAATGTAGGCTAAGGGACGGGTAGGACTATTTTGGCCAGAAATAGTGACTATGTTCCTAAGCGCTTTAATACATCACATTATGCCATTAACACTCTCTTTTAATCAACCCTGCTACCTTTCTTTCATCTATCACCCCTTTTCACCTATTTTGTCATTCAAGCATAACTATCTTTTTATTTAATCATAAACACAATTTATCTTTTTGTTTTTCTATTTCTTTTTTTTTTATAACACACCTATATGATAGCCACTCTTTTTTTTCATAACAAATTCAAGTACCAATTCACTTTAAGGCATCACTCTCACCCAATTTTCTCTTATTTTGTCACATGACTTCACAATTTAAAGCACTTAGGAATTTGGATCAAATTATGGTCTTGAAAAAAAAATGGATTAGGCTTACATATGAGGCTGTCAAAGAAAATGGCTTAAAGGCTCAAAAGGGTTGACTAGGATAATGTCCACGGGTAGGTAAACAAAAGGTAAACAATCACAGGCTGTCAAAGAAATGCCTAAATCATCTCCTAAACTCACACTCTTTATTTCTCTTTACACACACACCAGGCAAGTTCTAGCATCAGTCACAACATAGAATATACTATATCCTCACACACACAAGGCACATGGTCAACTTTTTTGGGAGCAGTATAGACTCTTGACCCAACAGATGAATGAATTAAACCACACAATTATCACACAGTGAGTCACATGTAGAGCCTAAATGTCTCAATAGTAATGATTTAGCACAAACTCTTGTTATACTACCATGCCGTCTATCAGAACAATTTCATGCAAAATCTAAAATTTAACATTAAACTAACTAATTACGACTAATTAAAACAAACAAGAACTAGAATAAATGCAAATGCAGACAAAGAAGTATAGCATACAAATACCAGCACCCCACACTTAGACGAGACACACTGCCCTCAGTGGAAAATAAATAAGAAGAACCTGATTAGTCGGACTCATCCTCTATGTCTGGGGTCATACCCCCTGCATCGGAATCATCATCAGAGTCGTCGTCATCAGAGTTCTCCTCCACGTCGGAGTCTGGCATTCGTCGATCATCATCGGTTGGCATGTCGTCATCAAGAGGTTCCTCAAAATATACACCTACTCCACACATAGCCCTCGCATGCTCATTCATTGGGTAGTAATAATCCAACTGTTGGAGCTCTGCAGCAGTTGGAACACGACCCCCGCTCATCATGGTAAACTTCATCATGCCATATAAATGGCGGGAGAAGCTTTCGTCGCGAGCATGTCTTTCTGCAGTGGTTAGGTTGACGTCATGCATGGATTTAACATCTTTAACCTTTCTGAGGTCAACTTTCTTCGGGTTGTGTGGAAGCTTATGATCTGCAGGTTCCTCTTCGATGTCCTCTTTCCTTAATATCGCAGTCAACAGATTGCCAAAGCTGAAGTGGGACCTCTTGTGCAGCCTGGCCTTACGCATTGAAGATCGAATAATCGCCCCAATGTTGATGGGGATGTTCGTCATCAAAGCGTACACCAAGCACACTCTATCACGTGTGATCTTTGTGTACTATGACCCTGGAATCAGGCAATAATTGACTATTCTCAACCATATCCGAGCTTCTCTGTTCAAGGAGGCATACGGGAAGGTATTGTGCCGACCGGTATCCTTGTGACGACTCCACCGTGACATTGATCTTGTTCCGTATAGTATGTGTCTGATTGCCCTGTATGGAGGTCTGCGATAAAGCTCCTTGAGCGGTGATGGATCCACAGATGGAAGACCCAGAAAAGAGTTGAAGAACTCCGCATTCAGTTGCAAGACTTGGCCCCGAATCTTTACTTCACTTCCGATAGTCTTTGGGGACCAATTGGCATAGAATTCTCGCGTTATATCAAGATTGCATTCTCCCATATCTTGGAAAATGAAATCAAGATGTAGCGCCATGATTTTAGCCAAAATGCGGGGTTCTTTCTTTGCTAGGCTCTCCTTTTGTATCAACTCCACATGAACATATTTTTTTACTTTATTGTTCTTGTACCACTCCTTTCCTTCCTCCTCTAGGACCCATTTTATCCCATACATGCATCGAGGTATTTGCAGCGAGGAGGATTTACCTTGCTCTTTTCGTCCCCTTTTCTGGCCTTTTTGTGAAGTGGTTGTTTTTTCTTTTCCTTGTCTTGCTTTTGGTGCCATTGTACCTGAGATTAAAATAATAGTCATGTTAGCTTCATCTCGGTAGATACAATCGACAAACAAGCAGTAGAGGTACCACCCCACACTTAATTTATTGTGACAAACTAATTAAGTGAATGATGTCGATTACTCAGACTTCATCGACATACATTTAGGTGATATGTTCCAACAATATGTTCAGCACAGTCATACTTTCATGTCATCTTACTATCCTTTACAACTCTATTTCATGTAATCTTGACTATACTTTCATGTGTGGATTAATGCACCTTTTGAGCAAGACTACTACATAGAGATTGAATCAAGTTATGGCATTAGAAATAATCACAACATCGTATGTTTGTAGTCAACCATGATTTTCATCTCGATGAACAAGTCATTCGAACATGTAAGCTTTCTAGTTACAAGATTATGCAATTTTCTTGACCATGTCAATTCCGCAAAAGTATGACAGTGTATCAAAATCAAATACAAGTTGGAAACAAGTCAAGAGCATCCTTACGTATTCTTTCACTCACTTAGTTGTATCACAACAAATCAACCATATTCAAATCACCAACACTACTTCAAGATTTAACAATTTATTATAGGCGTAGTAGTGTAGTACTTTACGGAATATAAAATAAGAGCAAAGAAGTACTTACTTGGTTGATGGCCTCGGAAGATGTTCTTGCAAAGTTAAAAGAGCAAAAAGAAAATTTTTGAGAGATTTTGGAGAGGTAGGCGGCGCTTAGGTTGAATTTGCAATGCATTTTTGTTCTAAGACTATGGTTCTATTTATAGGGCAAGCTTAGGTCAGGTTTTGACCCATTTGGAATCGGATTAGGAGACCAAAAAGTGAGGATAGGCGGTGCCTAATGCTTTGCCTATGCTTGGCATAGGCGGCGCCTTTTGCAAAGCCTAGTTGAGCATAGGCGGCGCCTATGCTATGGCATTGTTAGGCATAGGAGGCGCCTATGCCATGGCACTCTAGATTCAGAGACAAAAGGCTTTTGCATAGGCGGCGCCTATGCTATGGAATAGTTAGGCATAGGCGGCGCCTATGCCATGGCACTCTAGATTCAGAGAGCTTAGGCCATAGCATAGGCCTTGCCTTGTTCGTTGCCTAGATTTTCATAGGCAATGCCTAACTCATAGCTTTTTACTTCTTCATTCCCAACTTACCACCTTCAACATGCAATACTTCCAAATCAAAATTTGAAACCAATCTCCTCCTTTACACCTCTTGCACCTACACTTATTCAAAAACAACAAAAATGATTAGAACGATGGGTTGCCTCCCATCTAGCGCCTTAGTTTTGGTCGTGGCTCGACTCTTCTTTTTGGATATTTATTTTTTTATTTAACAAAAACAAACTCTTAGTAAAACAATAAAGAGTGAAAAACGATGGGTTGCCTCCCATCTAGCGCTTGATTTATTGTCGCGGCACGACATAGTTACCTCGAGTACTTAGATTTCGTCGAGATAGATGGTGGCCTTGTATTTTATCGAGTCAAGAGGACCGATATATGGTTTTACTCGTTGGCCATTCACCTTAAAGACAACACCATTATTTTCTTCTAGCTCAACTACTCCAGACGAGTAGACTTGGCTAATTTTGTACGGACCAGACCATTTGGACCTTAAATTACCTGGGAATATCTTCAGTCTGGAATTGAAAAGAAGTACCATATCACCCTTTTGAAAGTTTCGTTGAACAATCCGTTGATCATGATACTTTTTCATCCGCTCCTTGTAGAATTCTGATCTTTCATACACATGTAGACGAAATTCATCCATCTCATTCAGCTGCTCCAATCTCATGTTCATGGCATCATCCCAATTTAAATTCAGTTGCTTCAACGCCCATAATGCTTTATGCTCGAGCTCAAAGGGCAAGTGACAGGCCTTCCCATAAACTAGTTGGTACGGGGACATGCCAATTGGCGTTTTGAATGCAGTCCTATAAGCATATAGTGCAGCGTCAAGCTTCCGAGACCAATACTTCCTATTAGCGTTTACAGTCTTAGCAAGGATCTGCTTGATCTCTCGATTAGAAACCTCTACCTGTCCACTAGTTTGTGGGTGATAAGGCGTGGCTACCTTATGTTGCTTGACCCCATATTTCACCAACACGAATTTGAACAGCTTGTTGCAAAAGTGTGATCCTCCATCGCTTATGATGGTACGTGGTACCCCAAAACGAGAGAAGGTATTTCTCTTCAAGAATGCTACAACACGCTTCCCTTCATTATCGGCCAGCGCTACTGCTTCGACCCATTTGGATACATAGTCGACAGAAACTAGGATATATTTCATCCCAAACGAATTTATGAATGGGCCCATGAAATCAATACCCCACACATCAAACATCTCTACTTCAAGAATTTTTGACATGGGCATCTCTTGGTGCTTCGAAATCGTGCCTTGTCTCTGACATTGGTCACATCTTCTCACAAATTTGTAGGCATCTCTAAATATCGAAGGCCAATAATAGCCGCTTTGCAATACCTTCCTTGTTGTTCGACCACCTGCATGGTGTCCCCTAACTTGGGAAGCATGACTTGCTTCCAAGATACTCGACACTTTCTCATGAGATATGCATCGCCTGAATAACACCATCCGCGCATTGTCGAAACAAATATGGCTCATCCCAGAAGTAGTGTTTTACATCATGCATGAACTTTCTCTTTTGATGAAAAGACAGATGTGCAGGTATCACATTACTTACCACATAGTTTGCAAAGTCTGCGTACCATGGTAATTCTTCCACCATCGTGGCTAGGATCTCTTCATCGGGGAATGCATCATTAATCTCAAGATCGGGCTGCGCTGTGTGCTCATTCCCAAGTCTAGATAGGTGATCAGCCACTTGGTTTTTGCAACCTCTTCTATCTTTTACTTCGAAATCAAATTCTTGCAGTAATAACACCCATCGAATTAGCCTCGGCTTTGCATCCTTCTTCATCATTAGGTATCTCAGGGCTGCATGATCAGTATGAACCACCACTTTAGTCCCCAACAGGTAAGCACGAAACTTTTCAAAAGCATAAACAACTGCTAGAAGCTCTTGTTCCGTGACAGTATAGTTCTTCTGGGCTCCGTTCAAGACCTTGCTCGCGTAGTAGATTGGATGAAATAACTTTTCTCTTCTCTGGCCAAGTACAACACCCAAAGCTACTCCACTTGCATCACACATAACTTCAAATGGTAGGGACCAATCAGGTGCTACAATGATAGGAGCTTCAATTAGCTTCCCTTTGAGGCATTCGAATGCCTTCAAGCAATCTTTACCGAAGTCAAACTTTGCATCCTTGTCCAAAAGCTTGCATAACAGACTAGTAATCTTGGAAAAGTCTTTAATGAACCTTCGATAAAAACCTGCATGCCCGAGGAAACTACGAACTCCCTTTACAGAGACTGGAGGTGGTAGTTTCTCGATGACTTCAATTTTAGCTCGATCCACCTCAATTCCTCTTTCGGAAATTTTATGCCCAAGAACAATACCTTCTTTAACCATAAAGTGGCACTTCTCCCAGTTTAGCACCAAGTTGAATTCAACACATCTCTGTAACGCCATACTTAGGTTCGCCAAGCATGATTCAAACGACTTACCCACAACTGAAAAATCATCCATGAATACCTCCAAGGTGTCTTCAACCATATCAGAAAAAATGGACATCATACAACACTGAAAAGTGGCGGGTGCGTTACATAGCCCAAATGGCATACGTTTGAAGGAAAACGTACCATATGGGCATGTAAACGTTGTCTTCTCTTGGTCTTCGGGTGCAATACAGATCTGATTATAGCCGGAATAACCATCTAAGAAGCAAAACCATCCTTTCCCTGCCAATCGATCAAGCATTTGGTCCATGAATGGCATTGGGAAGTGATCCTTAAGCGTCCATGAATTCAGCTTCTGGTAGTCCATGCATACTCTCCACCCTGTGACAGGTCTGAGTGGAATTAGCTCATTCATTTCATTTGCAACTACCGTCATGCCCCCTTTCTTGGGCACACACTGTACCGGACTCACCCATTTACTGTCAGAGATTGGATACACTACCCCTGCATCTAACCACTTAATAATTTCTTTCTTCACCACCTCTTGCATAGGTGGATTCAAACTTCTTTGATGCTCAATAGTGGGTATGCAATTTTCTTTAAGCTGAATCTTGTGCATACATATCCCAGGCGGAATACCAATAATATCAGCGATGGTCCAACCGATGGCTCTCATGTATTTCCTTAGAACAGCGATGAGAGCTGCAACTTGGTGCTCACCTAAGTCAGCCGCCACAATAACCGGGAGGGTGTTTCCACTTCCCTAGAATGCGTACTTTAGATGACTGGGTAGCTCCTTCAATTCTAACATTGGTGGCTCTTCAATGGATGGTTTAGCTGGTGGTATAGGCCGATTTTTGAGATCGAGGTCCAGCTTCTTGGGAGCATAAGGATACGACCCTATTCCTGTTAGAGCATAAATAGTTTCTTCATAATTTTCAGCATCCTCACGCTCAATATTCATAAGCACAGCCGCCAATGGGTCAACAATAAGTTGCTCCTCTACGGATAATTCTTTCTCATCATCAAAATAAACATCAGCTACCGAGAACACGTTCAGATCTTTGGGTTGCTTCATTGATTTTCATACATCAAAGCGGACCACTTCGTCATTCATCCGAAATAAAAGCTCATTAGCTCTTAAATCAATCAGCACACTCCCTGTTGCAAGGAAAGGGCGCCCCAAGATTATGGGAACTTCAGAGTCCACCTCACAGTCCAGAATAACGAAGTCTGCCGGAAAGATGAATGAAGAAACCTTCACCAATACATCATATAAAATACCAACAGGTCATTTTACCGACCTATCTGCCATCACGAGCCTCATATTGGTTGGAGTAGGATCACCCAACCCCAACTTTCTGTAAATAGATAGCGGCATCAAATTGATGCTGGCTCCTAAATCGCATAATGCCTTGGAAAAATTCAAAGATCCGACAGTGCAAGGAATAGTGAAAGCACCAGGATCTGCCTTCTTCTGTACTAAAGATCTTGTAGTGATTACACTGCAATGATGAACATTATCTTCCAGCTCATAGCTTACTGCCCGCTTCTTTGTCAAAAGGTCCTTCATGAATTTAGCGTATCCGAGCATCTGTTCTAGCGCTTCCACCAAAGGAACATTAATAGTCAGCTGCTTCAACATAGTCATGAATTTACTGAACCTGGTATCATCAGCTTTCTTCTACAGTCTCTGAGAAAAAGGTGGTGGTGGAAGAGGAATCGTTTTCTCCACCACTTCCTTTTTATCTTGCTTCCGATTATCACTCTTTTCAGGCTGGTGACGCCTAGGTGTAACATCATGAGCACTCACTTCAGCTTCTACGGCATCTTCAAACTCTACTTCATCAACATTCTCTGCTATATCATCAACCACCTGCTTGCCTTTGGATGGATTTTCCAATGCTTTACCACTCCTGGTAGTAATAGCCATACATGATCCATCATTCCTTGGGTTTTGCACAGTGTCGCTAGGTAAGGTGCCAACCTTTCTTTGATTGAATGCCGCTGATAGTTAACTCAATTGTTGCTCCAGTTGTTTTATCGTGGTAGAATGCGAATCAACCAATTGATTTATTGATGACAAATCATTCTTTACCTCAGTAACACCTATATTGGTCGCTTCCACCCCTTTCAACAACTTAGCCATCATATCATCCATGGACATATTTCCAAAGCCAGACGCCACAGCCTCACGGTTTCCAGGAGGAACATACAAACCACTCCTGTCAGTCTTATTCTTCCAACCACCTTGATCGCGGTCCTTGTATCCAGCTTTATCATAATAGTTCCGACCTTGGTTTCCTTGGGCATTGCCTCGGAAACCCCCCTGATTATTCAAGTAATTTGCTTCCCCCTCAGAATCTGACTCATCTCTTCCCTGTGACACCACAGCCTTGACTTTTTCGGTCTTCCCTGCTAATAAATGCTTGGTAAGAAGATCCATCTACGTTTTCATGTGAGCCATATCCTGGTCACGTTCCTCTTGTCTTTGTATCTGCTCTGCAGTCATGCCAATAGATACAGTAGAGCTCGCTACCTCAGAATCCCTGGTATGCCAAGCTCTACTCTACTTTGTCATATGATCCAGCATATCACTCGCCTCAATAAAAGTAAGGTCCATGAATGAACGTCCTGCAGCATTATCAACCACTAGCTTTGTGACCGAGTTCAAAGCCCTATATAATATTTCCATCAAGTGGATATTCGTCATCTGATGGTTTGGGCACCGCATAAGCTTCTTCTTGAACCTCTCCCATGTTTCGTGGAGAGCTTTAGTTGGAAGCTGTCGAAAGTTGCTGATCTCATCCCGTAATTGGGCTCTCTTGGATGGCGGAAAGAATCTTTCTAGGAAAGCGTCTTTCAGTTGCCTCCAATTAGTAATAGAATCAGGAGTTAGCCTGTTCAACCATAGAGTTGCCTCCCCAGATAGAGACAATGGAAATAAGCGCAGCCGAATTGCATTCTGTCCAACTCCTGGATTGTCAAATGCCTTGCATGTTGAGATAAAATTGATCAGATGCATATTCGAATCATCGCCTGCGAGTCCACCAAATAAACCTTTGAGCTACAATAGCTGAATCATGGTGCTAGTGATATTGAACTTGGCTCCGGGAGCCAAGGGTGGAGGAATAATAGCTCCTGTGGCACCAGCTCCATCCAGATCGTCATCATCCTCATCAAAAGGATCCTGCATAGCTCGGCGGTTAGGTCTCATTCTAGCTAGACGATCTCTCCTGTGCATAGGTGCTGCCACTTCATCTGCACGCCTAGGATTCAGTAACTCATCATCACCCAGGTCCTCATCATCAGGATTTATTGCCCGACCTGGGTTATCAATATTCTGTTGATGCACTTGAGCAGCTGCCAGTGCAGCTAATCTAGCCTGCTCCTGTTGAGCAGCCCTTCTTTCAATGTCATGCTGTGCATCCATTCTGCCAATAAGTTGTGGTTCAGGATTGATAGGTAATAACGGTTGACCTAAACTTCGAGTGTTTGGCATGCACTCAAACAAACCTGAATAAAACAAAAACAACAACTAAAAGTAAAATCTGAGAATCTTTGACCAAAGGGTCTAGTAACTATCACAAACTTAGTTGAAAACCGTATTCCCCGGCAGCGGCGCCAAAATTTGATAACGCTCAAACTACAGCTCTCGTAAGAGTGTAAGCGGTCGTTGTCAAATATAGAACCCAACTGGGTTGGGTGTCGAATCCCACAGGGAATACTTGGTCACTAAGTATGCAACTATTAGTAGACTGTTGGTCGAAAATTCTACAGATAAAGGGGGGATTTTATGCGTGAAGCAAAAGTATCAAAATAGCAAAGTAAAAACGGAATGCTTGGTAGGTTTTAATCAATGAGAATTGTAAGTTAGGGTTATGTCCACCTTATGAGTTCTACGTATATATTGGCTATGAGTTATGCGGAATTCAGACATGCATGCTCTTATAGAGATTCGTATTCTATGGTAAATCCTAGCTTCTTTCGACCATCAAGGATTATATCACTTTAACTCTTTCGAGCTTAAAGCGTATACTAATGGTACAAATTCTCCAAGAGGTTAATCCAGTTACGGCACTAACTTTTAAACAGGGGTTGGTAGCCCTATTTCCTTGTCATTCTCTCTTTTCCAGACATGTAACTTTTCTTTCGAACAAGTTAATGCTATACTAGCGTATTCTATATGTTTGCAACCACAAGAATTCAATTAAGATGAAGAGAGTAATGATATAAGCAGCATACGTATCAAGAATTCACAAACTCATAGCAATAGATAGTGTCTCGTAAGGCTTCCATAACCCTAACAGAGAAGTTTACCTACTCATGAGTGCAACGGAAATCACAATAGATATAATCATCATACCACAACCTAGAATAATCTTGGCGATGGAAGTGATATGGCGTCAAAAGCTCTCAAACGTTTTGCCCTAGCCGTTCTTCTCAAGAGAGCCGAGTTCTCTGTGTTAGACTTACAAAAATTGTAACGTGAATTAGGAGCAAAAGTTGAATGAAAAAAATCTTGAATTAATGAATGAGTGAATAATAAAAGCTTCGAATGAATGAATAAGTGAATGAGCGAATGAGTCAATACTGAAAAATTCAGCAAAATAGGGTTTTTATAACATCCTTGTCCTAGTCCTACTGAAATAGGGTTTTTATCCTTGTCCTAGTCCTACTGGGTTACTGCATACTTGTCCTAATCCTACTAAGTTACTGTTGATCCCCCAAGTCTTTAGAAATGTTGTTTTTGCCCGGGACAAGTTCTTCATGCATCACTTTCAGTCCACAAGTTTCCAGAAGCTGCCTTCCTTCTTACGTGAAGTTTCCTTTGGCGTCCAACAGTCCATAAAATGCTGAAATCTTCATCATAAATACCTGAAATCTTGCTAATCACGTTGGTTAGCTCACTTACAGGAAAAAGGACTAAAAGTGTAGGAATTATATATTTTGTCCTCAAAACTTAGCTAAAATATGGGTACATTAAGGTGCTTTAGGCATGTAAATACGCCTAACATCAGTAAGCACCCTAATGACCAACTTAATTATCATCAGCCTATCACTGACCCTCACAATCTCTACCACCTGCCCTCTAAGCTCCTCATCCACTAAGATACCCACTCCATTCCGATGTCTCTCACTCTCTGAGTACCATAGCTTGTACCCATCCACATCCCTAGCCCTTGACCCTACCCACCTAGTCTCTTGAACACACACAATATTAATCCTCCTCTTTTTAAGAAGCTTCACCAGCTCTACAGACTTACCTTGAGGGGTTCCTATGTTCCAAGACCCTACCCTCAACCTATCCTCTCTCACCTCTCGTCTACTTATACCACCCCTTACCAAACCAACCCTAATACCCAACCTATACCCTACACTCTTCCCAGCCCTTCCCTGTTCACCCCCTCTTAAAAGGACCCCTAGCCCCAACCCCCTCGGACATGAACCTATTCCACCATCAACCCCCACAACCACCAAGAATAATACAAGGTGTTACATTATCCCCCCTTGGGGGTATTTTGTCACCAAATGAAGTTCCTAAGCACATTTAGCATGAGTTTTAATCATTACAAGAATTAAAATGAGTAGGATAGGACTAATACCTTCCTTGTCATCATCTGCAGATTTAGAAAGAGTTGTATATCTCGGATGCATGTCATTCTCTGACTCCTAAGTAGTTTCCTTATCTTTATGATTCATTCATAACACCTTAACTGAAGTTATCTCCTTACTTTTCAACTTTCTAACTTGGAGATCTACGATAGCAATGGGTTTTTCTTCATACGACAATGAGTCCTTTACATTAATCTCTTCCACAGGTAACACAAGAGAATAATCTCTAACACATTTCTTCAGTATAAATACATGAAATACAGGATGGATAGAAGATGAACTTGCGGGAAAATTTAACTCATAAGCAACCCCATTGATCCTTCTCATAATCTTACAAGTTCCTATGTAATGAGGAATAAGTTTTACTTTTTTTTGAATCGCATAACTCCCTTCATAGGGGAGACTTTTAGAAACACCCGATCATCAACCTCAAACTCCAACTCCCTTCTTCTAACATCGACGTAAGACTTTTGGCAGCTCTGAGCTGTCTTAAGTCATTCCCTAATGACTTTTATTTTCTCTATTGCCTGATGAACAAGGTCAGGCCCAAATAAATGGGTTTCACCCACTTCATGCCACCCAATAGGTGACCAACATATCCTCTCATAAAGAGCCTAAAAAGGAGTCATATGGGGGTTGTAGTGGTAGCTATTGTTATAGGCAAATTCTATCAACGGCAAATCATCCACCTAACTACCCTTAAAGTCTATGATGCAAGCCCTCAACATATCTTCTAAGGTCTGAATGATGCACTCTGCTTGCCCATCTGTTTGAGGGTGAAAGGCAGTACTAAGGTTTACTTAGGTACCTAAATCCCTCTGAAAAGATCACCAAAACCGAGAAGATAGTTGCGTACCTTAACCAGATATGATAGACACTGGAGCCTCATGCAAATGAACTATCTCTTGAATGTACAACATAGTATAATCATCCCCAGAATAGTTAGTTCGTACTGGAAGAAAATGCATAGACTTGGTAATCCTATCTAAAATCACCCAAATGGAGTCATATAGGTTTCAAGATCTCAGAAGTCCTGTAATAAAGTCCATGTTGATCATCTCTCATTTCCAAAGAGGAAAAGCTATCTCTTAGGAAGTGCCACCTGATCTCAAATGTTCCACCTTAACTCGTTGACAATTCAAAAAGTTAGCTAAAAAATTAGCAACATCTCTTTTCATGTTATTCCACCAGTAAATCAACTTAAGATCATGATACATTTTTGTAGAGCCGGGGTGAACAACATACCTGGAAGTGTGAGCTTTGTCAAGAATCCTATCCCGTAACCCATCTACATCCGGCACACATAGTCGACCTTGATACCTCAAAACACCATCACCTCTAATTTTGAATGCCATTACTTTTTGTTTGACAACATCTTCTTTAATGTCCATTAAAATGGGATCCCTGGTTTATTTTTTCTTAATCTCTGCACATAAGGATGATTTAGCTACTTCTTGTACAAACACTCCTCCATCTTCGGAATCCAGGAGTCAAACTCCCAAATTTGTAAGTCGGTGAATATCCTTCACCATGTTTCTTTCCTTCTTCAACAAGAGAAACACTGCCTATAGACAACCTTCTAAGAGAGTTCGCCACCACATTGGTCTTATCGAGTTATAGTGCAGGTTCATGTCATAATCTTTTAACAATTCCAACGACCGCCTTTCCCTGAGATTTAGTTCTTTCTACTTGAAAACATACTGCAAACTTTTGTGATCAGTAAATATATCAACATGCACCCCATAAAGATAATGACGCCAAATCTTTAATACAAAAATCACAACCGCTAACTCTAGATCATGGGTGGGATAGTTCTTCTCATGCACCTTTAACTACCTATATCCATAAGCCACCAACTTACCATGCTGCATAAGTACACGCTAAAGTCTTACTCGGGATGCATCACAATATAAAACAAAGCCCTCTGTACCCTCAGGGAGGGTCAATACTGGTGCAGTAGTCAACTTGTCTTTCAGTTTCTCAAAATTATTCTAAAAAGAGTCAAACCACAAGAATTTTACCTTTTTCTGAGTTACTCTAGTAACTTGAGTAGCTATGGAGGAAAAACTCTCTACAAATATTCTTTAAACCATGCCAAACCCAAGAAGCTCCGGATGTTGGTTGGAGTTGTGGGTCTGGGATATTTTCTCACTGTCTCAACCTTTTGGGGGTCAGCCTTAATTCCTTTACTAGAAACAATGTGCCCCAGGAAAGCAATAGCATTAAGCCAGAATTCACACTTCTAAAACTTTGAATACAACTCATGATCTTTAAGAGTATGAAGGACGATTCATAGGTGATTGGCGTGTTCCTCCTTACTCTTAGAGTAAATCAAGATGTCATCGATAAAGACAATGACGAACATATCTAGAAACTGATGAAACACCCTTTTCATGAGGTCCATAAATGATGCGGGAGAATTAGTTAGTCCTAAAGACATGACTAAGATTCATAGTGACCATATCGGGTTCAAAAAGCCATTTTGGGAATGTCAGCCTCCTTAACCTTCAACTGATGGTATCCTGAATGAAGGTCTATTTTGAAAAAACATTTGGCACCTTAGAGTTGGTCAAAGAGATCATCGATTTTGGGAAGAGGGTACTTATTTTTAACTATAACTTTGTTCAGCTAACGATAATCTATACACATGCAGAGAGAGCCATCTGTGTTACACACGAAGAGTATCGGAGCACCCCAGGGAAAGACGCTAGGATGAATAAAGCCTTTGTCAAAAAGGTTTTTCAACTGTTCTTTCAGCTCTTTCAATTCTGCAAGAGACATTCTATATGGTGGAATAAAAATAGGTTGGGTGTCTAACAATAGGTTAATGCCAAAATCTATCTCCCTATATGGTAGTATCCCAGGGACGTCATTAGGAAAGACTTCCAAGAATTCATTAACTATGGGGACATACTGGAGGGAAGGACTTTCAATGTTAGAATCTTTAACCCGAACAAGATGATACAAACAACTCTTTGATATGAGCTTGCGAGCCCTAAGATAAGATATGAATTTCCCCTAGGTACTAGAGAAAGTCCCTCCCATTCTATCACTGACTCATTAGGAAAAGAGAAGGTGACCTTTCTCGTTCTATAAGTTAAGGTAGCATAACATCAATAGAGCCAGTTTATTCCCAGAATAATATCAAAATCAATCATGTTTAGCTCTAAAAGATCAGCCATAGTATCACGATGAAAAATAGACACCTCATAATCTCTATAAACTCTCCTAGCCTCAATAGAATCACCAACAAGAGTGGAAACAGAAAAGGGTTTTGGAATATTTTTAAGATCAAAACCAAAACTAACTGCAACGTAAGGGGTCACATAAGATAAGGTAGACCCGGGATGAAGTAACATGTACACATTACGAGAGAAAAATTTTAACATACCCATAACAACATCTGGCGAAGCCTCTGCATCCTGCCGGTTGGATAAAGCATATAACTGATTATGATCACCTTTAGTAGAAGAAATGGTACCCTTAGGTGGAGGGGATGTGGAATTTGTTTGAGACCTGGTACCTTCAGTATTCCTAATAGTTGAGGGACAGTATCTCTAAATATGGCCTGCCTAGCCACACTTGTAGCATACGTTACTTCCTAAATAGAATTTCCTTAGATGATATTTTCCATAAGAACTACACCGAGGGTATGACCTAATGGGATGAGCCACACTCTCCTAAGACTGAGTACCATGCATCTTTGTCCCGCTGTTAGGCTGGGAGTTATCTGATCAAATGGAAGTTTGGGCACCAGGGAGCTAGCTGAAGACTGAGCATTAATCCAAAACTTCTTCTTAGACCATTTCTTACCTTAATTACCACCTTGCTGCTGACTGACATTCTGACCTGTAGACCTAGCCCTCTTAGCATGCCTTTCTTTTTCCCTTACCTCTACTTGTCTCTTTTTCTCTTCTTCTACATTATGTATATGCACTGATAACCTGGAGAAATCCATATCCCTATTCAACATAGCTTCCTTACATTCTAGCACCAAATTATTCAAGAGACTGAATATGAACTTCCTCATGTGAGCCCTCATGTTTCCTACCAACTCTGGATCATAATAGGACAACTGGGTGAACTTTAATTCATATTCTTTGACACTCATCTTTACTTGTTTTAGATTCACAAATTCTTCGGCTTTTGCTTCCCTTAGCTCTTAGGGAAATAAATAATCCAGAAAGGCCTCTACAAAATCACCCCACACAGAAGGTGTAACATCTTCATCCCTCAAATCTTCCCACTCATTGTACCACTGAGTAGCTACGTCCTTCAACTGATAGGCTACTAACTCAACACCTTCAACCTCACTAGCATATATGACTCTAAAAACTTTCTCCAGTTCATCAATAATCCCTTAGGGGCCCTCCTCAACCTTTTTTCCAGTAAAGATAGGTGGTTTCAGCCTCATAAACAGACCAACCCGAGTAGTTTCAGATGAACTAACATAAAATTCACATTTTCAGACCAATGAGAGAAGAAGCCATAAGATGAGCAATTATATGGATGAGCGATCGGACCTCAATATTTGAGACTTCTCTCTGAGGAGGCTGGGCACGGTTAACAGCAAATCGAGGATCCTGAGGTGGACTAGTTTGGACTGGAGGAACTCTTAGAGTAGTAACAAATTCTGGAGTATGAGCTCTATTACGGGTCCATATCCTATGAGTAGGGTAGACATCATCAACATCGGTATTCTACTTATTGGATCTACAGGGAGGCATGATCAATCTCTAAAATATATGAAATCATAAGTTAGGGGATATTTAGACTCTGTAGAATGAACTATAACATGAAGAAAAGAGAGGCATTCCTAAACACCTATTAGCCCCCTCCTTATATGTATGGTGCACTACATACCCGTTAAAAGAAATCTACTCGATGCGACTTCGTAGACACACTAGGACCATGAACCGTGCTCTGATACCAAGTTTTTCAAAAGCCAAGTTGAGGCCCTGGCCGCGACATGCATCCTGAACGATGAAGGCTCAAGAGACCCTTTAGCTTGTAGTCATAAGCATAACTTATTGATTATCATAATGCAAAAGTAAACTGGAAATATAGTAGTTCTACTATCTTAATTTAACAATGCGGAACATAAGTTCATCAGAAACCTAAAACCTTCTATAATAAGTCTATGAAGTCTCTACTGAACTGAAAATAATAATCTGTCTGAAATCGGGACAAGGTCACCGGTCAAACCATGAACTAAAATCAAATAAAACCAACACATGGAAAAAGTCCTTCTGAAATAAAGGAGGCTCACCAACTTTGAATGTCTGATAACGATCTACTGATTAGTGGAACCACAGGACTGGGCCTCAGAACTTGAAATATAGAGGGTTCATAAACAAAGGTACTAGTATGAAGAACAATAAAAAATAACATATTTTTTACAACATAGATGAGAGCATTTTATAAAAATATTTAGCATAAGGTAAACAAAAACATAGGCATAGCTTAAAAGCTTCAAAATGTTTTCTTGAAATCATGACTTAACTCTTTATTTTACTTCTGAGCTAGGTTGTACACCCTACAAATGTACTTATCCACAGGCTATATGGACTCCGCTCTTAACTTGGCGGCCAAGCCCCCAATCTGAGTTTGCCGCAAAAAATTAGGGTCTTTCATTCATACTATGCCCTAAGGCCACCACCAGCATACAATCCATAATATAGGACATCATAAACCCGTATCAGCAAAATATGATTTTAGGATAAGAGTTATCTGAACTCATGCCTTCTTCGGGTAACCAACTAGCTCTCTTTAAGCCTAATTTTAGCCCTTTAAAACAATGCTTCAGGCTTTTAAAAAATTCAATACATATTATGCTAAGGGCATATCATCATCGGGTATCATCATACCCACACTTGCAAGTCATTCATATCGCACCATAACATATCCGTAGCTCTTTTTATTTATCATCATGTTATTGACCACCTAAAAACTTTAAACATTATGTGAGAGAGAGTATTGCTATAGATTTTCATATGAGTTTACACAAAAACACTCTATTCTTAATATTACAATCATATGGTGGCCATCTTATATTCACATTACTTAAAACCCGTGAAATCTTTCAATAGACACAATGAACATTTACAACAAAAAAACAACCCCTCATCACGTCATAGACAATATTAATTTATGGACTTTAGTAAGGAATTCATTCTCTAGCCTTCTTTCAAAAATCATGCATTTGTACAACCCACACCACTTGAAATCAAGAGATATCATCATGAGAGAGGGAGTTTCATTATTTATGATCTCAATTAAAATTTTCAAAACTAAAAACACATACATACACACACATATATATGTTTGTGTGTGTGTGATAATAATTTAAGTCTATGAATGGAGTTCAACACAACATATACTTTTATCCAAATAAATCCATGATACATGCTATTCAAAACGATATCAAAAACCCTTTTTGTAAACATGATTATAAATCTTTAAACTTGATAAATCGATAAAACTCATACCCATAGAGTTTAGGATAGTCCTATATACCTTAAGTTTCTTAACTTGGGAATGAAACCCTAATCTTGATTCTTTCTTGAAGGTTCTTGAACTTGGAAAGCTTTAATTCTAGATTACTTGGGGGGAAAAGAGTTGAATTTTTGTTCTTGGGGAAAGGGAAGGGTTTTCTTGAGAGTGAATTGTAGAAGAAGGGAAAAATTATTCCCTAACTGATGCCCATATCGTGTTATGAACAATTGGATTGAGGGGGGAAAGACCTAATTTTCCCTCAGGCATTTAAATTCAAAACCTAACGCGATAAGCTTACCACAACGCGGTCTAATCACAGTAGTTGAATTCCCTTAGCGCGATGTGGTGAATATGAGAATGGGACTATTGCCACGACGTATCCTTATCGTGGTAACCCTCTGGTTTTGTGATCCAAACATGACCCAAACCCTATTCAAAAAGTCCAAAACTTCTCCAAGACATGCTCTTTACACCCTGAACATAGATTAACTCAAAAACCAATATCTTTGGGTCAGAAAGACCAAGTTAAAAATCCTCCATGTTTAGAAGCCTTAAAAATGACTAAGTTCCCAACACTTTGTGAAGTTTTTAATCCTTAAGCCCCCTATGCATACAACTAAATGCTGAATCGAGCCAAGAATAATATGGGGTATTACACATGTATTGTATAATTGATGACCTTGTTGGTAGATGGATAATAAGGGATTAAAGTTCCTAATCACGAAATTGAATTTGAATAGTGTGTTGAACTAAAATGTGGTGAGAATATATTGTAAGTTTGCTAATGAAATGTGAATAGTTTATAGGTCTTGATGACCGTAAATTGAATTGAATGATGAAATGAATCAGGGAATTTAGTACATAAAAGTGATTTAGTGGTTAAATAACTTTGTGAAGGCCAAATGTTTATCTATGGTATTGGTCTAGTGGAAATAAATGAGAGATGATGTTGTGAATGAATGTGAACACTTGGTAAATAGTTGGTAAAGGCCTTGTTGGCCATACAAGGAGTAGGTAGTTGTCCTTGATATTTGGTTGGCTAAATAGGTCATAGTCCCTAAAACATGAACTTGAATTATTTTTGAATAAAAAGGTGTATAAGAATAGTAATGAGGAATGATTGGTTCGTAGAGGCCTTGGTAACCATAAATGAACTTGCATTGTATTGTGAACTAAGGCCTTGGGCCTATCTATATGATTAATGATTAATTTAGGTTGACAAAGACCATGTGGTATTTTATGGTGTTGATATGTAGCCTTATTGGCCAGACTAAATTAAATGTGTTTGAGTCCTTATGTGTTGAATTGTATGAATGTTGACACATGAGTAAGAAGGGATAGAGTCCAAATATCGATTATTGAGGATATAAGATGTGTGTTGGTTTGTGGTTTGAGTTTATTTACCATAGGAGGTGTGTTGGTTTGAGGTCCAAGTCCACTCACCGTGGGAGTTGATTTGTGGTCCAAGTCCACTTACCACATGAGTTGAGTTGGTCTGTGTTCCAAGTTCACTTACCATATGAGGCGCATTGGTTTGTGGTCCAAGTCCACTTACCATACAATGCGTGTTAGTTTGTGGTCAAGTCCACTTACCATACAAGGTGTGTTGGTTTATGGTACAAGTCCACTTACCATACAAGGCGTGTTGGTTTGTGGTCCAAGTCTACTTACCATACAAGGCGTGTTGGTTTGTGTTCCAAGTTCACTTACCATACATGGTGTGTTGGTTTGTGGTTCAAGTTCACTTACTAAACAAGGCATGTTGGTTTGTGGTCCAAGTCCACTTACCATTGGAGGTATGTCGGTTCATGGGTCGTGTCCATTTACTATAAGAGGTATGTCGGTTCGTCGTTCGTGTCCACTTACTGTAAGAGGTATGTCAGTTCGTGGTTTATGTCCACTTACCATATATGGTATGTTGGTTTGTGGTTCGTGTCTACCTATCATATAAAATGTGTTGGTTTGAGGTTTGTGTCCTCTTTTCTATTGTAACACAGAAATCCTATGTGGCTAAAATGTAAGGGTGGAAGGTTGGGAAGTCCTTCACTCCATGTCTTATGAATGAATGATTCGAGAATACATGTTATGACTTGTTCCATGGTTTGGCATATTGTGTAACTAAATGTACATGTATCTTCATATATGCCTATACTTATGTAAATGTGATTGCATATGATGGCTTGACATGGATTTGAACAAATGTACTATTTTATCCTTATCCTTGAGTTACATGCTAGCGCTCCAACTGCTAACTTTCTTCAAACGCTATATCCCCATGAGACATAGAGGCCAAAGCTTCATCTTCTTTTCCTGTGCAGTGACCAAGTGTTCGGGCGAATCAAGAGTGACATTTAAGTGGTGAGATTCCATTCTTTGGAAGGCACATATTTCATAGCTTCTTTACCTTATGTTTTAGACTTGATGTTGGCTATTATCGATGGCATGTCCCAACATATGTTCATATATTTAGACTTTGAATTTGTATAGAGGTATTGTGGATAACTGTGGACTTGGGAATATTGACTAGTTTGTTAAATCTAATGAAATGGTTAGACTTGTTTAAGTTATGATTGGTAGTATGTTTTTGCTATTGTGATTATATTGTCGAAACTCATCTGACTTTTTTGTTTGATGAGTCGATTAGGTTGGGTTATTGGAGTGACCTCTGGTTCATGTGGACTTGAGGTGCCCATACGAGATGGCCCAGTTTTGGGGCGTGTCAATAACATGAGATATGTAGTCAATCAAAAAATATTGTTATCTAGATGGTATCAACTCATGTCGTATTTTTCTAAGTTAGAATATAGAAGTATAACATTCTAAATTCAAAACGTGTCACAGAGGTTAGGTGATAATAGAATGGAAAAGCTTCTCATAATGTAATGACGACTTCATGAACCTGAAATAAGATGTACAACTAATGAAAAAGTATTGTTAATGATGGTGCTAAATGTGTTATTTCTTGAAGCTAGGCTGTCAATGTATATCATAATTCTAGAGAGCAAATTAAGCTTAATTACAATCACAATCATTTTATTCCTTTATAAAAACTATTTGGTAAAGATTTAAAACACTATTTGATTGATTTTTTTAGGTGACAATGAAAGGAAAAAGTTACAATTCCAGAATATTTTTCCATTATTTAGCAAGTTTATTGTAAAATTATTGTTCTTATGGTTAAAACTTGAGAGGAATAACTTCTTTGAAAATGTATCTAAATTATTTTCCATGGTAGATAATTGTATCACTTAATGATCTTGATTTTTTCCTAACTTATATAAATTCATTGTATAGGGGTATCAAGATATTGAGTCATACTATGAAGGTTTGGGAAAGGGTGGTAGAGTTGAGGCTGAGGAGGATCGTAACTATTTCTGAGAATTAGTAAGGTTTTATGCCACGTTGATTGACTACTGAGACCATTAACCTCGTGAGGAGATTAGTGGAACAATTTAAGAAGAGGAAGAAGGACTGGCACATGATTTTCATTGATCTTGAGAAGGCCGATGGCAAAGTCCCTAGGGAGATTCTGTGGAGGTGCTTGGAGTCTAGAGATGTGTCCGTGGCATATACTAGGTCAATTCAGGACATGTACCACAGTAGGAAGACTCGTGTGAGAATGGTAGGAGGAGATTCAGATCACTTTTCTATTTTTGACAGTATTGTACTAGGGATCGACTCTAAGCCCATTTTTATTTTTCTTGGTGATGGATGTTTTGATGTGATGAATTTAAAGGGAGAAGCCTTGGTGTATGTTATTTAATGATGATGTTGTACTAATTGATGAGACATGGGGAGGTGTTAATTATAAGTTGAAGGTTTGGTGTAGACCCTTGAGTCCAAAGGATTTAGGTTGAGCAGGACTAAGACGGAGTACTTGGAATGTAAGTTTAGTGATTTGTTGCATGAGGCTAACGTGGTGGTGAAGCTGAATTCTCAGGCCATTTAGAAGAATGAGAGTTTCAAGTATCTTGGGTCTATGATTCTGGGGAACAACGAGATTAATGAGGATGTCACACACCGTATTAATACAGGGTGATTGAAATAGAGGCTCGCTTTGGGGGTCTTGTGTGATAAGAAAGTGACTCTTAAGCTTAAAGGTAAGTTCTACAGAGTAGCAATCCGACTGGCTATGTTTTATGGGGTGGAGTATTGGCCAGTTAAGAACTCACACATCCAAAAGTTGAAGGTGGTAGAGATGAGAATGTTGTGATAGATGTGTGAACTTACCAGAAGTTATAGGGTTAGAAATGCTATTATTTGGGAGAAGGTGGGAATGGCTTCGGTAAAGAACAAGATGTAAGAAGTAAAATTGAGATGGTCCGAGCATGTGATGATGAGGGGCACGGATGCTCCAGTACGAAGGTATGAGAGGCTGGCTATGGATGGTTCTAGGAAGGGTAGAGGTAGGCTGAGGAAATATTGGAGGAAGGTGATTAGACATGAAATGGAGCAGTTACAACTTACGGAGGACATGACCCTTGATAGGAAGGTGTAGAGGACATGAATTAGAGTAGAGGGTTAGTGGGTAGGAGTTCGCCCATAATAGTAGGGAAGAGTGACTTTGTTTGTATCTATGCCTGTAGTTGCTTGTTCATGTTGTTTTGGTGTTGTCTTCGATGTCAAATAAAGAGTTTATAGTATTATTTTGTGGGTGCCTTATTTTTATTATTATCTATCGATGTGTTATCCCATCTTTGTTGTGTGATTTTATGTTTTCTGTTTGTTTGTTGGTTAGACTGTTATCTTTCCTGAGGTGGAGTCTATCAGAAACAACCTCTTTACTTCATCTAAGGTAGTGGTATGGACTGCATACACTTTACCCTCCCCAAACCTCACTTTATGGGAATAGACTGGATTTTGTTGTTGTTGTTGTAGTATTTCCAGGCAAATATATCACAATAAAGAGAATGGGAGGATGCAAGTCAGTATCTCATTAATCTGAACAAAACACCCCAATATTACAATAATCTATTTAAACCTAAATATAAAATGTAATCATATGGGCATTTATTTGTGGCCAAAGTTTAAGTCATTGCAAATGAAATCAGTAGCTTCCTGTAACTAAGGCTCAAGTACTCCAACCTGAGCTGTAATTTATCAGTTATATTATTTTTGGAGGGTTGAGAAAGAATGTATCCTACAATGGGATAGTTCTGCACTTCAACAGATGATGATCTAATGGATAAAGGTGATGATTTAGGAAAAGAAAGAAGAGATTTTATGCACCTAAGGGTGTGATCTAGTGATTCAATAAAGTGGGATTGAGTACCATGAGGTCTCAGGTTCAATTCTACTTTTAACAGAGACAAACACTAGATGATTTCTTTCCATCTATTCTAACTTTGGTGGAAAAAATTACCTAGTACCTGTTGGTGGTGGGAGGTGGCATGTCGAATTTTTTCATAGGATGCTTTTGTGGAAATGAAGAAAAATTAATCTTTCTAATGTTTCTTTGGCTGTTTTTGAGATTAAAAAGTTGGAAGGTAATGAAAATGATGGGAATGTGTGGTTCTTGAAGGAGTAACAGATTACATAGAGGAGTATTATAGAGAAAGGGTCATGAAAGGTCAAGCTATTCAAGTTTGTCTATAGAGAACTCATCTTTTGAATTTTCTTTTCATCATATGGATTTTTTTTGTTGAATGTAGTGGTCACAAACTAAATCCTGTTGAATTGGTCGATCCAATAACTGAGGAAGATCACAACCAAAATAAAGCGATGAACGAAGATTGTACAAACAATGATGATGAAGTCAATAAAGAATTTAGATCGATTGTTGAGAACAAGACTATGGTGGTAGAAAAAAACCAACAGTTTCTGAGGACATGAGTGAGGAACCAAAATTTACAGTGGTAAATTCTACTATGATGGAAGAAGATGACAATGGTTTTGCCTTTTGTGTCAAAAAATGTCATTCAATATGGGAGGTTGAGGAACAATATGATATTAATACTCAATTGCAAGCACCTGTCAAAGATAATGTTCAAATTGAAGCTGAAAGTTGTAAGGGAAGAAAAAGTTCAGATGTCCTAGGTTACATATGCATACTACTCTTGTTACTACATGACCTCAGATAGGAGTATATGGAGGTCGAAAATTAGGGTAGAAGGTAGCTGAGGTTTTTCACAGGGTAGGCTTGGTGGGTACATACTGCTAGCTTTATTTTTGTGGTTCCTTGTTCTTTGACTATTGCTACTACCTGTTGTTTTTTGTGTTTCATCCCATTATTCTGCTCTATATGGTAGATTTAAGACTTAGGTAGCCTGTAGCCCAAAGTCATTTTGCTTTCTTGTTTCGTCTGCAACGTCAGATATAGTGTGTATACATACTAAAAAAATAGACCTCTTATAGATCATATTAATTGTTATTTGTAACTATTATCTAACTTCTCATGTTTGCTCTTCTCTTTTTCAGTGAATAACCAGGTGAAACACGTGCTGCCAATTTTAGGTGCAAGAATTTATTTTTTATATACTTGTAGAATCATCTATTGTATCTTTCTAGAAAGCTCAATAATGTAATGATATAACTTTATTCCACAAATGAGTAAAGCGCATGAAGCATATTATGTTACTTCAATTTTTCTCAACGGTGCTGCTTTTTTATATTTGTTGTTCCAACTAAATTAAAAAAAAATAGGAAAAGACCTTTTTAAAAGTAGAATCTTTGTTCCTGCTGAATATGATCTTTTATATATAATAATAAAGGATCATGCTTAACACGGTCTTGAACCATCTAGTATATGTATACACATACAAATATATATCTTTCTAAAGCCCCTGGTAATTTATTAAATAATCTTTTTCTTATAGTCTGGTCAAACGAGTTTCCACTAATTGTACAATAATAAAAATAGTCGTTTAAAAATATCATTTGTAGGGGGTGCGGATTAAGTGCGATAATTTAACTAGATAATAAATACGTAGGTATTTATTTTTATAATGAATATTATTGATTGGAATAATTTTCATTTTTATCTTCTTGACTTAAGATGTTTTATTAATTCATATTCTAGATTAGATATTATCGTAATTAAATTATCTAGTGTTTTAGGATCCTCGTTAGTAATATGTAACCTTTTGTATTCTAGGTATAAACTATATAGTTGGATTTCTATTTCTTTTAATGATTTATTCTTTTCGTAAGATGTATTCATTAATTTGTGTAGTTTATTATATTATCCTGTAGTAATTGTAGAGTTACAGATTTCTGTATAATAATTTACCCTAATTGTACTGTAATGTATATCTAATTCGAGATTTTCAATGTTATTTATTATCTTGTGTTGTTCTTCTCGTAGTGAGTTTTTTAAATTATATAAACTATTACATGTACTTTTTCCTAAATTTTCCAAGGTTTCTTCTATCCATATTAATTTTTCTTTTAGATTCTCCATTATTTTTCTAATTCGATTTCTATAATTAATTTCGTCATTTAGATTATTTTGATTTTCTCTAGTTTTTCTTATATATTCTAACATCTTTTAATCTGAATAATATCCATCTGGGTAATTATCCAGGTATAACTGTGCTATCCAATTTATAGTTTCAATTTCATAGTCTAATACTTTTTCTAATATTATTCTCTTAATATCTATAATTTCTATATCTCTAAGTATATATAAGATTAAGACTTTAAGATTATCTATCATTTAAAATTGACTAAATATTTTATTATAATATTTTGTAGTTGTTTGTTTTAATCTTATTAACTCTTTTATATTTTTACTAAGAAATTTTATATATTTTATATCTTTAGTTTCCATGTATTTGTCTAAATTTACTTTCATCTGTTTTTCTATTAACTATATGTAATTTATCATGGTAAGTATTTGTAAGAGTAGTTAGGTAGGTATGGTATGTAATTTATTCTAGTCATATAATATTTACCAAATGCTTTTTCTAATATGATTTTTCTTATATCTACTACTTTTATATCCTTAAGTGCATACAAAATGAGTATTTTAAATTTATCTACCATTGTATCAGATAAATAATTATTCATTTTCATAAAATTGTTATTTTCAAAATGTTCCCTTCAATCATGTACATAACAAAATATGGTCATCTTAGATTACTATATACTAGATTATTCTTAAATAACATGTTCTTCGGTCACTATTAGCATGGTAATCTGGATATTTTCCCTTAAACAGCGCCTCTACTCTGGTTACTCCCCACCACGGCTTCTTGCCTTATTGGTTTCACCTTTAGGATGACATAGTTCTTAGGGATTTTTCTCCGTTTCCACTTTGCTAATAAACTTCTTAACATATTATTCTTCGAATAATTCTACTATAAAGTAACTAACATGAATTTATTTTATCATACCATGATTGTTGGGAATTATGAATTTAGCTATTCATAATCATAAATAAATATACCTGTTCGGGTAGGTTTTATATTTCTGAGCTTTGTTCCTCCATAGATTTTTCCATTGAAATAAATTTGTTTTTTAATAACTAAGCAAAATATTTGTAATGGGCAGGAAAGAGTTTTTTCTTCAACACATGAAGGCTTGCCTTGCAATGCCTTCGGTTTCTTTCATTTATAGAATGAAAATCTTTACAAAGTCTTTACATGAGTCTTTACACGTTTAAAAAAATTCTAAAATAGCCTTTTGAAAAGTCAAAAAGGCTAGGAGGCTAAAAAAGAAAAGTCTATACAATAAGAACTAAGTGCCATAGCCTTTAAAAAAGGCTAGGAGGCTAAAAAGTAAAGTCTAGTCTATACAATAATTCTAACAATTCTAATAATTTTACGTAAATAATTTAATATCTTGTCTTCTTCCATTGGTATCTTCTCGTTGTCGTATCTGTTGCTTCTTATCTTATCTTTCCAGCTGGCATGCTTATTTTGATTCTTTTATTCTAGGCGGACTTCTGGAATAATATTATCTTCTCCATTACATTTTGAACATTGATGGTCTGGATATTTATGTCCAATTAACTTGCAATATCTGGTTAATAATTCTTCTAAAATAAATTTTTCTCTAATGGCTCTGGCGATAGGTTTTTTCTCTGGATTGAGTAAAGTTAGGATCCATTGCCTAACGTCTTCCATATCTGCTTCTCGTAGTTCCTTTGAATTTGAGTAGACTATTACATTACCTCTTGAATAATAACTCCATATAGGATTTCTAGTGCGATAAGTGTTTGCTAATTCTTGAAGAATCGTAGATAGTCCAATAATTCTCTTATTTGCATAAAAATTTGGTATCTCAATTCTAGGTATTTCTGGTTGTTGAGTAATATCTTCTGGTATAATCATATCTCGGGTCATTCCTATTTTTACAACTTGTATAGGTGATTTAACTTCATCATACAATATCTCTGCTGGTGTCGTATAAAATTTTATAAAAAATAGGTTACTTTTGGTTATTCTTTTGAAAATGTTAAATGAATCATATATCTCTGGTATACTGGATATTTCATTTCCGTCTTGGGTATATATGGTACTAAGTAATCCATATTCGTAACAGGTTTTAACTAGACCTGGTTTGGTTTTGGGCAAAACAATTAGCTTATTGTATCCTGTTAGCTTCTGGGTTATGTAATTCGTATGTGGTTCTTGGATGTTTATAGCTCTGGGGTTGGTATTTAAGAAGGTTTGTATTTTGTAAATATTTTCTATGTATGTTCGGGCTGTATAGTTGTAGGTCTTTTTATCTTGGTTTAGACTTTCTCGGTATGTGGTAATTTGTGGGGGTATAAACATAGGATCTTTTGGTGTATTTAGAATAAATGGTTGATCAAATAGCTTGTTTAGGTTCATATTTGTATTTTTCCTATCTCCTTTGCTTGTACCTGCAGAAGTAGATTGATAAATGTTATGGGTTTTATGGAGTATCCCAACGTCTCCTTCTAGCTCTAGAATTTCAATATCTTTCGATCGACATAGCTCTGCACACTGCTGAGTTATCTGATTTGTAGCTTCAGACTTCAGTTTAACTTCATTAGTCTTTAGCTTTTCTATTTCATTACCCATACTGTCCACTTTCATTGAAAGCGTAGTTAGGGTGTTGAATATCTTTTCTAGAGTATCCTCTTCTATTATATCAGTCTGTGTAGCTTTGTCTTGATATGTAATCTGCAATAACATTTTTGTTAGTACTAATTACTTCAATTGTAAATGTGAAATTTAATATATTCAAGACTAGTCTCCGAATTTCTTTTGTTGTAACTGAATTTTGTATTTTCTTTGTTAGCCACCAACGTACATGTGTATTATCTGTTCGTACAATAAACTTGTTATATACAATATATGGCTCAAATGCTAATAAACATTTATATAATGAGCATAATTCTTTTCTATTTATTTCCCATTTTATTTCTGTTTCATTAAATGTACCTGAGTAGTATCTACAGTGGTGTTCCAATTTTTCTTCTTCATATTTATATTTAAGTACTCCTCCATAACTACATTCACTAGCATCTGCTTTTACTATATATATGAATTTTCTATTTTCATCTGGAAATTGTAATTTTGGTAATTCTTTACAAAGTATTTTTATTTTCTGAACTTGTTTTTTATCTTCTTCGTTATAATTATATTCTACATCCTTTTTAAATTTTTTCTGTAAGGGCTTTAGATTCTCTGCTAATTTTGGTATATATTCTCTTACTTGGTTTACTAATCCTAAAAATGATTGTAATTTCTTTTTTGTATCTAATTCTTCTTTTGAATTTATTATTTTTTGTACTATATGTTGTTGCATTTTTACTCCACTTTTATCTATTTGTATTCCTAAAAATTTTATCTGATTTTTCATAGTTTCAGCTTTCTTTTCACTTAAACTTATTCCCGATTTTTCTATTATATCCGTAAATTGTTCCAATAATTTTAAATGTTCTTCTTGGGTCTTTGTATATAACAGTATATCGTCTATGTATACTATATAATTAGGTAGTTGTTTAAAATAACTATCCATAAAATGTTGATATCTACCTGGTGCATTTTTATATCCAAATGGCAATACATTCCATTCATAAAATCCTTGTGGTACCGTAAATGCGGTTAATTCCTTAGATTCTTCTTCTAACTTTAGATGGTAAAATCCTGATTTACAATCAAATTTACTAAAATAATTATATCATTGTATTTGTCTTATTTTTAATATCTTATTTGGTATTGGGTAATTATAAGTCATTGTTTTTGCATTTAAATTTCTATAATCAATAACCATTCTACTTTTTCTTCTTTTTTGTTCACTATGTTCATTTACTATAAATGCTGGGCTATTATGTTTACTGTTACTTTTTTGTAAATATTGTTTTTCTAATAATTCTTCTACATGCATTTTAAATTCTTTTAAATCATCAAAATTATATGTTAATGGTTTCTAGGTTATTATGCTATTTTTATCTATTAATTCAATTTTTATAATGGTTTTATGTTTTTTCATTCCTTTTAATGGATCTTCACTATATAATTGTTCTAATTTTTTCTTAATTATTTCTATCTTATTTATTGAAAATATAGTTATCTCCTTCTTATTTATTGAAAATACGACCAGTTCTATTGTATCTTCAGTATTTTTTATATTTTCCAATTTTTGCGTAATTTTTTCACTTACTTTGATCCAATAAGTTTTCTTTCTTATTTTATTAATAACTCTTTTTGCTCTTACTTTCTGTTTACATGGTGTTGTAAACCACCAATCTGTCCTAGTTATTATATGTGGATATAATTTATCTAAAATCAACATTCCTAAAAGTATATCTTTTGATGTTAGCTCATAATTATTGATTTCTTCTATTGTTAATATTTTATCCCATACTTGTGTTTTTACATTCTTAGCTTTATAAGTAATTAAGCTTCCTTCGTTATTAAATCCTTTAACTATTATTGGTGATTTTAATTTATCCCATTTACTTTCTGGTAAACAATTATATCTACATAAATTAGCTTCTGCTCCTGTGTCTATCATAGGCGTATAATATCTACTGTAATATCCTTCTACTACTATCTTCATTAATACATATATTTTTATTTTATGTTAAAGTTGTTCTTAAGAATAATTTATCTCTATTATATGTTATAGTTAATTGTGTATGTTCTATATTATATGGTTTTACTTGTTCTAACCATTTTATTCCTAATATTATGTCTGTTTTTTGCATTTCTTCTTTTACTTCAAATTCTACTTTTATTTTTCTTATTCCTATTATTATTTCTTTTTCTGCTATATTTTTAGTATTTATTAAACTTCTTGGTAGGTCTGGGCATATATTATTGTCAGTTTTTATTTCCTCATTTTTTACTAGATATTTTGTTATATAATTTTCTTCTTGTCCTGTATTTAAGAGTATTAAATATTCTTTTTCATTTACCTTTCCTGTTATGTAATATTGGTTTGAATTATCCATTGAACTTGTTTCATAACTTGTTCTTTTTTATGAGCTTGGTGATTCCGGTTTATCATAAGCTATTCTTTTTGTTGTACTTATTCTATCATTTATTATTTCTAGATCTTCTTCTATGTCTATATTTCTATAACTATAATCATTATTATCAATTGTTTTTACAAATTGTTCAAAAGGGCTTTCTATTTGTATTTTATTAATTTTATTTTTTCCCGTTATTTTATGTTTTGTTGTTAATACATATAGATTTTTACATCTTGCCGTAAATATTTTACTTCCTGGGGTTAATTCTATTCCTGATATTTTCCAATATAATATTAATGATTTGTCTATATTTTTATCCGTTACTGATACTGAATAATTCGCACTTATTATAAATTTAAATTTTTGGTATATTAAATTTCCTTTTATGGCAGTTATTATGCTTTTTTCTATAGGTTTTATAATTCTATCATCTGCTAAATATAATTCTATTGGTGTATTTATTCCTTCTCTAAAACATGTTTTTATTAATATTTCTGTACCTCCAAGGTGTACATATTTTATTGGGTCTCTACTTTTTATATTGTTTATCTCTTTATTAATTATTCTTTTTGTTACTTGTGGTATACTAGCTTTACCTTTTGCATATCTACAGTCTATTACATGTTCCTTTTGGCTTACTACATAATATTCTTCCTTTTTCATAGTAAATATATTTTTTATTGTTGGTATTTTAAATATTTTTTCTACACTTAAGTCTAACTCTTTTCCTTTTATTTCATCAAATACATTGTTATCAAATATTATTTTTTGATCTGTTCCTTCGTCATTTAAATATTCTTCTTTTGTTATTATTATTTTTATATCTTCTTCAGTCATTTAATTCGTCTAATTCACTATCTATTTCATTATCTGTTTCATTCTCTGAAATTTCATATATACTGTCTTCACTTTCTAATTCGTAATCTATGTAATCTATCTGCATATATTCTGTATTTTTTATTTTTTTTTCTGATATTTGTTTATTTTTTGGGTTTTTAGGTAATTTATAATCTCTAGCTAAATGACCTATTTTTCCGCAATTATAACAAGTACATTCCTTTATAGATTTCTTTTTCCTATATGGTCTTTTATGTTTATAATTTTTTACATAATATCTTTTTCTTGGTTTCTTATACTTATATTTTGATTTTTTGTATTTCTTATATTTCTTATGCCTTTTTCTTTTCTTATAATATCTTTCTTCGCATCTAAATTGAGGTGCTATTTTATCTTTGCAACATGCTAAATTCTTATTAATGTTTTTTCCATTTTTATTTCTTCTCTGTATTTTTCACATAGGTTTCTATACCATTGTTGTAAAAATTTTATTCTTGCTCCTAGAGTATCTACTATTTTTGTTTCATCCCAACTTTTTATTATTTTTGAACTAAATGGTTCAGGTAATTTACTAAAATATAATTTTCTTATTTCTTTACTTTCTTCTATATTATATGCTCCTTTATAATAATATTCTTTAAATGCGCAAGTATATTCATCTATGAAGCACATATTACATATTGCTAATTTTAACATTAAATTCCTATTTATATCTTTCTCTTCATTTTGTTTTCTTCTTTTGTTGTCATGCTACTAAATTCGTCTTTTATAGCTGTTTCATATTTTTTTAATAATTCTATAGGTGTTAATTTTGTTGATGATGTTCCTTCTGTGAGTTTGTCAGTTCTTAATATTCTTTTACTATTTTCAGTTAGATTTAAAAACCATAATTTTACTGTTCCTATTAGTGTTTTTTCTATATATTCTGGTGCATCTATTACACTTATATTATTATCTAATAATTGTTTTGTCATATATCCTATCCATGATTGTATTGTTTTTTCTGTATCTATTACACAATCTAAGTCTAAAAAGTTATAATTTTTATTAACTATTTGTTTTGGTGTCCATTTGTCATATTCATTCTTTAGATTATATCTTTTAAACTTATTCTTATAATATGTAGGTTTCCTTATTTCTGATGTACTAGGTATTATATTTTGATCTTCTTTTTTATCAAGAGTATTTATTTCTGTGTTGATATTTTCTAAATTTTCTTCATTAATTACTTCTTGTTTTTCATTGATTTCTAAATTTTTTGTATTTGTTAATATTTCTGTATATGTTTCACTATCTTCTGAATCATAATTATCTGTCTCTTCAACATCTATATTATTTATTTCTAATTCCTTGTCTTTTATTTCTTTATTGTTTATTTCTAATTTTTCTTTAAATTGATTTATCTCGTTTAATAATTTTTGTTCTTTATTTTTTTCTTCTTTTTCTTTCTGTCTTTTTTCATACAGATCTTTTAACATTTGTAGTTCTTTTTCTAATTCAACAATCCTACTATTTTTAGTTTCTTCTATTTTTCGTATTTCTTCTGTAGTTTGTTGTTTTATTTTTTCTATCTATTTCTTCGTTTTCCCTTTCTATTTTTGTCATAGCTGTCAATTTATCTTCTAATTTTAATTCTTCTTTTTCTACCATTAAATATAAATGTTCACCTATTTTCTTATATCTTCTCCCTAGATTAGAAAATACTATTCTTTTTTTTAATCCTTCGTGATTTTCATATATTTTTCCGTCTATTATAAATTCTTCTTTGTTCATTTTATTGTAAATAGTTCATGTTGATATATATATTCTAAACTATCTATTTGTGATTCTAAATTTGATATTTCATCTTTTTGTGCATTTATTGAGTTTTTACTAACTCCGGCAAATATATTATAATTTAATCTTTCTATTCTTATTTTTAATTCTTTACATTTTTCAGAAATAATTTGTTTTAGTTCTTTGTATTTTTGTATTTTATTCATTTAAACCGTATTTATAGTATTTTGGCGGATACCTAAATCTGATTTTATCATAATTAGGTGGTATGTGTCTCATTCTTCTAGATTTTAAATGGATTATTAATTTTGCTTCAATACTAGATACTAAGGTAATTAGGTAGGCTAGTCTTTGTGGGTTTTCTTTTGTTTTATTTAGACTTATATATTCTGAATAATTACTAATTAAAGATTCTTTAATTTTTCTAAAAGCTTCTCTGTTTTTAAAAGGCCTTCTCATAATTAATCAATATTAATTATTGTCAAGTAAATCCAATCTAAATTCATAAATTCAAACATGTATGCTACTTCTGTATTTTTTAAATAACTGGGCTCTGATACCATTAATAAAAGAATCAAAATAAGCATGCCAGCTGGAAAGATAAGATTAGAAGCAACAGATACGACAACGAGAAGATACCAATGGAAGAAGACAAGATATTAAATTATTTACGTAAAATTATTAGAATTGTTAGAATTATTGTATAGACTAGACTTTACTTTTTAGTCTCCTAGCCTTTTTTAAAGGCTATGGCATTTAGTTCTTATTGTATAGACTTTTCTTTTTTAGCCTCCTAGCCTTTTTAACTTTTCAAAAGGCTATTTTAGAAATTTTTTTTAATCGTGTAAAGACTCATGTAAAGAATTTGTAAAGATTTTCATTCTATAAATGAAAGAAACCGAAGGCATTGCAAGGCAAGCCTTCATGTGTTGAAGCAAAAACTCTCTCTTGCCCATTACAAATATTTTGCTTAGTTATTAAAAAACAGATTTATTTCAATGGAAAAATCTATGGAGGAACAAAGCTCAGAAATATAAAACCTACCCGAACAGGTATATTTATTTATGATTATGAATAGCTAAATTCATAATTCCCAACAATCATGGTATGATAAAATAAATTCATGTTAGTTACTTTATAGTAGAATTATTCGAAGAATAATATGTTAAGAAGTTTATTAGCAAAGTGGAAACGGAGAAAAATCCCTAAGAACTATGTCATCCTAAAGGTGAAACCAATAAGGCAAGAAGCCGTGGTGGGGAGTAACCAGAGTAGAGGCGTTGTTTAAGGGAAAATATCCAGATTACCATGCTAATAGTGACCGAAGAACATGTTATTTAAGAATAATCAAGTATATAATAATCTAAAATGACCATATTTTGTTATGTACATGATTGAAGGGAACATTTTGAAAATAGCAATTTTATGAAAATGAATAATTATTTATCTGATACAACAGTAGATAAATTTAAAATACTCATTTTGTATGCACTTAAGGATATAAAAGTAGTAGATATAAGAAAAATCATATTAGAAAAAGCATTTGGTAAATATTATATGACTAGAATAAATTACATACCATACCTACCTAACTACTCTTACAAATACTTACCATGATAAATTACATATATCTAGAATTTTTGGAAAAATATATGAGAAACATACAGTTAATAGAAAAACAGATGAAAGTAAATTTAGACAAATACATGGAAACTAAAGATATAAAATATATAAAATTTCTTAGTAAAAATATAAAAGAGTTAATAAGATTAAAACAAACAACTACAAAATATTATAATAAAATATTTAGTCAATTTTAAATGATAGATAATCTTAAAGTCTTAATCTTATATATACTTAGAGATATAGAAATTATAGATATTAAGAGAATAATATTAGAAAAAGTATTAGACTATGACATTGAAACTATAAATTGGATAACACAGTTATACCTGGATAATTACCCAGATGGATATTATTCAGATTAAAAGATGTTAGAATATATAAGAAAAACTAGAGAAAATCAAAATAATCTAAATGACGAAATTAATTATAGAAATAGAATTAGAAAAATAATGGAGAATCTAAAAGAAAAATTAATATGGATAGAAGAAACCTTAGAAAATTTAGGAAAAAGTACATGTAATAGTTTATATAATTTAAAAAACTCACTACGAGAAGAACAACACACGGTAATAAATAACATTGAAAATCTCGAATTAGATATACATTACAGTACAATTAGGGTAAATTATTATACAGAAATCTGTAACTCTACAATTACTACAGGATAAAATAATAAACTACACAAATTAATGAATACATCTTACGAAAAGAATAAATCATTAAAAGAAATAGAAACCCAACTATATAGTTTATACCTAGAATACAAAAGGTTACATATTACTAACGAGGATCCTAAAACACTAGATAATTTAATTACGATAATATCTAATCTAGAATATGAATTAATAAAATATCTTAAGTCAAGAAGATAAAAATTAAAATTATTCCAATCAATAATATTCATTATAAAAATAAATACCTACGTATTTATTATCTAGTTAAATTATCGTACCTAATCCGCACCCTCCTCCAAATGGTATCAGAGCCCAGTTATTTAAAAAATACAGAAGTAGCATACATGTTTGAATTTATGAATTTAGATTGGATTTACTTGACAATAATTAATATTGATTAATTATGAGAAGACCTTTTAAAAACAGAGAAGCTTTTAGAAAAATTAAAGAATCTTTAATTAGTAATTATTCAAAATATATAAGTCTAAATAAAACAAAAGAAAACCCACAAAGACTAGCCTACCTAATTACCTTAGTATCTAGTATTGAAGCAAAATTAATAATCCATTTAAAATCTAGAAGAATGAGACACATACCACCTAATTATGATAAAATCAGATTTAGGTATCCGCCAAAATACTATAAATACGGTTTAAATGAATAAAATACAAAAATACAAAGAACTAAAACAAATTATTTCTGAAAAACATAAAGAATTAAAAATAAGAATAGAAAGATTAAGTTATAATATATTTGCCGGAGTTAGTAAAAACTCAATAAATGCACAAAAAGATGAAATATCAAATTTAGAATCACAAATAGATAGTTTAGAATATATATATCAACATGAACTATTTACAATAAAATGAACAAAGAAGAATTTATAATAGACGAAAAAATATATGAAAATCACGAAGGATTAAAAATAAGAATAGTATTTTCTAATCTAGGGAGAAGATATAAGAAAATAGGTGAACATTTATATTTAATGTTAGAAAAAGAAGAATTAAAATTAGAATATAAATTGACAGCTATGACAAGAATAGAAAGGGAAAACGAAGAAATAGATAGAAAAAAGGAAATAGAAAAAATAAAACAACAAACTACAGAAGAAATACGAAAAATAGAAGAAACTAAAAATAGTAGGATTGCTGAATTAGAAAAAGAACTACAAATGTTAAAAGATCTGTATGAAAAAAGACAGAAAGAAAAAGAAGAAAAAGATAAAGAACAAAAATTATTAAACGAGATAAATCAATTTAAAGAAAAATTAGAAATAGACAATAAAGAAATAAAAGACAAGGAATTAGAAATAAATAATATAGATGTTGAAGAGACAAATAATTATGATTCAGAAGATAGTGAAACATATACAAAAATATTAACAAATACAAAAAATTTAGAAATAAATGAAAAACAAGAAGTAATTAATGAAGAAAATTTAGAAAATATCAACACAGAAATAAATACTCTTGATAAAAAAGAAGATCAAAATACAATACCTAGTACATCAGAAATAAGGAAACCTACATATTATAAGAATAAGTTTAAAAGATATAATCTAAAGAATGAATATGACAAATGGACACCAAAACAAATAGTTAATAAAAATTATAACTTTTTAGACTTAGATTGTGTAATAGATACAGAAAAAACAATACAATTATGGATAAGATATATGAAAAAACAATTATTAGATAATAATATAAGTGTAATAGATGCACCAGAATATATAGAAAGAACACTAATAGGAACAGTGAAATTATGGTTTTTAAATCTAACTGAAAATAGTAAAAGAATATTAAGAACTGACAAACCCACAGAAGGAACATCATCAACAAAATTAACACCTATAGAATTATTAAAAAAATATGAAACAGCTACAAAAGACAAATTTAGTAGCATGACAACAAAAGAAGAAGAACAAAATGAAGAGAAAGATATAAATAGAAATTTAATGTTAAAATTAGCAATATGTAATATGTGCTTCATAGATGAATATACTTGCGCATTTAAAGAATATTATTATAAAGGAGCATATAATATAGAAGAAAGTAAAGAAATAAGAAAATTATATTTTAGTAAATTACCTGAACCATTTAGTTCAAAAATAATAAAAATTTGGGATGAAACAAAAATAGTAGATACTCTAGGAGCAAGAATAAAATTTTTACAACAATGGTATAGAAACCTATGTGAAAAATACAGAGAAGAAATAAAAATGAAAAAAATATTAATAAGAAATTTAGCATGTTGCAAAGATAAAATAGCACCTCAATTTGGATGCGAAGAAAGTTATTATAAGAAAAGAAAAAGGCATAAGAAATATAAGAAATACAAAAAATCAAAATATAAGTATAAGAAATCAAGAAAAAGATATTATGTAAAAAATTATAAACATAAAAGACCATATAGGAAAAAGAAATCTATAAAGGAATGTACTTGTTATAATTGCGAAAAAATAGGACATTTAGCTAGGATTGTAAATTACCTAAAAACCCAAAAAATAAACAAATATCAGAAAAAAATAGAAAATACAGAATATATGCAGATAGATTACATAAATTACGAATTAGAAAGTGAAGACTGTATATATGAAATTTCAGAGAATGAAACAGCTAATGAAATAGATAGTGAATTAGACGAATTAAATGACTGAAGAAGATATAAAAATAATAACAAAAGAAGAATATTTAAATGACGAAGGAACAGATCAAAAAATAATATTTGATAACAATGTATTTGATGAAATAAAAGGAAAAGAGTTAGACTTAAGTGTAGAAAAAAATATTTAAAATACCAACAATAAAAATATATTTACTAGGAAAAAGGAAGAATATTATGTAGTAAGCCAAAAAGAACATGTAATAGACTGTAGATATGCAAAAGGTAAAGCTAGTATACCACTAGTAACAAAAAGAATAATTAATAAAGAGATAAACAATATAAAAAGTAGAGACCCAATAAAATATGTACACCTTGGAGGTACAGAAATATTAATAAAAACATGTTTTAGAGAAGGAATAGATACACCAATATAATTATATTTAGCAGATGATAGAATTATAAAACCTATAGAAAAAAGTATAATAACTGCCATAAAAAGAAATTTAATATACCAAAAATTTAAATTTATAATAAGTGCGAATTATTCAGTAGCAGTAACGGATAAAAATATAGACAAATCATTAGTATTATATTGGAAAATATCAGGAATAGAATTAACCCCAGGAAGTAAAATATTTAGGGCAAGATGTAAAAATCTATATGTATTAACAACAAAACATAAAATAACGGGAAAAAATAAAATTAATAAAATACAAATAGAAAGCCCTTTTGAACAATTTGTAAAAACAATTGATAATAATGATTATAGTTACAGAAATATAGACATAGAAGAAGATCTAGAAATAATAAATGATAAAATAAGTACAACAAAAAGAATAGCTTATGATAAACCGGAATCATCAAGCTCAACAAAAAGAACAAGTTATGAAACAAGTTCAATGGATAATTCAAACCAATATTACATAACAGGAAAGGTAAATGAAAAAGAATATTTAATACTCTTAAATACAGGACAAGAAGAAAATTATATAGCAAAATATCTAGTAAAAAATGAGGAAATAAAAACTGACAATAATATATGCCCAGACCTACCAAGAAGTTTAATAAATACTAAAAATATAGCAGAAAAAGAAATAATAATAGGAATAAGAAAAATAAAAATAGAATTTGAAGTAAAAGAAGAAATGCAAAAAACAGACATAATATTATGAATAAAATGGTTAGAACAAGTAAAACCATATAATATAGAACATACACAATTAACTATTACATATAACAGAGAGAAATTATTATTAAGAAGAGCTTTATCATAAAATGAAAATATGTGTATTAATGAAGATAGTAGTAGAAGGATATTACAGTAGATATTATACGCCTATGATAGACACAGGAGCAGAAGCTAATTTATGTAGATATAATTGTTTACCAGAAAGTAAATGGGATAAATTAAAAACACCAATAATAGTTAAAGGAATTAATAACGAAGGAAGCTTAATTACTTATAAAGCTAAGAATGTAAAAACACAAGTATGGGATAAAATATTAACAATAGAAGAAATCTATAATTATGAGCTAACATCAAAAGATATACTTTTAGGAATGCCGTTTTTAGATAAATTATACCCACATATAATAACTAGGACAGATTGGTGGTTTACAACACCATGTAAACAGAAAGTAAGAGCAAAAAGAGTTATTAATAAAATAAGAAAGAAAACTGATTGGATCAAAGGAAGTGAAAAAATTACACAAAAATTGGAAAATATAAAAAATACTGAAGATACAATAGAACTGGTCGTATTTTCAATAAATAAGAAGGAGATAACTATATTTTCAATAAATAAGATAGAAATAATTAAGAAAAAATTAGAACAATTATATAGTGAAGATCCATTAAAAGGATGGGAAAAACATAAAACCATTATAAAAATTGAATTAATAGATAAAAATAGCATAATAACCCAAAAACCATTAACATATAATTTTGATGATTTAAAAGAATTTAAAATGCATATAGAAGAATTATTAGAAAAACAATATATACAAAAAAGTAACAGTAAACATAATAGCCCAACATTTATAGTAAATAAACATAGTGAACAAAAAAGAAGAAAAAGTAGAATGGTTATTGATTATAGAAATTTAAATGCAAAAACAATGACTTATAATTACCCAATACCAAATAAGACATTAAAAATAAGACAAATACAAGGATATAATTATTTTAGTAAATTTGATTGTAAATCAGGATTTAACCATCTAAAGTTAGAAGAAGAATCTAAGGAATTAACCGCATTTACGGTACCACAAGGATTTTATGAATGGAATGTATCACCATTTGGATATAAAAATGCACCAGGTAGATATCAACATTTTATGGATAGTTATTTTAAACAACTACCTAATTGTATAGTATACATAGACGATATATTGTTATATACAAAGACCAAAGAAGAACATTTAAAATTATTGGAACAATTTACGGATATAATAGAAAAATTGGGAATAAGTTTAAGTGAAAAGAAAGCTGAAACTATGAAAAATCAGATAGAATTTTTTGGAATACAAATAGATAAAAGTGGAGTAAAAATGCAACAACATATAGTACAAAAAATAATAAATTTAAAAGAAGAATTAGATACAAAAAAGAAATTACAATCATTTTTAGGATTAGTAAACCAAGTAAGAGAATATATACCAAAATTAGCAGAGAATCTAAAGCCCTTACAGAAAAAATTAAAAAAGGATGTAGAATATAATTATAACGAAGAAGATAAAAAACAAGTTTAGAAAATAAAAATACTTTGTAAAGAATTATCAAAATTACAATTTCCAGATGAAAATAGAAAATTCATATATATAGTAGAAGCAGATGCTAGTGAATGTAGTTATGGAGGAGTACTTAAATATAAATATGAAGAAGAAAAATTAGAACACCACTGTAGATACTACTCAGGTACATTTAATGAAACATAAATAAAATGGGAAATAAATAGAAAAGAATTATGCTCATTATATAAATGTTTATTAGCATTTGAGCCATATATTGTATATAACAAGTTTATTGTACGAACAGATAATACACAGGTACGTTGGTGGCTAACAAAGAAAATACAAAATTCAGTTACAACAAAAGAAATTCGGAGACTAGTCTTGAATATATTAAATTTCACATTTACAATTGAAGTAATTAGTACTAACAAAAATGTTATTGCAGATTACATATCAAGACAAAGCTACACAGACTGATATAATAGAAGAGGATACTCTAGAAAAGATATTCAACACCCTAACTACGCTTTCAATGAAAGTGGACAGTATGGGTAATGAAATAGAAAAGCTAAAGACTAATGAAGTTAAACTGAAGTCTGAATCTACAAATCAGCTAACTCAGCAGTGTGCAGAGCTATGTCGATCGGAAGACATTAAAATTCCAGAGCTAGAGGGAGACGTTGGGATACTCCATAAAACCCATAACATTTATCAATCTACTTCTGCAGGTACAAGCAAAGGAGTTAGGAAAAATACAAATATGAACCTAAACAAGCTATTTGATAAACCATTTATTCTAAATACACCAAAAGATCCTATGTTTATACCCCCACAAATTACCACATACCGAAAAAGTCTAAACCAAGATAAAAAGACCTACAACTATACAGCCCGAACATACATAGAAAATATTTACAAAATACAAACCTTCTTAAATACCAACCCCAGAGCTATAAACATCCAAAAACCACATACGAATTACATAACCCAGAAGCTAACAGGATATAATAAGCTAATTGCTTTGCCCCAAACCAAACCAGGTCTAGTTAAAACCTGTTACGAATATGGATTACTTAGTACCATATATACCCAAGACGGAAATGAAATATCCAGTATACCAGAGATATATGATTCATTTAACATTTTCAAAAGAATAACCAAAGGTAACCTATTTTTTATAAAATTTTATACGGCACCAGCAGAGATATTGTATGATGAAGTTAAATCACCTATACAAGTTGTAAAAATAAGAATGACCCGAGATATGATTATACCAGAAGATATTACTCAACAACCAGAAATACCTAGAATTGAGATACCAAATTTTTATGCAAATAAGAGAATTATTGGACTATCTACGATTCTTCAAGAATTAGCAAACACTTATCGCAATAGAAATCCTATATGGAGTTATTATTCAAGAGGTAATGTAATAGTCTACTCAAATTCAAAGGAACTAAGAGAAGCAGATATGGAAGACGTTAGGCAATGGATCCTAACTTTACTCAATCTAGAGAAAAAACCTATCGCCAGAGCCATTAGAGAAAAATTTATTTCAGAAGAATTATTAACCAGATATTGCAAGTTAATAGGACATAAATATCCAGACCATCAATGTTCAAAATGTAATGGAGAAATTTTTGACCAATTATTAATACTTAGTTGTTCAAAATTTATTAAAGCTCTTTGTTGTAAGACTACTAATCCACTATTAGGATCTTTGCCTGTTAGTACAGTATGTACTTTTTTTACAAAATTGTATTGGTTTGCCCCCATTTCTACAAATACCTGGAAATCCTCGGGAAATATTGTCTTATATGCTTCCCATAATGTCTTAGTACTTTCTCCCAGAAATGTTTCTAGATATCTATACATAATATCTTCTTCTGGTTCCTGATTGCCCTGTATATGTTGTATGTAGTCTGCTACAACTACATTTTTCCATATGTCTATTATAGCCTTCCGTGCCTGAGGGTCATGATCTACTAAATTTAAAATCTTTCCTTTATTACCACCTTCTTGTAATCTAATGGGTTCTTCTATTGACATTCTTTTTCCTCTAGGTTTTATGTCTTGTTCTACGTATTCTTCAGGGTTTACTCTAAATACTCTATATCTTGATAAATTACCTGTTATTACATTTACCCTTTGCATACCGATTGTTCTCTGGAAAGGGCTTGCGGTACTCGCCGCACTTTCCATAAATTCTTTTATATTTTCTATCTCGTCTATACTATAAATTATCTCTGACTCTTCTTCTTTTCTTTCCTTTTCATGTGTATAATCATAATTATCGGTTCTTAGCTCACATTTTACAAAATGTCCTTTGATCTCGGTGAGATTAAGATTTTTATTTTACAGCCTATACATTTGAACGTTCTATCGTTATTTATTTCGTATAGGGCTTCAGCTTTCATTATAGCTTTATTTACTTCAAAACCTTCTTCTAATATCTCTATATTCATAAAATTAGTACTATCACATTCTTCAATTTCTTCACTAGTTTTCTTTTCATTCGTGTATTGGTAGTCTGTGAATCTTACTGATGTTTCTCCTCTATTGTTTGTATACATTAAATGATTAATTGGATTTAATGTTTCTTTCTTAGTAAATTTTTCTAAATTCCATTCTAATGCTGCATAATCTTCTGAATTTATCTTTAGGGATTTCATTAGTCTAATACCTTTATTCCCCATTAAACTTACTACATCATCTATCTCTAGTCTAAATTTTGTACTACTATTAGTGACTAGTTTTTCTATAAATCCTACACATATTAATAAATTATTTTCATTATTCATTTCTTCATATCCTTTTGTCTGAATACCTATTTTTATATATTTCCCAAATTCTAAAGAATTTATCATATAGTCTAGACTACAATAAAAAAGTCCTCCATTCGTTTACATGTCTACTTCTATTATTCCTATGATAGATCTCTTAGATTCTGACCATCTATTATCATATATTGTAACTAACACTTTAGTTCCTAGGTTTTTTCTAGTAAGACCTTTTAAACCTACTACTATGAGTCCTATATGCATAAGGCTCATTTTTTATCTGGCAATTTATTTTAAAGATTCTGAGCTTATTAGATTTATACTAGCGTTATCTTTACCAATTACACATAATTGTTCTTCTCTATAATTTTTATATAATTGTGCTAGTGAAAATATTCCTTCATTATATAAGGTCTTAGCACTTAATAATTTTAGTTTGTTTTGTTGAAAGAGCTGTATATCTTTGTCTACATCTACTATCTCTTCTAACTGGTGTCTTGAAGTCATTTTGGGTCTGTTTATGATTTTAGATAGCATATTGGTTCCTATTTTGTCTTTGGTAAAACTTGGTCTTGGTCTGTCTGTGGATGTTAAAAAAAGGTCCATGATTTGAATTTAGTTTGTTTAGTTTCTTTAGCTTCTTCTTTTTCTTCTTGAGGGGTTATTTCTATCTTCTTTAGTTGTTCTATTAATTCTTCTATATTTTTATCTTCTTGGCTAGCTTGTTGTTTTGATTTTTCTAGATTTTTATTTATCTCTAATAGTAATAATATTATAATATTATTTTGTTTTATAACTATAGAGTCAGTTTTTCCTTGAGGTTGGTAATCTGATAGCCCTTCAGGATTTGGTTGAATTTGAGCAGCTTTTTGTAATATTGTTATGTAAAGCTGGTCATTTATAGGCAAATTATTCATGAGAGTGTTATTTCTTTTAATTGAGTGATTTCTTTTCTTATCTCTTGTAGCACTATTTTTATTTTTGGATTTCTTAGTCTACTCTCTTTATCTTTACTAATTAAATCTTTAAATTTTTTTATCTAATTCGTCCTATTGATTTTTTAAGAAATCAAAATTTTGTTCTATCTTTTCTAAGAGCCCTTTTTTTTGTTTTGCAGGTCTTCTAATATTTCTAGAGTTTTTAGTATTTCCGTATCTACCTGTTGAACCTTTTCTGCTAGGTTTATTATAAAGTCTGTAATAGTATTAGTTGTGGGCTTTCACCGTGTAAAGTATGTTCTCCGTTGTTAAAATTACACCTAATAAGAGAATTGTCTTTTAAGCGTATGTATTTCTTTTCAGCTTGAATTGTTAGATCTAAATACTCTAGTTTCTTTAAATTATCTATTTTAACACTTTAATCCTAATGAGGGTGTATAGCTAATGCACTGTTTTTTCATGGCTTTTATTCTAATATTTTTGTATTCTATACAATACCTAATACTTTCTAATCTACATTAAAACAAGTTTATATGATTTACACAGCTTACTAGTTTTATAGGGTCTGAAATTATAATGGCTTTCGAATTTATCAAAATTTGTTCTATTTTCAAAATTTTGTTTCTTTGTTTTACCTCTTTATATAACTGATTATATAATCTTTGTATTATTCTAGCAATAGGATGTGTTCTCATGTATCTTTCTTATTTACTGTGGCCTTTTATCCTAAAGGAATGATTTCTCTAGACTTTTTTCTATGAATCCTTATGTATTTATTATATGACTCTATATCACTTCTAATACCTTCTAATTCCCACTTTAATGCCCTTATATATTCTTCTAATAATATTAACTTTGATGATTCTAGTATTCTAAATAGTTGCTTAAAACTTTCTGACTCAAATTATTTATTTTTCGTAGGGTCTAGGTTTTCTTTTTTCAGTTCTTGACACCATATATCATAGAGTCTCCTAGAATCTTAGGGCTCTGATACTAATAATTAATAATAGATAGAAACAGTAAAAATAATAACAGATAGTAGTTATAATAAATAAAACAGATATAATATAATTAATAATAGATAGAAATGGTAAAAATAATAACAGATAGTAAGTATAATAAATAAAACATATATAATATAATTAATAATAGATAGAAACGGTAAAAATAATAACAAATAGTAAGTATAATAAATAAAACAGATATAATAAATAAAACAGATTGTACAGATAGCAAGTAATAATAAAAACAGATAGTAGGAAATGATGAAAGCAAATTTTTGAGTAGTAAACAACAAGATTAAATAGAGTTTAAAAAATATGGTGTAAAATCCTACTCAGTACTCCCTCCTCCCTTTTTTCTTAATCATGTGTAGTCGTGAAATTATCAAAATCAAAGTATGTTTTTCTCCCAAAATACTTTTTTACCCCGTTCATCTCTTTCTCTTCAGTTTTAGGTATTTTAGCAATATCTTCTTTAATCACACCCTGGGACAACACAACAGTCCTTTCTAATCTTCTTTGGACTTTTTCAAATCCCTAGAAATTTACAGATTAATCCATCGTTACTGCCAAAACACTGAGAGAATAACCAAACACTAGGGGTATTTTATAAGTAATGTACTGGATTTAGAGGAGCAGAAGGCAGGCGGTAATCCACATGACCATCAATCTTATAATATAATATCAACAAAAAAACCTAAGAAAGAAACTATGAAATTGATATAACACACATAATTTACATAGTAGGGAGAAGCATACAATGATTTTAAACAACAAAAATATTCACATGTCTTAAGGTGAAGAGAGGTTTCCCTTTCGGGAGCCCCCCCTAAAAACTTTGCATCTACGGTTAAAGAAAGCTTAGATACTATTTTACACACACTTACTCACTCTTTTCTCTTTTTTTTTTTTATAAATAAAGATTCTCACTCTAATATTCTAATCTTGAGATTGTTGTACTCTGGTTGCTTCTTTCGCTCTTGCTTCTTAGGTTTGATAAAGAGGATATATATAGGTGTCTGGCGGACTTCAAACTCAGACTTCAAATGTATTTTATAAACTTTACATGTCGGGTACACTTTGTGGGCTCTATCGTTACATGGTCATGTTTTTTCTTTTATTCATATCCGTCCACTTGTCTTTCGTCCACTTGTTCTTTACTTAGCATGAGATTTTTATCTTCTACGTCATTGCTTGCGTCTTGGTTTTTATCTGTTTATGAATATCGTCACTGCTTACGTATCCAAATTATGTAATGCTTCTGTATCGAAACTCATTTTTGAGTCATCGTTTGCATTTGGGTCTTGAGAGAAATGATCCATAGCTGAGTTATAGTCATCTTTCCTTGTAGGATCACCCTCGTCACTATCTCCACTTGATAGGCCTAGTATTGTTCCCATCCTGGGTCTTTCTGAGAAAATTCTGGATCTTGGCTCGGGCTTAGGATTTTCCATTGTTATTTCTTTAGGTTGTTCCGCTAACAGTTTTTTGATAGTGTCTGCTACCATTTGTTCTATATTTCTCCTACTACTTTTCTTTTTTCATAGGAAAAAACCCTTTTTATTTTTGTGTTGGGTATTTGCCGATGTCCCTTCTTCTAATGTCTGAGTACCTATTATTTTAAAACTGGTTGAGAGAATCCTCTCTACACTTTTTGGCAAAGTGTTAGCCATTAATGGATTTGATGTGTCTTTACAAGTTACCATTTGAACTGGACTAGCTGTATCATTACCCGATACAGTAGGTCTTTCTGCATTTATTGGAGAATGCACACCCATTAACGGATTTGATGTGTCTTTACCAGTTACCATTTGAACTGGACTAGCTGTATCATTAGCCGATATAGTAGGTCTTTCCTTATCTATTTTTGAAGAAAATGGTGAACTTTTTGGGATAATTCGAGTCTCATGAGGTTGTTGAGTCTGTTGTGATAATTCATAATGAAGAATTTTGATATGATCTTGTAAAATACCTATATGTTCTAACATTTGTCCCTTTTCATTCATAAGATTTTCATTATCTTGTCTTAGAGTCTCATTTGCATGATTTAGTCTTCTAAAGGCTTCGGTCATGGAGGAACAATGATCGCAAAATATGATCTTGTCTGTGTCTTTTTTTATATTATATCGGGAAACTTCTTTCATATTTGGTCTTAGAGCTGGAGTAATATAATAATTTGGTCCTACATTTTCTCGGGCATAATCTAATACTTCTGTGAGATCATTGAAGCCTTTATAGAGAGGAGTTGTATAGTCTTTTACCGAGTCCATTACTTCTATCCATGTCTGAAATACTCCCTGTGTCTTTTTCCTAAGAACAACATAAAATCTGTTAGTGTTGTTTTTCTCAGTAAAATAACAACTTAAAGCATTAAAAACTGAAATAAAGTAACTATTGTTTCTAGGTGTCTTATTGTAGGCAATCCATAAATTGTCGATCAGGCAGATCTGCTGTTTGTCCACCCTTACATCTAGTCTAAGTTTGAAAGTCAGGTTGGATGGCTCATAACTAATGAGATTGTGAGGCCTGAAAATCATCCTTTCTAACTTCAGATGTTCTAACATTGTAAGTGGTTTGTAATGAGTGTTGCTCATTAGCTTCTTTAAGTAGTCTTGAGAAGATGAGGCTTCAGCCTTTCCTTTGCCTGATACATACAAAAACAAAACTCGTTAGTTGTTTTCTTTTATTAGTCTACTAAGTTGGTTTGCTAAATTATTATTTTTCCCTTTAATATGTTCTAATACAATATTATAAATTGAAGTGATATCTAAGAAATTTAACCATCTCCTTTTACTACTATTCTTTTCTTTTATTTTCTGATAGAATTTTACTTTGCAGTCATTTCTTATTAATATTTCAGGCTTGTTTAATATATATAGTTTAAAACTATTTAAACTGTAAATTACTGCAGTGTCTCTGTGTCTATGCTATTTAGATTGCCCTTTTCTTTATATTTTTCACTTGAATAAGCACATATTTTTTCATCCCTTTTGTCACTATATTTATTAGGTTTTGCTTTTAGTATTGCTCCCCATCCTTTGAGACTTCCATCTATTTCGACTATTAGATAATCTATTTTTAATGGTAGTGTTAAGTCTGGGATGTCTTGGATCATACGCTTAAGTTGTTGGACTAACTTTATATCTTCAGCATTAAAAGTCTTTTGACCTGTTGATCCTGTCTTAGAATATAATTGTCCCGCTACTTTTCCTAAATCTTTAATAAATGCTCTAGCATAATTTAGTAGTCCTAAGAATTTTTGTAAATCTTTGATTTTATCTAATCTATCTGACATTTCTAAGACTTTTTTAGCTATGTGTGTTGTAGTTTTATTCTACCATCTCCAATGACTACTCCTAAAGAATTAATACTGTTTTTACATAATTTCATTTTCTTTCTACTTATTATTATTCCATTATCTACAAATAATTTAAAAACTTGTTGAAAATGTCCTAAATGTTCTCTCATGTTACTACTAAAGACTAAAATATCATCTACATAAACTAATACAAAGTTTTTATAGTCTCTAAAAATCCTATCCATTTTTCTTTGAAAAATTGGAGGAGCTGTCTTTAATCCGAACGACATAACCAACCACTCAAAATGCCCTTCTGGACATGTGAAGGCTGTCCATTCTATACTATGTTTGTGCATTTTGATTTACGAATACCCGGATTTATAGTCAAACTTACTAAATATTTTTATTCCTTGTATTCTGTTTATCAATTCTGTTTTGTCTGATAACTTATACTCATCCATCACAGTATTATCATTTAATCTTTTGTAATTTATTACCATTCTAGCTTTTTTCCGTACTATTTCACTATGGTTTCTTACTATGAAAGCTGTTGACCTATGTCTTGATTTGGATCTTCTAATTATTCCTAATTCTAAAAGTTCTTTTATTTGTATTTCAAAATCTTTAAGATCTTCATTTGTAGCTTCTATAGATGCTATTTTTATAGTATATTCTGGATTGATTATTTCTAATTTGCAGGTAATTTGATTGGAGTCCCAATGTTGCAAGGGTTTTTCTCCAATTATTTCTTGTTTGTCTAGGATTTGTATTATTTTATCTAGATCTTTTTTATCTTTTATTAATCCTATCTGTTGTATACCTTTCTTAAAATTATATAATTCTGTATCTATTTCTATTACGCTGTAATCCTTTTCTAATACTTCTACTAATAAATCCTGTAATTCTTCATACATTGTTTTATTGTCTTTACATGTATAATTTTCTCTCTTATCATATTTTAGTGACGTTTCATATTTTATCTGATTATCTGAGCTTTCTTCGGACTTATTCTTAAGAAAACGATATTTAGTCGATATAGGTTGTGTCTGTACTGGTGAGTGGGTAATATTACTTGCAAAACTTATCCAATTTTTAGTAACAAAACATCCTCCGTAATTCTGCATCATAAAATCTAATCCTAACATAAAGTTTGCCTTTATGTTTAAGTCTCTTACTAGTATTCCAGTGAGTGTGTATGACGGTTGATAGAATTTTTCACAAGTATTAATAAAGCTCACTTTTGCCTTTGGTATATAATCTGTATAAGTTTTATGGGTTTCATCCATTTACATGAATTTTTGGAGTTTTAATAATTTTTTAATTAATTTGAGTGGTAAAATTCTACTATTTAATATGTTTTTTGTACATCCTGAATCTACTATAGCTAATGCTTCGAACTCGTAATCTTGAATTTTTATTCTTGCTAAAACTTTAACTGTACTAATGTTCTTTTCTTCATTACATACCATCCCTTCAAATGATATATTCATTGATTTTTTCTATTTAACTTTATCATTTTTGGGAGATGTATTTAATAATTCTACTTCTAATAAGTCTTCTTCTTTAATTACCTCTTTATGTTTTTCGAGGTTATATACTTTTATGTCTAACCTTTATAATTTTTCTTCTAATTCTAATATTCTATCGTCTGATGTCCTAGCTATTGATTCTTTTATTATAATTGTGGAAAACTAGGACATTTAGCTAGAGATTGTAAATTACCAAAAAAAACAAAAAATAAACAAATATCAGAAATAAAAAAAAAAATACAGAATATATGCAGATAGATTATATAGATTATGAATTAGAAAGTGAATATAGTATATATGAAATTTCGGTGGATGAAACAGATAATGAAATAGATAGTGAATTAGATGAATCAAATGACTGAAGAAGATATAAAAATGAACCAAATAACTGAAGAAGATATAAAAATAATAACAAAGGAAGAATATTTAAATGAAGAAGGAACAGATCAAAAAATAATATTTGATAGTCATATATTTGATGAAATAAAAGGAAAAGAATTAGATTTAAGTGTCGAAAAAATATTTAAAATACCAAAAATAAAAAACATATATAGTAGAAGAAAAAAAGAATACTACGTAATACGTCAAAAAAACATGTAATAGATTGTAGATATGCAAAAGGAAGAGCTAGTATACCACAAGTAACAAAAAGAATAATTAATAAAGAAATAAACGATATAAAAAGTAAAGACCCAATAAAATATGTACACCTTGGAGGTACAGAGATATTAATAAAAGCATGTTTTAGAGAAGGAATAAATACACCAATAGAATTATACCTAGCAGACGATAGAATTATAAAACCTATAGAAAAAAGTAAAATAGCTGCCATAAAAGGAAATTTAATATACCAAAAATTTAAATTTATAATAAGTGCGAATTATTCAGTAGCAATAACAGATAAAAATATAGATAAATCATTAGTATTATATTGGAAAATATCAGGAATAGAACTAACCACAGGAAGTAAAATATTTACAGCAAGATGTAAAAATCTATATGTACTCACAACAAAACATAAAATAATGGGAAAAAATAAAATTAACAAAATACAAATAGAAAGTCCTTTCGAACAATTTGTAAAAACAATTGATAATAATGATTATAGTTATAGAGACATAGATATAGAAGAAAATTTAGAAATAATAAATGATAGAATAAGTACAACAAAAAGAATAACTTATGAAAAACCTGAATCATCAAGTTCATCAAAAAGAACAAGTTATGAAACAAGTTCAACAACTAATTTAAACCAATATTACATAACAGGAACAATAAATGAAAAAGAATATTTAATACTCTTAAATACAAGACAAGAAGAAAATTATATAACAAGATATCTAGTAAAACATGAGGAAATAAAATCTGACAATAATATATGCCCAGATCTACCAAGAAGCTTAATAAACACTAAGAATATAGCAGAAAAAGAAATAACAATAGAAGTTAGAAAAATAAAAATAGAATTTGAAATAAAGGAAGAAATGCAAAAAACAGACATAATATTAGGAATAAAATGGCTAGAACAAGTAAAACCATATAATATAGAGCATACACAATTATCTATAACATATAACAGAGAGAAATTATTCTTAAGAAGATCTTTAACATGATATGAAAATATATATATTAATGAAGATAGTAGTAGAAGGATATTACAGTAGATATTATACGCCTATGATAGATACAGGAGCAGAAGCTAATTTATGCAGATATAATTATTTACCAGAAAGTAAATGAGATAAATTAAAAACACCAATAATAGTTAAAGAATTTAATAATTAAGGAAGCTTAATTATATATAGAGCTAAGAATGTAAAAATACAGATATGAGATAAAATATTAACAATAGAAGAAATCTATAATTATGAGCTAACATCAAAAGATATACTTTTAGAAATGCCATTTTTAGACAAATTATACCCGCATATAATAACTAAAACAGATTGGTGGTTTACAACACCATGTAAACAAAAAGTAAGAGCAAAGAGAGTTATTAATAAAATAAGAAAGAAAACTTATTGGATAGAAGGAAGTGAAAAAATTACACAAAAATTAGAAAATATAAAAAATACTGAAGATACAATAGAACTAGTCGTATTTTCAATAAATAAAAAGGAAATAACTATATTTTCAATAAATAAGATAGAAATAATTAAGAAAAAATTAGAACAATTATATAGTGAAGATCCATTAAAAAGATGGGAGAAATATAAAACTACTATAAAAATTGAATTAATATATAAAAATAGTATAATAACTCAAAAACCATTAACATATAAGTTTGACGATCTAAAAGAATTTAAAATGCATATAGATGAATTATTAGAAAAACAATATATACAAAAAAGTAATAACAAACACAATAGTCCAGCATTTATAGTAAATAAACATAGTGAACAAAAAAGAGGAAAATGTAGAATGGTTATTGATTATAGAAATCTAAATGCAAAAACTATGACATATAATTACCCAATACCAAACAAGATACTAAAAATAAGATAAATACAAGGATATAATTACTTTAGTAAATTTGATTGTAAATCAGAATTTTACCATTTAAAGTTAGAAGAAGAATCTAAGGAATTAACCGCATTTACAGTACCACAAGGATTTTATGAATGGAATGTACTACCATTTGGATATAAAAATGCACCAGGTAGATATCAATATTTTATGGATAGTTATTTTAAACAATTACCTAATTGTATAGTATATATAGATGATATACTATTATATACAAAACCAAAGAAGAACATTTAAAATTATTAGAATAATTTATGGATATAATAAAAAAATTGGGAATAAGTTTAAGAGAAAAGAAAGCTGAAATCATGAAAATCAGATAGAATTTTTAGGAATACAAATAGATAAAAGTGGAGTAAGATTGCAACAACATATAGTACAAAAAATAATAAATTTAAAAGAAGAATTAGATACAAAAAAGAAATTACAATCATTTTTGGGATTAGTAAACCAAGTAAGAGAATAAATACCAAAATTAGCAGAAAATCTAAAGCCTTTACAGAAAAAATTTAAAAAGGATGTAGAATATAATTATAATGAAGATAAAAAACAAGTTCAGAAAATAAAAACACTTTGTAAAGAATTACCAAAATTACAATTTTCAGACGAAAATAGAAAATTTATATATATAGTAGAAGCAGATGCTAGAGAATGTAGTTATGGAGGAGTACTTAAATATAGGTATGAAAATGAAAAAATAGAACATCATTGTAGATATTATTTAGAAACATTTAATGAAACAGAAATAAAATGGGAAATAAATAGAAAAGAATTATGTTCATTATATAAATGTTTATTAGCATTTGAACCATACATTGTATATAACAAATTTATTGTGAGAATAGATAATACCCAGGTACGATGGTGGCTAACAAAGAAAATACAAAATTCAGTTACGACAAAAGAGATCCGGAGACTAGTATTGAATATACTAAATTTTACATTTACAATTGAAGTAATTAGTACTAACAAAAACGTTTTTGCAGATTACATATCAAGACAAAGCTACACAAACTGATATAATAGAAGACGATGTTTTAGAAAAGATACTCAAAACCCTAACTACACTTTCAATGAAAGTGGACAGTATGGGTAATGAAATAGAAAAGCTAAAGACTAATGAAGTTAAACTGAAGTGTAAAGCTACAAATCAGCTAACTCAGCAGTGTGTAGAGCTATGTCGATCGGAAGACATTAAAATTCCAGAGCTAGAAGGAGACGTTGGACACTCCATAAAACCCAAAACGTTTATCAATCTACAATTGCAGGTACAAGCAAAGGAGTTAGTAGACAAAGATATCAGAACATGAATATGAATAAGATATTTGAGAAACCATTTATATCAAAAACACAAAAAGACCCCTTGTTCATACCCCCACAAATTACCACATACCGAGATAGTCTGAACCAAGATAAAAAAGTTTACAACTATACAACCCAAAAATACATAGAAAATATCTACAGAGTACAAACTTTCCTAAACCTTAACCCCAGAGCTACAGATATCAAAGAACCAAACACAAACTATATAACCCAAAAATTACAAGGATACAACAAGCTAATCGCACTACCCAAAACCAACCCAAGCTTAATAAAAACTTGTTTTGACTATGGATTATTAAATACCATATATACCCAAGACGGAAAAGAACTAACAACTATGGAAGAATTACATAAAATATTCACCACCTATAAAAGAATAACCAAAGGAAATCTATTTTATATAAAGTGTTATACTGCATTAGCAGATATATTATACGACGAGATAAAACCAGTTATACAAGTTGTAAAAATAGGATTAACCAGAGATATGATTATATCGGAAGATATTGTGCAGCAGCTAGAGATACCCAGAATTGAGATACCTAATTTCTACGCAAATAAACGACTCATTGGACTAGCTATAATTATTCAAGAATTAGCAAATAATTATACCAATGGAAACCCAATATGGAACTATTATTCAAGAGACCATCAGATGATTTATTCAAATTCAAAAGAACTACGACAAACAGATATGGAAGATGTTAGACAATGGATAATGGCATTACTTAACCTAGAAAAACAATCTACTGCATGAACAATTAAGAGAGGATTTATTTCAGACGGATTATTGACAAGATATTGCAAGATAATTGGACACAAATATCCAGACCATCAATGTTCGAGATGTAATGGAGAAGATAATATTATCCCAAAAGTCCGCCTAGAATAAAAGAATCAAGAAGATAAGCATGCCAGCTGGAAAGAAGATAAAAAAATCAACAGATACGACAAAAAGATAAAAAGAAGACGGAGCAATAACAGAAAAAGACAAAGCAATGTTCTTGAATAATATCTACCATGATGTTCTATTTTTTCATTTTCATACCTATATTTAAGTACTCCTCCATAACTACATTCACTAGCATCTGCTTCTACTATATATATAAATTTTTTATTTTCGTCTGGAAATTATAATTTTGGTAATTCCTTACAAAGTGTTTTTATTTTCTCAACTTGTTTTTTATCTTCTTCATTATAATTATATTCTACATCTTTTTTTATTTTTTTCTGTAAAGGCTTTAGATTTTATGCTAATTTTGGTATATATTCTCTTACTTGGTTTACTAATCCCAAAAATGATTGTAATTTCTTTTTTGTATCTAATTCTTCTTTTGAATTTATTATTTTTTGTACTATATGTTGTTGCATTTTTACTCCACTTTTATCTATTTGTATTCCTAAAAATTCTATTTGGTTTTTCATGATTTCAGCTTTCTTTTTGCTTAAACTTATTCCCAATTTTTCTATTATATCCGTAAATTGTTTTAATAATTTTAAATGTTCTTCTTTGGTTTTTGTATATAATAGTTTATCATCTATATATACTATACAATTAGGTAATTGTTTAAAATAACTATCCATAAAATGTTGATATCTACCTGGTGCATTTTTATATCCAAATGGTAGTACATTCCATTCATAAAATCCTTGTGGTACCGTAAATGCGGTTAATTCCTTAGATTCTTGTTCTAACTTTAAATGGTAAAATCCTGATTTACAGTCAAATTTACTAAAGTAATTATATCCTTGTATTTGTCTTATTTTTAGTATCTTGTTTGGTATTGGGTAATTATATGTCATAGTTTTTGCATTTAGATTTCTATAATCAATAACCATTCTACTTTTTCCTATTTTTTGTTCACTATGTTTATTTACTATAAATGCTGGACTATTGTGTTTGCTATTACTTTTTTGTATATATTTTTTTTCTAATAATTCATCTATATGCATTTTAAATTCTTTTAGATCGTCAAACTTATATGTTAATGGTTTTTGAGTTATTATACTATTTTTATATATTAATTCAATTTTTATAGTAGTTTTATGTTTTTTCCATCCGTTTAATGGATCTTCACTATATAATTGTTCTAATTTTTTCTTAATTATTTCTATCTTATTTATTGAAAATATAGTTATTTCCTTTTTATTTATTGAAAATACGACTAGTTCTATTGTATCTTCAGTATTTTTTATATTTTTAAATTTTTGTGTAATTTTTTCACTTCCTTCTACCCAATCAGTTTTCTTTCTTATTTTATTAATAACTCTTTTTGCTCTTACTCTCTGTTTACATGTTGTTGTAAACCACCAATCTGTTTTAGTTATTATATTTGGGTATAATTTGTCTAAAAACGGCATTCCTAAAAGTATATCTTTTGATGTTAGCTCATAATTATAGATTTCTTCTATTGTTAATATTTTATCTCATATCTGTATTTTTACATTCTTAGCTCTATATGTAATTAATCTTCCTTCATTATTAAATCCTTTAACTATTATTGGTGTTTTTAATTTATCCCATTTACTTTCTGGTAAACAATTATATCTGCATAAATTAGCTTCTGCTCCTGTATCTATCATAGGCGTATAATATCTACTGTAATATCCTTCTACTACTATCTTCATTAATACATATATTTTCATATCATGTTAAAGCTCTTCTTAAGAATAATTTCTCTCTGTTATATGTTATAGATAATTGTGTATGCTCTATATTATATGGTTTTACTTGTTCTAGCCATTTTATTCCTAATATTATGTCTGCTTTTTGCATTTCTTCCTTTATTTCAAATTCTATTTTTATTTTTCTAACTCCTATTGTTATTTTTTTTCCTGCTATATTCTTAGTGTTTATTAAGCTTCCTGGTAGATCGGGCATATATTATTGTCAGATTTTATTTCCTCATTTTTTACTAGATATCTTGCTATATAATTTTCTTCTTGTCCTGTATTTAAGAGTATTAAATATTCTTTTTCATTTATTGTCCCTGTTATGTAATATTGGTTTAAATTAGTTGTTGAACTTGTTTCATAACTTGTTCTTTTTGATGAACTTGATGATTCCGTTTTTTCATAAGCTATTCTTTTTGTTGTACTTATTCTATCATTTATTATTTCTAAATTTTCTTCTATATCTATGTCTCTATAACTATAACCATTATTATCAATTATTTTTACAAATTATTCAAAAGGACTTTCTATTTGTATTTTGTTAATTTTATTTTTTCCCGTTATTTTATGTTTTGTTGTGAGTACATATAGATTTTTACATCTTGCTGTAAATATTTTAATTCCTGGGGTTAGTTCTATTCCTGATATTTTCTAATATAATACTAATTTGTTTTCTGTAATTAATTTTTTTATGTAGGTCTTCTTGGTTTTCTCTAATTTTCTTAATGTTTTCTGACATTTTTAGTCTGTATAATATCCATCTGAATCTAAATAATATTGATGTTCATAATATATGCGTAAGTTTTCTATACTGTTTAGTAATTCTTCCTCTTCATAATCTTGTAATTTTTCACATATTATTTTCTTTATGTCTATAATTTCTGTATCTCTAAGTATATATAAGACAAGTATTTTAATATCATCTGTCATTTAAGCTTGATTAAATGCTTTTTCATAATATTTTTCAGTTGTTTGTTTTAGTCTAAGTAATTCTTGCATATTTTCATTAAGGAATTCTATATATTTTATATCTTTAGTTTCCATGTATTTGTCTAAATTTGTTTTCATCTGTTTTTCTACTAACTGTATGTTTCTCATATCTTTTTCCAAAAAATTCTAAACATACGTAATTTATCATGGTTGACATGTAGGTTTGGTATATATGTGTTTGTAAGTGTAATTAGGTATTTGTGGTATGTAATTTATTCTAGTCATATAATATTTACCAAATGCTTTTTCTAATATGATTTTTCTTATATCTACCACTTCTATATGCTTAAGTGCATATACAATAAGTATTTTAAATTTATCTACCATTTCGTCAGATAAATAATTATTCATTTTTCATAAAATTGCTATTTTCAAAATATTCTCTTCAATCATACACATAACAAAATATGATCATATTAGATTACTATATACTAGATTATTCTTAAATAACATGTCCGTCGATCACTATTAGCATGGTAATTAAGATACTTTTCCCTTAAATAGCGCCTCTACTCTGGCTACTCCCCACCACGGCTTCTTGCCTTATTGGTTTCACCTTTAGGATGACATAGTTCTTAGGAATTTTTCTCTATTTCCACTTTGCTAATAAACTTCTTAACATGTTATTCTTCGAATAATTCTATTATAAAGTAACTAACATGGAACTTATTTTATCATATCATGATTGTTAGGAATTATGAATTTAGCTATTCATAATAGTAAATGAATATACCTGTTCTGGTAGGTTTGATAATTCTACGTTTTGTTCCTCCATAGATTTTTCCATTGAAATATACCTGTTTTTTAATAAATAAGTAAAATATTTGTTGTGGACAAGAGAGAGTTTTTGCTTCAACGCATGAAGGCTTGCTTTCTCTGCTGCCTTCTATGCCTCTATTTATAATGAGAGAATGAATAATTTACATGGTTCCTACGTATTCTGATGTTACAAAAGTAAAAAAAAAGGCTATCCTAATGTATCTTTACACGTTTCCTCTATACATTTATCCTAAAAAAGCCAATAATGGCAAGTGCTAAAAGCTAATAAATGAATGAAAGAAAAAGTCAAAAAGGCTATAGTAAAGCTATCAAAGCTATTTACATGATTCACGTATTTCATACTTCAAAGTTAGCTTTTTTTTTCTCCATATGTCGCTTTCTTCCTTTAATGCCTTGTCATTTTCTATTATTGCTCCGTCTTCTTTTTATCTTCTTGTCGTATCTGTTGATTTTTTTATCTTCTTTCCAGCTGGCATGCTTATCTTCTTGATTCTTTTATTCTAGGCGAACTTCTGGGATAATATTATCTTCTCCATTACATCTCGAACATTGATGGTCTGGATATTTGTGTCCAATTATCTTGCAATATCTTGTCAATAATCCATATGAAATAAATCCTCTCTTAATTGCTCTTGTAGTAGATTGTTTTTCTGGGTTAAGTAATGTCATTATCCATTGTCTAACATCTTCCATATCTGCTTGTCGTAGTTCTTTTGAATTTGAATAAATCATCCGATGGTCTCTTGAATAATAGCTCCATATTGGGTTTCCATTGGTATAATTATTTGCTAATTCTTGAATAATTGTAGCTAGTCCAATGAGTCGTTTATTTGCATAGAAATTAGGTATCTCAATTCTGGGTATCTCTGGCTGCTGCACAATATCTTTCGGTATAATCATATCTCTGGTTAATCCTATTTTTACAACTTGTATAACTTGTTTTATCTCGTCGTATAATATCTCTGCTGGTGCAGTATAACACTTTATATAAAATAGATTTCCTTTGGTTATTCTTTTATAGGCGGTGAATATTTTATGTAATTCTTCCATAGCTGTTAGTTCTTCTCCGTCTTGGGTATATATGGTATTTAATAATCCATAGTCAAAATAAGTTTTTATTAAGCTTGGGTTGGTTTTGGGTAGTGCGATTGGCTTGTTGTAACCTTATAATTTTTTGGTTATATAGTTTGATATCTGTAACTCTGGGTTAAGGTTTAGGAAAGTTTGTACTCTGTAGATATTTTCTAGGTATTTTTGGGTTGTATAGTTGTAAACTTTTTTATCTTGGTTCGGACTATCTCAGTATGTGGTAATTTGTGGGGGTATGAACAAGGGGTCTTTTTGTGTTTTTGGTATAAATGGTTTCTCAAATATCTTATTCATATTCATGTTCTGATATCTTTTTCTACTAACTCCTTTGCTTGTACCTGCAATTGTAGATTGATAAACGTTATGGATTTTATGGAGTGTCCCAACGTCTTCTTCTAGCTCTGGAATTTTAATGTCTTCCAATCGACATAGCTCTGCACACTGCTGAGTTAGCTGATTTACAGCTTTAGACTTCAGTTTAACTTCATTAGTCTTTAGCTTTTCTATTTCATTACCCATACTGTCCACTTTCATTGAAAGCGTAGTTAGGGTTTTGAGTATCTTTTCTAGGGCATCGTCTTCTATAATATCAGTCTATGTAGCTTTGTCTTGATATGTAATCTGCAATAACGTTTTTGTTAGTACTAATTACTTCAATTGTAAATGTAAAATTTAGTATATTCAATACTAGTCTCCAGATCTCTTTTGTCGTAACTGAATTTTGTATTTTCTTTGTTAGCCACCATCGTACCTGGGTATTATCTGTTCTCACAATAAATTTGTTATATACAATGTATAGTTCAAATGCTAATAAACATTTATATAATGAATATAATTCCTTTCTATTTATTTCCCATTTTATTTCTGTTTCATTAAATGTTCCTGAATAATATCTACAGTGATGTTCAATTTTTTCATTTTCATACCTATATTTAAGTACTCCTCCATAATTACATTCACTAGCATATGCTTCTACTATATATATAAATTTTCTATTTTCGTCTGGAAATTGTAATTTTGGTAATTCTTCACAAAGTGTTTTTATTTTCTGAACTTATTTTTTATCTTCTTCGTTATAATTATATTCTACATCCTTTTTAATTTTTTTTTGTAAAGGCTTTAGATTTTCTACTAATTTTGGTATATATTCTCTTACTTGGTTTACTAATCCCAAAAATGATTGTAATTTTTTTTTTGTATCTAATTCTTCTTTTGAATTTATTATTTTTTGTACTATATGTTGTTGCATTTTTACTCCACTTTTATCTATTTGTATTCCTAAAAATTCTATCTGGTTTTTCATGATTTCATCTTTCTTTTTGCTTAAACTTATTCTCGATTTTTCTATTATAACCGTAAATTGTTCTAATAATTTTAAATGTTCTTCTTTGGTTTTTGTATATAATAGTATATCATCTATATATACTATACAATTAAGTAATTGTTTAAAATAACTATCCATAAAATGTTGATATCTACCTGGTGCATTTTTATATCCAAATGATAGTACATTCCATTCATAAAAATCCTTGTGGTACCGTAAATGCGGTTAATTCCTTAGATTCTTCTTCTAACTTTAAATGGTAAAATCCTAATTTACAATCAAATTTACTAAAGTAATTATATCTTTGTATTTGTCTTATTTTTAGTATCTTGTTTGGTATTGGGTAATTATATGTCATAGATTTTGCATTTAGATTTCTATAATCAATAACCATTCTACTCTTTCCTCTTTTTTGTTCACTATGTTTATTTACTATAAATGCTGGACTATTGTGTTTGCTATTACTTTTTTGTATATATTTTTTTTCTAATAATTCATCTGTATGCATTTTAAATTCTTTTTGATCGTCAAAACTGTATGTTAATGGTTTTTGAGTTATTATACTATTTTTATCTATTAATTCAATTTTTATAGTAGTTTTATGTTTTTCCCATCCTTTTAATGGATCTTCACTATGTAATTGTTCTAATTTTTTCTTAATTATTTTTATCTTATTTATAGAAAATATAGTTATTTCCTTTTTATTTATTGAAAATAAGACTAGTTTTATTGTATCTTTAGTATTTTTTATATTTTCTAATTTTTGTGTAATTTTTTTACTTCCATCTATCCAATCAGTTTTCTTTCTTATTTTATTAATAACTCTTTTTGCTCTTACTTTTTGTTTACATATTGTTGTAAACCACCAATCTGTTTTAGTCATTATATGTGGGTATAATTTGTCTAAAAACGGTATTCCTAAAAGTATATCTTTTGATGTTAGCTCATAATTATAGATTTCTTCTATTGTTAATATTTTATCCTATATCTATATTTTTTCATTCTTAGCTCTATATGTAATTAAGCTTCCTTCATTATTAAATCCTTTAACTATTATTGGTGTTTTTAATTTATCCCATTTACTTTCTGGTAAACAATTATATCTGCATAAATTAGCTTCTGCTCCTGGATCTATCATAGGCATATAATATCTACTGTAATATCCTTTTACTACTATCTTCATTAATACATATATTTTCATATCATGTTAAAGCTCTTCTTAAGAATAATTTCTCTCTATTATATGTTATAGATAATTGTGTATGCTCTATATTATATGGTTTTACTTGTTTTAGCCATTTTATTCCTAATATTATGTCTGCTTTTTGCATTTCTTCCTTTATTTCAAATTCTATTTTTATTTTTCTAACTCCTATTGTTATTTATTTTTCTGCTATATTCTTAGTGTTTATTAAGCTTCTTGGTAGATCTGGGCATATATTATTGTCAGATTTTATTTCCTCATTTTTTCCTAGATATCTTGCTATATAATTTTCTTCTTGTCCTGTATTTAAGAGTATTAAATATTTTTTTTCATTTATTGTTCCTGTTATGTAATATTGGTTTAAATTAGTTGTTGAACTTGTTTCATAACTTGTTCTTTTTGATGAACTTGATGATTCAGGTTTTTCATAAGCTATTCTTTTTGTTGTACTTATTCTATCATTTATTATTTCTAAATTTTCTTCTATATCTATGTCTCTATAACTATAATCATTATTATCAATTGTTTTTACAAATTGTTCGAAAGGACTTTCTATTTGTATTTTGTTAATTTTATTTTTTTCCGTTATTTTATGTTTTGTTGTTACTACATATAGATTTTTACATCTTGCTGTAAATGTTTTACTTCCTGGGATTAGTTCTATTCCTGATATTTTCCAATATAATACGAATAATTTATCCATATTTTTATCTGTTATTGCTACTGAATAATTTGCACTTATTATAAATTTAAATTTTTGGTATTTTAAATATTTTTTCTACACTTAAATGTAATTCTTTTCCTTTTATTTCATTAAATATATGACCATCAAATATTATTTTTTGATCTGTTCCTTCTTTATTTAAATATTCTTCCTTTGTTATTATTTTTATATCTTCTTCAGTTATTTGGTTCATCTAATTCACTATCTATTTCATTATCTGTTTCATCCTCCGAAATTTCATATATACTATCTTCACTTTCTAATTCATAATCTATATAATCTATCTGCATATATTCTGTATTTTCTATTTTTATTTCTGATATTTGTTTATTTTTTGGATTTTTTGGTAATTTACAATCTCTAGCTAAATGTCCTAGTTTTCCACAATTATAACAAGTACATTCTTTTATAGATTTCTTTTTTCTGTATGGTCTTTTATGTTTATAATTTTTTTACATAATATCTTTTCCTTGGTTTCTTATATTTATATTTTAATTTTTTGTATTTCTTATATTTCTTATGTCTTTTTCTTTTCTTATAATATCTTTCTTCACATCCAAATTGAGGTGCTATTTTATCTTTGCAACATGCTAAATTTCTTCTTATTTTTTTTTTTTCCATTTTTATTTCTTCTCTATATCTTTCACATAGATTTCTATACTATTGTTGTAAAAATTTTATTCTTGCTCCTAGAGTATCTACTAGTTTTTCTTCATCCCAACTTTTTATTATTTTTGAACTAAATGGTTCAGGTAATTTACTAAAATATAATTTTCTTATTTCTTTACTTTCTTCTGTATTATATGTTTCTTTATAATAATATTCTTTAAATGCGCAAGTATATTCATCTATGTAGCACATATTACATATTGCTAATTTTAACATTAAATTCCTATTTGTATCTTTTTTTTCATTTTGTTCTTCTTCTGTTGTTGTCATGCTGCTAAATTTGTCTTTTATAGCTATTTCATATTTTTTTTAATAATTCTATAGGTGTTAATTTAGTTGTAGTTTTTGATGATATTTCTTCTGTAGGTTTGTCAGTTCTTAATACCCTTTTACTATTTTTAGTTAGATTTGAAAACCATAATTTCACTATTCCTATTAGTGTTCTTTCTAGATATTTTGGTGCATCTGTTACATTTATATTATTATCTAATAATTGTTTTTTCATATATCCTATCCATAATTGTATTGTTTTTTCTGTATCTATTACACAATCTAAGTCTAAAAAGTTATAATTTTTATTAACTATTTGTTTTGGTGTCCATTTGTCGTATTCATCCTTTAAATTATATCTTTTAAACTTATTCTTATAATATGTAGGTTTTCTTATTTTTGATGTTCTAGGTATTATATTTTCGTCTTCTTTTTTATCAAGAGCATTTATTTCCGTGTTTCTATTTTCTAAGTTTTCTTCATTAATTACTTCATGTTTTTCATTGATTTCTAAATTTTTTGTATTTGTTAATATTTCTGTATATGTTTCACTATCTTCTGAATCATAATTATCTGTTTCTTCAACGTCTATTGTATTTATTTCTAATTCCCTAGTTTCTATTTCTTTATTGTTTATTTCTATTTTTTCTTTAAATTGATTTATCTCGTTTAATAATTTTTGTTCTTTATCTTTTTCTTTTTTGTTCTTTCTGTCTTTTTTCATACAGATCTTTTAACATTTGTAGTTCTTTTTCTAATTCAACAATCCTACTATTTTTAGTTTCTTCTATTTTTCGTATTTCTTCTGTAGTTTGTTGCTTTATTTTTTCTATTTTTTTTTCTATTTCTTTTTTTCTATCTATTTCTTCATTTTCTTTTTCTATTCTTACCATAACTGACAATTTGTCTTCTAATTTTAATTCTTCTTTTTCTAACATTAAATATAAATGTTTACCTATTTTCTTATACCTTCTTCCTAAATTAGAAAACACTATTTTTATTTTTAATCCGTAGTGATTTTCATATGTTTTTTTCGTCTATTATAAATTCTTCTTTGTTCATTTTTATTTAATTGTTAATAGATCATGTTGGTATGTATATTTTAAACTATCTATTGTTGATTCTAAATTTGATATTTCTTCTTTTTGTGCATTTATTGAGTTTTTACTAACTCCGCCTATTATGTTATACTGTAGTCTTTCTATCCTTATTTTTAATTCTTTACGTTTTTCAGATATTATTTGCTTTAATTCTTTATATTTTGGTAATTTTTGTACGTTATTCATCTAAATAATATTTTGGAGAATATCTAAATCTAGTCTTATCAAATAAATCATAATTAATAAATTCATCAAATAACTCCAAATACATACTACTTCCGTAACTTTAAACAATATAGCTCTGATACCAATTATAGGGGGGTGCGGATTTAGGCACGGTAACTTTACTAGATAATAAATAGTTATTAGGTAATAAGTATTTATTTTTATATAATGTATTTTGTGAATATTATTGATTGGATTAATTTTCATTTTTATCTTCTTGACTTAAGATGTTTTATTAGTTCATATTCTAAATTAGATATTATCGTAATTAAATTATCTAGTGTTCTAGGATCCTCGTTGGTATTATGTAATCTTTTGTATTCTAGGTATAAACTATATAGTTTATTTTCAATTTCTTTTATTGATTTATTCTTATCGTAAGATGTATCCATTAATTTATGTAATTGTTAAATACTTTATAGTAATATTTATTAACTGTTTTTCTTCGTTCTTGTATCTTTTATTTCCGTATATCTTATTAACATTTGATATTTTACTGATATTTATATTTTGGCGGGTGATTAAATGGTAGTTGATTAAATGCTCTGCTATAAGACAAGGAATCCGTCACACCAACATCCTCAACTGGCACTATCAAGGAAGGGTTACCCACACACTTTTTCACCACGGAAACATGAAACATGGGATGAATAGAGCCCAAACTCGTAGGAAATTCTAACTCATAAGCAATATTCCTAATTCTCCTTAAAATCTGATACGATCCAACATAATAGGAACTGAGCTTCCCCTTCTTCCCAAACCTCATGGCTCTTTTCATAGGAGACACCTTCAAGAATACCCAGTCATTCACTTCGAACTCCAATTCTCTTTGCCTCACATCTGCATAAGACTTTTAGCAACTTTGAGCAGTCTTATGCCTTTTTCTAATCACTTTTACCTTCTCCATGGCTTGGTGAACCAAGTCAAGACCAAACAACCTAGTCTCATCAATCTCAAACCATCCAATAGGAGATTTATACCTCTTATCATAAAGAGCCTCAAAAGAAGACATCTGAATACTTGGGTGATAACTATTATTGTATGCAAACTCAAGAAGAGGCAAGTGATCAACCCAACTGCCTTTAAAATCAATCACACATGCCCTTAGAATATCCTCTAAAGTCTGAATAGTATACTCCGCTTGCCTATCTATTTGAGGGTGGTAAGCGGTGCTAAGGTTCAACTATGTACCCAAACCTTTCTGAAAAGAATGCCAAAAGCAAGATGAAAACTTCATACCGCCGTCTGAAATAATTGACACTGTCACACCAAGAAACTTCACAATCTCTTGGATGAGCAACTTAGCATAATCCTCTCCTGAGTAGTTAGTCCTCACATACAAGAAGTGAGCAAACTTAGTCATCCTATTCACAATGACCCAAATCGAATCATACTAAATACGAGATTGCGGAAGACCCATAATGAAATCTATATTGATTATCTCCCACTTCCATATTGGAAATTATATCTCTTGAGAGATGCCACCGGCCTTAAGTGCTCAACCTTGTCTTGCAGATAAACTATACACTTGGCAACAAAATTTTCCACATCCCTCTTCATGTTGTTCCACCAGTAGATTTCCTTCAAGTCATGGTACATCTTAGTCGAACCTGGAGGAACTATATACCTGGACTCATGAGCCTTAGTCAAAATCCTATCTCGTAGCCTATCGACATCAGGAACATACAACCTACCTTGGTACCTCAGGATGCCATCTCCCCCAATCTCAAAAGCCATGCTGACCCACATCATTCTTAATCTACATAAGTATGGGATCTAAATCGTACTTCTCATTTACTTCAACACCAAGAGATGATTTGACTAATTCTTGAACAATGACTCCTCCATCCTTAGAGTCCAAAAGATGAACTCCTAAGTTAGGCAACCTATGAATGTCCTTGACCAATCGTCTCTTCTCTTCATCCACATAAGCTAAGCTTCCCATAGATAACCTACTAAGAGAATTAACATCAATATTAGCTTTACCTGGATGGTAGTGCAAGATTATCTTATAATCCTTAAACAATTCAAGATACTGCCTCTACCTAAGATTCAACTCTTTCTGCGTAAATACATATCACAAGCTCTTATGGTCTGAATAAATGTCTATATGCAGCCCATATAGATAATGGCACTAAATCTTTAAAACAAAAACCACAATCGCCAACTCCAAGTCATGAGTCAGATAATTCCTCTCATGAACCTTAAGCTGCCTAGAAGTGTAAGCCACAACCTTACCATGCTGCATCAGAATCCAAACCAGTCCCACACGGGACGCATCACAAAATACAACAAAACCATCAGAACCTTTGGGCAGGGTTAAAACTAGCATAAAAGTCAATTTATTCTTCAACTTCTCACAGCTACTCTCACAAGCATCAAGCCATAGAAATTTAACCTTCTTCTAAGTCAACTTTTTTAATGGAGCAACAATAGAAGAGAAAATCAGCACAAACCTCCTATAATACCCAACCAAGCCCAAGAAGCTCTTAATATCGGTTAGAGTCATAGGTCTAGGCTATTTCTTAAATGACTCAACTTTCTATGGATCCACCTTAATCCCCTTACTAGAAATAACATGTCACAGAAATATCACAATATTCAGCCAAAACTCACGCTTCGAAAATTTTACATATAACTTTTGATCCGTAAGAGTCTGCAACACAATTTGGAGGTGATCGATATGATCTACCTCACTCTTAGAATACACAAAGATGTCATTATTAAAAACTATCACCAACAAATCTAGAAACCTCCTGAAAACCTAATCCATAAGATCCATGAAAGCAACGAGCATTAGTTAACCCTAATAACATCACCAAAAACTCATAGTAACCATACCAGGTATGGAAAACAGTCTGAGGAATATCAAACTTCCTAATTTTCAATTGATGATAACCTTAATGAAGATCAATATTAGAAAAATATCTAGCACCTTGAAGCTGATAAAAAGTTCATCAATCCTAGGAAGAGGATACTTATTCTTCACTGTCACCTTATTCAGCTAACGATAGTCTATACATATCCGAAGGGACCCATCTTTCTTTTGCAAGAAAAGAACAAGATCACCCCATGTAGAAATACTAAGAAGAATAAAACCCTTACCAAGAAGATCTTTCAACTACTCCTTTCTCTCTTTTAATTTAGTCGGAGCCATTCTATAAGGAGGAATAAAAATAGGATGAGTATCTGGTAGAAGATCAATCCCAAAATCTATTTCCTTATTGGGAGAAATTCCAGGAAGATCACCGAGAAACACTTTATGAAATTCAGTAACCACAGGGATAGATTACAAATAAGGACTTTCAAAATCAGAATCCTTAACCCAAACTAGATGATACAGACACCTTTTTGAAATCAATTTTTGAGCTCTAAGATAAGAGATGAATCTCACTTTGGAAACTAAGGAACTCCCTTACCATTTTAATAACGGTTCATTAGAAAAGTAAAAACTGACCTTTCGAGTCCTAAAATCCAGAGATGCATAACACGAATGAAGCCAATCCATCCCCAAGATCATATTAAAATCTACCATGTCAAGCTCTATCAGATCTACCAATGTCTCTCTATGGAAGATATATATCACACCATCCATAATGATTTTTCTAGCCATAATAGAATCACCTACCGGAGTAGACACAAAAAAAGGGGTCAAAAATACTTTCGGGACTAAAACTAAAATGCACAACCTCATAATGGGTCACATAAGAAAGGGTAGAACGTGAATCAAGCAAACAATAAGCATTAAAATAAAGAGCTGTAACATACCAGTAACAACATTAGCAGACGCCTCAGATTCCTAGTGAGTAGCAAGTGTATAGAGAAGATTCCGGCCAATGCTGGCACCAGAAGTAGAGCCCTTAGGCACATGAGCTGAAGATGTGGAAACTGGAAATTTATTAGCACTAGTGGAAATCCTTGATGAAGGATAATCTCGATGCATATGGCCAAGCTGACCATAATTATAGAACTGATTCCTCCCCTCCTTAGAATTACCATGATGCGATTGCCTAGAGAAATGACAAAGAGGATAAGATAGGGCCGACTGAGCTCTACTACCCTAAGACTAGGCACTCTATGCCTTAAGACCACTTCTAGCCTAAAAATAATGGTCGCCCAAAGGTTTAGGATAGGAAGAACTAGTAGGCGAATAAGAATTGCCCAGTTCTTCTTCTTGGTCCACTGTCTACCATCTTTCCCACTATTCTGCTAACCCCCACTCTGCTCTGAATACCTGAACTTCTTGTTCTGCCTCTTACCTATTTCTGCCTATTTATTTTTCTTATTCTCCACTGTCTGCATATAAACCACAAGCCTGGATATATCCATGTCATTTTTTAACATTACAACCTTACACTCTAATACTAAGTCACAGGATAAACCAGAAGCAAACTTTTTTATTTTAGATCTCTATCTAGAAATGAACTCGAGAGCATAATGAGATAGCTGCTAAAATTTCAAGGAATACTATTTCACACTCATCTTACCTTACTTCAGATTCACAAACTCCTCAGCCTTAGCTTCCCTCAACTCCTGAGGAAATAAGTGATCATGAAAGGCACTCTAAAACTTATTCCATAATGCCAACTCTGCATTGTCACCCCTTAGTTGCTCCCACTTCTCATACCACGATAAGCTATATCTTTCAGCTAATATACAACAAACTCTACACCATCAGAATTAGTAGCATGCATCACTCTGAAAATCTTCTCCATCTCATTCACAAACCCTCGACGATCCTCCTTAACCTTAAAGCCTGTAAAGGTTGGGGGATTCAACCTCATGAACTGGCCTACCTAAGTGACCTCACATGAAGGAGCAACAAAACCAATATAATCTGACTGATAAGACTGTGATGTCACCATCAGAGTAAGCAAATAAATAGACCGGCGGAACACCCATTAGAGATGTCTTCCTGAGGAGACTGAGCATAAGTATCACCAACTCGATAAGCTTGAGGAGAACTAGTAGGGATATGTACAACACCATGTGGGGAAACACAATTAGAAGGAGGGACCCTAGAATGGATCTACACTCTATACACAGGGAAAGTCCCCTCCACATTATCCTCTAGTAGGATAGAGTTCTCAGTAGAGTTTCTACAAGCATCGGATCTTTGGGGAGGCATGTTCTGAAATACGAAGAAGCCAGGAGTTAGAGAAGTTTCATAACACAAGACTCTATAGCCCAAAATAAAACACAAGAAAGGAAAACATTCCTAAATATTGTGTAGCCTCCTCCTTATAAGTGTCATAACCCGAGATGGGGCACCGGCCATGACGAGCATCCCGAACCATGAAGGACCGGGTGCCCTTTTCTATTTGGCAATCATGTACAACATTCATACAATAAAAAGAAATGCGGAAAATTTTTCATACGGAACATGGAATTCAACTGAGAAATTCGAAATAAAGTCCTTAACATTCAAAACACATGACACCAGTCTGCGAACTCTCTAACAATACAAGATCCAACATATGTCTAAAAAACTAGGACAAGGCTCCTAGTCGAACCATAAATCAAAATAAAATAACAATGTCTTATAAAACAATCCTTCTGGAATAAATTAGGCTCACCAACTACAAATCTCAGACACACAAATCTATTGCTTAGCGGGACCCCAAGACTGCCGACGTATTCTTAGCTAAATTCCATCCATGGAAAGTCTGAGCATTAACTTTTAGAATGATCTAAATTAATTTTCATGTGGAATTTCCTAGATTTAAACCTTTTATTACGTATATGACTGAATTAGGTTTCCAACGATATAAAATTCGTCAAAAACGGACCCTCGGTGAAGAAGTTATGAATAATTTAAAGTTCTAGTCGTAAACATCGTCATTTTGGTGTCTAGCGCATCACGGAGAGGGTCAAATTGACAATCGTCAAATTCCAGTGGGGCTCCGCGATGGTGGAGTATCGTGGAGGCACTCAATTTCCCACTCGTCGAATTCCAGTGGACCACCGCGATTGTGGCGCATCGCGGTGGCACCCGAAATCAGGTTTTTAAGTTCAAATTTCCAGTTCCATTTAGGAGTCATTAAGGGTAATTTTGACTTTTCCCTAGCCTTTAAAACCGTCCAAACAAAGGATTTAGGGTATGTTTGAGAAACTTAACTCTACTTTCATCAAAATCATCAAGAATCATCTCTAGAGCTTCAAACAAGAACTTCAAGAAACTCAAGATTCAACCGTGGGTTTTTCAAAATTGATTGAAGATTCGAAATCCCTGGATCATAGGCTTCAAGAAACACCCATTGTTTTCCTATTTTGAGGTACGCGGGGTTTTCCTAAAAATATCATGGGCATAGAAATCATGATTTTTAGAAAGGGATTTTCAGATTTATGAATACATTCATATTTTAGAAATCTTAATGATATTGTTTTGGTCTTTTGACCTTCCCCAAATTGATTTGAAATTATATATACGTATGCATATGTTTTATGATTTATGAATGAATTAAGAGCATGATGCACATGAATCCCTCTCTTGGTATGATTTTCCTAATTTTCTTATGATATGGATTGTTTTGAATGTATCTTGAAAAACATGATATGAAATATCTTGATTAATTCTACAAATTGATTTATGGTTTTGAATTGTAAAGAGAGGGTTCTGCATATTCATAAATGTTGAAAATATTCATATAATGAAAGAGTGCATGATTTTGCCAAAAGAACATGACCACCGTTCAAACATAGTTTTGACTTGTGTTCTTGGAACATGAAATCTTTTATATTGTTTGCATGTTTGGGTGGTCTGAACTGTGTTTTAATGAAAGAATTATGCATGATGCATTATGTCTCAAAAATAGGACTGCAAGTCTTGGTGTGACAACACCAATTCAGATTATGCCATGATAATTCAGAACAGATTTAATGCATGTTTGAAATCAGACTTTTCAGATGTTGAAACTAGAAACATGCATGATTTAGAATAGGATAAAATTGAGCATAAAGAGAGTTTAGGTGGTTCCCCGAAGAAGGCGTAAGTATCAAAAAAATCATCTCCCAAAACCGATATTTGCCAATCCAGGTTTATTTATTACGTTGGCCTAGAGCCCTGTGGTGTATCAGATTTAAGAACTCCAACCCTTGCGGCACACTTGGGTTGGGGGCTTCCCCGCTGAGTCAATGGCAAATTCCATACCGCCCGTGGAATATCAAAATTGTAGGGGAGTGCCACCTAACTCAGAAGTAATATACAGATCAAAACTTGCATTGACAGGCAGGTTACATGTTTTTCAGAAATGCGCCCATGTGTCTCGAAGCCACTTGATGTATAATATTTTGACAAAGTTGTTTCCCAAACTATTTTATTTACATGTAAGCTTTATTTTTGATTTCTTTTTATACCAGTACATATGTATTAACCCCCCTCTTCCCTCCAGGTTTTGAGGCTTAGTCTAGGGGTCCAAAAAGGCAGTAGATTTGTCAGACAGAGTTACAGTGATTAGTTGGTGAGCCTTCTCTATTCTAGAGGGCCCGTATTCCATATTATGTCCCTTATTATCGATTTGGTCTAGTGGGGGCCTTGTCCCAGTTTTCAGACAATTGTCAGATTTTTCTGTAGTAGAGATTTCGCAGACTGAGTCAGATGTTATTAGATGTAGTTGATTTTTAATTTTCATACTTATGCTGAATTCAGAATTGACTATGTTTCCATAGCAGATTATGTTTCTGCATCTTCTTTATTTATATGAATGTGTGCATGCTTACCAGATAGAGAGGGACATTCCAGGACCTCAGGGTTCGTGATATCCGTCATGGCCAGGCCCTAGTTCGAGTCGTGAAAAACTTGGTATCAGAGCATGGTTCATGGTCCCAGGGTGTCTACAAAATCACGTCGGGTAGAGTCTTGTTTATGAGTGTGTAACGTGCCACACTTATAAGCAGGAGGCTACTAGTTGTTTAGGAATATTTCTCTTCTTTGTGATTTAGTTCGTGCTTCAGAGTTTAATTTTCCCCCTAATCAATGATCTCTTGCTTTTTAGAAAAAACAGTTATGCCTCCCCATCGTACCAACGTTAATGCTCAAGAGGACGAAGTCTGTCCCACTCATGGGATGAGGACACGTAATAGAGCTCACACTCCAGAACCTATCCCTACTCCGAGAGTCCCTCCAGTCCCAAACAGTCTACCTAGGGCTCTTCGGACTAATGTTAACCATCCCCAGACTACTCAGAGGGATATTTCAAATGTAGAATTCAGACAATCTATTCATATACTGACACAGTTGGTGGCTAATCAGGCCCAACGATCAGAAGATGTTGGTTCTATACCTGTTATATCTGAAGCTACTAGGGTGGGTCAGTTCATGAGAATGAACCCGCTTAAGTTTACTGGCACTAAGGTAAAAGAGGATCCACAAGAGTTCATAGATGAAATGGAGAAGATTTTCAGAGTGATGCATGTGGATCAGGTGGAAGGTGTTAAGCTATGGCATACTAGCTAAAGGATGTAGAAAACCAATGGTATAATGAGTAGGAAGAGGCGAAGGGTGACAGTGCTGAGCCCACAGTGTAGGACGAGTTTGTGGAAGCTTTTGTTAACCGGTTCTTTCCTCTAGAGTTGAGGGAAGCCAAAGCGGAGGAGTTCATAAACCTTAAGAAGTGTAAGATGAGTGTTCAGGAGTACACTTTAAAGTTTAATCAACTGACCCGTTATGCTCCTGAGATGACGAGCAGTATGAGGGCTCGAATGAGAAAGTTTGCTTCCGTCCTTTTAGATGATCTGGTTCTTAAATGTCAAGGGGAGATGCTAAATAGGGAATTGGACTTTGCTAGGATGATAGTCCACATGCAGCATATTGAGGAGAAGAAGAAGAAGATAGCCGAGTCTAGAGAGAAGGACATGCAGACGAAGAGAACCAGATCAATGGATTAGAACCCCAGTCAGCAGCAGGGTGGTAATTAGGGTAACAAATGGCAAAAGAAGAAGTTTTGGGGAAAGGCGAGTTTGCATCTACCGCCCCAGCGCCCAGACCTGCATCTACCGCCCCAGCGCCCAGACCTCCAGTTGATAGACGATCTCAGAGTTTTTAGGCTATCCAGGGACCCAGAACTCAGGATACTCAGTTGTAAGGTAGTGTGGCTCAGCAGTACCATTCTTATCCATGATATGATACTTGTGGTAGGCATCATCCGGGAAGGTGTCAGTTGGGCTCGTCGGTGTGTTATTCATGCGGTCAGATGGGCCACTTCCAGAGAGAATATCCCTCTGCTAGGAGGAATGTTGGTGGAGTTAAGTCTCAGGCAAACTCTTCTTCACCACCCCCGCCTCAAAAGGGCACCAATTCAGCTATCGGGAGCGGTTGCAACCGGCTGTATGCTCTGACTAATCGCCAGGAGGCGAAAGCCTCGCTAGACGTAGTCACTGGTATGTTACAAATCTTTTCCTGTGAGGTATATATATTGCTTGATCCCGGGTCTACCTTATCTTATTTGACCTCATATGTGGCTGTTGGTTTTTGTTTTGAACCAAATGTGATTGCTAAATCTTTGTCTGTTTCCACTCCGGTGGGAGATTCGATTGTGGCTAGAAGGGTGTATAAAAATTGTGTTGTGTCTATTCTTAGTAGGGATATTGTAGAAGACCTCATAGAACTTGATATGGTTGCTTTTGATGCTATCCTAGGGATAGACTGGCTCCATCGGTGTTATGCCACACTAGACTGTAGGACCCGAAAGGTTACCTTTTCTTTTCCGAATGAGCCAACAATAGAGTGGGAGGGGCATTCCTTAGCACCTAGAGGGCACTTCATATCTTATCTTAGAGGCTGTAAACTTATTTCCAAGGGTTTCTTGTACCATCTTATTCGGGTTAAAGATTCTAACGCCGAAAGTCTCCCCCTTCAGTCTATCCCAGTAGTAAATGAATTCCCAGAAGTTTTTCCAGATGATCTCCCAGGAATTCCACCTGATAGGGAGATAGATTTTGGCATTGATGTGTTTCCAGATACCCATCCTATTTTTATTCCGCCATATAGAATGGCTCTTGTAGAGTTAAAAGAGTTGAAAGAACAACTAGAAGATCTCCTAGATAAGGGTTTTATCAGACCTAGTCTTTCTCCTTGGGGTGCACCTGTACTCTTCATGCAAAAGAAAGATGGTTCCCTGTGTATGTGCATAGATTACCGCCAGTTGAATAAGGTCACAGTGAAAAATAAATATCCTCTTCCTAGAATCGATGACCTTTTTGATCAGCTTCAAAGTGCTAAGTGTTTTTCAAAAATAGACCTTCATTCGGGATATCATCAGTTGAAAGTTAGGGAGTCAGACATTCCTAAAACATCCTTTAGAACAAGATATAGTCATTATGAATTCTTAGTCATGTCCTTCGGGTTGACTAACACCCCTGCAACTTTCATGGACCTAATGAATAGGGTCTTTTGTCAGTTCCTAGACCTGTTTGTCATTGTTTTTATTGATGACATCTTGGTTTACTCTAAGAGTGAGGAGGACCATGCCAATCACCTCTGCACTGTTCTTCTGACCCTGAAAGATCATAAGTTGTATGCGAAATTCTCCAAGTGGGAATTCTGGCTGAATGCTATTGCTTTCTTGGGGCACATTGTGTCTAGTGAAGGAATTAAGGTTGATCCCTAAAAGATTGAGGCTGTATAGAAATGGCCCATACCCACGACTCCAACCGACATTCGGAGTTTCTTGGGTTTGGCAGGGTATTACCGGAGGTTTGTAGAGAGTTTATCTTCTATAGCTGCTCCACTTACTAAGTTGATTCAGAAAAAGGTAAAGTTTTTATGGTCCGACTCTTGTGAGAATAGTTTTGAGAAGTTGAAAGACAAGTTGAGTATGACTTCTGTTTTGACTCTTTCGGAAGGTACATAGGGTTTTGTTGTGTACTGTGATACGTCCCGTGTGGGACTTAGGTGTGTACTTATGCAGCACGGAAAGGTGGTGGCTTATGCATCTAGGAAGTTAAAGGTGCATGAGTGGAACTACCCCACTCATGATTTGGAATTAGCAGCTGTGGTGTTTGCGCTTAGAATTTGGAAGCATTATCTTTATAGGGTGAATGTTGATATTTTCACTGACCATAAGAGTTTGCAGTATGTTTTCTCGCAAAAAGAACTAAATCTTAGGCAAAGACGTTGGGTGGAGATTTTGAAAGACTATGAGATGAGCCTTCACTATCATCCGGGTAAGGCAAATGTGGTAGCCGATGCCCTCAGCAGATTGTCTATGGGCAGTCTTTCTCATGTTGAGAAAGGGAAGAGAGAGATGGTGAAAGATATTCACCGGCTTGCAAATCTAGGAGTGCGACTCTTGGATTCCAAAGATGGGGGAATGGTTGTTCATGAGATAGCTACGTCTTCCCTTTGTGCGGAAGTTAAAAAGAAGTAGGTTGAAGATCCCATCTTGATGCAAATTAAGAATGATGTGGGTCAGCAGAAGGTGATGTCATTTGAGATCGGTGGTGATGGTATTTTGAGATACCAGGGTAGATTATGTGTACCAGATATGGATGATTTACGGAATAGAATCCTTGACGAAGCTCACACTTCGAGGTATGTTGTTCACCCAGGCTCTACTAAGATGTACCAGGATCTGAAATCTTTGTATTGGTGGAATAATATGAAGCGTGATATGGCTAACTTTGTTTCCAAGTGTTTGAATTATCAACAAGTTAAAGTAGAACACATGAGGCCAGGTGGTTCTTCCCAAAAGATAACTTTGCCCTTGTGGAAGTGGGAGATGATTAGTATGGACTTCATTATAGGGCTCCCGAAGTCTCGAAACCAGTATGATTATATTTGGGTGATTGTAGATAGACTGACCAAGTCAGCCCATTTTCAGCTTGTCAGGACTAACTATTCGGGAGAGGATTATGCCAAGATGTTCATTACAGAAATAGTTCGTTTGCATGGTGCGCCTGTGTCCATCATATACGATCGAGGTACACAGTTCTCTTCTCAGTTTTGGAGATCTTTCCAGAAAGGATTAGGTACCTAAGTGAACCTAAGCACTGCTTTTCACCCTCAGACCGATGGGCAGGCCAAACGCACCATTCAGACCCTTGAGGCCATGTTGAGGACCTGTGTGATTGATTTTAAAGGTAGTTAGGTAGAGCACTTGCCATTGATAGAGTTCGCGTATAATAACAATTTCCATTCCAGTATTAAGATGGCACCATTTGAGGCACTGTATGGGAGAAGATGTAGGTATCCTATAGGATGGTATGAAGTAGGTGAGATGTAAATGTTTGGGCCCGATCTTGTTCATTAGGAAATACAGGATGTGAAAGCCATCAGAAAATGACTTAAGACGGCTCAGAGTCATAAAAAATCTTATGCCAATGTTAGGAGAAGATATTTAGAGTTTGAGGTCGGTGATTGGGTATTTCTAAAAGTTTCTCCTATGAAGGAAGACATGCGATTCAGGAAGAAAGGTAAATTGAGTCCTCGCTATATAGGACCATATTAGATTTTGAGAAAAATAGGTGTTGTTGCATATAGGTTAGAATTGCCTACCAGTTTGGGTTCTGTCCATCCGGTATTTCACATATCCATGTTGAAGAAATGCATTGGAGACCATTCTTTGGTGTTTCCTGTAAAAGAGATCAAGGTGACAACCTCCTTATCATATGAAGAGAAACCTATTGCAATCATAGATCGTCAGGTACGAAAGTTGAGAAGTAAAGAAATAGTTTCAATTAAGGTGTTGTGGAGAAATCAGAAAGTTGAAGAAGCTACTTGGGAATCATAGGATGACATGAGAGCAAGATACCCACACCTTTTTGACCCAGTAGATGATGGAGTTGAAGGTACAACCCTTAACTTAATCTTTCTATGCTTTAGTATGCTGGGAATCGTGCTTGTCTGTTTTCCACATCATCATTCGGGGACGAATGATCCCAAGGAGGGGATATTGTAACACCCTAACATTTTTTTAGCTAAATTCTGTCCATGGGAAGTCTGAGCATTAGATTTTGGAATGATCTAAATTAATTTTCATATGGAATTTCCTAGATTTCAACCTTTCATTATGTAGATGATTGAATTAGGTTTCCAACGATATAAGATTCGTCCAAAACGGACCCTCGGTGAAGAAGTTATGAATAATTTAAAGTTCCAGTCTTAAACATCATCATTTTGGTGTCTAGCGCGTCGCGGAGAGGGTAAAATTAACAATCATCAAATTCCAGTGGGGCTCCGCGATGGTGGCGCATCACGGAGGCACTCAATTTCCCACTCATCGAATTCCAGTAGACAACTGCGATTCTGGCGCGTCGCGGTGGCACCCAAAATTGGGTTTTTAAGTTCAAATTTCCAGTTCCGTTTAGGAGTCATTAAGGGTAATTTTGACTTTTTCCTAGCCTTGAAAACCGTCCAAACAAAGGATTTAGGGTATGTTTGAGCAACTTAACCCTACTTTTATCAAAGTCATCAAGAATCCTCTCTAGAGCTTCAAACAAGAACTTCAAGAAACTCAAGATTCAACCGTGGGTTTTCAAAATCGATTGAAAATTCGAAATCCCCAGATCATAGTCTTCAAGAAACACCCATTGTTTTCCTATTTTGAGGTCCGCGGGGTTTTCCTACAAATCTCATGGGCATAGAAATCATGATTTTAAGAAAGGGGTTTTCAGATTTATGAATACATTCATATTTTAGAAATCTTGACGGTATTGTTTTGGTATTTTGACCTTCCCCAAATTAATTTGAAATTATATATACGTATGCATATGTTTTATGATTTATGAATGAATTGAGAGCATGACGCACATGAATCCCTCTCTTGGTATGATTTTCTCAATTTTCTTATGATATGGATTGTTTTGAATGTATCTTGAAAAGCATGATATGAAATATCTTGATTAATGCTACAAATTAATTTATTGTTTTGAATTCGAAAGAGAGGGTTTTTCATATTCATAAATGTTGAAAATATTCATATAATGAAAGAATGTATGATTTTTCCAAAGGCACATGACCACCATATGTTTGAACAATCTCAGCATAGTTTTGACTTGTGTTCTCGGAACATGAAATCTTTTATATTGTTTGCATGTTTGGGTGGTCTGAACTGTGTTTTAATGAACGAATTATGCATGATGCATTATGGCTCAGAAATATGACTTGCAAGTCTTGGTGTGACGACACCAATTCAGATTATGCCATGATAATTCAGAACAACTTTAATGCATGTTTGAAATCAAAATTTTCAGATGTTGAAACTAGAAACATGTATGATTTAGAACAATATAAAATTGGTCATAAAGAGAGTTTAGGTGGTTCCCCGAAGAAGGCGTGAGTATCAAACAACTCAGCGCCCAAAACCGTGATTTGCCGATCCAGGTTTATTTATTACGCTGGCCTAGAGCCCTGTGACGTATCAGATTCAGGAACTCCAACCCTTGCGGCACACTTGGGTTGGTGGCTTCCCCACCGAGTCAATGGAGGATTCCATACTGCTCGTGGAATATCAGAATTGTAGGGGAGTGCCACCTAACTCAGAAGCAATATACAGATCAGAACTTGCAGTGACAGGCAGGTTACATGTTTTTCAGAAATGCGCCCATGTGACTCGAAAGCCACTTGATGTATAATGTTTTGACAAAGTTGTTTCCCAAACTATTTTATTTACATATAAGCTTTATTTTGGATTGCTTTGTGTACCAGTATATCTGTATTGACCCCCCTCCTCCTCCCTCCAGGTTTTGAGGCTCAGTCTAAGGGTCCAGAAAGGCAGTAGATCCCTCAAACAGAGTTGCAGTGATAAGTTGGTGAGCCTTCTCTATTCCAGAGGGACCGTCTTTCAGATTATGTCCCTTATTATCGTTTTAGTCTTCTGGGGGCCTTGTCCTAGTTTTCAGACAGTGGTCAGATTTTTCTGTAGTAGTGATTTTGCAGACTGAGTCAGATGTTATTAGATGTAGTTGATTTTCAATTTTTATACTTATGCTGAATTCAAAATTGACCATGTTTCCATAGCAGATTACGTTTCTGCATTTTCTTTATTTATATGAATGTGTGCATGCTTACCAGATAGAGAGGGACGTTTCGGGCGCTCAGGGTTTGGGATGTCCGTCATGACCAGGCCCTAGTTTGGGTCGTCTGGTCGTGACAGCCTCCGATCCAAAATAGGGGTCAATACAGATGTACTAGTACGTAGAACAATCCAAATACAAAATACATTTATATCCAAGATAGGTGAGAGAATTTCATAAAAACATGTCATCTTAAAACCTTTAAAAACACATGGGCATAATTTGATAAATTTTGAAACACTTTCTTGAAATCATGACTCTACTCTTTGTTATTCTTCTGATCAAGATGGTACACCCTACAATCTGTTATTCCATGAGCTATATGGAATCCTCCCTTTACTCGGCGGCAAAGCCTCGAATCTAAGTTTGCTGCAAGGATTGGAGTATCAGTAAGGGGAGACACGTAAAACCACACAACATGGTGCCATGATACCCAATCAAATCAATATGTCATGGTACTGCATAAGACCACCAACCAGGGCTCCTAACCATAGTACCAAATTTGGATGACATAAATCAAGGTACATACAACCAGAAAAAATGGTACCACAACCCCGTGTCAGCAAATCACGATTTTAGCATAGAGTCTTTCAACTCGTGCTTTCTTCGGGTAACTATCTAACCCTATTTAACCCGAGTTTTATAGCTCTTATAACAAAAAATGCATCATACTTAAAAACCACTCTTTTCTTATTCTATTAAGGGCAATTCATAATGGGGTATCGTCATACCCTGACTTGCAAGTCATTTGTATCGTATCATTCCACAAAACTTCTCATTCAAACCATTTATAATGTTATGCTTTAAATTTTTCAATCAACTCAATCATTTGACCACCAAAAACATTTAAACAATACAAGGGAGTCCTTATTTCAAAACATGTGCAAACTTTTTCAAAGATCCCCCCTTTTCAATATTTCAACACATGATGGTCAATTCCCTTATACAAATACATGCAACTTTTTCAATTTTCACATTGAACATTGATAAACAAGAAAACACCCTCTTCAATTCATAATCTATCTCAAGTCTAAAACAATAGTAAAACACATATCTCATGCTTTAAAACATGCAATTGAACAACCCACAATATGTGAAATCAAGAGGTATCATAACAAAAAAGGGGTTTCATCATTCATTCTCTCGATTTAATCTTTGCAAAACTGAAAACGCATATGCATACATGATTATAGTTCAATTCTATAAGAAGAGGTTCTAGACAAACGTTCACTTTTATCAAATAAGTTCATAATACATGCTATTCAAAACCATATCAAAAAGCCTCTTTGTAAACATGATTGTATATCTTTAAACTTAAAAAAAATCATAAAACTTATGCCTAATAATTTTAGGATAGCCCCACATACCTTAGATTACTTAGTTTGAAGAATGAAGCACTAATATTGAAACTTTTCTTGAGGATCTTAAATCGAAAGGCTTGAATTCTTGATCTTTGGAGATGATCTTATGAGGAAACCAAATCTTGTTGTTGAGAGTGTATGAGAGGATTTTGAGATATTTAATTGATGAAATAGTAGAAAAGTAACGTCCCTTAATGGTTATAAGTTGTGGGTTGGATTTATAAGGGAAGAAAAAACTAAAAAGCCCTTAAAAACACGGAACCAACAACTGTAAAATAGGGGTGGGTGTTGGAGCGCGCAACGTGGGATAATCGCGCAACCTCACTGCCACTCCCACAAAAATGGCTATAAATTTTTTCTTGGGTATCAGATTAAGGAGAAATTGATATCGTTGGAAAGCTGACTCAATTATCTACAATTTGGTGGGTCTTGAGCTACAAATTCTACTTTTATCAAAAGTTATACATGTTCAAAGTAGAGCCTTGTAAAATAAAATACAAAGATTTAGCTGAATCAAAGGTTCTTAGATCAACTTCGCTCTAAGTGATTCCTATGAAGATTTTTTTACCTCAAAAGTACTTCAAACACAAGGATAAAGATCATGAAACTTTTTCTCTCTTGGAAAACATTTCTATTAGAGCTTACACACATAGGAATAATAGTTCCATTTCTAATTTGATAATCTCGGGTGTCACATTATCTCCCCTTTGGAATCATTCATCCCCGAATGATAGGTAGGGAATTTTGAAGCTCTAAAAGTGTCGAATAAATAACATAATCTCGCATTGAGCATTTTTCCTCAATGAAATATGCAAAGGCATCAAACGAGCTTCATGATAACCCCTAGTGAAACATGCAAGCATGAAGCACGAGGTAATGAGACTTTATATAGGGATGATCTTGCACATGAGTTCTATAAATCATAATCATCACAATATAAGGCATGAGTTAATTTGGTGATAATAGGTCTGATTTACATCAGTACTAATCCTGAAATAAGGTTCTCACGGGACATAGGATTAGAAGCATCCTCTACCTCACAAGGTACAATCAACAGATATAATTTAGAGACACTACTCGTCTATGCCACAACATTAAATAGAATACTTCTTACTTTTCAAATTATAATTCTCCCATCACACTTCTAACCACAAGAATTTTGTGTCCCTCCTCATAATACTTCTATGTTGAAGCCTAACTCGGAGGAAAGAGGTGCTAACTTTAACTACATCACATTAAGAAATCACCTCACCTCGTTAATATAATCTAACAACCTCAAGTCTTAATTTAAGGAATACTAACCACATGGCACATTGGTTTGTGTTTTTATCAATTAAAATATTCAAGCCTATCATTACTGCACCCCACTTCATGGATCTCTCCACTAAGACCAGCAAATTCAATCATTCTCACAAAGATTCTCACCATATATTTCCCTCCAAACTATTTCACCTAACAAAAGTTTATCTCCTTCTTCCCACCCTCTCTTATAACCTTAGCTCAAGATTTTCTCCTTCAAGAATATCTACTCCCCCCACCTAACACACTACTACGCTTCTACAACTACCATCATACTAACATACAGAGGGTCATTAAGGAACCCGAGCATAGGCATCATGAATGGGAGAAAATTTAGGAACTACCTTAATTCACTATCTCCTCCTTAGGTCAAAGTCACAATACTAGAATTGTGGACATATCCCCTCATTAAATCAATAACCATAAATCTCAACACAATGGGGTATCACCATACACATAAATGCTAAGATCCCCCTTTTTAACTATACTCTACAGACATTCCTTTCCAAGAACGTTACTCTTAATTTTTGCTATCCTCTATAGTCGTCAACCTACAACTCATAGTCTCATGAGCATACCCATCGTCACTTCTTATTACATAAAAAAATCCACTCTCCACTACTTAACATTTTAACAATAGACCACTAATCACATAACCCATACCATAACAAAATTTGTAAAACTATCCCAAAGGCACATACCGTCTGCCTATATTCCCTCAATTCATCTCCAAAGAACATCACGCAAAAACTCCTTAGTCTTCCCCATACTACAAATTTCAAGAACACAAAATAGGTATGCAAAACTCTTATACACATAAAACATTATCTAACAACATTCCATATGGGGTTCAACTTATTTTTATATGCCCGCGCTCTTATATGCTTAATAACTCAACCACAATTCATCATTCTAAGGCTAGTCTCATGTATATATATATATATATCATAGTTATCCACTCCTTATTCTGTAAGTTAACAACCTAGGATATTTCAAATATCAAATCAAGCACACAAATTCCTTCCCGTAAAACATGCATTAACAATCTTAAGCTACTATTTTCACCACTACACTCCACCTCTTATTGTATAACAACACCAATCATATGAAGTATGCCAATATATACACATCACGGAGGAAAATCTGTAACATACCCATAACAACATCTGGCGAGGTCTCTTCATCCTGGTGGTTAGATAAGGCATATAACCGATTGTGACCATCATCGATAGTTGAAGTAGTACCCTTAGAAGGAGGAGTTATAGACACAACTTGGGACTTATCTCCCTCTATATTCCCTCCAGCTGAGGGAAATTCCCTCTGAATATGGCCCACTTGATCATAAGAATAATATGTCTGAATCTCAGAATAACACTTTCTTGGATGATTCCTCCCATAATTTCTATAGCGAGGGTATGACCTAAAAGGCTTAGTCACACTCCCTTGGGACTCTAGGATTGGGTGCCATGATCTTCAGGCATATCTCCTGACTGGAACCGCTGTTCACCCGAAGGCCTAGGCACATGTATACTTGCTGATGACTGAGCATTGCTCCAAAACTTCTTTTTAGACCACCTATTTCCCCAATTACCACCTTGGTGCTGACTGTTATTTTGATTTGTGGACTTAGCTTACTTAGTTTTCCTTTCTTTCCCCCTTACCTCAACCAGCCTCTTATTTTGATCTTCTACCTACTGCATGTGTACTGACAACCTGGAGAAATCCATATCTTTATTCAGCATTGCTCCCTTGCATTATAACACCAAATCATCTAAAAGGCTAGATGCAAACTTTCTCATGCGAGCTCTTATGTTACCCGCTAATTATGGAGCATAACGGGATAACTGGGTGAACTTTAATGTATACTCTTTTACACTCATCTTCCCTTGCTTCAGATTTACAAATTTTTCAGCCTTTGCTTCCCTCAATTCCTGGGGAAAGAAGTGATCTAGGAAGGCCTCTACAAACTCACCTCACATAGAAGGATCAACATCTCTACCCTTCCAATCCTCCAACTTATTAAACCACTGGTTGGCTATATCCTTCAACTGATAGGTCGCTAACTCAACACCTTCCCCTTCATTAGCGTGCATAACTCTAAAAATTTTCTCCAGTTCATTGATGAACCCTTGGGAGTCCTCCTCAACCTTTGTGCTAGTAAACATAGATAGGTTTAGTCTTATGAATTGACCAACCTATGTAATCTTAAATGAACCAGAGATAGAACCTACATCTTTAGACCGACGGGTTTGAGAAGCCACGAGCTAGGCAATTATATGCATAAACTATCGGAATTCAGCATTAGAGACCTCCCTCTGGGAAGGTTGAGTATGGTTACCTCCAAATCGAGGAGCCCGAGGTAGACTAGTCTAAAGCAGAAGAACTCCTGGAGTAGCAACAAACTTTAGAGTACGAGCCTTATCACAAGTCAGCATCCCATGGGTAGCGCGGACATCCTCATCTTGGGAATTCAGTTTGTTGGATCTACGACGAAGCATGTTAACTTTCTAAAATAAAGGAAATCATTGATTAGAGGACATACAAAATCCATGGAACGAACTAAATCATGAAGAAAGAGAGACATTCCTAAATTCCTTGTAGCCTTTTATTTATAAGTGTGGCGTGCTACACACCCATAAATAGGACTCTGCCCGACATGATTTTGCAGATACCCTGGGACCATGAATTGTGTTCTGATACAAAGTTTGTCACGACCCGAGATGGGGCCCTGGCTGCGACTAGCATCCCAAACCATGAAGACCCGAACGTCCATTTCTATTTGGCCATCATGCACAACGTTCATACAATAAAAAGAAATGCAAAAATTTTTTCATACGCAAACATAGTCAATCTTATAATTCAACTTAGAAATTCAAAAGAAAGTCCTTAACATTCAAAACACATGACACCAGTCTTCAAAATCTCTAACAATAAAGAACTAACATATGTTAGAAAAACTGGTACAAGGCCCCCAGTTGGACCATGAATCAAAATAAAATAACAATGTCTTATAAACCAGGCCTTCCGAAATAGAGAAGGCTCACCAACTACAAATCTCAGACACATCAATCTATTGCTTAGCGGGATCCCGGGATTGTGCCTCAGATCCTAAAAAATAGGGGTCAATACAGATGTACTGGTATGTAGAACAATCCAAAAACAAAATACATATATATACACATAGGGGAGAGAATTTCATAAAAACATGTCATCTTAAAACCTTTGAAAACACATGGGCATAATTTGATAAATTTCAAAACAACTTCTTGAAATCATGACACTACACTTTGTTATTCTTATGAGCTAGATGGTACACCCTACAATCTATAATTCCATGGGCTATATGGAATCTGCCCTTGACTCGGCGACCAAGCCTCCAATCCAAGTTTGCCTCAAGGATAGGAGTATCAGTAAGGAGAGACACACAAGACCACACAATATGGTGCCATGATCCCCAATCAAATCAACATGTCATGGTAGCACAAAAGACCAAAAAGCAGGGATACTAATAATAGTCCCAAATTGGGATGACATAAATCAAGGTGCACAAGACCACAAAGTATGGTACCATAACCCTGTGTCGGTAAATCACGGTTTCAGCATAAAGTCTTTCAACTCGTGCTTTCTTCGGGTAACAATCTAACCCTCTCTAAGTCTAGTTTTAAATCTCTTAAAACAAAAGATGCATTATACTTACAAACCACTCTTTTCTTATTCTGTTAAGGACAATTCACAATTGGGTATCGTCATACCTCGACTTGCAAGTTATTTGTATCGTATCATTCCACAACCCTTCCCATTCAAACTATTTATAATGTTTTTCTTTATTTTTTTTTATCAAATCAATCATTTGACCACCAAAAATATTTAAACAATGCAAAGGAGTCCTTATTTCATAACATGTGCAAACTTATGCAAAGATTCTCCCTTTTCAATATTTCAACACATGATGGTCAATTCTATTATACAAATCCATGCAACTCTTTCAATTATCACATTGAACATTTATAAATAAGAAAACACCCTCTCTTCAATTCATGATCAATATAAAGTACAAAACAATAGTAAAATACTTATCTCATGTTTTAAAACATGCAATTGAACCACCCACAATATGTGAAATCAAGAGGTATCACAACAAGAGAGGGGTTTTATCATTCATGCTCTTGATTTAATCTTTGCAAAAATGAAAATGCATATGCATACATGATTATAGTTCAATTCTATAAAAAAAAGGTTCAAGAAAAACGTTCACTTTCATCAAATAAGTTCATAATATATACTATTCAAAACCATATCGAAAATCCTCTTTGTAAACATGATTGTATATATTTAAACTTAATAAAAACCATAAAGCTTATGCCTAATGATTTTAGGATAGCCCTACGTACCTTAGATTACTTAGTTTGAAGAATGAAACCCTAATCTTGAAAATTTTCTTGAAAATCTTAATTCAAAAGACATGAATTCTTGATCTTTGGAGATGATCTTGTGAGGAAACCTAATCTTGTTATTGAGAGTGTATGAGAGGATTTTGAGACGTTTAATTGATGAAATAGAAGAAAAGTAACGCCTCATGAGGTTTATAAGTCGTGGATTAGGAGTTATAAGGGAAGAAAAATACTAAAAAGCCCTTAAAAATGCGGAACCAACAACTATAAAATAGGGGCGGGCATTGGAGCGCGCAATGCGGGATAATCGCGCGACCTCACTGCCTCTCTCACGAAAATGGCTATAACTTTTTTTTCGGGTATCAAATTAAGGATAAATTGGTATCGTTGGAAAGCTGACTCAATTATCTATAATTTTGTGGGTCTTGAGCTGGAAAATTTTAATTTTATCAAAAGTTATACACGTTCAAAGTAGAACCTTATAAAATCGAATATAAAGATTTAGCCGAATAAAAGTTTCTTAGCTCAACTTCTCTCTAAGTGATTCCTATGAAGATTTTTCACCTTAAAAGCACTTCTATCATGAGGATAAAGATCATGACACTTATTCTTTGTTGGAATTTTTTTTCTATTAGAGCTTACACATGTAGGAACAATAGTTCAATTTCTAGTTTGATAATGCAGGGTGTTACAATCAGTGTGGCACGCTACACTCCCATAAAAAGGAATCTATTCGACATAGCTTTGTGGAAACCTAATGAATCTAAATTGTGATTTGATACCAAGCTTGTCATGACCCAAACTAGGGCCTTGCTATGACAAGTATCTCAAGCCCACCATGGACCAGAGACGACCCCCATCTCCTAACCTCATGAGCACATAATAATAATGATGTGGAAGCTAAAAAATAGTTGTAAAAAGATGAATAAAATAACTCAAAGAAGACTAAGAGTCAACAATGGTAACTAACCAACCCATATCTATCCACAATAACCTCTAAAACCAGACTACCATATAAGTCAGGACATGCCCCCAACCATAACCATAAAGAATCCAAAAGTACTGAATCAATAAATAAGAAATAATTAAATGATAAGGCCTTCTAAAGGGTGGAGGCTCACTAATTCCTATCAGCTTAATGAATGTGCTAATCCACCTAACGTTGCATAGGAGCAACAAAAGTGTCTTCGGACTCTACAATATAAAATAATGTAGCATCCTAGGATGGTTAGTGGGATAAGATGTAACGCCCCAAATTTGGTACCTGGAATGCTACACGGTGCCCATGACCCCGAGGGACCACAAGCTAACCCATGACCGATATCTGTAAACTGAGCACTGAATAATAGTAATAATATCGTAAAAGCGAAAACATGAACTGAAAGGCCATAAGGTTTAATACTAGTACATAACTGAAAAATATGGTATAAAAATACCAAAACAACTGAGATAATTGTCTAAACATACTGTAGTCTGAAAGCCTCTAAACTGTCTGAATAAAGAGTTGATGGGACATGTCCCCAACTAACTCCAACTACTGAAATAAACTGAAAATTAAAATAGTAATGTGATAATCATGTCCTCAAAGGATGGGGATTCACTGCTAACTCTAATCACTGAACTGGGATACTACTAGTTCTCTGAAGCTCGTGCTTCTAAACCTATGTTATAAGACACCATAGAGAAAATGCATCAGTACTTTGAAAGTACTGGTATGCAAGTGAGGTAGGATAAATGCAATAGGTTCATATGCATGAACAATACTAACTGACTGACTAACATGAACGTGAGAATACATGCATGCATACGTAACTGTAACTGAGATTATGATAGGACTGGATACTGAGTTCTGACTACTGAGTCTACTGATATTAACATCTGAGTCATTAATGAGTGAGAAAATAATACTATTTTACTAAATACTGAGGGACTAATACTATGTTACTGATACATAGATAACTGTGTCTGACAGTTTTGATTATGAAGAACTGGTCTAGTTGATTGTATTTGATAGTGCTAAAGATGAATAATAATAACATAAGTTCTGATAACTAATATAACTAATAACATGAGTGACTGTATCTGACATTCCTGAATCTGATGGAACTAGCTGAGTTCTATACTGTATCTGAGTAACTGAATCTGAGATCAGTCCTATCTAGCGGGTGATCTCTAAATCTGATAATACCATTACTGATTAACCATAGTTAAGATCAGTCCTGTCAAGTAGGTGATCCCAGAGTTTATTTATAATGATAAAGAGTGATTGTATCTAACAGTCCTAAATCTATACTACTGAGCTGAATTCACTGTATCTGACAGTCCTAATTCTGTAACTGAAATTGTGGGATGTATTCATCTAATCGACATGCACTATACTAAGATAACTGAGGCCCAACTTATAACCCCAGCTGGAAGGGTATCAGTACTGTGCTACCGGTAAAGATAATTGCTGTAGAGTCAGTCCTATTCTAGCGGGTGACCCCTGGGATTAGTCCTATATATTTAAATGCGCTAACAAGTGATCCCTGAGTATGTCTGTCCTATCTAACGGGTGACATATCATACCTATACTGGCTATGTAGTCCTGGAACTTAGGGATTACTTCTAGGGATCTCAGTCCTACCTAACGGGTGAGTCCCCATCCCTAGGCTCGCTCGGTGTTGCATCCTACTCCTAGCTGAAAAACATTGAATTGATTAACTGAACTGACCTGGTTAACTGAAATGAACTGATACTAATGGTATTATCTAGCAGATCTAAACCGAATTTACTTAGTTCTGTTGGCTGACGGAATGTACTGAGTTCTGAGGACTGACTGAGACTACTGAAGTTACTGAGATTGACTGGGAATACTGAGGTTACTGAGATTATTGAGCTACTGAAATTACTGAGATTTCTAAAATTTCCTGAGTCACATGACTGACTGAGTTCTATGGATCATAGCTTGACTGAGGAGATCGTGAAAATATGATATGGCTCTAGGCACACAACTAAATGTTCGGTTATAAGTACCCCCAGGACTAGATGAGAAGAAACTAACATAACATGGCTTACTTGAACACATGACCAATAACACAATTCATAATTCATATATTAAAGCACTTCATCAAACATGTGATATGCATAAGCTTGTACATACATGGGGATTTCATGATATCATACTAGTTGGGCATTGTTCCTTTATCTAGGCATTTAATCATACACATGGTAGGCATACCACATGTAGACAACATTATACGAAAATTAAACATGATGATTCATCTGTAATTTCATCATCCTAGGATTTATTTATAGGTTCACATGAATATACATCTATACAAATCAATTCCATATAAAATTAATTACCCAACATGGATTTGAATTCAATTGATCATTCTCAACATAAAAAAACACACCCAACATGAAATTCATAAAGAAATCCATAAACTTAAACTTAGAAAAGAGATTCTCGGGCTTCATAGACGAAAGGAGTCCATGAATGAACACTACTCATACCTTAGTTTGTGATTTCGTGAAGATTGACGGTGAAACCTTCTTGAATTTGAATCCCCAATAGAAACCCTAGCTTGTTCTTAAGGGAAACTTGAGAGAAACTAGTATATTTTGGGTGAAGAATGGCTAAATCACGTGTTATTGGGTTTAAATAGGGGTAGGAAATTGACCCTTTTAACCCTTGGATGCGTCTTTCATTTTTGAGAAAATTTCCCAATTTTCATCCTTGGCTTGACGCGCCACTATCGCGCCAAGTCACCGAAAAGTGACAAATGGGAAATTGCACGGTGGCGCGATGCGGAGCTATCATGTTTCCAACTTGTCTGCGACCTGGAAGTTTGGCGCGATGCGCCACTATCACTGAGCAATACTGGAAATTGACAATTTCCATATGAACTATCTCTGCGACTCACTGAAGGCTCAGGTGATACACTGTCTCACTAAAAAGGCTCTAACTATTCACCCGGGTGTCAGATTTGGGCAAATTTGGTATCGATGGAAAGCTTATTCGATTCCCCACATGATAAAAAGTGAAAATCTTAAAAATACCAAGTTTACAAAAATGGATTCATCTTTCAAAGAAAGCTTCTAACATTCTAGGGAAACTTTTCAATAGGAAAAGTACATCGTAAAAGTATGGGGTATTACAATATCTCCCCCTTGAGAACATTCATCCTCGAATGAGACTGAGTGAGAGGGAAAGAATACAAACTGACGTACTTACTGAACATGACTGGCTGGAATATGATTTCATGACTGACATGACTGATGGCTGAATATAACATACTGAACATGCTTATCTAATGCGTGACTAATAAGCTGAATTCATGCATATCTGATGTATGACTGATAATTGACTTAAGAGAACATGAATGAATATTTTGATGAACTAAATTTCTCGTAGTGAGAATGCATGTCTAATGCATAATTACATGCCAATGCATGTCTAATGCATAATTACATGCCAATGCATGTCTAATGCATAATTACATGCCTGAACTGATATATGAATGCATGGCTGAATATGTAAGGGTACTTAGTACCAAGTTTGTGATGAACACTGAACATGAAACTAAGTAAGACTAAGGAAAACTGTTATCTTAACCGGAAATGATAATGAATCCGAGATCGTCTTACTAAACATGCATGAGTGGAAATACGAGAACCTAACTAAGTCGTGTCTGATACGTGACATACGAACTGAACATCATGAACGGAACTGAGCCTTTAAATACATGGCCCAAAGTTGAGGTTGGGACTTTGAGGGTCAACTTATGAATACCCTCTACTCTAAACTGGATTCTTCATGCGAAGAGAAACTTTATTTAAGGCATGAGAACGTTGAGGAAATAATGGGGTATAACCCTTAGATGACCTACTTCCTGTAAACCCTATGTATATCTGCTTGAGAGAATTTGAGAGAGCTTTTTGAAATGTTTTAGTATGTTAAGGATGAAGTATAACCCCCTTAAGTGCTTTATGGATGTGGGGTTTTGATTTGGTGAGAAGGGAATTGTCCAAAGTGCCCTTAATTTAAAAACTAAAATTTAGCCATCAGTGACTATAAGTCTCTATACGACTCGTAATGATACATTACGACTCACCGCAAGGAGTCATAGTCAAGAAATAAGCACCAAGACCATATAAACCACACTTAACAACTTGTAACCACTTCTCATACTCAAGACATTAACAAATTTGGGATGAAACACTGGACACCCTATGATTGGGGCATAATGACTCGTCACGAGTCTTTACAACTCATGGCCTCAATTCATAATGAAGAAAGTGTCTTGGGCCAAACATTATGTACACCTTAAAACTTGGTCCATAAGGCCTGTAAGAAGTCTTGACATCTAGTTGAGACCCATTCGTACTCAGAGCAGAATATTAAGCAACTTGTTCTGATTAAGTTGCGACCGAGTCCCTACGACCCGTCAATACTCCCTATGACTCATCATGGGAGTCTTAGTCAAGAAAATGAGAATAAAATTTTAGAAATTTTCAAGGACCATAAACCTGGGGTGTTACAACAACGTTAGTAAATGTGGTTTCTAGTATTGGTCCCCCTGGGACCTCTATCTTTACAGCGAGCTATACTACCTCTTTTAAACCCAAATTAAAATCACTTTACACATAATCCCAACCATTAACCCAGGAGTCATCCATTAAGGCATTTATCACTTGGTATCATCATACCAATATGCTTGAAAGCTAAATTAAATATGCCAAACCAATTTACACAAAAAAAATTGGACTCCTAAGTTCCATTAAAATATAAACTGTGGCCACCAAGACCATCCAAATCCATTTATATATCCATTTATCCATTAATGTAATGCATTGAGTTCAAAAGAAAGTTAAATCAAGTAATTTCTGAAAATTTAAATAAAATTTACAAAGTGGTTTGAGGTTCATGCAATTTCAAGCCAAAAAGTCATCCAACTTGGGGAAACCATTTCCTCCATTCCAACCATTTAAATAATATGTCAGTTCAGTCCTAAAAATATCAATTTAAAGCATGAATAATCAATTCAAAGCATAGGAAAATTAATTCAATGATTTACAACCAAAATCCCTTAACTTAATTTCAAAATCCATAATTTAAATCACATGAAGTCCATTCAATTAATTCCAACACACAAGAATTTAAAGTTAATTTAAAGTTTGGAGCTCGAATGATGAATTCTCTACTAAATCCTTAAGCTTTCTTAGTTAGAGAGTTAAATATGAATCAAGTAGAGTTTGATCTTTGAAAACTAAAGAAAAAGGGTCCCTTTTTTATTTATAAGTCATAAAAAAAGTGAAAAGACCAAAATCCCCTCACCCCTGAGTGAAAAACAAAACTAGATGAAATTTACACCTTGGCATGACACACCATTATCGCGGTGGTTATTCTCCTTGCCACACCATTATCATGAAGGGTAAGCTCTGTGGCATGGTGATATTACAGACCCTTACTACCTTAGAGTCCCAAAATGACACTGAACCCCTTCCAAAAATTCCAAAACTTTACTCAATTAAACTTTTGACATCCCTAAACATAATTCAAGAAAAAAATCATTATTACGAATACGGGAGTGTCAAAATAAAATGTTCAAAATTTAGGGGACTTACGGTATGCCGATGAGGTTAATAGAGAATTAGATAGAAAAGTAAAAATCATTAGGTCAGATAGAGGTGATGAATATTATGAAAAATATAACAAATCAAGACAATGTACAGGTCCATTTTCAAAGTTCCTCGAGGAACATGGAATATGTGCACAATATACTATGCTAGGAATACCTTAACAAAATGGCGTTGCATAAAACAATAATCGAATACTTATGGATATGATTTGGAGTATGATCTGTAATTTCTCATTATCCAAATCATTGTGGATGCACTCTCTTAAAATCACTATATATTTATTAAACATAATTCCTAATAAGGCAGTTTTAAAGTCTCCTTTTGAATTGCTATTGGAAGAAAATCTAGTTTAAGGCACCTATATGTTTGGGGTTGCCCAACAAAAGGAAGAGTTTATAATCCACATGAAAAGATATTAGATTCTCAAATAGTAAGTGATTACATCATTGGTTATCTAGATAAATCTAGAGTATATAGGTTTAACTATCTAAACTATATTGAAACCGGTAATCCAAGATTCACCGAGAATGGTGAAGTTACTGATAGTGTTGAATGACAAAGTTTGAAAATAAATGAGGTACGAGTGAATATTTCATTGTCCATGAATGTGCCTACTTACACACCAATAACACTTCAGGAAGGAACTAACTCACAAGGATCTGACGCAAATGAATCAAAAACAGTAATGTTAAAAAGATCTCAAAGAGAGAAAATCGGTCATTTTATATGATTATGTGATTAATTTGCAAGATCTTGATTTTGACATTGAACTTAATGAAGATTTGATTTTATTTTCATAGGACATAGAAATAACTAAGTATGACAAATAAATTGATGCCATGAAAGAAGAGTTAAAATTGATGAAATTTAACAAAGTTTAAGATCTCGTTGAATTTCCATAAAGTTCTAAAAGAATCAGGTATAGATGTGTCTTTCAGACCAAACACGATTCGAATGGAAATATTGAACAATATAAGGAAACTTCTTGTCAAGGGTTATACTTAGAAAACAGGAGTTGATTATAAAAAAATATTTTCACCAATCTCGAAGAAAGATTAATTGATAATTATTCTCGCTTTGGTAACTCATTATGATTTAGAATTACATCAAATGTATGTGAAAACTATCTTTATTAATAAAGACCCCGAGGAGAAAGTTTATACAGACCAAATAGAGGGTTTAAAAATTTTAAAAAGGTCAACTAGTGTGTAAGATGAAGAGTCAATATATGGACTCAAACAAGCCTCACGGTAATGGTATATAAAGTTTAATGATACCATAACATATTTTGAATTTAAGGATATCACCGTTGATCAATGCATATCCAAAAAGATCAGTGTGAGCAAGTTTATAATTTTAGTCCTATATGTTGATGATATTTTACTGGTTGCTAATGACTTAGGCATATTGTGTGAGACAAAAGATTTTCTCTATGAACTTTAAAAAGAAAGATATGGGTGAGGCATCCTATGTGATAGGGATAAAAATATTTTGTGATAGATCACAAGGATTGTTGGGAATGTCTTAGAAAGGCTATATCGAAAGAGTTCTAGAGAGATTTGACATGAACAATTGTTCTGCAAGAGTTGTTCCTATATGGAGTCAATTCCTTACTCTTCTATTATTGGAAGTTTGTAGTATGTTCAAAATTACACAAGATCAAATATTATTTTCGTGGTTGAGAGGCTTGGAAGATATCTAAGTAACCCTTGGAATTAATCACTGAAAAGCTACAAAGAAAGTTTTGAGGTACCTGAAGGAACAAATGATTACATGCTCGTGTATAAGAGATCCAATCACTTGAAAGTTACTAGATACTTGAATTCAAATTTTATTGCATGTATCGACACTAAGAAGTCCATATTTGCTTACTTGTTCGTATTAGATGAAGGAGTAATATCGTGGAAAAGTTCTAGTTAATCTATAATTACTACATTCACAATGAAGCAAAATTTGTGGCATCTTTTGAAGCTGCAATTCATGCATTATGGCTTTAGAACTTTTGTTTCAAGGCTTGAGGTTGTCAACGTCATCTCTAAGCCATTGAAAATTTATTGTGATAATACCACAACAATATTCTTCTCCAAGAATGATAAGTATTTCAAAGATGCAAAATATATGAAATTAAAGTACTTTACCATCAAGGAAGAAATTCAGAAACGAAGAGTGTCACTTGAGAATATTAGAACTTATCTTATGATTGCGGATTCATTGACGAAAGTTTTACAATCAAAGACATTTAAAAAACATGTTCATAGAATGGGTCTTGATTTTACTTATGATTAATGTAATTATGATTTTGACGCTATAAGCTCAATTATATGTTTCTCATTCACATTAATGAATTCTTGTTTCTCATAATTATGTACCGATAATTATTTTTGAGATATTATAGGATAAGTCTAGATGAGACATTATTGTGGACCATAATATTATATGTTTTATAATTTATGAACCCAGTATGATAAGTTACTAATGTCATTGTATATGAAAGAGAGTATGTAGTACAAAATTATGTATAACCGTCGTAACTCGCGTTGGTAGTTTATCATATTATGGTATGTATGATGGACATTATAGAAGAGATTTATTCTAGTCACAATTAATATTTGTGTCATTAAAGTATTAATATTAAATGGACATTGGAACAAGTGGGAGAATGTAAGAATAATCCTTACTTATGGCTGGAGTTTACTTATTGCTCATGTATACTTGTAACCAAATTAATGTCCATAATTAAATAATAAATCTTGTTCATAGATCGATTACTTAATCGACGGATTAAATCTTAACCTTTATAAATTGGTCTTATCTCCACCCAGAAGATCATCATATATTCTCTACATCTGCTCCATTGCTAAAGGTTGTGTTGATGTAAGGCTAGGGTAAAGAGCTAGAAACCAATTTCTATTAACGCTTTCACTTCTATGTGATGATGTCTTCCGCGTCAGGTATATTCTTTGTAAGATTATCATGTTCAAGATCCTAATATGCATTAAAGTTTAAACTTTATAAATTGAAACAGAAGGAATATACCTTCTTACTATAACCAAAATAAAAAATTCAAAAAGAACTACAGAATTTATGTGTTCCTCTAAAACCACTTTAGCAATATAAAATTTTTAAAATAAAATAAATTTGTTAAAAAAATATAATTGTAATTGAAAATAACAAAGGGAAAAAAATAATTGTTTTTAGGCTGAGGTGTAGATCGATCTCTTTAAGGATCATTTGGTAGAAGGGATAAAAATATACTTTTGAGATAAAGTTTTGAATTAATTTTATCCCATATTTGGTATAAATTATCACTTAATTCCAGGGCTATTTAACCCACCATTTATACTAAAATGGTGGGATTACTATCTTATAAGAAGGGAGGGATAAAATAATCCTATAAGATATCCCACCTGGTAGGATTACTATCTTATAGGAAGGGAGGGATAAAATAATCCTATAGGATATCCCACCTCATGGAATATCATTACTTATCCCATCCCTTCTACCAAATGACCCCTAGAAGATTTAAGTTTACTGCAGTACGAGTTTTAATGGTCCAATACATTGTAATAATTCGAATCGTACTCTTTTTATTCATCTTTATTATATCACATTTATTAATTATATGTGAATAGTATTTAATTTTTAGGATAAAATATAAATAAACTGATAAATATCTTTTCATATTTTAACAGGATGAGTAAAATCAAACAACTCCTTTTAATATATTGAGCAAGTAAAAGTAGACAGAGTAAATACATTTTTAAATAAAAATAAATTAGGATAATTTAAATGATTTTAGACACATGATTTTTCATCTACATGCATCATTTAAGAAACATAATGAAATTTTGTTATTTGAGAAAAGTCATTATTTCACTCCTGAACTTGTCCACTCAACTTACCTTAGTACCTAAACTAAACTTTCATTTATTTACTCCCTTAACATCTTTAAAGTGTATTAAAATACCCCCATCGTAGCATAACCCAAGTCAAGGTTGGGTGATATTAAACACACGCCTTTTGATTTATTCGTGTTATAACCTGACCCATTGTCAATTATAACCTAACCTAATCTTAACAAATACTCCCAAATCCTAAAACTAACCCATTTCACTTTTCTCTCCCTAAAACCTATTCAAATCGCGACTCACTCACTCGATTTCACTTCAAATTAGTTGATTTTTGTGGTTTTTTATGATGTCAAGGTTGGTCTGACAAAATTTAATTACCTAGGTGATTATTAGTTGTTTTGATTGTTTTATTTTGATATTAGGATTTTTGCGTTGAAAAAATTCTAATCTCATATTTTTTTAATTTTTTTCAGATTAACCATGGATTTTGTGTATATTAAGTTTAGGTTTCACCATGGAGAAAAATTACAACAAAACCCCATATTAAGTAGCATGGAGTTATTGTTACTGACAGTTTTGACGTTGATATAGATGAATTTTTTTACTTTGAATTTTTTGGTTAAATAAAGGAAATTGGGTATAACTATTACTCGTGTATCGTTTATATTAGACCTCCTAAAGTAAGTGACATGTGATAGGGACATTTGTGTATTGTACCTTAGCTTAAAAATGGAGATGTTGCTGAGTTATATGTGTCACATTTAATTAAAGATCCTGATGTGGTCCTATCTATTGAATATGAACCCCACGTGGGAGGAGAATCTTATTCCACTACTTTTAATAAAGATTTTAGTCAATACTTAGGATATTGTGAGAATTTAGGGTTTCAAGAGGGCTTTGTAGAAGATACAACACCTCACGAACCTACTGTTAGTTAAAACTTGAGTGGTGGTAGTACTGTAGATAGGGGTGAAGACTTAGGTGGTGGTGAGGGTGTTTCTTCTATTGGTGAGGACTTAGGTGGTTGTGGTGGTGGTGTATTTTTGCAATTGGCAGGGACTTGAGTGATGGTGGTGTTGCTGCTATAAGTGAGAAGTTAAGTGGTTGTAGTAGTGGTTTTTCTGCTATCGGTGGGGACTTGGGTGATGATGGTGTTGCTGCTAGGGGGAAAAACTTAGGTGGTGGTTGTGGTAGTGCTAAGAGTGATGACTTGGGTGGTGTTAATGGTGTTTCTGCTATTAGTGAGGAATTAGATAGTGATGATGGTGGTGTTTCTACTACTGGTGAGGACTTGGGTGATGGTGGTATTGCTGCTAGGGGTGATATCTTAGCTAGTAGTATTAGTAGTGCCAGGAGTGAGGACTTAGGTGGTGTTTTTGCTAGTATTGAGCAAAATTTAGGTGACACTACTTTTGTTACTACAACAGATATCCTAGTCATTCTATTAGATTGGGAAAGTGAAACTGATGTTAGTGAAAATTTAGATTATTGTGATTTCTTTAATGAAGGTGAAGATGATGAGTATGATAGTGATGTTCATGAGGACGTAAGGATTCTGAGGGAACAAAAAAGGGCTGTAAAAAAGAAGAGGTCTGGTAAAACAAACAAGAGAAAAAAAAAGGCTAGAACAAAAGATGTTAGTTTAGGTAAAAAGGGATTTTATATGGAATATAATGAGGTTTTATCCAAGAAAAAAATTATTTAGAGGGAACGATAGCTGAAGATGAGCCATATATTAATTCAGATGAAGAGGTAAGTTTTGAAATAAATTCTGATGAGGATAATTATGGAGATGTTAAGGTTAAACAACTTTCTAGAAGAGAAGGAAAAGAAAGAAGAGCAAAAAGAAGTTATAAGAGGATTTTGTTTTATCCTACTTGTACGTTAATAGTTTGGGAGCTTGGGTTTTAATTTGAAAATATTGAAGAGTTTAGAAAAGCTCTTACAAGGTATGTTGTTCAAGAACATGTAGAGCAAGATAAGTTTGTGAATGAACCAAAAAGGGTGAGAGTAAAGTGTGTAGATGATTGTCCATGGTTATTGTTTGCAAGCATTGATTCTAGGACTATAGATTTTCAAGTTTAGAAGTACATTTCAATGAACAAGTGTAATGCCATAACAAAGAACAAATTGGTGAATTCTAAGTACTTGGCTGAGAGGTACAAGGATAGAATCACTTCAGAACCTTGAACTAGAGTTTTCCAGTTTCAAGAGTTAGTGAAAAAAGAGTTGGAAGTGTATATAGGAAGGGCTATAGCAAGAAAAACTAGAAACATTATTTTGCAACAAATTATTGGTGATCATGTACAGGAGTTCAAAAGAATTTTTGATTATAGGGATAAACTCTTAAAGACCAAGCCAGGTAGCACATGTGTAGTGAGACTTAGTGAAGAAATTGAATGTGGAAGAAAACAGTTCCAATCATTTTACATATGTTTTGATGCTTTGAAGAAATCATTTAAAGCTGGTGCCAAGTGATGTATTGAGTCTGATGGTTATTTTTTGAAAGATGTTTGTAAGGGTCAATTACTTGTGGCTATTTGTAAGGATGAGAATAATCCGATATTGCCATTAGCCTGGGCAGTGGTTGAAGTTGAAAACAAATTCACTTGGAGATGGTTTGTTAGACTTGTAAAGAATGATCTTGAGATGGGAGATGAGTTTGAAGTGACTACTATTACTGATACGCAGAAGGTAACCTCATCTATTTTTTTTATTCATTTTCTAGATTTTCTACTTTTTTAACTATTTACCAAATATATTTTATTTTTTTCAAGTGTCTTGATAGTGCAATTTTAGATTACTGCCAAATAAAAAATAAAGAATGTGTGTTAGACATATTCTAGCCAACTGGTCTAAAGATTGGAGAGGTACTGAAAGAAGAAACTATTTTTGAAAGTATGCCAAGTCTATATATGAGCAAGAATTGAGAAGAAATTTGAATCATATAGAAGTTTTAGGGAATAAGATATGTGATGACTTACATTATTACAACATAGAAAGGTGGTCTAAGGTTAACTTCAAATATCACAGTTGTTGTGATAGTGTTAACAACAACATGGCTGAAATCTTCAACTCATGGATATTGGGGGAAAGAAACAAGACTATAATAACAATGCTTGAGGAAATAAGCTTCAAGGTGATGAAAAAAATAAGACAATTGAGAGAGTTTTTGGCAACATGGATAAATGATATTTTTCCAATGGCACTAAAAGTGTTGCTAGATAAAACATCAAATCAATGAAGTGTAATCTTGAGTGAAATGGTGAATTTGTTTTTGAGGTTAAGGATAGATGGAGAAATACTTTAATAGTGAATTTGAGAGATAATATTTGTACATGTGGGTCTTAGATGTTAAAAGGTATACCTTGTTGACATGTCATAGATGCACTACACTTTAGAAGATTATAACCTATTAACTGTGTTGCACATTGGTATACCAAGGAAGCTTACCTCAATACCTATAGTTACTTCATTCAGCCTGTTAATGCTATGCAAATATGGCCCAATTCAACTAACCCTTCTATCATACCACCTATAATAAGAAAGCTTTCAGGTAGACCCAGTAAATCTAGAAGAAAAGAGCAGAATAAAAACAGGACTGGAAAGTTGTCAAAGAAAGGTGTTTTGATGACCTGCAACACATTTCACAACAAGGCTCATAATAAGAGAAGTTGTCCATTGGATTCATGTTCAACAAGAACCAATGTGGATTTTTCTGCAGCACCAAGCACAAGTAGAGAAAGAGGAAGATTAAAAGGTTCTACAAAGGTAATATTTGAATTATTATTTACAAGTATGTTTACTCTCTTATTTTCATACATTTTTACTCTTTTATTTTACTACATTTTTGCTTATATGTTGTAGGTTGCAGCAGTAGTTGTAGCTGAAGCTACTACTGGTACTACTGGTTGAGAGAGAGTATCACCTGCTACTGCTACTATGGGTGTTGACAGGGGAAAAGGGACTGCAACTCTTACTGTTGATAGTGCTATAGGTATCGGTAGAGGAGATGATGCTGCAGTTATTGGTGGAGCTTGTAGAGGTAGAAGAGTTAATGCTTCTTCTATTAGTTATGTTGGTGAAGCAAGATGAGTTAATGTTGTTGTCGATAGTGGTGCTAATAGAGGAACAAGAAGAGGAACTGGTGCTAGTAGAAGAAGAAGAGCTGGTGTTGTTGTTACTTCTAGTGATGGTGTCACTAGTGCTAGAAAAGGTAGAGGGGCACCTTATAAAAGACCTAGGATGGTTGGAATGGGGGATCTTCATACAAAAGTGGTTTTACAATCCTCAATGTAAGTTAAAATTGAATATATTTATCTAGTTTAAAGTCAACCATTTTCAAGTCTTGAGTTAAATTTGTTCTCTTTTATTTTTGTTAGCCTGGAAGGCCTATGAACTCCCCCATAGTAACTGGACATCACAAACCAACATCAGGTGTGAAATAGAAAGGAAAGAAAGTTGTGACCCAACAAGAACTTAAATACATGAGATCACAAAAAAGGATGAGGACAAGGTCAAATGCTACTGAACTGAATCATCTAAGACAAACAAGTTTAAAAACTTTTCAATTAAAGATAGATTTTTTTTTTTCTCTTTATGTACTAATGGTGTGTAATGAAAAAATATTGAATTTAACTTAGATAGTAGTTAAATGGTAGTGACTTCAATCATGCAACTGAGACTGCGTTAATTTGATATATTTCAAAAATAATGATACAACTGTGACTGCTTTTGTGGCTAATGTTTCTGTTGAAATGTCAGCAGCTGTGACAACACTATTTTGGAATGTGTAATACCTCGAATTTTCTTTAAGTCTAGTTTTATCCTTAAGGGGAGTAAGGGCTGGATTCCCAATTAAGAAATATTTTAAATCATGTAGAATTTCCCTAATATAAACTTTTTGTCATGTATAGAATTGAATAAGATTTCCGTCGATATCAAATTTTCCCCAATCCGACACTCGAGCGAAGAGATAGAGCCATTTTAGCGAGACAGTGTACCACCTGGTACTTCAGTGCATCGCGGAGCCAGCCAAAATGGCAATTGACAAATTCTAGTGAGCCTCCGTGATTTCACTGTGTCGCGGTGTCTTTCCAGTTTGCAACCAAGGTGACAACGTGATTTCTACTGCGCTGCGCCAAGGCCCATGTTTCCCAATTATCCAATTTCTAGTAAGCTGGCGTGATTATGGCGCGTTGCGCCAACATGTAAAATTGGGATTTTTTCAGTTCCGTATTTTAATTTCAAGGGAAAAACGGTCATTTTTATACCCCTATATATACTTCTTAACACGAGATTTATCATTATTCCACCCAAGTATACTAGTTTTCTCTCAATTTTCTTCAAGAACAACCATTAGGGTTCATAGCTCAAGACCCAAGTCGTCAAGATTCCTCCGTAAATCTTTCGAGAATCATATAACAAGGTATGCAAATGTTGATTCTTGGGTTCCTTCCACCCAAGAAGTTCAAGAATCCTTTTCTAAATTCAAAGATCTTGTATTTATGAGTTTTCATGATTCATGTGAATTGAAATTGAAGTTCATGTTATTATTGAGTTTTAATTCATGATTTAGACTACCAATTTCAAGCTTTGATCCTAGTATGTGATATTCATGATAAACCCTCTTCAAGTTGCATGTTAAGTGATGTGTTTATGTTAATTAAGTGTAGAAATTGTCGAATAACCAAAGCATGCTCCCCATATATTTGATAAAATGCTTATGTGAAGGAATTAGAGCCATTATAGCATGTTGACTACAAATCCCCAATTTTGTGTAAGTTCATTCATGCCAAGTGTTTGTTGAAAAGCCTTAGTGAAAGAATTGTGACATGTTAGCATGAAATCCCCATTTATGTGCTCTTTAATGCATGTTAAGTGTTTGTTGTAAGACTTTGTTGAATAGAGTATAAGCCAATAGTATGTCTCCCTATACTATCGCATATTTATGATTTCTTAGTGCTTGAAGAGATGATTTAATGATTGTGATAGGGAATAAAAGTCCATGGTCATGATTATTCAAGAATTATTATGTTTTACTTTTATGTTATCGAGTCCTGGGGGTATTTGTACCCGATAAATTAGCTGCAAGTCTAGAGCCCATGTCAGTTTTCACGCTAATCTCAGTCAAGCCACAATTCTTAGAACTCAGTTAATTACAGAATTTAGTACTCTTAGAGAGTTACAGAACTTAAGAAATTTTAGTAATCTCAGTATCATTAGCATTGTAGCCTCAGTTAAGTACTCAACTCAGATCTAGTAGTATTCAAGTGTTTAGCTTAGACCTCAGTAGTATTTAAGTAATCAATTCAGAACTCAGTATCATTCAGTCAGATAACGAGATTCAGTAGTATTTCATTAGATAATAGAACCAAGTAAACTCAGTCAGATCAGTCAAGAAATATAAACAGTAATAGATTCAGCTCAGTCTAGAATAGTCTAAGAATCAGTTCAGTGTCTATTCAGCTGGGAGTAAGATTCAGCACCGAGCGAGGGTAGGGATGACGACTTCCCCGTTATTTTTGGTAGAGTCATTAATAACAATCCCTGCACTCCAGAACTACGTAGCCAATGTAGGATGAGGATTCACCCATCATATTAGGCTTGACTACCTCCCCGGAGTCACCCGTTATATTAGGTTTGGCTCTAACTAGATGTCACCTATTATATTAGGCATGACATCCTGAGTTCAGAGAGAAGTGTCTTTACCCGTGGCACGGTACTGGCAACCTTCTAACTGGGGTTACAGGTTGGACCCCAAAGAAGCTAGAAGGGGCATGTTGATTAGATGACTACCTCCCACAGTCTCAGTTTCAGATTCAGTCTTAGTAATAGAATTCAGCTGAGAAGTCACCTGTTACACTAGGCTTGACTACCTCTCAGAGATCACCCATTACATAGGCTTGATCTCAGATTCTGACAATCATATTCATTATCAGTAGACTCAGAGGTCACCCATTATGTAGGCTTGATCTCATATTCAGTTTATCAAGTATCAAATATCATTACCAGTAAACTCAGAGGTCACCCATTATATAGGCTTGATCTCAGATATAATAAATCAGTATCAGTATCAGCAAGATTAGACATCAATCTCAATAGACACAGCTATTCAGTCTCTCAGTATTAGTAAACTTAGATATCAGTACTTGTAGACTCACTCATCAGTAAGTCAGTATTTAGAAACCAGTATTTAGAGTTCGTGTTCAGTGCTACTGCGATTCCAGTTTTGGTTTGTGCATTTATGCATATGTCCTCATTCAGTACTCTCATGTTATTCAGTTAAGCTATGTTCATGCATAAGCCCTTGCATTTAGCTTTAACTCATCTAGTATACCAGTACATTCAAAGTACTGACGCATACTTTTCTCTTGCACTATGGTGTCTTATACCATAGGTTCTGAAGCGCGAGATCCAGAGCACCCTTAACAGTCCAGACTCAGTCAGCAACAGTAGACGTAGAAGTAGTCCTCTTCATTTGAGGATGATCCTTATTTTATTATGGCATTAAACTCAGTTTATTTTTAGTAGACGGAGTTAGTTGGGGACAAGTCCCATCAACTCCACAGTTCAGACAAGTTTAGAGTCTTTTCGTACAGATGTATTAGCATTTAGTTTTCAGTATTCAGTATTTTTAGATATTTGAACCTTATGGCAAGTTTCCGCCAGTTTTTCACATTTATTTCAGTATATTATATAGTGCTCAGGTACAAATATCCGAAAAGGGTTATCTTGTGGTCCTTCGGGATCATGAGCACCGTGTGGCATTTCGGTTCCAGAAAATCGGGGCATTACAGAAAGCCTGTTTAAATTTTTATGCAACTATGACTAAACAACTGAATATTTCTTTATAACTAATGTGTTGTGCCTGCATTATTTTGTTATTTTGCATCTTCAAATTACATTTTGTTGCTGCACTTGTTCATCTACAAAAGATAAACAAGCATTGTGTTGCTGGACTTTTAACATTACAAAAAATAAATAAAAATGATTTAGATGCAATCAATTAACAACCTTTCTCTTTTTCATATATATAAGAGAACTCAAATTATATTACCAAAGAAGTTGCACTATTCAACACAAAAATATGCTACATATCATCTAACAACAACAACCTAGTGCTAAGGTAACTTCATTGAACCTTTTATCATATAGAGTATCCCAACTAAATAGCTTATATCTATAACTAGTATACAAGAAAAAAACCAACAAAGAAGTGAGTATTCTCTCCAGTCCTCCCTTTAGCTATTCGTGTCCACTTCTTTTCTTTCTCTTAGATCTTCCGAATCTGTTCTTCCAACTTCTCCAATTTCATATTAATCCCATTATCATCTTGTTTGGGTTCTTTAGGATTGTCAACTTCTTCTGAACATTCCTCAATTAATTTGTTCAACCCAAACAGTTTCTCAACTTCATTGAAATGACAAGATTCAACTAAATTCTCAAGCTCACCTAGTTTCTCTGTTAGTTTAGGAATCACATATTTGAATCTCGAATCAGTATCTTCTATATTCCTTCAACACTAAAAGTCGCAAGATCTTAGACCCTTCAATGATGACAGATAAAGAATGAATTCAACCCAAACAGTTTCTCAACTTCATTGAAATGACAAGATTCAACTAAATTCTCAAGCTCACCTAGTTTCTCTGTTAGTTTAGGTATCACATATTTGGATCTCGAATCAGTATCTTCTATATTCCTCCAACACTAAAAGTCGCAAGATCTTAGACCCTTCAATGATGACAAATAAAGAATGAATTAATCTAATTTCTCATCTTCAATCAATTCTGTCGAAATAACAATAATGCAAAATTTGATATTTACTCCATAATAAGGACATGCCTAATATCTTCTATCAGGATTTCTTGAAGTTCAAGATGGCTTCAAATACAACAAAATTCCGTGATTACAATGAACTTCTTGCTTCAAAGAAGAATCATTTTCTTCCATACAAAGTTTACTCAAGTTAACTTACTTCATTGTGTGCTTCAAGCAATTCATTTCAAACAAATAAGCTAAAATTCAGAAACAAATTTAAAGTAGAAAAAAGGAGAGTAACCCCATATAAAATGATAAACAAAGTGATGGATGAGATTATACGTTAACAGGGGAAGGAGACGAAGATAAAATCAATTTGACTTTTTATTTTCTAATCCCAAATTTATGCGGCTTAATACAAATAAAGAGAAACCGATTTTAATTTTCGCATCAATTTCATGATTTGAGCAAATTTTTGGATTGAAGATGAAGAAGAAGGCTAAATTAGGTTATTTTAGAAAATGAAAATGAATATGATTGTTAGGGGCATCAAAACAGGTATTTTTCATTCATTAAAAAAAATTTAATAGATAAAAATTGTGTTTTAACGCGTCCAACAATGAGTGTTTACTCGCGGGCTGTTAAGGGGGTATTTTAATACACTTTAAAGATGTTAAGGGGGTAAATAAATGGAAATTTAGTTTAGATGCTAAAATAAATTGAGCGGACAAGTTCAGGAGTGAAATGACGGATTTTCTCTTATTATTTTAAAGAAAAATGATTTTTTCAATGAATTTGTCGAAATGGTAATATATCAATGTCACGTATGAATATATAAGTTAAAAGAGCACTATACAATATTTTAAAAGAGAAATGAAAAGCTAATTGGATTAATTACTTTTACTGCCCCCTTCCCGCTTGTAAGGTACTTTTCTTTTCATTTTACTTGGGTTTTGTTAGTCAAATTTGAATTTTTAAAATCAATTAATAAGATTTGGAAAACAAAACCGTAATAAATAATTGTCAAATCAATATTAGTCAAATAAAATAAAATAAAGGAATTAATTATTTATTTACATCCAATATCTATATCTTAACATATAAATTTTATATTATTTAAGTAATTTAATGTGATAAAATTACATGTTAATTAATCTTGATTATGTGTTAAACCTCTAAGTGCAAACACAATACTACTTAGTAAAAATGTGAAGAAGCAGACACCACTTCGTCAACATGCCTGCTTCACCTTCTCTGGGATTTTACTATATCACCCCTAATTAATTATTATAAGTCATTTACATATTAGAAAATTAATAAAATATTTAATAAAAAATAAAATAGATATTTATGACATATTGCTTCAGCCGCTTAAACCGTAATTTTACTATATCACCTCTAAACAATTATTATAAGCTATCTAAGTATTAAAAATTAATAATATTTAATAAAAAATAAAAATGAAAATAAAATGATAAATTAATTCTTGATGTTTTGAATTAACTTTACATCATATATTGTAACACCCTGATTTTCTGAACCGGAATACTACACGGTGCTTATGACCCCGAGGGACCACAAGCTAACCCATGACTGATATCTGTACCTATAGACTGCAATTCATGACATAATAATGCGGAAAACATGCACAATAGGCCATAAGGTTAAACTGAATAAAGAATCTGTAAAATAGTAACATCTATGTGGGTGAAAGATACCCAAAACAACTGAAAACTGAATCTGAAAGCTAAATTTGAGCGTAAATCCGAAAGCCTCTAAGTACTATCTAAAATAAGGAGTTGAAGGAACATGTCTCCAACTAACTCCGTAAATTGATAACTGGCTAAAATAATAATAAATAAATCAAATAATGTCATCCTCGAATGAAGAGGACTCACTGAATCTCTGCGACTGGAAATGCTACTGCTACTGCTGGTCTGGAGCTCGTGTCTCTGAACCTATGGTGTAACATGAAAAGAAAGAACCATAACGCAAATGCGTCAGTACAACTGGAGTACTCAGTATACGAGTGAGGTAGGCTAATGCAAAAGGTTTACATACATGAATAAGGCTAATTGACTGACTGATATGAACGTAAGAGTATAAATATACATACATAGTAACTAAGATTATGAGTATGTGGTAGCTAAATCTGTATGCTAATACATTTCTGGAACTGTAGTTCTGATAACATGAGCGACTGTGCCTGACAGTCCTGAATCTGGTAGAACTCCCTGAGTCCCGTCCTATAACTGAATTTAATTGTATCTAACAGTCCTGGTATACTGATATCTGAAGAACTGTCTGAGTCCTTTCACTGATACTGATACTGAAACTGTTGGAGGTAGTTGTTTAACCGACATACCCCATGTATACCATTACGGCTAAGCTGGGGTCCAATCTCTGCTCCGACTGGAGGGGTGTCAATACCGCGCCACTGGTAAGGACAGTTGTGAGTGACCCTTATCTGGCAGGTACTCAAAGTGAGAATGGTGGGACCCTAAACTGACAGGTTAAGCCATCTCATCAACCCTAATCTGACAGGCTAAGATGTCTCAACCTACGCTGGCTACGTAGTTCTAGAACACAAGGATGACTACTAAGAAACACACCCTAAACTTGTAGGTGAGTCCCCATCCTTGGGTTCACTCGGTGCTAACTTTTATTACCATCTGAAGAGACTAAACATGATTCAACTGAGTGTACATGGATAGATTAACTGACTTTCGTTGACTGACGGAGTAGTACTATTATCTGAGAGTTAACTGGGATCATGAGATTTCTGAGGTTTCCAGAGTCACATGACTGACTAAGTTCTATAGATTATAGCTTGACTGAGATTATCGTGACAATATGACATGGCTTGATCACAATATTTGAGTCCACAATTCATAATATCATTAGTAAGGGATATCATATTTCATATAGTTATTCAATATCTTAAACATTATAGGGAATGCATGGATATATTTCATGTACATATTGTATATCTCCATTATCTTGCATGTTTCATACCACCACAATAGCAACACATGAAAAACATGGAATTTATATTGAAGTATATAGCTAACATGAACTTTTCATTTAGACATCATAGAACCATACAAACATGAATCTCTAGCATCCTAAGCATTTTATCAAACACCTTGCATGCATTCTTTAAGGCGTAGGTGGGTTTCATACTTTCACCATATTAAACCACCTAAAGTTCATGGTTTTCAATTAACAAACATATATATTCCATGAAAACACCTTTAGACATCACATTAAATCTTGAACAACAATCGTCAACATGTACATACTCATATCACCACAAAAGTTTACAAAACAATATTTAAAACTTGGTTCTTGAGCTCTATGAACGGATTGGATCCATAGATGAACACTACGCATACCTTAATGATTGAATCTTGAAGGAGATCTAATATTTCTGAAGGTTCTAGAAGAATTCCTTAGGCTTGCTCTTGAGGAGATGATCTTGAGAGAAAACCCTAATCTTGTGGTTGAGAGTGTAAGAGAGGGTTTTTAAGATTCTTAACTGAAGAAAAATGGGAAAAATTATGCCTCTTTAGGGTTATAAGTCGTGGAAGGTGAAGGAAAAGAAAAAAATGCCCTTATGAAATAAATTCCCAGTTGCTGAAAATAATAGCTGATGACATTTGTGACAAGGCATCAAAAATATTGTAATCCATAAAAAATGTCGTCACACAGAAGTTGGAATTGATGGTTTCTTCCTAAGTCTGAAAACCTTCATGGTAGGGTGTCACAAATGTGGTAAGCTACCCCGAATGTATTCACTTAGGATCTGGTTTCTGCTTAAGGCTGGCGACCTTCGTGGTAGGGCGTCACAAATGTGGTAAGCTACCACAAATGTCGTCATTTAGGAGCTGGTTTCTGCCTAAGGCTGACAACCTTCGTGGTAGGGCATCACAAATATGGTAATCTACCATGTATGTCGTCACTTAGGATCTGGTTTCTGCCTAAGGCTGACGACCTTCGTGGTAGGGCATCACAAATGTGGTAAGCTACCACGAATATCGTCACACTGTTTCCAGCCTGACATGCTGGAGTAAAATAGGAATAACTCTTTGCTCCGATATCGGATTTAGGATAAATTGGTATCGTTGGGAAGATAATTAAATTATATATCTGTTTATAGGTTATGAGATCAAAAATTCCAAGTATAATGAGAGATATGCTCATTTTAAGTTGACTATACCAATATCCTTCTCTAGAATTCAATGGGTAAGGAATGTTTTGATTCATCTAATAGATGGAAGTTATTTGAAGCCTTAATATACATATAACCTACTTATAAAACTATAAAATAACCATGATGTACTATGCATGATCTTGGTACATGGCTCTAATAATGGCTTGGATTTTTTGGGGTATTACAATATCTCTCCCTTGGTAACATTCGTCCTCGAATGATGACTGATTGAGAGGGGAGAAAAGATAAAATGATGGATACACTCATCATGCTCAATTGGCACATGATTTTAGGACTGAATTGAATACTAAATTGAATATTGCCCAACTGAACATACATATCTGATGTATGACTGATATGCTGAACTCATGAATGCATGATAGCTATGCACGGATACTTGATACCAATTTTATAGTGGAATTTTGAACATGTAAATGAATAAGCTTAAGGAAAATTGTTACCTCGATCTAAGTCTTAATTATCAAAGAAAAGATGAGGGTACTTGGTTCGCATGTCTGCTTCTGCTTCCCAAGTAGCTCCCTCCATGGACTGATTCCGCCAAAGAACCTTGACTAGAGGGACTTCTTTGTTCCTCAGCCTACGAGTCTGATAGTCGAGGATTTCGACTGGAATCTCTTCATAAGAGAGGCTATTCTAAATTTCAATGCTCTGAATAGGGACTACAACTGCTGGGTCACCTATGCACTTCTTGAGCAAAGAGACATGGAAGACTGGATGAATTGAGGCTAGATCTGAAGGCAATTCGAGCTCATAGGATACCTTTCCGAAGCAACTGAGAATCTTGAAGAGACTGACATATCGGGTACTGAGCTTTTCCTTCTTTCCAAATCTCTTCACTCCCTTCATGGGAGAGATATTGAGATAGACATAGTCATCGACCTCGAATTCGAGATCCTTTCTACGAACATCTGCATAAGTTTTCTGTCGGCTCTGAGCAGCCCGAAGTCTTTCTTTGATTAACTGAACTTTGTATAAGGCATTGAATAATAAGTCAGGCCCTATGACTGCGGTCTCACTAACTTCGAACCAACCGATCAGAGACCTACATCTCCTACCATAAAGAGCTTCGAACGAAGCCATCTGAATACTAGAGTGATAACTGTTGTTGTATGAAAACTCAATCAAAGGCAAGTGGTCATCCTAGATTCCCTTGAAATCAATTGCACACGCCCTTAGCATATCTTCTAGAGTCTGAATGGTCCTTTCTGGTGACCATCTGTCTGAGGATGAAACGTTGTACTGAGATGAACTTGGGTACTAAGACCATTTTGGAACGCTTTCCAGAAGTGAGAGGTGAATTGGGTACCTCTGTATGAGATGATAGATAGTGGAACACTGGGTAATCTAACCAACTCCCTGATATAGAGTTTGGTATAATCCTCGGCTGAGTAAGAGGTACGAACTTGAAGGAAATGAGCTGACTTGGTCATTCTGTCTACAATGACCCAAACTGAATCATGCCGATGACGTGTTCTAGGAAAACCCATCACGAAGTCCATGTTCACTTCTTCCCACTTCCAAGTAGGAATAGTGAACTCCTGCATGGAACCACAGGTTTCTGATGCTCTATCTTAACCTACTAACATGTAGAGAACTTAGCCACAAACTCTGCAACATCCCTCTTCATCCCACTCCACCAATAGATCTCCCGCAAGTCACGGTACATCTTAGTGTCCCCTGGATGAATAAAGTATCGCGCACCATGTGCTTCTGCAAGAATTCTCTTCCTCAAGTCATCTACACCGGGAACACACAGACGACCCTGACAATGAAGAACACCATCTCTCCCTTGGGAGAAAACCTCTACTTTCTGACTCTGAACTGACTTTTTTAGCTTGAAAAGGCTAGGATCCCTGTATTTCTTCTATTTTACCTCGGAAACTAAAGATGACTCTGAACTACTCTGAACACATACACCACCCTCTGAAGAGTCGACTAAGCGAACGCCTAGTCTGGCAAGTTGATAAATATCCTGAGCTAATTTCTTCTTACTATCCTCAACATAGGAAACACTACCCATGTACAGTCTACTGAGTGTGTAGGACACTACATTGGCCTTGCCAGGATGATAAAGGATGCTCATATCATAATCCTTCAAGAGATCTAACCACCTTCTATGACGAAGATTGAGATCTTTCTGGGAAAAGACATACTGAAGGATCTTATGGTCGGTGAAGACATCTATATGAACACCGTATAGATAATACCTCTAAATCTTTAAGGAAAAGACAACTGCTGCTAACTCAAGGTCATGAGTAGGATAATTCTTCTCATGGGTCTTTAACTGTCTGGAGGTGTAGGCTATGACTCTACCATGCTGCATGAGGACACAAACTAAACCTACTCTGGATGCATCACAATATACTACGAATCCATCAGAACCGTCAGGAAGTGCTAAAACTGAAGCTGAGGTGAGTCGAGTCTTCAACTCCTGGAAACTCTTCTCGCAAGGTTCTGACCACTAAAACTTGACCTTCTTATGAGTCAATATAGACATAGGATATGCAATAGAAGAAAATACCTCAACAAACCATCGATAATAGCCAGCCAAACCCAAGAAACTCCTGATATCTGATGGAGAGATAGGGCGAGGCCAGTTTCTTACCGCTTCAGTTTTCTGAGGATCTACTCTAATTCCATCACCGGGAAAAATATGGCCAAGGAATTCTAATGATCTTAGCCAAAATTTGAACTTACTGAACTTGGCGAACAACTAGTGATCCTTGAGAGTCTGAAGAACAATTATGAGATGGTCTGAATGATCACACTCTGTGCAAGAATAGACCAGAATATCATCTATGAAGACTATGACGAATATGTCCAAGTACTGCTTGAACACCCGGTTCATCAAGTCTATGAAAGCTGCAGGGGCATTGGTAAGACCAAAGGACATGACTATAAATTCAAAGTGACCATACCGAGTATGAAAAGCTGTCTTCAGAATGTCACATTCTTTAACTCTGAGATGATGATAGCTTGATCTGAGGTCTATATTGGAGAAATAACTGGAACCCTGAAGTTGGTCAAACAAGTCGTCTATCCTAGGTAGCGGATACCTATTCTTGACCGTGACTTTGTTGAGCTGACGGTAATCAATACATATTCTGAGAGAACTGTCTTTTTTGCGCACGAATAAGACTGGATCACCCCATGGGGATACACTGGGCCTGATGAATCCCTTATCTAAGAGATCCTTCAACTGATCTTTCAGTTCCTTGAGTTCTTCTGGTGCCATGCTGTATGACGGAATTGAAATAGGCTGAGTATCTGGGAGAAGGTCTATACCGAAGTCTATTTTCCTTTCGGGAGGAATGCCTGGAAGATCTTCGGGAAAGACGTCTGAATATTCATTAATCACTGGGACTGATTCGAGGCTGGGAGATTCGGAACTGGAATCCTTAACATGCACGAGATGATACATACACCCCTTAGAAATCATTTTCCTTGCCCGAAGGTAGGAAACAAGCTGACCCCTGAAAGACGAAGTGCTACACTTCCACTCTAGGATGGGCTCATTCAGGAACTGAAATTGGACTATCCTATTTCTGCAGTCGACTATGGCATAGCAGGAATGAAGCCAATCCATGCCAAGAATAACATCAAAATTAGTCATCTCTAACTCAACTAAATCTGCTGACATAGATTTTTGAAATATCATAATCGGGTAGTTCCAGTATACCCGCCGAGCTATGATGGTTTTACCCACTGGGGTAGATATTGAAAAGGGCTCTGCTAAAATTTTGGGACTGATTCCAAAATCGCCTGCTATGTATGGAGTGACAAAAGACAAGGATGCACCTGGGTCTAGCAAAGCATAAACATGAACATGAAAAATCTGTAACCTACCAGTAACGACATCAGGAGAATTTTCCTGATCCTATCGGGTCTGAAGAGCATAGAGTCTATTTGGGAGTTGCCCACTAGTAGCACTGGAAGTGGCACCCAGCTGGTTCAGGCGATCGAACTGAGCTGTGGAACTATTCTGCTGACCCTGAGGACCTGGCTGAGGACACTCCCTAATCCTGTGGCCTGGCTTACCACAACCAAAATAGACATCACTACCATCTCTACAAATACCCTTGTGGTTCTTACCATAAGTCTGACAAAGGGGGTTTGTTCGGGCACTGCTCACACTGCCCTGAGATTTAGATCCTGGTGCTCTGTCTCTATTGCCTTCCCTGAACTTCGGCACTGGGGAACTAACAGAGGAAGGGGATGGAACTGCTGACTTAGGAAGAAACTATGAACGATTTCCTCCCTCTGATTTGGGCTGAGCAAAACTGAAACTGCCTGCTCTTGCTCTCTTGTTCTGCCTCTTCCTAGTCTTAACCTTCTACTCCTCTATCTGTTGAGCATGAGTCATGATCCTGGCTAAATTCATATCACTGTTCAACATCGTATACCTACACTTAATTACCACACTATCATTCACCCCTGACACGAACTTGCTCATCTTAGCCCTGTTGTCTGCAACCACATGAGGGGCATATCTGGCTAGATGAGTAAATCTAAGAGAAACTCTATAACTGTCATATTTCCCTACTTGAGATTGATGAACTCAAGAACTTTGGCCTCTCTCAGCTCTTGGGGAAAGAATCTATCTAAGAAAGCCATGATAAATTCTTTCCACTCAACAGGACCTGCATCCCCTAACCTTTCTGCTAACCACTGCTTGTACCAAGTGTGACCGATATCTTGCAATCGGTATGCGGCTAACTCGGCACTCTGAGAAGAAGTGACTCCCATTATATCAATGACCTTCTAGAATTGGTCAATGAATTCCTGAGGATCCTCGTCGGGCTTAGACCCAAAGAAGGATGGAGGGTTCATTCGGGTAAAGTACCGAATCCTAGCTGCTGCTGAATTGGCCACTGGGTTGGCCGAAACGACTGCTGGTCGTTCATTCTAGGCAGCTACAGACTGAGCAAGAGCGGTAAATATAGTCCTGAACTCCGCATGAGAAACATGTTCGCCCAAAGGATCTTCGGGCTGAGGAAGTGGCTGATTTCTTCTCTTTGGAGGCATATTTCTAAAATAAGAGAAGAGAGGATTAGACTGAGAGACTGACTTGAAATTATGCTTACTAGCACGACATAAATACTGAAGAAAGGGAACTATTCCTAAAACATCATATAGCCTCCTGTTCATAAATGTGGCGCGCAACACACCCATGTACAAGACTCTACTAGATGCACCTTTCAAACTTCCTAGGACTCTTTTGAACCTTAGGCTCTGATACCAAGTTTGTAACACCCTAATTTTCTGAATCGGAATGCTACACGGTGCTTATGACCCCGAGGGACCACAAGCTAACCCATGATTAATATTTGTACCTGTAGACTGCAATTCATGACATAATAATGCGAAAAACATGCACAATAGGCCATAAGATTCAACTGAATAAAGAATCTATAAAATAGTAACATCCGTGTGGGTGAAAGATACCCAAAACAATTAAAAACTGAATCTGAAAGCTAAATCTGAGCGTAAATCCAAAAGCCTCTAAGTACTGTCTGAAATAAGGAGTTGAAGGAACATGTCTCCAACTAACTCCGTAAACTGATAACTGGATAAATTAATAATGAATAAATCAAATAATGTCATCCTCGAATGAAGAGGACTCACTGAATCTCTACGACTGAAAATGCTATTGCTACTGCTAGTCTGGAGCTCGTTTCTCTGAACCTATGGTGTAACATGAAAAGAAAGCACCATAGCGCACATACATCAGTACAAATGGAGTACTGAGTATACGAGTGAGGTAGGCTAATGCAAAAGGTTTACATGCATGAATAATGCTAATTGACTGACTGATATGAACGTAAGAGTACAAACATACATACATAGTAAATGAGATCGTGAGTACATGATAGCTAAATCTGTATGCTAATATATGACTGGAACTGTAGTTCTGACAATATGAGCGACTATTTCTGATAGTCCTGAATTTGGTAGAACTCCCTGAGTCCCTTGCTGTAACTGAATTTGACTGTATCTAACAGTCCTGGTATACTGATATCCGAAGAACTATCTGAGTCCTTTTACTGAGACTGATACTGAAATTATGGGAGGTAGTTGTTTAACCGACTTGCCCCATGTATACCATTACGGCTAAGCTGGGATCCAATCTCTGCCCCGACTGGAGGGGTGTCAATACCGCGCCACTGGTAAGGGCAGTTGTGAGTGACCCTTATCTGGAAGGTACTCAAAGTTAGAATGGTGGGACCCTAAACTGACAGGTTAAGCCACCTTATCAACCCTAATCTGACAGGCTAAGATGTCTCAACCTACGCTGGCTACGTAGTTCTAGAACACAAGGATGACTGCTAAGAAACACACCCTAAACTTGTAGGTGAGTCCCCATCCTTGGGTTCACTCGATGCTAACTTTTATTACCATCTGAAAAGACTAAACATGATTCAACTGAGTGTACATGGACAGATTAACTGACTTCCGTTGACTGACATAGTAGTACTATTATCTGAGAGTTAACTGGGATTATGAGATTTCTGAGGTTTCCTGAGTCACATGACTGATAGAGTTCTATAGATTATAGCTTGACTGAGATTATCGTGACAACATGACATGGCTTGATCACAATATTTGAGTCCCTAATTCATAATATCATAAGTAAGGGATATCATATTTCACATAGTTATTCAACATCTTAAACATTGTAGGGAATGCATGGATATATTTCGTGTACATATTGTATGTCTCCATTATCTTGCATGCTTCATACCACCACAATAGCAACACATGAAAAGAATGGAATTCATATTGAAGTATATAACTAACATGAACTTGTCATTTAGACATCATAGAACCATACAAACATGAATTTCTAGCATCCTAAGCATTTTATCAAACACCTTGCATGCATTCTTTAAGGCATAGGTGGGTTTCATACTTGCACTATATTAAACCACCTAAAGTTCATGGTTTTCAATTAAAAAATATATATATTCCATGAAAACACCTTTAGACATCACATTGAAACTTGAACAACAATCATCAACATGTACATACTCATATCACCACAAAAGTTTACAAAATAATATTTAAAACATGGTTCTTGAGCTCTATGAACGGATTGGATCCATAGATGAACACTAAGCATACCTTAGTGATTGAATCTTGAAGGATATCTAATGTTTCTGAAGGTTCTTGAAGAATTCCTTAGGCTTGCTCTTGAGGAGATGATCTTGAGAGAAAACCCTAATCTTGTTGTTGAGAGTGTAAGAGAGGGTTTTTAAGATGCTTAACTGAAGAAAAATGGGAAAAATTATGCCTCTTTAGGGTTATAAGTCGTGGAAGGTGAAGGAAAAGACCAAAATACCTTTATGAAATGAATATCCAGTTGCTGAAAATAATAGCTGACGACATTTGTGACAAGGCGTCAAAAATGTGGTAAGCCGTCAAAAATGTCGTCACACAGAAGCTGGAATTGATGGTTTCTGCCTAAGTATGATGACCTTTATGGTAGGGCATCACAAATGTGGTAAGATACCATGAATTTCGTCACTTAGGAGCTGGTTTCTGCCTAAGGCTGACGACCTTCGTGGTCGGGCGTCACAAATGTGGTAAGCTACCACGAATGTCGTCACACAAGAGCTGGTTTCTGCGTAAGGCTGACGACCTTCGTGGTAGGGCATCACAAATGTGGTAAGATACCACAGATGTCATCACTTAGGATCTGGTTTCTGCCTAAGGATGACGACCTTCGTGGTAGGGCGTCACAAATGTGGTAAGCTACCACGAATGTCGTCACACTGTTTCCAGCCTGACATGCTAGAGTAAAGTAGGAATAACTCTTTGCTTTGTTATTTTATTTACGATAAATTGGTATCGTTGGGAAGATAATTCAATTATCTATCTGTTGATAGATCATGATATCATAAATTCCAAGTATAATGAGAGATATGCTCGTTTTAAGTTGACTATACCAATATCCTTCTCAAGAATTTAATCGGTAAGGAATGTTTTGATTCGTCTGATAGCTGAAAATTATTTGAAGCCTTAATATACATCTAACCTACTCATAAAACTATAAAATAACCATGATGTACTATGCATGATCTTGGTACATGGCTCTAATATTGGTTTGGATTTTTTGGGGTATTACATGTATGAGGCCCACATAGATTTTTCTCACAAGTGTTTTTTATTGTAATTTTGTTATATCACTTCTAATTAGTTATTATAAGTCATTTAAGATATGTTTTCTTTGGTAATTCAATCGTGATATTTGGTTGACTCTCGAAATGATATCAGTGTCGCTTAAATTGGAATAGAACAAAAAAAATTTATAAATCATAATATTTAAAAACTTAAATTATTTTAAAATTTTAATTGACTATCAATGCCACAAAAGTTTGTACAAGTTAACATTTATTATTTAAAAATAACATAAAAAGTATTATAAATTATAATAGCTAACAACTTAAAATATCAAAAAATATATTAAAACTAGGCATTACTTATCTAAATTTTATGTGTGGTTGAGACAAAAAACAATATATTTTGGCACGACCCCTCAATATCTACTATTAGGGGTGCACATTTGATTTGTTCGGTTTGGTTTTTTAATATTTGTAACACCCCGATTTGCTGAACTGGAATGCTACATGCTTCTCATGACCCCGAAGGACCACAAGCTAATCCATGACTGATATCTGTACCTGTATACTGCATAAAATACTGAATAATGTGGAAACATGCACTGAAAGGCCATAAGGTTCAATACTGAATATAACATGGATGATATAACATATGTGGGATAATACAATACCCAAAACAAAATTGTAAACACTGAAGTCTGAAACATAATAGTCTGCATCTAGTCTGAAAGCCTCTACTGTCTGAATAATCTGAATACGGAGTTGATGGGACATTTCCCCAACTAACTCCAACTAATAACTAATCAATGAAATAATGGAGAAATAATCATGTCCTCGAAGGATGAGGACTCACTTCTATTCTGACTGCTGAGACTGGAATCTATTGCTAATCTGGAACTCGTGTCTCTGAACCTATGGTGTAACCTAAAAAGAAAGCACCATAGCGCAAATACATCAGTACAATGGAATGTACTGAGTATACATGTGAGTTAGGCTAATGCAAGGGTTAACATGCATGAATAATGCTCGCTGACTGTCTAACATGAATGCGAGAATGCATACATAAATACATAACTGTAACTGACACTATGATATCGTGATTACTGAATCTGAATATTGATGACATGACATACTAATAACTGATATAACTGATAGCATAAATAGTTGTATCTTAATGTAACTGATAACATGGGTGACTATATCTGACAGTCCTGAATCTAATGGAACTATTTGAGTTCCTTACTGAGACTGGTACTGAAACTGTAGGAGGTAGTATTTAACTGATATGCCCCTGATACGTCATTATGGATGAGTTGGGGTCCAATTTTTAACCCCAATTGGAAGGGTGTCAATATCGTGCCACTAGTAAGGATAAGATGAGGGCGACCCTTATCTGATAGTGTCCCCAAAAGAGAATGGTGGGGCTCTTATCTGATAGTGGTTATCCATCTCATCAACCCTCATCGGACAGTGTTGATTTCTCAACCTATGCTGGCTACATAGTTCTGGAATGCAAGGATGAATTCTAAGGATCACACCCTCAACTGATAGTATGTGTCCCCATCCTTGGGTTCACTCGGTGCTAATTCCTACTCCAATCTGAATGGACACTGAATATGATTTACTGAACTGAACATGAGATGAGTTACTAAGTTCTGTTGACTGACGAAATACTACTGATATCTGACAACTGACTGAGTCATGAGATCATGGAGATTTTTCCTGAGTCATAAGACTATCTGAAGTCTAAGGATTCATACCTTGACTGAGAGTATCGTGAAAACATGACATGACTCTAGGTACACAACTAATGTTTCGGGTACAATTACCCCCAGGACTCAATGGAAGGAAACTGACAAAGCATGACTTACTTGAATACATAATGAGCATCATAATATATTTACTGAAGCATTTCATCAAATATGTGATATGCATAAGATTGTACGTACATGGGGATTTCATGATATCATGCTAATTAGACACTTTCCCTTCATCTAGGCATTCAACCAAACACATATTAGGCATAAAATGTGTAAACAACATCATACAACAATTAACTGTCGTGATTCAATTCTAATTTAATCATTCAAGGGTTTAGTCCTAGGGTTTCATGAATCTATACAGTTACAAATCAACCCCTATGGAATTTAACACTCATTCATGGAATACAATTCAATTACTCATTATCAACATGATAAAAATAGCCCAATCATGAACTTCATAAGAAAATCCATAACTTGAATTTAGAAAAGGGATTCTTAGGCTTCATGGACAAAAAGAGTCCATGAATGAACACTATGCATACCTTAGTTCGTGATTTCGTGAAAATTGATGGTGAAACCTTCTTGAATTTGAATCTCCAATAGAAATCCTAGCTTGTTCTTGAGAGAAACTTGAGAGAAAATAGTATATTTTGGGTGAAGAATATCTAAATCAGGTGTTATTGGGTTTAAATAGGGGTAGGAAATTGACCCTTTTAACCCTGGATGCGTCATTTAATTTCAGTAAAATTTTCCCAAACTGGGCCCCTGGCACGACGCGGTATTATCGTGTCGTGTCACTGGAAATTGAAAATTGGAAAATTGAGGGATGGCATGATGCAGAGCTATCGCGTTGCCCTTTCCTTCATGACCTGGAACTTTGGCGCGATGCGGGGGAAATCGCGCTGAGATACTGGAAAAAGGACAATTCTGAATTTGAGTGCTGGCGCGACGCGCCATAATTGCGGACACCTACTCAAAATTTCCAAATTCCATTTCCTTTTGTGGCGCGGCGCGCCACTGACTAATATCGTGTTTTTTTACGACGGGAACTTGAAATAGTCATAACTTCTTACCCGGTTATCGGATTTAAGCGAATCATATATCGATGGAAAGCTTATTGAATTTTACACATGAAAAAAAGTGAAAATCTTGAAAATTCCTCATGGAATAATTATCCTTCACTTTACAAGCTAATACTAGGCTTTCTTGGGATGAAATTTTCTAGAAATATTCGGGGTATTACAATATTGGTTCGTTTTTTTTTTATTTTTAGATTGACGAAAACGACAACTGTAACCAAATCGAAATAAATTCGGTTTGGTTTGGTTTCTACAAATTCGATTCAATTTTTTGGGATTTTTATTTCAGTTTTGAAGATTAAAGTAGTGAGTCTTTCTTTTACATGACTGGGCATTTAAGATTAATAATTTTTCTAGAAAACTAGTTTTTTTAAATCTATTTTTCATTCCCAAATATAAATAACTCAACACAAATGAAATGAAATGAAATAACCATAATTTTAACATAATATATAATTGCACTCAAAAACTCGACACTCGTTGTCTCGTATATTTAAGGCATCGCTGAACCAGTGTTGAAATGAACACTTAGAGTTAGGGACATAAGTCGTTACTCTTAAGACGTTTGGTGGTTTGGGTTACTTATTATATATTATATTTATACTAAGGATAATATATATATTTATAATATAATAACATATATATTATTTATAGAATTTTGATTTTTTGATTTAACCAATTTTTTTTTGAAAATCGAAAAAAAAATCTATAAAATTTGAAATCAAAACCAATTCGAAAAATAAAAAAATCGAGACCAAAATTAAATTTTGGCTAGGATCAAAATATTCCTAGCCTTATCTACTATATTTATCAAGAGATAACAACAAAGTAGGTTGGGGCGGGAAAATCTTAACCTGCCAAGATATTGACCTGTTGTACCTCATCCCGTTTGCTACTTTTTTTTTGCCTTGCCCTGTTCAGCTATGCCCTATTAAACCTGCCTATCCTCTTCCGTTTATACTCTCTTTATTTTTTTCCTATTAATTTCTCCTTTGGTCATAAAAAAATCACTTTTTTTTAGATTCTTTTTCGCTTTATTTAAAAATCAACATTTAGCTATAAAAAATTGTAATTTCAACTTGAAATTATATTTGAAATTTGGAAAACACCTAAACCTTGTTTTCACTTTTATAATTTTTTCTTTTACAAATATACTCTAATTTTTTGTTATTTTCAAAAATTAAGTTCTTTAGAATTATATTTCATGTTTAAATAATATTTCATATATATATATATATATATTTAAAAGTGCATTCAAAATATAAATATTTCATGTTTAAATCATATTTCATATATTTTTTTAAAAGAAGTACATTCAAAATCTAAATATCTATTGCAAAATGTATGACAAAATACAACTCCATTATGGGCATTTTGATCTTTTTCGTAGTTGTTGTATGTTGATTTTGAGGTATGGGGATGATTGACACAATTTTTTATGCGATCGAAAAATATTTTGGAGAGTTTGTGATATTTTGAGGCTTTAAAAGTTCCATAGTTGACATCGATCAATATTTGTTGTCTGAGTCCCGGATGGCGATTTGGATAGTTCCATCCAATACGAAATATCAAATTTGGGTTAGCAACGGGGTTGGTTTGAGTTCGGACCCTTAATTTGCATTTTGACCCTTCATTTAAAAGCTAATAAAATATGTCTTAAAGGGGTTCCAAGGGTTAATTTGTTGAAAAGATCCTTTTTTTTAAAAAATATGATGTCTCCATTGACTTTGGAATATCAAAATAAGTCTAGTAGCATAGTTCATTTGTATTCACGGGATTCCAAATGAATAGCGTGGGTCTAATAAAAAACCTAGCCTTTTAACTAAGCTGTTGGTGCAAGGTATCAACTGGTGCAACCGCATAAGTGACCAATTGGTCGCTAAAGCTGAAGCTACTTAAGCGCCAATGGGATGCTAAAGCGAAAGCGACTTAAGTGCCCAAGGGTCGCTTTAGTGGTGATTTCTTAAGGGGTGCCCAGTCGAATACCGAGGGTCTAATCGGAAACTTAAGCTTTTAGCTAGTGCAAGGCATCAGTTAGTGCAACCACTTAAGTGGATAATTGGCCGCTAAAGCTGAAGCCGCTTAAGCACCAATGAGTTGCTAAAGCAGAAGTCACTTAAGTTCCCAAGGTTTGCTTTAGCGGTGACCTCTTAAGAGGTGCCTAGTCGCTTTAGTGGTTATTTAGCTGCTAAAGTGGCCAACCTGTATAAAAAAATTATTTTGTAATATTTCACCATTTTTGGACCTTTGAACTTCAGATTTGGGCGGTTTTTAGGGTTTTCTTTACCCTTTGAGCTTGGGAAAGCTCCAAAACCTTAATTCCACTACTTTTCATTAATTTATATCGTCAAAAATAATCTATAATCTTGAATTCAAATGGGATTTTGAGGATTTTAGCAATAAAGGTTAAAATAACTTTTCTTAGATTTAGACCTCATTTTGACCCATTTTTCACGGGTTTTCAACTATAGATTCCTTTATTCCTGGGAAATGTATTTCTAAAATAAAATTTTGGTTTGATCCCCATCATTTTTGAACTTATTTTTTGAATTTGATTTGAATCCGACTCAAATATGGGCAATACAGATATCATTAGCTTTCTTTTAAGGTGTAGATGCTATACTAGATTATTATAGTTGATCATGAGGCCATTCGAAAGGAGAAAGCTCCGTGTTGAAGCACTTTAGGGTTGGATTTCTTCATTTCATGGTAGGTTATGGCTTAACATCTTTTAGATTGAGATGGGTAGATAATAAATAAGTAAAGTATGCTGTAGGATGGAAAAATAACTATGGGGTTTATATTTTTAGATGATTATTGTTGTTGTGTGTCCAAGTAGGGACTAATATTCTGTTTTTATTGACCTGTAATATCTGATATTGCTTGTTTCTCATGTGGAGACTTCATTTGACATCTTTGGCCTTATATGTGCATTTAAATGCCTTTATTTTAGATATAATGCCTATGTAGGGTCTTGAATTGTTATTATAGACCTTATTGAGAATTGGTTGCCTTTATCAAGATAGATATACTCGAGTTAGGGGTTGATATGATATTCATGATGGCTTACATGTATGTTTATTTTGATGGTTCCTAATTAGAGTGTATATCATGAATTATGGACATATCAAGTTAATTTTTGGGCTCACTTATACACATATTGAATGGATTAGATATCTTCATATTGATTTGATTGTGGTCGTTACATCCTCATCCCATACATATACATTTATTAGATACCGATACCATTGAGGAACACTATTTTGAAAGAAAATGAGATATATTTTAAAACTATCTTTGTGAACACGAGTTAGAGAGGTGGATTAAGATTTGAGATATGAGTCATAGTATATGGATTTTGACCCCCCATGGGTCCTATATTGGTAGCTGTGAGCTCAGTAGGTGTATACAAAAATTCATGCAATGACTTTCACCATTCATCCCATAATCATTGCATTACATATGCATTCTTCATGATTTTTTAACTTTTACTTGACTTATATGTAGCTTTCATTTGTTTTTTGTGTATATTTCTGTTATTTTATTTTAGTAGTTGTATTAGAACTGAAATACCTTAGTTTTTGGAACTTAGAAAATTTCCTTGAATTCTGATCTTGGGACCCAATACAACTCATGGGTATGAGCCATATGTTACGGTACGGGTGGTATGATCCGGTTATATACTGACCAGTGTTGGCTGGTGGGATGGATTTTAGTTACTGGAATAGGTACGACTTAGGGGTACGAGTCATATTAGTGGTTTCAAATCATGTGGTTCTTTAACTTAATCTTAGACTTGGTTACTTAGGTTGGATCTGAGTACGAGTGGCTCACCATAAGCTGCAAGCCAGAGTACGAATCATACCAAGGACTCATATTGTGGACAGTGTCCAATCCCTCAGGTATTTTATTCTTCCTGGGATACGGGTAATGGATACGAATCATATGTTATGGTTATGACTTAGTTCGCTGAGTCATATACTGGACAATCTTTGATCCAAAGGTTGAGGCTTAGATACGAGTGGTGGATACCAATCGTATTGGGTGGGTACGACTCGTAAGGGTCAGTTGTATCCTTGTGATGGGAATTTTGTGCATCTTAAGTGGGGGTATTCTAGACATTTCCCTATTTATCCTAATAGGGTCCCACGACTTCTAACCCACTTGGGAGATTATTTACCCTAATATTCTATTCATTAACACTTAGAAACTCTTTCTAAACACTCCATAATTCTCTTAAGAGCTTTTGGGGAAAGAGAGCTAGGGTTTTAACTAAAGGATAGATTTATGTCTTATCTTGGTAGTTTCTTTCCTTCATCATCAGGGTTTAAGACATGTTTCTATTCCCTCATTGTTAATTTAATTAAAGGCATGGTTTATATAAATGTTTTCATGGTTTAACTACTGCATAACTTTGGCTTTCTAATATGATTTGAGGGGTTTTGATGTTAATTGCTTGGTTATGGTTTCCCATGGTTTTAATTATGCTTTTATAGACATTAATGGTGGTTTTGGATAATCGGATTGAATGAAAATAGTTTATTGGTAATTGGAATTGGTTTTGGTTATATTATGTGCCCAATGTGTTTGACAAAATGCTTATAAAGATATGTTGATTCTATTGACTTTTTTAATGAAACTCTTGCATGTTTTAAACTTGGTAAATGAATTATGCATGGTTTAAATGGTTTGGAAAGGCTAAAGGCTAATTGGTTATTCTTGTGGGGAACATGGAAGTCTTCCAAGAGGTTTAATATGGTAAATGAAAAGGCACTTGAAAGTCCCCTTTAAACCTATAAATGGTTGACTATGGATGATACTGGCAAGTAAGGGTTAGTATGATGATACAAATATCAATGGCCTTGGTTAATGAATGGATAATGGATTGGTTATTTGGAAGCTGGTTTTAATTGGGCAATAATGGAGAGAGGTGTAGCAAAGCTACGGAAGGTGGAGGTCCCATAGGGACCAAAAGTGGAAACTCATACTTGCCGATATGAGGTTGGTCTTGGTGACCATGTGCATAATGTTACACTTTATTTTATGGATATTCTAGTCATTCCATAGGATATTTCTTTGGTCGTGTGGCTACATGTACTGGGGCCCTTCAGTAGGGGGAGCTGAACCCATATAGCCTATGGGTGGTATAGGAAGACAAAGCTATATAGCCCAGGTAAAGGTTTTAATGGCATGCTAAACCCGATCCATTTTCCTAGCATATATATATATGTATATATGGTTGTGTTCATATGGATGGTTTTACTTGGTTTTATAAATAGCATTATTTTATCCTTACCCTAAGATCATGCTAGCGGTCACTCGCTAAACTCGTCTACTGGAGGCTGTATACCCATGCTATGCAGGAACCAACCGTTCTAGTCCTCCTACATAGTGATTGACTCGAGGAAAACATTTATACTGAAGTGGTGAGCTTCCATCCTTTCGAAAGGCATCATTTCATGTTATGAATATTTTTAGACATTTTGGCTTTATTTTGGATATGGTTAGGGACATGTCCCAACCGTATTTCATTACTCTTTTGGATAGAGGCTTTGTGGTACTTCTATGGGTTGGTATGGGCAGGATCGATAGTTGGTGTCAGCCTTGGCATTGGAATACGCTGGGAAACTGGCATTATCAGACATAATTTCTTACTGTTTCATCATATTTCATTTTGGAATTAGTTATATTATGTCTTAGAACGTCCTTGGTTATGGCCTAGTTTATGGACTTGTTTGGTGTGGTTTGGTATGGTTGGATTATGGTTATGGGATGGTTGGACTCGTTTGGGTTGGTCATGGTTGTGATCTATTTCCAGGGTCTTTGTGTGAGCTTTTACACTATTATGTTTCATGCTCGGAATTCAGCCAACTTAGGGCAGGCGGTTGGAGGTTGGGTTGGGTAATGGGGGTGGTCTCTGGTCCTGGTCAGACTTGGGATGCCTATTGTGACAAGGCCCCAGGGTGGTTCGTGTAAAGAACAGTTAGTTGTAACGATGTAAGATACTATTTGAGAACTTTTTTATTTGTAGGCGACATGCTCATAGTTTTTCTTTACTTACATTATTTTCTACTTTGCTCAGTCGGCCTATGATACCTAATGAGTACAAGTAGATCCTATTTATTCCTAGTATGCCCTTTCGGTGTATATACTATCATGATTATGACTTACATAGGCTGACTTATGCATTGGAGTTGGTGATATCTCAAGGTACTGGCTCACCCTAAGATTTTGAAGTTGACTATAGACCTCTTCTACCTATTAGTTGTCTTTACTTCCATTTAGAGACAAATCATGTATTTTTAGATTTAGATATTATATTAGATGATCTATACTCATGACATTAAGTTTTGGGATGGTTATGTTTATTCAGACTTTTGTATTTGTGTATGATATGGTTTGACTTCATTATAGAAGTCTCACCTTGATTTATGTTATTGATTAAATTTGGTTATCTTAACTATTTTGGCTGATTGGCTTACTTATCAAGGCCCGATCACAATAAGTGCCATTACAACCTAATTTTTGTGTCATTGACAAATTGATATCAGAGCACCAGTTTCATCGGTGTCGTAAGTGTAAGAAAAAAATGTCTAGTAAAGTATCACAGATCAGTACATAGATATATGTATTTATCTTTGAGAGGCTATAATATATCTTTAGGAAAAGCTTCTCTAATTTGATTCCTCATTGTGCGGGTTGTTCATACCCTACGCTCTAAATCACAAATAGTGAGGACTAGGTGTAAAAAGGCTATAAATACTAACCCGACACTCGATTTAAGGATGATGTAGGGGTCATGGTCGACCAAGAGGTATAGAAAAGCACGTGGAGCTGAATCAACTAGAGAATGTGCTAGGGAGGCCTCTCTTGAGCTTGAGGTTGTGTATTCCAGGGATGATTATCAGGCTGGGGTGCAAGGCCATATTAGGTTCCACAAAGTTTAGTCGACACCCCTGTGCTTCAGGGTCTTTTGGTTCATCTCTTGAGTTATTTAGAGGGTGTTCCCTTGAGTTTGTCTAGTATTTCTTAGACTTTGAGGACATTCCACCATCAGTGCCAATATCAACTTATGGTATTCATACACCTGGGGTACAACCATCATCTATGGTACCCCCTATGCATGGACACTTTGCCTTCCAAACTTACTATTTCCTTGGTTGCTTAGGGTTCAACTATTTCTTCTGATGATCAGAAGAGATTTGAAAGGTTTATTTGCTTGAGTCCACCCAAGTTTAGTGGAGCTATTGGAAAGAATGCTATGAGTTTTTAATTAATTTCCAGGATAAGTTACATAATATTGGATCCCTTGCGTCTCATGGAGTTGCTTATACTACATATCAGTTGACGGATATGGATAGGGATTGGTGGAGGTTGCTTGCTAGTTGTTTGCCTTTGGGTTTGCCTGCTATGACATGGACTCAATTTTTTGAGGACTTCTTGGAGAGGTTTGTACTATATAGCACTATAAACTAGATGAGGGATGAGTTTGATCACTTGGAGCAGGGCTTCATGTCTATTACTGAGTATGAGACATATTTTTGGACCTTATCTAGATATTCAACCGCTAGCATCTCCATCGAGTTTGAGAGGATTCAGAAGTATGTGAAGGGGTAGATAGTAAATATCGGTTGGCTATAACCCAAATGGTAGTTTTAGGGAATTCTTTCTAGAGTATTATTGAGTATGCCAAGATAACCAAGTCTATTATTATCACGCCCCAAAATCCCATCGGGCCGGACTGGCACCCGAAGCTGAGAAGGCCCGGGAGAACCCGTTCAAATACCTGTACTTTCACTTACATGTCACCAAAAATTTGGACTACACTTCGTTGCATGTAGAAGGGTCTAATTACCTGTATCAGCACAACACGCACAAATATATATATATATATTTAATACTTGGCCGTCGGGGCCACCACATATACAAATATAACATCACTATATAAACTTCCATAACTTTACCCTTCCTTATGTCTACAAAGTCTCTAGGATATAAATGACATAACTAGGGTTGGGACAAACCTCCCGCCCACACATGACTACTGTACAATAACAAAACATAAGGAACCGACTCGGAAAGCTCCGAAGCAAACTGGAGCTCACCAACAATAGCTGTATGACCTGGCTCCTATCTATGCTGTGTATGAGCTGAAGCACCTGTACCTACAGCATGAAATGTAGGTCCCCCGTGAGGGACGTCAGTACAAAATATGTACTGAGTATGTAAAGCTGTAAATAATCATATGTGATATGGGGGGTCAAGAAAATCAGACACAGGTGAATAAATCATAATAGAAGTGAACCACACTTCATAAACACTTTTAGGATCATGTACATTATAATTAATCTGAATTGGGTTCTTGAATTCAAACATATTTGTGGAACGGTATACCTTCGTTCATTTCATTCTTTACAATTATCATTCGCCATTACCTCCTCCTCCCGAACCTCCAACCACCTAACAATAATCAATACTGTACCGTACTGTGACCATTAGGCTACCCCCAGTATATATCAACTGTAATCATATCAAGTATTGGGATCGGCCCATGCTAGGCTTAAGCCCCTGAGCTACCACCCACACGTATATCAAGTAACACACATAAGAAATCTTTCCAATAACTTAGTTCAAAATCTTTTGAGATTATTACATTAGTGTTCATGCCAATACAGTACCTTTGGAACAATGATACATCAATAGGAACCAAGTAATAGACCTTCTATACAATAACGATGTAATAAAGACTCATTGGTATATCAATAATGTGTTTCAGAATCATCAATATCACAACAATGAAATAGGAGCCTTTTGGTATATCAATGAAACATTTTGACACTTTATAGAATGGAAACAACTTCGTTGGTAACGTAGAACAATACATGTTTTTTTGGATAACCTCGGAATCTTACTTGATGGAACATTGGTGTTTTCATGCCAAAGAACATCGTTAGAGTATGTTGTACATACCTCGTTGTAGACTCGGATACCAATTCAACACAACTTCCCGCCTTTACAAATCACTTATCTACAATGAAATGTTTGGCATCTAGTATTAGCAACCCAACACCACAATTCTCTTCCATAATTCCATACAACCAATATTTGCAAAGCATTCCAAAAACCAACTTGAACAATAGGTTTATGTGTATATATATATATATAATCATCATTTCAATACCACATCATCACACCAAATCCCTTCACAATTCAACATAATCCAACCATGCACAAGAATAATCCAACATCATTTCCAATCATCTTTCAACAACAATCAAATAACATACTTCTTATGCTCACATGCATATATATACATATCCATATAAATAACACCAGCATAATTTACATCCTTACCATAAAATGGCCCTTTTGATTTCGAAGTCCTATTAGCACAAATAAGGGGTGCTTCTCGAAGCCCCGAGACGGTGAACACAACTACGGAATCAATTTGGATTTTCTACGGTTGAATCACAAGATAATTGGAGTTGAAATTAGGCTAGGGTTTCTTATTCTTCAATAATTTGGATGATAAATGATGGATATGAGGCTAAGTATATGTATATAATGACCAAGTTTCGTCCATGAGGTGATGGAAAATGACCATATTGCCCTTAAAATTTAAGTAAATCCGAATCTGTCCATGGTGGACTGTTTTGGTAGGCTAAAGTAAATCGACCATAACTCTTTGCTCCGATAATGGATTTGGGTGAAACCAATTGCATTAGAAAGAATACTCTCGGGCTTATCATCGATATATAGAAGATCACACAGTTCATTTTGTACAAGGAGTTATGATCGTTTAAAGTCGACCCAAAAATCTGTTTGGCTGCAGTACTTTAGTGTGCAGAAAATTTCTGCACATTTACTGTTCATTGCGTCCACAGTTTTCAAGTTTCGAACATGCTCGCTTATATCCGATACTCATATGTTTTCAGAAATCTTTATATCGTTGAAAGATAACTCGATAAACTTCGCATAGAAACTTCGACGAGTAAATTCCGGTATAAATAAAGTCGATTCCTATACACATATAATCAAACTATACACTTGAAACCATCTCAAAATAATCAATACTCATACTTAAACTCATATAGACCTAACTTATGATCAATACATATACTCCAACACATATAACCATGGCTAATGCACGTAATTAAGTACGGGGTGTTACATCCTTCCCCCCTTAAGGACATTCGTCCTCGAATGTGAATGTAGTCATTTAGCCGAAACAAGTTCGAATTCATAATTGATATTCACATCATCATATAGATATTATGCATATGTAAAAACTTACTTGTTAGTGTCCCAGTTCCACTCCTTGCACTTCTTTTTCACCTTTGAACAAATAAGGGTATTTGGATTTCATTGCTTCCTCCGCTTCCCATGTAATCTCTTCCCTTTGTTGATTCCTCCAAAGTACTTTCACCGATGCTACTTATTTATTTCTCATCTTCTTAACTTGAAGATCTAATATAGTAACAAGCATCTCCTCATAGGTAAGATCTTCTGTTACTTGCACATCTTTAGTATAAGTAATAAGGGACGGATCTCCGATGCACTTTCGAAGCATCGATACATGAAATACTGGATGCACTGATGAGAGTTCTTGGGGTAGCTCTAATTCATAAGCAACTTGCCCACATCTTCGAATAATCTTATACGGGCCTATATATCGTAGACTCAACTTTCCTTTCTTGCCAAATCTCATCACCCCTTTCATTGGCGATACCTTCAAAAATACCCAATCGCCTAACGAAAACTCTAGCCCTCTTCTTCTACTATCCGCATATGACTTGTGTCAACTTTGGGCTGTTTTCAACCGTTGCTGAATCACCTTGACTTTTTCTATGGGTTGATACACAAGATCCGGTCCGAACATAAGAGTTTCACCCGCTTCGAACCATCCTATTGGTGATCTACACTTCCTCCCATATAAAGCTACATATGGTGCCATTTTGATACTTGAATGATAGCTATTAATGTAGGAAAACTCAATAAGAGGTAAATGATCATCCCAGCTGCCTTTAAAATCTATAACACATGATCGTAGCATATCTTCAAGTGTTTGAATGGTGCGCTCTGCTTGTCCATCCGTCTGAGGGTGAAAAGCTGTACTCAGATTCACTTGTGTTCCCAAACTCCGTTGGAAAGACTTCCAAAAGTTTGCGGTAAATTGAGTTCCCCGATCCGATATAATAGAAGTTCGCACTCCATGTAATCGGACTATTTCTTTAACATACAACTTCGAATATTCTTCAACTGTGTAAGTGGTCCTAACGGGTAAGAAATGTGCGGATTTAGTAAGCCTATCCACAATCACCCATATAGAATCAAATTTCCGAGCTGTACGAGGCAAACCTGTAACAAAATCCATGTTGATCATGTCCCACTTCCAAATTGGAAGATCTATGCATTGCATATAGCCTCCGGGCTTTTGATGTTCCACTTTAACTCGTTGGCAATTTGGACATTCAGCTACAAATTCTGCGATGTTCCTTTTCATGTCATTCCACCAATATACATCCTTCAAATCTTGATACATTTTGGTTGACCCTGGGTGAATAGAATACCTTGAGAAATGTGCCTCAGTCATAATTCCTTTTCTTAGCTCATCAACAATAGGCACACATAGCCGATTTTGGCATAGAAGTACTCCTTCTTGCGAAAGCTCAAATACCTTCGTCGCACTATTTTGAACATTCTCCTTGAGTTGCAATAAAATAGGATCTGCATCTTGCTTCTCTTTCACCTCATCTACTAATGAGGATTCCGCGGCATTATGCACAATAAGCTCCTCGTTCGGAGTTTCGAGAAGACGAACTCCTAGACTAGCTAATTGATGAAGATCTTTAATCATCCCTTGACTTTCTACAGGTGCCATCATAGCCTTATGACTCAACGCATCAGCTACTATATTCGCTTTCCCTGGGTGATACAAAATATCAACATCATAATCTTTTAATAGTTCCATCCACCTTCGCTGCCTCAGATTTAGATCCTTCTGACTGAAAATATATTGTAAGCTATTGTGATCAGTATATATATCCACATGAACCCCATATAAATAGTGGCGCCATATTTTTAAAGCAAAGATAACCGATGCCAGCTCAAGATCATGTGTGGGGTAATTTTTCTCATGTGGCCTCAATTGCCTTGAGGCATATGCTATCACCTTACCATGATGCATTTATACACATCCTAAACCAATTATCGAAGCATCACAATACACTGTATACCCTTCTATACCTTCTGGAAGTACCAACACAGGTGTAGAAGTCAACTTATTCTTCAATTCTTGGAAACTCTCCTCACACGCATCATTCCATTGGAACTTGGATGCTTTATGCGTTAGCTTAGTTAAGGGTAATGAAATAGAAGAAAAACCCTCAACAAACTTTCTATAATAACTAGCCAACCCAAGAAAACTACGAATCTCCGTAGACGTTGTGGGCCTTGGCCAATTCTTCACAGCTTCTATCTTTTGAGTATCAACCTGTATGACTTGTTCGAAAAGCTGTCTTGGGTATATCTTTTTCTTTGACTCTCACTTGATGATAACCTGACCTCAAATCAATCTTAGAAAAACATTTGGCACCCTTTAACTGATCAAATAAATCATCAATTCTTGGAAGAGGATATTTATTTTTAAGAGTCACTTTATTCAGCTGCCTATAATCAATACACATGCACAAACATCAATTCTTGGAAGAGGATATTTATTTTTAAGAGTCACTTTATTCAACTGCCTATAATCAATACACATTCTCAATGTGCCATCTTTCTTGCGCACAAACATCACTGGTGCTCCCCAAGGGGAAATACTAGGCCTAATGAACCCCTTTTCTAGCAAATCTTTCAATTGCCCTTTCAATTCTCGTAATTCTGCTGGGGCCATTCTATACGGAGGAATTGAGATTGGCTTAGTGCCTAGTATCACATCAATACCAAATTCTACTTCTCGTTCAGGAGGTAAACCTGGAAGATCTTCAGGGAATACATCAAGAAATTCACTTACTACTGGTACAGTGTGAAGATCTGGTGATTCCGATTTCGTATCCTTTACTCTAACTAAATGACATATGTAGCCCTTGGAAATCATTTTTCTCACTTTGAAATAAGAAATACATCTACCTCTTGGTGCGCCAATCTTACCTTGCCATTCAATAACTGCTTTATTAGGAAAATGTAAATACATCTTTTTCGTACAACAGTCAATTTTGGCATAACAAGACGCCAACCAATCTATACCCATTATAACATCAAAATCTACCATTTCTAGTTCCACAAGATTGGACATCGTGTCTCGACCACACACAGTTACTACACAATCTTTATAAACTCTTCTAGCAATAATAGATTCCCCAACCGGGGTAGACACTTCCAACGGCTTATCTAACAATTCGGGGGTTCTTTTGAACTTTCCAGAAACTAAAGGAGTAACATATGATAATGTAGAACCGGGATCAATTAGAGCATATACATCAAATAAAAATATGGACAACGTACCTGTGACCACATCTGGGGAAGCCTCTAGATTTTGCCGATCCGCTAAAGCATAAGTGCGATTCTGAGTCCCGCTGGAACTGGCGACTCTTTTTTCATTTCTAGCATGACCCGCAGGTTGTGTGCCCCTTCCAGAATAAGATACCGGTGACGATGATGCAACAGCTGATCCCGAAGGTCGTTCTACGCCACCTGCGCCTCTTCGTGGGTATTCTCTCATCATATGTCCCGTCATACCGCACCAAAAACAAACATTTGTTCCCATTCGACATACCCCCATATGATGCTTTCCGCATCGATTACATAGCTCTCGAGAAGGTATCGATTGGATCATGTTCCCTTGCCTATGATAACCCACTGATCGCGAACTATGAACCTCACTTCTTTGCCCAAATTGACTGCCTCTGAACCCCTGATGCTGTGGTAGAGCACTAGCTGCAGAATAAGAAAATAATGGCCTAGGTGGTCTAGCAGAAAATTGAGGTCTAAAACCTCCCTGTGGTGCCATAAACTGCCCTGTAGATCTGGCCCTCTTAGAAGATCCACTTTTAAATTCCTGTGTTCTTTTTCTTTGCCTCTGATCTTCCATTTTCTGTGCAAATGCTTGGATCCTAGCTATATCCATGTCTTTATTCAGTGCAACAATAGTACAATCCCTAACCAAATACAGATCCAATCTATCCACATACCGATGAACTCTGTTATCCATAGTAGCTATAACATTAGGAGCATATCTGGACAAAGAATTAAATCAAAGACTATACTCCCTCACACTTGTATTACCCTGTCGAAGATTTAAGAACTGATCCGCACGGGCCTGACGAATCTCATATGGAAGATAATGATCAATAAATGCCTCTTTGAACTCTTTCCAAGTAGCTGGGGGTGCATCAATGCCCCTTGATCATTTCCAGTCTTCATACCAATATATAGACTCACCTTTGAATCTATACGCGGCTAACTCCACTGTCTCTCTGCCCGATACATGCATCACCTCTAGGGCCCTTTGGATCTGATCAATAAAGTCCTGTGGATCTTCATTAAGATTGGATCCGGTAAAAGTAGGCGGATCCCTCTTAAGAAAATCTTACGTCCGAAGACTAGCCGCCCTATAAGTACCGCTAGAACCCGCGGCAGGAATAGCTTGCCCTTGGACTTGACCGGTAACAATCCGGGTCAACAGTTGTACTGCATCCCTCATATCCTGATCAGCAGCATTAACAAGTGGTTCTGTGAATGTGGTTCTCCTCCCACTTATTTCATCTGGAGTGGAAGACATTTCAGATAGCCGCTCAGCTTGAGCTTCACTCTGATTAACTTGTACAGGTGGTGACTTACTAGTCCCTTCTCCGGCAGCCACATCTACCCGCTCGCCGGTATTCTTACTTCTGGTATCCGGCATTCTTACTGTAATAAGAGAAACAAATGGATTCAGTGGTCAACTATGACTTCATTTGCTATATAAGCTCTATGGCACGATCTATGATCTGAAGGAAAGAAACAATTTCCTAAATGTCCATAGCCTCTTATTTATAGATGTGGTGCACAACACACCGATAAACAAGACTCTACGTAGACACGGCTTTGTAGACTCACTAGGACGAACCTCTCTGATACCACTTTTACCACGCCCCAAAATCCCATCAGGACGGACTGGAACCCGAAGCCGAAAAGGCCCGGGAGAACCCGTTCAAATACCTGTACTTTCACTTACATGTCACCAAAAATTTGGACAGCACTTCGTTGCATATAGAAGGGTCTAATTACCTGTATCAGCACAACACGCACAAATATATATATGTATAATACTTGGCCGTCAGGGCCACCACATATACAAATATAACATCACTATATAAACTTTCATGACTTTACCCTTCCTTATGTCTACAAAACCTCTAGGATATACATGATATAACTAGGGTCGGGACAAACCTCCCACCCACACATGACTCCTGTACAATAACAAAATATAAGGAACCGACTCGGAAAGCTCCGAAGCAAACTGGAGCTCACCAACAATAGCTGTATGACCTGGATCTTATCTATGCTGTGTATAAGCTGAGGCACCTATGCCTGCAGCATGAAATGCAGGTCCCCCATGAGGGACGTCAGTACGAAATATGTACTGAGTATGTAAAGCTGTAAATAATCATATGTGATATGGGGGGTCAAGAAAATCAGACACAGGTGAATAAATCATAATAGAAGTGAACCACACTTCATAAACACTTTTAGGATCATGTACATTATCATTAATCTGAATTGGGTTCTTGAATTCAAACACATTTGTGGAACGGTATACCTTCTCTCATTTCATTCTTTACAATTATCATTCTCCATTATCTCCTCCTCCCGAACCTCCAACCACCTAACAATAATCAATACTGTACCATACTGTGACCATTAGGCTGCCCCCAGTACATATCAACTGTAATCATATCAAGTATCGGGATCGGCCCATGCTAGGCTTAAGCCCCTGAGCTACCACCCACACGTATATCAAGTAACACACATAAGAGATCTTTCCAATAACTTAGTTCGAAAGCTTTTGAGATTATTACATTAGTGTTCATGCCAATATAGTACCTTTGGAACAATGATACATCAATAGGAACCAAGTAATAGACCTTCTATACAATAACGATGTAATAAAGACTCATTGGTATATCAACAATGTGTTTCAGAATCATCAATATCACAACAATGAAATAGGAGCCTTTTGGTATATCAATGAAACATTTTGACACTTTATAGAATGGAAACAACTTCGTTGGTAATGTAGAACAATACATGTTTTTTTGGACAACCTCGGAATCTTACTTGATGGAACATTGGTGTTTTCATGCCAAAGAACATCGTTAGAGTATGCTTTACATACCTCGTTGTAGATTCGGATACCAATTCAACACAACTTTCCGCCTTTACAAATCACTTATCTACAATGAAATGTTTGGCATCTAGTATTAGCAACCCAACACAACAATTCTCTTCCATAATTCCATACAACCAATATTTGCAAAGCATTCCAAAAACCAACTTGAACAATAGGTTTATGTGTGTATATATATATATATATATATATATATATAATCATCATTTCAATACCACATCATCACACCAAATCCCTTCACAATTCAACATAATCCAACCTTGCACAAGAATAATCCAACATCATTTCCAATCATCTTTCAACAACAATCAAATAACATACTTCTTATGCTCACATGCATATATATATATATATATCCATATAAATAACACCAACATAATTTACATCCTTACCATAAAATGGCCCTTTTGATTTCGAATTCCTGTTGGCACAAATAAGGGGTGCTTCTCAAAGCCCTCGAGACGGTGAACACAACTACGGAATCAATTTGGATTTTCTACGGTTGAATCACAAGATAATTGGAGTTGAAATTAGGCTAGGGTTTCTTATTCTTCAATAATTTGGATGATAAATGATGGATATGAGGATAAGTATATGTATATAAGGACCAATTTTCGTCCATGAGGTGATGGAAAATGACCATATTGCCCTTAAAATTTAAGTAAATCCGAATCTGTCCATGGTGGACTGTTTTGATAGGCTAAAGTAAATCGGCCATAACTCTTTGCTCCGATAATGGATTTGGGTGAAACCAATTGCATTAGAAATAAGACTATCGGGTCTTCTCATCTATATATAGCATCTCACACAGTTCATTTTGTACAAGGAGTTATGATCGTTTAAAGTCGACCCAAAAATCTGTTTGGCTGCAGTACTTTTGTGTGCAAAAAATTTCTGCACATTTACTGTTCATTGCGTCCACCGTTTTCATGTTTCGAACATGCTCGCTTATATCCGATACTCATCTGTTTTCAGAAATCTTTATATCGTTGGAAAGCTAACTCAATAAACTTCGCATAGAAACTTCGACGAGTAAATTCCGGTATAAATAATGTCGATTCCTATACACATATAATCAAACTATACACTTGACACCATCTCAAAATAATCAATACTCATACTTAAACTCATATATACCTAACTTATGATCAATACATATAATCCAACACATATAACCATGGCTAATGCACGTAATTAAGTACGGGGTGTTACAATTATCCAGGCTACTCAGGGAGGCACTAAGAAGATGTATTGTTAGAGTGAGTTTAGCAGACACGCATCCTGAGGTAGAGACTTCTCTAGTAGAGGTTATCGTGGTAGTCTAGTTCAGACTGTGTTGTAAGGATCAGGTGGTTGTCTTTTAGATTCTACGACTTTTGGTAGCTAGATATCAGGTCATGTGGGTGGAGGTTGTAGGATCTATTCTTCAGGCCAGAGCAATCATTCTAGTTCATTCTAATCTTATTAAATTGAGTCAAACTACAAGGAATGTCTTGTATATGATGAGTTTGTCCATGTGGCTGAGGATTACCCTTGATATATGCATGGACCCACTTAGCAAAATACACAACTTTTGTTTTCTTTACTTTGATATCTATAGTGAGAGGTGTATCAGTAGGGGTAGTGCTAGTGGTTCTAGAGGCACTAGAGTTATAGGTTAGGGAGCTCGTGGAGGTGGTCATGAGGATAATCAGTTCAAGATCGGATGTGGTCAGCATTATGCTAAACATAGGAAACCCGAGGTAGAGGCCTTTGATGTTGTTATTACAAGTACATCCAAATTTGCTATAGATCTGATTTCGTGTTATTTGACCCCAAGTATACATTCTCCTATATGTCTATGTATATTTTTTGGTTTTGATGTTGCATATGAGCCCCTTGCTACGCCTCTTTATGTTTCTACCCCTATAGGGGATTATTTAGTGATTGATCAGGTGTACAAATCTTGTGTGGTTACCTTTGTGGGTTTTGAGACTTTTATATACTTGATTATCCTAGATATTATTGATTTTGATGTTATTTTGGGTGTGGATTGATTAGCTCCTAATGATACTATTTTGGACTGTTATGCTAAGACTGTTAACTTAAGTATGCTGGGTGTGCTGAGGTTAGCTTTTAAGGGTATGCTTAATTGGTTTTGAAGTGAGTTATATTCTTTCTACATACTGTTTCATGGTTGAGAGATGGTGCTTGTCTTGTTTGGCTTATGTCTATGATACTAGTGTTATCTCGCCGCCTCCTATGGATTCTACTTGGGTTGTTCGTGAGATCATGGATGTGTTTCCTATGGATTGGTCTGGTATGCCTCCAAATCGTGATATTGATCTTGTTGTTGATGTGGAGATGGGCACCAAGGCTATTTTTATTCTTCCCTTAGGATGGCCCCAACTGATTTGAAGAAATTGAAGGAGTAGTTAAAGGAATTGAAGGAGTACTCCCCCTCTCTTCCCCTTTGGTCTCTCTCTCTCTTCCTCCTTTTCCCCTATCCATTGCCCTCACTAGTGAGATAGGGTTTCCATCATCTCAACTTTGATGATAGTAGTCAGTGAGATGCATCGTCCATAGGTGAGAGTCGGGTGATTCGACAATAGCCGGTGGTCACTTTGGCATGTCTAGATTAGCAGGTCTTTGCTCGACCAGATTTGAATCGGCGACATTTTGGCAAAGCTCCAACGATATATTCCGGCAACCAATTTCTACATCAATTTTCCAAAATCCAACAAAGCAAGCAACAGAATAGTACTTGGCCTACAAACGTATCCCGGTGACTTCAAACCTTTGATATCTATTCTCTTATATTATTTCTTGTCTCTTGAATTTTGTGTAATTTGTTCGGATTGGCTGATTTCTTGTTTTTGGTGGCTATTTTTTGTTGTTTTCTACTATATTCTTGGTTTTATTTGTTTTTTGAGTAGTGGCTTTGGGGATTGATAGTTGGGTTGGGTCATGTTCGAAGGGGTTGGGGCTAGGGGTGGGGTCAGTTTGGAATTAGAAAAGGTATGGGGTATGGGGTGAGGGGTGGTAGAGATAGGCGTGATGCAAGGGATGATAGGTTAAGGGTAGGGTCTTGGAATATAGGGACCCTTCAAGGTAAGTCCATAGATCTTTTAAAGATTCTTAGAAAGAGGAGAATCAATATTGCCTGTGTCCAGGAGACCAAGTGGGTAGGGTCTAAGGATAAGGATATGGATGGGTACAAGTTATAGTACTCAGGAAGTGAAAGGCATAGGAATGGAGTAGGAATCTTTGTAGACGAAGAGCTTAGAGGGAAGGTAGTGGAAGTTAATAGGGTCAGCATTTGGTTGATAATAATTAAGTTGGTCATTGAGGGGTTTACTCTAAACGTGTATAGCATTTATGAGCCTCAGGTGGGCTTGGAAGAGAAGGAGAAGAAGATATTCTTAGAGGTTTTGGAGGAGGTGGTAAGAGGCGTGGCTAGATCTGAGAAGATTTTTATTAGAGGGTATCTCAATGGGCACATTAAAGTATTACTGATGGGCTATAGAGATGTGCCTAGAGGCTTTGGTTTTGGGGAAAAAAATGAAGAGGGAGCTTTTTTTTTTTGGATTTTGCGAGGTCCTTTGGGCTAGTGGTAGTGAATTTCAGTTATCCGAAGAAAGAGGATCACCTGATTACCTTCCAAAACACGATAGCCAAGACTCAAATTGATTTTTTACTGTTTAGGAAGGGGGATAGGGTATTGTAAGGAATGTAAGGTCATTCTAAGTGAGAATCTTTTGACCCAACTTAGGCTTTTGGTGATGGACTTGGTGATCAAGAAATAAAAAAAGAGGAGGGGGAGGAGAGGGTCGACCCAAAATTAAGTGGGGTGGCTTGATGTTAATTAGTGTAATAGAGATAGATGAGAATGTGCAGAAATAAGAGTGTAGGAGTGTAGGGGGACATAGATAGTAGATGGGATAAGGTTGCTAGTTGCATCAATGAGACAACTAGAGAGGTGTTGGGTGTCTCTAGGGGCAGGGCTGGTCAGCATCGGGGGGACTGGTATTAGAATGAAGAAGTTATGAATAAAATGGAGATTAAGAAAGGTTTATACTAAGTTGGTTGAGAGTAAAGATGAAAAGAAGAAGAAGGTGAATAGGGAGAAGTATAAGTTAGCTAGGAAGGAGGCTAAATTAGCAGTTCTACTAAGATAGATGCATTTGAAAGGTTATATGCGAGATTACAGAAGAGAGGCAGGGAAAATAAGTTGTATAGGCTTGGTAAGGATAGGTAGTAAAAGGCTCATGACCTCAACCAAGTGAAGTACATTAAGAGAGAGAATGATAGATTTTTGGAGGAGGACATTCACATTAAGAGAAGATGGCAGTCGTAGTTTCATAGACTCTTGAATAGTGAGAGGAACAAAGACATTATGTTAGAGAAACTGGGGCACTTTGAGAAGGGTCAGGATTTTAGTTATTTAAGACATGTTAAGGTGGAGGAGGTTAGAGAGGCTATTCGCAGCATTTAAAGGGGAAGAGAGATGGGGCCTAATAAGATTCTGATGGAGTTTTAGAAGTATACTGGTGGGGCAAGTTTAAGGTGGTTGACCAAATTTTTTAACGACATTTTCAAGACTGTGAGAATGCCCGGGACTTGGAGATAAAGTACTATGATTTCTTTATATAAGAATAAGGGTAACATTCAGAGTTGCAACAATTACAGGGGTATTAAGTTGTTGAGTCACATTATGAAAATTTGAGAGAGCTGGTCAAATGGAGGTTGAGAAGGATCATGGTTATTTCTGAGAATCAGTTTGGATTTATTTCTGGTCTCTCAATGGTAGAGGAAATTCACCTGGTGCAGATACTAGTGGAGCAGTATTGGGAGATGAATAGGGACTTACATATGGTGTTCATCGACCGAGAGAAGGCATACAATAAAATCCCTAAGGAGGTTCTTTAGAGATGTTTGGAAGTAAGATGGGTCTTGGTGGTATACATCAGATCGATTAAGGACATACATGATGGAGCAAAGACTCAAATAAGGACGGTAGAGGAGATTCAGAGCATTTCCATGTCTTTATAGGGTTGCACTAGGGATCTACTCTTAGCTCATTTTATTTTCTTTGGTGATGATGTGTTGACATGGCATATTCAACGAAAATTACCTTGGTGTATGCTATTTGTGGATGATGTAGTTTTGATTAATGATACTCGGGGTGTGTGTGAATGATAAAATAGAGTCTTGGAGATAAACCTTTGAGTCTAATGGGTTCAAGTTGAGTAGAACCAAGACATAGTACATGGAATGCAAGTTTAATGAATTGAGGATAGAGAATGTGGTAGTAGTGAGGTTGGATTCCCAGGTTGTTTGTAAGAAGGATAGTTTAAAGTATCTTAGGTCTATGATTCAAGGGAATGAAGAGATTGATGAGGATGTCTCTTACCATATTGGGGAAGGATGGTTAAAATAGAGGCTCACCTTAGGAGTTTTGTATGATAAGAAGGTGCCTTCCAAGCTTAAAGGTAAATTCTATAGGGTCGTAGTTGACCTGACCATGCTGTATGGAGTGGAGTGTTGGCCAGTTAAGAACTCCCATATTCAAAAGTTAAAGGTGCCATAAATGAAAATGTTGTGTTGGATGTGTGGACTTACTAGGATAGATAGGGTTAGGAATGAGACTATTTAATAAAAGCTGGGAGTGTCTTCGGTGGAGGACAAAATGCAGGGAGTGAGGTTGAGTTTGTTTGGGCATGTGATGAGGAGGGGCACAGATGCCCCGATTCATAGGTGTGAGAGATTAGCTTTAGATGGTTTCATGCAAGGTAGAGATAGGCCAAAAAAATACTAGAGGTAGGTGATTAGATGTGACATGGAGCAGTTATATCTTACTGAGGACATGACCCTAGATAAAAAGGTATAGAATATGCGAATTAGGTTTGAGGGCTAGTGTGAGTGGGTGATTCGAATATGGTAGTTAGGAGAGCTTTGGTATAGCCAGACTAGTAGTCTTAGGGCTCTGTCTATGGAGTGGGACTTCTAGTTAGGAGGTTTTGGGTGTGGTGGGTGCCTTTGGTTTGTTAGTGTACAATTTTAATTTATGGGTATCTTATTTCTGTTATTCCATTTTGTTTCATGTTTTATTATGACTTTGTTTACTATTCTTTATCTTGAGTCGGGGGTCTATCAGAAATAACCTCGCTACGTCTTCTGGTGTAGTGGTATGGACTACGTACATTTTACCCTCCCTAGACCCTACTATGTAGGAATACACTGGGTTTTTTGTTATTGTTGTTGTTATAGTGTATCTCTATGGGGTTCTCCTATCTTCTTTGTTAAGAAAAATAATGGTTCCATGCATATGTTTATTGATTATAGGTAGTTGAACAAAATGACAATAAAGAACAAGTATCTTCTTCCTCACATTGATGATTTTTTTGCCAGATTTAGGGTGCTTTGGTGTTTTCCAAGATAGGTTTAAGATTCAGGTATCACAAGTTGAAAATTAGATCTTTGGATGTTCTAACTATTGCTTTTAAGACTTAATACGATCATTTTGAGTTCTAGGTCATGTCTTTTGGGTTAACCAAGGCCCCTGTAGCATTCACAGAGTTGATGAATCAGGTATTTCACCTTTATATTGACTCCTTTGTGATTATAATTGTAGATGGCATCTTAATTTATTCCAAGAGTTAGGTCGACCATATGAAATATTTTAGGATTGTACTTTAAATATTGTATAATGAGAAGTTGTATGCCAAGTTTTTAAGCTTGTTTTTTGGCTGGATTCTTTCTCTTTCTTGGGTTATATAGTGACCAAGAATGGTATTATAGTTTATTTGACTAAGATAGAAGTGATTCATGATTGGGCTAGACCTACTTCTCGTACAAGTTTTGGAGTTTCATTGGTTTGGTAGTTTATTATCATTGTTTTGTCTAGGGTTTCTCATCTATTGTAGATCCTTTGACCAAGTTGATTCAAAAAAAATATGGTATTTCTGTAGTTGGATGTGTGTGAGAAGAGCTTCCAAAAGCTCAAAGAGTTGTTGACTTTTTCTCATGTTTTGACCTTACCCAAGAAGGGTGTAAGTTTTACCGTATTTGTGATACTTCAGGTGTGTTGGATTTAGTACAGAGTTGATGTAAGAGGGTCAGGTGATTGCTTATGCCTCTCATTAGTTAAAGTTTCACGAGAGAAATTACCTTATCCATGGCTTACAGTTAGTAGTTGTGGCGTTTGTGTTGAAGTTGCGGCGTCATTACTTGTATGGAGTTCTTTGAAGTATTTTCTCGAATCATCTTAGCCTTTAATACTTCTTTAATTAACTGGATCTTAATATGCGACATCGGCGTTGGATTAAGTTGGATAAGGATTATGACTTCACTATTTTGTATCATCTGAGTAAGGCTGATGTGGTTGCAAATTCCTTGAGTCGAAAGTCAACTAGTATGGGGAGTTTGCTTATATCTTGACCTAGGAGTGGCCTTTAGTCTTGGAGGTTCATTCCTTAGCTAACTAGACGGTTAGGCTCGATATTTTGACACCTGGGCATGTTTTAGCCTTTATTGATGCTAGATCTTTTTTGATGAAGCAGTTTGAGCTCACCAATTTGATGATGATAGTTTGAGTGTAATTTAAGCTAATGTTTTGAGTTTCTAAGCCATCATTGCTTAATTTTGATGGTGTTTTAAGGATTGGTGGCAGATTTTATGTGTCGAGAGTTGGTGGATGAGTGAGCTTAATTATAGAGGAGGTAAATTGTTCCAGGTATTCCATCCATCTATGGGGTGACTAAAATGTAACGTGATTTAAAGCAACATTATTGGTGGGGTGGTAGTATAAACAAATATATGGTAGACTTTGTAGCTCGTTTCTTGTGTTGTCGGTAGGTAAAAACCGTGATTCAAAAACTTGGTAGTTTTCTTTAGAGATTACCCATTCCTAAGTAGAAGTAGGAGTGAATCACTATGGACTTTATGAGTAGATCTCCTCGTACTTTTTGCAGTTCTGAAAACATTTGGGTCATCCTGGATCGATTGACCAAATCAAACCATTTCATACATATTCCCTTCATTGCCAATACTTTGGCTTGTATCTATGTTTTTGGAAAATATTCTAGGAAGAGTTGGCAAATATTCTAGGAAAAGTTGGGTACTCACATTGACCTTAGCATAACTTTCCACCCTCATACCTATGGTCAATTAGAGCAAACTATTTAGGTTTTTAAAGGATATGCTCCGCATAGGCATTATAGACTTCGGATGTTAGTGGGAGCAATATTTATTCTTAGTAAAGTTTGCTTATAATAATATCTACCATTCAAGTATTGAGATGACACCTTTTGAGGTGTTGTATTGTACGCATTTTCGATCTTCTATTGGTTGATGTAAGACTTCAGGGGTTAGATTTTATGGTACTGACTTACTTCGCTAGTCTCTGAATAGGTATGGGCAGTCTAGGATAGGCTTTGGACTAGGTTTGGTGATCGATTATTCCTTTATGTGTCTCCCATGGAGTGCGTGATGAGGTTTAGAAAGAGGGGGAAACTTAGACCTAGATATATCAAGCCATTTGAGATTCTTCAAACAGTAAGGAAGGTTGCTTATGAATTGGCCTTACCTCAAGTCTCTTCAGCATTTCATCCAGCTTTTCATGTATCTATGCTTCGACTTTATATTCTGAATGAGTCTTACGTGCTTCATTTGGACTCAGTTTAGTTGGATGAGAGGTTGACCTTTGTAGAGGAGCCAATGTCTATTTTAGCCAAAGATGTTAGATGGCTACGTTCTAGAAATATTCTTGTGGTTAAGGATTAGTTGAGACACTATCCTATTAGGGAGGTTACTTGAGAGTTCGAGTTCGACATGCACAGTAGTTCCCTCATCACTTTATCGATTTAGATATTTCCTTGTCTTTTAGTTCCAAGATAAACTAGAGTTTTAGTAGTGGATACTGCAATGACCTAAAGTGTGAAATCTTGTTTTTATGTGCTTTGGCCATCTTCCCTTTCCTGTAGTTGCTAAATGTTTATTTTGAAGTTTGGGGATGGTTGACACAGTTTTGGTGCAATTGTGAGTGATTTGGGAATTTGTGATTTTAGAGGCTTTAAAAGTTTCATAGGTGACTTTGGTCAACATTCGAGTTCTATGTGTTGGATGATGATTTGGATAGTTCCATTAGGTCTGAAATATTGAATTTGGGTTAGCAATAAGGTTGGTTTGGTTAGGAGCCTTTACTTTGCGTTTTGATCATCTATTTGAAAATTAGTCAAATATGCCTTAGAGGGGTTCCAGGGGTTAATTTATTGAAAATGATCTTTTTTTCAAAAATCATAGATCTTCATTGAGTCTGAAATACTGATAATAGTCTAGTAGCATAGTTAATTTGTATTCGTGGGTTTCCAAACCATTCCTGATGGTGTAATAAAAAACTTAGCCTTTTAGCAAAGTTGCTGGTGCAATGCCTCAACTTGTGTAGCCGCTTAAGTAGCCAATTGGTCGCTAAAGAGAAAACCCCTTGTGTCAAGGGACCGCTAAAGCAAAAACATCTTAAGTGCCTAAGGGTTGCTTTAGCAGTGACCGCTTAGGCGGTGCCAAATTGCTTTAGCAGTGACCACTTTAGTGGTCATTTATCCGCTAAAGTGGCTAACCTGTATAAAAACCATAATTCATAATTTTCACTATTTTGGACCTTTGAACTTCGAGTTTGGGCAATTTTTAGGGTTTTTTTTCACCGATTGAGCTTGGGTAAGCTCCAAAACCTTAATTCCACTACTTTTCATTGATTTATATTATCAAAAATAATCTTAATCATGAATTCAAATGGGATTTTGTGGATTTTATTAGTAAAGTTTAAAATTGATTTTGATCTCATTCTAAACTCATTTTGCATGGGTTTTCAGCTATAGATTTCTTTAACCTTGATGAATGCTTTTCTAAAACAAAATTTTGGTTTCCCCCCTTTTATTTTCTAACTTATTTTTCGAACCCATTTTGGACCCTCCTTAAATATGGAAAACATGAGTATACTTAGCTTTTTTTATTGTGTAAATACTATATTTGATTGTTGTAGTTGATTTCGAGGATGTTCAAAAGGGGAAATCTCCTTGTTGAAGTATTTTAGGGTTTGATTTCATTGTTTTGAGGTAGGTTATGGCTTAACCTTTTTCAGACTGAGCTGGGTAGTTAATAAATAAGTAAAGTATGCTATGGGTTGAGGAAATTAACTATAGGGTTTACATTTTGAGATGATTATTGCTATTGTGTGCCTGAGTGGGGGCTTATATTTTGTTGTTGTTGACTTGTGATATTTGATATTGTGTGTTGCTCGCGTGGGGTCTTCATTTGATATCTTTAGACTTATCTGTGCATTTAAATTCCTTTATTTTAAATTTAATACCCATGAGGGGGCTTGAATTATTATCATAGGACTTATTGAGCATTGGTTGCCTTTATCATGATAGATATGCCCGAGTTAGGGGTTGATATGATATTAATGTACTTTTTCATGCATATTTATTCTGATGGTGCCTAATTAGAGTTGATATAATGAATTGTTGACATATCGAGTTGATTTATCATCTCACTTATATATGTATTGAATGGATTGGATATCTTCATACCGATTTAATTGTGAGCATTACTTTTTGATCCCATACATATACATTCATGAGATACGAATACCATTAAAGAATACTGCTTTAAAAAAGAAATAAAGTACTTTTATAAAAACCCTCTTAGTGAACATGAGCTCGAGAGGTGGGTTGAAATTTGATATATGAGTCATAGTACATGGGTTTCGAACCCCTCCAAAGGTCCTATCTTGGAGCTTCGAGCTTAGTAGGTGTATACGGAAAGTCATGCGATGATTTTCATCATTCATCCCATCATCATTGCATTGTATTGCATATGCATCCTTGATGATTTATTTAGGTTTTCTTGTCTTATGCATATCTTTCATATATTTTTCATGTATATTTGTGTTGTTTCATTTCAATATTGTATTAGAACTATTAGTACAGGCGGTATAAGCTACCGTCTGGAAACTTCTCTATTTGCAGGTGACGTGCTCATAGGTTTTCTTTACTTTCCTTATTTCTACTTTGCTTAGTCGGTCGATGATACCTACTGAGTACACGTGGACCATACTTATTCATTTAGTGCCCTTTTGGTGCAGATCATAGCATGCATACGACCCAGAGAGGCTGATTCATGTGGTAGAATTGGTGATATGTCGAGGTACTGGCCCACTCTTGGATTTTAGAGTCGACCAATCAAATACAAATAAAATGAAAGAAATAAAGAGAAGTCTCTAGAATCATAAAGATAAATCAAAATAAATAAAAAGAAAGTGAAAAGTCAACCAAACATCTCGACAAAATAAGAAGATGAAAGCTTCAGTTTATCTTCATTTGTTCGATTCATTTCTCCATCTCTATTTCATTCAGCTATTCGTCATCTTTATCACTAGTAAATCTACCAATAACCAACAATGGCTATTATTCAAGATAAGGGAAAATGATTAAACTCATGTCATATTTTCAGAACCAATTCCAATTTAAAGCTTGAGTTTTTGTGTATTTCACCTTACACATTCTTAAATTCATCCAAGAGTAAACTTCTTCAACTCCATAAAATAAAATTTTGTTGTTAACCTTCAAATAATCTTATATTATCCCGTTTCATATATAATCAGATTTTGATTCAAGGAGTAAATCACCTAACATTTCTCTTTGTCAGTAGGTTGAGACCTTACCAATGCTAAAGATCAAGAAATGTCACGAAAATTTCCAACTAAATCGAGTATGTGCCTTACTGTTTCCTCATTTTTTCATTTCTACTATATTTGATCACCTATCAATCATATTGTGCCTTGTATGACTTGTACTTGCAAGAGCATATTTTGTATCTTGTCAATTTGCTCCTTTGTACCTAATTATTGCAAGCTGAAATTTCCCTTTTGAAATTTGAAAATTAAAATGTTGGGAATTTGTTCTCTATCCATACTTATAATTGTTTTCCCTTTATTTTGAGCCTACATGATTGAATTATATGAAATGATTTGTATGCTTGCAAAATAGAAAATTGATTACAGAAATAGTCTACCAACTTGATGCCTTTCCTAAATGTGTGCTCCATATATATGTCCATGCTTTACCTCAAACTTTTGATACTTTTGATTTCTCTACTAATGGACCACATGTAATACCCCATACTTTCCTAACTCAATTCATCTCTAAGTTTACGAGGGTTCCTATATATATAACCTTCAATATACTTAGAATTTTAAAGTTTAAGACCCATCAAAGTGTAGAAAATTAAATCAGCTTTCCAATGATATAAATTTTACCTTAATTCGATAACTAGGTAACAAGTTATGGCGGATTTAGTTTCAGGCAGTAGCCTAACGCGATTGTACCGCGTCACAGCGACAAGCCAAATGGCACTCATCAGTTTTCAGTGAATCACTGCGATAGTACCGCATCGTGGTAAAGTTCTAGTTCCCAATTGGCATTTTCCAGTGAAGCACCAAGATAAGCATCGGAGGAGTGCCAGTTCGCACTCATCAATTTCTAGTGACACAACGCGATACCACTGTGTCATACCAAAGTGCATTTTTGTACTTGTCCATGCAAATACACTTTCAGTCAAATTCCATTCGCTCACCGCGATGGCACCGCATTGCGGTGATGGACAATATCGAGATTTTCAGTGATGAAAATTTAATTCTTTCCAAGGGAAGTTGGGTCTTTTCCACGACCCTAATCAGTCCAAAACAAGAGATTAATGCCCTAATTTCCTAAGTAGTCATGATTTTATTCAAATTCTCTCAAATCAAGAACATTCTTTCTCAAATAGCAAACCCTAGCCTTAAAGATTCAAGATCAATTCCCAAGAGAATTTCCAAGAAAATTCAAGAATTCAACTACTCTGGTATGTTAGGTTTTCATCCTTGGGTTTCCTTCCACACTTGTAGTTCAAGAACCCTTTTTAAAACTACAAGTTTTCAGATTCATGATTAACATGTGCAAATTGGGTTGTATTTATGTTTGTGTTGTTGTATGGGTTTCAATTCAAGATTTAATTATAAGTTTCATGAACATAAGATAGCATGTATGTTGATTTATGAAATTCCCATGTTAAAACCCTTGAAATTGCAAGTTTAAGTTGTATCCATAATGCTTATATGTTATTCATTATCATGTGCATTAACCATGCTCCCCAAGTATTTCATAAAATGCCAATATGAGAAAATTATGCATGGTAACTTATTGTTGTGTTGCTAAAGTTGTGCTATGAGTTTATCAATAATGCTACCGAGTCCTGGGGGTATTTATTACCCGAATCTAGATGTTTACTTAGTTGCAGTAGCTACAGAATAGTCCCAGTAAAGGTTAAGGACAGTAGTACTCAGTCAGTTAACAGAACTCAGCGAATTCAGTACAGTTCAGTCAGTCAACACGATCAGGATCAGTCCAGTCAAGCTTAGTAAAATATAGTGATTAGTGTCTTTCAGTTGGGAGTAGGATTCAGCACCGAGCGAACCCAAGGATGGGGGCATTCCTTACAGTTAGGGTTTGACCCTTAGAAGCAATCCTTGAGTTATAGAACTACATAGCCAGCGTAGGGTAAGTCTTCTTCCCACCAGACTAGGGTTGACGTAATTATATACATATTCATGAGTCTTCCTTCTAGATTAGGGTTGACACAACATTGTTAGTATCCCATGGCAAGGTGTTAACTCCCTTCCAATTGGGGTTTGTCCCTTCAACTCTATATTCAGACAATTAAAGGCTTTCAGACTAGCATAGTTAGTTATTCAGTTTTCAGATGTTATTATCAGTTATACTCTATTATTATTTCAGTATGTTGAGAACCTTATGGAATTTACAGATTTTCTTTCGCATATATATTTCAGTATTATATTCAGTGCTCACAGCAGGTACCAATCATGGGTTAGCTTGTTATCCTTCGATATTGTAAGCACCGTATGATGCCCAGGGTGTATTCTCGGGGCATTACAAACTTGGTATAAGAGACAGGTTCTAAAGAGTCCTAAGGAGTCTGAAAGCCGCGTCAAGTAGAGTCATGTGCGTGGGTGTGTAGCACGCCACACTTATGGGCAAGAGACTATGAGGCATTTTAGGTAAAAGTTCTCTTTCTTCAGTTTTCATATCATGCGAGTGAACATAAGCTCAAGTTAAACTTTTTGTCTAATCCAACTTTTTCTTCCGTTTACAGAACATGCCTCCTAGAAAGACCAATGAAAGAAGAACTGGAAACTAGCTAACACCTCCGCCCATTTAGGAAGATCCCTTGAATGAGCACATTTCTCATGCGGAATTCTGAGCAACTTTCACCACTCTAGTCTATTTTGTGCCAGCTTAGAATGTTTGACCAACTATTGTTTAGGCCAACCCAGTGGCCAATACTGCTGCAGCTAGAATTCGGGACTTCACCCGAATGAATCCTTTTTTGTTTTCAGGGTCTAAGTTTGAAGAATACCCATAAAAATTCCTTGACATGGTGCAGAAGGTAACAAACATTAAGGGGGTAAATATGATTGAGAGTGTTGATTTAGCTGCCTATCAGTTGCAAGATATAACTCATACATGGTTAAAGAAGTGAAAGATGAAGAGAGGCACAGATGCAGGGCCTATAGAATGGGAGGAGTTTACTACTGCCTTCTTAAATATGTTCTTTCCATTGGAGTTAAGAGAGTCTAAGGTGTTAGAGTTCATCAACCTGAAGTAGGGCAACATGAGTGTGAAGGAGTATTCCCTCAAGTTTACTCAGTTGTCCAGGTATGCTCCTCATGTGGTAGCTGATATCAGGTATAAGATGAGTAAGTTCATGTCTGGCGTATCTGACAGTGTGGTCAAGGAGTGTAGGACCATAATGCTGATTAAAAAGATTGACTTTTCTAGGTTGATGGTCCATGCTAAAAAGATTAAGGAGTAGAAATCTAAGGAGAAAGAGGGCTAGAATAGGTACCTTTAGTTTTGCTCAGCCTAAGTCAGAAGGTGGTAATCGTCCTCAGTTTTGCCCGAAATATTCAATCCCAGCTCCATCCTCAGCTAGTGCTCTGGTTCCTAAATTAAGAAATGGTAATAATGATAGGGCTCCAGGCTTTAAATCTCAGGGTAGTGTGAACAGTGCCCGAATAAATCCTCTTTGACTGAAGTGTGGAAAAACCCATCAAGGTGTCTGCAGGGCTGGCAACGACATGTGTTTTGGGTGTGGTAATCTAAGTCATAGAATTAGAGAGTGTCCTTAGATGGGTTCACAGAGTCAGCATAATCGTCCCCTAGATTAATTTAGTCACCCATCTCAGTAGGGTACCACTTCCAGTGCCACCAGTGGGCAATGCCCAAACAGGCTCTATCCACTTCAGTCCCGATAAGATCAGGAAAGTTCTCCTAACGTGGTCATTGGTACGTTACAAGTTTACCATTTACATGTTTATGATTTATTATATCCTGGAAATTCTCTATCCTTTGTAACTTCTTATATAACTGTCAACTTCAGAGTCAGTCCTGAAATCTTAGCAGAACCCTTCTCAGTTTCTACCCTAGTGGGTAAATCTATCATAGCCCGGTGGGTATACATGAACTATCTGATTATGGTATCTCATAAAGTTACTTCAATAGACTTAATAGTTGGAGATAATGGATTTTTCTGTCATTCTCCACATGGATTGGCTCTATTCATGCTATGCTTCAGTTGATTGTAGAAGCAGAATTGTCTCTTTTCAGTTCCTGAATAAACCAGTCCTTAAATAGAGGGGTAGTACCACAACGCTTAAGGGTCAACTTGTTTCATACCTTAGAGCGAGAAAAATGATATCCAAAGGGTGTGTCTACCATATGGTGTGAGTCAAAGACACTAGTTTTGAGACTCCTAACCTTGAGTCAGTTCCAGTCGCAAGTGAATTCTCCAATATATTTCCCGAAGATCTCCCCAGAGTTTCTCCTAAAAGGGCTCCAAACAAAATGGCTCCAGTTGAACTTAAAGAGTTAAAAGAACAGTTGAAATACCTCTTAGACAAGGGGTTTATCAGGACCAACATATATCCTTGGGGTGCACCAATTCTATTCGTGTGAACGAAAGACGGTTCTCTCAGAATGTGTATTGACTATGGTCAGTTGAACAAAGTCATCATCAAGAACAAGTGTCCACTTCCTAGAATTGATGACTTGTTTGACTGAATTCAGGGTTCCAATTACTTTTCTAAGATATACCTCAGATCCGGATATCATCAGCTAAGAGTCAGAAAATGTGACATTCCAAAAATAGCTTTCAGAACTCGGTATAATCACTTCAAATTCCTAGTCATGTCATTTGGTCATACCAATTGCCAACAGCTTTCATGGACTTGATGAACCGCTTGTTCAAGCAACACTTGGACATGTTTGTCATAGTCTTTATCGATGACATTTTTGTCTTTTCCCGCAATGAACATGATCACACAGACCATCTCAGAATAGTATTATAGACTCTCAATGACCATCAGTTGTTTGCCAAATTTAGTAAGTGCAAGTTTTGACTAAGGTCAGTAGCATTCCTTGGTCATATAGTTTCCGGTGATGGCATTAGAGTTGATCCTTAAAAGATTGAAGTAGTAAAAAACTGGGTTAGACCCATCTCTCTGTTAGATATCATGAGTTTTTTGGGTTTGGCTAGCTATTACCGACGGTTTGTTGAAGGGTTTTAATCTATTGCATCCTCTATATCCAGATTGACTCATAAGAAAGTTAAGTTTAAGTTGTTGGATTCTTAGGAGAAGAGTTTTCAGGAGTTGAAGACTCAACTCACTAAAGCACCAGTTTTGACTTTACCCGACGGTTCAAACAGATTTGGTGTATATTGTGATACTTCAAGAGTTGGCTTGGGGTGTGTTTTAATGCAGAGGGGTAAGGTTGTGACCTATGACTCTAGACATCTCAAGCCCCATGAAAGGAGTTACCCCACCCATGATATAGAATTAGTAGCTATTGTGTTTTTCTTACAAATTTGGAGGCACTATTTGTATAAGGTACATGTTGATGTGTTCACAAACCACAAAATCCTACATTATGTATTTTCACAGAAAGACCTGAACTTGCATCAGAGAAGGTGGTTAGAGTCATTGAAAAATTAAGACATGACAATTCTGTATCATCTGAGAAAGGACAATATAGTGGTTGATGCCCTCAGTAGGTTATCCTTGGGTAGTGTTGCTCACGTTGAAGATGGTAAGAAGAAGCTAGTTCATGAAATTCATCAGCTTGACAGACTAGGTTTCCGTTTGGTTGATTCGGCAAAGGGAAGTGTTTTAGTGTAGAATATCTTGGAGTCTTCTTTAGTTTCCAAGGTGAAAGAAAAGCATTACAGAGATCCTAGTTTAGTTAAGCTGAAAGATTCAGTCAGAGACCAAAAAGTAGAGGTTTTCTCCCAAGGGGGAGATGGTGTGTTGCGTTGCCAAGGTAGCCTATATGTGGATGGCGTGAGATAATGAATTCTCACTGAAGTGCATGGTGAGTGCTACTCTATTCATCAAGGGACCATGAAGATGTACAACGATTTATGGGAAATCTATTGGTGGAGTAGGATGAAGAGGGATATTGCAGAGTTTGTAGCTAAGTGCTCAATGTGTCAGCAGGTTAAGATTGAACATCAGAAGCCTAGTAGGTCTATGCAGGAGTTTATTATTCCCACTTGGAAGTGGGAGGAAGTGAATATGGACTTCTTGACAGGTTTTCCTCGTACTCATTGTCATCACGATTTGATTTGGGCCATTGTAGATAGGATGAACAAATCAGCTTACTTCTTGCCAGTTCATACTTCTTATTCAGCCGAGGACTATGCCAAACTCTATCTCAGTGAGTTGGTTAGTTTGCACGGTGTTCCTCTATCTATCATTTCAGACACAGGTACTCGATTTACCTCTTACTTTTAGAAAGCCTTTCAGAAGGGTCTTGGTACCTAAGTTCACCTCAGTACATCCTTTCACCCTCAGACAGATGGTCATGCAGAAAGAACCATTTAGACCCTTGAGGATATGTTAACGACTTGTGTAGTTGATTTTAAGGGCAGTTGGGATGACCATTTGCCTTTAATTGAGTTTCCGTATAATAGCAGTTATCATTCTAGTATTCATATAGATCTGTTTGAGACTCTTTATGGGAGGAGATATAGATCTACGATTGGATGGTTTGAAGAAGGTGAGGCCACGGTAGTAGGGCCTGACTTGGTGTTTGGTGCTATAGAGAAAGTACAATTAATCAGGGAGAGGCTTAAGCATCCCTGAGCCGACAAAAATCTTATGTAGATGTGAGAAATAAAGATATTGAGTTTAAGATTGGGGACTTCGTATATATAAAAATCTCTCCTATGAAGAAAGGGAAGAGGCTTGGCAAAAAGAGGAAGCTTCGTCCCCGATACGTTGGTCCTTACAGGATTTTGAGCCGTTTTGAAAAGGTGGGTTATGAACTTGAGTTTCCTGTAGTCTTAGCATCATTGCACCCAGTATTTCATGTCTCTTTGTTGAATAAGTGTATTGGTGACCCAGCTGTAATTATTCCCATATGAAGCATGGATGTTCAGAACAGTCTTTCTTATGAAGAAATTCCTGTCGAGATCCTCGATCGCCAGACTCGAAGACTAAGGAACAAGGAATTTCCGTTGGTCAAAGTTCTTTGGTGGAACCAGTCCGTTGAGAAATCCACTTGGGAAGAAAAAGCAGAAATGCGGACCAAGCACCCTCATCTTTTCTCCACAAACTCAGATTCAACTTAAGGTATCAATTTTCTTAAAATTTCCTATTTTCATGGTCAGTTTCAGTTGTATATTCATTCTTATATCATTCATAAATTCATAAATCAGTTCAATCATGTAATCATGCTTCAGTTGTGCATGTTCAGTGAGTAAACATAGTCCATTAGTCTTTTCAGCTTAAACAGACTCATTCGAGGACGAATATTCCCAAGGGGGAGATATTGTAATACCCCATACTTTCCTACCTCAATTTAGCTCTTAGTGTAGGAGGGTTACTATATATATAGCATTCAATATACTTAGAATTTTCCAGTTTAAGATCCACCAAAGTCTAGAAAATTCAATCATCTTTCCAACGATATAAATTTCGCCTTAATCCGATAACCGGGTAAGAAGTTATGGAAAATTTAGTTTTAGACAGTAGCCCAACACGATTGTACCACATCGTGGTGATAGGATAAATGGCACTCCTCAGTTCCAGTGAATCACTGCAATAGTACCGCATTGCGGTGAAGTTCCAGTTCCCAATTGGCATTTTCAAGTGAAGCATCGTTATAACATCGCGTCGCGGAGGAATGCCAGTTCGCACTCGTCAATTTCTAGTGACGCAATGCAATACCACCGCGTCTTGCCAAAGTGCATTTTCGTACTTGTCCGTGGAAATACACTTTCATCCAAATTCCAGTGGCTTACCATGATGGCACCGCATCATAGTGATGGCCAAAATCGGGATTTTCAGTGACGAAAATTTAATTCTTTCCAAGGGCAGTTGGGTGTTTTTCCATGACCCAAATCAATAAAAAACATGAGATTAATGCCATAATAGCCTAATTAGTCATGATTTTATTCAAATTCCCTCAAATCAAGAACATTCATTCTCAAATAGCAAACCCTAGCCTTCAAGATTCAAGATTAATTCCCAAGAAAATTTCCAAGAAACTTCAAGAATTCAACTACTCAGGTATGTTAGGTTTTCATCCTTGGGTTTCCTTCCACCCTTGGAGTTAAAGAACCCTTTTTAAAACTACAAGTTTTCAAATTCATGATTTACATGCGTAAATTGGGTTGTATTCATGTTTGTGTTGTTGTATGGGTTTCAATTCTAGATTTAACTATAAGTTTCATGAACATAAGATAGAAGGTATGTTGATTTATGAAATTCCCATGTTAAAACCCTTAAAATTTCAAGTTTAAGTTGTATTCATGATGCTTATATGTTGTTCATTATCATGTGCATTAACGATGCTCCCTAAGTGTTTGATAAAATGCCCATATGAGAAAATTATGCATGGTAACTTATTGTTGTGTTGCTAAAGTTGTGCTATGAGTTTATCAATTATGCTATTGAGTCTTGGTGGTATTTATTACACAAAATCTAGTTGTATACTTAGTTGAAGTAGTTACAGAATAGTCCCAGTAAAGGTTAAAGACAGTAGTACTCAGTCAGTTAACAGAACTCAGTGAACTCAGTCCAGTTCAGTCAGTCAACACGATCAGGGTCAGTCCAGTCAAGCTTAGTAAAATCTAGTGATCAGTGTCTTTCAGTTGGGAGTAAGATTCACCATTGAGCGAACCCAGGGATAGGCGAATTCCTTCCAGTTAGGGTTTGACCCTTAGTAGATATCCCCGAGTTACAGAACTACATAGCCAACATAGGGTAAGTCGCCCTCCTGCATGACTAGGGTTGACACAATAATATATATATTCTTGAGTCTTCCTGCGATATTAAGGTTGACACAGCATTGTTAGTATCCCATGACAAGGTGCTAACACCCTTCTAACTAGGGTCACAGGTTGAACCCAAAAATAGTTTATATCGTGGTATGTTGGTTAGATGAACACTCCTACAGTTACAGTTCAGTCTCAGTAATCAGTAAAGAACCCAGTCAGTTCTACAGAACTATGGCTATCAGTTATTAGTTACTTAGCCTTCAAAATTCATTACTCAGTTTCAGTATAATCTCAGATACATGATGTATACCTATATGCGCAGTATTGAATGTTCAGTAGTTACAGTTTTTTATGTACTCTTATCCAGTCACTTTTTGATGTTCATTCAGTTGGTTATCATCTCATTCATATGAACTCATGTGTATCAGCCTTACCTCACTTAGCATACCTGTACATTCCACGTACTGACGCATACTCTCTTTTGTTATATGATATATCATATCATAGGTGCGGACGCTGAGGTTCCTGACCGTACTTAGCAGCTCAGGCTATCAGTAGAAAATATAGTGGTGAGCCCTCATATTTCGAGGACAAAGTTTATCTACTTCAGTATTCCAGCAGTTCAATAGTTATTTCAGTCGGAGTTAGTTGGGGGTTTGTTTGTCCCATCAACTCTATATTCAGAAAGTTAGAGGCTTTCAGACTAGCATAGTGAGTTATTCAGTGTTTAGATGTTATTATCTGTTATACTCAATTATTATTTCAGTATTTTGAGAACCTTATGGAATTTATAGATTTTCTTCCGCATATATATTTCAGTATTATATTCAGTGCTCACAGCAGGTACTAATCATGGGTTAGCTTGTGGTCCTTCAAGATTGTAAGCACCGTGTGACGCCCAGGGTGTACTCCCAAACACTATCCAACACTTTTTTAATTGTAAGGCAATAACTTTTGTAGTAGGTCTTGAGATATGTTGTATTCCAAACCATTTTTTTGAGTAATAGTTTCAACCTCAAAGCTTGTCAAAGTACAAAGATCTCTTATTTCATCATATATTAATTCTCCCACTTGATTCTTGATACAAAATCACTTGCATTAGGCCTGGGTTACCCTTTTATGCTCCATATGAGATGCACTTAAAAGATCCTTCAAGAAGTAACCTCCACCGCACTATCTTGAAATCAATAGAAGAAGTATAGGATCCATATGAGTTGCACCACAGTTATCGTGGAATGCCCCAAAGTACTATGTATTTAAAGGCCATTTGAGACAAGGCCCGATATGTCGGGTAAACCATAGTTTAGGCTAGTTGACGTAACTTAGATTAATTTTCATAGTTTCTTTTTAATTTAGACTGTATAATTGAAATGGACACCATTTTTTTAATTTCTTTGTACGCCTATATGTTTTATTCATGTATGTACAATCTATTCATTTGTAGTGTAATTTAGTTGATACGAGTCAATGAAGAAACCATGCTAAAACTATGGGGTCGAGGGGTAAATCATACCTTCCTCTTAATTAAAAGAATTCCTTAACCAGAATCTTTGTTCGCTAATCGGTTTTAAGAGTCAATTGTTTTTAAAAGGCTATTTTTGGTGACTTAGCACGCCCAAAACAAATGTTATGTGGGGACTTGGAATTTTAAACGAATCCTTTTTTAAACACCTTTACTTTAGTCAATTTAAATATTTGAAAAATCTTTTGAACTTTAATAAAATCTTTTGATTTAAAAAGGATTATGACGACTCAACTTCATTTTGTGGTTTTAAAAAGGCTGACTGAGCTCCAAGGATAATGCAAATATAAAAACATGTAAAACGGGAATATAAATTATAAGAATCTATCTACAAAGATAATCATAATAATACTAATGAAGTGGTAAGGATAACCTATCATGAACTATCTATAATTCGGGAAAAGCGCGATACCATAATTATCTAGCCAATATACAGTAGTAAGGTGAAGGAAGAGATATACCAGGTTAAATAGTAGAATGGAGAAATGTATATAGAATGTATAATAGTAGTAGGGGAGAAGGAAATAATATAAAAATCATGGCTAGGTAAGAGTATATATATATATATATATATATATATATATCAATTCAATACCGATAACCAAACTCGAAGACACTACTCTGAGAGAGATAGTCTAATATCTTAAGGATAACAAGTTGTATGAGAGCTATCACTAGCATAATCAGGGTCTTTACCTAAGGTGAATAATAATATAATAACCTAACAATAATAAATATTACCATAATAAGAAGTAAATGAACTCAGAAGTGTACCGGTAGTCTCGAGTACCAATCCATAACCAATGAGCCACAAATCATGCAATGATATCCAAATGATAATAATCTAACTAGTTAGCCAAGATAGATAATAACCTAATTAGGCCTTCATAAGCCTAAAAGGTACAATCAAACTCTCAGCAAATAACAATCATAACTTGTACCTATATAGCCCTCATAAGACCAATAGGTATAGGTGCAAAATAATTATACTAGTGATAGGGAAAACATATGAATGAATGCAAGTAATGAAAAGAGACAGCTGATGCAAGATGATCCAAGTACTATATCAAAAACTAATGCCATAACATACCATGTATACACCTTCTTCAGCCTAATAGCTTAAAAAAGTAGGACCTATAATGACCATCCTTTTCTAGCATTGTGATTGATCAGATGAAGGGGACCATAGGAGACTCAAGATATCCATATTCACTTCTTGGTCCAAAACAAGGAATTTCATAATCCATATATGTAAGACCCCGCAAAATCCTAAGCTCAACTCAGTCTTTTAATCTTTCTAAGGGGTCCCATACTTAGAAAATTCTAGCTAAGTATTCATACTTAGTATTATTTTAGCCTTCATAAGTTGGAAACTCCATTTCATGACTCTTATGACCTTAAAGTATCAAACTTTAGGTTGAATCATGATAAGGAATGTCAGTAGGTGTTCCTGAATGAGTTTCAATTTTTTCTAACCTCGTTTGACACATGTCTGGGAACCCAAAATAGTGTATCAATGCAATCTCGATGCGGCACATCATCCATAAAATTGATTAATATTTTTTTTGAATCCTAGTGTCCAATTCTAGTGAACCAACGCAGACTCGACACGGCACATTGGCCATCGCATCGATGCCAATGACGCGGTGTGTCGGCCTACTCATCCACAATTTGGTTTTCAGTCATTAACAAGTCATATCCATAGGGGTATTTAGGTATTTTCCCCACCCCTATTCAGTCCTAAAACATGAGATTCAGCCCTCATTAAGCAACATACACTCACTTTCTCTCAAATTTCTCAAGAACAAGAATCCTAGGTGATTTAATTTCAAAACCAAGGCTCAAAATTTTTCCATTGTTCTTCAAGAATTAAATGGCCAAGGTATGTGAAGTGTTCATCAAAGGGTTCCTTCCAATCTTGGAGTCCAAGAATCTCTTTTAAACTTCAAGTAGCTTGATTTTATGCTTTCCATGATTTAAAACCAAAGTGTATTCATGATTGTTGCTATAATTGGGTTTCTATTTCATGATTTATTATAAGATTGATGTAGAATTAATTGACATGTGTGATTTATCATGTGAATTCATGGTGAAACCCATGGAATTGTGAATTTGGAATTGAATAATGATGCTCACATGTTGTTTTAGTGTCATGTGCATAGATTATGCTATTTAAGTGTTTGATGAATTGCTCATGTGAAGTAATGATAAGATTATATAATGCTAGTATGTATACTATTTTATGCCATGTAAGTGTTTGATAAAATGCCTCTATAGATGCATTATGAACAAGTGTGCATTTTTATGCTATGCTATGAAGGATCATGTGAAGCTTTACTTTCATGCTATCGAGTCCTAGGGGTATTTATACCTGACAATTTAGCTGTTTACCTAGAGCCAGTGTCAGTTACAGAATAATCTCAGTCATGTCACGATCAGTAGTACTCTCAGTCAGTTACAAGACTCAGGAAAATTCAGTAGTACTCAGTAATCAGTATCAGTTTAGTAGTCAGTTTAGAAAATAATAGTATTCAGTTCAGAACACAGTAATATTCAGTTCAGAACTCAGTAAACTCAGTCAGTTCACAGAATTCAGTCAGTAATCAATTCAGTACTCAGAGAACTCAGAATTAGTATAGTCTGGTTCAGTATTCAGTTCCAACCTCAGTAAACTCGATCAGCTAAGAGAACTCAGTAAAATTCAGTCAATTAATAGAATCCAGTATTATTCAGTTAGACAACGAAACTCAGTGAACTCAGTTCAGTACAGTTAAATAGTACGATCAGTAATAGTTCAGTCAAGCCTAGTACAGTCTAGAAATCAGTTCAGTATCTTTTAGTTGGGAGAAGGATTCAGCACCGAGTGAGTTTAGGGATGGGGGCTCACCCATCATCTAAGAATGGATCCCTAAAAGTAATCCCTAAGTTCCAAAACTACGTAGCCAACATAGGTTATGAGATATCACCGGTTAGATAGGACTGATATACTCAGAGATCACCCGCTAGTTTAGGACTGATCTCAGGGGTCACCTGCTAGACTAGGACTGACCCCATAGCCAGTTGTCTTTACCTGTGGAATGGTACTGACACCCTTCCAATTAGGGTTACAGATTGGACCCCAACTCAATTATCTTATTTAGGGCATGTCGGTTTGATGATTACCTCTCACAGTCTAAGTTTCAGATTCAGTCTTAGTATAAAACTTAGTTTAGTTCTACAGATTCAAGACTATCAGGTACAGTCACTCTACTCAGTATAGAACTCAGACCAGTTCTTTAGAATTAGGACTGTCAGATACAGTCACTCGGTTATCAGATATACAGTATTAGTAAACTTAGATATCAATAAATCAGTAATTCAAAACTCAGTATCCAGTGTTAGCATGATCTCAAATACAGTTGACGTATTCATGCATGTACTCTCATTAAGTTATACTCATGTCATTTAGTCAGTATTGTTCATGCATATAAACCCATGCATCTCAGCCTACCTCACTTAGCATACCTGTACATTAAAAGTACTGACGCATACCTTTCTATTATGCTATGATGTCTTATATCATAGGTTCAAATGCACGGGCTCCTGATCATACTTAGAAGCTCAATCTATCAGCAGCAGACTTAGTGGTAAGTCCTTATAGTTAGAGGACAAACTTATTATTTAAGTATTTCAGTACTTAGTTTATTTCAGTAGTCGGAGTTGGTTGGGGACTTGTCCCATCAAATCCTTATTCAGACAGTAGAGGCCTTTCAGACTAGAGTATTTCAAACATATATTTCAGTATTCAATTTTCAGTATTCAGTATTTATTTTCAGTTTTTGAACCTTATGGTAAGTTTTTGATAAATTTCTACATTATCATAGTATCATTACTCAGTTATTGTAGCAGGTACCAGTCATGGGTTAGCTTGTGGTCCTTCGGGATTATGAGCACCGTGTAGCATCCGGGGTACAGACTAGGGGCGTTACAAACTTGGTATCAGAGTCGGGTTCAACAGAGTCCTAAGAAGTATGAAAGCCGCATCTAGTAGAGTCTTGTGGATGGGTGTGTAGCATGCCACACTTATGGACAGGAGGCTATGAGATGTTTTAGGAAATGTTTACCTTCTTTCAGTATTCATGTCGTGCGAGTGAGCATGAGCTCAATCTAAAATCTCAGTATAATTCTTTTCTTCCTTTTGGTTACAGAACATGCCTTCCAAAAAGACTAACGAAAGGAGAACTGGAAATCAGTCAACACATCAGACCATTCTAGTAGATCTCCTGGAAGAGCATGTCTCTCATGCAAAATTAAGAGCTGCATTCACTACTCTAGCTAATTTAGTAGCAACTCAAAACAAACAGCCAACTGCTGTTCAGGTCAACCCAGTGTCTAATACTAATGCAGCTAGGATTCGGGACTTCACCCGAATGAATCCTCCCCTATTCTCAGGATCTAAGTTAGAAGAGGATCCACAGAAGTTCCTCAATCGGGTTCAGAAAGTCACAAATATCATAGGAGTAACTTCTAATGAGAATGCTAAGTTAGCTGTCTATCAGCTACAAGATGTAGCTCATACGTTGTTTAAGCAGTGGAAGGTAGATAGGGGTACAAATGCAGTGCCCATAGAATGGGAAGAGTTTTCTACTGCTTTTTTAGATAGATTCTTTCCCTTAGAGCTGAGATAAGCCAAGGTGTTAGAGTTCATTAATCTCAGGCAAGGTAGTATGAATGTAAAAGAGTATTCCCTTAAGTTTATTCAGTTAGCCAGGTATTCTCCCCATGTAGTAGTAGACAATAAGTTCAGAATGAGCAAGTTCGTGTCTAGGGTATCAGATAAAGTGGTTAAGGACTACAGAACAACAATGTTGATTAAGAAGATGGACATATCTAGGCTCATGGTCCATGCTCAGTAGATTAAGGAGTAGAATCTTAAGAGGAAGGAGAGAGATAACAAGAGAGCTAGAATATGTAGTTTCAATTTTAATCAGTCTAAGTTAGGGGGCGGTAACCTTTCCCAGTTTTATCCAAAATCTTCAGTTCCGGATATATCCTCAACTAGTGCGCCAGTACCAAAGTTTAGGAATAACAATCATGATAGGGCGCCAGGCTCCAAAACCCAGGGTAGTGTGAGTAGTGGTCTTACCCATCCACTTTGTGAAGAATATAGTAGAAATCACCTAGGTATATGTAGAACAGGCAGTGATGTGTGTTTTGGATGTGGTAAGCCAGGACATAGGATGTGGGAGTGTAGAGAAATGGCTCAGAGGGGAAATGATTTGCACCAACAGGGTCAGTATAATCATCCTTCAGCTCAGTTCGATCGCCCGAATCAGCAGGGTGCCACTTCCAATTCCACCAGTGGGCAACGCCCAAACAGGCTCTAGGCACTTCATTCCAGATAAGATCAGGAAAATTCTACTGATGTGGTCACTGGTACATTACAGATCTTTTATTTATATTTTTTGTCTTATTAGATTCAGGAGCTTCTCTGTCTTTTGTAGCTCCTTACATAGAAGTAGATTTCAAAGTCAGATCGGAAACCTTAATAGAACCTTACTCAGTCTCCACCCCAGTGGGTCATTCTTTCATAGCCTGAGGGTATACAGGAATTGTTTGGTTATGATATCTCAGAAGGTCAGGCCTTCAGATTTTAGTAGTAATGTCAGCGTGTGTAGAATAGAAATTGGGGAAATTGATTCCCAACCCATCGATACCTTAGTGCAGAGTTTTGTACTCCAGTTATCATGATGTGTAATCATTCCTTACATGTCATCTTTATGATCATAGCTCATATTTGTGCACATTAACGAAAATCATGTACGCTTACAGTTCCTAGTATAAGGAGTTCCAGTTCACTCAATGTTACGAATCATGTTCCATGAATACAAAAACTCTAAAATTAGGTCATGCAGCTCATGATTTCTGCACTCATGCCTTACAATGCATTCAGTCTTAGTTACAGTCTTCATTATAGTTTTAGTTATAATGTCAGTCTCAGTCTCAGTCTCAGTCCAGTAATCAGATCGAAAAAACTCAGTTCAGTTTCAGGTTTGCTTGAACATAGCGTACAGTTATCAGTATTTCAATACCTTAGTTTACTAAATATTTTAGAATAATATTATACGCTGGGTTTTGCATTCTCAAATAATATAATTTTCATAAATTCATTCTCAGTTATCTTATGTTACTCAGTCAGTCCTTGCCTCATAGGCATGATACTATACAGTTTTAGTCCAGTTATTCAGACTAAGTACAGTTCAGTCTTACATGACTAGTATTCAGCTATCAGTCATTTAGTTTATCAGAAAAGTTAGTATGTTTATGTATTCGTGCTCAATGCCCATGTGAATATTTTTAGTAGTCCCAGGTGATGTGTTGTACTAAGGTGGAGAGTATAGTTGAGAGAGTATTCGAGGGTTATGTCTAAGCTTGAAAATTGTAGTTGCAGTGCATAAGGCTTAGTCACTCCATCTTAGATGATGTTTCGTAGGCCTCGACTCATATTACAAAATTTTAGCCAGGATGTGATTTTCTTATTCATCTGTTTTATTTAGACCATGTCAATATTCCTTTCTCCCTAAAGCCACTAGAACTCTATAGAAAGAGTCTTAAAGAAAGGCTTCAGTCAAACACAAGTTTTTAGCATAAGTTAGTCTGCAAAGCCGATAATTCAGTTTAGCAGTTAGGAGGACAATGTTTGTGTGGTTTCGTTTTCTATCTTTCCATTTAGTCGCACTATCCAAATTCTCATAAATGCAACTATTCCATGGTCGAGCAACCATGTGGTTGCGAGTACAACTCAGTTCAGGTGTCATGCCTCTGTTTCAGATCCCCGATATGCAGTCACAATTCAGTTCGTAGGTGCCCTGTACATCATCTCAATTTTTCCTCAGTATCTCAGCCAAGTCAGCATTCTTCAAGGGATATAATGTCCCAAGGGGGAGATGTAATATAATCCCCTGAGTTTTTATGACCTAAACCTTCCATCTTCCCTTCACGTAACAAATCCAATTTGGGGTAGTGGGTACTCATAGGTGGACCCTCAAGTTCTAATCTCATTCGTAAGCCATGTATTCAGGGGCTCAGTTCAGTTCATGATATTTAGTTCATGTATCACGTTTCAGGCTTAGTTATGTCCTCGTGCTCCCGTTCATACATGTTTAGTAAATGATCTCTGGTTCATCAGTATTCTCATCTTAAGGTAACGGTCTTCCTTAGATTGGCTTAGTTCCATGTTCAGTTATAGTTATAAACTTGGTATCCATTACCGTTGCATATTCAGTCATTCATTCATGAATCAGTTCAGTCATGTATTCATACTTCAGATATGCATGTTTAGCATAAAAAAATAAAAAAAAATCAGCTTATCAGTAATCCCAGTCATGCATTCATGAATCATGTTCATCCTTGTACTCATGCATCAGATATGCATGTTCAGTATGAAAACTCAACTTATCAGTAGTTTCAGTCAGGTGTTCCATGCATCATATATGCATGTTCAGTGTGTAAGATCAGTCGATCAGTGTTTCTAAGCTTATTCAATCTCATTTGAGGATGAATATTCCCAAGGGGAATATATTGTAAGACCCCGCAAAATCCTAAGCTCAACTCAGTCTTTTAAGCTTGCTAAGGGGTCCCAAACATAGAAAATTCTAGCAAAACATTCATACTTAGTATTATTTTAGCCATTATAAGTTGGAAACTCTATTTCACGACTCTTATGAACTTAAAGTATGAATCTTTAGGTTGAATCATGATCAGGAATGTCAGTAGGTGTTCCCAGATGAGTTTCGGATTTTTCAAACCTCGTTTGACACATGTCTAGGAACCCAAAATGGTGTATCAATGCGATCTCAACACGGTTCATCGTCCATCGCATCGATTAATATTTTTGTTGGCTCCCAGTGGAAAATTCCAGTGAACTGTCGTGGACTCGATGCGGCGCATTGGCCATCGTGTCGATGCCAACAACATGGCGCGTTGTCTTACGCGTCGACAGTTTAGTTTTCAGTCATTAAAAATCCATATCCATAGGGTTATTTGGGTGTTTTTCCCCACCCCTATTCATCCATAAAACATGAGATTCAGCCTTCATTAAGCAACATACACTCACTTTCTCTCAAATTTCTCAAGAACAAGAGCCCTAGGTGATTTAATTTCAAAGCCAAGGCTCAAGATTTTTCCATTGATCTTCAAGAATTAAATAGAAAAGGTATGTGAAGTGTTCATCCAAGGGTTCCTTCCACCCTTGGATTCCAAGAAACTCTTTTAAACTTCAAGTAGCTTGATTTCATGTTTTCCATGATTTGAAACCAAAGTGTATTCATGATTGTTACTATAATTGGGTTTCTATTTCATGATTTATTACAAGATTGATTTAGAATTAATTTACATGTGTGATTTATCATGTTAATTCATGTTGAAACCCATGGAATTGTGAATTTGGAATTGAATCATGATGCTCACACGTTGTTTTAGTGTCATGTGCATAGATTATGCTATCCAAGTGTTTGATGAATTTCTCATGTGAATGTAATTATAAGATTATATCATGCTAGTATGTATAATATTTCATGCCATGCAAGTGTTTGATAAAATGCCTCTATAGATGCATTATGAACAAGTGTGTATTTTTATGCTATACTATGCAAGATCATGTGAAGCTTTACTTTTCATGCTATTGAGTCTTGGGGGTATTTATACCCGACAATTTAGTTGTTTCCCTAGAACCAGTGTCAGTTACAGAATAATCACAGTCATGTCACGGTCAGTAGTACTCTCAGTCAGTTACAGGACTCAAGAAAATTCAGTAGTACTCAGTAATCAGTCTCAATTCAGTATTTAGTTCAAAACACAGTAGTATTCAGTTCAAAACATAGTAGTATCCAGTTCAGAACTCAGTAAACTTATTCAGTTTACAAAATTCAGTTAGTAATCGGTTCAGTTCTCAGAGAACTCAGAATCAGTCTAGTCCAGTTCAGTATTCAGTTCCAACCTCAATAAACTTGGTCAACTAACAAAACTCAGTAGTATTTAGTTAGTTAATAGAATCCAGTAGTATTCTGTCAGACAGCAGAAATCAGTGAACTCAGTTCAGTTCTATTAAACAGTACGATCAGTAACAGTTTAGAAAACCCTAGTACAGTCTAAGAATTAGTTCGGTATCTTTTAGTTGGGAGTAGGATTCATCACCGAGTAAGCCTAGGGATGAAGGCTCACCCATCAGCTAGAAATGGGTCCCTAGAAGTAATCCATAAGTTCCAAAACTACGTAGCCAATGTAGGTTATGAGATGTCACCCGTTAGATTGGACTGACATACTCAGGGATCACCCGTTAATTTAGGACTGATCTCGGGAGTCACCCTCTACAATAGGACTGACCCCACATCCAGTTGTATTTACCTAGGGAACGGTACTGACACCTTTCCAATTGGGGTTACAGATTGGACCCCAACTCAATTATCTTATTTAGGGCATGTCGGTTAGATGATTACTATCCAAAATCTTAGTTTCAAATTTAGTCTCAGTATAGAACTCAGTTCAGTTCTACAGTTTCAGGACTGTCAGGTACAACCACTCAGCTCAGTATAGAACTCAGACCAGTTCTTCAGAATTAGGACTGTCAGATACAGTCACTCAGTTATCGAATACACAGTATCAATAAACTACGATATCAGTAAATTAGTAATTCAAAACTCAGTATCCAGTGTTATCATGATCTTAGCTACAGTTTATGTATTCATGCATGTACTCTTATTCAGTTGTACTCTTGTCATTCAGTCAGTATTTTTCATGCATATGAACCCATGCATCTCAGCCTACCTCACTTAGTATATCAGTATATTCAAAGTATTGATGCATACCTTTCTCTTACGCTATGATGTCTTATATTATAGGTTCAGACGCACGGGCTCTCAATCATACTTAGCAGCCTGATCTATCAGCAGCAGACTTAGTGGTGAGTCCTCATAGTTTGAGGACAAAATTATTATTTCTGTATTTCAGTACTCAGTTTATTTCAGTAGTTGGAGTTAGTTGGGGACTTGTCCCATCTATTCCTTGTTCAGACAGTAGAGGCTTTTTCGACTAGAGTATTTCAGATAGATATTTCAGTATTCATTATTAATTTTCAATTTTTGAACCTTATGGCAAGTTTTTGCCAAATTTTTGCATTATCACAGTATTATTACTCAGTTATTCCAGAAGGTACCAATCATGGGTTAGCTTGTGGTCCTTCCGGATTATGAGCATCATTTAGTGTTCGGGGTACAAACTCGGGGTATTACAATATCCAAACCGCTCCATCCAGTACCTAAGGGAAAAATAGTAAAAAAGGTTATCAGACTTAAACTAATGCTAAATGAGTATAAACATGTTAAATCTATTACCCAAGATCAAATCCTGGACTAATGCAGTATAATAACGTAATAAAAGGATGAAATCTCCCTCGACTGAAGTGAGTAAGTAGAGGTAAAAAGAATGGATCAAGAAATGAACCAAAGTCAGCCTCACTATGAGTCTCTAATGTAGTAAGTTTAGTTTAAAATATCATAGTCCAATAATAAGGGTGGTACGACTTCTGTTAAAAAAGAACTAGTTTTAGAGTTCAAAGTAGGAATAAATCCTTTTTTAGAAAGCAGTAGTAAAATCAGTATTTTAGATGGAATCATATCACTAAATAACTGCAAATGCACCTAAATGTATACTTGCTATCACCAATATACAAACAATACAAATATAAACGTCTAAGCATCTATCAATTAGAGCCACGTCCTATCAAAGGACAGATAACCAACCTAATGTCTATCGAATCTAGTATCATAACCACGACATCGGTCCCAACATACAATATACCAGGACAACAACAATATAATTTTAAAAGAATATGGTAAATATGACTATCAAGCTATCGGGATGATCTAAGTGAGGGACACCACCTAAGTCACCAAGTATCACCATACAATGCATACTAAGGGGTCCCTCATATTGACCTAGGGTCAAACATATCTATAATTAAGCATACTAGAGTACCATAACTATATTTGACATTTTAAACTAAGGCTTAATTCCCCTTTTCAAGATAAATACCCTAAATAGGTCAAGTCATGGTACAACTAGGTATAAACCTATGCTATAACCCCTACCTAGAATGCACTCTATACAATACACAATATCAAGAGAAGAGTAGATCGTAGCCTACCTTATTGTCAAACCACAGTCTTATTCCATCCTTAAACTTGTCGTCTTTACTCCATAATTTTAAAATGACATTGCACTATAAAAATCATAATCTATATGTTAATACAAGTAAAATAAGAATCATATTTAAATATTAAAGCTTGGGCTAATAATTAGGTCTAAAATAGCTCAAGGGGCCTGCAAAAAAATTCATTATTGAATCCATCATGGGGTACCTATAAGGACAAGTAATATGTGATCAAAATTTGAGCACAAATAGAACTCAAATCAAGGCCCAAATTAGCCCAAATAGTTAAGAAATTTAAGGGTTAATTTCTAGGACTTTACAAGAAAAGGAATGGAATTTGATGGGGAAAACAATGGAAAATGATTAAGAGGTGTTTAAATATCTTAACTTAACCTCAATGGATGATTTATGATAGCTAAACCACGCCTCAAACTCCAACAATGGTGAAATAGGGCTTTGAAAATGGAGGATTAGAGTTTTCATTCCCAACTTTGGATAAAAATCATGAAACTCAAAGTGTGTATTATTGAAAAAGAGCAATATGAAGGTATAATCACATAGACAATGATTACATGATATAAATGCCTCAAGAATCGCCTAAAATGGACTTTCCTAGCTCCTAACATATCAAAAATACTAAAACTTCATGATCTGCCAATTTAAGCACTACCCAGGTGAAATTTGTGTTCTTTGCATTCATGGGACCCCCTACCACGTTTGAGATAAGCAAAATTTTCATTTATGTCACGATCAATTTCTTCGATCATGATGAAACCTACTATTATCCACCAGTAGGTATGCCAACCCATAATCTGAAACAACAGTAGTGGACTATCAGGAGAATTAAAAGAAATAATGGAAAATAATCAAGTAAAGAAACTAATATAGAATGCAACCCCAAGGTCTATTGAAGTTAGTACAAGATATTCTAATATAAACAAAGTTCTAACTGAAATGCAAAATAAAAGTACATGTACAAACCGTCTCCAAAATACAAAATAGAGATAAGTCTAATCAATACAAAGGAGAGTAGGAATACTACGAATGTCAGGAGCTCACCTAAATATCTAATTAATAGCTACTCTACATGATGAATACATCAACGACGAGAACTAGTACTATGATCTGCAGGTTGTAGAAGTGTACTAGACTTTCAAACACATGGTACTCAGTAGGCATCGACCTAATGAGCTCCAAAGATAATGCAAGCATAAAAAATATATAAAATAAGAATATAAACTACAGACAACTATTTAAAAGACTAAACATAATAATTCTAAGGGATCAATAAGGATAAACTATATTATTCTAATAGTATTCAACAACTAAAGTAAAATACCGTATATCACCAACCAATATACAATAAAAAATGAAAGAAGGATATATAGTAATAACAAAAGGCCAAGGGACACATATACAATATGAATAAATAAGGAAAGAGAGGGATATATATATATATACATATATATATACATACATACATATGACTAATTCAAGATAATAACCTGAGGGAGCCAACCTAACATCTCGAGTCTCATAATCAAGAAGGAAAGCTAATACTAGCATAATTTGGGTCCCTAACTATAATTTCTAACCATAAGGTAACCTATCAATAATATAACTTTCCAGTAATAAAGAGAGATAAAGAATTAAAAATGTACCGACAATCTCAAGTACTAGTCCATAACTATTCTGCCATGAACTAATCATAAACCAACAATAAAGTAACCAGCTAGTCCAAATAAACAATACCTAATAGGCCCCCATAAACATGGAAGGTTCAAGAAAACACTCATCAAGCAACAATAATCGCTTATACCTATACAATTCCCTATAAGGCCAATAGATATAAGCATAAAATAATCATACTGGTGATAGGCAATGCTATGAATGAATAAATATACATAACCAATAGTAACCAATATCCAATTCAAGTGCTAAATATACCAAATGTATATGTCTTATCCAACTTGGTAGCTTGCAAAGTCATGGTCTATGGATACCATCCTTCTCTGACATTATGGCTTACAGATGAAGTGACCTAGAAGGAACACTAGATATTCGTATACATCACCTGGTCCCAAACCAAGACTTTCAATAACCATTATAATCAATATACTCCACCCTGTACCATATATATATATATGTATATATATACATATATATACATATATATAAGTGTAATAAGTATATAAACTCAAACTGTGACTAAAAAAGTGTAAATCTATTGATTAATTAGCCGAGATTAAAGTTAGGACTAAATTGGCATAATAACATAGAAAGGGTCAGAATCTCTCTTGAATGAAGTAAATAGTAGTGGTAGAAGATTGTGTCAATAAAGGACCAAAATCAATCTCGGTCTAATTTTCAAAATACCACATTTAGTTTTAAAAGCTCATAATTTATTAAATAAGGTGTACGGTTCCCATTATAGAAGAAATCTATTTTTAAAGTGAAAAATAGCAATAAATCCCTTTTTAAAAAGTAGTAGTAAAATCAAGGGTTTGGTTAGAATCTTACCACTAAGTAAATGTAAATACACCTAAAAGTATGCATGCCATGATCAGTATCCAAACAATACAACTATAAGCATTTGAAAAATACTGCAATATCTTCACTAAGGATAGAATACTAACCTAGTGCTCAACTGGTATCATAAATATAGCCCCGAGACCAATAATTTATAATCAACATTATAAAGCCTCATAACACGGAAAACTATGATAATCATGGACATAAAATCACTACTTAGCTCTAATCATAGAAATACCGCCCAAATCACTAACTCATATGGTAAGTCCTATATTAAAGGATTTGTAATATCAATCAATTCCTAATCAAGTTCATAAATAAGGGAATAGGATTCTAAGGCCATATTAAGTATTCTAGGCTAAGATTCAAGTCACATTTCTATCCCAAGTTTCCTAAATAGGTTATGTAACAACCTAAATTTTTATGGTTCATATGAAATATTTATTTCTATGTTATTTGACCATTTTACTCCTCCCTGTGGTTGCTTTGTGGTATTTCTAGGGTGTGGAGATGATTGGCATAATTCTCGATGCATTTTTCTGTGATTTATGTGATATTGTGATTTTTGGTGGCTTGAGAAGCCTTATAGTTGATTTCAGTCAACATTCTTTGTTCTATGTGTCTGATGGAAAAATAAACTTCGCCAGCAGATCCAAAACATAGATTTTAGAGTTGTAACATGGTTGTTTTGGTTGTATGGCTTTTACATATCATTTTCACCCTCTATTTAAAAAGTTGTGAAGTTGGAATTTGTGAAAACAACGTCTTTTCAAAAATCTAAAATCCACATTGAGTTTGAAGCATTGAATTTGATAAGGTAGCATAGTTTGTTTCCATTCATGAGATTCTAAATGAATCTTGATGGGCCCGCAGAGACTTGGGACACTCCTAAGTCCCCAGTTGGTGCACCACTCAACTAGTGCACCCATGTTTGCGAGTGGTCAGTCACTTACGCGACTCAGATGATCAGTGCAAGTGTCACGTACGTGATATCTTGGCCGCAATCAAAAATCCCATGTATGCGAGGACCAAGTTGCAAACGTGATATCTACCAGCAGGCCTGGTATTATTTACGTGACCCGGTGATCACGTATGTGATACTTGGGTCCTTTATATACTTGTGTTTTGTTATTTTTCACCATTTTGATACTTGAATCTTAGAGTTTCATGATTTTGAGGAAATTCTTCCACATTTAAGCTTGAGTAAGGTCCATAACACCTATTTCAACTACTTTCTCCAAATTTTATCATGCAATTCTTATTTAAACACAGATTAAAAAGGTAGAAATTGAAAGTTTTGGCCCGTAAGGCCTAAAAATTATAATTCTCTGATATAATCCACAATTTCAACCCGTTTTCACTTGGGTAAGTTTCTAATCTTATAATTATCACTAGTTTTTCAATTTCATCTTTAAAACAACTTCAATTCTTTATTTTAAAAATGAATTTCAAGGATTTTTGCTGGTAAACCTTGAAAATAGTTTTTCTTTGATTTGGACCTCATTTTTAACTCGTTTTTGCTTGGATTTTCAGTTGTAGACTCCTAAAGATATGGGGAACATGTTTTTAAAATAAAATTATGGTTTTTCTCTTTTTTTTGTAAACTCATTTCGGGGGTTCGTTTTGAACCCAAATGTAAAATAGGAAATATGAGTATCGTTGGCTTTCTTTTGATGCATAGATTCTATATTTGTATGATTTAGTTAATTCGGTCCATTTATGAGGTGTAAGGCTTTGTATTGACGGTCAGCAAATTGGTTTTGGGCATTTGAGGTAGGTTATGGCTTAACCTACTTCATACTAGGCTGGGTAGATAATGTTGATACAAAAACATGTTAAGGGTATGGGAACTTGTCATGAAAATGACTATATTATTGTGTTTTGCCTTTGTGAGGGTCTATATTGATGTTACTTGGCGAACATTATTTGCTACGTGTGACCGTATGGGGTCTTATATAATATTATTGTTCTTGTGTATGTGGAATTAATTGTATCTTGTTTAATGAAAAGCTAATAAGGTATAAATGGTATATTTGATGTATTTTACTCATTTGACATATGTTTTCTGTTGGATTCATGGATGGTTGGGAATATTGAGTGGATTATTGGCTCACTTAGTTGGTATATTGGTTGGACATGGAAATGCTTATTTTGGTTGGTTGTAAGCATTAAATCCTCATATCATATACATTCATGAAACATTAGTATCACATGGAAATACTGGAAACACTGGCTTTTTCTGAATGAAAATATGACATCTTTAAAACCCCCACTAAAGGATGTGCTGGAGAGGAATTATGGATATGAATTAGATATGGATTGTATACGATTTAATGAACCTTCCAAAGGTCCTACATTGGGAAGCTTTATCTTCATAGGTGTATACGGAGGTTGTACGACAACCTCGTGCATCACATCATCATTATCACCATCATCATCATCACCTTCATTGTATTTGTATTTACATTGTATATTTTCTTGTGTTGTATTATATCTCTTGATGTATACTTGACTATGTGTAATTCCTTCCTTCGTACTTGTATGTGTGATATTTGTCTACTTATATTCCTTTCTTGTATTTGTTATAGTGTATATGAATATTATAGAACTGTTAGTAGAGACGATGTTGGCTACCATTTGGGATATTTTTTGGTTGCAGGTGACGTTCCCTTAGTATGTATTTTGTATGCTTTATTTTATATTTTTTCAGTCGGCCTATGATACATATTGAGTATAAGTGGACCGTACTCACCCTACTTCACCCTTTCAATAAAAATCTAGGTTTGAGTGCGCCTCATGGTGGTTAACTCTAGGTGATACATTGGAGCTATTCGAGGTAGTTTTCAAATACTTTCATCCATAGTCGACTACTACCTTTCTTTATTTATACTATGTCTTTATTTTGCATTCAGAGATAGAGTTGTTCCTATTTTGATTATTTTATGTATTTAGATTTTGAGTTGTACTAGTTATGTTATTACACTGTGGCACTAGGTTTTGGGATTATGGCATGATATCTTTTGTTATGCTCTTTTGCCTTTAATATCTTGCATGGTTCAGCTTCATTATAGAAGCCCTACTTTGGGTTATTGTTATTATTTCCTTTTCATATCAGTTTGTGTGATAGGCCTACTTGTCAAGGTTTGCTACGACAAGTGAAATCATGACCCTCAATTTTTAGGTCGTTACAGGTTAAGTCATTCTATACTACTCATAAATCCCATCTTATAATACCAACCTAGCATGGAATCTATACAATACACAATATTATAGAAAAAAGTAGATCGAACCCTACCTCGATGTCAAACTGCATTCTTGAACAATCTATAAATTCTCAACTTTGCTCCATTATCTTGAAATGATGATTCATGAAAAAATAATAATCTACACATTAATAGGAGTAAAATGATACTCATATTCCAATATAAAAACTCAGAAAAAAATTTGGGTCAAGAATGGGTCTGCGGAGCTTGCAAATGAAATCCAAAATTAAATTCGTCACTAAGTTCATTTGTAATTACCCTCCAAGTCATTTTCTATATTTCTTTGTATGTTCATTGTTTAGAGATTTTCTATAGCTTCCCTGAGTCATTTGTGACTTTTCGAGCTGACAGTTTGGTTATCGGGCAGTTCATTTGTTTTTTAGAGCCAATTTTCTATTTTGAATTTTTCACTGGTAAGAATCGACTACCAAGCAAAAAGATTAATCTAAGAACCTCATCTTCTAATTATGATAGTTTTATTAGCTCTGGAAAATCATTTGTAGGTTAGGGGGACCTTTGATATATTTCCTAAGGCTTCTAAACTCATTTCGGGCTATTTGTCAAAAATTGATAAAAATGGCACTTGGGTGTAGGACTCACTTTTAATCAAAACGACCTTGCACAGAAATTTTGACAACATTGCTAAGTCTGGAATGTCAAATTTGATAGAGTATCATAGTTTATTTACATTCACAAGATTTCATATGAATCCCGAGGGGTCGGTGGAGACTTGGAATTTTCTAAGTCCCTAGCTTGTGCACCACTTAGTTGGTGCATCTGCTTAAGCTCCCTTTAGTTCTCTTAAGTAGAGGCCACTTATGCAGTCAGCTGGTCTCTTAAGCAACCAGACTACCAGCTGGTGGGCCACTTAAGCAAGCCTAGTCTGCTTAAGCGAGTGCCGCTTAAGTAGTTATTCGGTCGCTTAAGAGATGTGTGTAGATATGGGTGGGTACTGCTTAAGAGGCACTAGGGTGGCATTAAATCCCCCATTTGCCTGATTTTTCTCCTATTTTTCACACAAGTTCAAAAGTAAAGAACCCTATAGAGTGTGGAAAATTGGAAGAAACATTATTAGGTGATTTTAGTGTGTTTGTGAGCTCGAATTACTCACTTTTTCCTCAGATTCATGGTAAGTCCTCATTAAATTCATAGTTAACTTCTCAATTATTTTCCAATATTTCTAGATTATTGGTGGGTTGATTTTATCACCATTCGAGCTCAAATTTACCCGTTCTTAAGGGTAAATATTCCTTGAGCATAGGAAGACGTGTTGGCAAATTCAAAAGTGCAATTCCATAAGTGGGTCCCACATGGAATTTTTACATAATTTTGGACCCAAAGCATAAAATACAATATGGGTACTATTTTTATCGTATTGATGAGTAGATTAGCATTTTGATAGCGTGGCACCATGCAGAAGCTTCAGAAAGAAAATCGATGATTTAGGGGAATTCAAATGCATCTAGGTAGGTCAGGTTAACCTTACTTTTAGATTAGGCTTAATTGTGGTATATTTATGATAATGTGCTAGCTATGGATTGAAAATTAGGTCTTGGAGGCATAATTAGTATAATTTGGATTAATTAGTCTCTTAAGGAATTATAAATTAGGCATAATTGACTTACTTATTCATGATTTTGGTAGAATGATTATATTTGGACTAAATGTGTCTTATTTAATATATAGTAATGAAATTAGATACCTTAGCGTAGTTTGGGTAGAATTTTTCTTAGAATGGATTTCTGGGATTAGAAGTGGGGCCCTTCGGTCCACCTTAGGCCAAGACTATCATTAGCTCCTTATAGACTTTATAAGCGTGTTATATATTTTAAATGTATATTTTATAGCTTAAAGATTCTAGATACATAATTTTTATGCTAGATTGGTACTTGGGAGTTAATACTAGTTTTGGTTGAAGTTCGGAGATTTATGATCTTAACAACGATTCAATTCTTGCATTATTCATGATATGAGTTCTAAATCTGGTAAATGATTATATGAGTTTCGATTTGAGTCCGACAATTAGAGGCTACTTATGATGATTATGGAACCTATCCAAGTCTAGTGTGATGCAAGGATTCATGGTTAGAGTTTTGAGACACAATTAATTAGTACAATTACGGTTACTTCTTCTCATTGAATGCACCCTCCGGGCTTAGGGGGCTCGTGTTGGGTTATTTAATTTTCCGTACTTACTGGCTTATGGGGTTTAATTTTGTAGTGATAGTTATGTGTTATTTTATGTTATATTTTTATTTATTTATTTACAGTATTTGGAGCATTATCCAGGTTTACCCTTTTACCTTGACTTAACTTATTTATCTGATATTTTATGATATTTATATTATGATTTATCTTAGTCGACCGATGATGCCTACTGAGTACTCATGTCTTGGTACTCACACTATATTTTTGTACCTTTTTGGTACAAATTCTAGTACTAGTGACCGTTGTTGATACAGAGATTTGTGCCGGTGAGTTTGAAAACTGGGTGAGCTCTCGGAGCCGGAATACTCACTGGCACATTTGAGACTGATATATATTTGACTATTATAATACTCATATTCTTTAGGTTTAGTGGATTTTGTACCGACACTACTAGGTCGTGGGATATTATTTTACCTCTTATTTATTCTCTGTCGTATAATTATTTTGTGATTTATTATTGTAAGATCTTACTTACATATTTTTGTAATTTATGCAATTTTTCCACCAATTAGCCCATTGTTTTAGATTTGAGTTATGGTTTGGCTTATCTATTGGTGGAATAAAGCAGATGTCATCATGACATGTAAATTAGGTCATGACAAATTAATATCAGAGTGATAGGTTCACCAGTATAGTTGGTATAAGAGAAAGTGTCTAGTAGAGTCCTCCGGATCAAAATGATGATGTCCATTTCATACCTATGGGAGGCTATAGGAAATTTTTAGGAGATCTTCACTTTCTTCGCTTATTTCAAGTAAAGATTTTGAGATGGTTTCAAAGGATTACTTTGGTTTCACTCTTTCATAGATGTCTAAGATGCGTCCCACTACTACCCGAGATAAGGACAGCGAGTCCGCGACTAGGGATCTTTTTGTAGTTTATGGATGACCTTGAGGTCAAGGATAACCTAGATATGCAGCCCCAACTAGAAATCAGGATTTGGGGTCTTCACCAGACCCTATTCCCATAACTGAGCCACATATCCCTCCACCTCAACTAGTGGGTGGCTAAGGACTAGCCCAGGATCCATTGAGGTTTATTTCTTCTTCACTACTCAGGGATGCATTGGTTCAGATCTTGGGTTTAGTTGGTGGTGCACCATCTGGTGGTGCACAGTTTGTGAACTAGAGTGGTATGAGGTGGGGGTACAACCTATAGTTGTGGCTCCTAGAGTTAAGGTCACACCTATGCTAGTTCTTGCTCAATTGGTGGTTGCTCAGTCAGTATTCGTCCAGCATGCTATGTCTATTGAGGAATAGAATAAGTTGGGTAGATTTTAAGATTGACTCTGCTTAGGTTTTCTAGTGCACGGGGCGAGGATATTTATGAGTTCTTGGTTGCTTGCAAGGATAGACTCTGTAATTAAGTCCTAGTTAAGACTTGTGTTGTGGATTACACAAATTTTTAGTTAGATTTGGTAGCTCAACATTGGTGGTGGAGTTATCTTGATTCCAAGCCAACGAGATCATCCTCTTTGACATGGATTCAGTTTTCTGAGGATTTTTTGGAGAAGTATATGCCTTGTTGTAACGCCCTGAAAATGGGTCCCGAGATGTCACATGGTTCTTATGGTCACAAGTGATCCCAAGCTAACACTTCTACTAGGATATTAATAAGAAACTGAATAAAATACATAAATCTGGACAAAATAAGCAGAAACAATAAAACTTCTCTGAACTTGATCAATACAAAATCTGAGTTTACAAGATTACAATTCTGCCTTTACGAACAAAATTCAAATAAAATACAACGACACTACTGACTGTCTATGAAGCCTCTACTAGTACTATCTATGGGGAGCCAGGTCATTACTCCCAACTATCCCAACTCAATACGACTGAATAAACAAAATACAATACTTCTCAAACTGTTTAACTGACTCGAGCCCTTGAATAAAAGGACTCATCTCCTGCTGACTGGAAGCTGTGAACTGGTTGAATATGGTGTATGCGCTATAACTTGCACCTATATTGTGAGACAATATAGCACACAGACATATATGTGGATCAGTACTTTGAGGATGTACTGAGTATATGGGGGTGTATGTATTTACATAAAATAATATCAATACTCTTTAATGAAATCATACATGCAAATAGGAATAACTGACATGGCTTGACAACAACAACAGTAACAACAACAGGCCCAGTGTATTCCCACAAAGTGAGGTCTGGGGAGGGTAAGATATACACAGTCCATACCACTACATCCAAAGAAGTAGAGAGACTGTTTCCGATAGACCCCCAGCTACTCACATGGCTTGAATAAGTCTAAAATATAAAACTCATAAATCATAAATAGTGAAACATGTCACACAAATCTCGTGAGTCATTATACTTAGCTTTAAAATCTATACTCTCCTCTTAATCTCAGTACTTGAAGGCTAAAGAAAGCTTTAAACAATACTTTTAAACGCATGCTTTTATCTTGTGGAGAGTAAAACTTCTTTAAAACTTAAAGACTTAGAACTTTTAGGAACTTTTAACACTTGAGAACTCTGGAACTTTTTTAGACTCGGGACACTTGGAACTCATGATTTTCTTCTAACTGACATAAACCATATGAGCTACATAGAGTCCAACGTATTTCCCACGTTAAGGAAAGCTATTCTATCTTTGCCATAGGAGTAGAACCTCATCTTTAGTGATCACTATCTCGGCCTTGGGCCCATAAATCTCGAACCTACAGTGGCATGTAGTTCTGGGATATGAGACGTTGGAATCATACCCAACTGGATGCTAAATACTACTCCCATACTCATCTCAGAACTCTTAGGAAATCCACCTCAAAATAACTCAATGGTCTATAATAAAGACCAAAACATATTTCTCTTGCTTTAAATCATAAGTAGTGTGGATTCCTATCTTAGCTTTTGAAAGTACTTATCAAAACTTGTCAACAAGACTTTGAGATCATAATCTCCTTATAAACTCATCACTTGTACTTAGGACTCAAAATATAAAGCCTTAATGCATCAAAATCATATTTAAACTTCATGCTCAACCATCATCTTAAAAAGCTTACAATCATCTCAATCAAGATATTGGAAAAATAACTCATAATATGAATCTCATGATTTCAACATATCAAAATTCATGCTTGATAATAAAACATTCATAATAATCTTAAAATCTGGAAAATTTGGAAATAGGCATGGAAATATAAATAAAATCATGTAATTCAACCTTTAATCCATGGGAAATCTCAAGATCTTGCAAACAATAATAATGGGTATAAACCCTAACTTCAATTTCATGGAAAATCTCATAATTTATAGAAATTTGTATTTAAAATAATCCTTTGGGAACAAGGGTAAAAGAGTTACCCTTGTTCAAATCCCACATACCTTAGATTTTGAATGTAGATGAACAAGATTGCTTGAGACTCTTTTTCGCACTCTTGAATGAGGGTTCTTGAAGCTTTTGACTTGGGAGTCTTGAATCCTAACTCAATTTGTAAAATCTATGGTGAGTTCTTGAATTTCTTGGAGGAAGATTTGGACCTTGTTCTTGGGAGTAATTTTTGCAAGAAACCCTAGATTTTTTATGCTTGGGGAGAATATGGCATTTTTGCCTTGGCCAGATGTATTTAAATATTGGAAAAGATGGAAAATGACCAAAAATTCCTTTTTAAAAAATGACTTAAAAATATTGAACGGGATCTGCGACAGCTCGTGCGACGGTCCGTCGTTGACTCGACGGTTCGTCGGCCTGACCGTCGCACCTGGGCCAGAATAGGACTTACTGTCTTGGCGGAGACCTCTTGGGCGATGGTCCGTTGCTAGCTCGATGGTCCATCAGACATTTTGTCGTACCTTTCCATAAGGTAGACTCACTGCCTCCACTATGAAGATTAGGGTGACTGCCAGTCGCTAGCTCGACGGTCCGTCGGACCTTTCCGTCGCACCTGGGCAGTTCAGACTGCTTTTTGTAATTCAGCCATAACTTTCTCTTTCGATGTCGGATTTTAAAAAAATGGGTATCGTTGGAAAGATAATTCAATTTCCCACACGATAAAAAGTCAAAATTAGGAAAATTCTATATGATTTAAACACTACTCACTTTGGAAGCCATTCCTTAGTCTTTTAAGAGCGAAATTAGGCTTCACTTGACAGTCTCTAATGGCTTAGACTACGCGGGAAGTTTGCGGGGTCTTACACTTGTAGTCTTAGAGAAAGCCTAGAAATTTAGTTCTTATGATTGGAGTAGGGCTCCATGTCTATTATGGAGTATGAGGATTGATTTAATGAGTTGGTTAGGCATGCTACATCAATCTTGTCGATCGAGTATGAATGATTTTGTGCTTTCTTTGGGGATTGAGACTTCCCCTCTACAAGGCTACGTAGAGTTTGGTTATTGTTAGTAGATCTTTTGCTATTATAAAGGAGATGAATCATGAGGCCCAAGGGGGAAGCAATAAGAGGCCACAATAATAGGGCAGTTCTAGTGGGAGCCATAGTGGCTAACAGTTCAAAGGTAGTATTTCTCAGGGTAGGTACCCTTTGTGTTAGCCTTATCAACATCAGGGTCTGTCTAGTAAGAGCTTTCATATCATACTTTATATTACTGATGGAGGTCTATCTAGATATAGTGATCGTCTTGGCTAGAGTAGTGGTCAACATACAAAGGGTTCATCTTTTGAGTATTATAATTGCGGTGGTTACTCTGGGTTAGTCGAATATTTTTGGTTTAGTATAGCGTCAAAGGTAGGTTATAGTTATTGGGCCTTTGGCTATTTCTTGAGAGAGTGTTCCAGTTGTGGGCAGTTGTTCAAGAAGCTTAGAGTGTTCGAGTAGTACTTCTCCCAACTAGAAGTAGTATGCATGGTTGTCGTGGTAGTCCCTAGGGTGCTCATGGAGGTCCTCAGGTAGGTAGAATAGGATATCGGTCAGGATCCCAATAGGTGGCGAGAGTGACCAGCTATATTCCATACCTACTAGACCCAAGGTAGAGTCTTCAGATGCGGCTATTACAAGTATGATTTCAGTGTGCCATCAACTAGATTTTACTTTATTTGATCTTGTATCCACGTATTCTTATGTATCTTCTTATTATGCCCCACGATTAGAGTTATTCTTGAATGCTTTATCTTTACCTTTATGTGTATCTACTTCATTGGGTGAATTTTTAGTAGTGAATCGGGTTTATAGATCATGAGTTATGATTATTCAACCCTTTGATACTCAGGCTAATCATATTATGTTAGACATAGTGGATTTTAATGTTATTCTGGGTATTAACCGATTATCACCCTATCATTTGGTCTTGGATTATTTTTCCAAGACTATTACCTTAACCATGCATGGTATATCCCCAGTTGTATGGTAGGGATCTATTTGTCGTGAGCAGACGGGGATTATTTCTTATGTTCGAGCTAAAAGACTTATTTCGATGGGTTGTGAGTCATATCTCACTTATATTCATGATGCTAGTGTGGATATTCCTCGCTTAACTTGATAACGCTCAAATTACACCTTTCTTACGAGAGAGTAAGCGGTCGTTGTCAAATATATAACCCAACTAGGTTGGGGTCGAATCCCATAGGGAATGTGGTGTTAATTAAGTTGTGTGCAGATTAGTTAACTTTTAATCGTTCGTTTCCGTAAAATAAATAGGGGGGTTTGATTCAATTCACAAATTAATGGTTTCAGTTTAACGAGAAGAAATATGCGTAGTAGTATTCAAATTTAGAGAAATAGCAAGCTAGGGTTATGTCCACCTTGTAGTTTTCAATACTTTCTAACTATGGGCTTTACGAATTCATACATGTATCGTGTTTACAGAGAAACGTATTGTATTTAATAACATAATCCAAGTGTTTCTCAACCATCAAGGACTAATTCACTTTAGTTCTCTCGAATCAAAAGCATTTACCAAAAACAATACGAAATCTCCAAGTAGTTAATCCTGCTAAGGCATTAACTTATGAAATAGGGGTTGGTAATCCTATTTTATTGTCACTACTCTCTTTTCCAAACATCAACCTTTTGTTAGAACAAGTTGCATTTTAAGGCATATCCTCTATGTTTGCAACCACGAGAAATCAAGATAAGCAAAGAGAGTATGATGTAAACTAATCAATGCATAATGAATTCAAAACCCAAAGTGATAGATTGTATGCTACAAGGCTTCCATAACCCTAACTAATAAACTTATCTACTCATGAATAAAATGAAAAGCATCATAAATATATTCATCATACCAAAAACTAGAAGAAGATCTTGGTGTGTGAATCGTGAAAACAAGAGAGAAAATGTTTTTTTCTCTCTCCAGGCTAAGACGCCACTCTCCTTGTTCAGAATAATACAGAATAATTCAATAATGAATAAAAATTCAGCATTAAGCCTTTTAATAATCTTTTCTCTCATAATTGCCTTCTAAGTCCCTGAACTAATTATAAATGACAAACTAGTCTTGGACATAGCTTCTAGGCGCCACATTTAGTCCAGATTGCTACTCTCTCTTGTATCATATGCCATCCGCATTCCATAGTCCCATAATGTCTTCATCTACCTCATTAATACCTGAAATCATGCTAATCACATCGGTTAGCTTAATTACATAGAAGTAGAGTAAAAACATAAGAAACTAGGCACTTTGTTCTCTAAACAGAGCTAAAATATGGATAAATTATGGTGCTTGGGCATATAAATACACCCAAGATCACCACCCCACACTTAAATCTTTGTTCGTCCTCGAACAACATATTTATTTATGCATACTACACAATCCTTAACACCCACAAAGGAAAACAAGATGCTCAAATAGGCTCACACAACAATTATGAACAAGAAGTAGCTTCAGGAATCATTCCTAGGTACAACCTACCCTCAAGAATAGACTCATTAAGTTGGAAATTTCATGCATATAGTTCAAGAAAAGAAATCATATAAATTACCCAATCTTCATCAACCATGTGCCCTCACAACAAGAGAGTTACCAATAATTACTCACAATCATGTAATTTCTAACAAAATGGGTACAAGAATCAAGTTGCGTTCACTCTCACAAAGAATTCTCAAATTACAACTGATGACCATATGCTTTCCCTTAGTGTAATACTCCACTAATATCAGAATGCTAAGATTAGGATCAAATAGGTCTTTTACGGGTTGTAATGCGGGCTAAAGGATGGGTAGGAACTATTTTGGCCAGAAATAGTGACTATCTTCCCTAAGCTCTTTAATACACTACATTATGCAATTAAGATCAATCTCTAACAACCAATTTCTACTTCTGCTATCTTCACAGATCTGCTTTTCACCCCAATTCGTTAAGCTTAATTAATAACACTATGGTGGGAGTATGCAACCCTTTCAAATAATTTTTTTGGCACCCTTTTCACGTTACGCACCCTTATAATAGCCACCCTAAACTTAAGAAATTTGCCTTAGTTGAGGTGCACAATGTCCAAGAAGGACCAGGGCCAAAACAGGTTCATTGTAACATGTCCGGGATAAAATTTTGAACTTTTTCAACAATTTTAGCTACTCCCAACCACATCAATTGATCACGCCAATAACTAGACTTTGGGGCATCAATTTCACATTTTTCCTCTTATTGTCAAACTCCTAACTCACATTGATTTTACATTAAAGCGCTTAGGATCTTTTAGATCAAATTACGGTCTATTAAAGAAAGAATTAGGCTACATATGAGGCTAACAAAAGAACAAGCTAAAGGCTCAATGGGGCTATCTAAGATAATGTACAAAGGTAGGTCAAAAGAAGGTATGAACAATGGCTATCAAAGAAATGCCTAAATCATCTCCTAAACTCACAATCTTTATTTTTCTTTGCATACACACCAGACAAGTTCTAGCATCAGTTGCAATAAAGAATATACAACAGTTTTACACACTCATGGAACATGGTCAACTCAATTAGGAGCATTATAGATTCTCGACCGAACAATTACATGAATTCAATTAAAACCAACAATCACAACAAGAGTCATAACTAGAGCCTAGGTGTTTCAAACGTAATGATCCATCACATACTTATGTTATAATGTCATGTGATCCACAAGAGCAGTTACATGTAATTGAAAGACTACTTTTCTCTTAAGACGGTCATCATCCATCCATCATTGAGAAAAGCACCTAATTATGATTAAATAACTAACAAAATGAACAAAATAACTAATCCTATCCAGAAGTATACTAAGGAGAAGGTCCTATTTTCTTACAAAACAAGTAAAAAAGTATCTAGCCACCCCACACTTAAGCTCAGCATTGTCCCCAATGCAAATAACAAGATAAAGAACTTGTCTAGTAGTACTCTTCATCCACATTCGGAGTCATGCCACCTGCATGGAGATCATCATTGAAGCCATTTTTCCTGTATTCATCCTATCATCCATGTCAGCCACACATAATGAAACTAACTATAATTGAGATGGAGATGATGAAGTCACCACCCAACACTTAATTTGATAGTATCAACCAATTAAGTGTTTTTATCGGGTACTCAGACTTCACCGACATACACTTTGACATGGTGCATCAACATTAGTCATAATACAATTCATTCACTTCAATTCCCCCAATACTATTTCAATGAAGCACTTTTTGAACAGAATCATGCTCTACACTTTCAGCCTTAAAAAATATACAAAACACCTTCACTTTCACAACATCGCCATGGCAAGAATTTAATTCGTAATCCTTAAGAAATCAATTAACAATAACATAGAGTCACAATAACTAAGGATTAAGAAAGTAAAACTTAACTTGAAGATGGAAGATCAATGAAGGACAAAGAGAATGGTAAGAGCTCAGTATTGTACGGCTTAAGGGTGAAATAAGTGAAGTCTATTGAAAGAATGAAATCTGGGTCGGGTTGATCCAATCAAAAATGGGTACTTATATTTAAAAATTTGCACAACATATACGATTGGAAATGCGGCACATACCCTATCGCCTATATTTTCATGTGCGGCGCATAGGGTATCTTCTAGTTGAGGAAGTGGGCATAGGCAATTGGAAATGCGGCGCATACCCTATCGCCTATATTTTTATGTACGGTGCATAGGGTATCGCCTAGTTGAGGCAGTGGGCATAGGAGATTGGAAATGCGGCGCATACCCTATCGCCTATATTTACATATGCGGCGCATAGGGTATCGCCTAGTGTAGGAAGTGAGCATAGGCGATTTACAATACAGCGCATATCTAATCGCACACCTTAAGATGTGCGGCGGACTCTTGGTCAAAAAGGTCCATAGCCCCCGCACCGCCATCGAGATCAGTGGTGGGCTTTGGGATTCGGCCTATCGGCCCGATCCCTACGCTACCACCACAGACCTCATTGAAAGTCACAAAATAAAGTTGCATCGCGAAACTTTTTGGGTCAGATTAACATAATTCGAGGCACGACTCTAATGCAAATCATACTTGAGCCTTACACATTTGACCTCTCCAACTTACCTGTAATGTTCCCATCACTCCTAAACTTACCACCATTGACATAGCTCAATTCCAAATCAAATTTGATACTAATCTCCTCCTTAGTACTTCATGCACCTACACTTACTCAAAAACAACAAAAATAATTAGAAGGATAGGTTGCCTCCCACCAAGAGCCATAGTTTCAGTCATGGCTCGACTCTTATTTTTGCATTTTTGTTTAACATGATAAAGTGAAAATAAAATCATGGGTTGTCTCCCATGTAGTACCTGATTTAACGTCGCAGAATGACTCGATTATATTGACTACTCAGACTTCATCAAGATACATCGATGATACCATTTGTACCTCATTTGTTGGATCAAGACAATGTTTTATTCCTAGTCCAACCACTTTGAAGTCACTCATATCCTTGCTTGCAAGTTCAACCAAACCAGCTATGGTCTCCACAAAAGACATATCCTTAACTGGTACATCTCGCTCATCTTCTTAGAATACATCAACAATCGAGAAGACACTCATCTCCTTTTGTTGTTTCATAGACCGACATACTTCAAAACTAACTTCTTTCTTATTGAGCCTAAATTTTAGCTCATTCAGGTCCATGTCAACTAACACTCTCCCAGTTGCTAAGAAAGGCCTACCCAAAATTATGGGTACTTCAAAGTCCACTTCGCAATCAAGAATTACAAAGTCGGCAGGAAATATAAAATCAACAACTTTTACAAATACATCATGTAGAATCCCAATCGGCCTTTTTACCGATCTATCCTCCATTAGAAGCCTCATATTGGTAGGCGTAAGATCTCCCAAATCTAGTTTCTTGAAAACCATCAATGGCATAAGATTTATACTTGCCCCAAGATCACAAAGGGCCTTTTCAAACTTTAGCAATCCAATCGTACATGGAACAGTAAATGCTCCCGGATCAGCTTTCTTCTGGACAATAGATCTTGTAGCAATAGAACTAAAATGATGAAGATTTCCTACTGTTTCATAGCTCACATTCCTTTTCTTCATCAACAGGTCTTTCATAAACTTAGCATATCCGGGCATCTGTTCCAGTGCTTCAACTAAGGGCACATTCACTGTCAACTACTTCAATATAGCCATGAATTTTCTAAACTTGCCATCATCTTCTTTCTTCTTTAATCATTATGGAAATGGGGGTAGTGGCCTTGGTATTTCAGTTGGAACAACTTCTAACTCTTTTCTTATGCCTTGCTCCATATCACTAATATATTTCTGCTTGGGTGGTTGTTCCATTTTTGCACTCTTCTTTTCTGAACCTCCCAACTTCACAGGTACCACTGGAGATTCATCAATCATCTCCCAATCTATTTCAACTGCATCAGTATAAGAGAATGCTCCCAATGCTGGACTGGATAACATCTTACCTCTCCTAGTGGTAATGGCCATACACAATCCATCATTCCTCGGATTTTGAATTGTATCACTTGGTAGAGTCCCATTCTGTCTTTGATTGAATGCTGCGGATAATTGTCTCATCTGCTGCTCCAATTGTTTAATAGCAATTAAGTGTGAATTTACTAGTTGACTCATGGAAGATATTTCACTCTTCATGGTAGTCACCCCAGAATTAGTCATCTCAACCCCCTTTAATAGTTTCTCCATCATGTCCTCCATGGACATTTTGCCTGAACTGGTGGTAGCATTATCACGACTTCCAGGAGGTACATACAGTCTACTCCTGTCATTTTTATTCTTCCAATCTCCTTGATGGTTCTAACCTTGGTTTCCTTGACCACCGGTCTGGAAATCCCCCTGATTATGCAAGTAGTTAGCCTCTTCCTCTGTGTTTGATTCAGCTCCCTTACCATAGGACCCCGCAAATTTTACTTTTTATACATTCCCTGATAGCAAATATTTCATGACCTAATCCATCTGGGTTTTCATGTAAGCCATATCCTGATCACGTTTCTTTTCTCTCCTACGCTGCTCTGCTGATATTACACTAGACCCAGTATTATTTGCTACCACAGAATCTTTGATGTGCCAAGATCTACTTGTATTAGTCATCCTTTCTAACATGTCCACAGCCTCAGTAAAGGTGAGCTCCATAAAAGCTCCTTCTACAGCATTATCCACTATTGGCTTTGTAAGTGAGTTCAAAGCTCTGTAGAAGATTTCCATCAAGTGTTCATCAGTCATATTATAGTTTGGGCATTGAGTCAACTTCTTTTTAAACCTCGCCTAAGTCTCATGCAAAGCTTCATTGGCCAATTGCCTAAAGTTTCTGATCTCATCCCTCAACTGTAACTTTCTAGAGGGAAGAAAGAACCTTTCTAGGAAACCTCCTTTCAATTGCCTCCAATTTGTTATAGAATCAGGAGTCAGCTCATTCAACCACATCGTTGCCTCTCTAGACAGAGACAATGGAAAAAATCTTAAATGAATAGCATTTTGTCCCACTCCAGGATTATCAAATGACTTACAAATACTGATGAAATTCACCAAATGTAGATTTGGATCATCACCAGGTAATCCACAAAAGAGTCTTTTCAAATTCAGTAGTTGGATCATAGTACTAGTGATGTTGAATTTCACCCCAAGAGCTAGTGGTGTTAGAATGATTACCCTTGTAGATCCAGTTCTATATAAATCGTCCTCATCATTATCAACATCAAACTGTGTAGCTTGACGGTTTGATCTTCCTCTGAATGGACGATTTTAATTTACAGGCGTAACTGCCCCTGCTGCACGTCTCCTATTAGTTGGGTCAATTAAATCATCATATCTCAGGTCCTCCTCATCTAGATTAGGTACCCGCCCTGGGTTATCTTCATTCTGTAGATTTAATTGAGCATTAGCCAAAGCAACTAATCTTTCAGCTTCCTGTTGGTTAGCCATTCTTTCAATGAGATGAGGTTCAGGATTGAAGGGTAATAATGGTTCTTCTGAACTTCTGGTTTGTGGCATAAACAACAATGAGCCTGTAATGAACCAAAACAACAAATAAATGTAAAATCAGGAAACTTGACTAATAGTCAATTAACACACATAAACTCAATCGACAATCGTATTCCCCGGCAACGGCGCCATTTTTTGATAACGCTCAAATTACACCTCTCTTACGAGAGAGTAAGCGGACGTTGTCAAATATATAACCCAACTAGGTTGGGGTCGAATCCCATAGGGAATATGGTGTTAATTAAGTTGTGTGAATATTAGTTGACTTTTAATCGTTCATTTTCGTAAAATAAATAGGGGAGTTTGATTCAGTTCACAAATTAATGGTTTCAGTTTAACGAGAAGAAATATGTGTAGTAGTATTCAAATTCAGAGAAATAGAAAGTTTGGGTTATGTCCACCTTGTAGTTTTCAATACTTTCTAACTATGGGCTTTACGAATTCATACATGTATTTTGTTTACAGAGAAACGTATTGTATTTAATAACATAATCCAACTGTTTCTCAACTATCAAGGACTAATTCACTTTAGTTCTCTCGAATCAAAAGCATTTACCAAAAACAATACGAAATCTCCAAGTAGTTAATCCTGCTAAGGCATTAACTTATGAAATAGGGGTTGGTAATCCTATTTTCTTGTTACTACTCTCTTTTCCAAACATCAACCTTTCTTTCGAACAAGTTGCATTTTAAGGCATATCCTCTATGTTTGCAACCGTGAGAATTCAAGATAAGCAAAGAGAGTATGATGTAAACTAATCAATGCATAATGAATTCAAAACCCAAAGTGATAGATTGTATGCTACAAGGATTCCATAACCCTAAATAATAAACTTATCTACTCATGAATAAAATGAAAAGCATCATAAATATATTCATCATACCAAAAACTAGAAGAAGATCTTGGTGTGTGAATCGTGAAAACAAGAGAGAAAACATTTTTTTCTCTCTCCAGGCTAAGCCGCCACTCTCCTTATTCAGAATAATATAGAATAATTCAATAATGAATAAAAATTCAGCATTAAGCCTTTTAATAATCTCCTCTCTCATAATTGCCTTCTAAGTCCCTCAACTAATTATAAATGACAAACTAGTCTTGGACATAGTTTCTAGGCTCCACATTTGGTCCAGATTGCTACTCTCTCTTGTGTCATATGCCATCCGCATTCCATAGTCCCATAATGTCTTCATCTACCTCATTAATACCTGAAATCATATTAATCATATTGGTTAGCTCAATTACATAGAAGTAGAGTAAAAACGTAAGAAACTAGGCACTTTGTTCTCTAAACATAGCTAAAATATGGATAAATTATGGTGATTAGGTGTATAAATACACCCAATATCATAACTCTGTCCCTATAGTCCGTGAGTTTTCTTTTTGTCTTCCTATCAATCTACCTAGTCTTTCTTCTAAGCGCTATATTGAGTTTATTATTGATCTTGAGCCAGGAAGAGGACCTATTTCTATGGTGCCTTATCGTATGGCTTCAACCGATCTTAAGAAGCTGAATTCTAAATTTCAAGATCCTTTAGGTAAGGGTTACAGTAGACTGAGTGCATCTTCTTGGAGTTCTTCTATCTTGTTTGTGAAGAAAAGTAATGGTCCCTTGCATATGTGTATTGACTACAGGCAGATTAATAAGGTGACGTTGAAGAACCAATATCTTATGCCTTGAATTGATGATTTATTTAGCCAACTTTAGGGAGCAGTGGTGTTTTCGAAGATTTACTTGAGGTTCAGTTACCATATGTTAAGGATTTGGGCAGAGTACATCCCAAAGACAAGCTTCAGGACTCGTTATAGTTATTATGAGTTACTGGTGGTTTCTTTTGGATTGGCCAATGCCCCAACTGCATTTATGGATTTTATGAATTATCTGTTTAGACCTTGTTTGAATTCCTTTGTGTAAGACTGTAATACCCCAAGAGTACAACCTAGATGCCATACGGTGCTTACAGTCTCAAGGGACCACAAGCTAACCTATGAGCTGGTACCTGCTATGAGCACCAAGTAAAACTGATATCAAAAGATCATATGCAAAAATAAACTGAGGAATGCCATAAGGTTTTAATTCATAAATCTGATAAGTATGTAAGACAAAACTGATAATGCTGATAATATTGATAATACCAACTAAAATCTGAAAACTGACTAACTGTTTGTACTAGTCTGAAAAGCCTCTACTGACTGAATAAAAGTTGATGGGACAGACCCCAACTAACTCTAACTAACTACTGAATTGAAAGCATGAAAATAAATATAGTCTATCCTCGAAACATGAGGACTCACCACTGCTACGGCTAATAATCTAGAAAGTATATACGTTATTCGGGAATTGAGCATTCAAACCTATGATATAATACATCATTGGGCAAGAAAAGAGTATGCAATTAGTACTTTGAACGTATTGGAATGCTAAAGAAGGTAGGAAGATATGCATGGTTTTATGTGCATGAAAAATAACTGACTGAATAGCATGAAGTACTAAATAAAATAAATGGAATCTGTAAGTACTGAGGATGCATGTAATCTGTAAATACTGAGGATGTGTGACCAAGCATAAAACATGTTCTAAATATAATCTGTAAACTGAAATAATGAAATCTGATAACTGAATAACTGATAACTATATGTTATGGTCAATGCAAACCTGAACTGAGGTATACGAAATACATAACTGAGACTGTGGGAGCTAGCTATAATCGACATGCCCTAATGTGCTATTGGGGGCCAACCTATAACCCCAGCTGGAAGGGTGTTAGTATCGTACCATGGGTACTAACAATGGTTGTGTGGATCCACTAATCTAATTTCCTGATGGATGGGGGTGCCATGACCATCTGATAGGGGACCCCTCAAATTCTACGCTGGCTACGTAGTTTTGGAACCTAGGGACTGCTACTAACATCTCATACCTACTGATGGGGGATACAATTGCCTCATGCCTACTGATGGGGGAGATGCCATCCCAACATTCACTCGGTGCTAAGTTTTACTCCCAACTTAAGGACGCATAATTCAGAACTGATCTAACTTTAAGTGATCTTAATGACTGACTGAGCTGATAATGCTTATGGCATATTATGAAATCATTCTGTGGGTGCTGAAAACTAGGTAAAACAGCTAAATTTTGGGTATTTATAACCCCCATGACTCAATAGTAATGATAGAAAAATAGTACTAAAACTTTGAGGGCATAATATAAAAGTATTTATTCAAAATTCCTTCTTGTAGTCATTTCATCAAACACTTGATCTACATAGTGTAAGCTAAGCATGGAAATAGTTTAAAGCTTATAGGAATAGCATGATTTCAACATCAACATCACTAATTATGACTTGAGCTATCAAATAACATTATTCAAATGTATGGGGTTTAATAACAATAACAATTTCATGAACACATGGTATAGAATCAAGATTCATAAGGATTCATGGTTAAAATCACAATTGAAATCACAATAGCTTGTAAAAAAAAATCACAACATTGAATTTGAAACTAGATTCTTGGATTCCATGGGTGGAAGGGACCCATGGATGAACATTTAACATACCTTGGAGCTTTAATCTTGAAAGATAATTGACTTTTCTTAAACGTTCTTGGATAGGAAATTATAATTTTCTTGGTTTTCTTGAAGAAGGAATGGTGAAACTTTAGATTTCTTGGAGTTAAAGTTGAAGCTTTAGGGTTTATTGTAGAGAAATTTGGTGAGGAATGAGTATATTTTTCTTATAATAATGTCTAATCCCTTGTTTTTATGACTTGGGAGCCATAGGAAAAGACAGGACTGCCCCTCGGACTTAAAAGCTTTAGCAGAATTGCGGTTTTAAGGCTCAATGCTCGGTATTGTTGCCACTGCTATTACACCACTGAGCGGGCTAATAGTGGTGACCCACTACTTTTAGACAACTCAGGTTTGGAGGTTTACCATTGAGCGGTATTGGCTTCACCGCTATTGCACCGCCGAGCGGTGTAGTCACGGCAGCCCACTGTATCATATGAAAAATGCTATTACTTTTAATTCGATTATCGAATTTAGGTCAAATTGGTATCGTTGGAAAGATAAATCAATTATCTATCTGTTGGTAGGTCATGAGATCAAAATTATTAGTAAAACGAAAGATATGCTAATTTGAAGTTGACAATAGCATCATCCTTCTCGAGAACTCAATCGGTAAGGGATATTTTGATTTGTCTAATAGCTAGGAGTTTTTTTAGGCCTTAATATACATAAAACTCACTCATAAAACTACCAAAACACTATAATTTATTTCTCATGAGGTTTAATCATATCCCTAACATTGGTTTGGATTTTCGGGGTATTACAATAGCTCCCCTTTGGGAACATTCATTCTCGAATGAGATTCGTTAAGCTGAAAACACTGAGGAATTTTGGTTACATGCTGAATATATGTGATGACAACATGATTACATAACTGAGTTTGAAACATGACACATAATTGAACTGGTTCTGTGAATGCAAGATTGACATAAGAATGATATGCAGTTGTAACTGAGCATGGAAAAGAGAAATTCTAAGAAGATTATTACCTTAAGTTGAATCTAAGTTTGCGGAGAAAAGATAAGGGTACTTTGTCTGCATATGTGCTTCTTCTTCCCAAGCGTCCCCCTCAACAGACTGATTCTGCCAAAGAACTTTGACCAAGGGAAATTCTTTGTTCCTTAATCTACGAATCTATCTATCAAGGATCTCGACTAGAATTTCTTTGTAAGAAAGACTGTTTTTAACATCTACGCTCTCTAAAGGGACATCTACAGCTTGGTCACCAATACACTTCTTCAACAAAGATATGTTGAATACTGGGTGCACTGATGCTAAGTCTGCAGGCAACTCAAGCTCATAAGCCACCTTTCCAAAATGGCTCATAATTCTTTAAGGGCTAACATATAGAGGACTAAGCTTCCCCTTCTTACCAAACCTCTTAACTCCATTCATGGGAGAGATTTTTAGATATACAAAGTCCCCGATCTCAAATTCAAGATCTTTCCTTCTCACATCTGCATACGATTTCTGTTGGCTCTGGGTTGTCTTAAGCCTTTCCCTGATCAACTGTACTTTCTCTAAAGCATCAAACACCAAGTCAGGCCCCACCACTGTGGCCTCACCTACTTCAAACCAACCAATGGGAAATCTACATCTCCTCCTATAAAGAGCCTCAAATAGAGCCATCAGAATACTGGAATGATAGATGTTATTATACGTGAATTCAATCAAAGAAAAGTGGTCATCCCAACTGCCCTTAAAGTCAATTGCACATGCTCTCAACATATCCTTAAGGGTATGAATAGTCCTCTTTTCCTGGCAATCTATATGAGGGTGAAAGGTTATACTGAGATGGACCTGGGTACCAAGACCCTTTTGGAAGGCTTTCCAAAAGTGAGAGGTGAACTGCGTACCTCTATCTGAAATGATGGATAATAGGACACCACGCAACCTAACCAACTCCCTAATGTAGAGCCTGGCATAGTCCTCGACTGAATAGAAAGTATGGACTGGTAAGAATTGGGCTGATTTGGTCACCCTATCCATAATGACCCAAATTAAATCATGTTGATGACAAGTACGAGGTAAACCTATCAAAAAATATATGTTCACTTCCTTCCACTTCCAAGTAAGAATACTGAACTCCTTCATAAACCCACTAGGCTTTTGATGTTCAATCTTAACCTGCTGACAAGTTGAGCACTTATCTACCATATTTCCAATATCTCTCTTCAACCCACTCCACCAATAGATTTCCCATAGATCGCGTTACATCTTCATGGCCCCTGGATGAATCGAGTAACGCGCACTATGCACTTCTGCAAGAATCTATTATCTCAACTCATCAACACATGAAACACACTGTCTACCCTGGAAATGCAACACACTATCTCCCCCTTGGGAAAAAACCTCTATTTCTAATTTCTGACTTACTCTTTTAGCTTCACTAGACTAGGATCCCTATCTTGTTTTTCTTTTACTTCGGCAACCAAAGAAGATTCCAAACTATTCTACACCTATACACTACCCTCGACTAAATCAACCGAACGAACACCTAATCTGGCAAGCTAATGAACTTCCCCAACTAACTTCTACTTATCATCCTCAACATGAGCAACACTACCTATAGACAATCTACTTAAGGTGTCTGCTAATACATTAGCCTTGCCCGAGTGGTACAAAACACTCATATTATAATCTTTTAACAATTCTAACCATCTTCTCTAGCGCAAGTTTAAATATTTCTGCAAAAATACATACTTCAAGCTCTTTTGGTCTTGAACACATCTACATGCACCCCATACAAATAGTGCCTCCAAATCTTTAAGGCAAACACAACAACTTCTAGCTCAAGATCATGGGTAGGATAATTCTTTTCATAGAGTTTAAGTTGTCTTGAGGCACAGGAAACAACATTGCCCTTTTGCATCAATACACACCCCAAACCAACTCTAGATGCATCACAGTACACAACAAACCCATTTGAACCATCTGGTAACATCAAAACTGGGGTTGTGGTGAGTCGAGTATTTAACTCCTAAAACTCTTCTCAAAAGAATCTAACCATTGTAACTTAACTTTCTTTTGAGTTAATCTATACATGGGGGACAAAATATACGAAAATCCTTCAACAAACCACCAGTAATAGCCAGCCAAACTGAAGAAACTCCTGATATCTGATGGAGAAATGGGTCTAGGCCAGTTTCTTATCGCTTTGAGCTTTTGAGGATCAACTCTAATGCCATCACCAGAAAAATAATATAGCCAAAGAAAGCTATTGATCTTAGCCAAAATTTGCACTTACTGAATTTAGCGAACAACTGATGGGCTCTAAGAGTCTACAATACTATTTTGGGGTGGTCTGCATGATCATTTTTAGTATGGGAGTATACAAGAATGTCATCAATAAGTACTATGATGAACATGTTCAAGTACTATTTTAACACCCGGTTCATCAAGTCCATGAAGGTTGTTGGGGCATTCGTGACACCAAAGGACATGACTAGAAACTCGAAGTGACCATACCGAGTTCTGAAAGATGTTATTAGAATGTCACATTCTCTGACTCTGAGCTAATGATAGCCGGATCTGAGGTCTATCTTAGAAAAGTAATTGGCATCCTAAAGTTGGTCGAACAAGTCATCGTTTCTGGAAAGTAGGTATTTGTTCTTGATTGTGACTTTTTTCAACTGATGGTAGTCAATACATATTCTAATACAACCATCTTTCTTATGTATGAATAGAACTGGTGCACCTCACGGAGAAATATTGGGCCTGATGAATCCCTTATCCAGGAGATCTTTCAACTATTCTTTTAACTTTTTGAGTTCGGCTGGAGCCATTTTGTATGGAAGAATAGAGATAGGCTGAGTATCCAGAAGAAGGTCTATTCCGAAGTCAATCTCCCTTTTGGGAGAAACTCCAGGAAGATCTTTAGGGAACATATCTAGAAATTTTCTCACTACTAAAACTGACTCAAGAGTTGGAGCCTCGGAATTTGAGTCTTTGACTCAAACAAGATGATAAATACACCATTTGGATATTATTGTCCTTGCTCTAAGGTACGAAACAAGTTGACCCCTAAGTGCAGTAGTACTACCTCTCTATTTAAGGGCTGGTTTATTTGGAAACTAAAAATGAACTACTTTATTTCTGCAATTCACTGAAGCATAGCATGAATAGAGCCAATCCATGCCGAGAATGATGTCAAAATCTGTCATCTCTAACTCTACAAGGTCTACTAAAGTAACTTTTTGAGACACTGTAACCGGGTAGTTCCTATATACCCGTTGGGCTTCAATAGACTTACCCACTAGGGTAGACACTGATAAAGGATCTACTAAGATTTCAAGACTGGCTCTGAAATTGACAGCTATAAATGGGGTTATAAAAGAAAGAGAAACTCTAGAGTCTAATAAAGCATAAACATATAAATAAAAGACATGCAATGTACCAGTAACCACATAAAGAGAATTTTCCTGATCCTATTAGGAGTGAAATGCATATAGTCTATTCTGGTACTGACCACTGGTGGCACCAGAAGTGGTGCCCTGCTGAGTCGGGTGACCTAATGGTGTTGCTGAAGAGTTAGCCTGACCTTGTTGGCGATCATTCCTACCTTTCCACATACTTGTCGGATACTCTCTCAACTTGTGGTCTGCCTTGCCACATCCAAAACACACATTGTTGCTATCCCTACATACCCCCTAATAATTCCTCTCGCACTTCTAGAAAAGTAGATTAGTACAAACACTACTAACACTACCCTGAGGCTTAGTCCTAGCGCCCTATCCCTGTTATCATTCTTGAACCTTGGCATTGGGGCACTAGTGGAGGACGGTGCTGGGGCTAAAGATTTTGGTTAGAATTAAGGACGGTTACCACCTTCCAACCTTGGTTAAGCAAAGTTGAAGCTACTTTTCCTGGCTCTCTTATTCTTTCTCTCCTTTTCCTTAAGCTTCTACTCCTCAATCTTTTGAGCATAGACTATCAATCTAGATAGGTCCATCTCCTTTATCAACATTGTAGTCCTACACTCCTTAATCACACTATTAAACACTCTAGACACAAAATTACTTATTCTAGACCTATTATTAGCCACCACATGAGGAGCATACCTAGATAGCTAAGTAAACTTGAGGGAATACTCTTTCACACTCAAGCTGCCCTGGCTCAAGTTGATAAACTCTAACACTTTGGCTTTCCTCAGCTCCAATAGGAAGAATATATCTAACAAGGCTGTAGCAAACTCCTCCTACTCTACAAGCCCTGCATCTGCACCTCTATCCCCTTTCCACTACTTAAACTAGGTATGGGCTACATCCTACAGCCGGTAAGTAGCCAACTTAGCATCTCACTAGAAGTCACCCCCATAATGTTTGTTAGATTCTAGACCATTCTAGGAATTCTTGTGGGTTCTCTTCAAATTTGGATCCCTAAAATAGAGGAGGATTTATTTCGGTAAAGTCCTAAATCCTAGATACGGCAGTATTGGCCAATGGGTTGGCCGGAACAACGGCTGGCTGAATAATCTAAGCCGCTATAGAGTAAGATAGAGTAGTGAATACAGCTCTAAACTCTGCATGAGAAATGTGCTCATTTAGGGGATCTTTCTGGACGGGCAGAGGTGTTGGCTGGTTTAAATTTCTTTTTTTGTTTATCTTTCTGGGAGGCATGTTTTGTATATGGAAAGAAGAATAGATTATATAGACAGTTTAACATGAACATCATGCTCAGTCAGATGGCATGAACACTGAAAGAAGGCAAACTTTTCTTAAAATGCCATGTAGCCTCTTGTCCATAAGTGTGGCGTGCTTCACACCCATGCATAAGACTTTACTTGATATGGATTTTAGACTTTCTAGGACATTTTAAAACCTTAGGATGTGATACCAAGTTTGTAATTCCCCGAGAGTACACCCTGGATACCACACGGTGCTTACAATCCCGAGGGACCATAAGCTAACCCATGAGTTGGTACCTGCTGTGAGAACTAAGTAAAATTGATATCAAAAGATCATATGGAAAAATACACTGAGGAATGCCATAAGTTTTTAAATTATAAATCTGATAAGTCTATAAGACAAAACTGATAATGCTGATAATACCAACTGAAATCTAAAAACTGACTAACTGTTTGTACTAGTCTAAAAAGCCCCTATTGACTGAATAAGAGTTGATGGGACAGGCCCCAACTAACTCCAACTAACTACTGAATTGAACAAAAATAAATATAGTCTATCCTTGAAATATGAGGACTCACCATAGCTACGACTGATAATCTAGAAAGTCTATGCGCGATCTAGGAACTGAGCATCTGAGCCTATGATACAATACCTCATAGCGCAAGAAAAGAATATGTGATCAGTACTTTGAATGTACTGGTATGCTAAATGAGATAGGCTGATATGCATGGTTTTATGTGCATGAAAAATAACTGAATGATTAGTATGAAGTACTGAATAGAATGTATAGAATCAGTAAGTACTGAGGATGTATGTAATATGTAAACACTGAGGATACATGTCTAGGAATAAAATATTTTTTGAATATAATCTATAAACTGAAATACTAAAATCTGATTACTGAAAAACTAATAACTGTACGCTATTATCAATGCAAACTTAAACTAAGGCAAATGAAATACTGAACTGAGAGTGTGGGAGGTAGCTATAACTAACATGCCCTAATATACTATCAGGGTTCAACTTGTAACCCCAGCTGGAAAGGTGTTAGTACCAAGCCATGGGTACTAACGATGGTTATCTTGATCTACTAATCTAATATCCCGAAGGATGAGGGTGTCGTGCCTATCTGACAGGGGACCCATCAAATCCTATGCTAGCTATGTAATTTTGGAACCTAGGGACTGCTACTACCGTCTTATGCCTACTGACAGGGGATACAATTGCCCCATGCCTACTGATGGGAGAGACGTCATCCCTACATTCACTCGATGCTAAGTTTTACTCCCAACTGAAGGATGCTGAATTCAGAACTGATCTACGTTTAACTGATCTTAATGACTGACTGAACTGATAATGCTCATGGTATATTATGAAATCATCCTGTGGGTACAGAAAACTAGGTAAAATAGCTAAATTTCTGGTATTTATAACCTACAGGACTCTATTGCAATGAAAGCAAAATAGTACTAAAACTTTAAGGGCATAATATGAAAGCATTTATTCAAAATTCCTTCTCGTAAGCATTTCATCAAACACTTGATCTTCATAGTGTAAGCTAAGCATGGGAATAGCTTAAAGCTTATTAGAATTGCATTATTTCAACATCAATATCACTAATTATGACTTGAATTATCAAATAGCATTATTCAAATGTATGGGGTTTAATAACAACAACAATTTTATGTAAACATGGTATAGAATCAAGATTCATATGGATTCATGGTTAAAATCATAATTGAAATCACAGTAGCTTGTAAAAAAAATCATAACTTTGAATTTAAAATTAGATTCTTGGACTCCATGGGTGGAAGGGACCCATGGATGAACATTTAACATACCTTGGAGCTTTAATTTTGAAGAGAATTGACTTTTCTTGAACGTTCTTGGATAGGAAATTATAATTTTCTTGGTTTTCTTGAAGAAGAAATGGTGAAACCTTAGATTTCTTGGAGTTAAAGTTGAAGATTTAGGGTTTCTTGGAGAGAAATTTGGGGAGGAATGATTATATTTTGCTTATAATAACGTCTAATCCCTTGTTTTTACAACTTGGGAGCCATAGGAAAAGACAGGACTGCCCCTCAGATTTTAAAGCTTTAGTAGAATTACGGTTTTAAGGCTCATCGATGAGAGGTATTGTTGCCACTGCTATTACACCGCTGAGCAGGCTAATAGCGATGACCTACTTCTTTTGGACAACTCCGATTTGGAGGTTTACCGCTGAGCGGTATTGGCTTCACCATTATTGCACCACCGAGTTGTGTAGTCGCGGCAGCCCACTGCCTCACACAAAAAATGCTATAACTTTTCACTTGGTTATCGAATTTAGGAAAAAAATTTATAGTTGGAAATTTAATTCAATTATATATCTTTTGATAGGTCATGAGCTCAAAAATTCTTATTAAAACGAAAGATATGCTCATTTGAAGTTGACTATAGCATCATCCTTCTCGAGAACTCAATCGGTAAGGGATATTTTGATTCGTCTAATATCTAGGAGTTATTTGAGACCTTAATCTACATCAAACTCACTCATAAAACTACCAAAATACTATAATTTATTTCTCATGAGCTTGAACCATATCCCTAACATTGGTTTTGATTTTTTGGGTATTACAAAGACCCTTAAAATTTTGATCATTTTATTTTTTACCTTCCCGTGTTCGTAATATTGATTTTTGACTTGAGTTATGCTTAGGGGTGTTAAAAGAGTAATTTGGGGAAGTTTTTGAATTGTTTGAAGGGTTTCAAGGTTATTTTGGGACCCCAAGGTAGTGAGGGTTCGCGATATCGTCGTGTCATGTAGGTTGCCCTCCGCCATACCGGCGTGTCATGGAGGATAATATCCATGATAACGGAGTGCCACACAAAGGTGTAAATTTCCTTCAGTTTTGTTTTTTTCACTTGGTATGAGGGATTTGGGGTCTTTTAACCTTTTTCATAACTTATAAACACAAAAGGGACCCTTTTCCTTCATTATTCAATGATCAAACTTTACTTTATTCATCTTTAACTCTCCAACAAAGAAAGCTTATGGGTTTCATAGAGAATTCAGCATCCCTACTCCAAACTTCAAATTTAGTTCAAATTTTTGTGTGTTTCATGCATATTTCTCTTTCCTAAACTTGAGTTTTATACTGAAGCATAAATTGAATGGAATTTCATATGATTTAAATTATGGTTTTTGAAATTGGGTTGAGGGATTTTGGTTTTATTTATTGAATTACTTGTCCCATATTTTGAATTAATTATTCATGCTTTAAATTAATGTTTTTGGAACTGAATTGGTACATTATTTAAATGGTTTGAATGGGGAAATAGGTTTCCCCAAATTGGATAAATTTTGGCTTGGAATTGCATGAAACTCAACCCACTTTGTCAATTTGATTTTAATTATGAAAAATTGCAAGGTTTAACTTTCTTTTGAACTCAATGCATTGCATTAATTGATAATTGGATATAAAAGTGGATTTGGATGGCCTTGGTGTCCATGGTTTGGATTTTAATAGAACTTGAGAGTTCAATTTGGTTGTGTAAATTGCTTTGGCATATTTAATTTAGCTTGAGAGCATATTGATATGACAATAGCAAGTGGTAAATGCCTTAATGAATGACTCCCAGGTTAATGGTTGGATTTATATACAAAATGATTTTAATTTAGGCTTAAAAGAGGTTGTATAGCCCGCCGTGAAGGTGAAGGTCCTGGGGGACCAATACTGGAAACCACGTTTGTCGGCATGGGGGTCTTTATGACCGTGCACACAATTCACACATTATGTATATTTTTGGAATGGTTAGAGCCTCGATGGTTTCATCCCTTCCTTGGATTTCCTCAATTCGTGCGTCTAACACGCAGTGGGTCTCTTTTAGTGGGGGGAGATGAACCCATATAGCCTGGTGGTGCCCTTAGTACGAATGGAACGACATAGTCCTGGTTAATGATTTTGAAACTCGTATGTTTATTATCCTTACCCTATACTAGTTAAGATATGTATATATAAATGTGTGCATGTTGTTTTGACTGATTTTAGACATGGCATTATTTTACCATTTTCCCTGAGTTACATAACAGTGTTTATCCCACAGACCGACCTAAGACGCTACATCATTTCATGATGTAGGATTTGAAGACACTTTTGTTTCTCCTGTACAGCGTTAGGTAGATTAGCATGTTCGTTGAGTTATTGTGAAGTGGTGAGCCTCCTTCCTTAGAAAGGCCTTATCATTTCAATATGTTTTCTTTATTTACTAAGTGCTTACAGATTTTTTTTGGGCATAGTCAGGGGCATGTCTCGACTTAGTTGATATTCTAATTTTAGAGGCTTTCACAGACGAATGTGGGATGGTTGGTTATTGTTCTTGACTCTTAGTCTTCTTTGAGTTATTTTATTCATCTCCTTATTATTATTTATTTAAATTTTGTATTATTATTATTATTATTATTTTGTGCTCATGAGGTTAGGCGATGGGGGTGGTCTCTAGTCCATAGTAGACTTGAGATACCCGTTATGACTAGGACCTAGTTCGGGTCATGACAAGTTTGGTATCAGATCATGATTTAGAGTTATTGGGAGTCCATAAAGCCGTGTTGAATAGAGTCTTTTTTTATGGGTGTGTAGTGCGCCATATTTATAAAGAGGAGGCTACAAGGTATTTAGGAATGTTTTCCTTTCTTGTGTTCTATTTCTAGCTGTAGAGTCTAGTGTTATGAATCTTCTCTAACTCCTGGATTTCTCACATTTCAGATAATGCCTCCCCAAAGATTTGATGCTAGTAGAAACTCTGCTGGGAACTCTATCCTACCTGAGGACAATGTGGAGGGGATCGCCCTATGTATGGTGTTTAGATACGTTCTAGGATCCCTACTCCCAATTTTGCTGCTCCACGTGGAGTTCCTCTCGTCCCTACTAGTCTTCCTTGGGATTCTCAAAGTGGTGATGCTTATGATCAACTGCCTCAAGGGGATATCTCTAATACAGAGTTTCATTAATCTATTAATTTGCTTACTCAGTTAATGACATCTCAGTCTCATTAGTTGGATTATGTTGGTTCTATCATTCCTTCGTATGAGGTTACTTGGTTTGGCCATATCATGAGGTTAAATCCTGCAATATTTACAAATTGAAGTTTGAGCAAGGGTATGTAGATAACATGAAAAATATTTTTAGAGTGATGTATGCTACTGATTCTGAAGGTGTATAGTTTGTTGTATATCAGTTGAAAGATGTAGCTTATCAGTGGTATGATGAGTAGGAGCAACTAAGAGGTAATGATGTGGAGCTGGCATTATGGGATAAGTTTTTGGGTGCCTTTCTTGATCATTACTTTCCTCAGGAATTGACAGAAGTGAATGCCAAGGAGTTCGTGAATCTGAAATAGGGTAACATGAGTGTGAAAGAGTATGCCTTGAAATTTTAGCATCTGCCTTTTTATGCTCCAGAGCTGGTGTCTATCCAGAGATCTAAAATGAGGAAGTTTGCTTTTTGGTTATCCTATGACTTAGTATTAGAGTGTAAGGTTGCAATGTTGAACAATGTATGGACATCTCCAGACATATGGTTTATATACAACAGGTAGAAGATGAAAAAATAAGGAAGGTTGAGAAGGGAGAGAGGCAGAATAAGAAGTTTAGGTAATCAGAGCTGGGTGAGGATCAGCAGAATAGTGGGAAAGATAGTAGATAGTGGACCAAGAAGAAGAATTGGCAAAATTCTTATTCGTCTGCCAGTGCTCCTTACCCTAAACCTTTGGGCAATCATCATTTTCAGGCTAGCAGTGGTTCTAAGGCACAGGGTGCTTAGTCTAAGGCTAATAGAGATCAGTCACCCCCACCTTATCCTCCTTTTCATTTTTATGGGTAGCTTCACCATGGATATTGTGACGAGGGGAGAAATTATTATTATAATTGTGGTCAGCTGGGTCACATGCAGTGAGATTGTCCTTCAGCCAGGGTCGCCACTGGGCTAACAAAGTTTTGATTGCCACATCTTCAGCTCCGCACCAAGGGTGCTACTTCTGGTACCGAATTAGCTAGAATCGTCTCTATTCACTTACTACTCCTCAGGAGTCTGAGGCGTATCCTAATGTTGTTAGTGATATGCTATAACTCTTTTCTCATGATGTTTATTATTTTCTTAATCCGGTATCTACCCTATCTTATGTGACTTCTTAGTGGCTATCCATTTTGTCTTTGGTCTTGAAAGTATTTTTGACCCCTTTTTTGTGTCTACTCTGGTGGGTGATTCTATAGTTGCTAGAAAAATCTATAGGGGGTGTGGTGTGTCTATCTTTCATAGGAAGACATTGGTGGATTTCGATGTTATCTTGGGGATGTATTGACTATATTTGTACTATGCTTCTCTAGATTGTAGGACCCAGAAGGTCAGTTTTCACTTTTCTAATGAGCCGATATTAGAATAGGAGGGAAGTCCCTTAGTGCCCAAAAAGAGGTTCATCTCTTACCTTAGAGCTCAGAAATTAATATCAAAAGGGTGTCTGTATCATGTAGCTTGGGTTGAGGATTCTAACTCTAATGGTTTTTCTTTGCAATATGTCCATGTTGTTAATGAATTTCCTAAAGTGTTCCCTGATAATCTTCCTAGAATTCCTCCCGATAGGGAATAGATTTTGGGATTGATCATCTATCAAATACTCGTCCTATCTCCATTCCTCCCTATAAAATGGCTCCAGTTTTATTTAAGAAGCTAAAGGCGCAATTAAAAGATCTTCTTGATAAAGGGTTCATTTATCCTAGTGTTTCTCCGTAGGGTGATCCTGTACTTTTCTTACAAAAGAAAGATGGGTATCTTCGAATGTGCATAGACTATCATCAACTAAATAAGGTGACATTGTAGAATAAGTATCATCTTCCTAGGATTGATGATCAATTTTGATCATCTTCAGGGTGTTGGGTGTTTCTCTAAGATTGACATTTGTTTGGGATTTAATCAGTTAAAATTTTGATCAATTTATTTTTGACCTTTTCGTGTTTGTTATATCGAATTATGTTTAGGGGTGTAAAAGGGTAATTTGGGAAAGTTTTGGAATTTTTGGAAGGGGTTCGGGTTCATTTTGGGACCCTGAGGTAGAGAGAGTCCGCGATATCGCCCTGTCACGGAGGTTACCCTTCGTGATACCAGTGTGGCATGGAGGATAACCTCCGTGATAATGGCTTAAAATTTCTAATCGGAAATGGCGATGGTTTGGTCGATAGTCCGTCGCTGTCTCGACGGTCCGTCGGTCCTGACCGTCGTACTTGGCCAGAACCTAAACTTTCTACCTCGTCTGCGACGGTTTGGGCGATGGTCCATCACTAGCTCGACAGTCCGTTAGTCCTGTCCGTCGCACTTAGACAGAATATGGGTTCACTGCCTTAGTCACGACGGCTTGGGCAACGGTTCGTCACTGGCTTGACGGTCCATCGGCTTGACCGTCGCTTCTGGGCAGTTCCAACAGTTCTCTGTAAAATGTTCATAACTTTTTACTCTGATATTAGATTCGGACGAAATTAGTATCGTTGGAAAGCTAATTTAATTTTCCACAAGAGAAAAATTCAAAATTAGGGAAATTCTGTCTGATTTAAACATTAATCATTTAGAAAGTCATCATTAACTCTTCTGGAAACTAGAATTGACTTAAAGAAAGTTTGGGGTATTACCGTTGCATATTATCTTCATGATAGTCATGCATTCATGAATCAGTTCAGTCATGTAATCATGTATTAGTTGTGCATGTTCAATGCGTAAACTCAGTTCATCAGTGTTTTCAACTTAATCAGACATATTCGAGGATGAATGTTCCCAAGGGGGAGATATTGTAATACCCCGTTCTTTTATAACTCAGTTCCGCTCTTAGTGTATGAGAATTTCTATGTAGAACTTTCAATACACTTAGAATTTTCTAGAGTTAAGTCCCGTCGGGTGGTAGGAAATTGAATTAGCTTTCCAACGATAAAATTTTTGCCTAAATCTGATATCCGAGTGAGAAGTTATAGTACTTTTAGTGAAGTAGTCTGTCAAAAAGAGCAGCACCGTGTCATGGTGAAGGTTAAAATGGCATTCATCATTTTCCAGTGTGTCATTATGATAGCATCACATCGCGCAGATATGTTATTTGTCTTTCGTTCTTTTCCAATGAACCCAACGCGATTTCATAGCGTTGTGCCAAAGGATAAATTCGCGTTCAGTGAGCCACCACGATAACTCTATGTTGCGCCAAAGTTCCAGGTCACAGTTGTCCTTTTCCATTGGCGCAATATGATAACATCGCATCACGTCGTTGGGCAAAATAAGGATTTTCCCATTTCCTGTGGCTCGACGCGATTGTATCGCATCGCGTCGTTGGGAAAAATGAGGATTTTCCCATTTCCTGTGGCTCGACGTGATTGTATCTCATCGCGTCGGGTGTTGAAATTTGGATTTCTAGTTAGTTTCAAGTTTTTAAAATTTCAAGGGAATTTAGGTCCTTTTTCCCTCACCCCACTCAGTCCAAATACGGGATTTAAGTCCTAATAGAGAATTATATGCTCATTATTTCACAATCCTCTCAAAATTAAAGTGGCTCTTTTCAAGAACAAAACCCTATCCCTCCACAATTCAAGATCAAATCTCAAGAATTCCCCATCAATTCTCATGAATTCATCAATCCAGGTATGTTAGGTGTTCATCCTTGGGTTTCCTTCCATACTTAGAGTTCAAGAACTTTTTTCTTCAACTATAAGTTTTCAGATTCATGATTTACATGTGCAAATTGAATTGTACTCATGTTTGTATTGTTGTATGGGTTTCAATTTAAGATTTAATTATAAGTTCCATGAACATAAGATTGCATGTATGTTGTTTGATGTAGTTCCCATGTTAATACCCTTGTAATTTCAAGTTTAAGTTGTAGTCATGATGCTTATGGGTTGTTCATTATCATGTGCATTAAGTGTGCTCCCTAAGCCTTTGATAAAATGTCCATGTGAATTGAATAGTAAAATCATGACATGTTATCACGTGTTCTTATTCATATGCAAGTTATGACCTTCAAGTGTTTGATAAAATGTCTAAGTGAATGAATTTTGAACAATTGACTATTGCAATGTTTTCAAGATCTGCTATGTATGCCCATTATGCTATCGAGTCCTGGGGGTATTTACAACCCAAAATCTAGTTGTTTTCTTAGTTACAGTGGTTATAAAATAGTCCCAATAAAGGTCAAGAAATTATTATTCAGTTATTCTTCACGATCAGCGTGATGTCAGTCAAGCCAGTTCAATAATTATCAGTTCCAGTGTCATTTTAGTTGGGAGTAGGATTCAGCATCGAGCGAACCCAGGGATGGGGGCATTCCTGTTAGTATAGGGTTTGACCCTTAGCAGCAGTCCCTGTATTACAAAACTGCATAGCCAGCATAGGGTAAGTCGTTCTCCTACCATAATAGGGTTGACACAATCATATATATATATATTTTATGAGTCTTCCTGCCAGACTAGGGTTGACACAGTATTGTTAGTATCTCATGGAAAGGTGCTAACACCCTTCCAACTGAGGTCACAGGTTGGACCCCAAATCAACCTATAATCGGGGTATGTCAGTTAGATAAATACTCCCACAGTTACAATTTCAATCTCAGTACTCAGTAAAGAACTCAGACAGTTCTACAGAACCATGGCTATCATCTATCAGTTACTCAGCCATCAAAATTTAGTACTCAGTTTTAGTATAATCTCAGATACATGGTGTATACCTACATGTGCAGTATTGCATGTTCAGTATGTTCAGCAGTTATAGTTTTGCATGTACACTCATCTAGTTACTTCATGATGTTCATTCAGTCAGTTATCATCTTATGCATATGAACCCATGTATATCAGCCTTACCATATTTAGTGTACCAGTACATTCGATGTACTGACGCATACTCTCTTTTGCGCTATGATGTATCATATCATAGGTTCTGATGCACGGGTTCCTAATCATACTTAGAAGCTCAGGATATTAGTGGAAGATTTAGTAGTGAGTCCTCATACAGCGAGGATATTATTTTATTTCAGCATTTCAGCAGGTTTAGTATGCTCAGTAGTCAAAGTTAGTTAGGGACTTGTCCTATCAACTTCGCATTCAGACAGTTAGAGGCTTTCAGTATAGATTACTTCAGACAGATGTTCAGTAGTTTTATCAGTATTCAGTATTTGTTTTTAATTTATGAACCTTATGGCATTTTTAGCCTAACTTTCGCATACGTTTTCACTATCATTATTAAGTTCTCATAGAAGCTACCAGTCATGGGTTAACTTGTGATCCCTCTGGGTCATAAGCACTGTATGACACCCAAGGTGTAGTCTCGGGGCGTTATACTAATACTCCTAGTAACCCTTTCCAGTCTTAACGCCAGTCTGTGATTCATCCATAGCTAGATGGGTATGCAGAAATTGCCTAGTCATAATTTCTCAATAAGTCACCTCAATTAATCTTGTAGAGTTAACATGATAATTTTGTATGTTATTCTTAGCATGGATTATCTCTACTCTTTTGATGCCTCAACTGATTGTATTAACTGTGTAATCTAGTTTTAATACCCACATAAGCCAGTCATAGAGTAGAAGGGTAGTACCTTAGTGCCTATAGGTCACATCATCTCTGACCTTAAGAAAAGAAAAATAATTTTCTAAGGGTGTCTCTATCATCTTGTTCAGTTAAGGATTCAAAGTATAAAACCCTAACTCTTGAGTAAGTTCTAATGGTTAATGAATTCTCAAAAGTGATTCTTGAAGATCTGCTTGGAGTTCCTCTTGTGCAGAAAATTGACTATGAAATAGATCACCTCCCAGATAACCAATCCATTTTAGTTCTACCCTTCAGAATGGATCCAACGGATATTAAGGAGTTGAAGAAAGATTTAAAGGCCTCCTATACAAGGGTTTTATCAGGCCCAACATCTTTCCATGAGGTGCTCCATTTTTTTGTGTGTAAGAAGAACAATCCTCTCAAAATGTGCATCGACTAACGTCAGTTAAAAAAGTCACTGTGAATAATAAGTATCCCATCCCCATTATTGATAACTTGTTAGACCAATTTTAGGTTGCCAATTATTTTTCTAAGATAGGCCTCAGATACGACTATCATCAACTCACGGTCAGAGAATATGACATTTCGAAGACAACTTTCAAAACTTGATATGGTTACTTTAAGTTTATTGTTATGTCTTTTAGACTAACAAATGCTCTTGTAGCTTTTATTAACTTGATAAACAAGGTGTGCAAGCAATACTTAGACATATTCGTTGTTGTCTTTATTGATGACATCCTCTTTTATTCTCAAAGTGAGGATGAACAAGCAAACCATTTGAGGATTGTATTGCAAACTCCAAAAGATTGCCAATTATTCTTGAAGTTACGTAAGTATGAATTTTGATTAAAATCATTAGAATTTCTTGGTTATATTATTTTCGATGAAGGCATTTGGGTTGATCCTCAAAAGATTGAAGAATTAATAATTGACCTAGACCCATTTCTCTATCAGATATCAGGAGTTTCTTGGGTTTAACTGGCTACTACTGGTAGTTTATTGAGAAAGTTTCTTCTATCCCTTTCCCGATGTCCAGACTGACTCAAAAAAAGTCAAGTTTTGGTGTTGTGATTCTTGGGAGAAGAATTTTCAGAATTTGAAGACTCGACTCACCTCTGCTCTAGTTTTTACTCTGACTGAGGGTTTAGATGGGTTATGGTTTATTGTGATGCTTCTAGAGTTGGCCTTGGTTGTGTGTAGATGCAGCATGGCAAGGTTATAACATATTCCCCTAGGAATCTCAAGCATTATGAAAAGAATTTTGGCAGCACTAGTTTTCGCCTTAAAGATTTGGAGGCATTAACTTTATGGGGTTCGTGTTGATATGTTCACAGATCATAAAAAGCCTTCAATATGTGTTTAACGAGAAAGATCTAAATATTTATTAGAGAAGATGGCTAGAGTTGTTGAAGGATTATGATATGAGAGTCTTGTACAATTCGGGTAAAGCCAATGTTGTGGATGACGCTCTTAGCTGGTTGTCTATTAAAAATATTGCTCATATAGAAGATGAGACGAAAGAGTTAGCTTACATGGTTCACCATCTGAGGGATTGGGTGTTTAGTTGGTTGATTTAGTCAAAGGTAGTGTATTGGTTCAAAATGGTTCAGAATGTTCATTAATAACAAAGGTGAAAGAAAAGCAAGATAGTGATCCTATTTTGCTTAGTTTAAAGAAATCGATCCAAGGTCAGAAGGTTGAGGTTTTATTCTAGGGGGATGGTGTTCTTTGTTGTCACAGCAGATTATGTGTTCCAGATGTGGATGACTTGATATAACAGATGCTAATAGAAGATGGCAATTCTATTCATCCAGGATCCACTAAGATGTACCATGATCTGCAGAAAATCTGTTGGTGGAATGGAATGAAAAAGGACATCGTATAATTTGTGGCTAAGTGTCTGAATTTCCAACAAGTTAAGGTTGGGCACCAAAGACCATGTGGTAAGCTTCAGGATATCAATATTCCTACTTAAAAGTAGGAAGTTGTGAGCATGGACTTTATTATAGGGTTGTCTCATACCCGTTGAAAACATGATTTTATTTGGGTTATCATGGACCGAATGACTAAGTCGGCTTATTTACTGTAAACACTTCAGATTCAGCTGGGTATTATGCTAGACTATACCTTAGAGAGTTGGTGAATTGTATGAAGTCCTTTTGTCTATCATTTCAGATAGAGGTACTCATTTTACCTTTCAATTCTGGTAGACTTTTCAAAAATGTCTTGGTACCCAATTTAATCTCAGTACGACCTTTCATCCACAAACAGATGGTCAGACATAGTAGACGAATTTAGAGGATATGCTAAGTGCATATGTGATTGATTTCAAGGGTAGTTGGGATAATCATTTGCCTTTGATCGAGTTTGCTTATAATAATTGCTACCACCCATTCAAATGTCCTTATTTGAAGCGCATTATTGTAGGAGGTGTAGACCTCCTATTGGTTGATTTTCAGTTAATGAAACTACCTTGGTAGGACCAGATTAAGTTTATGAGTCAATGGAAAAAGTTCAACTAATTTAGGAAAGGCTAAAAACAACTTAGAGATGTCAGAAGTCCTATGCAGATATGAAGAAAAGCAGAGCTTGAGTGTGCTATTGGTGATTTTGTCTATTTGAGAGTTTCTCGCATAAAGGGGTGAAGAGATTTTCTATGAAGGAAAAGCTCAGTCCTTGCTATGTTGGTCCTTATAAGATTGTGGGCCGTTTTGGCAACATAGACTATGAGTTATATTTTCCTATAGACTTATCATCAATGCACCAAGTTTTTCATGTGTCTTCGTTGAAGAAATTCATTGGTGATCTCGTATTGATTGTGGACTTAGAGAGTGTGGGTGTGAAAGATAGTCTTTCTTATGAGGAGGTCCTAGTTGAGATCATTGACCAATAGGCTCATAAGTTGAGGAATAGGGAGGTTGCTTCAGTAAAGGTTCTTTGACGAAATCAACTTGTTGAGGGAGCTACTTGGAAAGTAGAGGTGTATATGATGACCAAGTTGAGGTAATAGCTTCCTACTTTATTAATTCTTTCCTTCTCATACTAGTCAATCATTCTCATGTCATAGCATGCATTCAGAAGTTTAGTCCAATCCGTGTTTTAGCTTTATTAGTTTCTATTTACGAATGAATGACCCTAAGGGAGAGATATTGTAAAACCCCCAAAATCCAAACCAGTTCTAAAAATTGGGGTGTTGAGTTATCCATCTAAAGAACTTAAAAGGTCTCCACACTATGTTGCTTATCCTATCCATCTAAAGAACTTGAAAGTTCTAGCCACACTAAGTTGCTTATCATACACTTGGACACAAATTGGAGAATGGGCTGAAAATGTAGGCTCCATGACTATCAGTTTCAAATTTGCCCATAACTGTACCCAAGCGGAATTGACTACACCCTTATCAATCCTACTAAATACATGGGAATCAATCCAAGTAAATTTTTTTCCCACTGCTCTGAGTTCCAATAGACTTGCATTTTGCAAGAAGTCATTAAAGTCAACAATTCCAGTTGCTTGGACTAGAGTACCCATGATTCTATCATCTATATCAATTATGGCATTGAAGTCACCCATGATTAACCATGGCTCTTGCATATTCTATGCTAAAGTTAATAAATCTGACCATAATGTCTTCCTATCTAATATGGTATGCAAGGTATAAACAGTAGTGAGCTGGAACCTATTATCAGTTTCCCGTTCCTTAACTGTACCTTGGATGAATTGATCCCGGATCTATGACATAATGTAGCATCAATACTTTGGATTCCAAATTACCTAGATTCTACCCCTTCCATCCTTGTTATAGTTGTGTGTTGCATCCCATCCAGACGCCACTTTATTGATAATACCTTTAAAGTCTCTCTGTTTTACTCTAGCTCTAATATAGCCTCTCTGTTTTACTCTATGCTCTAATATAGCCAACATATCAACTTTATTCTCTATTACAAACTAGGAAATCAATTTTTGCCTGTAAACTTTATTAAAGCCCCTGGCATTCCATGTTACTATCTTCATCTTAGGTTAGATATAAGGGACGGAATGCTCCCTTTATCTACTCCCTCTACTATGTCATAGTATTGCAGTTCTTGGCTCACAACTACAGAAAGAGGACTAAACACACTGGCCATTCCAACAACATTGTTCATCCATGTTTTGCTTTTTCGTGCAGTGCGTTTTGTTGTCTTTCTGTCCTCTCCGTGTTCCTACTGTTGAGGTAGGTCTTGTGCCTCTTGTTCCTTTGTACTACTTGTAGAAGCTACAGGTGTTGGCTAAGAAATAGGGGCCTTTTTCCCCCGCTAGTTGCTAATTTGTCTCTACCTTAATTTGCTCCACCTTCTTAGGACACACCTGCCCTATCTTCAAACAGGTAGGGCAGAAACTGGGTTTCCAGTCATATTTCACCTCTTGTACATAGAACCTCTCCTCCGGGTCCTACACGTTTATCTCATTAGGTCCTGCACTTTATTGTAACTAACTAATATTAAGATTTTCTATATAAGACCTGTCAATGCGTCTCTCAATTACAAAATATTCTCAGTACTTCTAGCACGAATATCATCTGCTATTTTTTCATTAGGTTAAACTTCCTCTTGGCCTTAAAATTGGCAGGCTATGAAGGGTATAATTGCTAGTCTAGACACGTGATTTTTTATTCTCCTCAAAATTTTTACATTATTTTTAACCTTAAATATTTTCTTGTTTCAACATAATATTGTCATTTTAAGTTTATTTCGGTTTTATTGCATTTATTTGGAAAATTAAAAATAACTAGAGAAGATTTATATTTTTAGGATAATATTTTATTACTTTTGAAGAAAGAGAAAATCAAAAAATATTTTTATCTTTATGTAAATAACTAAATTAGTATCTAATTAGTAGTATTTTTAATTTTCCTTTATTTAAATTAATTAGTAAATTATTATATTTTTAGTATGACAATTTTTAATTAGTGTTTTTCTTAAATGAAACATACAAAAATATAAAAAATGGTGACCATGAAATTGTTGTTTGGCCAGTACTCAAAACACTCTACTTTATCCCTGTTAGACCCTAAAATTTCGACGATTTTATTTTGATACCTTCTTCATGTTAAGTGCTGATTTTTTAGTTGAATTATGATAAGGGATGATAACGGGACCATTAGAAAGTGATTTGAAATTTTCAGAACGCGTTTGGGGTCATATCGAAACTCCAAACCAATGAGGATTCGCGATAAGAGCGTTCCACGCTTTGGGTATGCCGCGATAAGGGTTTGCTACGCCCTTGGAATGGCGCGATAAGGGTGTGCCATGCCCAAGGGTGCAGAAACACCAGTTTTATTTTTTTAGTTTAGGATCAAGGGCTTTTTGGTCTTTTACCTATTAAACAACTTTCCAATCATATTAAACACATAACCAACCCTCATAACACATATTAAACGATCTTTCTTCTCCCAAAACCCTCAAGAACACAGAAACGGAGTGTCTTCTTTAAAATTCAAACTTCTAAGGTCTGAATTCGAGTTATCCTCAAGAATTCATCAAGTTTAGGTATGTGGGGTTTGAACAATGATTTTCTTCCATCCTTATCCTCAAGAATTCGAGTTATCCTCATGTCTCACTTTTCATATGCTTTGAGATTATGATGTTTCATAATGAGTTACACTTTATTTAGCACAAGATTTCATGTTTACTTATGTTTTTAGTCACGAAATTGATATCATGATATGAAATTCAGTATTTTGACATGAGGATTCATAAGTTGATAAATGTACATGATTTTCAGCATGATTTAGTCAGTTTATCAGTAAAAATATATGATTTTAGCATGATGCACTCTATTTACAAGAAGTTCAATTTACAAGTGTTACAGTATGATTAAAGTTTCAGTTTTGATTTTATGATCTCAAATAAGACAGGAAATTCACAAGTTTCTTTTTTAGTATGATTTAAGCAAGAGAAGCATAGTTGGTTTTCAGTTTTATAAATTCACATGCTATTTTTAGGTGAATTTCATAAGTATGAGCATAAGTATATATATTTTTGGGAGTAGTATTTAGCACCGAGAGGAAAATATGGGTTTAGCGTATCCTATTTTTTAGAAATTACGTACCACCGTAGGTATTTATAGCTTGTCCAAATGGGCATGTATCTTGTCCTAATGGACATGTCAACATGTATAGGTGATCACCCTAGTAAGATTATATTCTGATGGCAAGGGTAGGACAACCCTTCTCAACATGGGTCAGACGTTGACTCCACTCTAGCTCACATGATTTGTATCGGTTATAAGAATCTTCCACAGAAAAGACAGTTTCAAAAACTAAGTGTAGTAGCTCACCCAGTTTATCAAATTATGCTTTGTTATTCATGTTTTATGATATCTCAGTTTTCAGTTTGTTTCAGTATCTTGGTGAGTATATTTACACATGTATGTTTGAAGATTATACATTGATTCAGTTTTACTTAAGATTGTGCATTGATTCAGTTTTACTTATTACATTCACCCTCACATACTCAGTAAATTCTACAAGTACCAACCACATATATGATTGTGTGTCTACATTATTTCATAGTGTTGATATCAGTTGTAACCACAACAATATGATCAGGCAGTTCACAACTTTCAGCCAGCAGGTGTTGAGTTCTCTTTATTAGAGGAATCCAATGAATTTGTAGATTCAGTACTTTATTTTTTTACTCAGTCCTATTGATTAGGGATAGCTGAGGGTCATATCTCGGCTACCTACAGTTAGTATCAGTAGAGGCTTCATAAACAGTCAGTTATGTATTTAGTTTTAGTTTTCCTTTTGTATAACCAGTGTTGTAAATAATTTAAGCAATACTATATTGAACAAGTTCATCTAAAGACATCTATTTTGCTTATTATTTCCAATACTATGTATTTTATATAGTTGCTCACGAATTATGCATGTATCATGGGTTAGCTTGAAATCACTTGTAGTTCTAAGCACCATGTGACGTTCAGGGAGTAGTCCCAAGGTGTTATAATCATGCACCCTCACCTCACTCAATTACTTCCTTTCAAAAAAAACAAAAAAATAGCAATTTTCACTCTGTTATAAAATATAAAGTGAGAACAAGAAGATAGGGAGAAAAGGGGAGATCTCTTTATTTCTCTTTAGAAATGATGGATGATTTACAGTGAAAAGAACACTTTTATTTATAGAAAAATTCCTCCTAATTTTTTTTTAAAGGATAGTCATTTTATATCTTGATAGATACTTACTAAATCTTGATATATACTCAATATATCTTGATATATATTCACTATATCTTGATAGACATTCACTATAATATAAATATATTTATAATTGTAAGACCCCACAATTTTGGACTAGAGTTTGAACCGTCTTAACTATGTATATAGACCCAAACCAATGATTTCTATTTATATATAAGTGTAAATAATAATTATTTAGTATAGAAACATCTTTGGAGATGAATTGAGATCATAAAATCTCCTAATTCAAAGTAGAGTTGAGAACTTTTCCACCGATTGAGTTTTAGTGGATGATTCAACTTGGATCAACTTCCAATGATATTACTCCTTTAATATAATGATTTAGGTGGTCTAATATATACCAAATGAAAGGTATTCAAGTTTTCTTTCCAACTCATTCGATTTTACTTTAATCCAATATTGGAGTAAGAAGTTATGCATGATTTACCAAAAGGGTGTCTGTCTGTCAAGGCGTGACAGTCAGGGTGATGGACCATAGCACCAGTGGTGGACCATCACACCAAACTGTCTTCCTTAAGCAGAAACACCAAAAATTGGTTATTTTGGGATGGTTGTAGTGACGTCCAGTCATGGAAGTGACAGACAATCATGGGAGTAATGTTCCATCACCCAAATCATTTGTTGGGATAATTTTGCACTATTATGACATTTTCAAGGGGGTATTTGGGTCTTTTACCCACCACAAACTCTGCCCACACATCTTTAATCATCCAATAAGCATTATTACCCATTGTTAACCAATTTTAAACACTTATTCTTCTCTCCACTCTCAAAAAGGAAGAAGTTAGAGTTTCTTCCAAAACTCATACTTTCAAGACTAATTCAATCTATTTTGAATTCTTGTTCATCCAAAAGGTATGTAGAACTATCATAATCTTCATAGGATTAACAAATTTCATCTTTCAATACTTTATATGCGCATGTATGTTTATGATATGAGATTTTGGAATTGATTTAAGAGAACAAATTATGAACCCTTTTATAATGAAATTATGTATTTACTAAGGGCTTTCTATAAACTTTAGATTCTATTCATGTGCTTATGTTATGGGTTTTGAAGTAATTGAATTATGAACCCCATTTTTATGATGAAATTATGTATTTACTATGAGGTTTTCTACAAATTTGAAATTTTTATCATGTGTATATGCTATGGGTTTTGAAACCTTTGAACTGTGAACCCCAATTTTAGGACAAGAATTATATGTTTTATATTTGTTGTGTGTTCTCAAATTAATATAGAAAGTTTGATATTTGTAATGCTCTTTTATCAAATTATGGACTGATTACTAATAAGATTATTCAGAGAGCATTTTATGCACATCAAAATATTTTTGTTTCTCATGAAACTTGTATGATTTATGAAAAAGATGACCGCCTAAGAGTTATTTCTTGAAAGGAAATTGTTTTGCCTAAATTTGTATGTCTTTTTTGAAAGAGAACTCTTTGTAATGCTTGAATCAATTATGATGGTCAATAATAAGTTTTGAATAAGAAAGGCTATGGATACGATATGATATGATATGACTTGTAAGTCTGGGTATGACGATACCCTGTTACTAAATGCCCTTAACAGAATATAAGATGAGTATTTATAAGAAAGAAAAATGATTTTAAGAGGTTAAAAATGGGCTTAAAGAGATTTAGATGGTTACTTGAAAAAGGTACGAGTTCAGATAACTTGTTATCGAAAACTGTGTTTTGCCGACACGGGTTTATTATGTCCTGAAATATGGATTATATGTTTGCTATGTGCTTTGGCGTACTAGAGATTATGTATCTCAATTCTTGCAGCAAACTAGAACTGGGGGCTTGGCCGCTGAGTTAAGGGCGGGTTACATATAGCCGTGAGATTTTAGAAATGTAGGGTGTATCATCTAGCTCAGAATTAAAGCAAAGAGTTGAGTCTATATTTTACAAGATTTATTTGAAGCTTTTTAATTATGCCCATGTGTTTTGATTTTTATTATATCAAACTGTTTTCACAATGCTCTTGATTATTTTATATGAAATACATGTTATTTTTAGATTGTTCTACATACTAATACATTCCAAGTATTGACGTCCTTGTTGCGGCTACATTGTCTCATAATGTAGATTCTGAGGCACATCCCTAGTCTCATGGTCCATCATATTAGTAGAACATTTGGATATGACAGAGTTGGTGAGTCATCCATATTTTAGAAGGCATTCATTCATATGTTGACTTCTTTCAGTTTATGGTCCATCCAAGGGCCTTGCCCAGCCTAGACAGTTATTATTTAGTAGAGTCTTCGTAGACGAGATTTGGCTATTGTATTGTCACAACTTTATTGACACATTTTGATTATAAATCTTTCTTGAATTTAATTATATCTTCCACACTTTGATTTATGTATGAATTATGCTTATGATAATTTGCTAAGGGGTCTCTCAGGACTTCGTGGTTCAGGATTTCTGTCGCGACTAGGGCCTTGGCTCGGATCATGAAAATAATACTCCCTCTTGAATGTCTAATTCATTGATAATGTGCCTATTTAAAACCTTACTTGAAAAAACTCTGTGAAAAAAAATCTAGTGAAGGAAAAAATTACATATCTCTAATATACGCATTTTAGTTGCCTCATTAAAAACCTTACAAGAAAAATCCAGCGGGAGAAAATCTTTAAAGGGAAAAAGAGTACAACGTGTATAAGCTCTCCCTGATGAGAACATCAATTCAAAAGATTGGATATTTGCATTCCAATCTTGTGCATCATCTTCTCAAAAATTACAGTTGGTAAAGAAATGGTGAATAAATCAACCATGTTGTTACTCGAATGAATTTGTTGCACATTGATATCACTATTCTTTTAAATCTCATGTATATAGAAAGCTTTAACCAGATGTGCTTCATTCTATGTCCTTTTATAAATTCTTCCATTAGTTGTTCTATGCATACAACATCTTTATATAAGTAGGTATTCAAACCACATTTCTTGAATAAGATGTATGGTTGACTGCAACTACACACATTCTCAATTTTCTTCATGAATAGATATTATCTCAACATTACTTGAATGTCATGTAAAATAACTAGGTATGACGGTAAATCTTCTTGACAATGGGTAATATATCTATATCGAATTCTTATGTCGATCATATGAAATATTGTATTTTCAAAAACTTGACAACATTTATTAGGATAAACATATTCAAACAAGAGCATTCATTTTCAATATGCAAGTGATCTTATTTTACTACCTCCATATAAGAGTAAAAATATATCATGCTCAGATCTATAGTAAGATGCATAAATGCATCAATTACAATAGATATGGTGATTCAAGGTCTAATATAATTTTTCATATTTCTTATTTCAACTTCTTTCAGCAGATAATCAATCTGACCCTACCCAAACTAGGGTCATGTCGTAATGGGCATCTCAAATCCAACAAGGACCGGAGACCACCCCCCGATACCTAATCCAACCATGACTCATTTACTAAACCACATTTACCAAGCACTCACGTGTGCAAAACCATCATTAAAACATGTATAAACACAAGTTAAACCAAGAGTAAACAATACTCACCAAGATACAACAAAGCCCTCAACCTTTGTTTTCAAAACCACCATTAAAGAATCATAAACAAAGCTTTAAACACATGATTTTCACGAACTAATAATGAGGGAAGAGCAACATGCCTTATCTACAAAGATTCATGGAAAGAACTTGACTCTTGAGCCTCTACTTGAACACCTCGTTGAAACCCTAGCCCAATCTTCAAGAGAGTGTTTAGAGAGAGTTTTGGGAATGTTTTAATCCTTCTAAGTGAGTAATGAATGACCAAATAATGTTATAGGATGTGGTGTTTTAAGGGTTGGGTGGTAAATGTCTAAAATGTCCTTAGCTTAAAAGCTAAAAATCGGTGCACAAGAAGGTACAGCCACACTACCTAAACCGTACCCACATAATACAACAAGTACCCTCAAGTCGTATGATGTCCAGAAGCTCAAACTCAAGAAATTTTCTAAGGATCAAAAGCCAAGGTGTTTCAATTCTCCCTCACTAGGATCATTCATTCTCGAATGACGGGTAAAGGTAGGCATAAGCACGAGTTAACACATTATTACACATCAAACTTCCTTTTAACCAAGTTACAAAATAATGATATGATGAAGAATACATACCCTTCGCACGAATTTCCAGAATGAAGAACAAATGTGTATACTTGGACTTCATGTCCTCTTCCACTCTCCAAGTAGCTCCTTTCTCCACAACCTATGAATCTAATCTAATATCCCCTATATATGACCACACTCTCCACCAAGCTTTCAACGTGAAGACAACACTCCTACATTTCAACCTCCCAACTTCCCCCACAAACACATAACTAGAGGGCTTGAGTATAACCGCATATCCATCCCATGTTAAAGACTAACTAGGAGTAAAAGGTACTAGTGGAAGCCATGGGACCCTATACTTTACACCATTCCAATAACACCACCCTGTCTATCACTATAATCAAGAAACCTCAGGTTTTAATCAAGGATCTTTAGCTGCATAACATAATGGTTAGGTATCTATCAACCCCCTCCCAACATTCAAGCCTGCCCCTCTACCTCCAGTTTATGGATCTCCTACTAAAAGCTAGAAACTTTAATCACTATCATAAGTATTTTCACCACAGTTCCCTTCCTTAACAATTTCATAGGACAAAGTCCATCTTATTCTTCCATCTACTCTTATAACCTTAGATCTAGTTGTCACCCTCAAAATTTCACCGCCAAGGACATCTACTCCCTCATCCAAAACATTACTATGCCTCCACATACACTACCACCCTAACATAAGAAGGGTTATTGAGGAACTAAAGTACAAGAAAAACTCATGTTACTCAAGGTAAGACCCACAGAATAAGATGCAGTACAATAGGCATAAAGTATTTCATAGCAACCACCTAGGTTATAATTGAGGGATCGTTCTGACATAAATACACCTTAGCACAAGTTCTTAGGATTGGGCACTGTGAAAAGCAAGACTGCATATATCATGGGAAATATAACATAAAGCCGAGATTCATATTCAGGGAACAAGGAGAGGATTTCTGCTTGAAACTACCGTTTCTTAGAACCAGGCATGACATGAGACATGAATATATGGATCATAAGTGTCATGACATATAGTTGGAACACTTGAAATCTTGAATTTCTAAGAACCATCTTTGCCTTTGGTTCAGGGGATGGAGTATGGACATACGCGGCATGCAAAATACAAACCTTAGGCATAAGCGCTATTAGAATGTGTGCCACACTGGTAGAGTGCCCTCTTAACCGACATGGATGAAAATCGCTAAAATAGGAGTAAATCCACCTCCACTTTATCCAGAAGTTCATCGCTAGGAGAAAATTTAAGATTAGCCCTCGATCTCTATCTCCCTACTCCTATAAGCACCACACTCCGCTCTAAGGGGTATCACCATGAGTATGCACTATGGAAACTTGGCTCTCTTATACCTAAAACCTCATTTATCCAGATGCTACCTAGAGTTCAGCACAGTCTACAAACTCCATACCCTAACCCATTCAATGACTTAGATCCCAATCCATCAATTCAACTAGAACCTCCGGCCTATATGTCACAACTTTTCCACTCTTGTACCCCCTGAGTCATCAACCTCATCTCTTCTACTCACCCCACCAATCCTACCGATCCACCCCCATAACTCTTACCTAGATATCCTCTAACTAATATATTTTTTGCACTAAAATCAATATCTAAATTTCTAATTTAGTGTCTATCAACCATCATGCACTACTAATAGAGTACCCCATATAAAATATACATATATGGTCCACCCTACAAGGAGGTTACCGCAAGTTCCTTAGTCACCCACCGACAACCTATGCATACCCAGGAGAATCATCCCCCTCATGCATAAAGGAATGGAAGTAACCCACAAAAAAACACTAAGGTGGACAAAACCTTATCAAATAGATACTCGGTTGTTCCATAAGCTCCTACAACCCAATAGGAGTCCTTCTGTAAAGAGGGAACAGAAATAGGATGAACTTCTGGAATAAGATCAATCCCACACTTAATCTCCCTTTTAGGAGAGAAACTAAGAAGGTCATTGGGGAAGACCTCAGGAAAGTCATTCACCACCGGGACGGAATGCAAAGAAGGATCCTCCGAGTTAGAATCCTTAAACTGGACCAGATAATAGAGACACCCTTTGGAGATTACTCTACAAACTCTAAGATACAACGTGAATCTCTTCTTAAGAGCTACGGAACCACACTTTCACATAATAACCAGCTCATTAAGGAATTCAAACACGACCTTACGGGTCCGAAAGTCTAGAAACGCATAGCATGAGTGTAGCCAATCCATCTCCAATATGACATCGAAATCAACCACGCCTAGTTTAAGTAGATCCACCATAATTTCTTGACCACCCACAGATTCCATACAACCCCTATAGATTCTTCTAGCCACCATAGAGTCACCTACCGAGGTAGAAATAAAAAAGGGTTTGAAACACACTCAGGACTAAAACCAAAATAAACAGCCACAAATAGGGTCACATAAGAGAGAGTGAACCTCAAATCAAGTAAACAGTACACATCATAAAAAAAAAGAGTTTCAATATACCAGTAGCGTCATCAAGAGATGCCTCAGACTCTTGAGGAATAGTGGGATCATAGGGATGGTCCCAGCCAGTACCAAAGCCAAAAATAGCACCCCTTGGTGTAGGAGCTAGAAAAGTGGCAATCGATATCCTATTTGCCCCAGCGGTGATCCTTGTGGGATACTTCTGCTACATATGAACTAATTGACCATAACTAAAATACTGATTCCTCCCTATATGACAATAATCGCAGTACAAGTGACCGTAAAATCAGCAAGGAAAATAGGGTAGGGTTGACCGAGTTCCACAAGACCAAAAATAATATTCACCAAAAGATTGAGGATAAGGTATACTGACAACCACATGGGAACTCCTTGGATTCCCTTGCTCAAACCATTGTTCACCACCTATACCACTATTTTTCTGACCCCTTCCCTAGTCTAAATATTGAGACTTCTTTCTCTGCCTATTTCTCGACCTTGCCTTATTCTTTCTCACACCAGTAGGATCAGACTGGTGTGACAGAGATGCCACTATATGGGTCAAAAAATGAATAGAATATTGAAAATCGGCATTGGTAATATCTCTTTAAGGTGACTGGGCATGAGTGTCACCTTTTGGAGTAGGATCAGTGGAACTCCACGGGGGAATTCAAAAGTAGCAACCCTTGACCAGGTTTGTACCCATGAGTTGGACGGGATCCGTCCACGTCGTCCTCGAGTAGGACAGATGATTTTCCACGAGCTTCAAATCATTGGAAAGGCATGATCTAAAAGGAGAACAAAATAAGATTTAGGGAAGGGTTCAAGACTCTAGAATCTATAGCTCGAAAATTGAACAACAAGAAAGTGAAACATTCCTAAATGCCTTGCAGCATATCCCTTATAAGTGAGGTGCACTACAAACCCATAAAAGATACTCTACTTGACACAGCTTTGTGGACACCCTATGACACCGAAACCTAGGCTCTGATACCAACTTGACATGACCCAAACCATGTCCTTATCGTAATTGGCATCTCAAGCCTAACAAGGACTAGAGACCACCCCCGATACCCAATCCAACCAACCAACATATACCCTGAGTCGGATGGATTTCGAACATAAAACAAGATATAGTAATTCAAAATGTAATGACTTTGGATAGGTCTATAACTGAGACCGACCCAAACAAGTCAAATCAACCAATAGCAAACCAACACCCAACAATAACCAAAACCATATCCATTTCATACCCAAGTCCATAGTTGTCGATACAAAGCCTCTAAACCATATCAAAGAATATATAGTCGGGACGGGCCCTCAACCATAGCCAAAAACCAATATCCAAGTCTAAACCAATAAAGACATAAGAAACTAGAAGCAAGAAATGGAACCTTCCAAAGTATGAAAGCTCAACACTTCAAGTCAATTCAAGCCATCCTCGAATCCAAGTCACTGAGCAGAAGGTATGATAGTATGACTAGTCCTTGTATCGCGTGGGAATACAACGTTTAAAGAGACAGTATCTGGTAGTAAATATGTAACATCTCTTAGTGTCTGGACTACAAATTAAATAAGCTTTATACTTATCAAGATGAATTATTCCATGTCAATAAATATTTATACATCAGTATATTTAAATAAATATATAATTAGGATCCTTATAATTTTTTACAATGTTGCATCATATTGTATAAAAGATAGGGTCGAAATCATTTTCCCTCCCCAACTTTGTCTTAAAAATCAAACTCCCCCCTCAACTTTGAACAATAATCATACTCCCCCTTTATACTAATTGACTTTTTAAAATTCCTATTTTACCTCTTATCATCAATTTTTTTATTCTTTTTTTTAACTTCTTTAAAATCATCATATTTTCATTTAAAAAAAAAAATCATATAACAACTTTTTCATAAAAACATAAACATTATTCATATAACAAATTTTTCATAAAAATATAAACATTATCTTCTAGAAAAAAAAATATATATATAAGCTAATGATGATCTTTATAAAGTAAATTAGCATAACAAGAAAATTAGTTTTATTAATAATAATCAAAACTATAATAATTATTTTACAAGTGAACATAATAAGTAATACTAATTTTATAAACATATTTCAATGCAGAAAATACAAACAATAAATGAAAGAGATAAGCCTCTAGTACCACCCCGAACTATGGTCAAAGTTGTTACGACATACTACAACTTCACAGGGGTCCTATTATCTCTTGAACTCAAATTTAGCGTATTTTTGTCATTTTTTTGTGCTAATGTGGCACCTTTATTACATAAAATAGAGTCCACATCAAAGGTGTCATGCCATCTAAAATGATTGACAAAAGGTATCACGTTAGCTAAAAATATTGACAAAAAATACGCTAAAATTTAGTTTAAAGGGTAATAGGACCCCGTGAAGTTAACGTGTGTCGTAGCAAATTTGGTCACAGTTCGGGGATACTAGATATTTTTCTCGAATAAAAATAAGGTCAAATTTTAAAGATTATATTTATTTATATAAATTATAAAATATGTAATACTCTATTAATGGCAATCACAGCTTATTTACTGATATAGACAATAGATAATATCGTTTCTTATCACTTGATCCTCGTACTAAAAATAAATGTTTTAATTTATCTGCTCAATTTGTGAAATCAAGAAAATTGTATTATATTTTTTTCTACCCGTTAGTGTTAAATAGCTATATAAAGTAACAGTATAGACAAATTTAAAGTTTTAAATTTTCATAAATAAGGTTAATTTAGAAAAATATACCTCTAAGTAAAATTTCCTTAAAGATTGTGTTATATCAACAAAAAGTTAAGTAAATACGAAATGAATTTAGTAAGAGAGTGATAAAACACAAAAATATATGCACATGCATGTACATACATATGTATATATACACACTTAAGGGTGGGTTGTTTGGAAACAACTTATTCCGGAATTAGTTATTACAAAATAAGTTATACTAACATGTATGTGTGATAACTTATCTCATCACTATGGTATAAATAGTGCGACAAATAATTTTGAGACTACTTAATACATCTAATTAAATGCAGGATAAATAATCATGAACTTTATCTCTGAATTATTATAATTATACCTCACACCAAACGACTCTTTAATACATATAATACTAATATAACGATCTTAAAAAATAACATTAAATTTTGTGATAAATTTATAAAAAGTATTAATTTGTGTATAAACTTAATAAACTTAAATAAAATTCTACAAATATCCATGTTAAAAAATATTCATTACATATAATATAAAAAGATATTACATATATATAGAATTAAAATTACAAGGACAAAATGGACATTGCATGGGATAAAGGGGGGAATATGATTATTGTTCAATGTTGAGGGGGGAGTTTGATTTTTTAATCAAAGTTGGGGAGGGAAAATGATTTTCACCCCATCGACAAGATATCACTTTATTGGTTTGAAATATGACATAACCTTTTGAGATCTCTAAAACTTCTTACTATTTTTCTTAGGTACCTAAACCTCTTATGAGATTTCATGAAGTGTTATGATGTAGGCTCTTCAAGAGCACATTACCTCCTTATTATGATCATTTGCTCCTTGTCATTTTTAAGGATTTATTTAGAACTAGTAGGTATATCACACTGCATACACGCGTAGACTTTGTCCTTTAGGGACACACAATAGGAACATACACAACTAAATATGAAATCAATTTGGGTTCAGCAAATGGTCCTAGATTTGACTTGAAGTATCTTTTGAATGAGAATCATATCGATGACAATCATAGCATATTTCTTAGCTACATATTTTTCTCCTTATTTAGGAAAACTAACATATATATCTCAATATACTTTAGAGAATCCATCTTTGTGGATAATGATATATATATTTTCATATCACACATCAAAAGTTATTTAAAAAGGGTAGCTCAGTGTGCTAAAGCTCCTGCTGTACGCAAAGATGGATCATCGATATGAAAAAATATTTGGTTCTCGACTTGAACCAATTAAAAGAGAAGTTGATCATAATTAATTGGTCTGGTGCATACAATTATTGTTGCATGCAATTTATCATATTTTATATCAACACAAAGTTTTGTTCTCATAAACAATAATTTAGCTATTTGTCAGATGTATTCAACATCAAACCAACATTATCAAGATGAATTATCTTGATTACATAATTTGGAAATTATGTTCTTAACTCAACCTTTGAGCAAGCAACTTTGTGATGTTAAACTGTAGGTTGACAATAAATGTGCATGTGATCATCTTATGGATGCATCTTAATATATCCCATGATCACTAGTGAACAGACTCATATTCACCTTTTATACTTTTTAGAATTTAGGGGATCCAATCCCAGCATTCGCTGGTACAACCAATTTATCACAACACAGAAACAATAATTCTTGAAGAATCTTCTTGTTCTTCGGTATATGTATAATGCTTAATATGCACATCCTAGGAATTCCAGCATAATCGTTCATGACAACTTATAAACTTATTTGTACTAGTAAACTCCAAATTTATCATGACATGTGATTTTTTGCTTTAGAAAATTTCAGATTTACCATTACATAAATAAATCTTCAGATGGAAAAAGTCTCAAATATGCCATTGAACTATCAGAAATAGCTCATTTATGTCATCAGTTAAAAGTTTGGCTCATTCATGTCATCATTGTTACAAAACCAACTCATCCATGCCATTATTTTTTAATAGTGGATTTTCAAAAATAGCTTTGCGACATGGTCTTTTATTAGATATCCATGTCATTAATTAAAATAAGAGAAAAGGCTCAGATATGTAATTGAACTATCAGAAATGGCTCATTCATGCCATCGTTGTTATAAAAATAGCGCATCCATGCGATTACTTTTTAACGGTGGATTTTCAAAAATAGTTTTGTCATGTAGCCTTTTATTAGAGTTCTACGTCATTAACTTAAATAAATCTATATTAACTTTAAAATATTTGAAATTAGTTAGTATCGGGATTATTTATCCCACAATTTATACCATAGTGATAAAATTAGTTATCTCATATAAATGGCAGAATAATTGGGATACCAGACTTCTTTTAATCCATTATTTAAAAATAATTTTTCAACAGTGTATGATCCCCTAATTCGTGATGGGAGAATGGATAAGTTTTATTGGTACACCTCCTTCTTTTTCTAGCGTGCCCTAATTGTTTATTGGCTTCTTTTCTTGCAACTTCGGAGCATAAGAGTCACTGAAATTACAACTAATCAGTTATTGTAGGATAAAAAAGTTACTGTAGGATAGAACTTTGAGGTTTCTGTTAAGCATAATACAACAAGAAATATCCAAAATATATACACTAATCATTATTTTTTTTATTAAAAATATAGTTGTTGTTGTAGAAAAAATACTTTAATGGATGTAGATCGGGTTATGTTAAATGTATCGGTTCTTTTTACTAGGTCTAAAATATTTTGAAATTAATATTGATTTCTTTTAATTAATGACGTGTACCTCTAATAAAAAGCCACGTGGCAAAGATGTTTTTTGAGCTAGTTTTATAACGGCGATAGTACGAATGAGCCAAACTTTTAACAAATGGCATAAATGAGTCATTTCTGATAGTTCAATGGCATATTTGAGTCTTTTTCCTTAAATTTTTTTTAACTCATTTAATAAGTGACGTGGACGAATCATTGTTGACCATGTGTACAAAATAGTTTCGCCAAAAATCACCAAACTAGACTATTAAAAAAATGACATGAATGAGCCTCTTTTGTAATGACAATGGCATGAATGAGCCAAACTTTAAACGGATGACATAGATGAGAATTTTCTCAAAGTTTGATGGCATATTTGAGCCTTTTCCTTTTTCAGATTTACTGTTTCGGAGTAAATTATAGAATATTTCTTCTCAATTCTTTTACCTCTTTTGGAGGTAGGTTGTGATATCTCTACAACCAAGAAAATGCTCAAATTTATACATTTTACGAAATACGGTCATATTCACCACCAGGTTATAGGTTTGTATTTATAACAACAGAAATTCTCATTCCCTAAGAATGGAACATAATTGTGTCTTAAGCGTATCAAATTATTATAGCTTATAGCCTCTTTTACGATATTGCTACTTTCAGAGCAAATCAAGGCATAGAAACTTTTCTCTATCATATTCTCAATTATAATCACAAAAATTATTTTATCATCTTTCAAACTCATCATTTACTGCTACCACATTTACTTTAAGAATGAAGCAAATTGTCATCTTTCAGACTTATCGTATACTGCTACTGCATTTACTTTAGTGAATGGAGAAAATTTGATGGACGGATTTCATATCCTTTCATAAAAAGTACTTTACTTTGTCTTATCCATTAGTATTTATATCATCAATATGGTGCATTGAGATTCAAACTCAACATCTTATTCATATAAAGGCGTGTTAGGACATAAATCAATGAAGCTAAAAAATAACATCTTATCATCATGATGCATTGGAACTCTAACCTGATGTCTTACCCTTTTGGTGCGATGAAACTTAAATCCACCATCTTACCAAAATCAATTTCATAGTAGGTCATATGTTCTGCCAAAAACCAAAGGTATGTGAATTCTAATTCATCACATAGGCGGAAGCACAAACTACTAATAGACCACTTAACATTTGTTAAATCATAGATTACTAGAATTACAAATACTAGCACCTACAAAATAAAATCCTATTCCAATGACTGCCAAAGGCTAGTGCTTAACAGTAGATATAATTATCTACAAATAATTCAAGCCTTCTAATTTCAACAAAAGTAAACAAAGGCTACCCAAAGAATGAAAACAAAATTCTCAAAAAATGGAAAAAGAAGAAGGGGGAGTGATACCCATAATGATACCTATATATATACAGGGATCTTACGCTTATAACTTAATAATATTTTCCAAGTATAAATACACCTATGATTTGTTATTTGTAGTAAGATAATGACTGACACCATCAATAAATGGATAATGGTATCCTTACTTCAAACTTTGACTCTATAGACTTACTTGAAAATTATTTCGGCTACAACTTTGATTATACTTACTGACATTATTTTGGCCTAAGTTGGCAGAGTCTCATATTGATAACATGTTATGAAATATAAGGTAAGAACAAGAAGAATAGATAGAAAAAAGGAGATAGCTTTATTTTAGAATGATGGATGATTTACAATGAAAATAACCTTTTATTTATAAGAGAAATTCATCCTAATTTCCTTCTAATTTCTATTTAAATATTGATAAATACTCAATATATCTTGATAGATATTTGCTATATTTTAATAAAAATTTATTATAATGTAAATACATTTTCAATAGCCTCATATTTTTCCTCTCAACAAAATACACACAAAAAAACCCGCATATACTCACCCTTCACTTTTCTTTTTCCATAAAATACACATACACACCCTAACTAACTAGAGAAATTGAAGGAAAGGTGTCTTTTAAGTCTTGAATGAAGGATTGATGACATTGACCAACAGATAGGGTCAAACATCATTAGGAAACTTGATTAAGTTAATTGTGGACTTGATTAATATTTTTAAAACTTTCTAATCTTTTTAAAAATACAAATCAACCCAACCCACACCCCTCTTCACTCCTAATCAACCACTCTCTCTCTCTAGCTTCTCTCAACTAACAGTTTTGCAAAATTTCTCCCTTCAACCTCCGGCGACAAATAGTCGGGCAAGTTTCTTTCCGACTTTCAACTGTCAATCGACGTAAATACTTTTCCGACGACAACAACTTCAAGTTCTTCGTCCTCCTATTTTCTTTTTCACAGGTAAAAAATTATGAAGAAACAGAGGAACTTGAGCCGACTAGTCTTCTAGTATTGAAATGTGGACTGAATAAAACCCTAATTTCTAGCATTTTTGCATTTTTTCTTCTCGTTGTCGTACTGTTGATTCAAATTTGTTGGTGATTTTTCATCACAGTTGATGTTCTTAGTGTGTGTGTGTGTGTGATATGTTGGTGTTGCTGGGTTGATTTGTTATTTGTCTTGGTAGAAATGGTATTGCAACAGTTGAAACATCTGATGTAATAGATGAAATAAATTATGCAACAGATGAAAATCTGATGCAACAGATTAAAAATCTGATGCAACAGGTGAACAATCTAATAGATCATTCATCTGTTGCGACAGACGACTCTTCTGTTTGGAAGAAATCTAAACAATATTGATCCAACCGATAATTGATTAGTGATCTGTATTTATTCTTTCCAACGGTTTACTCTTTATTTTACAACAGATTAAGACTATTTTTATTCTTTCCAACGATTTACTCATACAGGTCGGTTATCTGTTGCAACAGATAACATACCTGGTGCAACAGATTAGTGATTCATTTTTATTTTTTCCAACGGTTTACTCATCCATTGCAATAGGTCAGTTATATGTTACAACAGATAAAATACCTGGTGCAATAGATTAGTGATTTGTTTTTATTGTTTCCAACGGATTACTCATCCGTTGCAACGGGTCAGTTATGTGTTGCATCAGATAAAATACCAGGTGCAACAGATAGTGTTGTTTTTATGGTTTCCACGTATTACTCATCCGTTGCAACAGGTCGGTTATATGTTGCAACAGATAACATACTTGGTGCAACAGATTAGTTGTCTGTTGGAATTGTTATATTACTATTATGCATTAATCAATTATAATCTATGTTATGCTCCTATTAATTTAAGATAACATGGCTCCCAAAATAAAAGAAATCGAATCAAGTCCAAGTAAAGGAACAAGTGCAGCAGCTTAGCTACATCCACCACTCTATGAGCTTGCTTTACAAGCGTTATCTCAATCAGGAACAGAAGATAATGAACACGGGGAGGAGAAATCTTTCAAAAGAGATGATCCAAATTCTAATAGCCCTTCCATCGAAGAGTTGGTCAAAACCTTCAGCATTGATCGTTACCCTATGAGAATAAAGTACGATGGTGCCACAGATTTAACGGGTGATCTCGTGGTTAAGTCAGTCATGAGAAAATCTTTCGACGCCTTCAGAAAAATACTTCGAGAACAAAAATTGGATTCTTATTTCAGGGAAAGCTTCTTTGAGAAATATCTTGATTTGTCGGAGGACAACAATGCTCGTTTCCAGATAAAAATGGTATATGATCTTCTCAAGAGCAGGTTTATGTATGAAAACAAAGATAAGATGGATGAGGTATGGATAAATTACTGTGGCATGCCTGTTTGTTTTGGTTGGGAGGAGTTTTCCATAGTTACAGGACTAAAATGTTATCCTCCTTCTCCTTCTCAAGTTATACCTACTCTAACCCAAAAAAAGTACCCTGCACACCCAAAAAAGGAAAAGGCAAGTCGAGTGATCGTGATGACCTGGTGTCCATTGTTGGTCCAAGCTTCAAAAATAAAAATCTGATTGAAGCGTTGAAAGGTAAAGGACTTTCAAAGAAGCACAAGCAATCATTGTGCTTGGTTTGGTTTGTACATAATGTTCTTTGGGCGAGAGACGTTAACAATAACATAAGCCTCAGATTTAATAAATCTCTCCGAGGATCTTGAGGCATTTAACAGCTATCCTTGGGGTTATGAAATCTTCAAAATGACTGTCGAATGTTTGTTGACTCCGTTAACGCCAAAAACAGTCAACTTATATGGTTTTCCATGGGCCTTCATGGTAAATATTTCTTTTATTATGATATGATTCATCATTTTTTTATTCAATAATGCTTTTGATTTATTGGCGTTATGTTATAGGCTTGGGCATTTGAAGTCATTCCTTATTTGAGACAACAAGTGAACTACCAGGAAGAAGTTTCCTGTCCTAGAATTTTGAGATGGTTGTCGGCCAAAACCGATAAAAATGCAAAATTTCTTGATCTTTTCAATCCCCCCAAGGAAGCAGTAAGTCCAATTTGAATCAAGTTTTTGTTTTAATTAATGATTAAATGATTTCATCATCATTCTTAATATATTTACCGATTTATTTTGGATTGTCCATCCGTGGCTTTTTCCGACCAACCGAGAGTTGAAGATGCCATTTTTTCTTATTTTACTGTCTATGCAAACTTTATCGGACCCTAAGGTCATTGATGGAATAAAAATGGAATTTTTTGGAGCAAAAGCCATCACAAGAAAAACAATTTTGGAGGGTGGGGCTAATGATGCTCCTCTTATAGTTTTTGAAACAACAAGCCATTATGATTATGATCATAATGGTTGTACAGATTTTTCTCCAGATTTTGCCGCATCTAGCGAATGTTCTTCATGCAAATGTCAAGACCGCAAGGCAAAATACAATGGAGTGATTAATGTTATTAATGCACTAACTTCTTCTGTAAAGGAAATGACATCTAAGAGGGGTTTCATTCTATCAAAGAGGATTTCATATCCAAACACTCCACTAGAGATCAAGGCGGCTAAGAGGAGAAGGAAAGACACTTCCAAGAAATTATCAATCATCAAAAAAAGCAAGATTGTAATGCCTCTATCTTTGTCTTGAATCGATGTTCAGTGTTCAAGGGCCATAGAAGAGCAGCATGAGCTGAAGAAGGTGAATGTACATCATCTGTTCCAAAAAACAAACAAGCACATAACTGTTTCAATAGATGATACATCTGCTGAAAATTATCAAATAGATGTATACATCTGTTGCAATTGTTGTCTAACCTGTTGCATCAGATTCGTTATCTGTTTCAACAGATGAGTCTTATGTTGCAATAGATGGGTCATCTTTTCTAAATTATCGTACTGCTCTGATTTACCTGTTCGAATTTGTCCCAACAGATAATCCATCTGATGCAACATAAGAATCATCTATTGCAATAGATGAAAAATCTGTTGTATATCTCTACTTAGTATTGACAATTCTGGATTTCCAGGTGAATGTCACAGCTACTGCCGAAGAGCATAATATGATAGTTGATAATCCATCAACTGCTTCCAAAGATGAAGAAAAAGTGGAGCTTGTCAGTTTAGGAGAACGAAAGAATTACCCGTTTGAAGGGTTCAACATCTCGGACAAGGCTCCAAAATAACTAATACAGTTGATCAACGACTATTCAGAATGGATTGCTGATGGGCTGTTAAAGCATTATGCCGGCAGGTACATAAATCAATTTTATGGATATTCATTTATACAATTCTTGTTGTAATAACTTGACATTAACACATATAAATCATCATGTAGAAAAAAAATTGACGAGCGCTACAAAGTGAACGAATCGAGTCTTGGTTTTGATATGTTCGACTTTGTTGTTGCATATCCCAGAATGAAGAATTGGTTCTATTTGATGTCACAACCCCAAACTTGCTGGAATGATGAGGTTTAAAGGTCGTACATATTACTATTAATTAATACTTTATTTAATTGCATCTGCGTATTGATTTTTTCATCACGTAATCCAAAATATTTGATAATATGTGCAGCACATCAATGTCATTTTTTACTACCAACGAAAGAAGGCCAAGTTGCAAACACAAGAACAATACAGATACACAACAGGCAATTGTTTGTACAAAGTTTACATCAATAATGCCTACGATAGGTATTGTCAACAGCAGCCGGAAGTTTCCCAAAATGAGGAATGCTTAATCAACATCATCAAAGGTTTTAGCATTCCGGCTGGCTTACCTTGACATTTGGTCGACGAAGTATACATCCTAATTAATTATGGTGATGAATTCCATTGGATATTGGATATCTTCATTCTAAAAGAGAGGTGCATCCGAGTTTATGACTCGATGTCATGAAGGAGACGTTCCGGGCCATCGTCTGAGATACAAAAGCTGGCCAAAATATTGGCTACTTACCTTGATATGAGTGGCTTTTTGGATCAAAAGGTTCGTACTGATTTGTTGATGATTGAAGCATACCAGGATAAAATTGCTAATCCATTTGATGTACAATATTTTAACGGAATTGCTCAACAAAACATTGGTAGCCTGTAAGTTTAAGTGTCATGATTTAGTTTCATTTCACAAATTTCACAACGCTTGCATAAACTGCAAGATATGGATTATTTGTTTTTTTATAACGCAGGGATTGCGGTCCTTTTGTTGCTTCCTATGCCGAGTTTTTGAGCGATGGATTACAAGTACCAAATGATGGACTTGATGCCGGATTACTCCGCAAAAGATATGCTGCTCTTTTATGGAAATATGGAGAAGCGAAAGCTCAGAAGCCGTACGCAACCGACGTTAAAGATCCATGACGACCAAAGCCGAATTCCATAGCACTGGATGGAGAACAACTTGTCCATATTGATTAGATATTTATATATCAAGTCCATCAATGTAATAACCTATCCTCTTTGGTTTAACTTTTTTCTTTATTTGTAGAGTAGATCGTTTGTACTCATAATGATTTTTCTTACATTTCATTTATTTGTTGAGTTATTTTATTTCATGTAATTTCCGAAGGCTTCAATTTATTTTATTCTGTCTATGAATATAATTAATTCTGAGTTTTGAACATGTTAATTGAAATGGAGTACTAGATTCAAATATCGCAACAGATAATACATATGCTGCAACAGATGACTTATCTTATCAGACAGATTTATACATAAGTTGCAACATGAGATACAACACGTAGGTCATCTGCTGGAAATTATATAACAGGTCTTCCTACTTTTTTTATTTGCTCCAATAGATTACCGATCAGTTACAACAGATAAATTATATGTTGCAACAGATCATAAATCTGTTGTGACAGACAGACGGGGAACATCTATATAACGCGACAGATGTCCAACCTATTCCAACAGATAATCAATCTGTCACAATAGGTACTATATCTGTTACGACAGATATAAAATCTGTTGCATTATAAAAATTCAACTTTGCCAGACATAAAAATTATTGCCCTTATATGTATAGTGAATTGGCTTGAAATGAAAATTTGTTATCGTGTTCGTCTCTGTTTTTGTACATGTTCTTTTTTATACACGGGCTCTAACCATTTAGTTAGTACCCCATATGCCTAGACCCATTGCATCTTTCCCACGATGATGTCGCACACACCGGTCATTTGTGTGCCGGTCAGCAAACACTCCATATATGCAAGCGAGTACGGCCCGCACGCTGCACCAGTTGTATTTTTTGGGAGCTGGATGTTCTTATTCCGACCTTCAAAAACCCATGATTCCATCACCAAGACTTCAGCCGGCAAATGATCCATCAGCTTACTCTGCGTCAACAACTTCAAGAGTGGCTGCATGTAGGTTAAAAACGTCTTCTCGCTGAACACAGGTAAGTTGTAGTCATAAACCTTAATTATTCCCTTGTATAGTAGTATCTCAACAGTGAGAAAATGGGTGACATCCACGTTCATGACTGCAAGGATTTTCTTTGCCTTGGTCCAACTCTTGCCATGTGGATATAGCCTCTTTTCTCTAACATATTTAATCGTTTCTTCATCCCATTGGAACATAGAAACTAAATGATCAAATCCCAGTCCACCGGAATCAACTAGATTACAAATATCAGCATACCTATCTTTGAAATTATTGTAGAAGTTGAGGTCCATTATCCTATCAGCAACATCATAAGCATCTGGGTACGCTAATTGCCTGCCCCTCATGAGGCAGAGAATTTCATCAACATACTGTGGTATAAGAAGATAATTTTTAAATAGGTTAGTAATTGTAAAGAATAAAAACACAGTAGAAAGAATCTGATGCAGAGGGTTCTCTGAATCAGTTCACAGATTACCCAGCCAACGCAACTTATGCAACAGATGTGTATTATGTTGCAACAGAATACCAAGTTGTTGCAACAGATTACACATCTGCTGCATAGATTCTTTTTCATAGAGTAGATTGGAAGGGTAGGTTAGCAAAAGTGAACTTACCTTGTCCTCGTACCCCACGCACATATTTGTCATATTCGAGAAGTCTTTGGCGGTAAATGAATGCATGGTGTATTCTTTTTTAACCTTCATCTTGATGAATTCTTCCAGTTTCTTCTTCTTATACTTGCCAAGTGCCACAAATATGTCCACCTTCTTCGGTAGCCCCTGAACTTCAAAAACTATTGGAGCGGGGGGAGTTGCATTTTTTGCTGATTTCAAAACGGAGAGAATTTGTCTAATTTTTATTCTCTTCCTCCTAACCTCCACTGTAGGAGTGCATGGTTCCCTCACCTCGTTGGATGGTATGACACCCCTCCTGGATTTCAACTCCTCGGCAGCTTCAGCATTAGCCTCTAGCTTGTCGAGGAGTTTATCCTTTTTGTCCTTGCACACTTTGCATTTGCAATGAGAACATGAGGGTGGGGAGGGGTGAGAGGGACCACTGTAAGGGTGGGAGGGATCGGTGTAGGGGTGAGAGGGAGGACCTATGCAAGGGGTGTTTTTAAACATATTTATTTTTTATTGAGCACCAACATGCTCATAATCACGACTAGAAGCAGAAGCAGAAGCAGAAGCAGGATGGCTGCCACCATCACAAACAACTCCACCAGAAACACCCCCAGAAGAAGCACCCGGATCTGTTCCAGTTTGAGTTAGGTCGTGAAGAGCTTCAATATTATACTGACCTTGCCTAACTGCTCTTCTTATAGATATTGCTCCATCCAATTCCTTCTTTATTAACTCTACCGTTGGGTCTTCTTTTGTATCAACAAGACCCAGAGTAAGAAAAAAAGTCATCCCCAGCTCATCAATAGTAAGCACAATCCAAGGATGTATAACCTATAAAAAAATGACAGGAGGAATTTAAATTATATAATAATAATTTGTAGTCAGTTGGGTTACATGGGGCTCGGGTTATGTTAACACAGCCAACTTATGCAATAGACGATCTAGCTACCGTAACAGCTGATCTGTATGTTGAAATAAATTGATAATATGTTGCATCAGAATACCCATATGTTGCATAATTTAAGTAGATGGGTAATCTATTCAGTAGGGTTCAGAGAACAGAGCAACATATGGTTAATCTGTTGCGAAATATGGATCGTCTGTTGCAACAGATTACCCATTACACCAGTTGGAGTTAATGGGTAATCTCTTGCAACAGATGGAACATCTGTTTCAATATCTTTATTAAAGGCAAATTATTTTAGTTGAAAGAAGACATACTGCATTATCCGGAGAGTTAAAGAGATCAACTTTGTTAATATTTTTTTTGCTGCTCTCTACTGCAGCCAACCACCTAAGGATCCTTAGATGAGAAACCTTATCCGGGTAATCCGTGAAATGCTTTCGGAGGGGAGGAATGGATTCACATGCCCAAGCCTAAAAATTGTAAACAGGAAGCAAGCAAAAAAAAAGTCACAAGTATATTCAATATAAATTAATGAATGAGTAAAAATAGTGATCAATTTTACCATGAAAGCCCAAGGAAAGCCGTATAATGTGGTCGTCTTTGGCTTTAACTCTTTCAGTAAATATTTGACAGTCAAGTAGTAGCTGTCGTAGCCCCAAGGATAATCATTGAATCTCCCAAAATCATTAGCAAGCACCAACAAATCACGTTCTATGACTTTCTTGACATCTTTTGCCAATAAAATGAAATGGACAAACCAAACTATGCACAATTTCTCCCTGTAGTGCTTTGGTATGTCTTAATTCTTGAGATCCGCTATCAAATCCTTCACTTTGTAGCTAGGTCCAACAATGCCCAGAAACCCATCTTTTTTTACCTTGCATTTGTTGGACCCTTTGTGGGGTGTTTTCTTGATGGCAGGATCTTCTGGACGATCGCATCTCAAGCCGGTCACAATGGCAAACTCTTTCAATCCAAAACAAACTGGCATGCCATAGTAGTTGATCCAAAATTCATCCATCTTATTTCCGACCTTCTTCGGACCTCCATCATCCCCCGCATACATGATCCTGCGCTTGAGAAGGCCATATACCATGATCATTGGGAAACAGATAGGGCAGGGCCCAGACAACTCAAGAAAGTGTGCAAAGCAGCTCTTCTTAAAAAGTCCATCTATGTTTTCCTTCTTCATAATACTCCTAAGTTCGTCAAAAGGTTTCCCCAACTGACATTTAAGTACAAGATCACCAAATACTGGATTAGGGTTATTCATTGGCATCACAACACGAAACTTGTCAATATTAATGATTTTGACAGAATTATGCTGGAATTTTGATATTATTTCACGCCCTATTGGTGAGGAGGAGTTATCACTTTCCTTGGCTTCATTTTGACCTGACTGAGATTTTTCTGGAAGTTCCTCCGAATCTATCTGTACTCTAGCCTTTTTTGTTTGGTGATCGAAAGTTGATCCACTTTCTCCACTTTCTGTTTCTTTTCTTTTGGGAGACATCTTTTAACTACAAACAAAAGAAAAACAAAAAATACATTGCATTTGATGTCTGCATAATTTTTTAAAAATAGGTGAGACAAATTTCAATAAATTATTCTTACCACATAACCAAAAAAAAATACTCCAATGAACAACCCATCAGTTGGAACAGATGGGGAACCCGAATCTGTTTGAAGACCTATTTAATATCTCCCCACAGATATTCCACCTATTGCAACAGGTGGAGAAATTTTAATAAATTATTCTCTGCCATATTACAAGAAAATACTCCAACGGATAACCTATCAGTTGGAACAGATGGGGAATCTGTTTAAAGACCTATCTAATATCTCCCAACAGATCTTCCACCCATTGCAATAGATGGACCACCACAACCACAACCAATGCCACAACCAATGCCACCAAAACCACCACCAATGCCACCAATACCAATACCAAGACCACCGACACCACTGCCAAAAAACACAAATACCAACACCACCAACAACAGCCACCAATAACACCACAAACACCATCCAACAATACCACGATAGTCAATAAAACACTTAGAGAAAAACTAGGGTTTTCTTGGGTGCTTCCTACTTTCTTAGCATTAAAACTCAAAATTGTTGACCCATTCTCGAAGATAATCCAACTAAAAGTCTTATTTTTAATCATTAACTAAAAAACCCTATTTTTTAGAATAAAGAACAAATGTAGAACTCTTCTCGAACTCTGTTATATGCAAAGATATAGAAAACAGCGGACACAAGCGGGAATGAAGTAGAAAAAAACAACTATATGTAGTCGTAAATAGGAAAAAAAGTGACCTGTTTTGAAGGGTTGAGCAATATATTGAGTAGTTGTTATTTGTATTATTTGTATTGTTGAGATGGAGAGGACACCCCAAGACAGAGAGAGAGAGAAGAGAGAGAACTTAAGATTTGAAATGAAAAGTTTCTCGCGCAAATGGATGATTTGTATGGGTTGATTTGTAATTTTGGAAAAGAATGACAAGTTTTGAAATTGCTAATTTGGTACGAATTGATCTTAATTAATTTAAAATAATTTAAAAGATATAGTTTTTAAAACATTGAGTTGATTAGAACTCATTTCTACTCAGAGTGATCGATCGACGACTCGGGTCGGGATGAACGCAATACCAGCGCCATGTAATTGCAAAGACTCGATTGGGTTTGTAGTTGAACCTACGAGCTCATTCATTCATCCCTAGTTCCACCTAAATCAACATAGGTAATATCACTATCCTAACATTGAGTTGATGAGAACTCATTTCAACTCAGAGTGATCGATCAACCACTCAAGTCGGGATGAACACAATACCAACGCCATGCAATTGCAAAGACTCGATTGGATTTGTAGTTGACCCTGCGAAATCACTCATTCATACCTAGTTCCACCTAAATCAAATTAGGTACTATCACTATCCTAACATTGAGTTGATGAGAACTCATTTCAACTCAGATTGATCGATCAACGACTCGGGTTGGGATGAACGCAATACCAATGTCATATAATTGCAAAGACTCGATTGGATTTATAGTTGACCCTGCAAGCTCAGTCATTCATCCCTAGTTCCACCTAAATAAACTTAGGTACTATAACTATCCTAACATTAAGTTGATGAGAACTCATTTCAACTCAGAGTGATCGATCGATGACTCAGGTCGGGATGAATACAATACCAATGCCATGCAATTGTAAAAACTCAATTGGATTTGTAGTTGACCCTTTGAGCTCACTCATTTATCCCTAGTTCCACCTAAATTAACTTAGGTACTATCACTATCCTAACATTGAGTTGATGAGAACTCATTTCAACTCAGAGTGATCGATCGACGACTCGGGTCGGTATAAACGCAATACCAACGCTATGCAATTGCAAAGACTCGATTGGATTTATAGTTGACCCTGCGAGCTCATTCATTCATCCCTAGTTCCACCTAAATCAATTGCTATGAAATCTGTTGCAACAAACGACTAAGTTGTTAAAAATTTTCAAACAGGTACATATATGTTACAACAGATGACATATCTGATTTAATTATCAAATAGATATTTGCATCTGTTGTGACAGATGACTGAGCTGTTGGAAATTTTCAAAAAAATATTTATATCTATTGTAACAGATGACATATCTGATTTTATTAATTATCAAATGAACATTTTCATCTGTTGTCACAGATGACTGAGCTTTTGGGATTTTTAAACAGATATTTATATCTATTGTAACAGATGACTGAGTTGTTTGGATTTCTAAACAGATATTTATATATGTTGCAACAGATGACATATCTGTTTGAAAATCTTTTTATCTCTTTTAATTTTAAAGAAAGAAGCTTCTGGCCCGAGTAGCTAATATCAAGTAGTAGTACTTACTTCTAAAGGCGGTAAAAAATATTTCTTGGATATCTCAAAAGTGAGTTCATTGAGCAGTCTTGTCTTGTCTTTTCAAAGTCAGTAGTCTTAGTCTTCCTCTTGCTCCTCAAATTATTAATGAAATTAATGAATATTAATTAATGAATATTGAAAACCACCACGTCTACATACACAATACATCTATAGAAATTATCTCATCTCTTTCTTCAGCTGCAGTTTATTTTATTCAACTCTCATCTTTTTCTCTCTCCTGTTTAGGGTCACAGCCTTTTTTCTCTCTTTCTTCTTCTCTTCTCATAAAGATCTTTTTGGATCTAAACCCATCCATATCTTTCCTCGACTTAAATTTTTGTTTTGATCCCCTTTTTTATATTAAGGTATGGTTCATTATTGCTCTTTCATTCTCGTCTTCTTCTTTGCATGTTATTTACATCTATTTTTTTATTTAATTACTATTTACCCATATCATATTTATTAAAAAAAATTAAGAAACTTGTAAGTGTTGAAAAAATAATCCGAGAATTTTTATTACAATATGAGAAAAAAGTCATCTGTTGGGAGAAGTTTAAAAGCCTTGTTGGCAGTATCATTTTTTTTTATGTATTTTATTTGTTTCATTATTGTTGATGCAGTTATTGATGTTGTTGATAGGGTTGGCATTATTGGAACTTGTGGTGTTGTTGATGGTTCTGGCACAAAGGATGTTGCTTCTTTGTTGTTGATGATGTTGTTGGAACAAATGTTATTTCTTTTTTGTTCATGTTTATGCTGTTGTTGATGTTGCAACAGATGGAGAAACTATTGGAACAAATAAAACCACCAGAAAGGCTGGTTTGATGTATTCTATCAGACTCCACATCTATTGCAACAGACTCAACATCTGTTGCAAGAGACTCCATATCTGTTGCAACAGACTCCACATCTGATCAACAGATGGATAATGTTCTTTTTGTGACATTAATTTTTTTTCTCTTCTTTGTAGATAGAAGGAATTGACAGTTGATCAACTTTTGACGAACTATATCAAGAGGCTTCAGTAAAGATGGGATCAGAAGAATAAGTTGCTTGTAGATGGAACCACTTTATATGTGGGAGGTATGTATTACTGATAATGTTATCGTGGAAACACACACAGAGTGCACTGATTTTGTGAATGATGTTTTTACTGATTAGTCATAGATCGTTCAAACAAGATGTCTACAATTTTACAGTTAAGTTTGGTAGGTTCGAACTGATAAGGCTAAGGGACCATGAATATGGTTCTAATAGCCTGTTAAGATTTAATGTCGGTTGTTGCTCATGTTTATTTGTCAAGCATTGTGAAGGGATCTAATTTTGGTGTCATTGTAAAGAGATTCAATAGCGATTGGACTAACTTTTAGGGTGCATTGGACCCTTAGAGGGCCTTCGAAGCTTAGCACTACATCTAATAAGAACGGAAAACCAATATATTTATTGCCCTGGCCAAAATTTATATGGCTGGGTTGCTCACTCGGGGTGATGATCTTATGCCAGAATGTGCGGTAGGAGAATGCTTTCGAAGAAAAATGGGTGGCTGATGGAAGACTATATCATCTGAGAGCTAATTGAAGAAGAGACATAGGGTAGAAAGTAACTTCTAATGAATCTGGCCGGTGGAATTATCTTAACAGATGCGAGATCTGAATCAAGTACAAATATGAAAGTGTATCTGGTAATTTAATTTCATTTGTTATGACTTTGAAAGAAAAATAATGCAGATGGACACTTTGCTAGGGAGTCCCGACCATGCAGCTCCCTAGCAAAGTGTCCATCTGCATTGTTTTTCTTTCAGAGACACAACAGACGAAATTATATTATCGGATACACTTTCATATTTGCACTTGATTCAGATTTTGCATCTGTTAAGATAATTTCATCGGCCAGATTCGTTAGAAGTTACTTTCTACCCTATGTCTTTTCTTTAATTATCTCTCAGATGATATAGTCTTCCATCAACAACCCATTTTTCCTCGAAAGCATTCTCCTATCGCACCTTATGGCATATAATCATCAACCTGAGCGAGCAACCCAACAATATAAATTTTGGCCAGGGAAATAACTATATTGGTTTTCCATTCTTTTTTGATGCAGTGCGAGGCTTCGAGGGCCCTCTAAGGGTCTAATGCACACTTAAAGTTAAGTCCAATCGCTATTAGTTCTATGCAGTGACGACAAATATTGACCCCTTCTCAAAACTTTACACGCATAAACACGAGCACCAACCGTCAGTAATTCGTAACAGGGTATCTGCACCATCTTCATGAGGTCCTCAGCCTTATCAATTTTGAACCCATCAAACTTAATGGTACAATGCAGGATCTTGTTTGAATGATCAATGCCTAATCGGTTAACAACTGCATTCACAAAAACATTGTACTTTGTGTGTGTTGTCCCGGTAACCTTATCAGTAATACATACTTAACTCCCATACATATGATAGTGGATCCATCTGCACGCACCTTATTCTTCCTAGCCCATCTATGGCTTAAATTGAATAAACAGATGACTAGCTTGTTGCAACAGATGACACATCTGTTTACATTATTAATCAATTGGAAACATCTGTTACGATAGTGATCAACCTATTGAAGAAATCACACAGATATATACATCTGTTGCAAAAAGATTGCTAGTATGTTGTAAGTCATCTAACAGAAAGAATATATTTTATAACAGATTACCCATCTGTTAAATTTATTTTAAAGCAATTTTCTTTTCTTTTCGAGATACAATAATTTATAAATAGGTCCCTCCTTACAAATATGGATGATCCATATTCGTACAAAAATATTCATATCGAGTCCTTGCGTGAACTTCAAAGGCAGTTTAATTGATGAACTCCAGAGAGATATTTGGCTGACTTCGGAGCAAGGCTGCCGGATGAATGAAAGATGTCTGATTGACAATAATAATAATAGTAGTAATAATAATTAGGTAATGTTTTTTATTTTAGCGATTATTTTCCTCCTTTTGTATATCAAATCTACCCAAGGAATTCAAAAATCTATGAACATTCATTTCATTTTGTTGTCGACTTTGAATTTTTAATTCTTATTTAGTATTTAATAATAATCATTCTGTTTATTCCTTGTTCTCAATATGTCGACGGTTGGTGGTAGGGATTGAGCAGCAATTTGTGTCAACAGTTAGAGGTTAATATGCAACGACAGATCGATCATATGTTGCACCTGGCGATTATTAATAAAAAAAGGGCTATTGTTGTTATTGAGAGGGTTCAAAGAGAAAGACATGACTCGGAGTTCCGATTATTCAATATGAAAAATGTTTCATAAATAAATAATAAGGAAATAAATAATAAACACAATTTATAACCACAATTTTAATAACTGATCGTGACTTTTCACCATTTTTATTTTTGAATTTGTTTTTTAAATTATTTATTATAGAATAAAATGATTATTATTTTATTAAGAAATTTGAAAAGGTATTTTTTATTTATTTATAAAATAAAAAAGTAAGCAAATTTGGATTAATGATATGATGATATAGTTATTTTTTAAAAAAAAGTAGATTATATGTTGCAATAATTAAATTATCTGATGCAACAGGTTCACTATGGTTGCAACAGATGATATATCTATTGTCACAGATGATTTATCTGATGCAACCTATATCGAGTCACAACTCAATAAAAGCAGTTCTTGGAAAGAAATAATTAATAATAATTTGAAAAGTCATGACTTATCACAATATTTCTTAATTTAATTAATTCATTACTTTTCACATTAATAAAAAATATAATTAATAAATGGAGGTGAACAGTTAGATTATATGTTGCAACAGATATGTTATCTGATGCAATATATTTTATATTTGTTACAACAGATAATACATTTGTTGTCACAGATGTGTTATCTGATGCAACAGATATAGAATCTGTTGCCACAACTTAATAAAAATGGTTCTTCGAAAGACTAATTAATAATAATAATCTGAAAAGTCATGACTTATATCACAATATTTATTTTCTTAATTTAATCAAAAATTTAATTAATGTATGGAGGTGAATAGTTGCGTTTTTTTGCCTCTCATTCAAATTCAATCCTCTATAAATAGGTCCGTCCTTACTCAATCGTTCATTCAAATACACACTTTGTTTATTTATTGCATCTCGTCTTTCATATTACGCTCTAGAAGATAAGATTATGTCTGACCCACTGTGGGACGTTGCTTTTCTGCAAGACACCGTGAATGAACTTCGGAATCAACTTCGTGATCTGCAATGGGAATTGGGAGGATTTAGATCAAGAATGCTCCGTGAGATACGCAGGATGAGGAGGACCTTGCTACTTCAGATTGAAGATTGGCTGGTTGGCAATGATGATGCTGATAATAATAATAATAATTAGACTATTATTTTTCTTTTAGTCTATTATATGTATTTTTATTTGTTTAATAACTAAATTATGTTTGATCTTTGACGTTTTAATCCATATTTAATTTTTATTCTGTCTATTATCTTCTCAACAAATATTTTGACGATTCGACGTAAAAAGGAATAATTTAAAATCCAGTAGCAATAGCAAGATTTATCTGTTGGGTTTGTGGCAGGGGTTGATTTGTGTTGTTTCAAACAGATTAATCATTCTTTGCAACAGATAATTAGTCTGGTGCAACAGATAAACATTCTGATGCAACAGATAATTAGTCTGGTGCAACAGATAAACATCATGATACAACAGATAATACGACTGATGCAACAAATAATAAGATGATACAACAGATAAATAGTCTGATGCAACAGATTACTCATCTGATGCACTAGATGATTGATCTGTTTAAATTGTGGGCACTTGTGCTGGATTCATAATCGGGGTTCTATCCATTGTTGGAAAAATAAAAGTGTACCCAGATGACAAATATGAATAAAAATCATAATTTTACTTACCAAAGTAACCTATGAAGTAATGCCAAAGTGGAAAGTGATGTAGTAAACAAAATTTGACCTAAGAAATTGGTCAGATTACAGCAGTAGCGCTATACCAACAATAACAACAACAACAACAAATGGTCGACAAGAAAAAGATAAAGAAGAAGATGATGAATAAAGCAGCAGAAACAGAAATAATTAACAACAAAAATCGCTAAGAGAGATAAAACAACAATGGATGAGAAAAGAGAGAAAGGTGTCTTTTTTTTCCTCCGTTTCCATTATTTTAGGTATACATAGGGATCAAAGTGTAAATTTAAAAAGTTGTGGGTTATTTTAAAACTTCTCCAACTTTCTTAATACATAATAAAGTAATTGTCACCTCCAACTAATAATTAATACTTGTGTCACCTACACCTCATTTTAAAACTCTTTTGTCACCTGTGGCCCAAACCCCCAACTAACTAGGGGCTTTGGGCTCTAGGTGACAAAAGAGTTTTAAAATGAGGTGTGGGTGACACAAGTCTTAATAATTGAATGGAGGTGACAATTATTTTATTAAGGATTAAGAAAGTAAGAAAAATTTGAAAATAACCCACAAGTTTTTTAATTTATACTTTGATCCAATGTAAAACCTAATATAACTAGAAATGAATGGAAAAAAGGCACGTTTCTCTCTCTTCTAATTTCTTGAAGTTTTCTCTCTCTTTGTGATTTTAATTGTTCATTGTTGTTGCTTTATTCATCGTCTTCTTATTCATTATCATCATCTTGTTCTTCATTATCATCTCTTCTTGTTCATCATCATCATCTTCTTGTTGTTGAACATTGTTGTTACCGCTACTATTGCTACTTGATCAAATTTTTTTAGGTCAAATTTTATTCGTATATCACTTGGGAATTACTTATAGGCGATTTTAGTAAGTAAAATTATAGTTTTTAGTTGAATTTCTCATCTGGGTGTATCTGCTACTACTGTTTTTTCAACAATAGATAAAACATATAACGTGAATCCAACAGATGAGTAATCTGTTGCAATATATATGACTAATTTGTTGCACAGATGAGTAATTTGTTGAAACATATTGACTAATCTGTTGCAACATATTAACTAATCTGTTGCAACAGATGAGTAATATGTTGCAACAGATATGACTAATCTGTTGCAATAGATTACTCATCTGTTGGATTCGTATTATAGTGTTGTAATATGAATCCAACATATGGGTCATCTGTTGCAAAAAATTAGTCATATATTGCAACAGATTACTCACTTGTTGCAACAAATGACTCATATGTTGGATTCATGTTACGGGTTTTATCCATTGTAGCAGTAGCAGATATACCAAATAAAAAATTCAACAAAAATCATAATTATACTTACAAAATCACATATGAAGTAATGTCCAAGTGATATACGAATAAAATTTGACCTAAAAAATTTCCAACAATTTCAACAAGGACACAACGAATAAGTGAAACATATGAAAAATTTCATGAAACAGGTTAAGAAGATAAAAATAGTGTATCATACATCAAATGCAAAAGAATCAAGGGGACAAACATTTGAGTTCTCCTAAAAATATTTAAGTTCCCTAGTATTTCAATTATTTTCTAATGGATGACCCATCTATTATAACAGATTTTCTATCTGTTTGATAATTTTCAAAAGATGAATCATCTGTTGCAATATGTTAGTCATCTGTTGATTCAAATTAAGCAATTATTAGTAATAACTAAATTGATTTAGCAAAAATTAAAGGCAAGTCTTTAAGACAATGGGAAAAACATTTGAGTTCTCCTAAAAATGTTTGAGTTCCCTAGTATTTGAATTATTTTCCAACAGATCATCTATTTGTTGCAGCAAGTTAGTCATCTATTACAATAAATGCTTATAACAGGTTAGTCATTTGTTGATTCAAATTAAACAATTATTAATAATAATTAAATTAATTTAACTAAAATTGAAGACGACCTTAGACAAGGGGGAAACATTTGAGTTCTCCTAAAAAAACATTTGAGCTTTAGTATTTTAAATTGCTTTTCAACATATATTTAGTCTATTTAGTAATTTCCAACAGATGAGTCATATGTTGCAACAACTTAGTCATCTGTTGCAACAGATGTCTATATTTGTTTGATAATTTTCAATAGATGAATTAGTTATTGCAACAAGTGAGTGATTTGTTGCAACAGATGTCTATATCTGTTTGGTTATTTTCAATAGATATTTTTATTTGTTTGGTCATTTCCAACAGATTACTCATCTGTTGTAACATGTTAGTCATCTATTGATTCACATTAAGTCATTATTAGTAATAACTAAATTGATTACTAAAATAAAATATGAATTAATAGGTTCAATTATAATTTCAATTAATCTCATGGTAATTACATGATCAACTAAGTATGTTCATCCTGAGTAGAGTGATCAATTGACCAATTTTATTTGAAATGATTCAAACTAAGTCATTATTAGAAATAATTGTATTGATTTAACTAAAATTAAAGATGAATTAGTAAGTTCAATTACAATTTCAATTAATCTCATAGTAATTACATGATCAATTAAGTGTTTCGTACTGAGTAGAATGATTAATTGACCAATTTTATGTGAAATAATTCAAATTAAACCATTATTAGAAATAACTACATTGATTTAACTAAAATTAAAGATCAATTAGTAATTTCAATTATGATTTCAATTAATCTCAGTAATTACATGATCAATTAAGTGTTTCATCCTTAGTAGAATAATTAATTGAGCAATTTTAGTTTAAATGATTCAAATTAAGTCATTATTAGTAATAACTATGTTGATTTAACTAAAATTAAACATGAATTAATGAGTTCACTTACAATTTCAATTAATCTCATCGTAATTACATGATTAACTAAGTGTATTCGTCCCGAGTAGAGTGATCAATCGACCAATTTTATTTGAAATAATTCAAATTAAGTCATTATTAGTAATAACTAAATTGATTTAACTAAAATTAAAGATAAACTTAAAATTTTAATTAATCTGATAGTAATTAAATGATCAACTAAGTGTATTCGTCATGAGTAGAGTGATCAATTGACCAATTTTATTTGAAATGAATCAAATTAAGTCATTATTCGTAATAATTAAATTGATATAACTAAAATTAAAGATGAATTGATAAGTTCACTTACAATTTCAATTAATCTCATAGTAATTACATGATCAACTACGTGTATTCGTCTCGAGAAGAGTGATCAATCGACCAATTTTATTTGAAATGATTCAAATTAAATCATTATTAGTAATAACTAAATTGATTTTAACTAAATTAAAGATGAATTGATACGTCCACTTACAATTTCAATTAATGTATTCGTCCTTAATAGAATGATCAATTGATAAATTTTATTTAAAATAATTCAAATTAAGCAATTATTAGTAATAACTAAATTGATTTAACTAAAATTAAAGACAAGACCTTAGACAAGGGGACAAACATTTGAGTTCTCTTAAAAACATCTGAGCTTTAGTATTTTAAATTATTTTCCAACATATATCCTATATGTTTGATCATTTTCAACAGATGAGTCATCTGTTGCAACAACTTAGTCATCTATTGCAACAGATGTCAATATTTATTTGATAATTTTCAATAGATGAGTCATTTATTGCAGAAGGTTAGTCGTCTGTTGTAACATATGTATATATTTGTTTGGTCATTTCCAACAGATGTCTTTATCTGTTTGGACATTTCCAACAGATGTCTTTATTTGTTTAGTCATTTTCAACAGATTACTCATCTTTTGCAACATGTTAGTCATCTATTGATTCATATTAAGCCATTATATTAGTAATAACTAAATTTATTTAACTAGAATTAAACATGAATTAATAAGTTCAATTACAGTTTCAATTAATCTCATGGTAATTACACTATCAAATAAGTATGTTCGTCCTGAGTAGAGTGATCAATTGACCAGTTTTATTTGAATGATTAAAATCAAAATATAATTAGAAATAACTATATTGATTTAAGTAAATTAAAGATGAATTAGTAAGTTGACTTACAATTTTAATTAATTTTATAGTAATTACATGATCAACTAAGTGTTTCGTCTTAAGTAGAATGATCAATTGACCAATTTTATTTGAAATAATTAAAATCAAGCAATTATTAGTAATAATTAAATTAACTTAACTAAAATTAAAGATGAATTGATAATTTTAATTATGATTTCAATTAATCTCATAGTAATTACATGATCATCTAAGTGTATTCGTCTTGAGTAAAGTGTTAATTGATCAATTTTATTTGAAATGATTCAAATTAAGATATTATTAGTAATAACTACATTTATTTAACTAAAATTAAAGATGAATTGATAATTTCAATTACGATTTTAATTATTCTCATATTAATTACACGATCATCTTAGTGTGTTCGTTCTAAGTAAGTGATCAATTGACTAATTTTATTTGAAATGGTTCAAATTATGCCATTATTAGTAATAGCTAAATTGATTTAATAATTATAATTTCAATTAATCTCATAGTAATTACATGATCATTTAAGTGTATAACCTATTGCAACAGATTTAACTTATTGCAACAGATGAGTCATCTGTTGAAAATTATCAAACAGATATACACATATGTTGCAATAGATTAGTCACCTGATATAACAAATGTCTTTATCTGTTGGTCATTTCCAACAGATGACCAATCTGTTGCAACATGACTTTTTCTGTTTGTCATTTCCAATAGATTACTAATTTGTTGCAATAGATGACTAATCTGTTGCAACAGATGTTTTTATCTGTCTGGTCTTTCAATATATTACTAATTTGTTATGACAGATGATCAATCTGTTGCAATAGATGTCTTTATCTACTTGGTCATTTCCAATAGATTACCCATCTATTGCAATAAATGGGTCATCTGTTATCAATCTATCTTTAATTTTGTTGTAATAGTAAATAATCTTGTGTTATTATTTAATTTTAGTCTATGACCTTGCTCTCAACCAAACACTTTCTTTCTTGTAATTGACTCTTTCCACTCTTGAATGCTCAAAAACCTACACCTCTCAACATCTTAAAAAAATAGGCAGAATGAAAAAAATAAAAATAAACTCAGTCAATCAAATAAAGATTTTCTCATTCATTACATAAAAAATATTTACAACATTAGGTAGATCCGATAAAATAAATTAAAAATAATAAAAAAATATATAACCTAATAATAATAATTATTATTATTATTATTGTTACTCGAAAATCCATTGGGCAGCAGACCCCTCAGCTTTCAAATCCCACGAAGCACCCTTATTGTCGCGGCACCCAACTCTCACTCGAGTTCATGAACCAACCTTTCAAGTTTCTACACGGTGTCAATCATAATCGCCATGTACCAAATCAGATCAGTCATATCTAGAACATGCATGAACAAATAACGTAAAATACTAAACCACATATAGTACCAACTGGTAGTTTAACAAAAAAATATGAAACTTAACTAGAAAATAGATGCATGTTAATAATTTTCATAGACGAACAAGAAAATAAAACATACCTCAGCGGACGAACAAGAAATTTATTTTTGAAAGAAAAGTGATTGAAGATATAATGGAGATTTTATGCAAGACAAGATGTAAGAGATAGAGCTGAGGAGACGTATTTATAAAAGATTGAATGAGTGAGTAGTGCAGTGTGTTAGGCAAAAAATCACGATTGTTCACCTCTTTTTTAATAATTATATCTCTTAATTAAATCGAACTTGGTGACTTTTCGATTATTTAAATTAAAAAATAGATTTAAATACAAAAAAAAGGTGAAAAGTCATAACTTTTCATCTTTTTGATATTTTAGTTATTTAAATTAAATAGCTACAAAATTTTGTTTATCATATTTTTTTATATTATTTATTTACAAATCATTTTTTTAATTAAATGATCGAAAAGTCATGACCCTTGAGTTCTTCCAACAGATGATCTGTTTGTTGCAATATATGGTCCATCTGTTACAACAAATAACCCTTCTGTTTCAACATATGACTCATTTGTTGGAGTAATTGATTCATTTTTGCAACATATGGTTCATCTGTTGCAACAGATTATTCATTTGTTGCAACAGATTATTTATTTGTTGAAAAAATAAATCAATAGCAAGATTTATTCAATAGAAATAATAACAAATCATCATTTATCAATACACCATTTTTACCATGAGATTAATTAAAATCGTAATTGAACTTACTAATTCATCTTTAATTTTAGTTAAATCAATATAGTTATTTCTAATGATGGATTAGTTTGAATTATTTCAAATAAAATTGGTCAATTGATCACTCTACTCAGGACGAACATACTTAGCTGATCGTGTAATTACCATGAGATTAATTGAAACTGTAATTGAACTTATTAATTCATATTTTATTTTAGTTAAATCAATTAGTTATTACTAATAATGGCTTATAGATGAATAACATGTTGCAATAGATAAGTAATCTGTAGGAAAAGACCAAACAATTAAAGACATTTGTTGAAAATGACCAAACAGATATAGACATCTATTGCAATAGATGACTAGCCTGTTGCAATAGCTAACTTATCTATTAAAAATTATCAAACAAATATAGACATCTGTTGCAATAGATGACTAAATTGTTGCAACATATGACTCATCTATTGGAAATTATTAAATAGACAAGATATATGTTGAAAAGCAATTTAAAATACTAAAGCTCAAATATTTTTAGGAGAACTCAAACATTTGTCCCCTTGTCTAAGGTCTTGTATTAAAGACTTGTCTTTAATTTTAATTAAATTAATTTAGTTATTATTAATAATTACTTAATTTGAATAAACAAGTGACTAACCTGTTATAAACATCTGTTGCAATAAATGACTAACTTGTTGCAACCAATAGATAATCTGTTGAAAAATAATTAAATTACTAGGGAACTCAAATATTTTTAGGAGAACACAAATGTTTGTCCCATTGTCGTAGAGACGTCTTTAATTTTAACTAAATCAATTTAGTTATAACTAATAATTGCTTAATTTGAATTAACAGATGACTAACATGTTGCATCGAATGATTCATCTGTTGAAAATTATCAAACAGATAGAAAATATGTTGTAACAGATGGGTCAACTATTAGAAAGCAATTAAAATACTAGGGAACTTAAACGTTTTTAGGAGAACTCAAATGTTTGTCATCTTTATCCTTTTGCATTTGATGTATGGTATATTATTTTTGTCTTCTTTACCTGTTTCATCAAATTTTTCATTATTTTACTTATTTGTTGTGCCCTTGTTGAAATTTTTGAAAAAAAATTTAGGTCAAATTTTGTTCGTATATCACTTGGACATTCCTTCATAGCTTATTTTGTAAGTAAAATTATGTTTTTTGTTGAATTTCTTATTTGGTGTATTTGCTACTACTACAATGGATAGAACCTGCAACATGAACCCAACATATGAGTCATCTATTGCAACAAGCGAGTAATTTGTTGCAATATATGACTAATTTGTTGCAACAGATGACCCATATGTTGGATTCATGTTACAACACTATAAAATGAATCCAACAGATGAGTAATCTGTTGCAACAGATTAATCATATATGTTGCAATAAATTACTCATTTGTTGCAACAAATTAGTCAAATATGTTGCAACAGATTACTCATCTGTTGCAACAAATTAGTCATATATGTTGCAATAGATTAGTCATATATATTGCAACAGATTACTCATTTGTTGCAACAAATTAGTCATATATGTTGGAACAGATTAGTCATATATGTTGCAATAGATTAGTCATATATGTTGCAACATATTACTAATCTGCGCAACAGATTAGTCATAGATGTTGCAATACATTACTAATCTGCGCAATATATTAGTCATATATGTTGCAACAGATTACTAATCTGTGCAACGGATTAGTCATATATATTGCAGCAGATTACTCATCTGTTGAATTCACGTTACATGTTTTATCCATTATTAAAAAATAACAGTAGCAGATACATCCAGATGAGAAATTTAACTAAAAATAACAATCATTAAAAAAAATAACAAAAAACATAAAAATAAATAACAAACACCAACAAATCAAGTTTCTCGTTTTCTTCTGTGAAAATCGAAAAGAAACGATGAAGAACTCGAAGTTGTTGTCGCCAGATAATGTTGTCACGTCGACTGACGATTGAAAGTCAAAAAGGAACGGGCAAGAACTCAAAACTATTTATTGCCAGAGGTTGAAGTTGCACAAGATTAAAGGAAGAAATTTGGAAAGTTGTTGGTTGGGAGAAGTTAGAGAAAGATACTATCGAGAGAAAGAGAGGAGAGAGATTGATTTGTAGAGAGAGGGAAGTTTCGTGGGTGTGGATTAAATTATATTTTTAAAAAGATTAAAAAGTTTGGAAAATATTAGTCAAGTCCACAATTAACTTAATCAAGTTTTTTAATTACATTTGACCCTTTAATTTGGTCAATGTTACCAATCCTTCATTCAAGACCTAAAAGACATCTTTCCTTCAATTTTCTCAACTAACTATACACATGCACACACACTAGAAAAACATTAAAAGCTCCTCGTTATCTTTACCTATAAAAGCCTGCACCCTCTCAAGATAAAATCATGTTGAAAGGTGTCGTCACGACAACTTAATTTGTCTGGTAAACTACTCAAGGCTCTTCATGGATTAGTAAAAGGGATCATTCAACCCAAATAAAATACATATACGCTCCACAAAAGTTGCTTATTTAATTTTTCATACAATTTCCCCAAATATTTTTCATACATCACATGAGTATGTCTACTAATTTATACAATAACATATTACTCCATTCGAACTTTTTTCAACTTTTTTTTTTAATTTCAATTTGGGTAAATGAGGTGCAAAAAGGACTTTTCCAACCTGTGCAGCAAGTGTGACCAAAGGGTACCGTGGTAATTGATGTTGGTCCACCGTATAAGAAGAAAGGTTATTTTAGATTTTTCTTAAGTTTGTTTAGATCCAAGTCGGATAAACTAGATTCAGATCCTTAGAGATTTGAATTTGAGCGGTGCTTGTCTAGGTCGTTTTCTTCACTGTAGTATTCTCCATGATCCTCTCTGGTTGTCAAAAAAACTAGTCATGCACATTTTCTCTAAAGGAATCGACGATCGGAGATCATCATCACAAAGCGTATCGTAATTGCGATCGAGGAGTGTCTCCTACTCAATGAGGAAGATGAGCGTTGAGGCAAATCAAATGGATACTCATCGGAGTCATCACAACAAGGTTGGAAACAAACAGAGGAGGACATTGGCAGTTGGCGGAGATTTGTCATTAATGAGAGGATCATGAATGAGCTCCAGGTGCAAATCAATAAAATAAATAAAGTCAAATTTAAAAAGGACATTTTTATTTAATAATTTCTTATTTTTTTTAATTTGATGGTTATTTCATAGCTTCTTAGTACATAGTAGTTAATTATATTTTGGTAAATAGTTTTCATTTTTTTAGTTGATGTTATTGTCAATTCGTGTATTTTTTTCAAAGACATTCATAATCATATATATAAATTATTGTACGTCAAATAACAACATAAGTGTTTAGATCTTAGGTAAATTCTTATTATTCTTTTTAGTTTTGAAAACTTTTTTGATTGAGTCAATTGTTATATAAATTATTAAAATTATTTTATACCTAGTAGAATATTTTAAAATAAAATTAATACTTCACCTAATTGATTATGCCAATTCGAATATCATTTTCACTTGTATAATTACTTTTAGTTTCCAAAATAGGTATAAATCATCAATAGCAGAATGATTGTTATACTTTAGAAGACATTCAAAATTAAGACAATTTCTTTTGTGACATAATCCTCAATAATTAGTTTGAACTTAGAAAGTCTAAAAGGCACTCAAGAATTGAAGAAAATCTTACAAAGTCAAAGTGAAAAACACCCTTATTTCAAATTTAAGTGAATTGGACATAATTAAGTAGAAAATAACTAAAATATAAATACCTACAACTTTCAACCAAAATTACATCAACCATATTTTTCTAGGAAGGAGTATAAACTTGGGAAATATGTCTGTGAGTATTGAAATTTTATTAACTTTAAATTCACATATTTATTTGAACTATATTAAATTTAAGAAAATAGTCTAAATAATGTGACTAATATAATTGAGTTAATAATTTAATCTCAAATACATGGGGTTAATTTAATATGAGGTGGCAATCCATGTTAAATGAAATGAGCCACTAAAAGCATGACATATATCAATAGTATGTGGCAATCCAAGTTAAGTGAAATGAGCCACTAAAAGCATGACATGTGTCAATATTATGTGGTAATTCAAGTTAAATGAAATGAGCCACTAAAAGCATGACATGTGTCGATATTATGTGGCAATCCAAGTTAAATAAAATGAGCCACTAAAATCACGCCACATGTGCAAGTGACATGTTCTAGCCAATCAAATTAGAGCTTTCATCAAAAGAATATGATTGATCAATTTCAAACCAACCAATCAAATCACACAATTATCTTGCCCCTCCAACTATAAATAGGGGTCCTCATAACTCTCAAAAGAGAGGATTTTGGGAGAAACAAGAAGCAAAAAGAGATCTCGTGGATCAAAACACATAATTTCTCTACAAGTTATAAGTTTCAAGCTATCAAGCTCAAGATCAAGAACGAAGGAAATTTTGTTCAAGATCAAGTTACTTATTCATCGTTCGTCGCAACCATCCAAGTATTTGTGACGAATTAACATCCAAATTCAAGTCCGAAGACGAAGATTTAAGATCAAGCTACTCAAGCGCTTGAATTCAAATCAAGTTCAAGTCCAAGTTTATATTACTTTGAAGAATTAGAGGATTATCATAGAGATTGTAACACTTACTATATTTGAAATAAAATATTATATTTATTGCTATAATTTTTCTGTCTCGATTATTATTTTCTTGACTTAGAAAAATTTATTGTCCACAAATTTTGGCACGTACAGTGGACCTTCTCTAACTCTCATCTCTTCACATTAATCATCCTATTTAAGAATACTGAAATGGCATCCAAGAAGTTTTACTCTAAATCTGTTGTTGCTAAGGCTACTGACTTCAAGTTTTCCACGGAAGTGGATAATATACTTGATGCTACCATGGAAAGTGTGGAGCCCATTACTAGGAACAAAGTAAACTAACTAGGACAACAAACACTTGAAGTGTCGTCCATATCAGCTCCTACATTTGATCTTCAATCTTCAAAGGGGGTAAGATTTTTTTCCAAAGAGTTGGAAGAAAGGAAAAATATCGCCGAGATCGTTGAGAAGACTTTAGCTCGACTCAGTCCATTTAAGACTAAGGAACACACCATGCATAAAGATGATCATGCTTTGATCACTAAGTCTGCTCCAATTACTCTGCGTGAACTATTTTACTCAGATTTTAATTTGAGTAAAAATACATGCTTTAATCCTTCAGCTTCGGTGTCTATCCAAGTAATAATGACTAATACCTCAACTATGGAAGAATAGCTTTCAAGTTTGACTAAGGTGATTGAAGGCTTGATAAAATATGTGCAAGATCAGGATAATCGGATTGTCAAGTTGACAGACAGAGCTGAAAGTGTTATGGAGGGAGGCTCAAGCAAAGCATCTGGGAAGCATCCGATGGAACAAGACAAAGGAGACTCATCTGCAAAGCAAAAATATGTTGTTAATGAACTATAAGTATCTACTGAGGGGTTAATCCCAATTCACCAACTGAAGGACTTTATTTTTGGAACCATTAAAGACAAGTATGATGTTTCTTCCAAACCATATCTCATATATCCTAAGCCATATACTTCAAGAATTAATGGATTGAAGATGCCTACAGGTTATCAACCTCTAAAATTTCAACAGTTTGATGGTAAGGGAAACCCAAAGCAATATGTTGCACACTTTGTTGAAACATAAAACAATGCTGAAACTTATGGAGATTATCTTGTTAAACAGTTCATGCGCTCTTTACAAGGAAATGCATTTGATTTGTATACTGACCTCGAGTCTGGTTCTATTGATAGTTGGGAATAACTCAAACATGAATTTCTCAATCATTTCTATAGAACTAGACGTATTTTAAGTATGGTTGAACTTACTAATATGCGCCAAAAAGAAGATGAACGCATCATTGAGTTCATCAATCGATGGACAAACATGAGTCTTAATTATAAAGACAGACTTAGTGAGGCTTCCGGGATAGAAATATGTATTCAAGGAATGCATTGGGGACTTCGTTACATCCTATAGGGAATCAAACCCAAGTCATTTGAAGAACTTGCTACACACGCTTATGATATATAGCTAAGCATGTCCTCAAGTAGAAATCAAGGACCACCTATTTACGAGCCCCGAAAAGGAAAAGACAAACTAGAAGTGAAGAAAGGGGGCAAGTTTATGCCAAAATCTGAAAGTAAAGAGGTGTGAATGTTAATGCCGCACCATTGAGGGTCACCACAAACCTAAGTAAAAAGAAAAGTGTGAAAACCACATCTTTTCAGAATAATGCCAGCAAAAAGTTGACTTTAAAGGATATGCAAGCAAAAGAGTATACATTTTTGGACTCAGATATCCCAGCAATTTTTTAAGAAATCCTTTCATATAAACTCTTTGATTTACCTGAAATAAAGTGTCCAGATGAAGCTAGAAGAACTAGTGATCCAAACTACTGCAAATATCATCAGTTGTTGGGTCATCCCATAGAAAAGTGTTTTATTTTCAAGGAAAAGGTCATGGACTTGGCCCACAAAGGAAAGATACTGCTCCAAGATGAGAAGAAAAGTTCAAATCAAGTGTCGGACACTTTTTGTTCACTTGATCACATATTTCTTTGCAACTTGGTTGAAGTGCATAAATGTGATGATGTCCTAATTACGACCCCGCAAAATATGATTAAATTTGGTGACTTTGAACCTATCGATATGAGTAGGCCATTGCTCTTCCTATAATGAATGAGGTAAAAGTGAAGGAGGAATCGTTAGAAGAAATTCAACCCCTTATTGAGCACATTAATGATGAAAGATGGATCCTGGTGACTCGACGGAGACATTGTAAAATGAGCTCACGAATGAAGCCGAGCAAACAAGCAACAAGAGAAAAGATGGTCAAAATACCCCAAAGGCAAATGACGAAGAAGAAAGTGAGAAAGATGAAACTTAAGAAGAATTATCTTTCAAAGCCCCGTTACCCAGTCACATTGGAGTAATTCTTATCGAGTTAGTTTCGTGAAGAAATATTTTATAGTGACATCAAGGCCTCATGTTGAAATATTCATAAAGAAGAGACAACGTTGGGAGACTCATCATTTCCTCTAATCCTTTCAGATAAAGAACCTGTTAAGCCTCTTTCTGAAGAAGTGAACACTTGTGATGCAAAGATCACATTCAATGATGATGACCTCTTGTTGGGTGAGACATCACCCAATCATCCCTTGTATATGGCTGGCTATGTGCGCAAGCATAAAGTGAAAAGTATTATGATTGATGATAGTTCTAGAGTTAATATTCTCCTAATTCACACTGTGAAGAAGCTTGGAATCTCGATGGATAAATTGTCTGAATGTCGTGTTATGATTCAGGTATTCAATCATGGGGGGCAAAGAGCCATAGTTTCTATCAAACTGAAAGTCAACATGGGAATATATGTTCAAGTATATTGATGTATGTGATTGACGCAAAGACCTCATATAACATCATATTGGGAAGTCCATGAATACATGATAACAAAGTGATTACGTCCACCTACCATCAATTCTTTAAGTACTTTGAAAATGGAGTACAAAAGAAGGTAGTTACTGACGATGAGCCTTTTACTGAAGCAGAAGCCTATTTTGCAGATGCAAAATTTAACTTGAAGAAACACATCCAAAGGGAGGTAAATGTTGGTGATTTGTTTCCTATAATAAAGGTTGATATTGTAAAAAGAAATGAAGAGGCAACGGGAAAGGAAAGTTGGTGGTTGAAAAGAGTCTAACATTTTTTATGCAAATAAGGTACCCTAGATCAATACGGCATTTTCAAGTAAGAAGGTGACTCCAATTATCCGTTATGTCCCAAAGGAAATGAAGTTTTAAGTACAATCATCTGAATTACATCAAAATACGTTAGGAGGGTTGACCTTTCCTATTAAGAAAATTGATGTAATCAAGTCACCTTCAAGATCGGTGGATGGTTTGGTCAAGTCATCTAATCTTGATCCGCATAAAGTATTTCCAGAAAAGCATACGAATGAGGGTTTTGACCCAAACACCTATAAGTTATTGACAAAAGTTGGATACAATCCTGATAAATCCTCTAAGCTAAGGAAGCTCCCACCTGAAGCACAAGGAGGTCCAAACCATGGTCTAAATTATACTCAGAGGATGATGATAGAGAAAGAGTATGTTTTCAAACAATCGCATGAAGGTTTTGGTTACAAACAACCATCACTGATCTGTATATCTATAAACAGGGCATGTATCAACTACATTACCCCTAAGGACGATTCTGTAGCATCTAACAAAAGGGTTTTTGTGTTTGATTGGCTCACTGACCCTAGTACAAGAACTTCGGTGTTTGATAGGTTGGGTCCAATAAAGAAGAAATACAAATGCCAAGGAAATGATAAAAGGATGAAAGAACATGTTTATGCTAAAGAGCCTAATTTTCACAAAAGTTTTTCCAGTTTGATTCCTTCTAGAATGAAGCGCGAAATAAAAGTCTTAGTTTCATGTGGAAATGTTCTCAAAGCAAGAACTCATACTATAGTTCATACTAAGAAATGTGAAGAAGATATAGAAAGTGTAGGATTATCATATCAGATCACAATGTGTGACAAAAAGGGTACCCTCACACATGTAAAGATCGAAGATGAGTTCATTAATATCAACACATGCCATCACATATCTTTAAATTATGGTGATCCTCAAGAATTTAAAGAATCTAAAGATACACCACCTGAACTTGAGGAGGGGGTAAGGAACTCTGTCGATGTATAGAAGGAAGTCAATCTTGGGACTCATGAAGATCGAAGGCCTATGTATGTAAGCACCTTAATAGATGAAGATGAAGAAAACAAGTCTGTTGAGTTGCTTATGGAGTACAAAGATGTATTTTCTTGGAGCTACAAAGAAATGCCAAGATTAGATCCTAAAATTGCAGTTTATCGCCTTGCTGTGAAGAGAGGTGCTTGCCCTATTAAGTAGGCTCAACTTCGGTTTAGACCTGAATTAGTCCCTTTGATTGAAACTGAAGTTAACAAGCTCATCGAAGTAGGTTTTATCTGAGAAGTCAAGTATCCCACGTGGATTTCAAGCATAGTACCTATAAGAAAGAAGAATGGTGAAATCCGAGTCTGTGTTGACTTTAGGGATCTTAATAATGTGTGTCCTAAAGATGAATTTCATCTTCCGATACCCGAGCTTATGATTGATTCCACAACTGGATATGAGGCAATGTCTTTATAGATGGTTTATCTGGGTATAATCAGATTCGTATGGCACCAAGAGATGAAGAAATTGTGGCCTTCCGCACTCCTAAAGAAATATATTGCTACAAGGTGATGCCTTTTGGTTTAAAGAATGTTGGTTCTACTTACCAATGAGCAATGTAGAATATTTTTGATGATATGCTTCATAAGAATATTGAGTTCTACGTTGATGACTTAGTGGTGAAATCAAGAAAAAGAGAGACCACTTACATGATCTAAGAATGGTATTCGAATGACTTCAAAGATACCAACTCAAAATGAACCCTCTGAAGTGTTCTTTTGGAGTTACTTCTGAAAAGTTACTTGGCTTTAGTGTTTGACATCGTAGGATTGAAATTGATCAAGATAAGGTAGATTCTATTTTGAAGATGCCTGGGCCTAAAGATATTCACGAGCTGAAAAGTTTGCAAGGAAAGTTGGCGTATCTTAGAAGGTTCATTTCAAACCTAGCTGGGAGGTGTCAACCATTTAGTCATCTTATGAAGAAAGATGTCCCCTTTGAATGGGACCAAGCCTGCACAAATGCTTTTGAGAGTATAAAGTCTTATCTAATAAAGCCTCCAATTCTCGTAGCTCCCATACCTGAAAAGGCATTGATATTATATATTGCGGCACAAGAAAGATCAGTAGGGGAACTTCTAGCACAAGAAAGCCATGAAGGGAAATAAAATGCCCTTTATTACTTGAGTAGGATGATGACACCAAATAAGATAAAGTATTCGCCTATAGAGAAGTTGTGTTTGGCGCTTGTATTCTCAATTCAGAAAATAAAGCATTACTTTCAAGCTCATATTGTACGACTCATCTCAAAAGTGAATCCTATCAAGTTTGTCATGTCCAAGCCTTTCTTAAGCGATAGACTATCAAGGTGGTACCTACAATTCCAATAATTTGAAATTGTATATATCTCTCAAAAGGCAGTGAAAGGATAAGTGCTGGCAGATTTCTTGGCCGACCATCCGATTCCATATGATTGGAATTTATCTGATGATGAACTACCTGATGAAGATGTTATGTTTGTAGAAATCCAATCTCCTTAGAAGATGTACTTTGATGGCGCTGCACATCATGAGGGAGTTGGTGCTGGAGTAGTATTTATCACTCCCAATAGGGAAGTTTTTCCATATTCCTTCACTTTAATACAATGTTGCTCTAATAATGTCCTGAATATCAATCTCTCATACTTGGACTCAAAATAGTTGTTGATATAAAACAATTACAATTACAATTACAAGTCTTTGGAGATTCCAAGTTAGTGATCAATCAAGTTTTGGGTAGTTATGAGGTCAAGAAGCCTGAGTTGCTTCCTTATTGCAATTATGCTCAGAAGTTGATAAGTCGGCTTGGAAAGGTTACCATTTAACATATCCCTAGGAAGAAAAACAAAAGGGCTGATGCATTGCCAAATTTAGCTTCTGCATTGGTATCTCCTGATTAAATGCAAGTCATCATTTGCCAAAGATGGGTAGTAACACCAAATGAAAATATAGAGGGAGTTGAACAAGTTATCACTATTTCTGAGGCTGAGATTGAAGAATGGAGGCAACCAATAATTGATTACTTGTGTTATGGAATTTTACCAGAAAGTCCTCAAAAGAGAATAGAAATCTGACGATGAGCCCCTCTCTTTCTTTACTATAAGGGTATACTCTATAGGCGATCATTCGATGGAGTACTCTTACGTTATTTGAGCACAGATGAGTCTGTTCAAGCTATGCAAGAAGATCATTCTGGAGTGTGTGGAGCGCATCAGTCTGGGCCTTAGATTCATTTTCATATAAAAAGATTGGGTTACTATTGGCATACTATGGTGAAAGATTACTTAGATTACGCTCGAAGGTGTAAACCTTGTCAATTTCATGCAAATTTCATACACCAACCCCCAGAGGTATTATACCCGACTGTTGCTTCATGTTCTTTTGAGGCATGGGGATTGGATGTTGTTAGACTATTACCGAAGTCTTCTAGTGGACATTTGTACATTCTAGCTGTAACTGATTATTTTTCAAAATGGGTTGAAGTCGTTTATCTAAAAGAAGTAAAGAAACAAAATGTGGCAAACTTCATTCTAGTCAATATTATCTATCGCTTTGGCATTCCTAGATATATACTGACGGAGAATGGTAAGCCATTTGATAATAAGTTGAGGACTAAGATATGTGATCTTTTTGGCTTCAAGCAACGCAACTCCTCTATGTATTATGTTGTTGTCAATGGTCTTGCTGAAGCATTCAACAAGACACTCTATAACTTGTTAAACAAGGTCGTTTCAAAATCTAAAAGAGATTGGCATGATAGGATGGAAGAAGCTCTTTGGGCATATAGAACAACATATTGCACTCCAATACAGGCAAATCCTCATTCACTTGTTTATGGAGTTGAAGCAGTTTTGCCACTTGAGCGTTAAATCCCATCATTACGGGTTGTTATTCAAGAAGGACTAACTGATGAAGAAAATGCTCGGTTACGCCTTGAAGAATTGGAGGCTTTGGATGAAAATAATATATATTCTCAACAAATCCTGGCATATTATCAATCCCACCTCTCACGATCTTTTAATAAGAAGGTCCGTCTTAGACGCTTTCAAGTAGGTGACCAAGTTCTTGTTGTAAGAATGTTCATTATCACCTCTCGTTGATCTGGAAGCAAGTTCTCAGCTAAGTGGGATGGGCCATATGTCGTACAAGAAGTATACTCAAGTGGTTCTTACAAACTTGTTGACTCTAAAGGTTTGCTTATTGGCCTCATCAATGGAAAGTTCATAAAAAGATACTATCCTTGAAGAAAAGAAGAATGCTCCTTAAGGCACGAGCCTAAACTGCATGTTACTCCTGGCATGTAAGAGTATAAAATGTGTACGGCCCATAAAAAAGGAGTCTGTTAGGTCGAAAATCTCGAAAGAGGCAGCCTAGGCAAAAGTTAGGACACAAAAAAAATTCAAACATAAAAAAAAATAAAAAAATAAGCAAATTTATTGCTCCTTCAGAACAACGTTATGACTTAAGGTACGTAGGTGCTTAGAGTTTCATTCTAAGTTCAGTCTCATAAAAAAATTCATAGTTCGAGCATTCACATCCCGAGTTATGAGTTTTCTATCACAAGACGCGCAAAGCTGAAAAATTGAGAAAAACAGAACCTGAGATGACTTCAAAATATTATCTAGAACGATTCAAATGCTCTAAAATTTTAAGTTTTGGATATGTTTTAGACTTGAAAGTCTAGTTTATGTCGGATAAAGCAGGTTTCGATTTCAGTACTCCTGCATCAAGATATAATATTTTTTGTGTAGTCGCGCAAACCTGAAAATGTCTGCCTGGCAGCATGTGAACTTGACTTCAAACTACTTTTTAAATGATTCAAATGCTCTAAAATCTTGAATTTTGGATATGTTTTAAATTTGGAAGTCTAGTTTACATATAATTAAGCGGATTTCAATTTTGATATTTCTACATTAAGATACAATTTGTTTGGTATAGTCACGCAAATCTAAAAATGTTTGTCTGACGGCATTTAAACTTGACATCAAAAATGTTATTTGGAACGACCCAAATACTCTAAAATTCTGAATTTTGGGTATGTTTTTAATCAAGAAGTCTGATTTTTGGAAAAAAAAAAAACAAGTAGCTCATAATTTTGGTATTCTCGTCTCCAAGTACGAATTTTCTACCTTAAAAACACAAGTTGTTGAACAACGAAACTTTTCTGAAGTTGAGGCTTAGTACAATATCATCGATGCATTATGAGTAAATGATTTCTGTAGATAAAAAGCAAAAGAAGTATTGAAAAGAGTACGCAATATAAAGCCAAGTGGAAGGAGTTTATTAATGTTACTGAATTCAACTAATCAGACAAAATAGAAGGAAAGAAAGCAAAAGGGTTTGAAAATAAAGAATGACATCTCCTAAAGCTAGTCTAAACACAACTTATAATTAACTAAATCCTGGAGAGAATCCTCTAAGACTTGCTTCTTCGGTTCAACATCATTTGAGGCATTTTGAGTTGCCAAGGAAATGTCAGCATACTTGGTGAACTCTTCTTCCGTAGCAGAGACTTTGGATTCAATTTCCTTATCTTTTTCTTTGGCGGCATCTCGGAGAGCTTTCAACTTCTTTACCTTCTTTCTTTCCTTCTCAAGAGATTGGCAAGCAACAGGTAGTTCTTCAGATTTCTCATCTATTTCCTTTATCACAAGTTCAAGATGCTCTTTGGCCTTTATATATGAATCTGACTTTTCGATTTCTTTGGTCTTATCATTAAGGGTCGACCGTGCTTGATCATAGGAAGTGGCAAGCTCGAATAAAGACTCCAATAAATTCTGCTAAGGAGAAATATCTACATCCATTCCGCTTATGTCCTTAAGTACTGTTTGGACCTCATCTGCAAGAGAAGAAGCACGGTCCGCAGTAAGACTTCCTAACTTTGTGCAAATGCTGGCCCAAGCTTTCATAACAAATTCCCTTTTCAGCTCTGAGATAACCTTGTTTCCATAGAAAACGGGCATGGATATTGCTGGTTGTTTGTGGAATCTGAGTCTGCACTTGCTTTATCTTTCACAATGGGGGTAGAAGTGACCTTTACCTTAAATCTTGAGGCAAAACGTGTTTTTATACAGTCTGGTACGATGAAAGATTCGATACTGGCTTGTGGTCTACCGCAATGAGGAGCATTCAGTATTTTGACATTTTTCGGTTGTAAAAAGAAAAAAATGATTAGTGAAATAATTGGATAAACCATAAAATAGAGGAGAAAGCTTGAACCATTACCTCTTTGATAGCTGTCAGTGTTCTTGAAGAACTAATATTATCACCGAAAATCTCTACCACGTGCATATTAGAATTTGATGGTTCTTTTAAGGATGGTCTCATTTTTTTCCAACAATAATCTCCATAACTGCTAGCACTCTCATCTTCAGATAGCCATTTGTTGGGAACTTCATGAGGCGGGATTGCCAGTTGTTCTTCTTGAGCTTCTTCATGTAGAGGTTCCTTAATCTCTTCTACGACCTCCTTGGAATGCAAAATGAGAGGCTTGTGCACAACTAATGTCTCTTTCTCAGATTCTTAAAAGGCGTCAATGCTAGGCCCCACAACACTCACTAAAAATCATATGTGATCTTCAAGAACACTCGCATGCACCTTTTCCCACCAAACTTTATAATTAGATGATGAAAATGTCTTCAAGTTGGTATTACTTGGGGGGAATGTCGCCTTTGCCATGGATTTAGCCAACACATAAATGCGTGCAAAGCTCAGTCCATCTTCTAACGAAGCCTCTCAAAAATCTTGGTCCAGTAAGCTAGGAAAATCTTAAAAAAAGCCAAATTAGTGGCTAAATATGTGGGGAATATAAGGCTTAATAATAAAGGAATTCCCATCCCTTAAAGCAAGATAGTTCGAGCGAAGGCTCATGAAAAAATTCGACTGAAATTCCTTGTCATTTCCATCATCGCGATAGTGATAGGCTTGAAGCCTCTCGAGCAATGTGCCATCCCAATTAATGGTTCCTCCTCCATGTATATGTTTTCTCGATTCTTCCTTACCGTAGTACCTAGAAGCACCTTCGCCAGAATATTCGGTCATGAGGGGATTGCTTGGTCCATTTTCAAAGAAAAATGAGTATTGAAGTAGCGGGCCAACCAACTGTATACGTAATGAACTGGGAAGCATGCCCGAACAAGATCAAGCTGCGGACATTCTGATATTGCATTTAGTCCCCTATAAATGCTAGCTAAGACCGAAACTGCATGGCTAACTCTTCGCCCGCTTGCTAAGTAACAAGCAACTCTAAAAACTCTTGGACAGATAACATCTCCTTCCATCGTAGGAAATAAAAATGCACACAACCAGCAGGATAAAAAGGCAGGTAAGTATGTATCGTCCTTCTTGTGACTCTTAACTCCTAGATCATGAAATAAGCATTCTTCTTCGGATGAGCAATTAACTGCCTTATCGAGCTTTCCAGACGGATTATGAGATAATTTCCGACGAATGGATTTCTTTTCTTTTCTTGGCGGAGGTGACCCATATTTAAAAGTTTTCTTACACCAAAATTATATCCATTTTCTCATGGAAATGCTCGGATTATCACCATTCCCTTCACATAGCTGATGGAAGGCATCAAGTAAATGTTCACAAGTTTTGGGAAGAAATATTTTCCCTTTATCATAAGTTCCTGTAAGTTCTGCAACATCCGGCACAACTTCCTCATAAAGACTTCCTGTTATTGGAAGACCTCCAATGGTGTGTAAATCCCAAAGGGACAGGGACATTTCTCCAACTGAGGTAAGCAATGCATTCGTAATAGGACACCAAGCTTCACAGAAGGCCTGCAACATATTTGTATTATGGTCATAAGTAAAGAGTGAATCATATACAACATAGTAAATCTTTGCACCCTTTAAAGTCTGATAACTCCTACTAAGAACATCTTCAGTTTATTCCCAATATCAAGGAATGTAGTGGAACTCGCTACTAAGCTAAAAAGTTTCACCCCACCTATTCTCTCCATTTATAATTCGTCGTCCCAAGCATGGCAATGTACTAGCAATATTCTTGGTCTGATGATTGGAAGAGCAAAGCACTCATGTCTTAGGTGGACGACTATGGAGTTCAAGAGTCCATTGATCTAAACCAGGTAGATTTTCTAAAAGCGGCCACGGAGCAACATATTGTCCAGCCAATGGCGTACCAATGAGTAACTTTGCCTTCAACTCACTATCCTTGTGATTGAATATTATAAGATATCGCGTCTCGGATGAAAAAGATGTTGAATCTTTAAAGTAAATCATGATTCAAACTACAAAAAAAGAGTATTTCATTAGCAATTACTCGATAGTTCAATAATTATGAACTCTAAATTCAAATATGATCAACTTCAGTTAAATATTGATCATATAAAGTTATCGAATTGGACTGTGTGATGCTTTCAGTTCAGCCAATGTAAAATGGTTGCCACAAATAATGTAAGGTCTTTGGCTTAAGCAGTGTAAGAGTCTTAGCCGCGGAACATGTAAAGTCTCTGCCTTAGACAGTGTGAAGTCTTTGGCTCAAATAAGGCAACATTTTGACTTAGGTTGTGTAAAATCTTCGCCTTGGGCAACATAAAGTCTTTGACTCAGACGGTGTAAAATTCTTAGCCGCAAACTACGTAAAGTTTTTGCCTTAGACGGTGTACAGGCTTTGGCTCAAATAAGGCGACACTTACAACGCCCTCCAATGGTATAAAAGTCTTAGCGCAGACTATGTAAAGTTTCTGCCTTAGACAGTGTACAGTCTTTGACTCAAATAAGGCGACACTTACGACGCTCTATGCTCAAATACTTTATATTTTTAAAGCATCAAAATTACGGTGTTAAAGCAAAGAAAAAAAAGAGTTGCCGAAGTAACAAAAGTAGTATTTTATTTTTTTATTTTATTTTATTTTTCATTTTTTGTGGTTACTTTTCTTTAAAAAAAAATTATTATTGAAAAGTCAAAAAAAAGACGGTAACAAAAACAATCCTTTTTTTATTATGGGTTTTTTTTCTTTAAAAAAAAGAAATCATTGAAAAAAAATCAAAAAAATAAAATAAGTAAAAGGTCAAGAACAGTGGCTAGCCCACGTTGTTTGGACAAAAAAAAAAAAAGTAATCTATATATATATAAAAGCAAGACAAGATGCCACGTGGCAAGATATTAAAAAGTCACATGACAATTCTTAGGACATAAGAAAATAATGTTGTAATAATAATGTATTAAAAGATTTAAAATATTTAAATTTGAAAATACATTATTCTTTATTTGAAAAAAGATTTCATTAGCTTAAAAGTAGAAACTCACGGTTAAAGAGTTTTGAATGAACTTTTACTCTTTCATGTTTATCTCTTTAAAAATTCAAATAAATATTATAAATTAAATAAAAGCAACAAAGTCATAGCCTATGTACAAAAGGGGATGCGAAGAGATATGGTAAGTATATTAAACTTTAATTTAAAATTAAAATAAATTAAATAAATAATATTCAAAAATATTATTAATAAATTTTCAAAAATATTATTAATAAATTTGGACACTTTAGGAATTGTAAAAATAATAATAATAATGATATATATCACAAGAAAAAAAAATATTTATGACTATTATATAAAAAAAATTGGGAAGCTAATATGAAGCCACATGTCATTTTTTTAGGATAAGTTTAATAGTATTGTAATAATATTTTTATAATTATTTGAATTTTAAAATATACTGTCCTTTTAAATAAATATTATTAATTAGTTTTAAAATAGAAACCCACAATGAAAGAGTTTTAAATGAACTCTTATATTTCATAAACTTATCTATATCAAATATAATGATACATATATTATTATTTTAATTATTATTATTATTATTATTATTATTATTATTTATAAATATAAGTAATATAATATTTGTGGTGTGAATCTAAAACTTTTTCTTACTTTCAATTATTTTAAAATTTTAAATATAAATTAAAATTTAATAATTGAATTCAACGTATATATCTATTTGAAATACCTTTATATATCTAAGTTTTCAATTTATTTTTATAAAAATAAAAAAATTAACAAACAAAAGAAAGAAAGAAAGAAAGAAAGAAAGAAAGAAAAGGAAAGAAAACAAAAGAAAATTAAGAAGAAAAAACGTGGGAAAAAATGGTAAACTATTAAAAGACAATTAAGACTAATAAATTATTAATTTTAAATTAAAAATAATAATAAAATAAAGTTATATATTAGAAAAAGTTAGTTATCACATTAGAGAGTTCTAATTGGACTCTTATCAAGTTTTGAATTTGAAATATATTATCCTTTTAATAAAAAAAAAATCATTATCTTAAAAATAAAAACCTATAACTGAAGAGTTCTAATAGATATTTGTTATTTCAAACTTATCTTTTTAAAATTTAAATTTTATAAACTAAATTTAAATACAATTTATTTGCATATTAATGAAAGATGAAAATGTTATTAAATTATTTTTTTCTTCTTCTTCTTCTTCTTCTTCTTATTAATAATAAGAAGAAGAATCATCAGCATAATAATAATAATTAGTAGTAGTTGTAATAGTATAGTGATAGAAGCAATAGTAAACGTAGTTGTAGTAGTATAGTGATAGAAGCAATAGTAGTAAAACGTGGGGAAAAAGGTAAACTATCAAAAGATATTAAGACAAATAAATTATTAATTCAAATTAAAAAAAATTATTAAAGAAAATTACATATTAGAAACAGTTAGTTATCACATTAGAGAGTTATTAGACTCTTATCAAGTTTTGAATTGAAAGATTATGTATTTGAGTTTGAAATGCATTATTCTTTTAATAAAAAAAATTATTATCTTAAAAATAGAAACTCATAATTGAAGAGTTCTAATAGGTATTTGCTATTTCAAACTAATCTCTTTAAAATTTAAATGTTATAAAATATATTTAAATATAATTTATTTACATATTAATGAAAGATGAAAATTTTATTAAAATAATAATAATAATAATAATAATAATAATAATAATAATAATAATAATAATAATAATAATAATAATAATAATAATAATATGAAAAGATAACTGAGACTAATAAATTATTGATTTTAAATTTAAAAAATTATAAAATTAAATTACATACTAGAAATAGTTAGTTATCACACTAGAGAGTTCTAATTGAACTCTTAAAAAGTTTTGAATTGAAAGATTAAGTATTTGAATTTGAAATGCATTATCCTTTTAATAAAAAAAATCATTATCTTAAAAATAGAAGCCTAGAATTGAAGAGTTCTAATAGATATTTGCTCTATCAAACTTATCTCTTTAAAATTTAAATGCTATAAAATATATTTAAATATAATTTATTTACATATTAATGAAAGATGAAATTTTATTAAAATATTATTATTATTAGTAATAATAATAATAATATCAAAATATAATTAAGACTAATAAATTATTAATTTTAAATTTAAAAAAATTACAAAATAAAATTATATACTAGAAATAGTTAGTTATCACATTAGAGAGTTCTAATTGGACTCTTATCAAGTTTTAACAAAAAGATTTTCATTATCTTAAAAATAAAAAATTTGTTATTTTAAATTTATCTCTCTGAAACTAAGAATTCATAATTAAAGTGTCATAAATAAACTCTAACTATATCATAAACATAATAATAAATAATATATACGTAAATTAAGTAGAAGTAAAAATAATATTACACACGTGTAGGGATGGTAATGGGGCGGTGTAAGTTTTAAGCTACGCGGGGCGGGTTAAAGTAATTTTTTTTAAATAGTACGGTGCGGTGCGAGTATATGCGGGTTTAAATTAAAAAAATACTGAAATTAAAAATATTAGATATTATATATGCTTAAACTGAAAATAATATGATACTTAAATCTTTTCAAGGTAATATAATTTAATATGTTGGAATTAAAAATATTATTTTAATATTATACGTGCATCGCACGGGTACGTATACTAGTGATAATAATAGAAACAAAAAGGGGCTATTAAAAAAAATAAAAGAAACAGCGTCTTTTTATCTTTTGAAATTTTTTTTCAAACGTGGTGGCTTCTATGCGTCAACCTAGAAACTAAATGTGCTGCTTAATTTATTTTTTAGCACACAGTCTGTAGAGTAACAAAAAAAAATGTACAAACTCACTTGTTAAATATGATATCTCTCTTTGATATGCTCTGTGATTAAGTTGAAATTATTTATAAAAACTCAATACAATGAGCTGCTATTTATAAAGGGAAAGAAAAATATATTAGTCTCCTAATACAACACAAATTCAGTCTGTCTTGATAAAGCAAATATTTTTAGATAAGGATAAAAATATTTTCTCTCCTATCAAAAATCTCTCAAAGCTTATCAAGAGTTTTAAAGATAATGATAAAAAAAATGAGGACCTGTGACTACTTGAAGCCAAAGAAACAAGTATTTACTACGTACAAGAGAACCAAAAAAATATTGTTGTCTTAATTGTACTTCAAGCCTAGTCCATCAATTTTTTATTTATTTTTTTAAAAAAAATCGACTTTGAAAAGTCTTGAAGTAGGGGGCATTTGTGAGTATTGAAATTTTATTAAATTTAAATTCTCATATTTATTTGGACTATATTAAATTTAAGAAAATAGTCTAAATAATGTGATTAATATAATTGGGTTAATAATTTAATATCAAATACATGGGGTTAATTTAATATGAGGTGGCAATTCATGTTAAATGAAATGAGCCACTGAAAGCATGACATATGTCAATATTATGTGGCAATCCAAGTTAAGTGAAATGAGTCACTAAAAGCATGACATGTGTCAATATTATATGGCAATCCAAGTTAAATGAAATGAGCCACTAAAAGCATGACATGTGTCGATATTATATGGCAATCCAAGTTAAATAAAATGAGCCACTAAAATTACGTCACGTATGCAGGTGACATGTTCTAGCCAATCAAATTAGAGCTTTCATCAAAAGAATATGATTGGTCAACTTCAAATCAACCAATCAAATCACACAATTATCTTGCCCCTCCAACTATAAATAGAGGTCCTCATAACTCACAAAAGGGAGGATTTTGGGAGAAACAAGAAGCAAGAAGAGAGCTCGTGGATCAAAACCCATAATTTCTCTGCAAGTTTTAAGTTTCAAGCTATCAAGCTCAAGATCAATAACGAAGAAAATTCTGTTCAAGATCAAGTTATTTATTCATCGTTCGTGGCAACCATCCAAGTGTTTGTGACGAATTAACATCCAAATTCAAGTCCTAATACGAAGATTCAAGATCAAGCTACTCAAGTCCTTGAATTCAAATCAAGTTCAAGTCCAAGTTTATATTACTTTGAAGAATTAGAGGATTATCATAGAGATTGTAACACTTACTAGATTTGAAATAAAATATTACATTTTGTTGCTGCAATTTTTCTATCTCGATTATTGTTTTCTTGACTTAGAAAAATTTGTCATCTACAATGTCCAAAACAATTAGTAAAAATTGACAACAAACTATTTAAAAGATTATATATATATATACTAGTTTAGTGTACGTGTTTTGCGTGTATATGTTGCGTGAATTGATAATAAATGCATACAGAAAGAATAAAATGTTGTGTGGTCGTTATATAGGAAGGAGTATAAACTTGGGAAATATGTCCAAAACAATTAGTAAAATTGACAACAAACTATTTAAAAGATTTCAAATATATATATACATATTATATATATATATATATATATATATATATATATATATATATTAGTCAAGTGTACGTATTTTGCAGGTATATGTTACGTGAATTAATAATAAATGAATATATAAAAAGAATAAAATGTTGTGTGGTGGTTATATTATTAGGTACAAGATGATCACAACATTAAAATGCATGATATTGAATGAGAAGAAGAGACAAAAGATAAAGATGATCATGACTTTAAAAGACGGTGCATTGATAGTAAAGTTTTAAAAGTTTCCATTAGGTTTTATAAGGATAGTCGTTGGTATCATCTTGCTCTCCTGAACTTATGTTGGCTGGACAACAATTATAGTGAAGTTTGCCTTATTGAGAACGCACTTGGGTTGTTTTCTTTTTTCACTATATGGCTTTATTTCTTCATAAAAGGATTAAAACTATCTTTTGAACTATTCAAAATGAAGTAAAATTATCCTCTATTTATTTTTTGTTCAAAAATATCCCTTTATTTGTTTTGTGTCTCAAAAATACTTCTCTGTTTTTTTTTTGGCTCAAAATGCCCCTCACTTTAACAGAGAGACACCAAGCATACCACGTGAAAATTGATTGCTACATGTTCAGTCCACGTCAGCATCTCATTTACAAAAAAGGACCAAAACTACCTCCGACCTACTCGAATGGAGCAAAAATATCTCTTTGTTTATTTTTTTGGCTCAAAAATATCTCTTTGTTTGTATTTTGGCTCAGAAATGCCCCTACTTTAATGGAGCACCACCTGGCACACAATGTGGAAAAAAAATTACCATAAGGATAAGCCACATCAGCATCCCATTTAATACCCAATCGATCCACTTAACCATCCAACTTAACATCACATCTAATACATATACGAGATCCATATTCAAAAAATTCGGCATGCCTTCACTTAAACTCTCCTAAAAAATTAAATGCAGACTAGGTAGGGATTTTGAGGAAAAAGAAAGCTCTTAATTAGTATATGGGTTGAACTTTCCTATATTCTTTGACATGATAACACTACTAAAAAAAATAGTTTTTTCGACCACAAAAAAACGACCACATCATGTGGTCGCAAAAAAACTGACCACATGTGGTCGGTTTTTAATTTTTTAAAAAAAATAATATTTTTTTTTAAAAAAAAATCAACCACATGTGGTCACTTTTAAATTTTAAAATTCCAAAATAATTATTTCAATAATTTTTATATTAATTATTATATATTTTTAAAAAATAAAAAAATAAAATACCGAGCACTTATGGTCAGTTTTGAAATAAAAGTATAAAAAAATAATAATATTAAAAAATCGACCACTTGTGGTCGATTTTATTTTAAAAATATAATTACTTAAAAAGCGACCACTTGTGGTCGGTATTATTTTAAAAGTAAATTTAAAATATTTTATAAAAGCGACCACAAGTGGTCAAATTTTAATTAAAAATAAATTTAAAAAAATAATTTCAAAAAATCGACCACTTGTGGTCGGTTTATAAGAAAATAAAAGAAAATAATTTTAAAAAAACTGACCACAAGTGGTCAGTTTTATTTAAAAAATTAAATTAAAAAGTATTTTTAAAAAGTGACCACTTGCGGTCGGTTTTGAAATTAAAAAAATTAAAAAAAGAAAATTATTTAGGAAACCGACCACTTGTGGTCACTTTTATATTAAAAATAAAATATTTTAAAAAAGAGACCACTTGTAATCGATTTTTATTAATAAATAATTATATGTAAAATTAAATATATTATTTTTTGAAATTACATTGATCACATGTAGTCGATAACCAATATAACAGTAATAAAAATTAATCAATCTTAGATTTTGTAAAAAAATTATACTAAAAATATATCAAAAAAAAAAAAAATTACGTTGAACATAATCTTTATTTTTTACTTATGTTTCAATATATAAAATAAATATTTTCCTTTGTATATATGTTAAATGATGTTAAACATGCATAATCTTTGTATAATGAATATGTGTATATATATCATACCTTTGAGATAATGATATTATGCTACTATTAAAGTTATAATAATGTAACGTACATATATAGCCGATAATTCATCAGAATATAATGAATGTGTTCTATTATGAGGTAATATACTTGTGGATGTGATATATATAGTACGCATTCAAGAATTCATATATATATAAATATCTTTATATATGTGTGTGTGTGTGTGTGTGTGCGTGTGATGTAGTGATCGATCGATGAACAATGTAGTCAAAAACTAGTAGAATCTATCCAAACATATTGAATACCTTGATTTGAAATGATAGAAGTAATAATATATTGTAGGTTGAAGTTATATTAATGTAAGCTAATCAAATTAATCGATAACTCATCAAAGTATGTATATGAAATACGTTGCATTATATTATTAAATAATATACTCATGTACGTATGTGATGTATATAGTACGTATTTAGAACTTGATATAGTCAATAGTGTGCATATGTGTGTGTATGTATAGGTATATATATAGTATATACATATTATATAGTGAAGGTATATTAATGACATATGATAAACTAACCGATAATTCATCTGAATATATGTGAAATACGTTTTATATTATTATGGGATAGTAAAATCGTGTATGTGAAGTATATAGAACGTATTTGAAAGTTGATAGCCAATTGAGTATACTTATATATACGTATATCTCGTGTAGTGATGTATGCAGTAATCGAAAGCTAGATAACTGAATCTATATATCAAAATATTTTGAATAATACGTTGATATCAAACTATTGGGAAAATAGATATACTATTTTGTGTCAATGTAAACACACATATATTGTTGAAGTTGTAATAACTTAAGACAAGTAATCGATAATTTATCTGATTAACACGTTGTATTACGAGGTATATATATATATATATATATATATATATATATAATATCATATTTAAAAGCTAATTAATCAAAAATTTATCATAATTTGCAAAATTCATTTATATTACTATACGATTGAGGAAACATACTACTCGTGTAAATGTGATGATAAAATAACTAATTATCTGATTTATATATATATACGCATTGCATTAAATTATTTGAATGTTGTTATAAATATTATACAATTTATTAAAATCGACCACAAGTGTTCATTTTTCGAATGATATTTAAAAAAAAAAATCAACTGCGTATTTTGGTAATACCCATTAATGACCCGATCCAACCCAATCTTAATTGCCCTTTTCTATTTGTATATTATATATAATATCGTATTTAAAAGCTAATTAACAAAAAATTCATCCTAATTTGTAGAATGCATTGATATTATTATACGATTGAAGAATTATACTACTCGTGTTAATATGGTGATAAAATAACTAATTATATGATTTAACTTTTCTTAAAAAATTGACCACATGTGATCGTTTTCTGATTGTAACTTTTTTAAAAGTAAATGGAACACTTATATTTTATTTTATCAAGAATTTTGTAAAAACCGACCATATATGGTCGGTTTTCAAAAAGATTTCTAGAAAATCGACCACATGTGATCGGTTTTCTAAAAATTAAAAAAATAAATTCTATTAAATAAATTTATTCCGACCCGACCCAACACATCCAAATAACACACAAAAAAATACATCGCAAAACACACACCAACACAAATCGCAACACACACACACAACGACTCCAAATTGGCAACGGCGAACTTCGGCACTCGACCTCCGACGACTTCACGCACACATGTACGTTGTTTGCTTCTTCTTAGTTAACTTCCCCTTTCCCTCTCAGTTACTAAATGACACATAATCTTAGTTGCGATTTTAAGTTTTAGAAATGTGAGTGTGAGTTAATTGTTGTTCCTTTTACTTGATTCAACTTATTTTTTGAGCCTTTTTTTGCTTGATTCAACTTGTTTTGGGTGATGTAGCTGTTTCCTTTTGTGGGTTTTGAGTAATTTTGGTGAAGTTTGCTAAAAAATCAAGTGTGGTTTGAGCTTATTTGGGATTTTTTTACTTGGTTGAGGTGAAAATTAAGTTTATTTTAGCCATTTTATCAAACGAGTTTTGCTTAATTGTTGGGGATGTTTACTCATTGTGATCCAAGATGGTGGATCTAAGTGATAAAGTTAGTGATCACTTGATAGTTACCTTCTTCTTAATTGTTGTTTTTGTGTCTTTTATACTTGTTTGAGGTTAAAAATTGAGTGTGATTGTACTGGGTATGTTATTGTTGTTGTTAGTTGGAATGAAAGTCATAAATGTGATATCTTTTACTAAATTGTTGCAATTGTTTAAGTCAAAGATTATTCTTTCTAATAATTTTACTATTTGACAGAATCTGTATTCGGAAAAGGATTGCTTTGCTATTTTTCGGTGATCGCTTATATCTTTCTCAACCCAACGACACCAACACAACACACACACTAAGAACATCAACAGTGACAAAAAATTACCAACAAATCAAATCAACAGATCGATAAAAAGAACTACAATAACAACAAAAAATTATATTTCACACTGGAAAGAGTAGAGAAGAAATGCCAAAAATTAAAGTTTTATTCAGTTCACATTTCAAATTTAAGCAAGAAATATTGAAATTGTTAACCAATACTGGAAGAGAAGCTGACTCAAATTCCTCTGTTTCTTCATAACTAAAAAGAAATAATTTTTTACCTATGAAAGAAGAAATGGGAAGACGAAGAACTCGAAGTTGTTGTTATCGGAGAACACTGCTTGTCACATTGATTGACGATCGAAAGTCAAAAAGAAACTCACCCAGCTATTTGTCGCTGGATCTTAAAGTCGTCGGAGATTAAAGGGAGAAATTTTGCAGAACTATTGGTTGGGAGAGAGTTGAGAGAGACTGTCGAGAGAGACACAGAGAGAGAGGAGAGAGATGGTTGATTTAGAAAGGAGAGGGGCATGGGTTGATTTGTATTTTTGAAAAGATTAGAATGTTTTAAAAATATTAATCAAGTCCACAATTAAATTAATCATATTTCTTAATTATATTTGACCCTTTAAGTTGGTCAATGTCACCATCCTTCATTCAAGACTTAAAAGACACCTTTCTTTCAATTTTGTCAACTTTCAAAGGCTAAATCTTCACTTTTCTAGTTCCCTCCACAACTTTCTCATTGTGAAAATGAGTATATTTTTTATATAACACCACATGGCTTAATCCCGGATCACTTCTTAAGAAATAGGACATAATAATATGTAACGACCCGAGACTACCCCCTAGTCGTTACATGGTGCTTACAACCACAAGTGATCCCAAGCTAACCCTTATACTGGCATAACTCATGAGCAACTGAATAAAACACATAAATCTGAGGAAAAATACGAAAAATAAATCTTTTCTGAACTTGATCAATACAAAGCTACATTAAGATGAATACAACTTTGCTTATACAAAATAAAACTGAAACTGAATACATCAACTATATTGACTTTCTTTGAATCCTCTACTATACTGACAATAGATAGCTGGGATGCGACTCCAACTAACACTAATCATACTTATGAGTAAGAAAATTAAGTGCATGAATAACATCTAACTGAAGTCCCCGAAGGAGGAGGACTCATCATCTGTGGGGCCGAAATCTACAACTATCTGATTATGATGTGCATGCTACAACTGGTACCTACATTATTAAATAATGTAGAACATAGACGTATATGTGGATCAGTACTTTTGAAATGTACTGAGCATGTGGGGGTGAATGCATAAATAAAACCGTATCTCAATGTTCATATAAACTTGTAAAATAATTCATGCTAACTATAAATGGCTCACATTGGCTTGAATAACTAAAAGTTGAAAATCATAAATCATTAGAAACAAATCATACTATATAAATCTTGTGAGCCAGAACACTTAGTTCTAAAATATGTACTTCTAGTCTTTCTGTTAGTGGAATAAGTAGGACTGAAGGTAAATCTATTTTCAAATCATGCAGTCTAAGTGTAAAATGACTGACCTTTATCATCAGTAAACTGAAAGCTAAAATCTCATAGCTAATGTATTATGTAAAATAATATCTGAATAAAATTGTGAGCCTTTACACTTAGTTTCTAAAATATGTTATTTTATTCTCTTTAGGACTTAGGAATTAGGGACTTTGGGCGGTTCTTCTAACCTACATAAACCATATGATCCATCATGGAGTTCAACGTCTCTTTCCCCTAAGGTAATAACCTTGCGTTGGGGAGAGGTGTCATACTCTTGCCAAGGAGTATAACCTTCTCTTAGTGATCACTGTCTTAGACCACTATAGGAACTTAATATTAATCCTATGGTGGCACGTAGTTCTGGGGCATGAGACCTTGAAAACATACCCAACTCGGTGCTAAATACTACTCCTATTCACTTGCTCAGATCTTTAGGAAATCCACTTTAAAATAGCACAAGGGTTTGTAATGAAAACCAATTATGCTTCTCTTCTTTAAATCTAAAACTGTATGAACAATGTGGATTCCTTATCTTAGACTAGGATCAAAAGATCAAGATTATTTCTTAAATATTGATAAAAGATTCATAAGAGAGGCTCAAAATCATGATCTTATTGAGATATCAATACTTTAAACTTAGGGCTTTAAAACATATTCTTTAAACTCATGCAAAATCATAGAAAAATGTTATGCTCAATATACTTCTTGAAATAATTCAACAATATCCAAAGTAATGAAATGAAACTTACAATATCATGCTTAAAAACTTAATTGAAGATCTGTATAATCATATCACACGCATAAAGATGTGAAAATAGACTTGCAATTCAACATTTAAGTCACTTGTAGCATCGTAATCTTCAAACAATGATAATTGGGTATGAACCCTAATTTGCAAAATATGAGATCTTAAATAAAGATCATGTTTTGGGCATAAGGATGAAAGGATATCCTTGTTTATAACCCCCCCCCCCCACATACCTTAATGGCGACGAGGTTGAAAGATTGGACCTTCAAGCTTGATTGTGCAACCCAAGTTGTTTCTCCTCTTGTGTCCTTAGATGATGAGGTTATGATGATAATAGGGTTAAAATGTGTTTAGCATCTACAAATCTCGTGTAGTTATATTTAGGGACGTTTAAGAAGGGTCAAATGACTTAGTTGACCTCGGAAGGTCGTTGTGCCATGGGTTTTGCGTCGCACAAGCTATGGCAAACTTTAAGGTTTGCGTCGCACTCCCTATGGAAAACTTTAAGGTTTGCGTCACACTACCTATGGAAAACCCTTTCCAGTGAATGTTTGCGATTGTTAGGTGACACGCACCCCTTTGCAAAGCCATAACTTTTTACTCGGGTGCCGTATTAAGACAAAATTGGTATCGTTGGAAAGCTAATTCGATTATCAATAATTTGGTGGGTATTGAGATGAAAAATTCCACGTACATCAAAATTTATACACGTTCAAAGTAGATACTTATAGAATTGAATACCAAACTTTGGATGAATCGAAGGTTCTTAGCTCAACTTTGTTCTAAGTGATTCCTATTAACATTTTTCACCTCGAAATCACTTTATACACTAGGATAAGGATCATGAAACTTATATTTACATGGGAATCATTTTTATTAGGGGTTATACGTGTAAGAATAATGGTTAGAATTCTAGAACAAAAATATGGGGTGTTACATAATATAGCGCACATAAGAGAAGAGAGTAACCAACCCCTTTATTATAAGACAGGCCCCGATTTCCTTTCTTAAGAGATGGAGAAGAGTACCATTAAAAATAAAAAGTAAACATACAAGCTAACCAAATATTATTAGCGATAATGTTTTCAACAACTCAAAAAATAAGCAATAACAATGGTGTTAACTACATCCAATAGCAGCAACTAAAGCGACTTCAACACCAATTCGAGACAACAATAAGACTATATTTTAAAGGTGGATTTTATCTTTGTGGAGAGCACAAAAAATAAATGAGGGATTTATCGTAATTTTGATGGTAAACTAATTAAAACAACAAACAAGCAAAGGTTTTAACTAATTAATGGATTTGACAGGAATAAGTCTTTCAACTTAAAGAAGATCAACCAAGAAAGACAATGTCAAAACTAAATTCATCTCCACAAAAATAGAGTTGAAGCCGTTTATTTTTGTTATTAAATCAAATAGTAATAAGCAATATGATAAGCAAAAGAAAAAAAAGATGAACACACACAGATTTACGTGGAAACCCTTAACGAGAAAAACCATGGGCAGAGGAGGAAAAATTCACTATATCGGAGAGGAATACAAGGAGAAGCCAAAGTTCTCAATAACACATGAGAACCGTCATATTAAAACCAACCCTATAAGTCACAATTATATAATGCGTGCATACAAGAAAACTCTAAGCCCAAAAACATACAGGTCCATACTGCGGGGGCGAAGCCCTCGTACCCCCAATGGGTCTCACCGCGATCTTTTCAGGGCCGTGTAGACACCTAATTTTATCCCTCCCAAAAATCCAATTATCCATTTTTTTGCTTCACCTTATCATACACCCTCACCATTTAATAATTTCCCCCACAAGAATCTAAATAACAAACTCTCAACTAATTCACCACCCACCCTAACTAATTTGGCCACCTCACACCCCTACCACATACCTCTTCTACCCCTACCTACCGCACTCATAAATCATACATATATACACATCACTAAATATATAGAGGGGGGAGGACCTTTCCATTTTTTGGAATTCAATACGCACCCACCTGCACAAATTTTGAACCTTGCCTCACTATCAATGAATACACATAGTGGCACACATACACAGCTCACCGGAGACACACAACACTACACATAGAGAGAGACGGTGAAAAAAAGAAAAAGAAAGTTTAAAATTTCAATGAGAGATTGAGATTAGAAAATAGGTGAGAAAGAGAGAAACCCAGCGGAGATTGAATTTCCAGGTGAGTTTTGATCGAAAAATGCTACCATCGCACAAACCGCATTATTTTTCTCTGATTCTCAGCATCGCTGAGCTCATCGGAGCTCCAGAAAAGTGAAAACCATGAACCCAACTCTAATCCAACCAAGTCCGACCAATTTCAGTTCAATTTCGGCAAAGTTCATTGAAAAATAGTCGAAACAACAACGGTGTGTATGAAATTGGGTACAGGTGGTTCCTTACTTCTCTATCTTGCTTTGGGTTGGCGAAAATCCAAAAAAAAAGTGTAATTCAAAGCTGGGTTTGTTCGATTGAGGTTCGATTTGATGTTTTTGAATTCGGTTCCATTTTCTAATTGCGTAATTTGGCATATAAAAGCTAATTTGAGGTACAATTCTCTCATCTCTCCATTTATTTTAATGTTATGTGATTGTGGATGTGATTCATTATCATTGTTCTATTTGTTTGTATGATTTTATTGATGTTTGATGTTGTTTGTTGTAAATCATTGATCTCATGGTATAAGTTTGATGTTGATATGGGTAGATAACTATTTTCATGTTAAATTCATATGTTAAAAAGAAGTTCAAGGAGGGGTTAATCTCAATAAAGTGAATTTGTATTAATTTTAGGTCATCGATTATGTTGAATTTGTTGGAATCATGATAAATCAAAATGGGTAGAAAAACGATATGGGGTAGGCAAATTTATGAATTCTGAATTGGTGAATGCTTGAAATATGTGTGGTATGATTTTGTTTTATCGCTTTTGGATCAATTATACTATTTGGTCTGGGAATGCTCTGAGGTATCTGTATTTTCTTACCCAGAGAATGCCCCGAGAAAGTTGTACTTGAAGATGGCATACGATCAAGGCCCGGAACATCGGGTGGAGCTTAGTCTAGGATTAGTTTAGAATAGAATTTTCATTTCCGCATTTTTCTATTTTTGGGACTGTATAATTCGGAATGAACTTTATTTTTGGATTTTTGGTTGTTTGATTGTTTGTTTGCTTGTTATGTATTTTGTTGGTTTATACACTTCGTAGCATCATACTAGCTGATATACTCCAAGAGCGACCGTGGTCGAACCAAGGGATCAAGGGGGTGCCTAACACCTTCCCCTCGTTCAACCGAATTCCTTAGCCGAAATCCCTATTCGCAAACCACTTTTAAAGAGTCAATAATCATTTTGAAAAAGGATTTTCAAAAGTGACTTGGCACACCAGATTTATGCTAAGTGGCGACTCTGAGTTTAAATGTAAATAATTCTTTTCAAAACAAATTTTTATTTTTTGTCACTTAATAATAAAAACCCTTTCAAATATAAAATCAATATAATCTTTTTGTTTAAAAAGGGGGTTAACAGCTCTGGCAACTCTGCTGGAGATTTTTCAGAATTAGAGATTATTTTTGAGTTGTATCGACTTAGTTTGACACTATAGGTGAATAAATATTTTGTTTGTGTTATTATTTTATCATTGTTGGATGCGTATGTGCTACGTGTTTACAATTTTTTTTATGTGTTACCGCTTTATATTTGGCATTATATGCATTACCCCGAGTTAATTTTTTCTGCAACAAGTCTCGAAGTACACGCCGTGTACACAAATACTAGTTGAGTCACCTTAAATTTAGGAGGGGTAGCCATTTGATATATGGAGTAGGTGGAAAACAATCGCAGCCACTATCGACCATATGCGCCCCCGAACAGCCTTGTTAGTAGACCTCAGCCTAGGTCAGCCTTTAGGTCATGCTTATTTGCATCATATTGAGACCTATTGGGACCCACTTGGTCCTTTGTAAGAGACTCACCTCTAAAGCATCTCTACATGCTATTGTTGCATCTTGAAGGATAACAGGGTCATTGGACTGACTGATTTGGGGAAAAGCGTGTGTTTAGGCAAGAACAATTTGAAAAAAAAAGGGTGAATCAAAAAAGAGTTTCGTAGTATTTAGAGTACTTTATGGTTTTTGTTTAACACAATTCAAAAATTTAAAAAGATTTTTTCCTTTTTCACTCATTTGTCAAAAACAAAAACATCAAAAAGATTTTCCTTTTGTTTCTTTAGTAAACATTCATAATTCAAAAATCTCAAAAAAAGATTTTTCTTACTAGGAGATTTTTATAAAAGAAGAAAATGCAAAAAAAAAGTAGAAGTTTTGTACATTTCATATAACGAAATACAACAACAACAACAACAAACCTGGTGTATTCCCACCAAGTGGGGTCTGGGATGGTAGAATATACGCAGTCCATACCGCTACCTCCAGAGAAGTAGAGAGGCTATTTTCGATAGACCCCCGGCTCAAGATAGAGAAAAGTAGACCAGAGCGTAATTAAATAAGAAACAAGATGGATGGCATAATTTCATATAACGAAATACCAAAAAGATTTTGCTTTCATAGTTATTGGTGTCATTTTTATGTGAAGTGTCATGTTGAAAACTCAAAAGATTTTACGGATGTTTTTTATCATTTGTCTTGGTCGTCTCTCTGAAGTCGTGGTTCAGTCTATCCATTGTTGTTTAATGTTCAATCTGGATGAACTACGCACACCTGATTCTCATCTTTTAGGAGTGAGATATGTAGGCAGCCCTTCTAGGGTTTGGTGATCTTATTTAAAAAATTCAAAAGATGTTCTTCTCTTCATTTAGAGTAGGTATTTCATATACATCTTTAATACAAAACTACCAAAAGATTTTCCTTTAATAGGTTCAAGTTTCATTTTTATATGAAATTCAAAATTGAAACCCCAAAAAGATTTTTCTTTGGTAATCATAGGTTTTATTTTGTATAGGGATGTTAAAGCTGAAAAATTCAAAAAAAGATTTTTGTCAGTTCTTTTGAAAATTTGTTACTTTCTTTTCTTCTAGAGTTACAAGAAAAAGAAAAAAAGTTTGATTGGTCATTTTGTGGCCGAACTTCATGAACTACGCACACCTGATTCTCCTCTTTTGGGAGTGAGATACGTACGCGCCCTTCTTGGATTCAGTGATCTTTTCCAAAAAAAAAGGAAAAAAGAAAAGGTTTTGAGAGAGTGTTGAACTCTAACACATTTGTTCTCTCTTGTTCAATTAGTTTAAGGTGGTTGGTTTGTAGCATTATAACATTATAGCTAGTTCTTCATATCACACTAAATCCAAAGGGTTAATTGTGTCCAACAAGGATATGGAGAGTGACAACATAGATCAAACAAAGAGTCAGGAAAATGAGAGTTTGAAGCAAGAGATTAGGAGACTGAGGCAACAAATGACAAAAATGCACCGAGCTTAGGCCAGTGGGAGTCGATACGCCTCCTCACTATATGTATGCATTGATAGTGAGGGAAGGCTCAAAGTTTATGCAGGTGGGTGTGTATTGAATTCTAAGAAATGGAAAGTCCCTCCCCCTCTGTATATGCAGTGATATGTATATATGTATGAATTATGAGTGCGGTGGGTAGGGGTATGAGGTGGACAAATTAGTTAGGGTGGGTGGTGAATTAGTTGAGAGTTTGTTATTTAGATTCTTGTGGGAGAAATTATTAAATGGGTGAGGGTGTATGATAAGGTGAAGCAAAAAAATGGATAATTGGATTTTTGGGAGGGATAAAATTAGGTGTCTACACGGCCTTGAAAAGATCACGGTGAGACATATTGGGGGTACGAGGGCTCCGCCCCCGCAGTACGGACATGTATGTTTTTTGGCTTAGAGTTTTCTTATATGCACGTATTATATAATTGTGACTTATAGTGTTGGTTTTAATATGACGGTTCTCGTGTGTTATTGAGAACTTTGGTTCCTCCTTGTATTCCTCTCCGATATAGTAAATTTCTCCTCCTCTGCCTGTGAGTTTTCTCGTTAAGGATTTCCATGTAAATCTATGTGTTAATCTTTTTTTTCACTTTTTCTTATCATATTTGTTATTACTATTTGATTTCATAACAAAAATAAATGGCTTCAACTCTATTTTTGTGGAGATGACTTTAGTTTTGACATTGTCTTTCTTGGTTGATTTTCTTTAAGTTGAAAGACTTGTTCCTGTCAAAGCCATTAATTAGTTAAAACCTTTGTTTGTTTGTTGTTTTAATTAGTTTACCGTCAAAATTACAATAAACCCCTCAATTATTTTTTGTGCTCTCCACAAAGATAAAATCCACCTTGAAAATATAGTCTTATTGTTGTCTCGAATTGGTGTTGAAGTCGCTTTAGTTTCTTCTATTGGATGCAGATAACACCATTGTTGTTGCTCATTTTTTGAGTTGTTGAAAACATTATCGCTGATAATATTTGGTTAGCTTGTATGTTTACTTTTTCTTTTTAATGGTGCTCTTCTCCATCTATTAAGAAAGAAAATCAGGGTATGTCTTATAATAAAGGGGTTACTCTCTTCTCTGATGTGCGCTATATTATGTAACACCCCATATTTTGTTCTACAATGCTAACCATTATTCTTACACGTATAATCCCTAATACAAATGATTCCCATTTGAATATAAGTTTTATGAACTTTATCCTAGTGTATGAAGTGATTTCGAGGTGAAAATGTTCATAGGAATCACTTAGAACAAAGTTGAGCTAAGAACCTTCGATTCGTCCAAAGTTTGGTATTCGATTCTACAAGGGTCTACTTTGAACGTGTTTAAATTTTGATGTACGTGGAGTTTTTCATCTCAATATGCACCAAATTGTAGATAATCAAATTACCTATCTAACGATACCAATTTTGCCTTAATCCGACACCCGAGTGAAAAGTTATGGCTTTGCAAAAGGGTGTGTGCCGCCTAACAATCGCAAACATTCATTGGAAAGGGTTTACCATAGGGAGTGCAACGCAAACCTTAAAGTTTTCCATAGGGAGTGCGATGCAAACCTTAAAGTTTGCCATAGCTTGTGCAATGCAAATCCCATGGCACAACGACCTTCCAAGGGTAACTAAGTCATTTGACCTTTCTTAAACGTCCCTAAGTATAACTACACGAGATTTATAGATGCTAAACACGTTTTAACCCTATTAACATCATAAACTCATCATCTAAGGACACAAGAGGAGAAACAACTAGGGTTGCACAATCAAGCTTGAAGGTCCAATCTTTCAACCATTTCGTCACCATTAAGGTATGTGGGGGGGGGGGGGGGGTTATGAACAAGGATACCCTTTTATCCTTATCCCTAAAACATGATCGTTATTTAAGATCTCATATTTTGTAAATTAGGGTTCATACCCAATTATCATTGTTTGAAGATTATGATGTTACAAGTGACTTAAATGTTGAGCCAGCTTCTCTTCCAGTATTGGTTAACAATTTTAATATTTCTTTCTTAAATTTGAAATGTGGACTGAATAAAACCCTAATTTTTGGCATTTCTTCTCTACTCTTTCCTGTGTGAAATATAATTTTTTATTGTTATTGTAGTTCTTTTTGTCGAACTATTGATTCAATTTGTTGGTAATTTTTGGTCACTATTGATGTTCTTAGTGTGTGTGTTGTGTTGGTGTTGCTGGGTTGATTTGTTATTTTTCTTGGTAAAAATAGTGTTGCAATAGATAAACCATATGATGCAATAGATGAACCATCTTTTGGAACATATGAACCATCTGATGCAAAAAATGAACCATCTGATGTAATAGATTAAACATTTGATGCAATGGATTAAACATCTGATGCAACAGATGGTTCATTTGATAAACAGATTAAACATCTGATGCAACAATGAAAATTTGTTGCAATAGCTGAACAATCTAACAGATCATTCATCTATTGCGACAGACGACTCTTCTATTTGGAAGAAATCTAAACAATATTGATCTAACAGCTAACTCATTTGGCAAAAGATGAGTGATGTATTTTTATTATTTCCAACGAGTTACTCATCCGCTGCAATAGGTTGGTTATAGTCTACAACAGATGTCCTACCTGGTGCAATAAATGTGTGGCCTAATTTAATTATTTCCAACAGATTGATCATCCGTCGCAACAAGTTAGTTATAAGTTACAACAGATAACCTACCCGGTGCAATAGATGAGTGATCTATTTTTATTGTTTCTAATGGATTACTCATCCGCTACAACAAGTTGGTTTTATGCTACAACAAATATCCTACCTGGTCAAACAAATATATGGCCTATTTTTATTTTTTCCAACAGATTGATCATCCGCTGCAATAGGTTGATTATATGCTGCAACAAAATCCTACCTAGTGGAACAGATGTGTGGTCTGTTGGACCTGTTATTTTGTTGTTGTACATGTTTGATTTACTGTTACCCTTTTTTAACGATGCATTAATCAATTATAATCTATTTTATGTTCCTCTGAATTTCAGATAATATGGCTCCCAAAAGAAAAAAAAACTAAATCAAGTCCAAGTAAAGGAACAAGTGAAGCAACTAGGCTGTATCCACCACTCTATGAGCTTTATTTACAAGCATTATCTCAATTAGGAGAAGAAGATGATGAACATGAGGGGAGGAATGATTCAAAAGAGATAATCCAAATACTAATAGCCCTTCCACCAAAGAGTTGGTCAAAACCTTCAACATTGATCGTTATCATTTTAGAATACAGTGGCGATGGTGACACAGATTTAATAGGTGATTTCATAGTTAATCAGCCATGGGAAAATATTTTGATGCCTTCAGAAAAATACTTCGAGAATAAAAATTGGATGCTTATTTCAGGGACAATTGCTTTGGGAAATATCTTGATTTACCGAAGGAAAACAATGGTCTTTTCCAAATGAAAATGGTATATGATCTTCTCAAGCGTAGGTTTATGTATGAAAACAAAGATAAGATGGATGAGGTGCGACTAAATTACTATGGCATGCCTTTTTATTTTGGTTGGAAGGAGTTTGCCATAGTTACTAGATTAAAATGTTATCCTCCTTCTCCTTTTCAAGTTATACCTATTCTAATCCAAAAAAGCACTCCGCACACCCAAAAAAAGAAAATGCAAGTCGAGTGATCGTGATGACCTGGTTCCCCTTATTGGTCCAAGCTTCAAGAAGATAAATTTGATAGAAGCATTGAAAGGTAAAAGACTTTCAAAGAAGCACAAGCAATCATTGTTCTTGGTTTGGTTTGTATATAATGTTCTTTAGGCAAGAGACGTTAACAACAACATATTACTTGGTTTGATAAAACTCTCTGTGGATCTTAAGGCATTTAACAACTATCCCTGGGGTTTTGAAAGCTACAAAATGACTGTCAAATATTTGTTAACTCCGTTAACACCAAGGACAGTCAACTTATATGGCTTTCCATGGGCTTTCATGGTAAATATTTCTTTTATCATGACATGGTTCATTTTTTTCAATAATGCTTTTGATTTATTGGTATTATTTTATAGGCTTGGGCATTTGAAGTCATTCCTTAACAACAAGTGAACTACCAGGAAGAATTTTCCTGTCCAAGAATCCTGTGATGGTTGTCAGCCAAAATTGATAAAAATGCAAAAATTCTTGATCTCTTCAAACCCCCAAAGGAAGCAGTAAGTATAATTCTAATTAATTTTTTGTTTTAATTAATGATTTTTAAAAATAATTTGATCATCATTCTAATATATGTACTGATTTATTTTAGATTGTCCATCGGTGTCTTGTTCCCACCAATCGAGAGTTGAAGATGCCATTTTTTCTTACTTTACGGTTTGTGCAAACTTTATCGGACCCTAACGTCATTCATAGAATAAAGGAGGAATTGTTTTGAGCAACAACCATCAGAAGAAAAATAATTTTTGAGGGTGGGCTTGTTGTTGTTGATGATGTTAGTGGTAGTGGTACTGGTGCTCCTCTTACAGTTTTTGAAACAACAAACCATTATAATTATGATCATACTGGCTATATAGATTTTGCCACTTCTAGTGAATGTTCTGCATGTAAATGTCAACACTGCAAGGCGAAACATGATGGAGTGATTAATGCTATTAATGCATTAACTGCTTCTATAAAAGAAATGACATCTAAGAGGGGTGTCATTTCATCAAAGAGGATTTCATATTCATACACTCTACTATAAATCAAGGTGGCTAAGAGGATAAGGAAGGAAATTTCCAAGGCATCATCAAGCATTGAAAAAAGAAAAATTGCAACTCCTCTGTCTTTGTCTTGCACCTTTGATCAATGTACAAGGGCCACAGGAGAGCAGCATGAACTTAAGAAGGTGAATGTATATCATCTGTTCCAACAAAAAAATACACACATATCTATTTCAACAGATTATACATCTGCTGAAAATTATCAAACAGATATATACATCTGTTGCAACTATCGTATAACTTGTTGCATCAGATGCGTTATCTGTTGCAACATATGTCCGTCTATTTTAGTAAATCAAACAGATCTTAGTACTATTTTAATTTATACAAACAGATGAGTCATATATTGCAATAGATGGGTCATTTATTTGAAATTATCGTACAATTCTCTTTTACCAGTTCGAGTTTGTCCCAATAGATGATCCATCTGATGCAACAGATAGATAATCTATTGTATATATGTGATTATTAACATTGACAATTTTGGCTTTTCAGGTGGATGTCAAGTAAAATCTACTACTGAACAACATAATATCATAGTTAATAATCCATAACTGCTTCCATGGAAGAAGAAAAAGTAAAGCCTGTCAGTTCGGGAGAACGTAAGAATTACCCATTTGAAGGGTTCAACATCTTGGAAGAGGCTCCAAAAAACTAACAAAGTTGATCAACGACTATTCAGAATGGATTGCCGATGGGCTGTTAAAGATCATGCTAATAGGTATATAAATCAGCTTTTAAAGATATTGATCTATACAATTCTTATTATAAAAACATGACATTAATACATATAAATCATGTAGAAAACAAAATGACGAACACTAAAAACTGAACGAATCGAGTCTTGATTTTGATATGTTCGACTTTGTTGTTACACATCTCAAAATGAAGGATTAGTTCTATTTGATGTCATAGCCCCAAGCTTGATGGAATGATGAGGTTTAAATGTCATACATATTACTATTAATTAATACTTTATTTAATTGCATCTGTGTATTAATTTTATTATCACGTAATATGAAATATTTGATAATATGTGCAGCACATTGATGTTATTTTTTACTACATCTGAAAGAAGGCCAAGTTGCAAACACAAGAACAATACAGATACACGACATACAATTGTTTGTACAAAGCTTACATCAATAAAGCCTACGATAGGTTTTAACTACAGCTGGAAGTTTTCCGAACTGAGGAATACTTAATCAACATCATCAAAGATTTTAGCATTCCAGCTGTCTTACCTTGGCATTTGGTCGATGAAGTGTACATCCCAATCAATTGTGGTGATCAATTCCATTAGGTGTTGGCTATCGTCGTTCTAAAAGAGAGGCGCATCCGAGTTTATGACTCAATGTCGAAAAGTAGACGTTCTGCACCATCATTGAAGATACAAAAGCTGGAAAAAATATTGCCTACTTACCTTGATATAAGCGGCTTTTTAGACCAAAAGGTTCATACTGATTGGTCAACGATTGAAGCATACCGGGATAAAATGGGTAATCCATTTGATGTAGAATATATTGAAGGAATTGCTCAATAGCCCATTGGTAGCCTGTAAGTATCATGATTTAGTTTCATTTCATAAATTTCATAATTCTTACATGAACTCAATATATGGATTATCTATTTTTTTAAAACACTAGGATTGCGGTCTTTTTATTGCCGCTTATGCCAAGTATTTGAGTGATGGATTACAAGTACCAAATGATGGACTTGATGCCGGATTACTCCACAAAAGATATGTTGCTTCTTTATGGAAATATGGAGAAACGAAAGCTCAGAAACCGTATGCAAGTGACATAAAAGATCCACGACGACCAAAGCCAAATTTCATAGCACCAGATGAAGAACAACTTGTCCCTATTGAGTAGATATTTATAGGTTAAGTCTGTCAAAGTAATAACCTCTCCTTAGTAATTGTTGGCACCAAAAGTTAAATTGTTGATTTATTTGTAGAGTAGATCATTTGTACCCATAATGATTTTTCTATATTTTATTTATTTATTGAGTTATTTCATGTAATTTCTAAAGGTTTTGATTTATTTAATGTTGTCTGTGAATATAATCTAATCCTTAGTTTTGAACTTATTAATTTAAATGGAATACTAGATTCAAATATAGAAACAGATAATACATATGTTGCAACAGATGACATATCTATTGGATTATCAAACAGATTTAGACATATGCTACAACATATAGGTCATCTGTTGGAAATTATCAAACAGGTCTTCCTACTTTTTTTATTTGTTCCAATAGATTACCTATCAGTTGTAATAGATATACTATATGTTGCAACAGATTGTATATCTATTGCGATAGAGACTGAGAGATATCTGGATAATATAATAGATGACCAACCTATTACAACAGATAATTAATTTATCACAATAGATATATTATCTATTACAACATATAAACAATCTGTTGCATTATAAAAAAATCAACTTTCGTCAAACATAAAAAATTGTTATGGTGTTTGTCTTTGTACATCTTATTCTTTATACACAGGCTTCAAGATTTAGTTAGTACCCCATAAGCCTAGACTGCTTGCATTTTTTCCATAATGACGTCACACAGATCAGACATTTTTGTGCCGGTCAGCAAATATTCGATGTATGCAAGCGAGTACCGCCCGCACGCGACACCAATTTTATTTTTTTAAGTTGTATTCCCTTATTTAGACCTTCAAAATCGCATGCTTTCTTCATCAAGACTTCCACAGGCAAATGATCCATCAGTTTATTCTACCTCAACAAGATAGGGAGCAACTATAATAGTGGCTGTACGTGGATAAAAAAAAGTGGTTTCGTTAAAGACAAGTAAGTTATAGTCATAAACCTTAATCTTTCCCTCCTCGAGAAGTATCTCAACAGCGAGAAAATATTTGACTTCCACGTTCATGAATGTAAGAATTCTCTTTGCCTTGGTTAGCTCTTGCCATGTGGATATGGCATCTTCCCTCTAACATAGTTAATCATATCTTTCTCCCATTCATCGTAGAAACTAACGTATCAAATCCCGTGCCACCAGGAGTTGACGCTAGCTTACGAAGACTATTATACCTATTATTAAAATTATTGTAGAAGTTGATGTCCATTAGCCTATCAGTAGCAATATAAGCATCCGGGTACGCTAATTGCTTGCCTCTCATGAGGCAGAGAATTTCATCAATATACTGTGATATAAGATGATAATTTTTAAATAGGTTAGTAATTGTAAAGAAGAAAAACATAGTGGAAAGATGCAATGGATGGTCTATTTGTTGCAGAGGGTTCTATGAATCAGTTCACAGATTACCCAGCTAACGCAACTTATGCAACAGATATTTAATTTGTTGTAATAGAACAACCACCAGTTGCACCAGAATACCCATCTATTGCAACAGATGACATATCTGTTGTGTAGCTTCTTCTTCATGGAGTAGATTAGAAGGCTAGGTTAGGAAAAGTAAATTTACCTTATCCACATATCTCTTAGGCATAGCTGTCATACTCTTAAAGTCTTCGTTGTCAAACATATGCATGGTGTATTCTTCTGTAGGTTTCTTCTCCTTGGGATACTTGGCATTTCAAAGTTCCGTCCTCTCTTCGTCGCCAAGTGTTGCGTATATGTCCACCTTCTTTAGTGTCCCCAGAACTTCAACAACTTTTGGAGAGGGAAGAGTTGCAATCTTTTTTATTTTCAAACTGGAGAGTATTTGGCTAATTTTTCTTTTATTTCTCCTAACCGCCACTGTAGGAGTATATGGCTCCCTCACCTTCTTGGATGGTATGACACCCCTTTTGGATTTCAATTCCTCAGCAGCTTCAGAGATAACCACTAGATTTTTTAAAAGTTTATCCTGTCTGTTCTTGAACACATTGCATTTGCAATGAGAACATAAGGGTGAAGAGAGGTGAGAGAGACTACTGTAAGGGTGAGAGGGAGTGGTGTATGGGCGAGATAGACCTGTGTAAGGGGTGATTTCACACGTATTTATTTTTTTCTTGAGAATCAATATGCTTATCATCACGACTGGCATCAACATCAACATTAGGATGGATGCCACCAATATCAACAACTCCACCAGCAATGCCCCCAGAAGAAGCATCTGCATCTGTTGCAGTAGGTTGGTCATGAAAAGCTTCAACATTAGGCTGACCTTGCCTAACTCCTTCTCAGTAGGCACGATCCAATGATGCACAACCTATAAAAAAAAGACATATGTATTTAAATTATATAATAATAATTTGTAGTCAGTTGGGTTACATGTTAACATAGTCAACTTATGCAATAGATGATCTATCAATCGCAATAGTTGATCTGTATGTCGCAATAGATTAACAATATATTGCATCGGATTACTCATCTATTGTATAATTTACAGTAGATGGGTAATCTGTTGAGTCAGATTTAGAGAACCAGAGCAACAAATGTTTAATCTTTTGCAAAATATAGATCGTCTGTCGCAACAGATTACCCATCTATTACACCTGTTGCAGTAGACGGGTAATTTGTTACAACAGACGACCCATCTATCACAACAGATGGCACATCTATTTCAATATCATTTTTTGAGTCAAATTATTTTACTCGAAAGAATATGTACTGCATCATTCAGAGAGTTGAGGAGATCAGCCTCATTAATTCTTGTGCTGCTCTTTGCAACCAACCACCTAAGGATCCTTGGATGGAAAACCTCATCCGGGTAATCCTTGACCTACTTTCGGAGGGGAGGAATGGCTTCAAATGCCAAAGCCTAAAATATGTAAATAGGAAGCAAGCAAAAAAAGTCATAATAATTATTCAAAATAAATTAATGGATGAGTAAACAAATAGTGATTAAATTTACCATGAAAGCCCAAGGAAAGGCATATAATGTGATCATCTTTGGGGATAGTTTTGTTAGTAAATATTTGACAGTCAAGTAGTAGATACCATATCCCCAGGAATAATTGTTGAATTTCAAAAAATCATCAGTAAGCTTCAATAAATCATCTTCTGTGACTTTGTTGATGTCTATTGCCAATATAACGGCATGGGCAAACCAAACTAAGCACAATTTCTCCCTCTACTACTTTGCTATAGTTTTATCCTTGAAATTTTCTATCAAATTCGCCACTATGTAGATACGTCCAACAATGTCTAACAACCTATCTATTTTTTCCTTTTGTTTGTTCGTTTTGGTGGATGGTTGCTTGAACAATGTCTTTCGTCTATTTGATGGTGGTGGTTTGGCTGTCCTATTGACTTGGAAATTTCGGGGAGTGTTTCCTTGATGAGAGGTTCTTCTGGATAATCGCATCTCAGTCCCGTCTCTATGGCAAACTCTTTCAAGCCAAAACAAACCGGTATGCTATAATAGTTGATCCAGCTTTCATCCATCTTTTTTTCGCCCTCCTTCGAATCTTTATCATCCCCCAAGTACTTGATCCTGCACTTAAGAAGACCATATACCGTGCTCATTTGGAAACGGACAGTGTGGTCCTCAGGCAGCTCAAGAAAGTGTCCAAAGCAGCTCTTCTTAAAAGGTCCGTCTATGTTTTCATTCTTCATAATATTCATAAATTCATCAAAAGGTTTCCCCAACTGACATTTAAGTACAAGATCACCAGTTGCTTTTGCAAGGTCATCTATCGGTATCGCAATTTGAAACCTGTCAATACTAATAGTTTTGACAACCTCATGATGGGATTTTGATCTTATTTCATGCCCCATTGGTGAGGCATTATTATCTTGCTTATCTTCTTCTTATTCCTCACTTGTATTTTCCTCCCAGCCTCTATATACCCTTCTCCACCTCTTTTTTCATAACTTTTCTCAGCCTCATTTTTTCCTGACTGAGATTGTTCAGGAAGTTCCTCTGAATCCATCTGTACTCTAGCCTTTTTGTTGGGTGTTCAGAAGTTGATCCACTTTCAGTTTCTTTTTTTTGGGAGACATCTTTTAACTACAAACAACAGAAAAACAAAAACTACATTACATTTGATGTCTGCATAATTTTTTAAAAATAGCTAAGACAAATTTCAATAAATTATTATACACCACATTACAAGTAAATATTCCAACGGATAACCCATCAGTTGAAACAGATGGAGAATCTGTTTGAACACCTAGTAATATCTCCCAACAGATGTTCCACTTGTTTCAATAGATGGATCACCAAGACCACCACCAACACCACTACCAATGCCACCAAGACCACCAATATTACCACCAACACCACTAATAATACCACCAATACCAATACCAATACCAATACCAACACCAACACCAAGACCATCAATACCACCACCAATGCCACCAATACCCACACCAAGGTCGCCAACAAGACCACCTACACCACTACCAAGACCACTAATACCGATACCACCAACAACAGCTACTAAGAATACCACAAATACCATCCAACAATACCACGATAGTCAACGGATCATTGCAATAAAAATTAGGGCTTTCTTGAGTTCGTCCTACATTTTTAGCATCAAAACTCAAAATTGTTAACCCATTCTCAAAGATAATACAACTAAAGGTCTTCTTTTTCATCAATAACTAAAAAAACCTAATTTTAAGAAAAAAACAAATATATAAATCTACTCAAACTCTGCTACCTATGAGGATAGAGAAAACTATGGATACAAGCAACAATTATAATGCCCTGAATCTGGTACCCAGAACGCTACACAGTGCTCATGACCCCGAAGGACCACAAGCTAACCCATGACTGATATCTGTAACTGAGATGAATAATATACTGTAAATATGTGGAATATAGGCTGTAAGGCCATAAGGTTCAAAACTAAACTAATACTAAATATAAAACAATGTCTGTAATAGGGTATAACAATACCCAAAACTGAAATAAACTTTCTGAAACATGTTGTAGTTTGAAAGCCTCTAAACTGTCTGAAATTTGTGAAGTTGATGGGACAAGTCCCCAACTAACTCTGAACTACTAAAATAATAAAGTAATAAAATAATCATGCTATCCTCAAATGATGAGGACTCACTGCTAGTTTGGCTGCTGAACGTATGATCTACTAAGGATGCTCGGGATCTCATATTTCTAAACTTATGGTATAAAACACCATAGCACAAATGTGTAAGTACGACTGAATGTACTGGTATGCAAGTGAGGTAGGCTGAATGCAAGGGTTCATATGAATGAACAATAATAACTGACTGATGACATGAACATGAACACGTGAGAAATACATGCATGAATACATAAACTGGGGTTGGGGTCATGACAATACTAACTACTGATGTTCTAACATCTAAGTTTACTAATACTGGGATACTGAATAACTGAGTCTATTGATGATATGAATTATAGAGTTTATAGGTAAATGATATTTGAGGTTACTAGTACTATATTACTGATAACTGATAACTGAGTATACTGATAGTAAAAAGCTATCTGAGTTCTTTACTGGACAGGGTGACTGTATCTGACAGTCCTGAATTTGGAAAACTATCTGAGTTCTAGATTGAGATGGATGATTGTATCTGACAGTCCTTATTCTGATGGAACAAGCTGAGTTCTGTACTGAACTGAGCGACTGTATCTAATAGTCCTGATATTTATAGAACTAAACTGAGTTCTATTACTAAGACTAAATATGAAATTGTGACTGTGGAAGATAATCATCTAACCGACAAACCCCGAATCTTAATTGGTGGGATCCAACCTATAACCCCAGCTAGAAGGGTGTCAGTACCATGTCATGGGTAAAGACAAGCTGTGAGTAGACCCTCTCTGATAGGGAGCTCGTTCGTCAACCCTCCTATAAGGAAAAACTCAAAGGAGATGTATAGTCCCTAGACTCGTAGGGGTATATCTCAACCTACGCTGGCTACGTAGTTCTGGAACGCAAAGATTGCTTCTAAGGATCACACTCTCTATCGACTGACAGGTGATCCCTCATCCTTGGGTTCACTCGGTGATGAATCCTACTCCCAACTGAAAAGTCACTGAATGATTTAACTAAACTGAACTGTTACTGATCGTAATGTATAGCTGATTTGAACTAGGTTCACTAAATTCCATTGACTGATGGAATACTACTGAGATCTGATTACTGACTGGGATTGCTAAGATTACGAAAATTATAGAGATTACTGATATTACTGAGATCATTAAGGTTACTGAGATTATTGAGGTTACTGAGTAGGACTAGACTGATACTGAATTCACTAAATTTTCCTGAGTCATGAGACTGACTGAATTCTAATGATCAAGGCTTGAATAAGAGTATCATAAAAACTGACACTAGATCTAGACACACAGCTAAATTATTGGGTACAAGTACCCCCAGGACTCAATAGCATGAAACTGACAAGACTTGACACTTCTTGAACACATGACCAATATCAATAATTCATCATATAATAAATTGGGGATTTCATGAAGCACATGGTTATCACAATGTTGTACGTGGATAGGAATGCATATAATCAGGTCATAATTTCATACTCTAACATCATGAGCATTCCAACTAATATCTACAATGCACATCAATAGTATGGGAGTCATTTGAACATAAGGGTAAAACATGTATTTATCGTTTGAGTCACAATTAATCTATAATGCATAATTTCTATTCTCTTAGGCATTTTATCAAACACCCTACATGCACCACGTAGGGCATATGGGTAATCATCAAAATAACATACCATAACCAACTAAGTTCATAGTTTTCGACTTTCATGCTAACATAGTTTCATAAAACAAATAAAGATTCTAACTTGGGAATCGTACAACAACAACCACATGAACATAATCAATCCATAATATGAATATCAGAATTCATAGTTTAAAACTTGATTAGGCTTCATGGATGAAAGGAATCCATGAATGAACACTATGCATACCTTAGTTATTGATTATACGAAGATTGACAAAGAGATTCTTGAATTTGAGTATTGAATTTGAATCCTTAATTGAAAACCCTAACTTGTTCTTGAGAGAAACTTGAGAGAGACACTATATTTTGGTTGAATTGGTTCCAAATCCCGTGTTTTAGACTTATATAGGGGTGGGAAATTGACCCTTTTGCCCTTAAAAATGTGAATATTTAATGGCTGAAATTGGGCATTGATCTACTATCGATGTGGCGCGTCGATGGCATCGATGCGATAGTCGACGGTCACGCCATCATCGCGTTGAGTCTTAGTACTTTGACCCTGGAAACCTACAATAATATCAACCAACGTGATTGGCGATGTGGCATGCCAAAATCGTGTTGGTCCACAATTTTGGGCTTCCGAACGTGGTCCAAACAAGTTTTGAAAAATTTAAAACTTGTCCAGGAACACCTATTGATCTTCCTGGTCATGAATTAGTAAGAATACGGACCATTAAAGGATATTAAAGTCATGAAATGAGACTGCAAACTTCGAAGGCTAAAATAAACTAAGTCTGGAAACTTAGCTAGAACCTTTTAAGTATGGGACCCCTCCTTAAAAAGCATAAATGGACTGAATTAAGATTAGAATTTTGTGGGTCTTATAATATCTCCCCTTTGGGAGCATTCATCCTCGAATGAGACTGATTGAGATGAGGGAAATAATAAGCTAAAGTACTTGATGAACATGAACAACTGAAACATGAGTACATGACAGTTCTGAGCATGCATATCTGATGCATGATTTCATGACTGACACGACTGATAAGCTGAATATATTATACTGAACATGCACATATGATGCATGAATACATGACTGATCTGACACATAAATGTATGACTGAATATGCAATGGTAATTGATACCAAGTTTATCATGAAAATCTGAGCATAAAATTAGATAATTTCAAGAGAGACTGTTTCCTTAAACTAAAAATGCTAATGAGCCTAAAATTAATTACTAGATATGCATAAGTGGAAACACGTGAATGTAACTGAGTCTGGAACATGATAGCTGAGCTGGATATCGTGATCTAAACTGAGTACCTTGAATACGTGGCTTATGGCTGAGATCCAAGTTTGAGGGTCAACTCATGAGTACCCCTTACTCCAAACTAGATTCATTACAAGAAGAGAGAGTGGCATGTTTATGTCATGAAGGTTTGGGGAATTATAGTGTATCTCCCCCTTGGGGCACTATGTCCCTTAAAAAATACTGGGCTAACTTCGCTGAGCTATGAGAAAAACTATGGCGATGCACGAGGAACCTTCTATCTGAATATATAAGATCTAAAACTAAGACATGATACATGAACTTGGCTGAACACGCAACTACCTAGTTAGTCTATCTTAGAATGATCACATTCATGAGACTTTGGATAGTGCAACTAGATGGAAACCACACCATCTGAACTTGTTTGTCTGGCTACTAAACTAAATTACTAGTTTCTTAACTAACTCATACTAGATCTACTGTCTTCTACTACATGGGGAGCGTACCTAGATAACTGGGTGAACTTCAGGGAGTATTCTCTTATGCTCATGCTACCTTGTCTGAGATTGATGAACTCTAACACTTTGGCTTTTTCTGCTCTAGAGGAAAGAATCTAACTAAGAAGGTCATAGAAAACTCTTCCCATTCTATGGGCTCTACATCTGTACCCCTGTCTACCTTCCACTATTTAAACCACGTATGGGCTATACCTTGTAGCTGATAAGCGGCTAACTCTGCACTCTCACTAGAAGTCACTCCCATGATGTCTGTCACTTTTTGAACCTGGTTGAGGAATTCCTGTGGATCTTTTTTAGACTTAGAACCTGAGAATAAGGGAGGATTCATTCGGGTGAAGTCCCAAATCCTGGGTGCAGCAGAATTGGCCACTGGGTTGGCTGAAACAGCAGCTGGCCGTTTATTTTGAGTTGTGACTGAATTGGCTAGAGTAGTAAATGCAGTCCTGAATTCTGTATGGGAAATATGTTCGTCCAGGGGATCTACCTGAATGGGTTGAGGTGCTGACTGATTACCAATTCTCTTTTTGCTAGCCCCTTTAGAAGGCATATTCTGTAAGCAAAAGGAAGAAGCGAATTAGACTAAGAAAATAATTGGAGATTATGCTCACTGGCACGACATGAATACTAAAAGAACAGAAACTATTCCTAAAACATCTCATAGCCTTCTACACATACGTGTGGTGCATAACACACCCATGTATAAAACTCTACTAGATGCAGCTTTTCAGACTTCCTAGGACATTGTTGAACCTTAGGCTCTAATACCAAGTTTGTAACACCCTGAATCTTGTACCCAGAATGCTACACAGTGCTCATGACCTTGAATAATATACTATAAATATGTGGAATATAATTTGTAAGACCATAAAGTTCAAAACTAAACTAATATTGAATATAAAACAATATCTATAAAGGGTATAATAATACCCAAAACTAAAATAAACTATCTGAAACATGTTGTAGTCTGAAAGCCTCTAAACTATATGAAATCTGTGGAGTTGATGGGACATGTCCCCAACTAACTTGAAACTACTGAAATAATAAAGTAATAAAATAATCATGCTATCCTCGAATAATGAGGACTCACTGCTAGTCTGGTTGCTGAACGTCTGATCTACTAAGGATCCTCGGGAGCTCGTGCTTCTAGACCTATGGTATAAAACACCATAGCATAAATGCGTCAGTACGATTGAATATACTGGTATGCAAGTGAGTTAGGATGAATGCAAAGGTTCATATGCATGAACAATAATAACTAACTGATGACATGAACATGAATGCGTGAGAAATACATGCATGAATACATAAACTGGGGCTGGGGTCATGAAAATACTGAATACTGATATGCTGACATCTAAGTTTACTAATACTGATATACTAAATAACTGAGTCTATTGATGATATGAATTACAAAGTTTACAGGTGACCGATATCTAAGGCTACTGGTACTATATTACTGATAACTGATAATTGAGTATACTGATATTGAAAAACTATCTGAGTTCTTTATTGGATTGGGTCACTGTATCTGACAGTCCTAAATCTGAAGAACTATCTGAGTTCTAGACTGAGCTAGTTGATTGTATCTGACAGTCCTGATTCTGATGGAACCATCTGAGTTTCGTACTGAACTAAGCGACTGTATCTAATAGTCCTGATATCTATAGAACTTAACTGAGTTCTATTATGGAGACTAAATCTAAAACTGAGACTGTGGGGGGTAATCATCTAATCGACATGACCCGAATCTTAACTGGTGGGGTCTAACTTGTAACCCTAGCTGGAAGGATGTCAGTACCATGCCACGAGTAAAGACAAGCTGTGAGTAAACCTTCTTTGATAGGGAGCTCTTCCGTCAACCCCTCCTGTAAAGAAAAACTCAAAGGAGATGTATAGTACCTAGACTCGTAGGGGTACATCTCGACCTAAGCTGGCTACATAGTTTTAGAATGCATGGATTGCTTCTAAGGATCACACCTTCTACTGACTGACAGGTGAGCCCTTATCCTTGGATTCACTCAGTACTGAATTCTACTCCCAACTAAAAAGACACTGAACTGATTTAACTGAACTGAACTATTACTGATCATATTGTATAACTGATTTGAACTGGGTTCACTAAATTCCATTGACTGACGAAATACTACTGAGATCTGATTACTGACTGGGATTGTTGAAATTATGAAGATTATAGAGATTACTGATATTACTGAGATCATTGAGGTTACTGAGATTACTGAGTAGGACTAGACTGATACTGAATTCACTAAATTTTCCTAAGTCATGAGATTGACTGAATTCTAATAATCATGGTTTGACTGAGAGTGTCGTGAAAACTTACAGTGCCCCTAGGCACACAGCTAAATTGTCGGGTACAAGTACCCCCAGGACTCAATAGCATAAAACTGACAAGATTTGACACTTCTTGAACACATGACCAATATCAATAATTCATCATACAATAAGTTGGGGATTTCATGAAGCACATGGTTATCATAATATTGTATGTGGATAGGAATGCATATAATCATGTCATAATTTCATACTCTAACATCATGAGCATTCCAACAAACATCTACAATGCACATCAATAACATGGGAGTCATTTGAACATAATGGTAAAACATGTATTTATCGTTTGGGTCACAATTAAGCTATAATGCATAATTTCTAATCTCTTAGGCATTTTATCAAACACCTTACATACACCACTTAGGGCATTGGTATAATCATCAAATTAACACACCATAACCAACTAAGTTCATAGTTTTTGACTTGCATCCTAACATAGTTTCATAAATCAAATAAAGATTCCAACTTGGGAATCATACAACAACAACCACATTAACATAATCAATCCATAACATGAATATCATAATTCATAGTTTAAAACTTGATTCTTGGGCTTCATGGATGAAAGAAATCCATGAATGAACACTATGCATACCTTAGTTATTGATTATACAAAGATTGACGAAGATATTCTTGAATTTGAGTATTGAATTGGAAACCTTAATTGAAAACCCTAACTTGTTCTTGAGATAAAATTGAGAGAGACACTATATTTTAGTTGAATTGGGGCCAAATCCCGTATTTTAGACTTATATAGAGGTGGGAAATTGACCCTTTTGCCCTTAAAAATATGGACATTTAATGACTGAAACTGGGCATCGATGTTATTATCGACGCGGCACGTCAATGGCATCGATGTGATAGTCAACGCATTGCGCCATCATCATGTTGAGTCTCAGTACTTTGACCCTGGCAACCTGCAATAATATCAACCAATGCAATTGGCGATGGGGCGCGCCAATATCGCATTGGTCCACTATTTTGGGCTTCCGAACGTGGTCTAAACGAGTTCTGAAAAAATCAAAACTTGTTTGGGAACACCTATTGACCTTCCTGGTCATGAATCAACAAGAATACAGATCATTAAAGGACATCAAAGTCACGAAATAAGATAGTGAACTTTTGAAGGCTAAAATAAATTAAGTCTGGAAACTTAGCTAGAACCTTGTAAGTATGGGACCCCTCCCTAACAAGCATAAATGGACTGAATTAAGCTTAGAATTTTGCGTGTCTTACAAGAATGAAGGATAAAATAACACATATGTGGTCAAAAATAGGAAGAAAATTGATCTGTTGTGAAGGGTTGAGTAATTTGTTGAGTAGTTGTTGTCTGTATTGTTGAGAGAGAGAAAAGAGCAAGAAAATCAAGATTTCAAATTAGGAAATATTTCCCCCCTAAATGGATTATTTGTATGGGCTGATTTGTATTTTGGAAAAGAATGACAAGTTTTGAAAATATTAATTTGGTCTGAATTGATCTTAATTATTTTTTTAAAATTTTAAAAGATATGAAATATTTTGACTCAGAGGATGGATTGATGACTCGGGTCAGGAGGAATGCAATATCAACATCATGAAATCGCAAAGACTCAATTGAAGTTGTAGTTCACCCTATGTACTCATCCCTAGATCTATCTAAATCAATTTAGGTATTATCTCAATATTAAGTTAATACGAAACATTTCGACTCAGAGTGATGGATCGACGACTCGGGTCGGGAGGAATGCAATACCAACATCATGCAATCGTAAAGACTTAATTGAAGTTGTAGTTTACCCTATGTAATCATACCTAGTTCTATCAAAATCAATTTAGGTATTAGCTCAATGTTAAGTTAATACGAAATGTATCGACGACTCGGGTCGGGAGGAACACAATACCGACATCATGCAATCGCAAAGACTCAATTAAAGTTGTAGTTAACCCTATGTACTCATATATAGATCTATCTAAATAAATTTAGGTATTATCTCAATATTAAGTTAATACAAAATGTTTCAACTCAAAGTGATAGATCGACGACTTGGGTCGGGAGGAATGAAATACCAATATCATGCAATCGCAAAGACTCAATAGATGTTGTAGTTCACCCTATGTACTCATCCCTAGATCTCTCTAAATCAATTTAGGTATTAGATTAATATTAAGTTAACACAAAATGTTTTGACTCAGATTAATGGATCGATGACTCGATTTGAGAAGAATATAATACCAATATCATTCAATCGCAAAGACTCAATTGAAGTTATAGTTCACCCTATGTACGCATCCCTAGATCTATCTAAATTAATTTAGGTATTATCTTAATATTAAGTTAATACAAAATATTTCAACTCAGAGTGGTGGATCGACGACTCGGGTCAGGAGGAATGCAATACCAACATCATACAATTGTAAAGACTCAATTAAAGTTACAGTTCACCCTATGTACTCATCCCTAGTTCTATCTAATTCAATTTAGGTATTAGATTAATATTATTTTAATACAAAATGTTTTGACTCAGAGTGATAGATCAGCAACTCGGGTCGGGAGGAATGCAATACCAACATCATGCAATCGCAAAGACTCAATTGATGTTGTAGTTCACCCTATGTACTCATCCCTAGATCTATCTAATTCAATTTAGGTATTATCTCAATAATAATTTAATACAAAATATTTTGCCTTAGAGTGATGGATCAACAACTCGAGTTGAGAGAAATGTAATACCAATATCATGCAATCGCAAAGACTCAATTGACGTTGTAGTTCACCCTATGTACTCATCCCTAGATATATCTAAATTAATTTAGGTATTATCTCAATATTAAGTTAATATGAAATGTTTTAACTCAGAGTAATGGATCAATGACTCAGGTCGGGAGGAACACAATACCAACATCATGCAATCGCAAAGACTCAATTAAAGTTGTAGTTTACCTTATGTACTCATCCCTAGATCTATTTAAATAAATTTAGGTATTAGCTTAATATTAATTTAATACAAAATATTTTGACTCAAAGTGATGGATCGATGACTTATCGATGACTCGGGTTGGGAGGAACGCAACACCAATATCATGCAATCGCCAAGACTCAATTAAAGTTATAGTTCACCCTATGTACTCATCCCTAGATATATCTAAATAAATTTAGGTATAAGCTCAATATTATATTAATACGGAATGTTTCAACTCAAAGTGATGGATCAATGACTCGGATCTGGAGGAACACAATACCAACATCATGCAATCAGAAAGACTCAATTGAAGTTGTAGTTCACCTTATGTACTCATCCCTAGTTCTATATAAATCAATTGCAAAGAAATCTATTGTAACAGAAGACTGAGATGTTGGAAATTTTCAAACAAATATTTATATCTATTGCAACAAATGACATATCTGATTTAATTATCAAGTAGACATTTGCATTTGTTGTGATAGATGATTGAGTTGTTGGAAATTTTCAAACAGATATTGATATCTGTTGTAACAGATGACATATCTTATTTAATTATCAAATAGACATTTGCATTACTTGTGACAGATAACTAAGCTATTAGAATTTTTCAAACAGATATTGTTATCTGTTGCAACAGATGACATATCTATTTGACAATCTTTTTTCTTTTAATTTTAAAGCAATATTGTGTCCAAAAAAAGAAAGATAGATAAAGTAGTACTATTAAAGGTGATAAAAAATATTTCTTGGATAACTCAAAAATCTCACTGAGTAGTCTTATCTTGTCTTTTCAAGGTCACTCATCTTCCTCGTGCCCCTCAAGTTATTAATGAATATTAAGGAATATTTAAACCTATATCTAGATCTAGAATTATCTCATCTCTCCTTCAGTCCTAAATTTATTTTATTCATCTCTCATCCTTTTCTTTCTCTCCTCTTTAGGGTTATCACAATCGTCTCTTTTTTCTCTCTTTTCTCTTCTCTTTCTCATAAATATCCTCTTAGATCTAAATTGATCCATATCTTTCCTCGTCTAAAATCGTTGTTTTGATCCCCTTACTTTTGACATTGCAGGTATGGTTCACTATTGCTCTTTAATTTTCGTCTTCTTCTTTGCAAGTTATTTATATCTATTTTTTATTTAATTACCATTTACCCATATCATATTTATTTAAAAAATTTGAAGAAACTTTTAAGTCTTGAATGAACAAACCGTTGTTTTTATTATAATATGCGAAAAAAGTCATTTGTTGGGAGAATTTTAAAAGCCTTGTTGGCAGTATCATTTTTTTATATGTATTTTGTTTATTTCTTTGTTATTGATATTGTTATTGATATTGTTGGTGGGATTGAAACTTGTGGTATGGTGTTGTTGATGGTGTTAGAACAAAGGATGTTGCTTTTTTGTTGTTGATGTTGTTGTTAATGGTGTTGGAATAAATGATATTGTTTCTTTGTTGTTTCTTTTTATTTTATGCTAGTGTTGATGTTGCAATAGATGGAGAAACTTTTGGAACAAATCATACCACTAGCAAGGCTGGTTTGATGTATTCCAATAGACTCCACATCTGTTGCAACGAATGGATAATGTTCTTTCTATTCTTCTCTTATTTGATATCAATTTTTTTCCTCTTCTTTGTAGATATAAGGAACTAAAAGTTGATCAAATTTTGTCCGACCAATACAAGAGGCTACAGTAAAGATGGGTTCGGAGGAATAAGTTGCTTGCAGATGGAACCACTTCATATGTGGGAGGTATATATTACTGATAATGTTAATGTAAAAATACACATAGAATACATTGATTTTATGAATGTTGCTTTTACCGATTAGTCATTGATCATTCAAAAAAGATATCTGCAATTTTACAGTTAAGTTTGATAGATTCGAACTGATAAGGTTGAGGGACCATGAATATGATTATGATACCCTGTTAAGATTTAATGTCAGTTATTGCTCATGTTTATGTGTCAAGCATTGTGAAGGGATCAAATTTTGGTGGTATTTTAAAGAGATTCAATAGTGAATTGACTAACTTTTAGGGTGCATTAGACTCTGAGAGGGCCTTCGAAGCCTCCCACTGCTTCAACAAAGAATGGAAATCAATATAGTTATTGCCTAGCCCAAATTTATATGGTTTGGATTGCTTGGAGTGATGATTATACATCAGAAGGTGAGGTAGGAGAATGCCTACAAGGAAAAATAGGGGTTTGATTAAAGACTATATCATCTGAGAGCTAATTGAAAAGGAAACATAGGGTAGCAAGGAACTTCTAGCGAATCTGGCCAATGAAATTGACTTAGAACAAGATAAATCTGAATCAAGTGTAAATATGAAAGTGTATACAGTAATGAAAAATCCGTAGGTTGTTTCTCTAAAATAAAAATAGTGTAGATGGTCTCTTTTCTAGGGAGCTGCGACTAGGTAGCGTGTTCGGGATGATCACCTATATAAAAAATAGCATAACCCAAGAAAGTAGCTTTGCGAGCACCAAGGGTTGAAATGATGTACAGTAAGTTGAGAAAACTTGCGCCAATAACAGCTGCAATCAAAATAAGGAATCTAAGCGAAGGCGGTAATTTCTGAATTTTAAATTGCATCCCATGCCTTCTTGTTTGTGGTTCCGATTAGGTCCACTGTTATTGACCTGATTGGAATCACAAACAAGATTGAAAGGATGATTAAGTATCATTACTTCCTTAGCAATATTTATATAATTGATTGTGTTTTCTAGCCTTAGCATGCTTCAACATATCTTGGAGAAGATCATAGGCTTGTTGTAGTATGTGAATCCCGATAATTTTCAAGCTTTCCACCAGCTTGCTGATTCGGTATTCAAGCTTGTCATTGAAGTTTTTGAGGTTGGTATAGAGTTCCTGGTCTTTTGTGAGCTAATCAATGAGGAACACTTTCTTCAAAGTTCTGGCATTGTAAAAGGCCTTCAGAAGGCTTCCAGAACACTTTCTTCAGAAAGCTTAAATGATACATGGAGGGTTATCTATGTTTGTTTAAGGTCAAAATGTGTTTATGCACACTTAAGCAGTGATCCCAACATTTGAATAACTCACTTTTATGGAGCGTTGTTTAATGCAGCTTGATCAACAAACCTTCAAAGAATTGATAGGTCAATTAGCCTGGAGTTACGTAACGTTTGATCTAAACTGATTCCACTAAGCCTACCAAACATTATGTAACTCAAGGATCATTACCCTATTAAAATATTTGCCCGATTTTGTGCACAAATCAAATGAGCTCAATCTCTTAGCTTTTCTGCTAATCACTCTTATCCTCTACGGGAGAAGAGTGATCAATAATAAAGCTAAGAAATTGAGCTCATTTGATTTGTACACTAACTCGGGCAAAGGTTTTGATAGGTTAATGAGCCTGTAGTTACATAAAGTTTGATAGGATTAGTGGAATCATGATCAAATGTTACCTAATTCTAGGGTAATTAATTTTCAAATCCTTTGAAGGTTTTTTGAGCAAGCTGCATTGAACAATGCTCGATAAAAGTGAGTTGTTCAACTGTTGGGACCACTGCTTGAGTGTGCATCAATATATTTTGACCTAAAATAAACATAGTGAACCCTCCATGTATCATTTAAGCCTTCTGAAGAAAATGTTCTGGAAGCCTTCTGAAGGTCTTTTACAATTACACAACTTTGAAGAAAGTATTCCTCATTGACGAGATCATAAAAGACTAGGAACTCTATAATGACCTCAAAGACGGCAATGACCATCTTGAATACTGAATCATCAAGTTGGAGGCAAGCTTGAAAATTATCACGATTCATATACTACAACAATCCTCTGATCTTCTCCAAGATATGTTGAAAGCATGTTAAGTCAAGAAAAAACAATCAATTAATCCATATTTCTAAGGGAGTAAGGATACTCAATCTGTCTTTCAACCTTGTTTGTGGTTACGATCGGGTCAATAGCAGTGGACCTAATCAGAACCACAATCAAGAAGGCATAGGATAAAATTTAAAATTCAAAAATTTCCGCCTTCGCTTGAATTCCTTATTTTAACTACAGTTGTTATTGGCATAAGTTTTCTTGACTTACTGTACATCATTTCAACCCTCGATACCCATAAAGCTGTTTTCTTAGTGTTCTGCTATTTTCTATCTAGGTGATCATCTCGACCATGCTACTGAGTCGTATCTCTCTAGAAAAGTATCTATTTGCATTATTTTTCTTTTAGAGAAACAATAGACGAATTTTCATTACTGGATACACTTTTATATTTACATTTGATTCAGATTTCTCAAGTTTTAATTCAGTTTCATCAGCCAAATTCAGTAGAAGTTCCTTGCTACCCTATGTTTCCTCTTCAATTAGCTCTCAGATGACATAGTCTTTCATCAACTCTGCTTTCCCTCGCAGGCATTCTCCTTCGGCTCCTTCTGGAGTATAATCATCTTCTCAAATAACCCTTCCACATAAATTAGGCCAGGGTAATTTCTATTGGTTTTCCGTTCTTGTTTGATATAGTGCGAGACTTCGAAGGCCTTCTTAGAGTCCAATGCACATTTAAAGTTAAGTGTAATAGCTATTAAATCTCTGCAATGACACCAAATATTAATCCCTTCTCAAAACTTAACACGCATAAACATCAGCAACAACCATCAGTAATTTGTGACAGGGTATCAACACCATCTTCATGGGGCCATCGGCCTTATCAATTCAAACCTATCAAACTTAACTATACAATGCAGGATCTTGTTTGAATGATCAGTGCCTAATCAGTTAAAAATTGTATTCATAAAAATATTATACTTTGTGTGTGTTGTCCCGATGACCTTATCGGTAATACTTAACTCCCACACATGAAAGTGGATCCATCCATCTACATGCACCTTATTCTTCCTAGCCCATCTATGGATTAAATTAAATAAATAGATAACTAACATGTTGCAACGGATGCCACGTCTGTTTAAATTATCAAACAATTATAGACATCTGTTACGACAGATGATCAATTTGTTGCAACATATGACTTATCTGTTGAAAAAATCAAACAGATCTATCCATCTGTTGCAACAGATTGTCAATGTGTTGTAAATTATCAAACAAATGGAATATATTTTGCAACAGATTATCTATCTGTTAGATTTATTTTAAAGTAATTTTCTTTTCTTTCTGAAATACAATAAAGACAAAATGTTGTATTTAGATCCATTTTTTAATTTACATAAGCTTTAAAAGTCTCCAATTTTATTTAAAAAGAGGTGAATAATCCTAGTTTTTGGACTAACCCATTCGAATTCAATCCTTTATAAATAGGTCCCTCCTTACTCGTTCATTCTACTCCACTTCTAGATATGGTTGATCCATATTTGTACAAGGTGATTTATCTTGAGTCCTTGCAGGAAATTGAAAGGGAGATTCATGAACTCTGGAGGGAGTTGGGAGACTTCAGAGCAAGGCTGAGGAGGGCTCTACTGTTGTTGGATGACGATTGGCCGGTTGACAATAATACTAATACTAATACTAATAATAATAATAATAGCAGTAATAATAATTAGGTTAATATTTTTTATTTTAGCGTATGCATTTTCTTTTTTTATATCGGATCTACCCAAGGGTATATTTTTTTATTGTATATATTTGTATATAATGGATTCAAAAATCTATGTTTGGTCGACTAGGAATTTTTAATTCTTATTTAATAATTAATTATCATTCTGTCTATTTCTTATTCTCAACATGTCGACGGTTAGAGGTAGGGATTGAGCATTTGTCGCAACTGATGAACCATATGTTGCAACAAATGGTTAATCTGATGTGACAAATGGATCATATATTACAACATGCAGTTATTAATAAAAAAGGGTATTATTACTAAGAGGGTGAAAGTCATGACTTTTTAATTATTTAATAAGAAAAAGGTTCATAAATAAATAATAAGGATATAAATGATAAACACAGTTTATAACCATAAAAGAACGGTTATTTAATTTTAATAACTGATTGTGACTTTTCACCATTTTTATTTTTAAATCTATTTTTTAATTATTTATTTATTATATAATAAAAAAGTCACAATATTGGATTAATTAAGGTATATGATGATTGTTAAATAAAAGGTGAATAGTCGTGACTTTTTGTCTCTAACACATTCAATGTTGTTGATGCATCCAATTCTCAATCTGTTGCGACTAATGAATCAGTTGTTAGAAGAAATCAAAAAAGCTTCTAAAATAGATGGTCGATTTGTTGCAATAGATGGTATATTTGTTACCAAAGATGGGTTATCTAATGCAAAAAATATACAATTGGTTGCCACAATTCAATAAAAATGAGTATTATTTTATTAAAGAAACGGTTATTGAAAAGGTGTCTTCGGTCTTTTAATTGAGAAAAAGGTTATTTAAATTTAATAACTAATTAATAATAATAAACTGAAAATTCATGACGTCATAATAATAAAAAACTCACCAGCTTGATTTAATTAAGTCATTTTTTTCATAGAAAATAAAAAAAAAATGATAAACACAATTTATAACCGTAAAAAATGGTTATTTAATTTGAATAATTGATGTTAATATTAAATAGGTGACAAGTAGTCTGACTTTTTTCTATTTTTGTTATTAAATCTATTTTTTTAATTTATATAATAAAAAAATCACCAAATTTGGATTAATGCTATGATGATTATTAAATAAAAAGATAGATTATATGTTGCAATAAATAAATTATTTGATGCAACAAGTTGTCCATTTATTGCAATAGATGATATATCTGTTATCACGGATGTGTTATCTGATGCAACAGATATAGAATATGTTGTCACAACTCAATAAAAATGGTTATTGCAAAGAACTAATTAATAATAATAAGCTAAAAAGTCATGACTTATCACAATATTAAAAAAGTCAGTCAGTCAGCAACTTCATTTAATTAAGTCATAACTTTTCACAGTAATCAAAATGTGTAATTAATAAATGGAGGTGAACAGTTGCGCCTTTTTGCCTAACTCATTCAAATTCAATCCTCTATAAATATGTCTCTCCTTACTCACTCGCTCATTCTACTACACTCTATTTATTTCTTGTATCTTGTCTTTCATATTACACCTTCCTTAAATCATTTTCTCTTCCCTGACTCAGGTAAGTTTTTTTCTTGCTTTGTGTGTAAATATACTCAATTTGTAGTATACGTTGTATTACATTCGGATTCTTTTATTTACTTTTATTTTTACATTTTTTGTCAATTCATGTGTGTTCTAGATAAGACAGATCCAGTGTGGGACGTTGCTTTTCTGCAAGATGCTGTGAATGAACTTCAGAGGTAAGTTCATCACCTGCAGTGGGAGTTGGTAGTAGTGAGAGCAAGGATGCTCGGGGAGATTCGCAGGCTGAGGAGGGCCCTGCTACTGCCGGTTGAAGATTGGTCAGCTGACAATAATAATAGTAGTAATAATAATAATAATAATAATAATAATAAGAAGAAGAAGAAGAAGAAGAAGAAGAATTAGATTTATTTTTTATTTTAGCCTATGTATTTTTATTTGTTTTGTTTAATAAAAAAACTTATGTTTGATCACCTTTAACGTTTTAATTCTTATTTAATTTTCATTAAGTCTTTCTTTCTTCTTCTCATCAAACTTGTCAACGATTAAGGAGTACTTTGAATCCAACAGCAATAGATTATCTATTATCTCGTACAACAGATAGATTATCAGTTACAACAGATAGATTATCTGTTGCAATAGAAAGATTATACGTTATAATAGATAGATTATCTGTTACAACAGATAAATTATCTGTTACACAGATGGTTTAATTGAGAAAAAGGTTATTTAAATTTAAGAACGAATTAATAATAACAATCTAAAAAGTCATAATTTATCACAATAATCAAAAATTCAGTCAGCAGCTTTGATTTAATTAAGTCATTAACTTTTCACAGTAATAAAAAAGTCACCAGTTTCAATATAATTAATAAATGAAGGTGAACAGTCGTGCCTTTGTTCCAAATAGATTACTCATCTGTTGCAACAGATAAGTAATCTGTTACAACAGATAAGTAGTCTGTTGTAACAGATAAATAGTCTATTGCAATACATAATAAGTTTGATGCAACAGATAATAAGTTTGTTGCAACAGATAACTAGTTTGTTGTAACAAATTACCCATCTGTTCGATTCATGTTACGGGCACTATAGAACCATAAACACGAATCCAACATATGAGTCTTCCGTTGCAACAGATTACTCATCTGATGCAACAAATAAGTGATCTGTTTAAATTGTGGGCTCTTATGTTGGATTCATGATCGGGTTCTATCCATTGTTGAAAAAACAATAGTTGTTGTGTATCCAGATGACAAATTCGACTACAAATCAAAATTTTACTTACCAAAGTCACTTATGAAGTAATGTTGAAGTGGAAAGTGATGTACGAAATAAAATTTCCCCTAAAAAATTGGTCAAGTAGCAGCAGTAATGGTAAAAACAACAACAATGGCCGACAAGAAAAAGATGAAGATGATAATGAAGTAGAAGATGATGATAATGAAGCAGAAGATGATGAATAAAGCAGCAGCAACAATGAACAACAAAAATCGTGACGAGAGAGAAAACAACATCGGATGAGAAGAGAGAGAAACACGTGTTTTTTCCCTCCGTTTCCTGTTATATTAACTAACATTTGGATCAAAGTGTAAATTCAAAAAGTTGTGAGTTATTTTCAAACCTTCTCAACTTTCTTAATCCATAATAAAGTAATTGTCACCTACACCACATTTTCAAACTTTTTTGTCACTTTTAGCAAAAAGCCCCTTGAAAGTTCCAGGTATTTACCCTAGAGAACCTGTTCCCAAAAGATCAATTATCCTAGATTTCCTCCGACTCCGTTTTCTTCAGTATGATCATAAGATAATCCAGAAACTATATGTTTTATGTCAAGCAATACGTGGAGTAACTCCTGAATCAGCGCTACTATTTTTGTGAATCCCATCACCAATAATGTTATCTAGTTGTGGTTTCTTATATATTATGATTGTATTAAGATGAAGAGGTGATTGTTTGATGAAAGTCTTTTAATACCTTAATTGTAATGGTTTTTTTGGTTGATTGACAACTTGTTGTTTGATATATGGGCACTACTATTTGATCAGCTTATTAAAGTACTAACATTTTTTCACTTCATAATTGTGCAGGTGTTTTTGGTCAAAAAATGCTCTGAGAAAGCTTTGGATACTCAAATCTATATATAGTATACAAATATAAACATGTATCTAAATGTCATCGGACTAAGTAAATGTCCCACTTCTGCATCTAATAGTATGACATAATATTCTTATGGATGTATAAAGAATACATTTGGCAACTTTACTACATCCGGAATCTTGATAGTATAGCAAAATGTATGTAATGCAACAATTAGTATGTCCGATTTGACAATCACTTACGTACATGTATGATTTTATCTTCTTTGCAATTTTGTTATATGATAGTTTGGACTTCTATAATATTGAGTTTGTATCGAGATTATAATGTTGGGTTTGTGCTAGCACGCACCATATCTATCTAGTTTTAGTACATAGTTTATGTTATTGAATGCAAAATTACAACCTTAGAACATTCTGTTAAATATTGTAAAATCTCTTAAATTATTGGATGATCTCTTATGCTTTGTTCTTAGTCCGTACATCTCTTGTGTTTGATGTTTTCGATCTAACTCATGATGGTGAGAGACCATATTCTTGTTCATCAGAGATTAAGATGATGGTATAATCAATATTGAACATCCCGCCTCCCATATCAATAACAATATGCACTTTCTCAGAGAATATCACTAAAGAGGAAATGATTCAATTCCAGAGCTAAAGGTCATATAGTTCTCGAATGAGCAATAAAAAAGATTCTGAAGCATCTTCGGGATTAGGCATTGTTCCACCAATGATCATAGTACCAAATACTTCCTGGCGGAGAAAAAGAGAAATATTTTTGTCCAAAAGAAAAAAAAAAACATGCAGTTATGTTTCATATCTAAGAGCCTTTTTACATCTCTATTTCAAACAAACAAAGAATCTAAAAATAAATATTTGATCGGACTTTTTTTTTTCTTTCAGGTGGAAAGATATACTCTGGGGTATCTCTTTCTTCCCATAAAATATATGTTGATAGTATTGCCTGAATTTCACTTTCACACTTAGATAGATAGGCCTTTTCTGGCTTGTACGGAAAGAAATCCATGAGAGGAGAACGACTTAGGTTATGAACCTCAAGAGTAGGATTTCTTTTTTTCTATTTGGAAAAGGGCCTAATAGAATATACCCATTCAGTATTAGAAATGGTTCAAAAATATCCTTCTTCCACCTTTATGCTTTAAAATATCCTTCCATCCATCTATATTGCTCTAAAATACTCCTCCACTTAATAGAAAAATGACTAAACTTCTAACTTAACACGTGTCAACTTGTTATTGATTGAAAGTTTAATTAATTAAAAATTAATTGTTCCCCAAAATCTAACCCATTTTCACCTTTGGACCCAAACAGTACTCCCAACTCCACAATCCATATTTCCTAATTCTGTCAAAGCTTCCAAAAAATAATTGGGTCTTCCTTCTTGACAGTAATTATTGATTGCCAAGTTTTCAGAAAATAAAATAAAGATTCGAATTGAAGATTGGTAAATGGGAGAATCTAAAAGGATAAATCGGGGCTAGGGTTAAGATTAAGATTTTAAGTCTAAATTGAGTATATTCATATTTATGGATTTCTAGAAAATTATATACATTTATCTTCCAATTGGTAATTCTTTCATAATGATGAAAATTGATTATTTAAAAGAGAAAATGCTTTATTTCCACCTTGAACTATACTCGAAAAGACTGAGACACATCCGAACTTTAGGAGGATCCTATTACCCCCCCCCCCCCGGACTAATTAAAATCGTATTTTTGACAGTCTTAGTGCCTACGTGGTACATACATGGCACAACACACTGAAGGATCCGCGTAGGCACACGTGTGTGCCACGTTGGCACTAAGGTTTTCAAAAATATGATTTTAATTAGTCCGGTGGATAATAGGACCTGATACAAAAAGACCAAGGAACACAAAAAAAGGCTCAAAACAGTCCACAAATCAAGAGGAATCCAAGGACCCTTTGAGAGCTAGTTCCGGCCAAACAACAACAACACAACAATACAAGGAAACAAGGTGTATTTATATGCCAAAACAGCCACTAAAACGTGATGAACACAAGAAGATAGACAACAATATGATAAGAATAATAACAACAACAAACGGTTACAAGATACATGAACAACAAGAACCAACGGTTTCCCTAAACAACACTAACTAAGACATAAAATGTAGAGATAGATAGTGAGACATACACTACAATAAGACCCAAGAACCCAAAGATATATTAAATCTAAGGACCCCTAGAACTTACGATAGCAACACCACACTCTTATGAAGACACGAGAGGGATTCCACTGCTCAAGCACCATCGTTTCCAAGCAATACACATTCACAAGTGATTCTACACTTGCCATGTCCTAGTTTCAGCCTAGGGAGGCTCTCTCTCTCTCTCTTAAGAGAAGTGTTCTTATTCTTTCAATATCATGAGACAACTAACTAAAATAAAATCCTATTATGTTCCTTATATAGTTATTACAAAATGGAATACAAAAAATGTCCATAATACCCCTCAAGGGTGAGGCGCCCCTCAAGTGTAAGAGTGGACTGATTTTTGATGTGCTTTGGACTTCTTCTACACTTCAATTGCACACACCAAGTCTCGATACCAACGCGCACCCTCATAAGTCCATATCCGTGATTATTCTTGTATCATCCTCTCCATCTTGAGTGGAATGTACCCACAAATTCACGGCTTCATCTTGTTCAATTGGCCACTTCAAAAGAACTACCCAAAATAGTCCGCAAAACATGAAAAATCCAAGTTCTCAATAACAACAAGTCTCGGCCAACATCTTCATTTAGCACCTCGGCTTCCTCTTCATCTTGAGAATTTCCTTTAATCTTATTCGGCCCAATTGAGTTTCAACCCTAGCCAAGATAGAACTAGGAACATTGTTATCCATTGTAGCCAAGAAGTTACTTACGAAAAAACAAACAAATTAGTTGTACAGGAAAAGTCCTCACACTCTCTCTTTATTTCCTTGACTCTCGGATTTCTCACACTTAACCTCACAAGTATTGTAAGCTTACTTGTACTCCGAGGTGTTGAGAGGTGAACCAAACGTTTACAACAACTCAAAAAAATTAAAAAAAAATAAAAAAAACTAAGACACACAATGGAACGTAGACATGAAGAACGATTTTAAAAACTAATTTACAATCTAGTAAAGGGTCACTAGTTTGTAAATTAGTATTGGAATCAACAAACGAAACTAAAGAACAACAAATTGAAACTAGAAGATCAAAATTCAAGCCCAAAATTTGTTGTGTGAACAGTATATATGGTGATGTGGCAGTTTACAATTGGTCACGACCCGCACAATTTGTTCATCACTTGAAGTCTTAATCTTTACATAATTTTTTTGTAATGGATGACTTGATATTGGAGGGAAAGTAAAGTCTTGTAAACTTTCAACTTTTCAAACTCAAAAGGTAAGATTTGACTTTACTAGTCCCATAAGACTAGGTCCCTTGTTTTAAGAAAAGTTGTTGGAAAATAGTTGATAAAGTCTTTGGTGGTTGTAGTGTCTTTCAAGACTAACAAGTCACACACCCTTTTTCCTTCACCTTTATGGATCAAATAAACACTTTATTTTAATAAGACATAAAGGTTGTGAAGAACATCAAGAACTACAACAACATTCCCCAAGAACAACAACAAACTTCAAGAACAACCAACAACATCCAACTTCCAAGTTCAAATCCATAATAATTTTTGGACACCAACTCACGGCCAAGCTACAACAACTTCAACAAAATTATTTTTAAGTCACCAATCCTCAACAACAACACAAGGCCAAGCTTAGAACAACAATAACATCATAAGGCCAAGGTGAAAACTACAACAAATATAAGCTCAAATTAAGATATAGACTCAATATGTTAATGAGGAACAAAACTAACACTAAGAGACAACAAAGATAAGTAAAAATCTCGGCCAAGAACACAACACGGACAGATTGCTCTTTTTTTCTGGAATTTTTAGTTTTCAATAAAAAAAAAATTTATATTTTTCAACTAACAAGCCCAAGGTTGATCTTGTGAGAACAAGATTAAGCCATGCTCTGATACCAAATGATACAAGAATACCAAGGAACACAATAAAAGGCTCAAAACAGTCCACAAATCAAGAGGAATCTGAGGACCCCTTTGAGAGCTAGTTTCGGCCAAACAACAACAACACAAGAATACAAGGAAACAAGGTGTATTTATACACCAAAATAGCTACTAAAACATGATGAACACAAGAATATAGAAAACAATATGATAAGGATAATAATAACAACAAACGGTTACAAGATACATGAACAACAAAAACCAACGATTTCCCTAAACAACACTAACTAAGACATGAAATGTAGAGATAGATAGTGAGACACACACTATAATAAGACCCAAGAACCCAAAGATATATTAAATCTAAGGACCCCTAGAACTTATGATAGCAACACCATACTCTTATGAAGACACAAAAGGGATTCCACCTGTAACACCCCGAGCTTGGTACCCCGGACGCTACACGGTGCTCATAATCCCGAAGGACCACAAGCTAACCCATGACTGGTACCTGCTGTAATAACTGTAAAATAATACTGAGATATGCAGAATAATGGGCTGAAATTGCCATAAGGTTCAACACTGAAACATAACTGATAATACAGTATAACAATACCAAAACTGAAATAACTGTCTGAAATACTCTAGTTTGAAAAAGCCTCTAAACTTTCTGAATAAGGAGTTGATGGGATATGTCCCCAACTAACTCCAACTGCTGAAATAAGCTAAGTACTGAAGCACTGAAATAATGAAATAATCATATCCTCGAACTATGAGGACTCACCACTGACTCTGACTGCTAAAATCTAAACTGCTAAGTGTGATCGGGAACCTGAGCATCTAAACCTATGGTATAAAACACCATAGCACAAGAGAAAAGTATGCGTCAGTACATGAGAATATACTGGTATGCAAAGTGGGGTGGGCTGAATGAAAGCGTTCATATGCATGAACTATAACTGACTAAATAACATGAACATGACTTTGTGAGAATACATGCATGAATACATGGACTGTAACTGAGGTCATGATAATGCTGAATACTGAATCTGAATACTGATTAACAGATGTTTAAGTCTACGAATATTATGTAATTGGTAACTGAACGATTGTATCTGACAGTTCTGAATCTGTGGAACTATACTAAGTTTACTGATAACATCGATTACTGATAACTGATGTACTGTTAACTGAATGACTATTTTTGATAGTCCTGATTCTGATGGAACTAGATGAGTTCCGTACTGAGCTGAGTAACTGTATCTGAAAGTCCTGAAGTCTGAGAAACTACCTGAGTTCCTTACTGAAGACTAAGACTAAGACTGTGAAAGGTAATCATCTAACCGACATGCCCCATAAATGAACTGGTGGGGTCCAACCTGTGACCTCAGTTAAAAGGTTGTCAATACCATGCCATGGGTAAAGACAAGCTGTGAGTTAACCCTCTGCTGATAGAGAGCTCTTTCGTCAACCCCTCGCTGATAGAAGAACTCGAATGAGATGTATTAACCCTAGACTTGTAGGGATATATCTCAACCTACGCTGGCTACATAGTTTTGAAATACAAGGATTGCTTCTAAGGATCACACCCTCTGCTAACTGATAGGTGAGCCCTCATCCCTGGGTTCACTCGGTGTTAAATCCTACTCCCAACTGAATAAACACTGAACTGGTTTCCTAGTTCATACTAGGCTTGACTGAGCTGTTACTGATTGTACTGTTTAACTGAACTGAGTTTACTGAGTTCCGTTGACTGACGGAGTACTACTGAGTTCTATTAACTGACTGAATTTACTGAGGACTGAATTGAATACTGATTAGGACTAAACTGATACTGGATCTACTGAGTTTTCCTGAGTCATGTAACTGACTGAGTTCTACTGAGTTCTGAAACTTGACTGAGAGTACTACTGATCATGGCTTGACTGAGGTTATCTTGAAAAATGATACTGGCTCTTGGCACACAGCTAAATTGTCGGGTATTCAATACCCCCAGGACTCGATAGCATGAAAATAAATGGGACATCACACTTCTTAAATATATGACCATAGTCAACAATTTATAATACAATCATTGAGGGATTTCATGAAACATTTATAAGTCATAAGCTTACACATGAACAGGAACGCATGCTAACATATCATGGTTTCACAAATCCATACTTATGAGCATTCTACCAAATCATTATAAGACATAGCTTTAGCATGAGAGTCATTTTGAACATGTGGGTATATCATGAGTTCATCATATAGATCAAAAATAGGTCATAGTGCATAATTCTTATTCACTTAGGCATTTTAACAAACACATGGAAGGTATAACCTTTTCTAGGGCATAAATCAACAACTAATGCATCATGGCTAAATCAAGTACTTAAAATTTACGGATTTCAATCAACATACTAACATAAAGTCGTGAAAATCAATAAATATTCAATCTTAGAAATCATACCACAACATTAACATGTGTACAAACATGGAATTAAATATTTATATTTTGAAAAGGGTTTCTTGAGATCCAAGGGTGAAAGGGACCCTTGGACGAACACTTTACATACCTTGGATGGAAATTTCTTGAAGTTTAATGGAGGAATTCTTGAGGTCTTGATTTGAAATTAATCTCCTAGGGTTGTCTTGTACTTGAGAAATTGTGAAATAATAAATGTATTTAGCCAAAATAGGGCTAAATTTTATGTTATGAGGGCTGAAGGTCGGGAGGAAAAGACCTAATTACTCTTAAGAACACGGTCATTTAATGACTAAAAACTGAGAACCGATGCGGTTGTCGATGCAGCGCGTCGATGCCATCGACGCGATACTCGACGCATCGCACCATGATCACATCGTATCTGAGGAGTTTGACTCTGGCAACCTGTAATAATATTAACCAACACAATAGGCGATGCGGTGTGCTAAGATCGCATTGGTCCACTATTTTGGGATTCCGAACGTGGTCTAAACACGGCCAAAAAATCCGAAACTTGTCCAGGAATACCTATTGGCCTTCCTGATCATGAATTAATAAAAATATAGACCACTAAAGGACATTAAGGTTATAAAATGAGATTGTCAACTTTCGAAGGCTAAAAATAAACTAAGTCTGAAAACTTAGCTAGAATTTTCTAAACCTGGGATCCCTTAACAAACTTAAAGGACTGAAATAAGCTAGGAATTTTGCGGTGTCTTACACCACTTCTCAAGTACCATCGTTTCCAAGTAATACACATTCACAAGTGATTCCACACTTTTCATGTCCTAGTTTCGGCCTAGAGAGGCTCTCTCTCAAGAGAAGTGTTCTTATACTTTCAATATCATGAGACAACTAACTAAAATAAAACCCTAACATGTTCCTTATATAGTTATTACAAAATAGAATACAAAATGTCCATAATACCCCACAAGGGTGAGGCGCCCCTCAAGTGTAAGAGTGGACTGATTTTTGGTGTGTTTTGGGCCTCTTCTATACTTCAATTGCACACATCAAGTCTCGAGACCAACGCGCACTCTCATAAGTCCATATCCGTGCTTATTCTTATATCAGGACCCTTCTAAAGTTCGGGTGTGTCTCAGCCTTGTCGCATATAGTTTAAGGTGGAAATAGAACATTTTTCCTATTTAAAATTATAAGATAGTAAAGATAATTTCATTGTTTTAAATTTCCAGCTGGTTTGGGTAATTTAAGTGAAAATCGGGTTGGATTTTTGGAGAATAATTAGTTTTTAATTTAAACTTTCAACCAATAATAAGTTGTCACGTGTGAAGTTAGAAGTCTAAATTACTTTTTTGTTAAGTGGAAGGGTATTTTAGAATGAGAAAATGGCATAAATAGTCTCTTATCTATAAAAGTAGGTTTAAAATAATCCTTTAAATATACACTTGTGGGTTTTAGTCCTTTAACTATCCAAAAACTTATCAGGTTTGATCTTTATCTATTCTTATAATCGTAACTACCATTTATACTAACGGAATCCATACGCCCCTGTCTAATTTTCTCCCCCCCCCCACCCCCCACCCCCCACCCCCACCCCACCCCCCCACCCCCACCCCACCCCGCTATTTTTTTCGCGATTTTACTTTCTTTCTATTAACTTTCTCTTGCCACTTAATTCTTCCCCATTGTCATTGCATCAATAGAAAATCCTAAATTAATTTTATTAATTAACACAATTATTGAAAGATTAAGACCATGATTTTATGAGCAGAAGGTGGTAAAAGTCCTCATTATGGTGAGGTTTTTAGGATTCTAAGTCTTTATTTTTGTGAGGCTTTACTGTTAAAAATTTAATAATCAATTCTTCCTCTTTTTTTCTTTGTTCTACAGATTTTATGCACGATGCATTAAAAATCAGCGTCAAAGTAAACCATGGTGGTATTATCAGGCACAACCTAAAAGGCATTACTTTGGGGGTCGTGTTCAGTTTATTGATTATGTTGATGTTTCAGAAATAAAGCTATCACAATTAAAGATTATGGCTGAGAAATGTGGATATGGTGATGATTCAGTAGCATTTTGGCATAAGTATGATAAACTCAGTGAAAAGATGAGGCTTGTTTCAACTGGTTTAGAAGCTAAATTGGTATTCAAAAATATCCCTGAAAATATAGTAATTGAGGTTTGCTTTGAGAATTTAGACTCTTATATTGGAATGGATGTTGAAAAAATCTTCGATAAAAGACAAAATAGCAATAGTTTAAGTGACAATCAACAATGTTCTAGAGATTCCAACAATGAAGAAAAGGCTGAATATTCTTCAAATTATGACGATTTTGAAGGCTCGGATAATGACTTCTCACATGAACATGGTTAGGAAGGAACGAAAAAAGGGAGTGTATATATATGAAATTAGCGAAGAAGTGCGAAAAAAGATGGCTCGTGAAGAAGGAGATTTTGATTATGTTAACTCTGAAGCTTTCAAAAGCCTACAAAATGATTCTAACTCAGAAACATGAACTTACCTAAGTTCAATCTAATGACAGATGGACTATACCAACCATGGCACTTGAATTGGTATTTAAAAGAAAAAATGAGTTCAAGAATGTTGTGACAACTCATATAGTCAATCAAGGAAGATATATAATCTGGCGCAAAAATGATAAGCAAATGATATGAGCGGTTTGTGTGAAACACACGATTGTGGCTGGGAGATTATAGATTCTAAAATGTACAGAGATAGTATTATTCCAATAAGGATGTATAACCCCACCTATAAGTTTAAAAATTAAAATCATATTAACAAAATCATCACATTTTTGTTCATTGCTGGAAGATTTCTTGATGTCATAAAATCAAATAGGGATTGAAAGATCTCTGAATTTAGAGATCATGTTAGTATCCAATTAAGAGCACGTGTGACATTATCTAAATGTAGAAAGGCAAAGAAGGCAACTACTATGATTGATGGAGATATCTCTGATCAATTTAAGTTATTGTGGAACTACTGCAATGAAATAGTGAGGACAAATCTAAATACTTCCATTTATATGAAGTTGGTTGACAATGAGGATTCCGGCAAGCCTAAAAAATTTCAGAGATTTTATATTTACTTTAGTGCTTGCAAAGAAGGATTCAAGAGTGATTGCAGAAGGATAGTAGGAGTGGATGGTTGTTTCCTCAAGGGTTCAATGTATGGGACTCAATTGTTAACTATCATTGGGCTTGATCCTAATAATAAAATTAACCCAATAGCATATGGTATTGTCGAGAAAGAAAATCTTGACTCATGGGCATGGTTTCTAGATCATCTGAAGTTTGACTTGGAGATTGACGAAGGAGCTCATTGAACGTTCATGTCAGATAAGCAAAGGTTTGATAGAAGCATTTAATACTGTATTACCATTTGTTGATCATAGATTTTGTGTAAGACACTTGCATAGTAATTTTAAAAGGGAGGGATTTGGTGGTAACTGTTCGCAACAAATTTTCGTAGATGTGCGAAAAATTAACTGTAAGTAAAAATAAATAATGATTTTATATAAACAAAATTTGTGGGTACAATTCCGTTATTCTCTCGATTCTTCTCTTCTAAGTTTTCCATGATTCGAGGACCTTCGCAGCGTGATTCTCGAATGTAGGATGATTTGAGCCTCCTAGAAATGCGTTTGGATCTCCAGGAATTGTCTGACAGCACTTCGTCTTGTCGAGTTGACCTTCGGGCAGAACTCCGTTAGTCGATTCGTTGAAGAGCTTTGTACTCAATGTAGAAGCTTCCTCCAATGCTTTCAGAATCACCCCAAAAAATTATGTAACCCTCCTATTTATAGTTGTAGGGGGTAGGCAGTCCAAGTGTAAATAACCTCTTCTACCTCATTCTGATTGGTCCATTCAATTTTCAAGCTTATCACAAATGTTATGTGACAAGGTTGCTTGTGATTGTCCAAACACATGTCATTTGGGACACTTGGCGATGTTTCATTGGCTCTTGAATTTGACTTGGATTGCCACCTCATTTGATCGTGTGGCCTTGCCTCGTTGGTCTTTAATTTGACTGGGATGCCATGTCATTTGACACGTGGCATGAGCTTGGGCCTCAAGGTGAGATGGACCTTTATGAAGAATAAAATGGATTTATAGCCCAAACTAATTTTAGACCCAATAAAATATGGATCAAATGCAAATTTTATATGAATTTGATTCAATAAATTTTACGTGTCTACAGATGCCCCCTACTTCAAGGCTCGTCAAGGTGTTTGATTTTTCGGACCTATTAGAGACGAGATTTGAAGTATTTGTGAAACCATTTTTTTTTTTAAAGACTTGAGCATTTTATCAACGTCCGACTCCTCAAAGTCATGATTATCCGTGTAGAATAACGTGAATCCAGTGTAAATTCTATTTAAGACTAAATATATCCAAATCATGTAGGATTCGGCTATTAGTCCTATATTTAGTAGGATTGATTAATGATGTTATCCCACTTCAAAAAGGATTAGGAATTTGACTTATTTTGGACACTTAAATGTCCCAGTTCTTGTTGAAGACAACTTTGTTCAGCAGATTCCTTTTTAAAATCAAATTGGGGTCTTTAAGAGTCTATAAAAGGACATAAACTCCCCCTTTAATCATTGTAATTCAGCCTGAGCAGAAATTCAACTTCTGTTCTTCTCCTCTTTTTGCTCTTTTTTTTTCACAATTGAGCTTTCGGCACTTTGGCGTGTCTGTAGAAGAAGCTTCATAGTGCATCGTGGAGGTGTTTGAATCATGAATGGTTTATAGTGTTGGAAAGTAGACTCACAACGCTATGTTCTACGTGAAAACCACGCTCATCTTATCACCAGATTTTCCCAGGTATCGTTTCAAAATCAGACCTTCAGTTCTGTTTCGTCACTGTTTACTTGTTTTGTGCAGTCTCACGAAAACTCTCATATCTTTACTTAGGAACATCAAAATCAAGAGCTGTTTTTTGCGTTGAAAACTAGACTCATAGATCTACATCTCGCGCAGAAACCACAATCATATTGCATCCAAATCATCCCAGATATTTCTCCGAATATGGCCTTCTAATCCTGGTTCGCTTGTTATTTCAGCTTTGCGCAGCGTCATGAGAAATTTCATATCTCAACGCGGAAGTGTCGAAATCAGGTTCTGTATTTTGCATTGAAAAGTAGATTCATAAAGCTACATCACAATCATATTGAATCTGAATCGTCCCAGATATTTCTCCAAAATGGCCTTCTAATCCTGGTTCGCTTGTTATTTCAACTTTGCACAGCATCACGAGAAATTTCATATCTCGACGTGGAAGTATCGGAATTAGGTGAAGTTTTTTGCATTGAAAAGTAGATTCATAGATATACGCCTCATGCGGAAATCACAATCATATTACATCCGAATCATCCCAGATATTGCTCCGAAAATAGCCTTTTAATCCTGGTTCGCTTGTTATTTCAGCTTTGCGCAGCGTCACGAGAAATTTCATATCTCGACGTGGAAGTATTAGAATTAGGTTCCATTTTCTGCATTGGAAAGTAGACTCGCAGATCTTTTAATTTAATATCTTTGGCAGGCCTTCAAATACAGAGAGGCTATCTTCAGTGCTTTGAAATTATGGTGAACTTCCGGGACCAAACGACACCATATCCTCTACTTGAAATAGCAAACAATGAACGATATTCTCCTGATAGTGTACTTACCTTGAAAGTTCATCCTCTGGTAATAGGTGTCTTCCCGCTTGACAAAGGATTGCCTAACATGTCTCTTCATCTAGACAAATGGTCGACAAAAGAAGAAATTGACGTCCTTGACTCCAAAAAGGTCATTAATACTAATGCTTTTGTGCTGCATTCATCTACACATGATAAGGAGTCTACTTCTACATATCCCAAAGGCTCGAATAAGGGCCTTGCTACATGGAATTATCCCCAATCAGGCTTTGGCGAGTTTCGTTATGTTACTTGCAATTGGGAGTAGGTAGAGGGTGTCTTTAGCCGTAGCAAGGAGGCACTGGAGCGAACTAAGATTTATGATGCTGTTTTCACTTCTTTATTCACTTACGACATCAACGAGAATGTTTTACAGACCTTTTGTGAACTTTGGCATCCCTCTACCAATACAATTTGTGTCGGCATCGGTGAGCTTTCTATTTCATTGTGGGATATGCGTATGATTGGGGGCCTTCCAGTACACGGAACTTTCTTTGATGAAGTCGTCCCTTCGGCCAAAGAATTGTCACAAGCAGATCAGCAAGGGAAGCCTTTTTTGCCTAAAACTTGTGCTTACTTATTTTCAGCATTCTATCGGCTTTCAAATGGTGCGTCGTCTAAGGAGGTTTCTGTCCGTGATTGGGTGAATTTTTGGTTCAAAGGAATAGAGCGGTACAAGGAGCCTTAACCACGAGGCCCTAAATATCCAGCTAAACCAAAGTCAAATCACAGTCCGAACGGCTATATTGATATGTCATTTTTACCGCGAACGGAAGAAGAGAATGTCCCTTTTGTCGAGTTAGGTGTGTAAAGGTCTCTTAGAGAAGAGACGAACTTGGTTGCTTTTCTTTCTTGCTGGATTTGCAAGTTCGTTTTTCCAATTAAGAAACTTGACCACATCCGTCCTAGCATCTTTAAAATTGCAAGTCTAATGGCTTATGGGGAGAGGTTTGCACTAGCAATTCCCATTTTGGCTAGTATCTACAAAGGCTTGACAGTGATCACAACTTCAACAAACTTAGGTGCAGGTGACATAATTTTTTCTATACAATATGTCTATGGATGGATTGGTGAGTATTTTAACTCCTACTATCAAGCACGTCATTACAATGGTGCTTGTATGTGTAGGATTGTTGGGGAAAGGATGGCTAGAAGCTTTGATCTTTCTAGTGCAAAATGGTTATTTCAAAATGTCGATATCTGCAGTTTCCCCACCTTGTCCATGCTACAACCCAAGGAGTTGTTTATAGCAGAGAGTGGAGAATTGTCTAGTTCTTGGAACGATTATTTCATTAGTCTTCGTTCGAGCTATGTTACTCTGTGGTGTGATGATCACTTTGCCATGGAGCCTTATAGTCCCCATAGATTCAGCCGACAGTTTGGATTTGTTCAAAACCTGCCTGGAAACTTCATCAAACGACCGTATGACGACACACTTGAAGAATTGGTACGACTTTGGGACTCTTGCACCCGTCTTAGTAGTTCTTCAACCATTAGTATACCACGACGTCCCGAAAGGCCTCTAACAATCAATAGGTATGAAAATTGGTGGTATATTTGTCGACCAAACCTTGTTGGGCAAAATAAAATTGTCTTGAAAGTTCCCTTTCGTCCATCGGAACAAGGTAAGTCTTCCACTTCCTCCATTGTTAAGTCAAAGACGAGCCCGTTGTTTTCTAAGTCTTCCCCTTCTATGGGTAAGTTGGTGAAAACTGGAAAAGGATCAAGTCATCCTTCATTAAAATTGAATGACACTCCTTTTGTGGCTTCGAATAAGACTCGCAAGCGAAACAACGATTATTCTTTACTTGAGACTAATAGTGAAAAGATGCCAACCAAAACTCCACTCGACGATAAGATTCTGCTTATCTGCATAGTTAATGAAGTTGTAGATGCTAATGATGAAAATAGCTGAACGGAAGGAGACCAAGACTAACATTGGAAGCGCAAAAGAAAGAAGGCCAAAGACCAATCTAGCGAGTTTGTTGATTTGGACAATGCTACCATAGATAGCGAGGCATTTTCTATTAATCACCCTAGCTCCACTATGCCATTGACTGAACTCACAGAACAAGTAAGATTACTTTCTTTCTCTCTCTTTTTTATTTAAGAAAATTAATAATACCCTGCTAAATTTTATTTTTTTTATTTTTTTTTAGGCTGAATCTCCAAGGCATTTCTACCGATATGCTTAATGGCATTTTTAATGGCGTTACGAGTCCAAGTTACCTTGATACATCTTCTCTTCCTATCACAGAAGCTTTGACAAACAACATGGAGGTTGTGGCTGCCCAAGCTAAGTCGCCTAAAGTTCATGCACCTTCATTGTGTTTATTGTCATTTATGGCCCCAAATTTTGAACCACAAGAGACGATCTCTACTTTCAAGAAGTCTTACATTCTTCAGATGTGTGGTGCATTTCATAAATGGCTAACCATGTTCTCCGTTGAATCTTCGGATGACTTTTCAAAGTTGAAAAATGGTGTGAACATGCTTATGGAGGAGCTCAAAGGAATTAACGCCATCAATACCTCTATTCTAGAGGGCTCTGTTAATACTTTCATAAAAATATATGAGGAGTACGACGCTATGAAATCATCTTCATCCCTGAAAATTACTAAAGAGCACCATCAAAAATTGCTCTCGACGTACAACACACCCTTGTTAATGCAAAAGATGAAAACACCAAGGAGAAAGGGCGCATGGAGGATCTCCAATCAAATCTTGCTAAGTTTGATGAAGAACTGAAGCTCTTATCTGCGAAGAAGGAGAAGACTATTGCATGCATAAAAGAGCAGAAAGAACGGTTGTCTAAAAGCCAAGAGAAGATCATTACTTTTGAGGGCGAGCTTAATACGATTAGGGAGAAACATCCATTATCCGAAGACGAAATGGAGACACTATCCAAACTGAAAGAGACGGTTGAGGCAAGTCGTCAGCAAATTCTGGAATTTCAACCTTTTCCATAGTTTAGATACTTGCTTAGGATTTTTTTTTATTGCTTATTATGATGTAGTGACATTTTTTCCTTTGGTGCAATAAAAGTGACCTTTAGCTTTCATTCAAATATTGTTTCGTCTATTTTTTTTTTTAAATGATAAAGCTAGATGAATTTGCCCCAATCACAAATAAACTTTGAGTTTTGTTGACAACATGTATCAAAATCAAACTCCTTTCCAATTAACCGGAATTAATTTTTTTTTTTAAGTTAACCATGAATCTGTCCGATTTCATAGTTTTGCGCAGCAATGGTAGAAAATTCATAATTCGACATACAAGCCTTTGAATTATAAACCATCTTTTTTTTTTGCGAAGATAACACCAAGATTTACAACATAGGTAAAACTCATGACCATATCTTTTACGGATTTGTACATATTCGTCCTTGAAGTCAGCTCAGTTCGAAACGTGAGGGTCTCTTTCGTAGCTTTGAGTGGCTATGGTAGAAAATTCATAACTCGACGCAGAAGTACTTGAATTATGAGACATCTTTTTTGTTGCAAAGATAACACCAATATATACAACATATTTAAAAATCATGACCATATCCTTTACGAATTTGTACAGATTCGTCATTGAAGTCAGATCAGTTCGAAATGTGAGGTTATCTTTCGCAGCTTTGAGTGGCTATGGTAGAAAATTCATAACTTGACTCAGAAGTCCTTGAATTACAAGCCGTCTTTTTTGTTATGAATATAACACCAAAATCTGCCACATATGTAAAAATCATGACCATATCCTTTACGGATTTGTACATATTCGTCATTGAAATCTGCTTTACTTTACTTGTTTCTTCATTTTTTGCGCATCTGTGGTAAACTAAGCGAAGAATCGTTCAATTCATGCGACATCTATGTCACTTCAAAGTATTATTGTCATACTCAAGTAATGATGAATCCTTTTCCTTTACTCTTTTTTCTTAACTCATATAACTGAACTTAGAGTAAAAGCATACTCTAAGCTGCCTACGTACCTCGGGAAGATCAAGTCATAACGTAGTTCAGGATGATGAGTTAATTTTTTTATTTTTTTTATCTTTCTTTTTTTTTCTTTTTTTTAGAGTCGTTCACAATTTAGACTCATGCGGTCCAGGAGTGGACATACAGTTTATACTCGTGTCTTAAGGAGTCTAGACGACCTTCATGGAAATTACTGCTTCAGGAACTTGCCGTTGATAGGACCAACTCTTACTCCATCTTGATCGACGATCTTATAAGAGCCACTTGAATATGCTTATTTCACAACATATGGCCCATCCCACTTAGATGTAAACTTGTCACCGATGCGTTTGTTGAGGATTATGGGTCTTCGAACTGCTAAGACCAAGTCTCCTACTTGAAATGATCGTGGTCGCACTCTCTTGTTGAAAGCTCTAGCAAGTCGAGCTTGATAACACTCCAACGTTTGTTGGGCTTCTAATCTCTTCTCGTCCAATGGCCCTAACTCTGCCAGACGAAGTTGAGCATTACTTTCAGTTGTAAGACTTTTTTGGATCGCCATTCGTAGCGATGAAATTTGTTGTTCTAGTGGAAGGACTGCTTCTACGCCATACACCAACGAATACGGAGTCGCTTGGGTAGCAGTTCTACAGGTCGTACGATATGCCCACAAAGCTTCACCGATCCTCTCATGCCAGTCTCTTTTATTTTTTGCAACCACTTTCTTCAAGAGGTTACCAAGTGTTTTATTAAAAGGTTCGGCAAGACCATTGGCAAGCGCATTGTACATTGAAGACTTATGCTGCTTAAAATTAAACTTCTTGCACAAAGTCCTTATGAGCTTATTATTGAAAGGCGTTCCATTATCAGTAACTATGTATCTTGGTACGCTATACCTAAAGATGATGTTCGACTTGATAAAATCAACAACATTTTCCTTTTTCACCTCTTTTAGCAGCACGGCTTCAGCCCATCTCGAGAAATAATCGGTAGTAGCTAAGATGTACATATGCCTTTTTAACGACTTTGGGAGAGGTCCAACAACATCAAGTCCCCACGCATCAAAAGGCTATGATGCTATAGTTGGATGAAGATGCTCTGGAGCCTGATGTATATAATTAACATGAAATTGACATACTTGACACCTTTTGGCATGCTCTAGACAGTCCATCACCATTGTTGGCCAGTAGTAGCCCATCCTTTTGATGTGAAAATAAAGTTTAGGCCCTGATTGGTGTGCTTCACATGTGCCAGAATGTGCTTCCTCCATTGTTTATTGAGCTTCTTCTTTGTTAAGACACCGTAAGAGTAAACCCTCGTAAGAACAACAAAATAAAATTCCTTCATGGAAGATGAATCGTGGTGCTCTTCTCCTAATGTCTGCTCTTTTTCGTGGCTCCTCAGGCAGCCTTCCATGTTTGAGATACTCAATTAGTAGTTTTCTCCAATCTTCTTCTTCAACGACTCGGACAGATATATGGAGGCTTTCGTCTAATTGAAGGTCAAGGCAACCAGGAATAACCCACCGATGACTTACTTGCACCTTTGTTGACTCATTTTCTCCGAGTGCCATCATCATAGCTAAGTTTGCCAGAGCATCCGCCATGCAATTTTCTTATCTTGGGACGTGGTTTAAGAACACTTGATCAAACCTTTCCAGTAGACGAGTAGTGTATCGATGATATGGTATAAGGTCTTTCTTCTTCACCTCGTAACTGCCTAAGAGTTGATTTATGATCAACTTAGAGTCACCATAGATATCCAATTGCGGAATCTTCATATCTGATGTCATTTCAAGTCCAATAATTAAAGCTTGGTACTCTGCAGTGTTATTGGAATATGTTTCACCCAGAACAAATAAAAATGGAAATCTTAGTCTTTCTGGTGATATCAACACGACACCTGCCCCTGCACCATCTTGACGTGCTGATCCATCGAAGAGCATTGTCCATGTCGGCATTTCTTAAGTAAATAATACATCTTTATCAGGAAAATCATCCAAAATCTTTCATTCTGCCGGCAGGGGGTGATCAGCGAGGAAATTAGCAAGTGTTTGCCCTTTTACAGCCTTTCGAGGCATGTAGATGATCTCATATTGGTTAAACAATATAGACCATCTGGCTAGACTTCCTAAGAGAACTGGACGAGTCATCACAAACTTTACGGGATCAGCTCGAGAAATTAGCTTGATAGTGTATGCTTCAAAATAATGCCTTAATTTCTTTATCGCATAAAGCAAAGCCAAACACATCTTTTCAATGGGCGTATAATTTAACTCAACTCCTATCAAAGTTTGACTTAGATAGTACAATGCTTGTTCTATCTAAGTTTCATTATCTTAAGCCAGAAGTGCCCCAAGTGATCGCTCTTGTGATGCAATGTAGAGTATCAATGGCCTACCAGGAGTTGGTGCCCCCAATACAGGTGGATTTAACAAGTATCTTTTGATGCTTTCAAAAGTATTTTGACATGATTGATCCCAGTGGAAAGGGGCATCTTTCTTCATTAGATGGCTGAAGGGTTGACATCGTCCAGCCAAGTTAGAGATGAACCTCCGAATGAATGCCAAATTTCCTTGCAGACTGCGGAGGTCTCTTAAGTTTCTTGGCTCCGGCATTTTCTGAATGGCATCAATCTTTGTGGGATCAACTTCAATTCCGCGGTGATGCACAATAAAGCCAAGAAACTTTTCTGAAGTAACTCCAAATGCGCATTTGAGTGGATTCATTTTCAAGTCAAATTTTCTTAACCTCTCAAAAACAATACAAAGATCATCAAGATGGTCGTCCCTACACTTTGTCTTCACTACCAAGTCATCAACGTAGCATTTCACCTTCTTATGTAACATGTCATCAAAAATGTTTTGCATTGCATGTTGGTAGGTGGCACCCGCATTCTTTAGACCAAATGGTATCACCTTGTAGCATTATATCCCTTTTGGAGTTCGGAAAGCGGTATATTCTTCGTCTCTTGGGGACATTCTGATTTGGTTATATCCAGAAGACCCATCTATAAATGACATAGTTTCATGTCCAGTCGCCGCATCAACCATGAGCTCTATGATTGGTATTGGAAAATCATCCTTCGGACATGCTTTGTTCAAGTCTCAAAAATCAACGTACACACGTATTTGGCCATTTTCTTTTTGACAGGTACAATATTTGAGATCCATGATGGGTATTTCACCTCTCGAATAAATTCAGCTTCAATGAGCTTATTGACCTCTACTTCAATTTGTGTTACTAGCTCAGGGCAAAACACTCGTTGTGACTGCTTTACAGGATGTGCACCCTTTTTGATCCCCAAATGATGAATAGCTACCTTAGGACTAAGGCCAGGCATTTCTTTGTATGACCAGGCAAAGACATCTTTGTACTCAACTAATAACTTGAAGTAGTCCCTCTCTTCTTGTGGTGTAAAAAGTGTACAGACAAAGGTTGGGCGCGGATTCTCCAATGTACCAAGGTTTATCTTCTTGAGTTCATCTATAGCCGATTGTACTCCATCCTCTAGTTGAGGGGGTGCTTCTTGAACATCATCATCCATTTCATCATGGCACAGATTGTCCTCCACCGTTATATGATATGATACACTGGCTTCCTCTGGATCCTCTTTTGTTTCTCCAAGATGTTGGTTGGTAAAAATAATAGTTCTTTTTCTTACCTTCAACGGTCCATCTGTAGTAATTTACAAAATAGACTTTATTTTCATGCGCAATGGGAAAGCGCTATGAATTTCCTTATCATCAATGTCCTTAGAGAAATATTATTGTTCGTGCCCCAACAACGTCTTTCTAGATGATGGGTTTTACGTGGTTCCCAAGTGAAAAAAAATAGAGGTATTCGCAGTGGTGACACGTCCTTCTACATAGTTAAAAGCTGCACTTCCATCTTTGCCTCCTAATCTATCAAATACAGAGACACGAGGTGTTGATTTTCCTATGCGATTAAACACTGAGGTCCGTTGTGGTATTTTCTCGTCCTCACCCTTATTTTTTACTTCTATTGAGATGTGGTGAGATGAAGTCATTTCCTTCACCTTCCTAGCTGAAATTCGAAGGGGCTCTAGCAATTTAAATCCTAGCCCAAACTTAGGTGTGGCGACGTAATGTCCTTGCTTTCTTAACTTCATTTGGGATGTTGTAAGGTCATGTATTTTTTTGCCAATGACTTCATCCTTGATCTCTCCTAGCCTTGTCGGATTGGAGAAGTCATAACCTGATTTCTCAAGTAATGTGAAAGCCTTTTGATCAAAACTAAGGTGTCATTTCTTAAGGACTCAGGAGTAATAGGTTGGATTTGTATGACTGGTACAGTCATACTCTTCTTCAAATCTTGCAACATTTCATGGCTTATTTATTTTCTTGGATGGAGAACTTATTGAGTACATGCTTCTAGCAAGGGTTGTCCTTCTCTTCGATGCTCACGTGGAATGTAGCGTAAGACTAAATGCTCATTATCGGTCTTTACTTTTATGTCTCCTTTAGATGATGAGAACTTAATGACGCTTCCTTCAGTTCTTTCCTTAGACATCTTAGCAACACCCGTTTGCACTCCTACCTCTTCTTTTGAATTGACCCCGGTTGGGTTAGAGGGTGTTGGTTTCTTCACATCTAACTCACAAGGGTCCAAGTAGAATTTCGCATCTATAAAGTACGACTCTGTTTCTATGAAAGGATGAATATTCGCATCAACTTTGACTACCTCACCATCTTTCATATACTTCATGCACTGATGTAAAGTAGATGTCACCACTCCATTTTCATACAACCAGGGGCTTCCAAGAAACAATTTGTATGATGTCTTGGTGTCTATGACGTGAATCAAAATATTTGATTTCATATTGCCAATGGATAATTCTACGGAGGTTTTTCCCATGGCTCGCTGCCCTCCTTGATTGAAGCCTTGGATTGTTATCTTGTTTTTGGACAATTCATCAATAGAGATACGAAGCCTTTTGAGCACTGTCCTTGGCATAATATTAACCACTGAACCATCATCGATCAGTATGCGATTGAGATGTTGTTCTCGAATAGCTCCTACGACAAATAAAGGCATGTTATACAGTTTGGACCCTAACAACAAGTCATCATCGGTGAAGGAAATTACAGCAAAACAATGTGCAACTTCTATCTTAACATGACATTCTTGTGTTATTGTTAGATGTTGCTCTTGTTTGCTTCCCTTGGGTTCTTCTATTCTGGAAATTACATGTGTCGCCCTGACTTGGTTATCTTGAAGGAATTTTTTTGAAAAAAATTCATGTAACGTGATAGGCCTTCTGTGACAAGAAACCACTAATCCTCTTGCTAGAATTAAACTTGACACTTTTTTATGGTCGTAGTTGATCCACATTATGCCCCATCACTTTCAACTCAGGAAGTCGTATTCTTGGAATCGTTTGATATCTTCTTTTCTTATGAGAAACGAGAGTCCAACCGTCATCCTCATCATTCTCAGAATTGTCGTCTACCTCTATTGCAGCTTCAGAAGTTCTTCTTGGGGAATCAACTTCAACCGGCCTAAAGCTCCCAAATTACAATAAGATAGTGCTTCGCATACTCTGTGGCATAGAGCATTTTTGTCGATCGACAACACTAGCATGATTTGCATCCATGGTTTCATCCATGTCGATGATGATTTTTCCTTCACTTACTAATGTCATGATTTTCTCCTTCAAAATAAAGCATTTTCCCATCGGGTGGCCAATGATGCGATAAAACTTGCAGTATTTAGGATCATTAACGGTATTAATTTCCTCAGGCCTCTTTGATTCCGAAAGATCAATGGCTTTTTTGGCCAATAATTCATCAAGAATCGTAGGCACGTCTGAATCTGGAAATGGGTAAACTTTTGCTTCCAACTCTTTCAAAGTTGGGCAACGTTTTTCCTCCCTTAGCTGTTGCTTCAATGTTTCGTCTTTCTTCACTTTTTGCTTTGTCGTGACCTTTACGGAAGTTACTTTCACCGCCATGGATTCTTTAGTATGGATCTTTGGGGTTGTAGCCTTCTTGAACTCCTTATTTTCTTTAGTAAGATCAACAAAAGGAGACGTCTTCCCATGACTTGCGATGCTTAACTCCATGTCATATGCTCTTGTAGCAAGTTCTTCAAATGTTCGCGGTTTGATTCCTTGCAGTATGTATAGAAGGCCCCAATGCATTTCTTGAGTGTACATTTCTACAGCGGATATTTCAGAAAGGCGATCTTTGAAATCCAAACTCAATGATCTCCAACGATTGATGTAATCCACCATAGGCTCATCTTTTCTTTGCTTAGTGATAGTCAACTCTATCATACTCACAGTTCGTCAAGTGCTATAAAATCGATTGAGAAATTCCTTCTCGAGCTGCTCCCAACTATCAATTGACTCATGCTCCAAGTCGATATACCAGTCGAATGCATTCCCTTTTAAGGAATGGACAAACTTTTTCACCAGGAGATCGCCGTTTGTTCTAGCATTGATGCAAGTTTTGACAAAGTGAGCGATGTGTTGCCTCGGATTTCCCTTGCCATCAAATTGCTGCAACTTTTGTGGTTGATAGTTCGTTGGCATGGATAGATAGTCAATTCGCCTTGTGTAAGGCTTGGAGTAATACAACGAACTTTGTGGTGCTCCTCCATATTGAGCCCTGATAGAGTTAGTTATCATGTCTTGTAACTGCTGAACGGACAGAGCCCCAACCAAAGTAGACTGTTTCTCTTTTTGAGATTTAGTCTTGCTAGGTGACTCGTCGACACTCTTATTTTGTTGAGTAAAGCCAGGTGGATAAGCAGGGTCGTGGCTTGATTCTCCAGGGGCGAAGGACTCCAACTTGTTCATCAGTTGAGCGATTTGAAGATCTTTATCCTCAAAAGATTTCTTTAAAACTTCAATTGTTTGTTCCATTATTGCGAACTTCTCATCCATATCAGTTACGCCAGCCATCAAGGCATTGACCTTTGTTGAAACTGGAGCATCAGTCGAATCTTCTGATCCACTAAAATTGATGCCAGTCTGAGAGAGTTCATCACATAGCAAGGATGTCAAGTTGCCCCCAGGAGTTGCGATTCCAGCCGCCGTATGAGATTTGCTCTTCTTTGCCTTCTTCAAAGAAGTGAAGTATTCAGATCCGTCTCAACCACTAGTTTTTAACTTGCGCTGAGTGAGTGGACCAACATGGCTGAGCTCATCAGATGTGGCAGTAGCAGAGTTCTTGCATGAGACAACTTTAGTATTTTCGAAGTCCATAGCAGTGGTTGAATTTGATTTCGCAGGAAGAAGAGATGGAGAGTAGAATTGGTCCTACTAGGCGTGCCAAAATTTGTTCGCAACAAATTTTCGTAGATGTGAGAAAAATTAACTGCAAGTAAAAATAAATAAAAAGAAATAATGATTTTATATAAACAAAATTTGTGGGTACAATTCCGTTATTCTCTCGATTCTTCTCTCCTAAGTTTTTTCGTGATTCGAGGGCCTTCGCAGCGTGATTCTCGAATGTAGGATGATTTGAGCCTCATAGAAATGCGTTTGGATCTCCAGGAATTGTCTGACAGCACTTCGTCTTGTCGAGTTGACCTTCGGGAAGAACTCCGTTAGTCGATTCGTTGAAGAGCTGTGTAGTCAATGCAGAAGCTTCCTCCAATGCTTCCAGAATCACCCCAAAAAAATTATGTAACCCTCCTATTTATAGTTGTAGGGGATAGGCAGTCCAAGTGTAAATAACCTCTTCTGCCTCATTCTGATTGGTCCATTCAATTTTCAAGCTTATCACAAATGTTATGTGACAAGGTTGCTTGTGATTGGCCAAAAACATGTCATTTGGGACACTTGGCAATGTTTCATTGGCTTTTGAATTTGACTTGGATTGCCACCTCATGTGATCATGTGGTCTTGCCTCATTGGTCTTTAATTTGACTGGGATGTCATGTCATTTGACACATGGCATGAGTTTGGGCCTCAAGGTGAGATGGACCTTGATGAAGAATAAAACGGGTTTATAGCCCAAACCAATTTTAGACCTAATAAAATATGGATCAAATCCAAATTTTATATGAATTTGATTCAATAAATTTTACGTGTCTACAGTAACATATTGAGAGATTCACTTTGAAAAGATGCTAGTGCAACAACAATAAAGTGAATTAATGAACGCATGGTTGAAATATTTAAATTGGATCCTGAAGCTTCTATTTGGTTGAGAGATAAGTCACCTAGTGAATGGTCTAGATCTCACTTCTTTGAAAACGTTAAGTGTGATACCTAACTGAATAACAAATTTGAATGTTTTAATAGCATGATACTGAATGCGAGGGATAAACCTATTATCACTCTTTTAGAGAAAATATGATATATGCTCATGACAAGAATGCAAGAAAATAGGGATAAATCTGTTAAGTGAAATTCTGAATATTTGTCCCAGAATTAAGGAGGTATTGCACAAAAGAGAAGCTGGCACTGATGAATATATTCCTAGAAAGTGAAATGAGTGAAATTATAAGCTTATAGGATCTAGCATAGCTGATATTTGGGTTGTAGATTTGCTAAACCAAAATTACAATTGCAGAAAATGGGATTTGACAGATATACCTTGTAAGCATATCATAACATCTATTTGGGCTAAAAACGATGAAGTTAATTCATACGTTGATAAGGTGAAAACCTACAGAAAAGTCTGCGAACTTGCTATTCTTCCTATACATGGTTAGACCATGTGGTCGCAACATGAAAATACTCCTTCTTTGCTTCCACGAATAGTTAGACAAAGTACTAAAAGAAGAAAGCAAAAGAAAAAAAGAATCAGATGAAACTGGTGCAAGTAGGACAAAAATGAATAGGAAGCAGAAAAAATTAGCGTACAATACATGCCACAAGCTTGGACATAACGTAAGAACTTGCAAGTATAGTTTGTTGCAGACAGATATGAAAGTATGATTCTGCAATATCAAGAATCATCTTCATCATGTGCTTCGACAAAGCTACCGGTATTTTATTCTTTTATTATAGCATTATTTCATTTAATTTACATATTCAAATTGTGTAAAGATTTTCACTTTCATTACATTTCACAAGTTAGAAGATCTCTAGAGAGAATGTAATGTACACATAACAAAGTGAAGCGCTCTCGTGGGTGGTGCAGCTTGTTGACGTTTTTGATGCAGTTTTTTCCAGAAATTTGGTGCTGATTTTTGGTGTTGTAATGTTGCTGTATAGTGCTACAATTTGATGTTATATTTTGTGCAATTTGGTGCAACTTGTTGGCGTTTTTGGTGCAGTCCATTGTGTCGTTTGGCTTAATTTTTGGTGTAATTTTTTTCTGAAGTATGATGCTGATTGTTGATGGTATGATGTTGCTATTTGGTGCTGAAGCTTGGTGCATCTCGGTGACTTTTTTTGGCGCAATTTTTTGTACAGCTTGGTGACTTTTTAGCGCAGTTTGGTGCTGATTCTGCAGTGCTATTTTTTGGGTGTTTTGATGCAGCAATTGGTCAAATTTAATGGAAGCTGCTGTTTTAAATTTTCTGTGCAAAAAATTATTAATAACAGTTCAGTTTAGTTGCTGTTTTATGGATTTTTCTGCAATTTTATGCAGATTCGTTGATGTAAATGACTTATTATTAGCATGAAAATATAACCATCTTTTTTCTCACAATATTTGCTCAATTGTGTTCTTTGCTTAGCATTTTGTTACAACTCTGGTCAAATAATGACCAACGACATAAAAACTAAGAACAAATGGATAAAATAGCCAATTATGATAAATATAATTGCATAGTTGAATACAAGTTACAATTCATGAATTCGAAGTATCAAAGATCATTGCAGCCAACTATAAAATATGACACTACACCAAACTCAATTAGTAACCTAAACCAACTATAAAATATGACACTATACCAAACTCTTTGGCAGCCATCCGATCCAAAGCATAGGATGAAAACAAGGTCTACAACTGTGCAAGTACAGTCCACGACTGAATTTTCTCAACAGTTCATGCCAAGAAGTAGCCAACAAGTAAAACATATGTAATAACATATCTCGTCTGAATATTCCTCATCCTCCTTCACGATCTCCCCTTGTATACTTAGAATGCCTCATCAACCTGCACTCCCCAACTTGCCACGCAATTAGCTTTTCGCCTTTAAGAGAACGCATAGAGATTCTTAACTTCATCGGACATGAGAACATACATCGTTTAGTAATACAGATTACTATGGTGAGTCCACACAGACTAAAATAGTTGAAAAACTCACCAAAACAATAGTACATGTCTTTCTACGCAAGTACTTGGATCCTCAGCTGCAATATGTCGTGATTCTAGCACAATCACCTGCAAGAAAATATTAACTTGATAAAAATATATTCTTTATCACCATTATAGCAAGTAAGAAGTTATACCTGAAATGATGTATCATGAGGTGTCCGAGCAGCTGCAAGGCCGGCAAATCCACCGACAATGACAACATTTGAGAAGCAAAGAGCTAGGGAGAAAAACAACTCACTTTAATAAAGTTTTTAACTAAAAAATGATAACCATCCATAATGTTAGATGCAGAGATGCATCGTATCATGTCTGAAGTGATCACATAAACACTCAAATCAGGAGATATATATGTCAGTATAAACAAAATACAAAAAGCTTGCTTTATTTTACTCTCCATGTGCTCCTCATTCTGAAAATAAGAAAGGATTGTACTTATCATTTATCAAATGTATTGATCCTTATTCAAACTCTAATCAAGTACTCAGTTTTACAGAAATTGGTGTCTCTTCGATAAGCAGGATATCTGGTTATTCTGGAAACAGGAAACTACAACACGCGTATCCTAAATGGCGGTTAACCAGTAAAAAGGTTTACGGATACGTTATTTGGTGTTTTAAGTTCTTTAACATTACATATTTACTTTCAAATCCTGTGGAGAACCACTCGCAACAGCTCAAACCTTGTCATAATCAAATATTTGCAACAACTCTCTAAGAAAAGAAAAATCAACATTCAAATATAAACTAGCCCGGACATTTCCAAAATCTCCTTCCTGAATTTTGCTTTGTCCAAGTTGTCTTCGATGATAATAAAAATTTATTCTTGCATCGAATTGTGCAATTATTGTCGTCTTCCTCGGAGCATAGCATATCCAAGTAACTAGCAAAAACAATATTCTTCCTTTTATCCTCCATTGTATCGTTTTCCTCGGAAACTTTATTTTGAATCGTTGAGGTTAGGATTCTTTCTCACAAGAAAATTTTTAGGAAAAGATAGCGAGGAGAGGCAAATATTTGAGGGGATGGCTTAAAGATTTAATCTGACGAAGGTATAGATTCGGTTAGTATAAACGGTAGTTACTTATTTAAGAATAGATAAAGACCAAATCTGATAAGTTTTTGGATAGTTAAAGGAATAAAATCAGCAAGTGTATATTTAAAGGACTATTTTAGAGCTAAGGGACTATTTATGCCATTTTCTCATTTTAGAATCATATAAGTGGATGGAAGGGTATTTTAAAGCCTAAAGGTGAAAGAAGCATATTTTTGAACTATTTTCAATACTTGAAGGGCATACTAGCTCCTTTTCCATTTTTTATTTGGAGAAATGGTGGCATTTGCGCTAAAGCAGCAACATAACAACAGAAGGAAGTGACCTCCACACCCTCCTATCGGAATCCCTTTCAGATTGGAGGACCCTTTTTTGAATCTTAGGAAATCTTTCATCGTAATTTATCATCGTTATAAACTTTTAGCCAACAATATGATTCTACTTGTTATTTATAGTCACGAATTTGGAAGTATTGTAGAAATACACATTATCTCTTTCTTCCTTAAGAATAGCAGTCATATCATAGGCTATAGTTTTCATAATAATTTATAGTCATTATAATGCAAGAGATCTAATTCATAGTCGTTAGAGATTTAATCCATAGTCATAAGAGCTTGTGTTCATAACAGATTGTAGTCTTGTTCGTAAGATATAAAGTGAATGTAAATAATATATCATACCTATATATATGATTAAAATTTTGTTTGAAGAGATCATATTCTTGTTCCCAAGAGATTAATTAAACATAAAGCAACAGATCAAACACATATTCATAAGAGATTTAACTCACATTCGTTGAGATCATTACTTGTTTGCAAGAGATTAACATCATAAACACGAAGGAACGTGAAAAATTCAAATCCGTAACTAGAAGACATTGAATAGGTAAACCATAGGAGATCAGATCCGTAAGTATTTTCCAACTAGTTGGCAGAAATAATGAAGATTCTTTCGTTTGAAGTTAGGGGTTTGAACCTTATAATTTAAACCGATTGTATTCAACTAATAACTTTTTAATAAGCAAAAAATTAAGATAGAAGCAAAACACGTGATAATAACTTTTTAATAAGCAAAAGATTAAGATAGAAGCAAAATACGTGAAAAGAATAACGCTTAGCATAAGGTTCAAACCCCTAACTTCAATCGAAAGAATCTTCATTTCTGCCATTGAGAGTACTCCTGTTGGAATTACTAGCGGGTCAAAACTCGTATGACGTAATAAAATATGTGCTTCGGTAGAAAAATACTTTCTGTATAATGAACAATTGCAAACCCAACGCTCGTAGTATCTTCTACATAAAGTGTCAATGTCCTAATCCTTCAAAGGAAGATCAGTTGATACAATACCAATTGTTTTTCGTCGTTGTCTGTAGTATTGAGTTTGCAATTGTTCATTATACAGAAAGTAATTTTACAAGCACATATTCCATTACGTCATATGAATTTTGAACCCGTGTAATTCCAACACATAGAAATTGAACTAGTAGCAATAATAATACTACGATGAACTGATCCATAATATTGTATAATTTGTTGCAAGCTACTAACTAGTGTAGATGATGGTTTAAATTTTTGCTTAATAATTCATCAACACGAGTCACTTATATTTATAATAGAAAGTTTACACTATCTATAATGCAAATGGTTTGACCACTATGAACTGATCCATAATATTGTATAATTTGTTGCAAGATACTAACTAGTGTAGATGATGATTTAATTTATTTATTTTTCTAAATAATCCATCAACACGAATCACTTCTATTTATAATAGAATGTTTACACTATAATTCAAATGGTTTGACCAGTAGCCAGTAGGTTTGCTTTGTAGTTAGGGGATCAATGCACGTGTACACATTAAATACAATTAATTCAATACTATATAATAAACATATCTTGTAAACAGTAATTTTATCCCTCTTAAGAGTGAACTTTTACCCATTTATCCTCTTCTTATCATGTACCTTACCCATGAGTAATTCCTTCACAAAAGGACAATACTAATAAAATTCCTAACAAATTAACAACTCATTCAATTAAAATTAACCACCTTACCTTACCCCTACCCCACGTTTTTTTTTTACACAACAATAAACACACCCACACAAATATACTCCCCAATTTTCCATACACAGATATATACACACACCACTCACAATACAATTCATACACTACACACTACATACAACACACCACAACAGAGCTCTCCATATTTTTATTCATGCACACACACACAAGAGAAAGGGAAAATCGGGAAAACCAGTGAGATAGGGAGGGATTTTAGAGAGGGACGAATATATACACACAAAAACCTCACTGAAAAGGGACCCAGACGGAATACACTAATACCAATCGGAACACACAGTGATAAACCCGCACAATTATGGCGTAAAAGGGAGGAATTAGAGAGAAGGGGGTGGTCGGAAAATAGTAGAGAGAGGGCAGGAAGATGGACGCACAGTGCAAGCACAGAAATTAGAGAGAGATCGACGGAGAAGAGAGATAATAGGTAGTGGCTGACTATTTTTGGCAAATTTTCGCTGGAATACCACTGGAATCTTCATCGGGAGTATCTACTCGGTATTGGTCCGGTGAAGGCCGCCGGAGAACGAACCACAAGCTCCAAACCTGCTTCTGTTTCTATTTTTTCGGAGAAATCTAGCCGAGGAAACATTATTTCGTTGGTTGTCTGATCTATCGAAGCTCCGGCGAGATAGAAACGACAATCGAGCTCCAATTCCGATGATCCTTGTTTACAGTTAGTTCGAAATTCGTGATTTGGGGTTCATATTAAGGTTTCTTTTCTACTGCTTAAATCTGTCCGGGTTGTATCTCTCGATATGAGTTGGTTTGTTTACTTGTTGAGGCTGGTTCGAGGTTTTCGGCGAGGACTCCGTCTCGTTTAATTTAGTAATATTTGAATAAAAGTGATATTAAGGTCCATTCTTTATCTCATTCTTGATTCATCTTAATTGTTTGACACTTTGTGTGGTAAATTCATAGTGTATGATCTTTATTTTCGTTGATTTTGATATGTTTGAATCATTGTAGGTGATTGTTAATATTAATTGTTTGAATTGAATAATTGAATGATTTAAACTCGATTGGAAATAAGTTGAGATGGGAATTGAAAGTTGATAAAATAAATATTGTTTAGTTTTGATTCATCGATTGTTGTTGAATTTGAAATAGATGTTAATTTTGACAAACCCGATAGTGTCATATTTGTCGAAATCGATAGGCAAATTTTAGGTTTGGGGGTAGGCAATTTGTAGGATTCTACATCATCGAATGTGTAAATGTCTGTGTTGAGTGATTTCTCCATTTTTATCGCATTTTATCAAATGTATTCATTCGCCGGGGAATGTCCCGAGGTCACATTGTACTCATTCACCGGGGAATGCCCCGAGATCATATTGTACTTATTCACAAGGGAATGCCCCGAAGTATCATGTACACAAAGGAGGCTCGTGATCAAGGCCCGAGGCATCGAGTAAAGCATAGCTAGGAAAATGTGAATAACTTAGGTTTTATTTCAGCATTTTATTTTGGTTTATAATAAATTGGACTGGACACTATATTTCAGTTTTGTTTGTTTGATTGTTTGTTTTCTTGTTGTGTGTTTTATTTGATTTATGCATTTCATAGTGTCATACTAGCCGATATATTCTATATAGCGACCGTGGTCGAACCGCGGGATTGAGGGATGCCTAACACCTTTTCCTCGATCAACAGAATTTCCTAATCGGAATCTCTGTTTGTGGATTTTTTTTAGAGTCAAACCATTTTGGAAAAGAACTCCCAAAGGTGACTTGGCACACCCGATTTATGCCAAGTGGTGACTCTGAGTTTTGATTATTAAAAGTCCTTTTCGAAACAAATTATTTTTTTTGTCACTTAATAATAAAACCCTTTTCAAACTTAAAAATAATCTTTTTGGTAAAAAGAGCGTGTGACAGCTCTGGCGACTCTGCTGGAGATTTTTTAGAATTCGAGCTTCATTCTTGAGATGTATCATCTTAGTGTGACACTATGGGTGTATAGACGCCTTGTTTATGTTATCGTTTGTGTTATTATTTTATCATTGTTGAGTGCCTATGTGCTATGTGTTTACAGTTTTCTCTTATGTGTTACCGCTTTATATCTGGCATCATGTGCATTACCTCGAGTCATTCTTTCGCAACAAGTCCCGGAGTACACGTGGTGTACACAAACTCTAGTTGAGTCACTCTTATTTTAGAAGGGAAAGTCGTCGGATGTATGGAGTGGGTGGAAAGCATTCGCAGCCACTATCGATCATATGCTTGTTAGTGGACCCCAACCTAGGTCACCTTTTAGGTAATGCTTATCTGCATCATATTGAGACCTAGCGGGGCCTACTTGGTCTTTTGTAGGAGACTCACTCTTAAAGCATCTTTGCGTGTTAATTGTTGCATCTTTGAAGGTAACAGGTTCATTTAACAGACTGATTTGGAAAAAGCGTGTGTTTAGGCAAGAAAAAGTTTGAAAACAAAGAAAAAAAGAGAGAAAAGAGTTCATAGTTTGTAGGAGTTCTTTATGGCATTTGTTTTCCACAATCAAAAATTCAAAAAGATTATTTTTACCTTTTGCACTAATTTTCACAAAAATAAAAACGTCAAAAAGATTTCCCTTTCCTTCCTTTAGCAAGCATCCATAATTCGAAAATTTCAAAAAGATTTTTCAATAGGAACTTTTTATAAATGAAAATTCAAAAAAGATGGTAGACGTTTGTACATTTCATATAACAAAAATACCAAAAAGATTTTTCTTTCAAAGTTGTTGGTGTCATTTTAATGTTAAGTGTCAAATTAAAAACTCAAAAAAAAAATTATTGATGTTTTTCATCTTCTTTTTGTGGTCATGTCTCTCAAGTCAGGGTCAAGCCTATTAGTTATTATTTAATAGTCCCATCTGGGCGAACTACGCATACCTAATTCTCCTCTCTCGGGAGTGAGATACGTAGGCAACCCTTTCAGGTTCGGTGATCTTATTTTAAAAAATCTAAAAATATTTTCTTCACTCTTCATTTAGAATAGGTGTTTCATATACATCTTTAAAAGACAACCACAAAAAGATTTTCCTTTAATAGCTTCAAGTTTTATTTTCGTATTAAATTAAAAATCGAAAACCCAAAAAAAAAAATCTTTGCTAATCGTAGGTTTCATTTTTGTATAGGAATTTAAACCTAAAAAATGTAAAAAAGATTTTCGTCAATTCTTTTGACACTGGGTACTTCCTTTTCTTCTTAAAGTTTTAAGGAAAAGAAAAGAAAAAAAAAAGTTTGATTGGCCATGTTGTGCCAAAACATCACGAACTACGCACACCTGATTCTCCTCTCTCAGGAGTAAGATACGTAGGAGCTCTTCTAGGGTTCGGTGATCTTTAAAAAAAAGGAAAAAAAAAAGAGTTTGTGAAAAAGTATTGCATTCTAATGCCTTTGTTATTTCTTATTCAATTAGTTTAAGGAGGTTAGTTTGTGGCATTTTGGCTGGTCCTCCATATTACACCAAGTCCAGTGAAGAGTCATGTCCAGCAAGAATATAGAGAGTGACATCATGGATCAAATAAAGAGTCGGAAAAATGAGAGATTAAAGAAAGAGATTGTGAATTTGTGGCAACAAATGATGGAAATGTATCGAGCTTGGGCCAGTGCGCTGCCTCCTCCTCCATTTCCCATTATTGACCCTACAAATACCTTGAGTTTTTCACCAAAATTGCAAGGTCAGTTTTCAGTTGTTGGTTATGTGCTACAACATGCCTCAGAATTTACTCCAAGACAAAATCATCCCAATGTTTCCATCACTCATTCTCTAGCTCTTCAGTATAAATCTACCATATTGATAGCACCACCTATCATCTCTACTCCCGGTGCTCAACCCTCTACTTAGGCTTCCACCTTGGCTTTTTGTTCGGCGAGTATGCTTCCCTAATCTTCTAGTGAGTCGATGTTCAATACTCTTGATGATCACTATTGTACTCTTGAGCTCACATCTATATTAATTGGACCACCAAAATTTCTTACCAAGAAGTCTGATATGGCAGAAGAGCAAGAGAAAATGGTTTGAAAAATAAAGAGCACAGAAAAGGCTATGAAAAATTCTCTAGGACTTGCGAATTATAAAGATGTTGCATATAAGGACTGGGGCATGTCTTCAAGTGTTAACCTCCTTCCTAACTTTGAAGTGTTAGAATTTGAGAAACATGATGGGTACGAGGATTTTGTAAAACACTTGGGACGATATTGCTATTAGTTGAGGGGGACTGAAGGGAAGAAGAAGGAAAACATACCTATTATCGTTCTAGGGAAAAATCAGAGTTCGAGAGGTCCCACTCAGCAATATTGTCAGTCTCAATTCCGAGCTTACATATCAAATCCACATGCTCCCCTGCAACAAGGTTCCTCTTTGCAAAATCCAAGATATTCCATTCCACTTCCTCAGTATTCTTTGAAAAATATACAATGGTATACTCATCCGTCTTCTTATCCATAATGGCGTGCATCGGTCCCTCAACATCGTCCTTGACCCCCACATATTTATCAAGGAACTTCTAAGTCCAAGTTTCAACCGAGGTTGGAGTTTGCAAAGAAGAAGAAGTCAAAGAATAATTTTACACCAATTAAGAAATCGTATGCCAGTTTATTTTAGAGACTGAGAGAATTGGGCATGATCACTTATTTCCTTGGGTGTACAATGTGCATATCATTTTGATGTCCAGGATCATAGTATTGAAGTTTGTAGTACTTTGAAAAGAGAAATAAAAAGGATGATTCAAGAAAAATTGATCGTAGTGCAAAACATTGACACTATGAAGGTCACACAGAATCCTTCACCAACACACGGTAATACACAATATGTGGGAGAAATGAGTTAAGCATGGGGATCCAGAGCTTATTTATTGAAGGGAATGTGTCTGACAGTGGTGGAAGCTCTAGTCGTGCTGATATGCAAACTAGTTGTCACGACCTGAGGCTACCCCCTAGTTACGACCACGGTGCTTATGGTCCCAAAAAACCACAAGCTAACCCATGAACTAGTACCTGCTGTGAGTACTGAATAATATACTAATAATTAAGACATATGCGGAAAGTCAGTTGATAATACCATAAGGAATTAGAAACTGAAAACAATACTGAATCATAGTTCTGAACGTATGGGAACATACTAAAAATATTGATAAAAACAACTGATAAACAAACTATCTGTCTGAATGTCTGAAATCTTCTAAAACTGACTGACTATGGAGTAGACGGGACAAACCCCCAACTAACTCTAACTGACTAAATAACTGAACTGCTGACATAACTGAATATAAGATAAACCCGTCCTCTAAGGATGATGACTCACCACTGTCGCTACTGTTGATAAGCTGATCAACCTAAGCACGGTCAGGAAATTAAGCATCCGAACCTATGATATTAAACATCATAGTGCAAAAAATGAGTATGCGGTCAGTACTTTGAATGTACTAGTATATGAGATGAGGTTAGGCTAAAATGCATGGGTTGTATGCATTAGATAATGACTGACTGAATACCATAAGATAGTTGAGTACAAATGCATGAAAACTATAAAATCTGAGAATGCATGACCAATCATAAAACATATTCTGATATAGTTTGTAAACTGAAATGTTGAAACACTAATAACTGAGTAACTGATAACTCTATGCTAGGGTCAAGCAAACCTGAAACTAAACTCTGTACTGAATACTGAACTGAGATAGTGAGAGGTATCATCTAACCGACATGACCCAATCTGATCTAAGTGGGGACCAACCTGTATGTAACACCCCATATTCAAGTACGTGTATTGGCGTATTCAAGTACGTGTATTGGTCTTATTTATATGGAATTAATTTTTTATGTTATTTATACCGGAATTTGCCCGTCGATGGTTCCATGTGAAGGTTATTGAATAAGATTTCCAATGATATAAAGATTTCCAAAAACGGATAGGTTTCGGATATAATCGAGCACGTTCGAAACTATAAAACGGTGGCCGGGATATTTGGGAATAGTAAATGTGCAGGAAAATTTCCTGCACACAAACTACTGAGGCCAGCCAAATTTTTGGATCAACTTCGAACGATTATAACTCCCTTAATATAATGAACTGGGAGATATGCAACCTATGAAAATAAAGATCTTTGGGTCTTCTTTCCAATGCAATTGGTTTCATCCAAATCCAACGTCTGAGTAAGGAGTTATACCCGTTTTACTTCAGCCTATCAAAATAGATTTTTAGGGTCAACTTCAAACGACCATAACTCCTTGTACAGGACGAACTGGGTGGCCTACTTTATATGAAATGAAAGCCCTTTAAATTATATTTCCAATGATACCAATTTCACCCAAATAAGATATCGAAGCAAAGAGTTATGGTCGATCTACTTTAGCTTATCAAAACAGTCCACCAAAGGACAGATTTGACATTATTTAAATTTTAAAGGCATTTTGGTCATTTCCTATTATATTATGGACGGTAATATGTGTATATATACATGTATATGAGTTCAAAAACTCATTTTCATCATCAATCATTGAGAAAGAACAAACCCTAGCCAAATTTGACCTTTAAATTACTTTTGATTCAACCGTAGAAATTCCAAAGTAATCCGATAACTGTGTTTGTCATCTCGAGAGCTTCGAACGACACCTATTATTTGTGCAAACAGGATTCCATAATCAAGAGGTGAATTCTAAGGTATGAATATTGTTTGCCTTTGTTCTTTTCCATATGTATATCTGTGATAGAGGATTATATGTATTGGTTGTTATTAAAAGGTGATGGAAATAGGGTTATGGACTATTTTACATGGTTTGATTGTATTGAATTGTGGAAGGTGGATATGGTAACTGAATTATGGAAGGTGGATATGGTGATATACTATTAAATTGATGATTATTTATGTCTATGGCTCAATTTGGTTTAATGGATTGGTTGGAAGGATAAATGAATCCAAACTTGATATTGGAGGATGTATGAATATGCATGGCATGTGAATGTAATTGGAGTATAAGAGGGTTAAAGTGACACCTTTTATGGTGTAATTAAGGCTTACTACTTAACCACTAGTTTGGTGAATTCAAATAATTGAATTGTGACGTTTGGTTGCTAATACTAGATTTCTATATATGTTCATTGTAGATAAGTAATCCGAAAAGACGGGAAGTCCATTTGGGACTAGTATAGAAGGTTGACAGTCAGGTATGTAAAGCATACTCTATACCATATCTTTGGCATGAAAGTGAACAATTGTTCTATTAAGAAAGTTTCCAAAGTTATTCAATAACATGTGATCCATAATGGTTTTGTATGATGTCCTACATTACCAATGAACTTGTTTCCACCCTACAAGATGTCAAGACATTCCAATACTTACTTGTTTTCCAAATCTTACATGTTTATTGCACTAATGAATGTCAGAAGGTATCCGGTTACTCAAACAAGATCCATGTGCTATTAATGACTCCAAAATGTTTCATTGATATACCAATAAGTTCCTACTTCATTGTTATGGCATTGATGACTCTAAAACACTTCATTGATGTGCCAATGAGTTCTTACTTCATTGTTATTGCATTGATGGTCTATTTATATGTCTCTTATTGATGTATCATTGTTTCAAAGTATCAAAAATGCGGTGGCGACCGAAATAACAATCTCAAAGATTAATTAAACTAAGTGATGGAAGTTCTCTCTTATCGGGTGGTATCCCAGGGGCATAAGCCTATCATGGGTCGATCCCTATTTATGTATTTATGGGTGGTATCCCAGGGGCATAAGCCTATCATGGGTCGATCCCAGTTGATATGTACTGGAGGCTGCCTAATGGTCACAGTACAGTACAGTACAGTAATGATTACAAAGATGATAAGAACGAAGGTAAAGTGATTGAATAAATACAATGTACAGGTTGTCACAAGTTCTAGTAAGTTTGGCCCACTCTTATTACGATTTATTCACTTGTTTCTGATTTCTATTGAGCTCCTATATCATGTGTGATTATCTGCAGCTTTATATACTCAGTACATATTTCGTACTGACGTCCCCACGGGGGACCTGCATTTTATGCTGTAGGCATAGGTACCTCAGCTCATACACCGCACAAGTAGGAGCTAGGATATCCAGCTGCTTTTGGTGAGCTCCAGTTTGCTTCGGGGCTTTCCGTGTCATATCCAGTCACTTTTGGTATTGTATAGAAGTTACTTATATGGTGGGGTGTGTCCCGACCTTAGTTAAACTCTGTGTATTATCTAGAGGCTTTGTAGACCTAATGTACAGTCAAGGTGGTGTTTTATTAATAGACGTGATGGCTCCAACGGCCAAGTATTGTATATACATATGTATGTGTGCTTGATCTTATACAGGTGATTATTTTCTTTTATATGCGACATGATGTTGTCCGAATTTCGGGTTGTCATAGAGGTATGCATGGGAAGTATAAGGTTATGAGCTGGTTCTCCCAAGCCTCCTCGGTTACGGGTGCCAGTCTGCCCCAATAGGATTTGAGGCATGACAAAAGTGGTATCAGAGAAGTTCGTCCTAGTGTGTCTACAAAGCCATGTCTACGTAGAGTCTTGTTTATCGGTGTGTCGTGCACCGCATCTATAAACAGGAGGCTATGGAGATTTAGGAATTGTCTTTTTTCTTCATGTCTTAGATCGTGCGATAGAGTCTATATTGTATATGAAGTCATATTTGACCACTGAATCCGTTTGTTTCTCTTATTATAGTAATGATGCCGGTTACCAGAAGCAAGAATACTGGTAAGCAAGTAGATGTGGCTGCTGGAGAGGGTACTAGTAAGTCACCCACTATACCAACTAATTAAAGTGAGGCTCCAGCTGAGCATACATCAGAAACTTCTTCCACTCCGGAAGAAATAAGGGGGAGGAGAACTATATCCCCAGAGCCACCTATTAATGCTGCTGATCAAGATCTTAGAAATGCACTGCAAATTTTGACTCGTATAGTTGCTGGGCAAGCTCAAGGGCAAGCCATTCCTACCACGGGTCCTAGTGGTACAGATAGGGCGGCTAGCCTTCGAACACAGGATTTTCTTAAGATGGATCCTCCCACTTTTACTAGATCAGATCTTAACGAGGACCCACAGGACTTTATTGATCAAATTCAAAGGGCCTCTGATGTTATGCATGTAACTGGTAGAGAGACAGTGAAGTTAGCAGCATATAGATTCAAAGGGGAGGCTATATATTGGTACGAGGACTGGAAATGATCTAGGGGTATTGATGCATCCCCAGCTACTTGGAATGAGTTCAAAGAGGCATTTCTTGATCATTATCTTCCATTCGAGATTCGTCAGGCCCGTGCAGATCAATTTTTAAATCTTCGTCAGGGGAATATGAGCGTGAGGGAGTACAGTCTCCGAAATAATTCCTTGTCGAGATATGCTCCTAATGTTGTAGCTACTATGGATGACAGAGTTCATCAATATATGGATAGGCTGGATCCATATCTGGTTAGAGATTGTACTATTGCCGCTTTGAACAAAGATATGAACATAGCGAGGATCCAAGCTTTTGCATAGAAAATGGAAGATCAGAGGCAGAGGAGAAGAACACAGGAATTAGAAAGAGGATATTCCAAGAGGGCCAGATCTATAGGGCAGTTCATGGCATCCCAAGGAGAGCTCAGACCACAGTTTTCTGCTAGACCACCTAGGCCATTATCTTCTTATTCTGCAGCTAGTGCCCCACCACAGTTCCAAGGGTCCAGAGGAAATCAATTTGGGCATAGAAGTGAGAGCCAGAGTTCGCGGACAGTGGGGTACCAACGGCAAGGGAATATGAGCCAATCGAGACCTCCTCGAGAGCCATGCAATAAATGTGGAAGGTATCATTTGGGCGCATGTCGGCTGGGGACCAATGTTTGATTTTGGTGCGGTATGTCGGGGCATATGATGAGAGAATGCCCACGAAGGGGCATAGGGGGTATGGCACAACCTACGGGGTCATTTGTTGCATCATCATCATCGATGCCTTATTCAGGAAGGGGTGCACAACCAATGGGTCGTGTTAGAGGTGATAAAGGATCCACGAGTTCTAGCGGGGCTCAAAATCGTACGTATGCTCTAGAGGATCGATAGAATTTAGAGGCTTCCCCAGATGTGATTACGGGTACGTTGTCTATATTTTTATTCGATGTATATGCCTTAATTGATCCCGATTCTACATTATCTTATGTTACTCCATTGGTTGCTGGAAAGTTTGAAAGAATACCCGAATTTTTAGTTAAGCCATTTGAAGTGTCCACACCGGTTGGGGAATCTATTATAGCTAGAAGGGTTTACCGAAACTGCATAGTAACTGTTTGTGGTCGTGATACGATGGCTGATCTTTTGGAGTTAGAAATGGTAGATTTTAATGTTATAATGGGTATGGACTGGTTGGCATCTTATTATGCCACAATTGATTGTTGCACGAAAAAGGTATATTTCCATTTTCCAAATGAATCAGTCCTTGAATGGAAAGGTGAAATTGGCGCACTAAGAGGTAGATTTATTTCTTATTTTAAGGTAAGAAGAATGATTTCCAAGGGATACATATATCATTTAGTTAGAGTAAGGGATACAGAAGCGGAGCCACCAACTCTTCACGCTGTTCCGATGGTAAATGAATTTTCTGATGTATTTCCTGAAGATCTTCCAGGTTTGCCTCCTGAACGAGAAGTAGAGTTTGGTATTGATGTAATACCAGACACCCAACCAATCTTTATTCCTCCGTATAGAATGGCCCCAGCAGAATTACGAGAATTGAAAGAGCAATTGAAAGATTTGCTAGAGAAGGGATTCATAAGGCCTAGTATGTCCCCCTGGGGAGCACCAGTGTTATTTGTGCGCAAAAAGGATGGCTCGCTGAGGATGTGTATTGATTATTGGCAATTGAATAAGGTGACTATTAAGAATAAATATCCTCTCCCAAGAATTGATGATTTATTTTATCAGTTATAGGGCGCCAAGTGCTTTTCTAAGATTGATTTGAGGTCAGGTTACCACCAAGTGAGGGTCAAAGAGAAGGATATACCCAAGACAGCTTTCCGAACATGGTATGGTCATTATGAGTTTCTAGTTATGTCATTTGGGCTAACAAATGCACCCGCAGCTTTTATGGATTTTATGAATAGGGTGTTTAAGCCATTCCTGGATGTATTTATGATAGTTTTTATAGATGATATTTTAGTTTATTCTAGATCAGAAGAGGACCATGCCAATCACTTACGACAGGCATTGCAGACTCTTCGTGATTGTAAGTTTTATGCAAAGTTCTCTAAATGTGAGTTTTGGTTAAAGTCGGTGGCATTTTTGGGTCATATTGTATCTAGTGAAGGGATAAAGGTTGATGCTCAAAAGATAGAAATTGTGAAGAACTGGCCAAGACCCACAACGCCTACGGAGATTCGTAGTTTTCTCAGGTTGGCCGGTTATTATAGAAGGTTTGTTGAAGGTTTTTCTTCCATTTCAGCACCCTTAACCAAGCTAACCCATAAAGCATCCAAATTCTGATGGAATGATGCCTGTGAGAAGAGTTTTCAAGATTTAAAGAACAAGTTGATTTCTACACCCGTATTGGTACTTCCAGAAGGCAACGAAGGGTATATAGTGTATTGTGATGCTTCCAAAATTGGTTTAGGATGTGTATTGATGCAGCATGGTAAGGTAATAGCATATGCTTGTAGACAATTGCGGCCACATGAGAAAAATTATCCTACACACGACCTTGAGCTGGCAGCAGTTATTTTTGCTTTAAAGATAGGGCGCCACTACTTATATGGGGTTCATGTTGATATATATACTGACCATAAGAGCTTGCAATAAATTTTTAATCAGAAGGATCTAAATTTAAGGCAGCGAAGATGGCTTGAACTATTAAAGGACTACGATGTTGATATCTTGTACCATCCAGGGAAAGCAAATGTAGTAGCTGATGCGTTAAGTCGTAAGGCTATGATGGCGCCTATAGAAAGGCAAGGGATGATTAAAGTTCTTCACCAGTTAGCTAGTTTGGGAGTCCGCCTTCTTGAAACTCCGGATAAAGAGCTAATCGTGCATAATGCTGCGGAATCTTCAATAGTAGCTGAAGTGAAAGAGAAGCAATATGCAGATCCTATTTTATTACAGCTTAAGGAGAACGTTCAGAGTGGTGCGACCAAGGCATTTGAGCTTACGCGAGAAGGAGTACTTCAGTGCCAAAACCGATTGTATGTGCCGGATGTAGACGGGCTAAGAAAGAAGATTATGACAGAGGCACATTGTTCAAGGTATTCCATTCATCCAGGATCAACCAAAATGTATCAAGATTTGAAAGATATGTATTGGTGGAATGACATAAAGAAGAGCATTGCAGAATTTGTAGCTGAATGTCCAAATTGTCAAAGAGTTAAAGTTGAGCACCAAAAACCCGGAGGTTATATGCAATGCATTGATCTTCCAAGCTGGAAGTGGGACATGATCAACATGGATTTTGTTATTGGTTTGCCTCGTACATCCCGGAAGTTTGATTCTATGTGGGTGATTGTTGATAGGCTTACCAAATCCGCACATTTCCTACCAGTTAGGACCACTTACACAGTTGAAGAGTATGCGAAGCTATACATTAAAGAGATAGTACGATTACATGGAGTGCCAATCTCTATTATATCAGATCGGGGAACCCAATTTACCGCAAACTTTTGGAAGTCTTTTCAAAGGTGTTTGGGAACACATGTGAAGTTGAGTACAACTTTTCACCCTCAAACAGATGGACAAGCAGAACGTACCATCCAAATACTTGAAGATATGCTACGAGCTTGTATAATAGATTTTAAGGGAAACTGGGATGATCATTTACCTCTTATTGAGTTTGCCTACAATAATAACTATCATTCAAGTATCAAAATGGCACCATATGAAGCTTTATATGGAAGGAAGTGTAGATCACCAATAGGATGGTTCAAAGTGGGTGAAACTCTTTTGTTCGGACCGGATCTTGTTTATCAAGCCATAGACAAGGTTAAAGTAATTCAGCAATGACTGAAAATAGTCCAAAGTCGACACAAGTCATATGCGGATAGTAGAAGGAGAGGGCTAGAGTTTTCTATAGGTGATTGGGTATTTTTGAAGGTATCACCAATGAAATGGGTAATGAGATTTGGCAAGAAAGGGAAGTTGAGTCCACGTTATATAGGCCCGTATAAGATCACTCGAAGGTTTAGACAAGTTGCATATGAATTAGAGTTACCCCAAGAGCTCTCATCAGTACATCTGGTATTTCATGTGTCAATGCTTCGAAAGTGCATCGGAGATCCATCACATATCACTTCTACTGAGGATGTGCAAGTTGCGGAAGATCTTACCTATGAGAAAGTGCCTATTGCTATTCTAGATCGCCAAGTTAAGAAGATGAGAAATAAAGAGATAGCATTTGTGAAAGTACGTTGGAGAAATCGTCAAAGGGAAGAGATTACATGGGAAGCTGAGGAAGCAATGAAATCTAAGTACCCTCATTTGTTCAAAGATGAAGAGGAAGTTCAAGAAACGGAGTTAGAACATTAACAAGTAAGTTTTTTTTATATATGCATAGTATTTATGTGATGATGTGAATATTAATGATGGACTTGAACTTGTTTCGGTTGAATAACTACGCTAACATTCGAGGACGAATTTCCTAAAGGGGGGAAGGATGTAACACCCCGTATTCAAGTACGTGTATTGGCGTATTCAAGTACGTGTATTGGTCTTATTTATATGGAATTAATTTTTTATTTTATTTATATCAGAATCTGCCCGTCGACGGTTCTATGCGAAGGTTATTGAATAAGCTTTCCAACGATATAAAGATTTCCAAAAACGGATAGGTTTCGGATATAATCGAGCACGTTCGAACCTATAAAACGGTGGCCGGGATATTTGGAAATAGTAAATGTGCAGGAAAATTTCCTGCACACAAACTACTAAGGCCAGCCAAATTTTTGGGTCAACTTCGAACGATCATAAATACCTTAATATAATGAAATGGGAGATATGCCACCTATGAAAAGAAATATCTTTGAGTATTATTTCCAATGCAATTGGTTTCATCCACATCGAACGTCTGAGTAAGGAGTTATACCCGTTTTACTTCAGCCTATCAAAATAGATTTTTAGGGTCAACTTCAAACGACCATAACTCCTTGTACAGGACGAGCTGGGTGTCCTACTTTATATGAAATGAAATCCCTTTGAATTATATTTCCAAAAATACCAATTTCACCCAAATCCGATATCGGAGCAAAGAGTTATGGTCGATCTACTTTAGCTTATCAAAACAGTCCACCAAAGGACAGATTTGACATTATTTAAATTTTAAAGGCATTTTGGTCATTTCCTATTATATTATGGATGGGAATATGTGTATATATACATGTATATGAGTTCAAAAACTCATTTTCATCATCAATCATTGAGAAAGAACAAACCCTAGCCAAATTTGACCTTTAAATTACTTTTGATTCAACCGTAGAAATTCCAAAGTAATCCGATAACTGCGTTTGTCATCTCGAGAGCTTCGAATGGCACCTATTATTTGTGCAAATAGGATTGCATAATCAAGAGGTGAATTCTAAGGTATGAATATTGTTTGCCTTTGTTCTTTTCCATATGTATATGTGTGATAGAGGATTATATGTATTGGTTGTTATTGAAAGGTGATGGAAATAGGGTTATGGACTATTTTGCATGGTTTGATTGTATTGAATTGTGGAAGGTGGATATGGTAACTGAGTTATGGAAGGTGGATATGGTGATATACTATTGAATTGATGATTATTTATGTCTATGGCTCAATTTGGTTTAATGGATTGGTTGAAAGGATAAATGAATCTTAACTTGATATTGGAGGATGTTGTATGAATTTGCATGGCATGTGAATGTAATTGGAGTATAAGAGGGTTAAAGTGACACCCTTTATGGTGTAATTAAGGCTTACTACTTAACCACTAGTCTAGTGAATTCAAATAATTGAATTGTGACGTTTGGTTGCTAATACTAGATTGCTATATATGTTCATTATAGATAAGTAATCCGAAAAGACGGGAAGTCCATTTGGGACTAGTATTGAAGGTTGACAGTCAGGTATGTAAACCATACTCTATACCATATTTGGCATGAAAGTGAACAATTGTTCTATTAAGAAAGTTTCCAAAGTTATTCAATAACATGTGATCCATAATGGTTTTGTATGATGTCCTACGTTACCAATGAACTTTTTTCCACCCTACAAGATGTCAAGACATTCCAATACTTACTTGTTTTCCAAATCTTACATGTTTATTGCACTAATGAATGTCAGAAGGTTTCCGGTTACTCAAACAAGATCCATGTGCTATTAATGACTCCAAAACATTTCATTGATATACCAATAAGTTCCTACTTCATTGTTATGGCATTGATGACTCCAAAACACTTCATTAATATGCCAATGAGCTCTTACTCCAGTGTTATTGCATTGATGGTCTATTTATATGTCTCTTATTGTTGTATCATTGTTTCAAAGTATCAAAAATGCGGTGGCGACCGAAATAACAATCTCAAAGATTAATTGAACTAAGTGATGGATGTTCTCTCTTATCGGGTGGTATCCCAGGGGCATAAGCCTATCATGGGTTGATCCCTATTTATGTATTTATGGGTGGTATCCCAGGGGCATAAGCCTATCATGGGTCGATCCCAGTTGATATGTACTGGAGGCAGCCTAATGGCCATAGTACAGTACAGTAATGATTACAAAGATGATAAGAACGAAGGTAAAGTGATTGAATAAATACAATGTACAGGTTGTCACAAGTTCTGGTAAGTGTGGTCCACTCCTATTATGATTTATTCACTTGTTTCTGATTTCTATTGAGCTCCTATATCATATGTGATTATCTACAGCTGTACATACTCAATACATATTTCGTACTGACGTCCCCCATGGGGGACCTGTATTTCATGCTGCAGGCACAGGTACCTCAGCTCATACACCGCACAAGTAGGAGCCAGGATATCCAGCTGCTTTTGGTGAGCTCCAGTTTGCTTCGGGGCTTTCTGTGTCATATCCAGTCACTTTTGGTATTGTATAGAAGTTAGTTATATGGTGGGGTGTGTCCCGACCTTAGTTATACTCTGTGTATTGTCTAGAGGCTTTATAGACCTAATGTACAGTCAAGGTGGTGCTTTGTTAATAGACGTGATGGCTCCAACGGCCAAGTATTGTATATACATATATGTGTGTGCTCGAGCTTATACAAGTGATTATTTCTTTTTATATGTGACATGATGTTGTCTGAATTTTGGGTTGTCATAGAGGTATGCATGGGAAGTATAAGGTTATGAGCTGGTTCTCCCGGGCCTCCTCGGTTACGGATCCCAGTACGCCCCAGTAGGATTTGAGGCGTGACACTGTAACCCCAGTTGGAAGGGTGTCAGTACGTGCCACAGGTACTAACAATGGTTGTGTGGATCCACTAAAGAGTCACCCTTAACTAGCAGGTGCTCTAATGAGAAATGTGTTACCCTCAACTGAAAGGTAAGCACATCATCAACCCTTAACTAGCAGGTTGATATCTCTAACCAATGCTGGCTACATAGTTTTGGAACCAAGGGATTTCTACAAAAGGTCAGCCTCTACTGGCAGGTGAGCCCTCATCCCTCGGTTCGCTTTGTGCTAAATCCTACTCCCAATTGAACTGACTCGAATTACTGAACTGATCTATGTTTACTAATTATGACAACTAACTGGATGAATAAGACTCATACATATTTGAAACCATTCTAAAAATACTGTAAATTATGTAAACAACTAAGTTTCGGGTATTCATAACCCCCAGCACTGAATGGAATTAACAATATGGACACATGAAAACTTTGAAGAACATAATAAGGGATCATATTTCAAAATTCATCTCTTAGGCATTTCATCAAACACTTGAAATTCATGAACTTAAGTATGGGAATGATTGAAACATGTGGGAATAACATAGTTATAACACTAAAATCATAAATTAGGGATTTAACATGGAATTTTCTTCATTCAGACGTGTACGGGATACTTTCTATGAAAATCACTTGTAAACATCATGTATAATCAAAATTCATAAAATCTTCATGAATGTAACTCATTGTAAACATGTAAATTGATGAAATTAAACATAAAAATAGGTTCTTGGACTCCATGGTGAAAGGAAACCATATATGAACATCACACATACCTTTAATACTTAAATCTTCAAAGGAAACAACTTTCTTGAAAGCTTTCTTGGATTGGGACACTTAACTTCTTGGTTTTCTTGAAAGAAAGATGATTTAACTTAATGAATTTGGAGAAAGGTTAGGATTTATTTGAGAGAGAAATTAGGAAATTTGGGCATATAATGCCCGAACTGAAGTTAAATCTCGTGTTATTACGGATTGGGGTGATGGGAAAAGATAATACTGCCTCTCTGAAATTTAAATTTGTAACTAAAACACAGAATAAGAGGCCACTGTGACGTGATGAATCCTTCATCTCTATACCCACCGTGACACGGTGCAATCGCGGTGAGGTTCTAGAATTGAATTCTAAATCTTCCTCAATCCTCATTCGAAAAATTCAAAACTTCTCTGAGACATGATACTTGCACCACTGAACATGAATTAACTCAAAAACTTACATCTCGGGGTCAAAAAGGTCACTTTAAAAATTTGCAAAGTTAAGAGGCCAAAAATAAAACTAAGTCCCCAACACTTAGCTAAATTTTTAGGTTCTAAGCCTCTTATGCATGCACTATGAGCTGAACTGAGCTAAGAAAAGTATGGGGTATTACACAAGTGGCTACGATGTCAGGTTCAGCAATTGAAAAGTCACTCCTCTCTCTTCTAGAAAGAGGTCTGGTAGTTTGTTTTCTTTTTTTTCTGTTATCTAAATTATTTTAGGATTGTAGTTCAGGATCTATCTTGTTTTGTCCCTTGTCGTTTATGTCCAAACCCTTCTATCTTTCATTTTAACTAAATGTATTGTCATTTTTCCCTTTGTGTTTTTAATATGTGTTGTTTGTTTGTTTTCTTTACATAGAACATTTTATGTTGGTTCTAGTGATATGACATGTTGGCAGAATTTTCAGCTAGATCTTAAAATTCAGCTTAAGCATGAACTTTGAATTATAGGGATAAATTTAGAAAAAAAGTATCTGAGAAAATAGGTAGAGTGTTGAGACATTTGGTGACCAAGTTGAAGTCTTCTTTGAAAATTAAGGCAATTATTTTGAGAATCACAAGAATAACTTGGTCATCAATTGAAAGGCATGTCTTAATTAGGTCAAATAGTGGATGTGTGATCCTATACCAAGAGGAACAAAAAGAAAATCAGCTCCACAAAAGCATGAGTCATTCGTTGTAAGGGATTACAACAAAGGTGGAGTTGTATTCTGGACAGGTACTGAAGAAGTATTGATGCATAAGCTCAGTTAAAGTTAGTGCTGTAAAAAATATCACAAATGATCTATATCTTTCACTATCATAGTGCAGGATATTTGCTTGCATTTTTAAGGATTGATATAACAAAGGCATTTCATTCTGTTATCCAAATATTGTGTCATCCTTTGTTTACCCCGCTTGAGGTTTAGTTCTATTTTCTGTCATACCCCTCTTTTAGAATCAAGATAGAGTCAGCTAAGTTCAAGAAAAAGTGGCAAGTAAAAGAATAGAGTCAGAAAAGTTTTAAAAAATAATAAGAAGAAAAATTATGTCAAAAATAAAGAAAAGTGATGAGCGCCAAGAAAAAATAGAGTCAGAAAAAGTTTCAAAGAGAAAAAGAATCCATAAAAGAGAAAAAGAAGAAAAGAAATCAGATTCAAGCAAAAGAACAAATTATTGGAACTGCGAGTGACCTTATTCTCCTCTCTCAGGGGTAAGATACGTAGGCAGCCCTACTTTGGGCTCGGTCTAACCAAATGAACAATTTAGAATCACTCATTCAAAAGAAATTGGGGCATGAGTTAATCTTCGTTGTTTGAGTCGATTCCAAAAGTTGTAAGTCTCACCCCACTTCAAGTGTCGTTTGGGCCTCATGCCATCCTTTCTTTCAAACTCTATCCAAAAGCCAAGTTTAAACCAAAGAAAGAACTTCATATCAATCTTTGAAATGTTAAGGCTAAGCATGCAATAGATAGGATGAGGCATTTGTCTATGACTTGTCTTCCTCGTCATAAGGAATCAGGAGAGAAATAAAATGAGATAGTCTTATTGGTGAAAACTCTCACATACACCGTAAGGCGATGGTAAGTTAAGAAAGATAGAAATGAGAGTCTTATTGGTGAAAATCCTCACGGGCATCGTAAGACGATTGAGAGTTGGAAAAAAATGAAATGAGAGAATTTTATTGGTAAAAACCCTAACGGATATCGTAAATGATGGTGAGCTGAGAAAAATATGAACGAGAGAGGCTTGTTGGCGAAAACCCTCAAGACATCACTATCCGAATGAGGTCGGTGAGTGTAATTGGACTATGGAAGCAACTCAATTTTAGGGTCATTAACTCAACAATAATTGATAAAAGATTGGATGAAAAGATCAGACAACTTAATCCAAAATGCATGTCATAATCATTAGAGTTGACTGTCATTTTCAGATAAATTTTTATTTTTTTTTTTCAAGGGGGACATTCATTGTCTTTTCTTTCTTCTCAATATTTCTATTTTTTATTTTCTTGAGTTAGTTATTCAAATGGAAAGTCATTTTTCTCTTATCTTTGAGTTAAGTCCATGTCAAAACAAGTGAGAAAGGATTTCAAAATTGGCTACCAACTTCTTTAATTGCACAAAGCAAGACAAAAGGCCTGCACATGAAAGACACATGATTATAAGTCAGAATAAGACATGCAGAAAGTTGTTGTCAACAGACAAATTTAGAAAATTTGTGGAAATACCAAGATTTAAAGGGGGTTATCTGAGAAGCATAGCAAATCAGAGATATTTTTTTTGTTTTAGAGTCACTCTTAATAATCTGAGTTTGGATCAACGGTGCAATAAGGCAATGACAGATGATAATGATTGGAAGCAAGATTAAATGTGACAAGTGCAAGAGTGATTTCCGCGAAATCTAAAACCACAAACCAGCTACCATATTTTTAAACTCACAAGTTTTCTTTATATGTGTAATATCCAGCTTATTATTTTCCTTTTAATGAAGGATTAATTAATAATTATAATCAATTATTAATATTAATTAAAGAATTAAAAGGGGCAAGTCAAAAGACTTCTTCAGTTTTCAGGTTTATAATATTATAAGTATACTGCTAGGGCTATATATTGTTTCTTGTATCCTTTGAAGAAATCAGCAGGCAGCATAGGAGGAAAAAAATATAGGTTGGGGAACATAAAGGTGGGATTAAAGTTTCTCAGTTATTAAGGTATGAATTTTTTTTTCCATTGTTATTTAGCATAGAATTAAAATATACGTACAGCAGTGTTGTGTTGTTCATGAAATTAGTGCAGGAAGCTAGAATAGAAATAACTAGGACATGTTGGCTTCCTGAAAATTTGAGGTGGAGTACTTATATAATGAAGGTTATGACATTTGGAATGATATAGAATCATGAACAGTTAAATCTAACTAGTGATGGTTGTTACTTTTTTGAATAGTCACGTCCTTTGATGAAAACAAAATTTCTTATTCTTGCAAGTGCTGATTTTGTTGTGTTGCTGAAAGTTTCGATCCTTTAAAGACTTTTAAGAGGACATAACTTTATGGTGGAAATGTTTGTGAAATGAACCTTTGTTTGAGAATTTTTTTCTTTTCCTCATCGTTGGTGTCATGTTGGACAGTTGTATTAGAAAATTATTGTTAAATCAATAGGTACGGTGTGAGATGCTAAGATCTAGCTGTAAGTTTAAAAGTTAAGGATATTGAAGCTTGGCCGAAATAGCATAATTGATATTGTTATTTAAAATTTTGTTTAGATTGATCTCGTTGGTCGTTGTTTGGTTGATATCCTACATATTGCAAGTTGGAGAAATTGTCGTTAGAGAGGTAAGTGAGACTTTAAGCTTTGATGCCTGCTTTTCAAACCTATTTTATAAAAATTATATTTGTTTGCCTAGTCCATGTGTTGGAACAAGCGTGCGACTTGGTAGAATCGGTGGTATTGATTATTTGTGGATATGTATTTGTAAAATTTAGTGAAATGTGTTTAGTAATAATATGTGAGGTGATGTAGAAGTGTTGAATATATTTTTCGTCGCTGCCGTTATAGTCTCTAGGGGCATACATAGCTGCCGTAATATATTAGGAGCATTATTTATGTTGTCGTAATATGTTAGGGGCATTACTTATGCTGCTGTAATATATTAGGGGCTTGTACATGCTGCCGTAGTAGACTTTTTGGGGCATTATATATGCTTCCGTGGACTTGTCGGGGTGCTAGGTCGATCACCTTCACTGCTATTTATGACAAGTCATGAGAGGGGATTGAGTGGAGATATAGAGTGACATTTTTTAACTTTCTTTTGGATCTAATTGAGATTACCTTATGAGATACATTATGTACATATTATTTGTGTATTTTGTTGAGCCTTGTATTTTTAACACTTGTTCCAAGGGTATTAAAGTAATAGGTCGAGGACCTTGCTGGGTTATATTTATATAGCTCACTCTTTCCTTGCATACCCACAGATACGATTGCGGAGAGAGAGACTTGTGGCTGACAATCTTACGTGTGGATTCTGTTGCTAAGGTGAGCTTTCGCATTGTTCGTGGAGGCAGTCATCCAGCTTTAGTTATTTTAGATTATAATTATTATGTTGGGTTTGCATGCCCAAAAGTTGAACTCATATAACTCTGTTTAGATGCTCTATGGTTTTGGTGTGGGACTTGAAGCTAGAGAGTTATTATTATAGTATTATTGTTTTCATAAATCGTATTACGATAACCGGGTGGATGAATACTTTGCGTTTAATAATATTTTCACGCACTTGAAGTTGCACATGTCTTTATCTCAGAGTTTGTAGATATTGTGAATGTATAGAAAATTGGTTCTCCCAGCAAGTGGTGTTATCGGGAGCCAGTCACTCCTAGGGATTATTTTGGAATGTGACAAAGTTGGTATCAGAGCGTAGGCTTTAGGTCCCGAATCATGGAGCAGTGTTTAGTAGATTCTTGTTCATGGGTATATAGGCGCCCATACTTATGACTTGAGGCTACGGAATATCTAGGAAGCTCTCCCCTTTTATTCATTATTCTTGCGTTGAGTTGAATTAAGTCTAACCTTTAAATATTGTTTTGCAGATGGTTAAGAGACATGGTTATTCCTCCACTAGTCGATCTAATTCACCTAATGGGCGTGGTGCTGGACAGGATCCTACCCATGGTGGTGGTCGAGTTGGGTCTCATCCAACTAGGCCTCGAATTAGGATGCAAACCGGTGCTCAGACTGGAGTTGGGAATGGGGACCAACCCCAAGTTGTGGCTTCTCAGCAAGCGCAGGACCAGGTTGATCGAGATACTCCAGTTGCAGTGCCATTTGTTGCACCAAATGTTGCTTTATCTGCAGATGTAATGGTAAGAATATTGAATGTACTTGAGGCATTGGTGCTTAATCAGGGTCGAACTCTAGCTCCTCAGGCTACTTCACAGATGCAAGCACAAGTTCTATTGAATGTTGCAACCTCTCAGGCACCTCTACCAGTTGATCATTCAATTGCAGCTGTAGGGAAACCCAAGGATCTAAAGAATTTCATGGATCTTAAGCCACCGGAGTTTAATGCTACACCATCTTCTATTGAGCCTCAAAAGTTTTTAGATCGCCGTGAGAAGATACTTACTACTTTGGGACTAAAGAAGACTCGTGATGCAGAGTTTACTACTTTTCTATTCTCAGGGTCTCCCAGGGCTTGGTGGACTTCCATTTTGAGGGGCAGACAAGAAGGGCTACTACCAATTACTTGGTCAGAGTTTTCAGCTATGTTCCTGGACAGATTTATTCCCTTGACAAAACAAGATGACATGAGATGCCAGTTTAATGAGTTACGACAGGGATCCATAACAGTCACTGAGTACGAAGCTAAGTTTACTAAGTTGTCCTGGTATGTTCCATCTTTAGTTGCAGATCAAGGGGAGAAAGTAAAATGATTAATAGATGAACTTGAGGCTCATTATCATGGTCCAGTGATACGTGATGTGCGTAATGGATCCTATTCTAAGGTGTTTGACACTACTCTCCGTTCTGAGTCCTATTATGAGATGGAGAGGATTAATCGAGAAAACAAAATGGCACATAACTCAAGTGGGTTTAGTGGTGCTCTTCTTGGGAGAAAGATTCATTTTGATCATGGACAGTCTAGGCCTACGCAGTCAGATTTAGTAGGTCAATCTTTAAGGGATAGTTATCCAGCTAGACAGGGATAGTAGCAGCAGGTACAGAGGAATGGTAGCTGGTTTTTTCAGTTTGGGCAGCATTTGAAATATTCTAATTATGGGATAAATCATAGTGGATGTTGTTTTGGAGTTGGCGATCCTTGTTATACTTATGGTGAAAGAGGGCATACTGCTAAGTTTTGTCCTAAGGTAAATTCTGGTTCTAGTCAAACTACTACACAAATACAGAGAGATATTGCAGGTACTCATGCTCATACTCGGCCAGCTAGGAACACTTCACAGGGTGCTCGTAGATAGGGTCGATAGGGTACTCAGGATTCTCAGACAGTAGGTAGACCATCTAAATTTTTTGCTATGGCCAGACAGGACATCGAGGTATCTAATGCAGTGGTCACAAGTATTATCACTGTAAACTCTCATAAGGCTTATTCTATTATTGATCCTGGCTCTACGTATTCGTATGTGTCCCCATCTTTTGCTTTATTCTTAGAGAGAAGGATTGAGACTCTTTTTGAGATATTTATTATTTTGACCCCAGTGAGGGAGACCTTATCAGTGGATAGAGTTTATAGAGATTGTGTGATATCTGTTCAGGGTAAGGACACCATAGTTGATCTACTTGTGTTGCCAATGACTGATTTTGATGTGATTATGGGTATGAATTGGTTGGCGTCATGTTACGCATTGGTTGATTGTTATGCTAAGCTTATACATTTTGATATTCCTGGAGAACCACCTTTAGTGTGGAAAGGTATAACTCCTGCGACTCAAGGGAAGATAATATCCTATGTAAAAGCCCACCAAATGATTAACCATGGTTGTTTGGGTTTTATTACTACTGTTCATGACACTCGAGCAAAGGAAGTTTCTATAAATAATGTTTTCATTGTTCGGGAGTTTATTGGTGTGTTTCTAGATAATTTACCCGGGTTACCTCCGATGAGAGAAATTGAGTTCAGCATTGATTTAGTGCCAGGGACTCAACCTATCTCTATTCCACCTTACCGTATGGATCCTGCTGAGTTGAGGGAATTGAAGGTTCAACTTTAGGAATTGCTTAATAAGGGATTCATCAGGCCTAGTGTGTCATCTTGAGGTGCACCTGTGTTATTTGTGAGAAAGAAAGATGGCACGCTAAGAATGTGCATTGACTATAGCAGTTAAATAAAGTGACAATCAAGAATAAGTATCCGTTGCCTCGAATTAATGATCTATTCGATCAGTTATAGGGTTCTACCTACTTTTCTAAGATTGACTTGAGATCAGGTTATCATCAGCTGAGAGTCAAGGCTAAAGATATCACTAAGATGGTTTTTCGAACCAGGTATGGATATTTTGAATTTTTAGTGATGTCTTTTGGACTGACTAATGCACCTGCAGCATTTATGGACCTCATGAACATAGTATTCAAGTCGTATTTATATCAATTTGTTATTGTGTTCATTGATGACATTTTGGTTTACTCTCAGAGTGAGGTGGAACATGAACAACACTTGAGAGTTGTATTGCAGACACTTAGAAAACACAAGCTTTATGCCCAATTCTCAAAGTATGAGTTTTGGTTGGGCACAGTTTCCTTTTGGGGAATGTGGTGTCAAGAGATAGGATCCATGTTGATCCAAAGAAGATTGAAGTAGTCCGAGATTGACCTCGACCTAGTACTGTTACAGAGATACGTAGCTTCTTGGGTTTAGCTAATTATTATAGGAGGTTTGTAAAGGGCTTCTAAAAGGTAGTTGCTCCATTGATGCGCTTAACTCAAAAGGGTGTCATTTTTCAATGGTCGGATGAATGTGAAGTTTCAGAAATTAAAGACGGTATTGATTTCGGCTCCGATTTTGACCTTACCTATGACAGAGGGTGGTTTCACTATTTATTGTGATGCATCTCGAATTGGGTTGGGTTATGTTTTAATGTAGAATGGTAAAGTGGTGGCATACGCTTCTCGACAGCTAAAGGTCCATGAGAAGAATTATCTGACTCACGACTTGGAATTGGCCGCAGTTGTATTTGTACTCAAGATCTGGCGTCATTATCTTTATAGTGAGCCGTGTGAAATCTATACTGATCACAAGAGTCTACAGTACTTATTCAAGCAAAGAGATATGAATCTGAGACAACGACGGTGGTTAGAGTTACTTAAAGATTATGATCTTACTATCTTGTATCATCCTGGGAAGGCGAATGTAATAGCAGACGCTTTGAGTAGGAAGTCTATGGACAGCTTGGCTCGATTTGTTGTCGGAAAGCGACCTTTTGTTATGGATATTCAGTCTTTAACCAATCATGAAGTTTGAATTGATCACTCGGTTCCTGGAAAGTTACTTGCAGTTATGGTGGTTCAGTCGTCCTTAGTTGGGCAAGTTAAGACTTGTCAATACGATGATCCCCACCTTGTTGGGATTCGAGATCGAGTATTGAATGCCAGTTTTAAGTCTTTCACTATTGATGGTGAAGGTGTGCTACGCTGTCATGGAAGATTATGTGTTCCCATTGTGGGTGATGTGAGGCAGCTAATCCTTGATGAGGCTCATAGCCCACGAGATTCTATCCACCCTAGTTCTACGAAAATGTATCAAGACTTTCGTGGATTGTACTGGTGGAAAGGTATGAAAGTTGATATTTTGTAACATGTTACTAGTTGTTCAAATTGTCAGTAGGTTAAATATGAACATCAATATTTGATCTTAGCATAATTCTCCTCATCATAGTATTGCATAATACATACAACTTAATACCATTACAACTCAACTAGGTTCATCACTAGAACAACTAAAAAACATCATGTTCGTATATTACATTAACAACAATCTCCTTTTAGGCACATAACACATAATATCATAAATATGACATAATCAATCAATAATATAGTTTTTGGGATTGAAGTTAAGTACTCGTATCTTTATCCACCTCAACTCCATGCCCGCAGGCCTAGACACGCTTTCTCCCATCAATTCTAAATTATGAAAATGTAAAATAACACAATCCTCTACTCATTAAACCTAGCCTACCTGGACACCAAGATTATGAATTAAGCAAGCCTCACTAAGAATGTTATTTCTTTTCCTTCATGCCTTGGAATAATCAACCATCTAAAAATGAAGCAATAATAAGAGTAATTAAATAATTACTCTTCAAACAAATATCTTGGGGATTCAAGCTCACAAGTTCTACCATTCATTCAAGGTCAATATCATTCCCCAATGTCAGTTAGCCATTAATTAGCTCTTTCAAGCTTAACTATCCCCATTAATGGAGTTTTTATGCTAAAGGTCTCATCTTTACAGAATTCAAGGTTCCTAACCATCAAAATTCATAATAGAGTTTATAAAATTCAAGTGAGAAATCTTTAATTTATAGTTTAGAATCAACTCTAGGTCATATTAAAAACACCCATGAGTATTCCCCAAAAATTTCCACCATTAAAGGCATTTCTAAGGATTCTAAGATGTTAAAGGATTAAAAGATGAAGAAAATAATAAAAAACATACATCCACGAAGGAATTTCACCTTAAGCTTTGGAAAATCACCTCACTGGGGTTGGGAAATGAAATTTGGGGTTTTTAGACCTAATATACGGCTGAAGCTAATTTAAATACAATCAGAATTTTCGCTACAAGGAAATCCCATTTCAGCCAGGACAGTGCTTAGTAAACAGTCATAACTTTTTACTTTGAATTTGGATTGAGGAACATTTTATTGCGTTGGAAAGAGGACTCAAAGATCTTTGATTTTTTAGGTATTGGTTCATGTAACTCCTTATATTCTATGAGATATGTTCATTTGAAGTTGACCCTAATAGAAACCCATATCAAAACTGTATCGAAAAGAAAGTTTTATATTAACTTTGTGTTAGGGATATTGTACGACTTTAATTCATACCTAAAGAACTTTCAAATTAAAGTATTTATATTAGAACTCATTAATAATTAAATTCATCGAGATTAAGTCTATATAGACATATCCGAAGGCTAAAATCTTTGCCGAAAAGTTTAAGGTGACATAATAAATAAAATATTGGCTATTTTGGACCCAAATTAATATAGAAGAATAAAAATTAAGAATTTTCACAAATTTATTATGAATAATTTAGTGACAACGAAATGGGTCATTACAGTTTGGAATAATTTTTGTTCTAGTTTTGATGTTGATTTCAGGAGCCCTCCTGGAGAACAGGTGATGAAAGAGAAGGTCAGGAGCCCGCCTGACGAACAAGGTGATGAAATCGCAAATCAGGGGCCCGCCTGGAGAATAGGGTGTTGAAATTAAAAGTCAACAAAGTGAGGAAATGGCAAGTCGGGAGCCCTCCCAGAGAACAGGGTGAAGAAATCAAAATTCAACAAGGGAAAAGAAATTGAAAGTCGAGAGCCCTCCCAGAGAATAGGGTGATGAAACTAAAATTCAAGAGCCGGCCTGAAGAACAGGGTGAAGAAATCAAAAGTCAACAGGGTGAAGATTTTCAACTTCAAGTTCAAAGTTCAGAATTTCCACATAAAGAACATCGTCGATGTTCAAGTTCAGTTCCAGTACCAGATTTTTATATGAGTAGATGTTCAAGTTCACAATAAAGAAAATCAGTTATTTATCACTTTTGAAAGCATGGAAGACTTAAGTCAAGAGTTAAGAGAAAGTTGCATAAATAGGACTTTTGTAATTTCATTTATCTATTTAACTTGTAATTTTTATTTTGATGTAAAAACAGAGCCGCAGACCAGAACCTCGACGGAACCTCACTAACTCTCCAACTCGGTATACTCCTACTTTTCAAACCTTTGAAATACCTATGCCTTGATCCCCTCAGAACCTAGGATGGGTAGGATGTCAAAAATCAAGATCTGATTACCTTCTATCTTTCTTCACCACTCTTTTGGATAATGGTCGGGTCAAATTCTGTCTCGTTGTCTACTTCTTTGTCTGGAAACACTTTGTGTTTACATTCAAAGAGGGGCATGATGTAGAAACGTGATTTTGTCTCTCCCAAGAATGAACTTTTACCCATTTATCTTCGTCTTATCATATACCTTACCCCATGGGGTGATCCCTTCACAAAAGGACAAAAATAACAAAATTTCTAACAAATTAACAACCCACCCAATCAAAATTAACCACCTCAACTTATCCTAACTACTCACACCCATATTCCCCCTACCCTACTTTTTTTTACCTAATAATAAACACACCCACACAGATATACTCCCCAATTTTCCATACATAGATATATACACACAGACCACTCACAATATAATTCATACACTAAACACTACATACAACACGCCACAACAGAGCTCTCTATTTTTTTATTCATGCATACACACATACATAAAAGGGGGAAATTGGGAAAACTAGTAAGAGAAGGAGGGATTTCAGAGAGGGGCGAATATATACACACAAAAACCTCACTAAAAGGAACCCAGATTGAATACACTGACACCAATCGGAACATACACAGTGATAAACCCAGATAATTAAGGCGTAAAAGGGAGGAATTAGAGAGAAGAGGGTGATCGAAAAATAGTAGAGATAGAGGAAGAAGACGGACGCACAGTGAAAGCACAAAAATTAGAGTGAGATCAATGTAGAAGAGATATAATAGGTAGTGGCTGATGATTTTCAATGAATTTTCGTTGGAATACTAGCGGAATCTTCATCGGGAGTCTATGCTCAGTATTGTTCCGGTTAAGGTCAACGGAGAACGAACCACAAACTCCAAACCCACTTTTGTTTCTATTTTTTCTAGCGAAATCTAGTTGGAGAAATATTATTCTGTTGCCTGTCTGATCTATCGGAGCTCAGGTGAGATAGAAACGATAATCGAGCTCCGATTCCAGCGATCCTCCTTTATGGTTAGTTTGAACTTTGAGATTTGGGGATCATATTAAGGTTTTTTTTCTACTAGTTAAATCTGCCCGGCTTGTATCTCTCGATTTGAGTTGGTTTGTTTACTTGTTGAGGCTAGTTCGAGGTTCCTGGCGAGGACTCCGTCTTGTTTAATTGAGTAATATTTGAATGAAAGCGGCATTAAGGTCCATTATTCATCTCATTCTCGATTCATCTTAATTGTTAGACACTTTGTGTGGTAAATTCATGGTGTGTGAACTTTATTTTTGTTGATTTTGATATGTTTGGATCATCGTAGGAGATTGTTAATATTGATTATTTGAATTGAATGATTTAAACTAGATTGGGAATAAGTTGGGATGGGAATTGAAAGTTGATAAAATGAATATTGTTGAGTTTTGATTCATCGATTGTTGTTGAATTTGAAATGGATGTTAATTTTGACAAACCCAATAGTGTCATGTTTTAGGCTGAAATCGATAGGCATTTTAGGTTTTGGGGTAGGCAAATCATAGGATTCTATATCATTGAATGTGTAAATATCTGTGTTGAGTGATTTCTCCATTTTTATCGCATTTCATCAAATGTATTCATTCACCGAGGAATGCCCCGAGGTCACATTGTACTTATTCATCGGGGAATGCACCGAAGTATCATGTACGCAAAGGAGACTCATTATCAAAGCCCGAGGCATACGGTAAAGCATAGCTAAGACAATTTGAATAGTTTAGATTTTATTTCGGCATTTTATTTTGGTTTGTAATAAATTAGACTGGACACTATATTTCGGTTTTGTTTGTTTGATTATTTGTTTGATTGTTGTGTGTTTTTTTTGGTTTATACATTTAATAGCGTCATACTACCCGATATATTCTACAGAGCGACCGTGGTCGAACCACGGGATTGAGGGATGCCTAACACCTTCCCCTCGGTCAATAAATTTTTTTAATTGGAATCTTTGTTCGTGGATTAGTTTTTTAGAGTCAAACCATTTTGAAAAAGGATTCCCAAAGGTGACTTGGCACACCCGATTTATGCCAAGTGGCAACTCTGAGTTTTGATTGTTAAAAGTCCTTTTCGAAACAAATTATTTTGTTTTGTCACTTAATAATAAAATCCTTTTCAAACTTAAAAATAATCTTTTTGGTAAAAAGGCGGTGTGACGTATCTATCTTTGACCGTAATTTTTTCGTATATATTTTAAATATTTTGAATTGTCAATTATTTTGACTTATAGTACTTTTTACGTAGTTTTCAAATATATAAATTTTATTTCCAAGAAATTAAGATTCCGCACTCAAATTCACGACCCTTTTTTCGTTTTGAAAATAACAAATAATTTTTAAGAAAGCACACGGATAATTTGTGTTAATTATGTCTTGAATTTTTTCCGTGTATATTTTAGAAAATTCATAATTCCTATTAGTTTAAGAGACCTTTTATCCTAATAGATTTGAGAAAGGAATACATCGAATTGAAAGATCATTTTTCTTATAGGTTGGGACTACTTGGGATCTATATATAAAGAATTCGTTGGGATTAGGCCTAGGCAAACCTATTAAATTTATTTTTCTTCAAAAAATTTGTGTTAGGAGTGGATATAAACGGTCATTTTATTTTTTAAAACAAAAATCATTTTATACAGAAAAATAAAAAGTTTTCAAAAAAAAATCGTCAATTTTATTTTTACAAAAAAAGGATAAATTTCATAAGTACCAAATTTAATCTCATAATTAGAAGTTTCATAGAAACTGTTTTTATACTTACACAGAATAGCAAGTTGTATTTTGTATGTTAGGTAAAATTTGCTACCGTAATACATATATAAATGAAATTTACTATCCCTTTTTTCCTCAAACCAGTTGAGTTAAATAAGGAATAATGCTTAAATTTTAAAGTTGAGGATTCCTTTTCCATAAATGACTCTTACTAAAGATTTTTACTAATAAACCTACATTAGTTAAGATTTTTACAAAAATTATATAACTGACTATTCCTTTAATGATTAATATTTTTTCTTTTCCATAAGAGACATATATCTATATTACATTTACATATTTTAAAAATATACAAAATACATAGACACACATATCTGCATATGTATTTACAATACAGAAATACATATATATTTGCATATGTATTTACAGAATACATATCTGATCACTATGTGTATATAGGCATATATATATTTGTATATATATACAAATGAGTAACCATTACCTAGTAAATAGATCAACAAAATAAATACATACAAATGGATACATATGTTACCTTCTAAAAGGACATAGGACAATCCAAATACAAATCCAACACTGTCCAAAAATACATATGTAAACTTCATACGTATGTCCAAAAATACAAAATACATTCACATGTTCCAAATATATATATATATATATATATATATATATATATATATATATATATATATATATATATACACACACAAATTAGTACCCATTAGCTAATAAATACATATACAAATAATTCTTCATCTTTATCTTCTTAGGAATCATATTCAGATGAGTTTTCAAAATAAGGACTTGAAATTTTGCTTGATTCTCGAATTTCTTTTGATTTTCTTTTTTTCTCAGATTTTTGTATTTTGGGGGCTTTTGGAGATGAATGTTTTTTCAATTCTTTTTGTTTCATAACTTCGGTCATCTTCTCTAGATCATTATGATGCTTCGACCTCACCTCTTCGATGCTCACTGATTTATTCGACTACATAGGAGTAGAAACCATTTTAACAACTTTATCTTGAACTAATCCACTACTAAATGATGGTGGATTATTAAAAACTAAATCGATGAGTAGTATATCTCTATTTAATCTTCTATATGGTGTGTGTTCTACCATTAGAGTAGAACTCTACAATCATACAATAAAAAAATCTCAAAAGTAAAAAAAAAATTGCAGTAACAATGATGAAAAAAAAAGAAAAATACAAAATATGTAGAATATGTGAAAGAGATAGCATGCAATAACTGCAAATTAATAGTTACCTTAATTAGTGGAGCACAATTTTTATCTACAGGGTGAGAAAAATGTGAGAAAAGAAAGTGAAAATCTGAAAATAGGAGCTATTTGATAAAAAAAATAAAAGGTAAAGTAAGAAAGGAAAGAGATAAAGTGTTCAACATAGAATAGGTTGAAAAATCTAACTCTCTCAACAGAAAACCCGAATGTCGCCAAAGATTAAAAATTGCTCTGACGTCTATGGCCACTCCGTCCATAAACCAACCTCCACTGGAGGTGGGTCAACATAGCAATGACATTCCTACTGTTATATCTGCAATGTAATCAAAACCTACGCCGCAGAACAAAAAGCCTATATCACTAAAGCCCATATCATACTTGCATGGAGAACCTAGAATTTTGTGGGAGCAAGAGAAAGTAGATCAAATGATAGTGAATGAGAATTTATAATATGCAGTGTTTGGGAAATTCTCTTATGGTTGGCCAGATATTCAAGATCTGAGAAGATTAATCCCTAAACAATGTGAGATGAAAAGAGAATGCAATATTGGATTACTGAGCAATAGACATGTACTTATTAGGGCATCACAGTTGGAGGATTATGTTCATCTTTTATCTAAACCAGCTTTCTACAATAATCATCATAACTGGTCCTACCCAATGAGAATACTGAAGTGGGACCCTATGTTCAATCCGAAGGAAGAGACAACAATGACAATTGCATGAATTTTCTTTCCATCACTTTCTCCAAAAAAATTTGGCAGAGAAACAATTTTTTCTCTAGCAACAGCAGTAAGAAGGCCTATTCAAGTGGATATGGCCACTAGAAATCAAACACGATCAAGTTCTGCTAGAGTCAAAGTCAAGGTGAATTTATTAGGAAAATTACCAAAATGTATTAACGTAGGAGTGAAAAAGCAGAATGGAGAAGTCATAGAAAAGTAGATTAGAATCAAATATGATTATGTCCCCAAGTACTGTAAAATTTGTATGATTCATGGCCATAACGAACAACAAGGTTATGTGGAACATCCTTAACAATATCCCAAAAAGGAAGTGGAAAATATAAATGGAAAAGAGGATGACAACACCAAGAAGTTAGATAACAATAATCAAAAAGGGAGTTAGGAAACAAAGAAGGAGGTTGAGGGGGGATCAGTGGATAAGAATGCAAAGGGATTCAAAGTTGAAAAAAAAAACGAGGGCACAAAAGGAATAATTCAACAATCGAAGGCAGGAAACTAGGTGGAATAGGGTAGGTGTTAATACAGGAAATCAGTTTGAGGCTTTACAACACACAAATAAAGTGAAAGAAAAAGAGCTTGGTGATCAAAGCAGATTACAGAACATTGAAAAGCAATAAGGGAATGATTTAGAAAAGAAAAAGGAAACACAAAATCAAAATGCAGAAGGGGGAAAGGAATTAATGAACGACAATAAGGAAAAGAAGATAACTAAAAGTCTAGCTCAAGTGGATTCTAGCCCTCAAATAAACAAGGAACACAGAAGTAGCAAGACAGTCTCAAGTAAAGATGGGAGATAAGAGGCAAGGAATGTGGCAACACCAGAAGTTCTAAAAGCACCACAACAGACTCATAGCAAAGGAGCAAGAATAAAACATACAACATACTTTAAAAAGCAGAAACAGTGAAGTAGGACAGAACAAAAATGAAGCCCCTTTAAAGGAATTACAAGAATTAATGGAAGAAAGTGATGAGCAATTAAATGTTAGGAGAGAGAATGGGGAAGATGATTGCATTAAACAAATCAGTAGGGAAGGGGATCTTTCCCCAAGGAAGATTGACTGCTTTCCCCAAGGAAGATTGACTGCTTGAAGAAAGAAGCAAACAAAGGAAAATCAACAATGCCTCTTCAAGTCAAAACAAGGAGCAGAGACAAAGATTCTACAAGTAATCAATGATAGGTAAAGATTTATTCTGGAATATAAGATCTATTAAGTCTCAAAATTCCTTTGAGAGATTAATAGAACATAACAGATGGAATAATTACTCATTTATAGCTCTTATGGAATCTTTTCAAGGTCCTCAAGAAGTAGATCATTATAATACAAGGTTGGGATTCACAACTATAGTTGCCAACTCTTCTTCTAAAATTTAGATTTTTTGGAAGGAGGATTAGAGTGGTAAAATAGTGTTAGATACTATCCAACAGATTACAATGAAGTTCAGTAAAGACAACAAGGATTTCATCATCACAACAGTTTATGCCAGATGTAGTTCATTGGAGAGATTAGAATTGTGGGGGGAGATGGAATATATAGAAGACAATAATCATTTACCAAGGATTGTAGGGGGTGATCTTAATGATATACTTGAAGAAGAAGAGAAATGGGTAGGCCTTTCGTTTACCCAGAGTGAAGCAACAGATTTTTCCCTTTGCATCAATAACTGTGCATTGAATGAGGTAAGCTTTTTTGGTAGCAAATATACCTGGTGAAAAGGCTGAATTGAAGAGGAGTGTATTTTTAAAAGACTTGATGGGGTAATGGTAAATCAAGATTTTATAGATATTTTCCCTACTACTGAGCTACATTATCTGATTAGATAGGGTTCTGACCATGCACCACTTCATCTAGTGTGTAACACGAAAGAGGAACCTAACATTAACCTTTTAGATTTTTGAACTTCTGGGAAAAACATGCAAAGTTCAAGGAGATTGTGAAGATGAATTGGAATGTTAATTTTGTGGGGAGCTCGTTTATAGAAGTTCAGGCCAAGATGAAGAATGTGAAGAAAGCTTTATTAGAATAGAGTAGAGCAACTTGGGAAATATTTTCCAAAATATTGCTACATTAGAGAATATGATAAAGGTTAAAAAGGATCAATTTGAAATTTTGCCTTCAGCAGATAATAGAGCACAACTTCATAATGCAAAAGCAGAGTTGAAAAGATAGATGAAAATTAAGGAGGAATTTTGGGAACAAAAAGCCGAGATGAGATGGTTTTCTGATGGGGATAAAAACTCAAAGTTTTTTCATTCATATGTGAAAGGAAGAAGGAAAAAATTGCACATTACAGAGATCAATGATAGACAAGGTAACATGATTCATGATAATCAGAAGATAAGAGAAGAAGCAGTGCAATTTTTTAAGGAGCAATTTGCAGAAAAAAGGTGGAATCAAGAGTAGGATGGGTTGCAGTGTATACCTAAGTTAATTACTGAAGAGAAGAATGAGGAAACGATAGCACTACCGGACATAGATGAGGATAAAAGGTGGTATTTCAGCTCAATAGGGATAGGGCATATGGACCAGATGGTTTTTCAGGAGTATTATTTCAGACTTGCTAGGAAATTATTGGAAATGATATCACCAAATTGGTAAGAGCTTTTTTCTGTGGGCATAAGCTTCCCAAATTCTTTATTCATTCCAATTTGGTGCTATTACCTAAAAAAGAAGTAGTGAAGGTATTCTAAGACCTTACACTGATCATTCTATGTACATTCACTAATAAAATTATTTCCAGAGCTTTGCATGAAAGAATTGTGGTGGTATTACCTAAGATTATATCTCCGAATCAGGCAAGATTTGTAGGAGGGAGAAGTATTACTGAAAATGTTTTGCTAGCCCAGGAAATTAACCGAGATATCAACATCAGAAATAAAAACATCAATATGGTAGTCAAGTTGGATATGACTAAAGCATATGATAGGGTATCTTGGATATTTCTCACAAAGATGTTAACAAAGTTTGGCTTCTTTGAAGTGATCATTAATATGATTTGGAGATTACTTGCCAACAACTGGTACTCAATTCTCATAAATGGGCATTCTCATGGTTTCTTTAAATCCACAAAGGGAGTTAAACAATGTGATCCTCTGTCACTTACTCTATTCATTATTGCAGCGAAAGTGTTATCTAAAGGTCTCAATAGATTGTAGAATGATGATCAATTCAAAGGATATGGGTTGCCAAGGTGGAGTCCTAAAATTAATCATCTTTCCTATGCTTATGATACAATCCTTTTCTGTTCAGGAGAAAAATCATCAATTAGAAAGATGATGGGAGTTCTTAAAGATTATGAGAATGTCTTAGGGAAACTCATTAATAAAAGTAAGAGTTTCTTCTATTTTTATGACAAGACTCCATTGATTGTGGCTATAAGACTAAGAAGACTGACAGGTATAAGTTAAGGAAACTTTCCTTTTACTTACTTGGGATGTCATGTTTTCTATGGAAGGAAAAACAAGAATCATTATGATGATCTCTTGAGAAAGGTGACAAGAAGAATTCTAATCTCGCAGAGTAAACTTCTTTCATTTGGAGCCAGATACATCTTAATTAATCATGTTTTACAGTCAATGTCGGTCTATATTTTAGCATCCATGAACCTACCTAGAAGAGTGATTGAGCAATTATATCAAATCTTTGCAAAATTCTTTTGGAGTAGTTCTAGAGGTGTAAAGAGAAGATATTGGGTTGCTTAAGAAGATATGTGTTATCCTAAGAAGAAGGAGGTCTAGGTTTCAGATCTCTACATGATGTATCCAAAGCATTATTTGCTAAGATGGTGGAAGTTTAGAGTTTCAACCAATTCCTTATGGGCGTCTTTTATGAGCAACAAATATTGTAAGAAGCTTCATCTAGTGATTACAAGAAATTTAGGACCATCTCATGTCTTGAAAAAATGATGGAGGTAAGAAAAGAAGTGGAGCATGAAATATGGTGACAGCTCAAGGGTTGAAAATTCCAACTTCTGGTTTGATAACTGGACAAAGATGGGGGTACTTTATTATGTGGTGGAGCAGAATGGGGGAGAGAAAGAAATGGAAGTAAAAGAATTCATTGGTAATGGGGTGTGAAATGTGGAGAAACTCAGGAGATTCCTCCCAGAGGAATTAATTGAGCATATTATTGATAATATAAAACCCCATGCGGGAAGGAAGGATAATGATAAGGCTTGGTGGATGGGAAATTCCAAAGGGGAATTCACAGTCAGTTCAGTCTTTCATATTATAAGACGCAAAAAGGAGAAAATTAATTGGATGCGGAATATTTGGATTAAGGGGGTTCCTCTTAAGATTACTTTTTTTCTATGGAGGGTATGGAGACAAAGAATAGAAACACATGACAATCTTAAAAGGATGCACATTCAAATGGCATCCAAATATCAATACTGTAAAGCTGTTCACCAAAAAACTATGAGCCATTTATTACTAACGGCTCTCATAGCTCAACAGCTATGGAACCAGTTTGCTCTATGGGCAGGTATTAGCATGGATGGACTCACTCTTCAACAAAAAATTCACATATGGTGGAATTATGAAGGCAGCCCAAAAGAAAAGACCATTATTCAAGAAATTCCATCAATGTTGGTGTGGGAGTTTTGGAGGAGAAAGAATGCTAGAAGATATGGAAAGGATGTTGCCTTGGACAAGATGAAACTCCAACTTCAAAAGAATGTGTTCTATCTTGTCAAAGTTATATTTCCATGGATAAAAGACATACCACATCACTGGAAGAGAATTCTGGAAGTTTTGCAAGCTTGTAGACCCAAGCTTCACTATCTCATAGTGAAATGGAATAAGCCAGATGATGGATAGATAAAATGCAACACCGATGGTGCTAGAAAAGGAAACCCAGGTTTGATTTCTTATGGTTTTTGTATTAGAAATGGAGAACAGGATTTGATGTATACAAAAGCTCAAACAATTGGAAATACAACAAACATGGAAGCTGAAGCTATTGCAATCCTAAAGGCTATTTCCTACTGTCTTAATCAAAATTGGATGCAAATTCAATTAGAGACAGATTCACTTAGCATAAAAAGGATGGTTATGGGAGAGCGGAAGATTTCTTGGACTCTAAAGGAAATAATTGAGGAAATCAAAGTTCTAAATTCCCAACTAAACATCCACATAAGTCACATATAAAGAGAAGTTAATCAACTTGCAGATTTTATGGCAAATATAGCTATTGAACAGGAATAAAAGATTCAATACTACGAGTCAGCTACCAAGTAATGGAAAAAAGATTATAAACATAGACAAACAACAGATTCCATCAATAAGGGTGAAAACAAAGAAGATAAACAGCACACATAACTAAGCATGGGGAGGGGATTAAGAAAGACCACAGTGTCTCACAGTTATTACATGTACAATATAGTTTGTGGTCATCATAGGGGCAAAATAACTGTGAGATTGCTAACTAGCTTAAGTTACACCAGACACCAAAAAGGGTCACCGGCAAAATTTGAGAGAAGAGGAACGGATTTAGCAATTCGACACTTATTCATAGCTAGGAGATCTGAAAGACGGAGGTTAGGAGCAACTTTTTTTTCTCCTCTTTTGCTTCAGCTAAAAAAGAATCATCAATCATTAAAGGGGGTAAAAAAAGTGCTAGTGGAAAGTGCCAAGTTACTTACACAGATCCACAAAACCGAGATACATTATTCTAGCTATCTTGTGAGTTACTTCGGAACCCAAGGATATCCACCGGAACACACATCTGCAAGGGAGTATGTCAGTGATAAAGTTTGAAAAGTGAAAAAAATAAGGAAGAAGGGAATGTTCTTACTTCAGCAAGCTGAGCAAGAAGAAAGACAACAAAAAAAAGTGAAGATAATTCATCACCTACGAAAAAAAGAGCTGAAATTGAAGATTGAAGGAAGAGGAGCTCAGCATTATCAGCGGCGAAGGGGCTCCAAATGTACTACTGATTTAGAAAACCCTAAAATGAACATATTTATAGAGACCCAACTTGGCATTTGGGCCGGGTTGGGTCATCAGGTTTTATTTTACATTATGTACTTGGGTTGCTTGGACCCGTTAGAAGTTTCTCAATAATAAGGAACTTGAGTCCACTATCAATTTTTAAAAAAAAGAGATAAAGTATTGGAGTAATAATAGGAGAATTTACCCCTAGTAATGGTCACTCAAAAAAAGTTATTTTTTGCTATAAAACATAATTTTATAAAAGTTTTGTTATTTCACATAATTATGATCTTAAATTTGTCACTTTTATAATTTCTTAAAAAAAGAAAAATCCAAAAAAGGTCATGGTCTCAAAAGAGCTCAATTCGGCCCAAGGACATTAGGCCCTTTTTGGCTCATTTTTTTTCTCTTCTCAGCGTTAACTTTTAAAAAAGAAAAACTTTTTTCCTTTTCTCTGAAAACTTTTTCCAAGCAATTTTTTCATGTGTTAGTGTTGTATAAATAGTGTATAAATATGTATATCTGATGACCAAATAGTTATGTAGTGTATATGTAATATATCGATATTATATAAATAGTTATGTGTTGTATATTTAATGTATCGATATTGTATTATTAGTACTATAGTGTATATATAATGTATCTATATTATATAAATAATATATAAACATGTATCAATATTTTATAAATGGTGTATGAACATGTATACATGGTGTATAAGTCGTTATGCAATATATTGCTATAGTATACATAGTTATGTAGTGTATACATGTAATATATCGATATGATATAAATGGTGAATAAACACATGTATATAATATACAATTGTGTATCGAAAATGTTCATCTACATATATATGTGTGTGTGTGTATACTAGTTTAGGTGTACGCTCTTCGCGCGTGCACCTCACTTTATTGAGTTCAGACGTTACACTAAATAGGTTATTTGCTTAAATAATAAAGATGAATACAATAATTAAATTCAACATCTTTTGGAGAATTTATGTAATTAAATATAACCTTTACCAAAAAAATTTGTCAAATCCAATCGACATTTATCTACCACCTGTAAATTGCAACAAAATAATACGATGATAGAGACATCAAAACAATATAATTAAATCTAAAATTAAATCTAACCTTCACACAAAAAATTTCTCAAAGCCTGCTGACACTCATCTACCACCTGTAAATTATAACAAAATAATACGATAATAGAGATATCAAAATAATACAACTAAACTTAACCTTTATACAAAAAAAATCTCAAAACATAGATATAAATATACTACAATTAAACCTAATCTTTATCTAAAAAATTCCTCAAAGACGAATGACATTCATCTACCACTTGGAAATTCATCTACGACCTATAAACTCCAACAAAATAAGACAATAGTGATCACAAAGCTTCAGTTTTGATGAAAATAAACTGTAACAAAATAATACGATGATAGAGATATCAAAATAATATAATTAAATCTAACCTTTGCATAAAAATTTCCTCAAAGTCATCTAACACTCATCTACCACCTGTAAACTATAATAAATTAATACGATAATAGAGATATCACAATAATACAACTAAACTTAACATTTATACCAAAAAATTCTCAAAACAGAGATATAAATACAATACAATTAAACCTAACCTTTATCTAAAAAGTTCCTCAAAGCCGAATGACATTCATATACCACCTGTAAATTCATCTACGACCTATAAACTCCAACAAAATAATACAATAGTGATCACAAAGCTTCAGTTTTGATGAAAATAATTCTTGTCTGAGCAAAAATTTTGACCCTAAAGAATGAGTCGAATGAAAACAAAGAAATATATATATACACACACGTTGAATTCTATTATGTTGACAAAAATAGTGAAGAAGTTAAGGGTTAGAAAATTTAGCATCCACCAATCTAGACATGTAACCGAATCAAGTTAGATGAGCATCAATCACATTTTTTCAATAAGTAAACTGGTTTCTTCTCTAGTTTAACAATCATCTCAATATTTATAGAAGTATTCCCTTAATAGAGTCGAGTATTTTTCTATCCTATTTTAGGAGTATTTTTTTAATTAATCAGTACAAAGAAAAATATTAATTGATTCTCCTTCCATATATTTTAGGAGTCCCATATATTTTAGGAGTCTAGTTAATATAATAAAAATAATTAAATAATAAATTAAAGAAAATAGTTAAAAGACGATTTTGTCTAAAGGAGGTTCTTTTAATGAGGGACAAAAAGTTCAAATCACTTTTCTAAGGGTCTTCAGACTTTTAATATATTATAGATTATAGATATAGATTATAGATATAGATATAGATTATAGATTATAGATATATATGATCTTTGTTTTCCGCATTGATGAATGTGTACCTAATTTTTCTACGTACCATTATTGATTCCTATACAAAAAATAATAAACCAAGAGAAAAATAAATAACACTAGTTTAGATGTACGCGTTTCGCGCGTGTACCTCACTTTATTGAGTTCAAACGTTACACTGAATAGGATATTTGTTTAAATAATAAAGATGAATGCAATAATTAAACAACATCTTTTGAAGAATTTATTTAATTAAACCTAATCTTTATCAAAAAAAATTGTCAAAATCGATTGACATTCATCTACCACATGTAACTGCAATAAAATAATATGATGATAGAGACATCACAATAATATAATTAAATCTAATTTTTACACAAAAATTTTATCAAAGTCGTCTGACACTCATCTACCATCAGTAAACTATAACAAAATAATATGATAATAGAGATATCAAAATAATACAACTAAACTTAACTTTTACACAAAATAAATTCTCAAAACATAGATATAAAAACAATACAATTAAACCTAACATTTACCTAAAAAAAATTCTCAAAGCCGACTGACATTCATCTACCGCCTGTAATTCACCTACGACCTATAAACCACAACAATATAATACAATAGTGGTCACAAAGCTTCAGTTTTGATGAAAATAATTCTTGTCTGAACGAAAATTTTGACCCTAAAGAATGACTTGCATGAAAATAAGGAAGATATATATATATATATATATATATACACATGTTGAATTCTATTATGTTGACAAAAACAGTGAAGAAGTTGAGGGTTAGAAGATTAAGCATCCACCAATCTAGACACCGAATCAAGTTAGATAAGCATCAATCATATTTTCGATTTCTTATCTAGTTTAATGTGCATCTCAGTATTTATAAAAGTATTTCCTTAATAGAGTTTTATTTTAGGAGTGTTTTTCTAATTGATCAGTATCAAGAAAAATATTAATTGATTTTCCTTCCATATACTTTAGGAGTCCCATATATTTTAGGAGTCTAGTTAATATAATAAAAATAATTAAATAATAAATTAAAAAAAATATCGAAAAGACAGCTTTGTCTAAAGAAGGGTCTTTTAATGAAGGACAAAAAGTTCAGATCACTTTTCTAAGAGTCTTCACACTTTTAATATATTATAGATATAGATAAACACTTGTCTAAATCTAATTAAATATTAGAAAAAATATGTCTTTATCCCAGTGGATGATATTCAAAGTAGCAATTCTTTGCTTACTAACTCATGGAGTGGGAGAGAATGAACAGAAAATTACATAGTATAGTCTCAATAGTGGGTGACTTTGGACTTTTGACCTTAGTGAAAAAAGTCTTTAAAAACTAATCTTCCTTCCTTTAAGTATAGTACAAGTATAATTTTTCCCCTCTACACCTCAAATATTTTTAAACTTTCCATACTTATTTGTCTCTCAAATTCTATTTTTATTTTTATTATTTTCACTTTTTTATTTTTTATTTAATTTTATTTTCATGATTTAATTCATTTATCTCAACCTTTATTTTTCTCTTTTTTCTTTTTTCTCAAACACTATCTATTTCTTCATTTCTTTTTTTCTTTTTTTAATTCATTTATCTCAACCTTTATTTTTCTCTTATTTTTGGTTTTTATCATTTTTCTTTTTTCCATCATTTTTCTCAAACTTTATTTTTATTTTTTTTCTCAATTTTTTAAATTCTTCGCTTTTTTCTTAACCTTTATTTTTTTCTTGTCTTTTTTTCTCGATCTTTTTTTTATTTCTCTATTTTGTTTGATTTCTTTATTCTTTTTTCTCAAATTTTATTATATTTTGCTAATAAATAAAAAATTGAATAATCCGTAAAGAGATTTTTTTTGACATCAAAGCAAATTTAAGAGCATGAATTGTTGTTAGAAAGTTCTTTGGGATAAGTTTTGCCTCTACTGCAAAAATTATAGATCAGCTCATAACTCAAGGAACAATGTGGTAGTGTCAATTCTTGCTTGTGGAGCATAACTTGTTGTTTGAAAATCCTTGAGTTAAGTCTTGATTCTAAGGCAAGAGTTATAGAACATCTCATAAACAAAAAAAATAATGTGGTAGTGTTAACACTTGTCCATTGGGCATAACTTGTACTTTTGGGAGGTTCTTGGGCTAAGTTTTGTCTTAGAGGAAAGACTAATAGAGCATCACATAAATCAAGACACAATATGATAGTGTCAACTCTGGTCTATAAGGCGTAACTTGTCGTCTAAGTCTTGTATCTAAGGGAAGAGTTATAGAATATCTTGTAAACCAAGACACGATGTGGTGGTGTTAACTCTTGACTATGGGGCGTAACTTGTTGTTTGAAAGTCCTTGGACTAATTCGAGCCTCTAAGGCAAGAGTTATAGAACATATCACAAATCAAGACATAATGCTTTAGTGTCAACTCTTACCTATGAGGCATAACTTGTTGTTTAAAAGTCCTTGATTTATAAAATATCTCATAAATCAAAATATAATGTGATAGTGTCAACCCTTATCCATGAGGCGTAACTTGTTATTTGAAAGTCCTTGGATTAAGTCTTGCCTCTAGTTATAGAATATCTCATAACTTAAACACAATGTGGTAATGTCAACTCTTGCCCATGGGGCACAACTTGTTACTTGAAAGTCCTTGATCTAAGTCTTGCCTCTAAGGAAAGAGTTATAAAACATCTCATAAATCAATACACAATGTGGTGGTGTCAACTCTTGCCAATGGGACATAACTTGTTGTTTGATGGTCCTTAGGCTAAGTCTTACCTCTAAGACAAGAGTTATAGAGCATTTTATAAGTAAAAAACACAATGTGTTAGTGTTGACTCTTGCCCAATGTACGTAACTAGTTTGAAAATTCTTGGGATAAGTCATGCCTCTAAGGCGAAATTTATAGAACGTCTCATAAATAAAGACATAATGTGATAGTGTCAACTCTTGACCGTTAGGCATAATCTGTTCTTTAAAAGTCCTGAGCTAAGTCTTGCCTCTAAGGCAAGAGTTGTAGAACATCTCATAAATAAAGACATAACATGGTAGTGTCAACTTTTTCCCATGGGACATAATTTTTAGTTTGAAAGTCTTTGTGCTAAATCTTACCTCTAAGGCAAGTGTTGTAGAAAATCTTATTAATGAAGACATAAGGTGGTGTCAATTCTTACCCGTGGGGCATAATTTGTAGTTTGAAAGTCCTTGAGCTAAGTCTTGCCTCTAAGCCATAGTTGTAGAATATCTCATAAATGAAAACATAATGTGGTAGAGTCAACTCTTGTCCGTGGGGCATAATTTGCTGGTTGAAAGTCCTTGAGATAAGTCTTGCCTCTAAGGTAAGAGTTATAGAACATCTCATAAATCAAAATAAAATGTGGTAGTGTCAACTCTTGCCCATGAAACACAACTTGTTGTTTGAAAGTCATAAGTCTTGCATCTACAATGTGGCAGTGTCAACTCTTGCCCATGAAATGTAGTTTGTTGTTTGAAATTCGTAAGTCTTGACTTTATAATGTGATAATGTCAACTCTTGCTCATGAAATGTAACTTGATTGGAAGAAATCGAAGAAACGAACAAAAATAATAAAAATTGCGAAGAAAAAAAATGAAGAAAAATATAAATAAAAATTAAAAAAAATGCAGAAGTTGAGAGAGAACGAAAAAAATAAAGATTGATAAAAATAAAAATAAAAAAGAGAAAATTTAAAAAGAAAAATCAAAGAAAAAAAGTTTTTTTCATAAAAGTAGACGTTGAGAGAAGTAAAGGAAAAAAAAGTAAGGATTGAGAAAAAACTAAAAAGAATTAAAAAAAAGAAAAAAATAAATAAAAAATAAAGTAAAACAAAAAAGTAAAAAAAAAAGAAGTTGTGAGGAAAAACAGAAAGTAAGGGTTGAGAAAAATCAAAAATAAAAAAAGAAAAGAAAAAATGAAAATCAAACTAAAACTAAAAAAAGAAAAAAAAAAAAAAGTTGAAAGATGAATAAGCATGGAGTTGTCATTTATGTAATTTACTCCATTGACGGACAACTTTATCTGAAAATATATCACTTAATAGTTGAAGATTATTTTTATTTAAAAAAAAAAATATTTGGGGTCAAAACATGATAGCCACCTTAATTTGAGGCTATTCTTGTAGTTTCCTCGAAAATGAACCGTCTAGACGGAAGTTGGGAAGTGATCTTTGTGTCTATAGTGATTACAAGAAAATTCATTTACGTGTTTGGAACTTTGGATTATGAAAGAGTATGGGATTAAACAATTTTGGATAGAGAAATTTACCATCAGGTATCTGACAGAAGATTGTGTTCCGCACCTTTTCGTGTCAAATAAAGGTGAAATATTGAGTATGGGATTAAACAATTTTGGATAGAGAAATTTACCATTAGGTATCTGACTAAAGATTGTGTTCCGCACCTTTTCGTGTCAAATAAAGGTGAAATATTGTTCTTGGTTCGAACAACTTTCTAGATATACCATTCAAAAGATGACTCGTTCAGATTTACGGATGTCACTAACCGTCAAGGTAATCATGATTTGGCAATCTACATTGAAAGTCTAGTTTGTTCTTTTTCAACTGAAGGGACGGAGAACGCTGCAAAAGAAAGTAAAAAAAAAGCTCATATCAGAACAATCGAGTAACAAATAACTTGTAAGACTACTTTCTTCTCAAGTGCTTTCGAATTCTGTTTGTTATGTATTACTAATCTGACATACTAGCAACAGGGGCAAAAAGAAAGCACAAGCTAGCATGGGATCAGGGAAGAGAAATTTTTTATTGAACTCTGACTCAACTTGGAAAGCCATTGTGCTCTTTACATTTCAAATACAAGACCAGCTGGACCACCACTAATTTGTGGAATCATTCTCTAAAATTTGGGTAAGGAGGGATAGTAAAGTTGTATCTTGAAATGGAACTGGAAATCTGAAACGTATTTGTTAGTTTAAATATAATGTTTATTTTGATTGTTACTTAAATTTTACTGTATTGTATCGTTAAATCCATCATTAGGTAACGAGAAGTCCCATTTTGGGTAATGATTGATTTGATGTGATTGTGTCGTTACACTTTTTTCCATTATGTCTTTACTTCCTATTTAATAGTCGTATTTTATTCTTTACCCTACCTTTTGTCAGTAGCTCTATAACATATTCTAATTTTCTTGTAGGTTTATTCTTCAAATTGTTGTTGTATGACATTATCACAGCAATAATGAAACCCTGGGTAATGTTGGGTTTAATTGGTGTGAATGGAAAATAGAGGGACAAAACCTTTGAGCAAAAGACATATTGTTTTGGAAAAGGTGTGACTGTTCAAATAGTTGTGTCTGTTCAAAAAAAGACGCAATGTTTCAAATGGACATACATGACTCTTCCAAAGGATACACCTTTTAAATGAACCATTTTCACCTTTCAGAAGAGGCATCTGATGGCTATATAAACCTGTTTTCATCCACAGGTTTAGAAAAAAAATAATTTTTTTTAAAAAAAAACATTTCTTGTCTTAAAAACATTCTGTGTGATCAATCAAATTATTGAGTGAGTTTGTAGAATCCGACAATTTGAGATACCGATATTGTTTGGATTGTAGGCCATTTTATCCTGGGAGGAAGATTCCATAACCTCGGGTACAGTGAGGGGAATTACTCCTTAAGGACACTCCATGAAGTCGGGGGACTTGGCCTTAAATTCTGTTTCATCTATTTTCTGAAATCTAACACACTTCTTGGATAGATTATTAAGTAATCTTGTGTTGAAGGTGTTAAAGAACTTAAAAGGTGTTCTTGTTTATACATAAACTATTGTTGAAGTTGGTGTTGCAATTATACAGATTCTTGTACCCGAAACACCATAAAATAACAATCTTAAGGAATAATTCTAGCAGAATCTGTATTGCTTGTTTTTGGAGATTAAAGTTTTAAGCTTTCTACTCCGTTTGAACTTAACTAGTGATTCAAAGACATAAAATATTCATCACAAGTTAAATATCATTCAGTTGACGATTGGAAGTCATAAAAACTCCATCGTTAACTAGAAACAAGAAGAAGAGTTTAAAGTTGCTTAACTTTATAAATAGTATTCTGAAAATACTAAATTTGATTGTCTTGTGGTGACAGGAAAAATGACTAACGAAAGTCAAATGGAAGATGCGGATACGACTATGAGAGAAACTAGTATTTCCTCAACAAGTCGAATAAATGCTTCGAAACCAATGGCACCTGCGGAGAAGCCCGAAAAATTTGCAAGCATTGACTTTAATCAATGGCATCAAAGATGTTCTTTTACCTCACCACTCTATGACTTCAAAGGTTCACTAGTGAGGTACCTGAGGAAACCTCGGACAAAGAGAATTTTATGATTGTAGAGGCTTGGAAGCACTCAGACTTCCTTTGCAGGAATTATATCTTGAGTGGTCTCCAAGACGACCTCTATAATGTTTACAATGGAACTAAGAGATCAAAGGAATTGTGGGGGGCACTAGAACGGAAATACAAGACAGAGGATGCGGGAATTAAGAAATTCTTTGTTGTAAGGTTCATGGACTTTAAAATGATAGATAGCAAATCGGTTGTCTCTCAAGTGCAGGAATTGCAAGTAATCATTCACGATATCCTAGCAGAAGATATATCTTTAAAAAATACCTTAGTTTAACGAATTGAAAATGTTCTTAGTACTCACATAAACTGGTTTGTAGGTTTGATTGTGAATGATGCATTTCAAGTAGCAGCGATCATTGAGAAGCTACCACCTATGTGGAAAGACTTCAAAAACTACTTGAAGCACAAACGCAAGGAGATGACTGTCGAAGATCTTATTGTCTGACTGCATATTGAAGAGGATAATAAGGCTGCCGAGAAAAGGTCAAAAGGAAATTCTACAATTAATGGAGCACATATTGTAGAAGATGACCAAAACAATTCTAAGAAAAAGAAGAAAGTTGAACAAGGAAGCAATCAACCCAAGAAGAAATTCAAGGGAAAGTGCTTCAACTGTGGCAAGATTGGCCATAAGTCCATGGATTGTCGTTCCCCTAAGAAAGGCAAGAAAAAGGACCAAGCAAATATGATTGAGTCCAACAAAGAATGTGATGATCTGTGTGCTATGTTTTCAGAATGCAACTTGGTGGGGAATCCTCGCGAGTGGTGGATGGATTCTAGTACCACCTGCCATGTTTGTGCCAACAAAATGTTGTTTTCATCATTTGCTCCGGCTCAAGTAGAAGAAATGATCTATATGGCTAACTCCGCTACTGCTAAGGTAGAAGGAACAGAAAAAGTGGGCTTGAAAATGACTTGAGGAAAGGTCATGACACTTAACAATGTCTTGTACGTTCTGGAATTACGTAGGAACTTGATTTCTGTTTCACTCTAGACAAGAAAGGATTCAAATGTGTAACCGTTTCTGGAAAAATTGTAATTAGCAAAGGAGAAGTGTATGTAGGAAAAGGCTATCTCACCGAGAGCCTTTATAAGATGAATGTAATGAATGTTGAAATCAATAAAAGTTCAAATTCTTCTTACTTGCTTGAGTCTTATAATTTGTGGCATAAACGTTTAGGCCATGTTAATTATAAAACGTTACAAAAACTGATTAACTTAGAGGTTTTGTCAAACTTTGAGTGCAATAAATCAAAGTTTCAAGCATGTGTGGAATCAAAGTATGCAAAACATCCTTATAAGTCTGTTGAAAGGAATTCCAATCCTTTAGACTTAGTACACACTGACATTTGTGATATGAAGTCAACACCATCACGTGGTGGAAAAAAGTATTTCATAACTTTTATTGACGATTGCACTAGATATTGTTATGTCTACTTGCTAAATAGTAAGGATAAAGCAATAAATGCATTTAGGCAATACAAAACTGAAGTAAAAAATTAGTTAGAGAAAAAGATAAAAATGATAAGAAGTGATAGGGGCAGAGAATATGAATCTCCCTTCGCCGAAATATGTGTAGAAAATGGAATTGTCCATCAAACTACGACCCCGTATTCACCTCAATCTAACGAAATTGTGGAAAGAAAAAAACGAACTTTGAAGGAAATGATGAATGTCTTGCTTATAAGTTCCGGTTTACCGCAAAACTTGTGGGGGAGCTATCCTTACAGCCAATCGTATACTCAATAGAGTTCCCCATAGTAAGACACAATTAATTTCTTATGAAAAATGGAAAGAAAGAAAACCCAACTTGAAATATTTCAAAGTGTGGGGGTGTCTAGCAAAACTCTAAGTTTCTATGCCTAAGAGGGTTAAGATAGGACCTAAGACTATGGACTGCGTGTTCATAGGATATGCTAAAAGCAGTAAAGCATGTCGGTTTTTGGTTCATAAATCCGAACATTCGAATATAAATGAAAATATGGTAATTGAATCAGATAATGCTGAATTCTTTGAAAATATTTACCCGTATAAAACTAGACATGAACAGTCTAGTGGAGGGTCTAAACGACCTCAAGATGAACCAAGTGAGAATGTACATAATGAAGAGAATCCAAGACGTAGTACATGTCAAAGAACTTCTACTACATTTGGATCAGATTTTGTAACATTTCTCTTAGAAAATGAGCCTCAAATATTTAAAGAAGCGATGTCGTCTTCGGACTCATCCTTTTGGAAAGAGGCAGTCAATAGTGAGATTGATTCAATCTTAAGCAACCATACGTGGGAATTGGTTGATCTTCCTCCAGGAAATAAACCTTTAGGTTCTAAATGGATCTTCAAAAGGAAAATGAAAGCGGATGGTACTACTGACAAATACAAGGCAAGACTTGTAGTAAAAGGCTTCAAGCAAAAAGAAGGCCTTGATTACTTTGATATATACTCGCCAGTCACAAGGATAACATCGATTCGAATGTTAATTGCCTTGGTGGTATATGGTCTTGAAATCCATCCAATGGATGTGAAAACCGCATTCCTAAATGGAGAATTGGAGGAAGAAATTTACATAGAACAACCTGAAGGTTTTGTGGTTCCAGGAAAGGAGAATAAGATGTTTAAACTTATTAAGTCATTGTATGGACTAAAGTAAGCACCTAAACAATGGCATGCGAAGTTTGACCAAACCATGTTGGCAAACTGGTTCAAGATAAATGAATGTGATAAATGTGTTTACATTAAAGACACTTCGAATCACCAAGTCATTGTTTGTTTATATGTTGATAATATGTTGATCATCAGTAGAGAAATTTCAGACATAAATGCAACGAAACGAATGCTTGAAAGCAAGTTCGATATGAAAGACCTTGGAGTTGCAGATGTGATCTTAGATATAAGAATCTATAAAACTCCACAAGGGTTGGCATTGTCACAGTCTCATTATATCGAAAAAGTACTTGAAAAATTCAAGTATATGGAATTCGGTATTGTCAAGACTCCTTTGGATGTGAGCTTTGCACTTTGAAAGAATGAAGGTGAAAGTGACTCACAATTGGAGTACACAAGAGTATTGGGATGTTTAATGTATATAATGAACTGTACACGACCAGATATAGCATGCGCTATTAGTAAATTGAGCCGGTACACAAGTAATCCCAATAAAACTCATTGGATGGCAATGAAAAGAGTTTTGGTGTATCTTAAATACACTCAAGACTATGTCTTGCATTATAATAAATATCCTACGGTACTTGAAGGATATAGTGATGCAAATTGGATCACCTGATCGAACAAAGTAAAATCCACAAGTGGATATGTATTTACTATCGGTGGAGGAGCAGTCTCTTGGAAATCATCCAAACAGACTTGTATTGCTCGCTCTACAATGGAATATGAATTTATCGCATTGGATAAAGCCGATGAACAAACAGAATGGCTCCAGAATTTCTTGGACCTTATTGGCCCAAACCAGTGGCACCAGTATGTATACACTGTGATAGCCAAGAGGTAATAGGTAGGGCAAGGAGCATGATGTACAACGATAAATCTCATCACATAAGACAGAGACATAATACTGTTAGAGAACTTCTCTCTAGTGGAATTATCATTGTTGACTATGTTAAGTCAAAGGATAATGTGTCGGATCCACTTACAAAAGGCTTATCTAGAGAAGGAGTAGAAAGGACATCCAAGGGATTGGGTTTAAGGCCTAGGACAAGTCAGCATGGCGGTAACTCTACCTAGCAGACTGGAGATCCCAAGAGCTAGGTTCAAGGAGATCAAACAAAGTTGTGTCTGACAGGTTCAACATTTTCAATTACCCAATCTATTTTCATGATGTAGACAATGTATAGTAAACAAGGATAAGACTTAAAGTGAAAAAGTCTTTAATGATTATCTAAATTTGGAAGATTTGGCCAAATAGTTTAATCTATAGGATTGATCATTTAGAAATCACCTATGTGAAGACGAAGTGGAAGCCGCTTCAAGGAGAATGTTAGTAAAGGCCTATTCTCTAAGCTCTCATGAAACCGGGACGTGTTCATGGCTGAAAAGAACAAAACCGTGAGAACCATAAATGGTAAAAGGCTGGTTGTGTGACATGTGTTGTCTAGGTGTACATTAAAGCTCGACGGTTCAAAGATATCAAATCTACCGATTGACCGAGTGCATCCGATGCATGTTCACTACGGAAAGTTCAAAGGAAAACCCACTTATCCAGATGCAATCAGTCTTTGCTTGATGAACACATACTTGTCTGTAAAGTTTTACAAAGAATAGTCATTCCCTATTCATGTGGGGGATTGTTGGATTTAATTGGTGTGAATGGAAAATGGAGGGACACAACCTTTGAGCAAAAGACATTATTTTGGAAAAGGTGTGACTGTTCAGATAGTTGTGTATGTTCCAAAAAAGACACAATGTTTCGAATGAACAGACAAGACTCTTCCAAAGGATACACCTTTTAAGTGAACCATTGCCACCTTTCAGAAGAGGCATCTGATGGCTATATAAACCTGCTTTCATCCACAGGTTTAGAAAAAAAAATTCTGAAAAAAAAACTCTTCTTGTCTTAAAAACATTCTGTGTGATCAATCAAACTGTTGAGTGAGTTCGTAGAATCCGACAATTTGAGGTAGCGCTATTGTTCGGATTGTAGACCATTTTATCCTGGGAGGAAGATTCCATAACCTCGGGTACAGTGAGGGGAATTATTCCTTAAGGACACTCCGTGAAGTCGGGGGACTTGGCCTTAAATTCTGTTTCATCTATTTTCTGAAATCTAACACACTTCTTGGATAGATTATTAAGTAATCTTGTGTTGAGGGTATTAAAGAACTTCAAAGGTGTTCTTGTTTATACATGAACTATTGTTGAAGTTGGTGTTGCAATTATACAGATTCTTGTACCCGAAACTACATAAAATAACAGGTAACATTACACAAAGCTAGTAGAATCATAAAGCAAGTTGTCGCAGATAGAAATGGGTGGCCAATTATGCATTTATGCCTATAGTAATAAAAACAAGATTTCGGTGTTACGGAATTCCAATGTGGTGAACTACACTGCAATTAGCATGTCAAGCCATTATATCCATGGAACTGTTGGAAGCACCGCTGATACTCTAAAGTTTACCTTCACAGCAGACAGCACTATATGGGTTGCACACTGTAGAGGACGGGAAAGTACTTTGAGTTGACTTGCTCCATGAAAACTCAAAAGCAACTAGGAGAATGGCTGATCATGGGTGACTTCAACACCATATTGCACCTCAATGATAGGATGAATGGGAATGTTTACTATATAAAGGGGTAGATGGTCTGGCACACCACTCCTACTCAAGCCTCGTGGATGGTTTAAAAGATGTTTAAAGTTAAACACATAGCTGACATTAGCCTTCATGAGAATGATATTATACAAATGTCAACCTTCTCCGCTTGCTGATGAGAGGTGACTTTCTCAAAGTGACATGAAGGAGGTTGCCGTGCAACAACTATGGAGCACCAAATTGAATCTTCACCTTAAGGCTGGTTGCTTAAGACAGACTCTACACAAGAAACATACTCTTTAGTTGGGGAATTACTACGATCACAGCGCACTATGCCAACATGGTCTGGAAAACACAGTTCACCTATTCTTTCACTGCCCTTACTCAGCAACCATATGGGGCACACTGTTACATTAGCAAGGCATCCACAGGACCCAAATGGGCTGGCGAGATGAAATGCAGTGAGGCAGCAACACATGTCAGGGAAAGATGACAGCCAGTGTATACCATCTTCACAATGAAAGAAACTACCGGATATTCCAACTAATGAGGAGAATCTCATGCTCTTATTAGACAGATTATTCAAGAGGTGTTCTACATAAGAGAACAAAGGAGCAGATTAGCACAACGATTGTAAATGCTCAGTTTTTATCCTCAAGCCTCCATATTTGTTTATTCAACTAGACTAAGATGTTTGCTGGTAGTTCTTAAATAGCAGTTGTTTGTTATGCTGTTTTTGGAGCTTGCAGAAACCAGTTTTTGCTTTGGAGAATTTGTACATATTGCCTACTCGGAGCTAGTTTGGATGGACTTATAGCTTATTAGTCGAAAGTCATAAGTTAAAACTTTTGGCTTATTTTTGTTATTTTGACTTTAAAACAATTTCTTAAAGACATCTTTCTATTTCATTCAAACACTACAAAAGTGCTTAAAAGTTATTTTGACTTACAAATACAAAAAAAAATAAGTTGATCCAATGATATATAAAATCATTTTATAAAAGAATAAACAAAGATAAATATGACTTACAACAACACTATAAGGAAACCAAATTCCATTAGGAGTCGTTTAGCACGCGGCATAAAGTGCGATATTCCAAGATTAAGTTCGGTATTAAATTTATACCATGTTGTCTGATGGTATAAATTAATCCTGACAATAATTAATACCATCAACCAAACATGATACAAAACTAATCCCAAACTTATCTCATCCAACATGGTATTATTTTATACCACCTCCCATATGTGGTAAATTAGTTCAATGATTATAATCCCGGTATTAACATACCAAACGACCCATAAAAGTTGTAAAAAGAAGAAAAAAATGCATAAAGTATCAAACTTAAGCATGAAATTACAAAAAATAACAATAATTTTATTAAATTACATTTTGTAACATCCGTAGCATTATTTTATGTGGTCCCTACTTTTTACCCACTTGAAGAAGTTACTGTCAGTTTCCCTATTTTCACGCCATTAGCCTTCTCTTTCATTATTTTGAAAGATTTTTTTCCGTTTTTTTCGCCCTAAACGATATCTTCCCGTTCCAATTTTTTTTTTCACTTTGCACGATTTTAGCATCATCAGTAAAGATTATCTTCATCTATTTCAGGTAACTCTTAATTAACTATTGCATGTTAGCATTTTTTTTTGGGTAAATTTCAGAATTAGCATACTCTAATATATCTCAAAATCAGAATTTAAGGTTTTTGATTTTAATGGCGGAACAAACACCAAAATCACGAACATATAGTGGTATAAGTAATTCAAATTTGGTCTATAATTGTGGACCATCTTTTAGTCTTGGATTAACTCAAGAAGATGTAGTTAAAGTTGTTTCAAATTCTTTACAGTCGAAGAAATCTGAGAAATCGGAGGAGATTAGGTCGAAGTTTCGCAACGATCCGCTGAAGATGAAAAATTTTTTGAAAAAAAAAAATCATTGAAGAAATCGCCTTCTCAGAAGGAAAAAAAATTAAAAAAATCCAGAAGAAAAGGAAAGCGAAAGAAATTGAAGGTTTGACTAAGGTTGATGAGGATGTTCAGATCTCTTTTGATGATGATTTTGAAGGTGTTAGCGAGGAAGAGGTATTTTTTTGTTCTAAATGTATTTTTGAGTAAAATGTATTTTTTCCCTAAGTAAAGATGTTGTTAAAGTTGTAAGTTATATGTATTTTTTTTTTATGTAATTTATGTATTTTGATGTTATGATGATATTTACTGATTAAATGATGATTTGTGAAGATGATATATGTATTGATGAGGATGTTCAGATATCTGTTGGATATATGTATTTTTAGTATATATGATATGTATTTTTCAGTATTGGTTTCAGTTTTGATACTATAAAAATACATATGCATGTTTGTTTAAGCTTAAATACCAGAACAGTCTATTGACTATATGTATTTTTAGTATATTTGATATGTATTTTTCAGTGTTTGTTGCAGTTTTGATATGATAAAAATACATATGCCTGCTATATGTTTTTGATTTTTATTGGATGATTGATTTATTGGTTGCATGTTATATGATTCTTTTTATAGGTGATGCGGGATGAAATATTCATTGTCAGAAAACTTTCAAGATTTGCACCACACATGTGTTCTTACAGTGACAAAGATATTTATGGAAGCATACGCGCAATTTTAAACAAGGAACAGTTTAAAAAATTTTGCGAGAAAAATATTTTTGGTTATTTTATGAAGAAGCAGCAATGTGTAGTGCAAGCACAATTGTGCAGATGCGTTATGACGCTTGAGGTGAAGGGTAGTTCTTCTTCTGGGATTTTGATTTGTGCTAATGGGACCTTTCTTAATTTTACTCCCAGGGAATTTGCCATCATAACTGAATTGAATTATGTGTCAAATAGGTATGACTTTATTTTTGACGAGGGTGTACCAAATAGGATGGTTGAGAAGTATTTCAATGGGGCAGAAATTATACAGAAAAGACAACTATTTCTAGCATTCACGGAGAGAGTATGGGGGGAGAACAATGATGCGGATGCTGAGAAATTTGCAATCCTGTACTTCCTGCATTCACTTGTCTTATCTAATGTTGAAACTGTGGTAATACCCCGTCTTCATTTTAATTTGGTCGATAGTGGAAGATATAAAGATTTTCCATGGGGTTCTTTATCTTTTGAAGATTTGGCTAGAAGTTTGAACAATCGGTTGAAAGCTGGGGGTCAATTTTATTTGATTCAGGGAATACTACTGGCTATTCAAGTGTGGCTTTACAAGTGTTGTTCAAATGTCCCACCAAAGATTGCATCGAAGGTTGATAATCGGATTTTCCGATTATTAAATTGGAAGACGATTGCACCTCGTCCACGCTTTGAATTTTTAATGAATGTTATGTTTAATGACGATGGCAAGGTTTGTTCTTAATAAATACATATGTATTAATATGTATTTTACAGTATATATATATATGTGTGTGTGTGTGTGTGTGTGTATTTTCATTTACAATTGTTTAACTATTCTTTAACATTTATTATTTACCTATTATTCTAAGTTGTTTTTAAGAACATAGAGCCAACAAAAAAGGAGCTGTCAAAACTGCAAATACCACAGAAGGATGCAACACAACATGAACGTTCTGTTGATTCTGATGACGAATTCTAGGATCCACCACCAAGAAAGAGCAACGAACATTCAAAGAAGAAACAGAAGGTTGATTCCTCAACACCAGTAGTGAAGAAACCTTTAAGAAAAAAGCAAGTAGATAGTTTTGACGAGCATACCCAAACGAGGACACCAGCTCCTCGTACTGCAAAGGATGATGGAATGAAGACACCAATTTTCAAGCCAATTCCAACACGGCAGGCATCTTCTTCAAAAACAGTGAAAGGAAAGCAAACAACTCGGGTTATTTTTCCTCAGGTACACTCAAAGCCAGATATTCATGTAGAGGAAGTAACTGTGTCAAAGCCTGAGAGTCATGCTGACAAACAAGCCTTTATTTCTAAGAAAGATTTTGATGCATTCCGCGCTGAGGTACTTTTTTTTTGGCAAATATTTTCTTTTTCATGAAAAAAATTTTGTATATAGATTTTTTGTCAAAACAGGTTCGTCGCGAATTTAAAGGAATTCGTGGTCTAATGAGAAAAAAATTCAAAAAGTTGAAGAAAGCATTTGTTCAAAGCAAGGTAAATTTTTTCTTTGAAAATCTTAGTTGATTTGAATATATATACTTATTGGACTGCCTTATACAAATACTACACATTTTAAAAAATAACTCGTTATGTTATTGGACACAATTTTTTCAGGAGCAGGTTGAAGATATTGAAGCTGATAAAGCAGCAAATGTTGATGAGGGAGGGTTAGAGCAATCTGGACAATATTTCATCCCTGATGTTGTTCAATCTCCGGATAATATTTCTGACGGTACAAAGGTAAATATTAAAGTTTCAAATACATATTTATTTGTACTTTTGAATTTTATATTCAAAATATAGTTGAGGTTAATAAACTGTCAAATTTGCAATAGAATTGAAGATTGACTTAGTAACAGTAAATATTATTTGGTTCATTAAAAACACTATAACATGCGACACAGTGTGTTTTTAGTTTTATTCATATGTATTTTTAACACTGCATATGTATTTTTTAAAACTACATATGTATTTTTAACACTGCATATGTATTTTTTAAAACTACATATGTATTTTTAAAAACTACATATGTATTTTTAGTTTTATTCATATGTATTTTTTAACAATGCATATGTATTTTAACAATGGATGATTATTTTGTTATGTTCTATAATATGTATTTTTGAGTTTGATGTTATATATAAATATGTATATTCAATTTCAAAAAAAAAAAAATTGACTCAAGTATTAATAAGTTATTTTAATTTGTATATGTATTTGTAGCAACAACATGCAGATAAAGATCCTGAACTTCAGAATATGGATTATGTTGGTACCGAAAAATCACCACAACGATTAAGTTTGGAGGCTGATCAGAAATTGAAAGCAAATTTGCTTGGTAAAAAGGTAAATAATTAAGTTTCATATATATATTCATTTGAATTCACATATATAAACAGATACAAGTACATGTTTGTTTGATGTTTTGATTTTTATACTTGTTTTCAAGGGGTGCACTGTTTTGCATTCTGAAAAAATGAATGTTGAAATTGATTCTCAACAATTAATCCCTGATGAGCTTCTCCAAAGTATAAATTTGGATTACTTACAATCTTAGAAGGTTGTTCAACATGATTGTCAAGTATGTATAGTGATGTTAACTTTATCTTCATGTCATGTAATAATCAATAGGACAATTAAATTTTTTCTTTCATTTTTTGGCAGACCAGCGATGAGAAAATTGATGAAACAATTTTGTCTGATTCGCAATTCACAATCCCTGATGAGATGTTACCTAGCCTAAATGTGTATCAAATACAAAGCATCATCATACATCCATTGGAAAACCGTCAAGAAGAATCTCATCATGAAATTTTGGATGCAAAAACTTCTGAGACTGTTATTGAAGATCATGATCAAGTATGTATCTAACTATTATATATTTTGAGTTTATTTAGGTTCAATTTGATGGAAAAAATGTAATATTCTTTTTTCAATCTTTTTGTTAGATCAACAGAGGAATCACTGATTCAGAGGTAGAACTTGATACCGAGGAGCAAGTTAGAACACCTCCTAATACACAAGAAGTAACCAATGATGAACAGAGGGATGAAAAATTGTGGCCTGATTCACAAAACACAATCCCGAATGAGTTTCTACCTAGCTTGAATGTCTACAATCAAAAAAGCATCATCATTTATCCATCCGCTAATCGTGAAGTAAAAACTCCCAGACCAAAGTTAAGGATTAGGCGACCATCAAAATTCAAGGAATCGCCATACACCGAAAATTTGGTTCAGCTGCTGGTAAGTACAATAAGATATATATAATTTTTTATGTAATATGTATTGCAAATACGTTTGTATTTATTAAGTTTTTATATTCTACAATTATATAGGGAGCTTAGCAGGGGTAATACGCATATTCCCCCAGAAACATCCATTTTTATATCACCCGATTGATGGGATAAAAGATAGAAAGATTGTGAAGAACTTCACGGACTGGATTTATGTGTACCTATTAAAAGCTACTGCTAAGAGGTTGTTCTTTTGAATAGTGACAAATTATTTTTTTGTATCAATACATGTTTTCATGGTTTACCAAATCCTTAAAATACACAGGAAAGGAAAAGTGGATCATTACAAGAGAGAAAAATTAGAAATTTCAAAGATGCATTTTGGTGTTGAGAATGTGGAAGACAAAAACTGGTTCTATACGATGGGATTTGCAGATCAGACATGGACAGACTCGGTTAGTATAGTATTTTGAAATGAAAATTTTTCCATTTCGTCTGTAACAATACTTAAAAATACATATTAGGTTACATTGAAATACATTTGGTTTAACGTGTATGTATTTTTAAGAATTCAAAGTATGATATAGTATACTACATCAAATAATGTTGCATACACTATACAGATAACATTGTCTGCATGTAAATGAACTTTAAGAATGCAATTTTTGATACACATGTCATCTACATTAATATAAAAAATTACATATGTATTTTTTACTTGCATAGACTGTACTATTTAGAATACAATTTTTTTGAATGCTCTAAAGTTTGTCGTATTCACTAATGTAGCATATTGATGTCTGCTTTTACTACTTGAGGAAGAAGTCGAAGTATGGGCCGCACAGTTCGTACAAAAATGAGCCAAACAAATCATACAAATACAGTACAGTTGACTGCAACTTTATGAATGTAATTAGATCGTTGAATGATGTATATTCTATGGATGCTCAAAATCTTAAAGATGGAGGTCAGGAGCACCATCTTATGGAATACATCAATGGGTTCCGTATGCATGCCGCAGTGCCATGGCATACAGTCGAAGACATTTTTATTCCGATCAATATAAAGAAAAAACATCACTGGGTTCTCACGATTTTATCATTTTCAGAGAGGTGTATATGCTTGTATGATTCATATGAATCCAGTGGTCATTATGCGGTTGTTCTTGCTGAGATTGAGAAAATAGCAAAGATTATTCCATTGTGTCTCCAAGCATGTGATTTCTATGTTAAGAAAGGGATTGATCATCAAAGCCATCCAAGATACAAAGAATCCTCATATATGTTTGATGTTTTATTTCAAGATGATTTGCCTCAACAACCCAGTGGAAGCTTGTAAGTTTTGAAATTACATATACCAAAACTGTATCTTTGTACAAAATATATTTCACCATTTAATCAAAAAAATAAAAAATTGTAGGGACTGTGGTGTGTTTATGGATATGTATGCAGAGTGTCTTTCTTATGGTCACAAAGTTATTGCGTCTGAGTTCGACCCCAACACACTCCGTACAAGATATGCTGCACTTTTGTGGGATTTTGGGATCCAAAAACAAGAAGCAAATGTCATTAGTGATGTCGAAGCACCTGTGAGGCCTGCAAGGCAAAGTAGAATAAATAGTGTCACTGAAGTTGTTGATGTATGATGGTTTATTGATTTTTGAATTTTTGTACTTTAGAAACTAGTTTATGGATGTAGGTTTTGATTGTACAGACTAATTATATGTTTTGAATTTGTTCATATTTCATGGAGTTCTACCTTTTACGGTGAGATTTTATTAAAAAATACTTGCGTAGTTTTTATATTACATTTACAAATACATATATCGTATAAAAATACATATGCAGTGTTAAAATCAAATATTGCAAAAATACATATGGACCATTCCTAATATGTATTTTAGTATGTTGTTGTTGTTCTTTACAGTTTTTCACCACATTCCTATATTGTTAAATACAACATGTAGTGTTAGATTTAAGGAGTTCAACATTTTACTGTGAGATTTAGTTAAAAAATACATGTGTAGTTTTCATATTATCCTTAAAAATACATATGTAGTATAAATCAATTGTTTTTTAGTAAAAAAATACATATGAAATATTAGAAACAAGCACTTAAAAAATACAACTGCAACATACCTAATATGCATTTTTACTATATTTTCATTAACTATAATTATAAATTAGGATTAAATTAAAGTGTAATTTGACATTTTAATGCAGTTATTTACAAAATATATATGCAGTGTTGATATTTTGCTATAAAATACATATGGATTATACGTTATAAATATTTTCCAAAAAAATACATATTTCATGTTAATATAAAGATGTTGGAAAATACATATTGATCAAACCTAATATTTAATTTTTGATATGTGTTCATTTAAAATAATTATACTTGAGAATTTGAATTAAAGATAAATTTGACTTTTTTATGAAGTTATAGGTTTGTCTATAGTTACAAAATACATATGCAGTGATTATATTTTTTTAAAAAAATACATTTGTATTATACATCAAATGTATTTTACAGTATAAATTCATATGCAGTAATAACATTATGCAATTCAAACATATATTTATATGTCACATATATTTAAAACTTTGAACAATTACGAATCATATACTTGTTTTGTTAATCAAAGTTACCATCTTTAACCTAACATATATTTACTATGTCAAAAATACATATGAATTGCTGCTTAAAAATACATATGTAATGTACAGATTTTGAAACATATATAACTCCATTATTCAGATATTATTGTCTTCAATTGTCAAATGATTCATAAATGCATTAACTAAACTGAATTAGTTCATCATTATAAAAAAGGAAAAAAAAATTAAGAAACAATACAGAAAAAGAAATGTATCATTTGCGATATTTCCTACAAGAGCGCCTATTATGACCCTTAGTCGCACAACCACCACATGAGTTGATATTCTTCTTTCGAAACATATCCCGGCATGATTTTCCACGATCCTTCTTTGCAGGTCTTCCTGGAGGTCTTTTGTATTTTGGAGGCAGTACTATTTCAGCAAGTGTGATCTCTGGAATTATCCAGTCATCGTTGTGTGGCAACGGGTAGATTGGAACATCATATGTCTTCAAAACTATTTTTGGTTTAAACAAATCAGAACAGTATGGCCCCTTCTCAAAATTCTTTTTCTCTAACACCGCACAAGCATGTGCACATGGTATCTCATCTATTTGAAAAGCATTACATGAGCATTTCTTTTCTTTGATGCAAACAATGAAGTGCTTTTGTTTGTCGTGTACCGTATATACATATTCTGTGGCTGGTACAACCTGACATAAAAATAAAAAAATATTTATGTAATAAAAATACATATACAGAGTACATTTTTACAGATCAGCCAAATACATATGCAGTTGTTAGTAATTTTCAATACAACAATATTCATATGCAAAATACATATTATGTATTTTAAATGTTCATATATTTTATGTTTTATATCTTTTCATTTACTTACAACTGCATGGAAAGTATTTTCACATTGATACTTTATGCATTTTATCCTTTCATATTTATGTTTTCATAATTAAAATTTTCACAAATCAAAAAGGTCATACGGGTACACAAAGCCTCGTTCTCACTGAGTATGCCATTAAACTTTCCAATGAGTATTGTGAAGGTATATGAAGCCTCCTGCCTATTTGCACAATTCCATTTTGCAAACAGTAATCGAACTTCCTCAAGAAAGTCATAAATTGGTAGTTGTCTAGCTGATACAAGCACTCCATTTATTGACTCTGCAATGTTTGAAGTCAAAGTCCATCCTCTGTGAACTGTTGCATACGACCTAGCCCATTTTTCGTAACCGGCCAATTCCAAATATATCTTCACCCTCATATCAGATGCCTCAATTTTTTTCATTAACATGTGAAATTCTGACTTTGAATATGATTTGGCCATTGTATAAAATATCTCCGACAATGCATCGTGTGACTTTCTGTAAAGTTTTTTCACATTACCCCATAGATGTCACATACATGCATAATGTGGAACATCTTCATACACATCACCAACAGCCTTTATGATGCTTAGATTCCTATCAGACACAACACACATGTTTTGTCTAACCCCGTACGCTTCCTTTAGATTCTCGAAGAACCACGTCCAAGATGCATCATTTTCAGAATCAAGCACACCATATGCCAAAGAAAATATATGACCTGTATACATAATTCATAATTTTCAGAATCAAGCACAACATATGCCAAAGAAAATATATAACTTGCGCATATAAAAAAAATCTGCGCAGGCCAATTTAAATACAGTTAGGAACTGCATATGTATTTATTATAATATAGTTCAATTAAAATGTATATTTTATCTACCAAAAATTGTATCAATTACATATAATAAAATTTACATCAACCTCACTATCAAACATAATCAATTTTACATGTTTCATTCAGAAAACTTTGAACATATATCTAATTATATACACATATGTATATATGAATTGGATATATGTATTTTTCAACTCTACAGCAGAAAGCCAAAAAAAAATACAACCAGTTATAGTAATTAAATGATACTAACCTGCTCCATTCGTTGTACATGCTGTTACAAATGCCCCAGTATACATTCCTCTCAGATGACTAGCATCAACAACTACGACTGGTCTACAATTATCGAATCCTTTAATGAATGCATGTAGAGCGATAAATACATACAAGAACGCATTATCATCTGTCTTCTTCATTCTTATATGTGAATCCGGATAGGTAGTATTCAGAACATATAAGTATGATGGCAGTTTCTCATAAGATGTTGATGGCTTACCCCTCAATTCTTCTAACGCTCTTTCCTTTGCCCTCCAACATAAAGTGTATGTCAAATCCATACCAAAATCTTCCTTCATGTCATTTTTTATTTCCGTCGCACTGTATTTTCTTTTATGGTTTTTGAATTTCTGTTTAACCATACCAGCTATCAACATACTAGTTGCATGCACCTTTGGATAGATATTGTCCTTCACCGGGCATGTATGTTGAGGTCTGAATTCTCTTATTCTAAACATTCCTGTTTCTCCTATTCCAGATGCACGCATTAAAAACTCACAGTTTCTTGATTTGCAAAACAATGTATATCTGCACGCAACATAATTTATTACATTAAAAATACATATCCAAACTAATATTAAACAAGATCTGAGAGATATAGAATGTACGTACGTTTTCTTACTTGACCTTTTACTGCGCGTTTGAAACTTCTCCCTAATTGAATAGTCCTTCATGACTGACTTTAAAATTCTTTTTCTCAAGTAAACCTGGTCTTCCTCAACATGCTTATGTTGTGGGTCTGAGATAATCACCTCAACAGGATCCATCTCAAGAACATCTAAAGCTTTTATATTTTCACAAACCACCAAAGCTCCTTCATTTGTTGTAGTTATCACTGTTTCCAAGTTGTTACAGTTGATTCCTCTTTCAGCAACACATATAGATGAACTTGCCAAGTTACTCCCTACAACTTTATCCAAAATGATTACATATAAAGGAAGATAATTCATGTCTTGTATCAGTTTTTTTTGCAATATAAACACTTTTAAACCCATATCATTATGTATTTCTATCTGCCCTGCATTAGGAGTGATTTGATATTCCACTAGAATACGTTTGATGGTTAAATCCACACTTAAGTGAGATGCCAAAACATCGTGCAGCTCAACGAATGTGGCTGATGTGCTCAACAGTATAGCATCAGTGACATATTCTTCGAAGTTCTTTTCGTACGTCCATCGACCAAAGTGTTTCACAAGGACTGGTACGCTTTCCATTTCTAAAATACAAAATACACAAACTATTTGATCAAACGGAAGTAAAAAAGGCACCAAACATATTATCACATATACACTTATACTCTCAAATTCCCACAAACAAAATAAAAATACATATGCAGTGTTTACATATATCACATATAAAATACATATGCAGTGTTAAAACTAAGCATATCAAAAAAATACATCTGGATCATAACTAATTTGTAATTTGATATGTTACATACAAATTTGTCAAATATCCCTTCTTATAACACGCACTTTTCAGATTTACGTGCAAACAAAGATACACAACCAACATCTCAATTAAAAAAATACATACACACAAGATTACCTTAAACTAAAATATTTTTGCAAATATACATTTATATATCAAAATTTCTACAACAAAACAAAAAATACATATGCACCATTACCATTAACAATATCAAAAATACATATGTAGTGTTATCATTAAACTCATCAAAAATACATATGGATGAAGATATTTTATACTTTTATCTGGGTTCATAGAATATCGTCAACTTCAACAGAAACATTCGTTCAATCAATTATCTAGTATTTCCAAAAAAAAAAAAATTGAATGTATTTTAATTCGAAAGTTGTTTACAATTATTCTATTGTTAAAACAATCAATATAACAACAAACGATCATCAAAAATAGAGTCGAATACTGTTTTTTTTTCCAGTAAAACAACTTTAAAGATAAAATTTGCAATTATAACTCTAATTTGTTTTACAATTTTTTCACATACAAATTAACGACGACAACCAAAACTTGATAAGCACATCAGTAATGGTAAAAAAAAGTGAACTGAATAGCAATAATGGTTATGTACCTTGAACAACAGTAATGGTTGAATTTTCAACTGACAGTTGAATTCAAACAAATATAACAGATGAATCAACAATTGAATTTGATTCAATCGAATAACTGCTTCGTTTTGCAATTGCTGTTAATTTCGCATAAGAATCAGTTCAATTTGACTAAGCAATACAGGGTTGGTTTAGAAGAAATTGAAAAAAAAGAAATATGCAGTTGTTAATGGTGAAAAACTGAAATTTGAATTATTTGATTATAACGGATGTCACGTTTTTTAAGTGTTTTAAATGGAAAAGGAATCAACATATTTACTTGATTGGTAATTATACCATATATAGCTCAACTAATTTCAGTTAATTAAGTGCAGTAATTTTTTTGTAGATGTATTTTTACAGCAATATTTTTTAAAAATAAAAGTTGCTATAAAATGTAATTATGAAATTGTTGCTATAAAACTAATAATTAGGCTCTTAAGTATGCTACTTGTGAATTTTACCCTAAAAAGAAATAAACAAAAAAAAAACTAAAACTTACTACGAATTGGTTGGATTGAATTATGATCCGCTTTTTAACTCATTTCAGCTCAAGTAACTTTGGGCAGGTTATTTTGACACCCTCAGTGGCGATGAATGTATGAACTCAATGACTCGATGCTATTACAAAATCAATAAATCAATTTACAGCAGTTATATATTCTAATACAAAAGAATTGATCTTGAAACATGGCTAGCTTTCAAAAGACGTGTATTATGGCCCAAACTTCTGAACAGAACAATCGTCTGAGTGGTATACAATTGAAAGTCGTATACATGTCAAAAGAACATCTGTGACCACGTTGAAAGCATCGCCAATTCTACCATGGTTGACCCACAGAACTGCAGATTACTTCTCTATCAATAACTTTGACAGGCCAAGTCTTTTCAATATGAATGAATACCAAACTGTAGTTCAGGCAAGGCTCTTGGCTTTTTCTTTTGTGACGCTTAAATGTCTTGAATTTTAGGCTCAAATGTAGGGTAAAGGATGGGAAGCTTGTTCCAATGACTCAGATTGCTGAGACGGAGATCTTAAGACACGTTGTAAAAGGTATCCCAGCAAAGATTTTTCAGTCCGAGAAAGGTTGGGAGTCCATGCAAAGGTGGACCAGTTTTCTCTGGTACTGTCCATAGTATTCACCAACTGCATGGACATCTTCACTTTCTGGATTCAGTCCTGGCAAGTTAACCAACTTATCTGATGATCTTAATTCATCATCCAAGTTAGATAGATATTCACTATGGATTTCCTGGCAAGCAAGTATAAACATGGCTGCTGTGTCTGGTTGTTGTGCCACACGAAGAGAAGCTAATGCCTCTGGCAATGCACCAGCAGCAACATACAAGATAAGTGCCCTGCAGTGAATTATTACAAATTTAGGGAACCATCAATTTTCTGGAAAATACCAGATGAAGAAAAGATGATACCTCCAAATGTTGTGTTCGGAATGAAGAACATGCTGAGCCCACCTCAACAAAACCCTGCAGGACCGCAATTTTAAGTTATCCATTTTTGACAAGTACTATATCGTAAGCAAATCATAGTAGTTATAGAACTTCCACGTTCTCTTTGATCAGTAACCTCGCATAATCAGTTCCTTTAAGATGTGTTGCAGCTAATGTTGCAGCATCAGTCCAGCATCCAGCATCTTGTAACTGCCAAATATGTAGAGCGTGAAATTAGCCAAAAAGTAGAGAAATATGAAATGTGGCATGTTAATTGGAGTCGCAAAATCTGCACACGTCCATTTATAAATATAATGGCTAGTGAGTTGCAAAATCTGCACACGTTGATTTATAATTATAAGGGCTAGTGAAAGGAATAATTCTCAGAAAAGTAGATTAGCAACTACAGAAGATGCCCCAGTTGGAAGACTACAAAGATGATAACACGACCCAGCTATGGAAACATTTGGTATAAACAAAAATGGTTTCAGTGGCAAACATTTTATGGGAAAATGGATAATTTTCTGGTGTACAGGGTTGTATAAGTGTAAATGGATAATTTTGATAGTAGTGTCTCGGTGATATCTTCGAGTATGAGAGATTAATAAAAAAAAATTCAAATGAAAATTAACAATAAGGTTCAAAAGTTGGTTAAAGCAAGTGATAAGGAATGAGCTAATTTTGTTCTCCATATTATTAGACCACGAACATTTGACTTTGACCTGTAAATAAATTAGATACTTTGGTCCCTAAATGGATTGAATCCAATGCACTTTAATGTTTTCCAAGTGCAAATATGGATTTGGAACTGAGTGCTGAATTCTACACTTGCGTCTTCCCAGCACCTATAAATTCTTAACAGAACGTTATCCTATGTTGCTCTGGCTCAGGTGTTGGTGTCCGATATGGGTGCGGATGTAGAGGTTGGATCCTTCATGATCTAAATTCTGAGATCAGGGATACGGATCCAGGTAAGGATACGGCTGCGGGGATTCGGCTAAAAATAACTCAAATATCTAAAAGAAAGTTATAAAACCCCAATTATGAGATTGTGGAAAACTTGAGGAGACAATATTTGATCAAGAAGAGAATCCTGGAAGGAGATAAAAGGAAAAAGAGTGAGAAATTTCTATATACAAGGTGTTCCATTTTCTTCAGTTTCACCTATTTTTTTTTTCCAATTACAGAAATCATTAAATCTGTACAAAATTTCTCTGTCGATTTTGGTCAAAGTACCCAAAATCGGTTGACTAAATCAGGTGTGGATCGTACACCCACACCCACATGTAGACACTGCGGCACCAAAAGTGAAAAGTCCAAGAACATAGACGTGTTATATGAAGACATGATGATAATTAGGGTGTCTCTCAAAGGCATTGAACCTTCCTGGAAAATTGGGAACCTGTGATGATTGGATCCTCCAAAAATGCTGCCGCACCCGTGTCAGATCCTCCAAAATACACAGTTTTGGAGGATCCAACACACAATTGGTAGTATGTTTGAAGAGTCCAAGCAAAGTAGATGACAACCAGTAATTTCATGGCATACTACAGTGTCTAATCATCTAGCTGCCTCCAATTTCACCATGATGGCAAGTGGATCGGAGAAACAAAATTGAAAACTGCACTTCCGCACTTTTCAATAAATGATCACCTCCCTTCCGATCCGCAGTAGTAACTCAATAAGAAATTGTCTAGTGGAGTCTCTCAAAGAGTTTTCAAGTAATTACATTATTTGTCATCCCTGTCTCGTTCCACCCAAAACTTCATAGCCAGCACCTTCCCGTAATTGACAGAAGACTGTAAAGACCTTAACAATGTTTCCTTGCCAAATATCCTCACAAGGGAGCTAATAAATTCAACACGCTCGCCGAGATCAAAAGGAATTAAAATCCCACACTAGTAAAATCTCCAATGGGCAGAATCCCATTCTAGGTCATGCTTCAGCTTACTTCAGATGATGCGTGATTGTGCCATTGACATTGTAAGTCTTGGTTCTTACACAACCACTCACCTTTATCCTCCTTATAAAAATCACTACCAGCAGCTCTCTTGGCAGCATATTTTTTTGCTTGCAATTCAGCCGCAGGATTTGGGAAATTTTTCATCACTAGAATAACGAGGCTAGAAACATTGTTCCAGTTTATGAGATGGTAAAATGCCATATGACCTTGAAGTAGTGCAATAAAACCACCATTGTCATTAATATAAACTACTGTCTATTACTTCCGTCAGTTTAAGGACCAAAATTGAGCATTTAGTTTAATTAAAGGTTAAATGAGCTAGGTTTAATAAACAGGGACCAAAATACGAATAAGACCATAAATCAAGAAAAACTTTACTAGTTCTCCTTACCCACTGGAAAATGATTTCCTTAAACAAAAGAGTTCCACCATACCAAACACAATTTATACGTATCACATCGTTTCCCCTCACTTTTAGAAGATCAATAATGATTTAATATGGTGGAAAAAGTCCCTCGACATATATACATAAATACATACATATATATAGTATATGTGTATATCATTTGCAAGCTAGTCGCAACTCCAACATGCAGAATCAGCATGACGGAACAGTGAACCAGACAAGAACCACACAGGAACAGTTAATAGTTCCACCAAGTAGGAAATATAAACGAATAGATCAAGATGCTATAAGATTTAATCATGCATCAAGCTCAATCTGCTAAAGACACTGCAGACCAATCTATAAATCTAGCCCATTAAAGTTCAATAAAATGGAGGCATATAAGTTTAGCATCAGTCAATTAACGTTCAAGCAAGATCAAGATCACTAACAAAACAGAATATATATGGAGAACATTACCTGAGAGCAAGCTTCTTGATGCCTGCCAACAGCACAAAGAAGATGTGTTCCAGACAAGGACCGGTCTGTTCTTACCATATTGGCAGCAACAACCTACACAAGCATCACAACAAATGACTTAACAAAGACACCAACAGAAAGAAAGTGAAGAAAATTTATCTGAAAAGGGAAAAATGAAACACTGAAAGGAAGAAGCACCTTCACGGCCAGCTCAAGTAAAGATGTCGATACAGCTGAAGAAAGGGCAACAGCACGCAATGCATTTGAATAGAAATACGAGCTCTCTGGAGGCGTGGAGAGCAGTAAACTAACTGCTGCTTCTAGGTTTCCAATCGATACTAATCTGGTAATCAGAAACAAAACCATGAAACCAAACTGTTGCTTATTGCCTTATTCAGAAATTCAAGATCAAATGACAGTCACCTAAAAAAATGCATGTGAAGGCCAGAAATTAATTTCCACATGATGAAAACCCTCACTGTTGATTCCTTAATATGTTCTGCTGTTCCTAAAGAGAGTAATAAGTGATATTGGTTCTGTTACTTCACTAGTTTCACGGGACTAGTGAGACTTCCTGGAATATTTGCAATAGCAGACTCGTATTTTGTCTCTTATTTAAGAATTGTAACACTCGATCATTTCAAACGCATCTGCATTCAGTCCAACCACTAGGGGCATCAAGAGATATCACCAGTCAATAACGCCCACACATCTCCTCATTTAAGCAATGTGAGCTACTCGATGAAGCAATGCGAATATTTCGGAAGAGCAAATAAAAACATAGAGGGAATTTATCATTCAATGACAATTATGTTGCAAGCTTATGAAAGTGTGCATCAGTAGTATCCTAGACTTCATCACTTGGATAGTATCATAGTAATGCTATGCACCAGTAATATTCTGGACTTCATCACTTGGATGATAATGCTATATCTACACCTCAAGTCTGTCTATCACAATTAACAAAGTTATGTATTCCAATGTTCACTGCATTGTTCTTCGACAAGTTTCTCGACTTGCAGATTTGACGATATATAAGTTCAAACGAAACTAGGCCAATCCTGTTAACCTCATTGACCAAAAATCTCAGTGTGCAGACACAAAAAGATATAATAGACCAACCTCCTCAGTGCAAGTCTGTCAATCACAATTAAAAGAGCAAAATATTCTCATGTCCACTACTTACAGATTGGAGGATATACAAGTTTCAAACTAAACTAGGCAAAGCTTGTCAACCTCATTGACCAACAATCTTGGTGTGGTGGAGCAAACAGATATAACTAGACCATTTATACAGAGGACACTCACTCATGTACACGGTTTTGAATTGCCTCTTCCCCTTCCAGCTTTTCATGCCAAGGAATCTGCTCATTAGCAAGTGCCCACAACTCCTCTTTTTCAAAGGCCATCAGCTGAAGCTGACCATTTCCCTGCCAGAAAAAAGCCATAAGATCAACAGATATCCTGGATAGAACTAAAGGCACCTAATTCCTTTCTTTTCTTTCCTTTTTTATGAAAAGACACTAAAGGCACCTAACTTAGAAGGTGAACCATTCCTGAGTGCAGACACACAGTTAAAAGGCCAACTACGAGCAGATTATCTGTTTCATAAATATTCAACAGAATTATTTGATAAAACTAACCAAAGCATTATTTTTTCCCGTTCCGCTCCCCGACTTCCCTTTTGATGATATCCTATCTAACATAGATACTTCATCAAGTTCTGACGTCGAAGCTGATTGAGGTACTCTTGTTGGAGACTTGTTAGTCAATCTATTCATCCAGTAGTTTAGAGCTCGCGGTAATTGCAGCCAGAAAAGAGCTTCCATGGGTTCTCCAAATATAGCAGCAGCAAAGGCAAACCTTACTGCAGAACCTTTATCCACTAGACCAGCATAGAGTCTAACCAGCTCATCATTAAGTATGCACCCTTGAGTAACAGACATCGAAACATGTCAAATACTTCACCAAGTGTATTGTTTTTATGCAAAGTTTAAGTGTAAATGCTGATAGATAACATATCCTACAACATAATACGAGATTACAAAAAATATTACCTTCTCTACGATAAGGCTCCAGTACTTTGAGAAGCATCTCAGGAACTACTGAGTCACCAATACGGGGTGATTCAATCATGTGGTTACGAAGATCTCCAGCAGTTGGAGTTCCAGGAACTTGGTAGTTTGTGTAATCTGCGGTTGCACTCCATGTATCAAACCACGATGGCTTCACACCTAACTGTAAGATTGTCCGTAATGCCTGCAATAAACAGAAAAAAAAAAACGAAAAGAAGAGGTAACAAAATTTTCATATCCAACTTCAATATGAAAGGTTTTTTTATCGAAAATAAAGCCACACGATTTGACAGACAATGGTACTAATTTAACAACCTCAAACAAAATAGTTAATTTCGACTAAAGAATGGACTTTGAGCCTAACAACCCCAAAAGCTAGCTTTTCAAGTGAGGGATCCCCTAGACCATATAAGGAGAAACCCAACCATTCTCTCAATTAATATAGGAAACCAAAAACCGGGGCATTCCAAGACTAGAGTTTCGAGGCATGATAACGTAACATAGGCCAACATTAGATAACACAACAATAGGGATCAGTTTGGCTATGATACAATGATAAGAAAAATGGGCCTTCAACTTAACTCGACCTCACAAGCTAGCTATGAGGTTAGAAATCTCCAAGATCATATAAGGAGGCAACAACCAATTCCCTCAACCAACCGAGACACTTAACAAATTCAAATATTCTTCTTAATAAAGCTATCCTAACTATGTTAGTTTAGCATGCGTTAGTTGAGAAAAGGAAAAGCAAAGTTACCAGGGCATGTGGTGTGGGTAGTAATATGGGAGAACACAAAGGCACTGGTCGAAATCTTTCTTTGACTGGTCGAGCTTGCGGACCATGGACCATTTTCTTGTCACTTCTGCATAGGCAAAAAACAGTTTTACAAAGATGCGCAAGTTCAGAAACCAGAAACTCTGTAAAACAAATCTATCTAGGATAGACAAAAGTTTTAAAATATAACGAATGAGATATTATTTTGGGTTATTGGAGAAGTAAAAGAAATTGCATCAAGTTAAAGTATTTCAAACTGCAAACATCATATTTCTGCCTCCAAGGGTATAAATTGATCAATATCATACACAATCATAGCAGTCACTTAAATTGTTCTCCCTATGTGTTAACGGGGACTAGCATTCTTTAGTTTTCAAGGTTAACGCAGGGAACTTCAAAAATTTACGGAAATTTATTAGTGTCAGCATTCTCTGAAATGTAGCGGGTAATAACTGCAATTTAATGAAATTAAAGGCAATTTTCCTCAAAAAAGTGAGTGACAGAGAGACAATCACAATACCAAACAACAATCTACCCAGTGTATCCCCACCAAATAATTAAAACTAAGCTTCTTGAAAAGGACCAAAAGGGAAGTTCAGTGCACTAAGCTCTCGTCATGTACGGGTCCAGGGAAGGACCGGACCACAAGAGTCTATTGTATGCAGCCTTGCCCCGCATTTAGGCAAGGTTGTTTCCACAGCTCGAACCCTGACCTCCTAGTCATATGGCAAGAACTTTACCAATTATGAAACAGCGGCGCAGAGCAAAATAACCAATCAAATCATGATAAACTCGTCCCAACTCCTAAGCACGATTGCGAACTTAAGGAAAAAGAAGCAGAAACTGAGATAAAGGATTCTTCTAGCAAAACTCCACACAGGCATTTACTTTTTTTCTCTTTATGAAGGCTCCAGACAAGCATTACTTTATCTTTAACCACACATCTAGAAGCAAGACAAGAAATTTGATTAACCTACAGAGCAATTATTCAAGAGTCTAGTACGCAAGCTGCTTCCTTCGCCAGCAGGATTGTATATTTCAATTTTTACTGAATTTTTATTTTTAACCTGGCAGAACAGATAAAAAAGATAATGAAACAGATAACAAGCTTGTTTGGACATACATATTTACTTCAACAAGGCGAAAGCTGCTATCAGCTCCAGCAATACATAACACAAGTGGATCATTCTTATCTGATCGCAAAGGCAACCAATCGAGCTCCAATACAAGAGTTCCAGGAAATTGAGGTTGTAAAAGTGAATTGGCTAAGGGATCGGGTGAGTCCTGCAAATGAGAAATGCAATATAGTTTAGAAGCAATTAGAACTGTGTGCAAGACTTTTAGATAACCTTTGAACAGCTAATTATTGAGGCTTTTGGCGAATCCCATGCAAAGAACTTGAGGGAAGGGTAATGGAAAGTTCGGTTATCCAAGTTCTATGGATCTCACAAAGATAACACTACAGATTAGGAATCACACTACAAAATAAAGGAGCAATGGGATTTCTGATACTACTGGAAATATATACTCTTAATCAGCAAAGAAAAAATATATACTCTTAATCAGCAAAACAAACTACAAAGATTATGGATTCCTAAGAAAGGGAAAATCATACAAAATTCCAAGTATGTTGATTTCCATAGAAGAGGACACAAGAGCACTCAGAATATTGAGGCACATGCAAAGAAAGCAACAAGGGGAATTTCTCGCTTACCAGATCAAATACCGAGAATGTGTTATCATAAAACAAAACGGCAATACGTCCACGGCTACGGTCTCCAAGAACTACTGGTGAGAACTTGATTCTACGAATTCCTTCCCTATGGGTATTAAATGAGGAAGACTGACCAGTAGTAACATCCCACCAGCGTATGTTTCCTGACCTGTCCCCCATAACCTGCAGAATGGATGCATTACTGCCTACCTTGTTAACAAATAAGCAACCAGACAGAAAATGACACTTCGATGTAAAGAACACACGACATACCACATGAGGCAGGCGATAGGCCATTGCCGTCACCAAGCCCTCAGATGAAACAAATGACGAAGAAGGCCACTTTGGTCTGGAAAAATGTTGATAACGTTATGTGAGGCATAATAATAGTACAACTGATAGCAAAACAAAGAAATTGAAAGAGTAAGGTAATCTCTTTCTCTCCCTCTCACCCAAGCTACACTCCAAATTTTAGATTATCAAAGAAACTTGGCAGTTGGCATCATTACTTATCATTGAACCTAACAAAAATCAATAATACAACATTTTTCTTTTTTGTTAGATGATACACAGAGACACATAAAAAGAGACCACTGATAATCTAAAACCTTGCACTCTCTGCAACAGAATCTCATAACAGAAGACCAGAAATTTGCAATACAATTGTACAAACATTATGAAGTACTATTTTCTGTGACCAAGTCATAAAAGCTTCAAAACGGAGCTCAGAACTGTAACACCCTGCATTTCGGGCTAGAATAAAAACCATGACTCTGATGCGTTGATAATCCCAGAGCCTTAAATCCTATGCCAATTTGGCATGTTTATGTAGTATGTGAATCCATTTGAGCATGAATTTAGACCATAGAGGTCCTTCAACTCAAGGACGAGTTGAAACTATTTCGATCGATTAAGTTTTAGTTGACGTTGTAATTTGTGTCAATTTCCATCGACCATAACTCTCTGTATATGTCGAATTAGAGAGCCTACTATGTGTCAAATGATAGGTCTTCGAGTTAACTTTCCAACGATGCCAATTTTGCTAAAATCCGACACCCTAGCAAGAAGTTATGGCCTTTCAAAGTAGTATGCGTCGCCTAACCAATCGCACATGGCCACTGGAAAGCATATGCGGCGCATATGTAAATATAGGCGATATCATATGCGGCGCCTATGTAAATATATGCGATATCATATACGGCGCATATCTTATGGTTTCAAGTGACTTAAACACTCCGTTTTGGGGGCAAATTGGTCTTTTTCCCACCCTTATTTAGCCATAAACACGAAATTCAGTCCCCAATTCGCCAAAATACATCCACATTCATCTAAAAATTCTCAAGAACACTCCCAAGGGTTTCAAACTAAAAACCCAAATAAATCAAGACTCAACCGTGGGTTTTCAAAATTGATTAGAGATTCGGAATCCCCAATCCACAGGCTTCAAGAAGCACCTATTATTTTTCGAAATAGAGGTACGCGGGGTTTTCCTAAATTCTCATGGGTATAGAAAAATCATGTTTAAGAATGGGGTTTTTGAATCTATGTATATATTCATGTATTAAATGTTTTAACATCATTGTTTTGGTCTTTTGACCTTTCCCAAAGTGATTTGAGAATATGAATGTATGAAACCATGTATTTAAGAATGAATTCTTGTTGAGAGCATGATTTTCGGTGAATTCCCTCTAATTATGAATTTTTCAAATTTCTCATAGCATATGAATTGTTTTGCAATGCATCCTTGAAAAGCACTATATGAAATGATTGAACTCTTGTTATGATTTAAAGGTGGTTTTAAATCACTAAAGAGGGAATCTAGCATGAATGTTTAATGTTCATAATGCATGTAATGAAAGAGTGCATGGATTTGCTAAAGGCACTAGACCACCATATGTTGATGAAGTTTTTGCATGATTTTGACTTGAGTTTCGAAACACGAAATCTTCTATATCAGTTGCATGTTTTTGGTGGTCTAAATTATGCTTTAAATGAAAGATTTAGCTTAATGTATTATGGCTCAAAAATCATGACTTGCAAGTCTTGGTATGACGATACCAATTCAGACCAATGCCATATCAGACTCAGACTAATAGACATTTCAGACTATCATGATTTTAGACATTCAGAATGTTGCATGTACAGAAAAGGTTAAAAATGGGCATACAGAGATGTTAGGTGGTTCCCTGAAGAGGGCTTGAGTTCAAGCAACTCATTGCCTAAAACCGTGGTTTGCCGACCCGGGTATATTATTATACGCTGACTTAAGTGTCGTGTGGCGTATCAGATTCAGGAACTCCAACCCTTGCCGGAATACACGGGTTGGAGGCTTCCCCGCCGAGTCAATGGCGGATTCCATATCGCCCGTGGAATATCAGACTTGTAGGGGATACCACCTAACTCAGAAGTAATACACAGATCAGAGTTTGAGATTTACAGACAACCAGGTTACATGTTTTCAGAAGATGCGTTTTTCAGAAACTGTTTTATGCATAATGTTTGATGAACATTTGCTCTCACGTATTATATATATACTCTATTTTGGATTGCTTTGCGTGCCAGTACAATTGTGTTGACCCCCCCTTCCTCCCAGGTACTGAGGCGCAGTCTAGGGGTCCAGATCCTCAGTAGAGTCTACAGACAGGGTTGTCTCAGAGTTCAGTTGGTGAGACTTCTTTGCTTCGGAAGGCCTAGTCATTTAGGTATTTATTTCAGTATGATTTTTGGTCTGCTGGGGGCCTTGTCCCAGTTATTCAGATAGTATGTCAGTAGAGATTTCGCAGACTGTTGCAGATGTTTATTAAATATTGTTGGGCATGTTTTCAGGCCTTTAACTGTTTTAAATTGTTGACCATGTTTCCGTATTATTGTGTCTATTCCGTATTACTTTGATCATATGAATTATGTGCATGATTACCAGATAGACAGAGGGCGTTTCGAGCCTTCGGGTTCGGGAATGCTCGTCACGGCCAGGGCACCGGTTCGGGTCGTGACAAACTTGGTATCAAAGCACGGTTCATGGTCCCAGGGTGCCTGCGAAATCGCGTCAGGTAGAGTCTTGTTTATGGGTGTGTAGCGCGCCACACTTATCAGCAGGAGGCTACAAGGTGTTTAGGAATGTCTCTCTTTCTTCATGTTCTAGTTCGTGCTATAGAGTCAGAATGTTCCTCCTTCATACTCTAATTCGTGCTATGGTGTCACCCATACGAAAAGAAAAGTTATCCTAATTTCTTCCTCACTCTGGTGTTTCCAGATATTCTCCGATTATCTAGCAGAAATTTCAGAAGTCCCACAAAGGACGGGAGAGAAGTTCCCTAGTGTAAAATTGTGTCCTCGTTCTTATGAGGCGTTCAGTTAAGACAAGAGTAAGATGTGTATTCTTGATTCATTGAATATTGTGTATCAAGCTTCTATCTCTTGTAATCTTGATATCATTGTGTTGTTGAAAACAAAAGTCTAGTGAAGCCGCGTGAGGCCTATTTCGATTCACTAGAAACTTGTTGTTCATCTTGTTGTTCTTGTGTTTGTTGGAACTGTATTTCTACCCGAGTAGTAGTATAAGTTAGAGTGTCGGTGTCATGACCTATTGGTAGTGAAATTAGACTAAGAAGTTTGTGATATGAAGTCATAAGGTTAGAGGTCAGAGTGAGGGTGACTTTTGTGATTAAATATTTATAGTTAAATAACCGTTGATTGAGAATGATTTACCCTTTCGTGGTGGTAGACTAATGTGGTGGTACCATTTATGGATTGTATGGTAGTCCATGGAGGAAGTGTTAACTCAGAATGTTATTTGTTTTCTTCCTTTCAAAATAGAGAAAGAGCCCAGAGTGGATATTTAAGGTGGTTATAGAAACCCCTTATAGGCTATGAATGAAAATGGCTAGATTAGCCAGTAGGTTGTAAGTATAGACTCATTGTCATATGGGGTATCTGAAGGTAGTCTAAATGCCCGTTGGGGTAAGTAAGTGTGATGTGAGAAAGCCGTATAAGTAGATAAGATTGTATGGTTATAATATAAGCTTAAGGTTGATCATGTCTATTATGTGACCTTACCCCTTAACCTTCTTCTCATTGGTAGTTGTAAACTAATACTACTTGTGAGAAAGTATGTAGTATATTTTTGAAGTATTTGGGTAGAATATCCCAATTTGAAGGATTAGTATATTTATATTATGTTGCACTCTTCATTGGTTGTAAATGATTGATGCTAGACTATAGGCTTGAATTTAAATGGTGTGGTGGTGAATAGTGGCAAGAGATTGATGATACATGTTTCGTGGGATTAGATTTGTAATCTTGATGTGTTGAAATAGTACGTGCTGATGGATTATGACAAGGAAAACCGTAAGGTCATGATCGATTATTGTGGTTATGAAGTTCTAGTGTACTAGTGTTTCTTGATGTTTATTTCATAGTTTCTAAGTGAGGATTGTGTGTAAGGTTGGTTGTAAATCATGTTTAGCACTAGACATTAAGTTTGAAACAATTGATGGCCATGGAGGTGGATGTGATAATTCCTTGGTTAATGATACTAGCTATATGGAAGTGATCTATAGGCTTGAACAGTGTATGCAAGTGCCTAAGTTTATTTGATTCGTAATGAAGTATGACGTTGTATATGTGATGTAGAAGTATGCCCAAGGTGGTATGAAGTTGTAGAATTTTTCTAAGGCTATTACATGTGTGTGGCTACTGGTACCGTTGAGTTGCTAGGTGGAAAAAGACTAGCTAGATGGTATATGGTGTTCTAAATAGCCAAGTTAAGGACCTTTGATTGATAGCGTTGAGCCTTTTGATATGAGCTTGATTCTCATGGTAAAGGAAAATAAGTTTGAAGTTGCTATGTTGGTAGACTATGATAGAAATAGAGTGGCTCATTGAAGACTTGGTGATACCCATGTTAGGTGTTATAATCTAAGCTCGAGTCCTTGAAAGTTGTGCTAATAGAAATAAGAGTAGAGGCACTAAAGGGTGTGCACTTCAACTTTGGGGATACTCATGAAGATTCGAAGTTAGTAAGTGTTCGAGTAATAGATGATGACTATTGGGGTTACAGAATGATAGACTGTGCCTCAGGAGGTAGTATTAGCAGTGGGCGTTCCACTCTCATGTGTGGTCTTTCGGGTTAAGTTTTATTAATTTTGTGTATTGTCATATTTCAGAACCCAGAGTGCAGTGAGTGCAGTGAGTGCAGTTAAGTTTAAAGTCTAGTAAGGTACCTCCCAAAACTTAAGATGATGGCTTGAAGCTAAGGGGAAGATGACTAAACGAATAACCAAGTAAGACTCTCAGATTCTTGTAGTGATGTCATGATGATGTAGAACATCAAAAAGTAAGGGTGAATCTCAACCCATTACTATCTCAGTATTTCTCAATGATCCAAATACCTATTCATGCTTTACGATTTAGTTCCATGATCAGTTCACGTTCATACATATGATAGAGAGTCATGTACTCACGCTTTATAATGTGCTCCGTTTCCATAACTCATGTTTTACGCCAAATGATTGATTGGCGTGATTCAGCTTATAGCCATGAATACCCTACATTCAGAGCACTTTGGTGAGTCCCTGTTGTTGTTTTGCTATTCCTCCTATTCCTCAGGCCTCAAATGAGTGTCAAGCTTCATATAGTATCATTCTATGCCTCCAGATCTTATGTTCTAACCTTTTTGTGACTCCTCCTTATGCGATGATAGTGGTGGTGAGTAATTATTCCTTGTTGATGGAAGATCATAGTACGCTTGTTTAGATAAGGCCATAAGTATGAAGTAAGATTTGGGGCCAAGTTTTTATTTATGTGATGGTTAGTGAAATTTTGTATGTGTATGTTCTTGGGGTAGCTCATGGGAGTGATATTGATAGTGGTTTAGAGAATATGTGAAGTATGCCTTTATGAGTGTTTGCTTTGAAGTTCATATATGGTTATAAAGATAGGCTTGAATGACATGTTAAGATTGTTGTAAAGGAACGCTATATGCGCTAGCGACTTCATAGTAAGATTTCAGAGTAGTCATTGAAGTGGTAAGGCATGTTATACTTAGGATGTGATCTTTAAAGGAGATATAGAAGATTGCATCATATGGTTTAGAATAATAGTGTGGTCTGGCATATTGTATTTTTGTGACTTAGAGTTAGGCTCGATCACGGCGAAGGGATTAAGTTATTTCTGACATTAGTAGAAAGATTTGTCAATGCTCATATGAGAATTTTAAGCTGAGTCGAATGAATATGATATTTAAGGGGAATAGTATAGTTAAGTGATATTCGAGAAGTGTGCTAAGCTTGAAAGTAAGAAGTTGTAATGCCAAAGGCCTGGTAATTCTATCCTAATTCAGGAGTTATATGCCTATGTTTCAGACTGCAGAGTAGTATCAATGTGGTGATTCCTCAGTTGGATGTCTTGTGTAATCCATACCCAAGATTCATGGCTCCCTATTACTGCTAGAATTTCTTTAGAGAATTGTGTTGAAGAGATACTCCAGTTAAGTATGAGGGTGTAGTATAATTCAGTCTGTATGGCCAATAAGTCAGTTTAGCAATCAGATTCGCATGACTTGTTTTCTCGTCTTTGCACTTATTCATGCTACTCGAAATCTCAGACATGCTACTATTCCAAGATAGAGTATACCAGTAGTTACGAGTATAGCCCAGTTCATGCATCATGCATTAAATTCAGATTCCAGATGTTCAGTTATGATTCAATTCGTAGGTGCCCTGTGCATCGCCTCAGTTTTCCGAGTATCTTAGTGAATTGAGCATTCATAGAGGGGAGGGACATAGGGTACCAAGGGGGAGATACCCCATTCAGTTGCATGCATAGATTCTTATAACAAGCTTCGCATCAGTTATTATTGTGTATTTAGCCATACGTTCATACGTCAGTTCAGTCAGATATGTATGCATTAGAAATGCATGTTCAATAGAAAAGTTCAGCTTATCAGTGTATTCAGTCCTGCATTCATGAGAACAACTCGGTCACAGATCCATGCATCAGATATGCATGATTCATTATGGGAATTCAGCCTATGAGTAGCTTCAGTCGTGTGTTCCATGCCTCGGTTATGCATGTCCGGCATAAGCATTTAAAACATCAGTAGTTCCAATCTTATAGTCATGTTTCCGATCAGTGTATTCTTTCTTAGGGAATATATCATGTCCGCGTTATCCCATACCCTTAAGACTTCGACATTCTATCCATCATTCGGGGACGAATGATCCCAAGGGGGAGATAATGTAACACCCCGCATTTCGGGCTAGAATAAAAACCATGACTCTGATGCGTTGATAATCCCAGAGCCTTAAATCCTACACCAATTTGGCATGTTTATGTAGTATGTGAATCCATTTGAGCATGAATTTAGACCATAGAGGTCCTTCAACTCAAGGACGAGTTGAAACTATTTCGATCGATTAAGTTTTAGTGGACGTTGTAATTTGTGTCAGTTTCCATCGACATGTCGAATTAGAGAGCCTACTATGTGTCAAATGATAGGTCTTCGAGTTAACTTTCCAACGATACCAATTTTGCTAAAATCCGACACCCGAGCAAAAAGTTATGGCCTTTCAAAGTAGTATGCGTCGCCTAACCAATCGCACATGGCCACTGGAAAGCATATGCGATAGCATATGCGGCGCATATGTAAATATAGGCGATATCATATGCGGCGCCTATGTAAATATAGGTGATATCATATGCGACGCATATCTTATGGTTTCAAGTGACTTAAACACTCCGTTTTTGGGGCAAATTGGTCTTTTTCCCACCCTTATTCAGCCATAAACACGAAATTCAGTCCCCAATTCTCCAAAATACATCCACATTCATCTAAAAATTCTCAAGAACACTCCCAAGGGTTTCAAATTAAAAACCCAAATAAATCAAGACTCAACCGTGGGTTTTCAAAATTGATTAGAGATTCGGAATCCCCAATCCACAAGCTTCAAGAAGCACCCATTATTTTCCGAAATAGAGGTACGCGGGGTTTTCCTAAATTCTCATGGGCATAGAAAAATCATATTTTAGAATGGGGTTTTTGAATCTATGTATATATTCATGTATTAAATGTTTTAACATCATTGTTTTGGTCTTTTGACCTTTCCCAAAGTGATTTGAGAATATGAATGTATGAAGCCATGTATTTAAGAATGAATTCTTGTTGAGAGCATGATTTTCGGTGAATTCCCTCTAATTATGAATTTTTCAAATTTCTCATAGCATATGAATTGTTTTGCAATGCATCCTTGAAAAGCACTATATGAAATGATTGAACTCTTGTTATGATTTAAAGGTGGTTTTAAATCACTAAAGAGGGAATCTAGCATGAATGTTTAATGTTCATAATGCATGTAATGAAAGAGTGCATGGATTTGCTAAAGGCACTAGACCACCATATGTTGATGAAGTTTTTGCATGATTTTGACTTGAGTTTCGAAACACGAAATCTTCTATATCAGTTGCATGTTTTTGGTGGTCTAAATTATGCTTTAAATGAAAGATTTAGCTTAATGTATTATGGCTCAAAAATCATGACTTGCAAGTCTTGGTATGACGATACCAATTCAGACCAATGCCATATCAGACTCAGACTAATAGACATTTCAGACTATCATGATTTTAGACATTCAGAATGTTGCATGTATAGAAAAGGTTAAAAATGGGCATACAGAGATGTTAGGGCTTTTATTTTCATTTGCTTTGACTGCTACCACTAAGAGGCGATTGCGACTGTGAGTGATTCCAGTGACTACGGCAGGCGGCGACGGGTAAGTCGTTTCTCTATTTCTTTTTTTTCTTTTTCTACTTTCTTCTTATTTTTTCTACTGGTCAATCGTTATTCATAGTCTACTGATTTCTACTTGATTTTTTTCTTCTTCTACTTCTTCCACTGATTTTCTCCTCTGTTTTTCTTCTTCCTCTATTTTTTTTCACAAAGAGCAAAAAATAGTATCTACTATCTATTTTTAGTTTTTCAACAACAACATACCCAGTGTTATTTTCATTTGCTTTAACTGCTACCACAGAGAGGCGCCTGCGACTGTGAGTGATTTCGGTGACTACGGCAAGCGGCGACTGGTAAGTCGTTTCTCTGTTTTTTTTTTTCTTTTTCTACTTTCTTCTTATTTTCTCTACTGGTCAGTCGTTATTCATAGTCTACTGATTTCTACTTGATTTTTTTCTTCTTCTACTTCTTCCACTGATTACAGCTTACAGAGGACATGACCCTTGATAGGAAGGTGTGGAGGATGCGGATTAGGGTAGAGGGTTAGGGGGTGGGAGCGCGGAGGTAGTAATAGGGGAGTGCTCCTTTGGGTCTGGAGTTTCTGGTCCGTAGTGTTGTGGCTAGTGGTGTTGGCTTTTTTGCATCCCGTACTAGTTTATTATGCACTTATCTTTTGTGTTTGTTATACGGTTAGTTTGTTTTGTGTAGCATACTAGTTTATATGCGCCTACTTTTTGTATTTGTTATACTGTTATTGGTCTTAAGCCGGGGGTCTATCAGAAACAGCCTCTCTACTTCTCTTGAGGTAGTGGTATGGTCTGCGTACACTCTACCCTCCCCAAACCCCACTTGGTGGGAATACACTGGGTATGTTGTTGTTGTTGTTGTTGTTTTTCTTCTTCTTCTTCTTCTTCTTCTTCTTCTTCTTCTTCTTCTTCTTCTTCTTCCTCTGTTTTTTTCACAAAGAGCAAAAAATAGTATCTACTATCTATTTTTAGTTTTTCAACAACAACATACCCAGTGTATTCCCACAAAGTGGGGTCTGGGGAGGGTGGAGTGTACGTAAACCATAGCACTACCTCAGATGAAGTAGAAAGGCTGTTTCTGATAGACCCCCGGCTTAGGACCGATAGCAGTATAACAAACCCAAAACAAATGCATATAAACTAGTACAATCTGCAAAATAAACTAACACCACTAACCATACGATAATCCTACATCCACAAGATAATATTAAAAACTACCTATCCGAAACCATACACAACATTCAACACCACGAACAAGAAACTTTAGACACCAATAAAGAACGCCCCCCTATTGTTACCGACGCACTCTCACCCCCTAACCCTCTACCCTAATCCGCGTCCTCCATACCTTCCTATTAAGGGTCATGTCCTCTGTAAGCTGTAACTACTCCATATCATGCCTAATCACCTCCCTCCAATATATCTTCAGCCTACCTCTACCTCGCCTAAAACCATCCATAGCTAGTGCCTCACACCTCCGCATTGGAGCATCAGAGCCCCTCCTCATCACATGCCCGAACCAACGTAGCCTTACTTCTCGGATCTTGTCCTCCACCGAGGCCACCCCCACCTTCTCCCGAATAATCTCATTCCTTACCATATCTTTCCTGGTATGGCCACGCATCCATCGCAACATCCTCATCTCCGCCACCTTCAACTTTTGGATGTGGGAGTTCTTAATTGGCCAACACCCCGCTCCATACAACATAGCCGGCCGAACCGCCACTCCGTAGAACTTCCCTTTAACCTCTGGGGGCACCTTCTTATCACATAAAACTCCCGAACCGAGCCTCCATTTCAACCACCCTGCCCTAATACGATGCGTGACATCCTCGTCAATCTCACTATCGCCCTGAATCATAGACCCCAAATACTTGAAACTCTCCCTCTTCTGGATGGCCTGAGAGTCCAGCTTCACAACCACGTCAGCCTCCTGCGACACATCACTAAACTTACACTCCAAGTACTCCGTCTTGGTCCTGCTTAACTGAAACCCTTTAGACTCAAGGGTCTGTCTCCAAATCTCCAACTTATCATTAACTCCTCCCCGAATCTCGTCGATCAGTACCACATCATCAGCAAATAACATACACCAAGGCACCTCCCCTTGAAATATTTTTAGTTTTTGACTTGAAATATTTGCTAATATATTATTGCTATTGTGATTTGGATTACTTATATCTGCAATTAAATATTTTAATTTTTTGGTATTAATTGTCGCCACACTTCCAAAAAGCGACCCCCTCGCTGGCTCATCTCGCCGCATGGCGAGGCAGAGCCTTGTCGCCTTCCGCCGTCCAAAACACCGGCCTGTTTATAGCATATAGGGGGTCAGAAATGTCCACTTAGCAGCTGACTGCTTGTAGCTTAAGCAGACTACAAAGACACTGCATACTTTGATCAGTAAAAGAACCTTTGCAGTATGTTTAAAATTGAATTATGGAAAGATTTAATAGATTTCGACAACTTGAATGACAAATAATACACACACACTGATATATATATAGAAGGAACAAAGAGAACTAATCTAAAGTTCATCTCTTTGGCCAAATCCATATTGATCCAATATGTTCAATCGCTAAATCTAAATATTCACTAAGCATAGGACAAGAATTGACTTGAACAGTTGGACCACTAAATACTAACTAATTGAGCGCTGTTTTATTAACATTAGAAGAAAATACCTGAAGTCACGGATCCTTCGACCATGAACCTCAAATACTCCAAGTGCACCATTGACTAGTGCAAAAGAGAAACTTTCTGAAAATTCATCTTGAGATCCATCTGTCCCAGCTCCTTCTGCAGTCAAAATTTACTCCTTGAGTATTAGCATTCACTCAACAGATCATAGAAGATATCATTTTGTAAGTCAGATAAGGAAATATATATACTTAAGTAATGCGTGAAAAATCAAGTAAACTGAGCTCACTAGCATCTGCTGCAGCTGCTTCTTTTGTTGGGGAGGATGTCTCTGCTGATGGTATGGCAGGACGATCTTTAGGCAATGGCCGTGGTACTGTTGGAAGGGTCCATTCTAGCACAGTGAACGGGAGAGCTAGTGATCTAAGCTGCATTGAAAAATATATAATACAATAAACGCTGAAAAGTAAAGAATAAAGAATGCAATGGCAGATAAACACCAACCAGGCAAATGTTATATTTCTAGCTAAACTTCAATTATATTACTCCCTTCGTTTAAAAAACAATGACCTACTTTCCTTTTTTGACAACTCTTCAATTCCAATTTTCCATGTGACATGTTTAAGACCACAAGATTAAGGGGTATTTTAGTAAATTTTACATAACTTTAATTTAAGACCACAAGAATCAAAAGTCTTCTTTATTTTCTTAAACTCCATGTCAAGTCAAAAGAGATCTTTGTTTTGAAACGGTGGGAGTACTCAGCTATTTCAGGAGTACTGGTGACACTAGGGTAGCTACAAGCATGCAGTCATCATTTCCACGAGGTAGTTGGCAATCCAGTTAGATCCAAATCAATATGTTTGTGAGAAATATAAGAGAAAAATATTATTGAATTGTTGTTACTACATTATTACATTGAGGCCCTATTTATAGACAATACATTCCAATCCTTTTCCTAATAGGACACTACATTACAATCCTTTTCCAAGTAGGATTTTATATGCTATTCCTACTCATATTCTAAACACTCCCCCCTCAAGCTGGTGCATAGAAGACATATGTACCAAGCTTGTTATGGATGCAACTAATATGAGAATCGGTGAGGGACTTGGTGAAGATATCTGCAAGAAAACTGATAAGGACTAGACGCCTGGGAAACCTCAATTGAAATGGAACAAACTGAAAAAATAATCCGAAAAGTAGTAAATATTGTCGTAAAGTCGATGTGTCACTAGAAAATTGCCGAAAACTGGTATAAAATATACGGGTCATCTCGAAATCAAGAGACAGGTGGATCTTGAACATGAAAGTCACCGGAAACTTAGCCGAAACATGCTCACACGCCGGATTATTAGATTTGATGGCTGAAAATTGACTACAATCTGAGGGAAAAAAAAAGTATATGGGTAGGGTCGGAATGATGACACGACCCTACTGAAAAAGAGAAATATGTGTAGGGTCGGAATGATAGCACGACCCTATTGAGAAATAGAAATTATATGAGTAGGGTCGGAATGACGGCACGATCCTACTGGAAAAGAGAAATTATATGGGCAGGGTCGGAATGATGGCACGACCCTACTGAAAAAGATCTGAGGAGTCGCCGGAAAGACGAATGGAACTATGTAAATTAAATCTGAGGAGTCACCAGAAAGATGCATGGTGCTATGCAACTCAGATATGAGACAGTAGTCCGGAAAGATGCACGGTGCTACGCAAATCAGATATGAGAAAATAGTCACCGAAAAGAAGTACGGTGCTGAGAAAAATAGATATGAAAAAGTAGTTACCGAACAGATGTATGGTGCTATGCAAAGATATGAGAAAATAGTCACTAGAAAGATACACAGTGAGCCAGTAACCCAACTTTTGCTAACATAATCATTGGCCAGACGGGCGGCATATAATGATTATAGCCTCCCGCCGGCAGCGGAAACTCTTTAATTCTTTACCAAGATCGTGGAAGCTCTGATGTCATGTTAGAAAATATAAGAGAAAAATATTATTGAATTGTTGTTACTACATTATTACATTGAGACCCTATTTATAGACAATACACTCCACTCCTTTTCCTAATAGGACACTACATTACAATCCTTTTCCAAGTAGGATTTTATATGTTATTCTTATTCCTACTCATATTCTAACAATGTTGGACAAGTCTTTACAAGTAACTCGGTGTGTTTAGATGCAGAAACAACACATGACTAAGCAAGGGACTGACACTGAATTGCATGATCAGCAAATCCTAAATAGCAAAGCATTCAAATCCCCGTTTCAAAACCTAATAAAAATGCATCATTTTTTATTTGTTCAAATCCACATTTCAAAACCTAATACAAATGCATTATTTTTTAAAAAGGAGCATCTTCTCAAAAGCCTAACTGCCCAAGTGTGAGGAAGGTTTGGGGCATGAGGTGAGAAAATATCACGCCCCAAAATTCCATCGGGCCGGACTGGCACCCGAAGCCGAGAAGGCCCGGGAGAACCCGTTCAAATACCTGTACTTTCACTTACATGTCACCAAAAATTTGGACAGCACTTCGTTGCATATAGAAGGGTCTAATTACCTGTATCAGCACAACACGCACAAATATATATATATGTAATACTTGGCCGTCGGGGCCACCATATATACAAATATAACATCACTATATAAACTTCCATGACTTTACCCTTCCTTATGTCTACAAAGCCTCTAGGATATACATGACATAACTAGGGTCGGGACAAACCTCCCGCCCACACATGACTCCTGTACAATAACAAAACATAAGAAACCGACTCGGAAAGCTCCGAAGCAAACTGGAGCTCACCAACAATAGCTGTATGACCTGGCTCCTATCTATGCTGTGTATGAGCTGAAGCACCTGTGCCTGCAGCATGAAATGCAGGTCCCCCGTGAGGGACGTCAGTACGAAATATGTACTGAGTATGTAAAGCTGTAAATAATCATATGTGATATGGGGGATCAAGAAAATCAGACACAAGTGAATAAATCATAATAGAAGTGAACCACACTTCATAAACACTTTTAGGATCATGTACATTATCATTAATCTAAATTGGGTTCTTGAATTCAAACACATTTGTGGAACGGTATACATTCGTTCATTTCATTCTTTACAATTATCATTCGTCATTACCTCCTCCTCCCGAACCTCCAACCACCTAACAATAATCAATACTGTACCGTACTGTGACCATTAGGCTGCCCCCAGTACATATCAACTGTAATCATATCAAGTATCGGGATCGGCCCATGCTAGGCTTAAGCCCCTGGGCTACCACCCACACGTATATCAAGTAACACACATAAGAGATCTTTCCAATAACTTAGTTCAAAAGCTTTTGAGATTATTACATTAGTGTTCATGCCAATATAATACCTTTGGAACAATGATACATCAATAGGAACCAAGTAATAGACCTTCTATACAATAACGATGTAATAAAGACTCATTGGTACATCAACAATGTGTTTCAGAATCATCAATATCACAACAATGAAATAGGAGCCTTTTGGTATATCAATGAAACATTTTGACACTTTATAGAATGGAAACAACTTCGTTGGTAACGTAGAACAATACATGTTTTTTGGACAACCTCGGAATCTTACTTGATGGAACATTGGTGTTTTCATGCCAAAGAACATCGTTAGAGTATGCTTTACATACCTCAAGGTAGATTCGGATACCAATTCAACACAACTTCCTGCCTTTACAAATCAGTTATCTACAATGAAATGTTTGGCATCTAGTATTAGCAACCCAACACCATAATTCTCTTCCATAATTCCATACAACCAATATTTGCAAAGCATTCCAAAAACCAACTTGAACAGTAGGTTTATGTGTATATATATATATATATATAATCATCATTTCAATACCACATCATCACACCAAATCCCTTCACAATTCAACATAATCCAACCATGCACAAGAATAATCCAACATCATTTTCAATCATCTTTCAACAACAATCAAATAACATACTTCTTATGCTCACATGCATATATATACATATCCATATAAATAACACCAACATAATTTACATCCTTACCATAAAATGGCCCTTTTGATTTCGAAGTCCTGTTGGCACAAATAAGGGGTGCTTCTCAAAGCTCTCGAGACGGTGAACACAACTACGGAATCAATTTGGATTTTCTACGGTTGAATCACAAGATAATTGGAGTTGAAATTAGGCTAGGGTTTCTTATTCTTCAATAATTTGGATGATAAATGATGGATATGAGGCTAAGTATATGTATATAATGACCAATTTTCGTCCATGAGGTGATGGAAAATGACCATATTGCCCTTAAAATTTAAGTAAATCCGAATCTGTCCATGGTGGACTGTTTTGATAGGCTAAAGTAAATCGACCATAACTCTTTGCTCCGATAATGGATTTGGGTGAAACCAATTGCATTAGAAAGAAGACTCTCGGGGCTTCTCATCGATATATAGCAGCTCACACAGTTCATTTTGTACAAAGAGTTATGATCGTTTAAAGTCGACCCAAAAATCTGTTTGGCTGCAGTACTTTTGTGTGCAGAAAATTTCTGCACATTTACTGTTCATTGCGTCCACCGTTTTCAAGTTTCGAACATGCTCGCTTATATCCGATACTCATCTGTTTTCAGAAATCTTTATATCGTTGGAAAGCTAACTCGATAAACTTCGCATAGAAACTTCGACGAGCAAATTCCGGTATAAATAAAGTCGATTCCTATACATATATAATCAAACTATACCCTTGAAACCATCTCAAAATAATCAATACTCATACTTAAACTCATATATACCTAACTTATGATCAATACATATACTCCAACACATATAACCATGGCTAATGCACGTAATTAAGTACGGGGTGTTACATCATTCCCCCCTTAAGGACATTCGTCCTCGAATGTGAATGTAGTTATTTAGCCGAAACAAGTTCGAATTCATAATTGATATTCACGTCATCATATAGATATTATGCATATGTAAAAACTTACTTGTTAGTGTCCCAGTTCCACTCCTTGCACTTCTTTTTCACCTTTGAACAAATAAGGGTATTTGGATTTCATTGCTTCCTCCGCTTCCCATGTAATCTTGATTTTGGGGCGTGATAAAAGTGGTATCAGAGAGGTTCATCCTAGTGAGTCTACGAAGCCGTGTCTACGTAGAGTCTTGTTTATCGGTGTGTTGTGCACCACATCTATAAACAGGAGGCTATGGACATTTAGGAAATTGTTTCTTTCCTTCAGATCGTAGATCGTGCCATAGAGCTTATATAGCAAATGAAGTCATAGTTGACCACTGAATTCATTTGTTTCTCTTATTACAATAAGAATGCCGGATACCGGAAGTAAGAATACCGGCTAGCAAGTAGATGTGGCTGCCGGAGAAGGGACTAGTAAGTCACCACCTGTACAAGTTAATCAGAGTGAAGCTCAAGCTGAGCGGGTATCTGAAATGTCTTCCACTCCAGATGAAATAAGTGGGAGGCGAACCACATTCACAGAACCACTTGTTAATGCTGCTGATCAGGATATGAGGGATGCAGTACAACTGTTGACCCGGATTGTTGCCGGTCAAGTCCAAGGGCAAGCTATTCCTGCCGCGGGTTCTAGCAGTACTGATAGGGCGGCTAGTCTTCGGACGCAAGATTTTCTTAAGATGGATCCGCCTACTTTTACCGGATCCGATCTTAATGAAGATCCGCAGGACTTTATTGATCAGATCCAAAGGGCCCTAGAGGTGATGCATGTATCGGGCAGAGAGAGAGTGGAGTTAGCCGCGTATAGATTCAAAGGTGAGGCTATATATTGGTATGAAGATTGGAAACGATCAAGGGGCATTGATGCACCCCCAGCTACTTGGAAAGAGTTCAAAGAGGCATTTATTGATCATTATCTTCCATATGAGACTCGTCAGGCCCGTGCGGATCAGTTCTTAAATCTTCGACAGGGTAATACAAGTGTGAGGGAGTATAGTCTTCGATTTAATTCTTTGTCCAGATATGCTCCTAATGTTATAGCTATTATGGATGACAGAGTTCATCGGTATGTGGATGGATTGGATCCGTATTTGGTTAGGGATTGTACTATTGCTGCACTGAATAAAGACATGGATATAGCTAGGATCCAAGCATTTGCACAGAAAATGGAAGATCAGAGGCAAAGAAAAAGAACACAGGAATTTGAAAGTGGATCTTCTAAGAGGGCCAGATCTACAGGGCAGTTTATGGCGCCACAGGGAGGTTTTAGACCTCAATTTTCTGCTAGACCACCTAGGTCATTATTTTCTTAGTCTGCAGCTAGTGCTCCACCACAGCATCAGGGGTTCAGAGGCAGTCAATTTGGGCAAAGAAGTGAGGGTCATAGTTCGCGATCAGTGGGTTATCATGGGCAAGGGAACATGAGCCAATCGAGACCTTCTCGAGAGCTATGTAATCGATGCGGAAAGCATCATATGGGCGTATGTCGAATGGGAACAAATGTTTGTTTTTGGTGCGGTATGACGGGACATATGATGAGAGAATGCCCACGAAGGGGCGCAGGTGGCGTAGCACGACCTTCGGGATCAGCTGTTGCATCATCGTCAACGGTATCTTATTCTGGTAGGGGCGCACAACCTGCGGGTCACGCTAGAAATGAAAAAAGAGTCGCCAGTTCCAGCGGCACTCAGAATCGCACTTATGCTTTAGCGGATCGACAGAATCTAGAGGCTTCCCCAGAGGTGGTCACGGGTACGTTGTCCATATTTTCATTTGATGTATATGCTCTAATTGATCCCAGCTCTACATTATCATATGTTACTCCTTTGGTTGCTGGAAAGTTCAAAAGAACCCCCGAATTGTTAGATAAGTCGTTGGAAGTGTCTACCCGGTTGGGGAATCTATTATTGCTAGAAGAGTTTATGAAGATTGTGTAGTAACTGTGTGTGGTCGAGACACGATGGCCAATCTTGTGGAACTAGAAATGGTAGATTTTGATGTTATAATGGGTATGGATTGGTTGGCGTCTTGTTATGCCAAAATTGATTGTTGTACGAAAAAGATGTATTTACATTTTCCTAATGAAGCAGTTATTGAATGGCAAGGTAAGATTGACGCACCAAAAGGTAGATTTATTTCTTATTTCAAAGCAAGAAAAATGATTTCCAAGGGCTACATATGTCATTTAGTTAGAGTAAAGGATACGGAATCGGAATCACCAGATCTTCACACTGTACCAGTAGTAAGTGAATTTCTTGATGTATTCCTTGAAGATCTTCCAGGTATACCTGCTGAACGAGAAGTAGAATTTGGTATTGATGTGATACCAGGCACTAAGCCAATCTCAATTCCTCCGTATAGAATGGCCCCAACAGAATTACGAGAATTGAAAGATTTGCTAGAAAAGGGGTTCATTAGGCCTAGTATTTCCCCTTGGGGAGCACCAGTGTTGTTTGTGCGCAAGAAAGATGGCACATTGAGAATGTGTATTGATTATAGGCAGCTGAATAAAGTGACTCTTAAAAATAAATATCCTCTTCCAAGAATTGATGATTTATTTGATCAGTTACAGGGTGCCAAATGTTTTTCTAAGATTGATTTGAGGTCAGGTTATCATCAAGTGAGAGTCAAAGAAAAAGATATACCCAAGACAGCTTTCCGAACAAGGTATGGTCATTATGAGTTTCTAGTTATGTCATTTGGGCTAACTAATGCACCTGCAACTTTCACGGATTTAATGAATAGGGTGTTTAAGCCATTTCTAGATGTATCCGTGATAGTTTTCATTGATGATATTCTAGTTTATTCTAGATCAGAAGAGGATCATGCTAATCATTTGCGACAAGCGTTGCAAACTCTTCGTGATTGCAAGCTGTATGCAAAATTTTCTAAATGTGAATTTTGGCTAAAGTCGGTGGCATTTCTGGGCCATTTTGTATCAAATGAAGGCATACAGGTTGATACTCAAAAGATAGAAGCTGTGAAGAATTGGCCAAGGCCCACAACGCCTACGGAGATTCGTAGTTTTCTTGGGTTGGCTGGTTATTATAGAAAGTTTGTTGAGGGTTTTTCTTCTATTTCAGCACCCTTAACTAAGCTAACGCATAAAGCATCCAAGTTCCAATGGAATGATGCGTGTGAGGAGAGTTTCCAAGAATTGAAGAATAAGTTGACTTCTACACCTGTGTTGGTACTTCCAGAAGGTACAGAAGGGTATACAGTGTATTGTGATGCTTCGAGAATTGGTTTAGGATGTGTATTAACGCAGCATGGTAAGGTGATAGCATATGCCTCAAGGCAATTGAGGCCACATGAGAAAAATTACCCCACACATGATCTTGAGCTGGCAGCGGTTATCTTTGCTTTAAAAATATGGCGCCACTATTTATATGGAGTTCATGTTGATATATATACTGATCACAAGAGCTTACAATATATTTTCAGTCAGAAGGATCTAAATCTGAGGCAGCGAAGGTGGATGGAACTATTAAAAGATTATGATGTTGATATTTTGTATCACCCAGGGAAAGCGAATATAGTAGCTGATGCGTTGAGTCATAAGGCTATGATGGCACCTGTAGAACACCCAGGCTATGATGCGTTCAGCTGCCTATAATCAATACACATTCTCAATGTGCCATCTTTCTTGCGCACAAACAACACTGGTGCTCCCCAAGGGGAAATACTAGGCCTAATGAACCCCTTTTCTAGCAAATCTTTCAATTCTCGTAATTCTGTTGGGGCCATTCTATACGGAGGAATTGAGATTGGCTTAGTGCCTGGTATCACATCAATACCAAATTCTACTTCTCGTTCAGCAGGTATACCTGGAAGATCTTCAAGGAATACATAAAGAAATTCACTTACTACTGGTACAGTGTGAAGATCTGGTGATTCCGATTCCGTATCCTTTACTCTAACTAAATGACATATGTAGCCCTTGGAAATCATTTTTCTTGCTTTGAAATAAGAAATAAATCTACCTTTTGGTGCGTCAATCTTACCTTGCCATTCAATAACTGCTTCATTAGGAAAATGTAAATACATCTTTTTCGTACAACAATCAATTTTGGCATAACAAGACGCCAACCAATCCATACCCATTATAACATCAAAATCTACCATTTCTAGTTCCACAAGATTGGCCATCGTGTCTCGACCACACACAGTTACTACACAATCTTTATAAACTCTTCTAGCAATAATAGATTCCCCAACCGAGTAGACACTTCCAACGGCTTATCTAACAATTCGGGGGTTCTTTTGAACTTTCCAGCAACCAAAGGAGTAACATATGATAATGTAGAACTGGGATCAATTAGAGCATATACATCAAATGAAAATATGGACAACGTACCCGTGACCACCTCTGGGGAAGCCTCTAGATTCTGTCGATCCGCTAAAGCATAAGTGCGATTCTGAGTGCCGCTGGAACTGGCGACTCTTTTTTCATTTCTAGCGTGACCCGCAGGTTGTGCGCCCCTACCAGAATAAGATACCGTTGACGATGATGCAACAGCTGATCCCGAAGGTCGTGCTACGCCACCTGCGCCCCTTCGTGGGCATTCTCTCATCATATGTCCCGTCATACCGCACCAAAAACAAACATTTGTTCCCATTCGACATACGCCCATATGATGCTTTCCGCATCGATTACATAGCTCTCGAGAAGGTCGCGATTGGCTCATGTTCCCTTGCCCATGATAACCCACTGATCGCGAACTATGACCCTCACTTCTTTGCCCAAATTGACTGCCTCTGAACCCCTGATGCTGTGGTGGAGCACTAGCTGCAGACTAAGAAAATAATGACCTAGGTGGTCTAGCAGAAAATTGAGGTCTAAAACCTCCCTGTGGCGCCATAAACTGCCCTGTAGATCTGGCCCTCTTAGAAGATCCACTTTCAAATTCCTGTGTTCTTTTTCTTTGCCTCTGATCTTCCATTTTCTGTGCAAATGCTTGGATCCTAGCTATATCCATGTCTTTATTCAGTGCAGCAATAGTACAATCCCTAACCAAATACGGATCCAATCCATCCACATACCGATGAACTCTGTCATCCATAGTAGCTATAACATTAGGAGCATATCTGGACAAAGAATTAAATCGAAGACTATACTCCCTCACACTTGTATTACCCTGTCGAAGATTTAAGAACTGATCCGCACGGGCCTGACGAGTCTCATATGGAAGATAATGATCAATAAATGCCTCTTTGAACTCTTTCCAAGTAGCTGGGGGTGCATCAATGCCCCTTGATCGTTTCCAATCTTCATACCAATATATAGCCTCACCTTTGAATCTATACGCGGCTAACTCCACTCTCTCTCTGCCCGATACATGCATCACCTCTAGGGCCCTTTGGATCTAATCAATAAAGTCCTGCGGATCTTCATTAAGATCGGATCCGGTAAAAGTAGGCGGATCCATCTTAAGAAAATCTTGCGTCCGAAGACTAGCCGCCCTATCAGTACTGCTAGAACCCGCGGCAGGAATAGCTTGCCCTTGGACTTGACCGGCAACAATCTGGGTCAACAGTTGTACTGCATCCCTCATATCCTGATCAGCAGCATTAACAAGTGGTTCTGTGAATGTGGTTCGCCTCCCACTTATTTCATCTGGAGTGGAAGACATTTCAGATACCCGCTCAGCTTGAGCTTCACTCTGATTAACTTGTACAGGTGGTGACTTACTAGTCCCTTCTCCGGCAGCCACATCTACCTGCTAGCCGGTATTCTTACTTCCGGTATCCGGCATTCTTATTGTAATAAGAGAAACAAATGAATTCAGTGGTCAACTATGACTTCATTTGCTATATAAGCTCTATGGCACGATCTACGATCTGAAGGAAAGAAACAATTTCCTAAATGTCCATAGCCTCCTGTTTATAGATGTGGTGCACAACACACCGATAAACAAGACTCTACGTAGACACGGCTTCGTAGACTCACTAGGATGAACCTCTCTGATACCACTTTTATCACGCCCCAAAATCAAGATTACATGGGAAGCGGAGGAAGCAATGAAATCCAAATACCCTTATTTGTTCAAAGGTGAAAAAGAAGTGCAAGGAGTGGAACTGGGACACTAACAAGTAAGTTTTTACATATGCATAATATCTATATGATGACGTGAATATCAATTATGAATTCGAACTTGTTTCGGCTAAATAACTACATTCACATTCGAGGACGAATGTCCTTAAGGGGGGAAGGATGTAACACCCCGTACTTAATTACGTGCATTAGCCATGGTTATATGTGTTGGAGTATATGTATTGATCATAAGTTAGGTATATATGAGTTTAAGTATGAGTATTGATTATTTTGAGATGGTTTCAAGGGTATAGTTTGATTATATATGTATAGGAATCGACTTTATTTATACCGGAATTTGCTCGTCGAAGTTTCTATGCGAAGTTTATCGAGTTAGCTTTCCAACGATATAAAGATTTCTGAAAACAGATGAGTATCGGATATAAGCGAGCATGTTCGAAACTTGAAAACGATGGACGCAATGAACAGTAAATGTGCAGAAATTTTCTGCACACAAAAGTACTGCAGCCAAACAGATTTTTGGGTCGACTTTAAACGATCATAACTCTTTGTACAAAATGAACTGTGTGAGCTGCTATATATCGATGAGAAGCCCCGAGAGTCTTCTTTCTAATGCAATTGGTTTCACCCAAATCCATTATCGGAGCAAAGAGTTATGGTCGATTTACTTTAGCCTATCAAAACAGTCCACCATGGACAGATTCGGATTTACTTAAATTTTAAGGGCAATATGGTCATTTTCCATCACCTCATGGACGAAAATTGGTCATTATATACATATACTTAGCCTCATATCCATCATTTATCATCCAAATTATTGAAGAATAAGAAACCCTAGCCTAATTTCAACTCCAATTATCTTGTGATTCAACCGTAGAAAATCCAAATTGATTCCGTAGTTGTGTTCACCGTCTCGAGAGCTTCGAGAAGCACCCCTTATTTGTGCCAACAGGACTTCGAAATCAAAAGGGCCATTTTATGGTAAGGATGTAAATTATGTTGGTATTATTTATATGGATATGTATATATATGCATGTGAGCATAAGAAGTATGTTATTTGATTGTTGTTGAAAGATGATTGAAAATGATGTTGGATTATTCTTGTGCATGGTTGGATTATGTTGAATTGTGAAGGGATTTGGTGTGATGATGTGGTATTGAAATGATGATTATATATATATATATATATACACATAAACCTACTGTTCAAGTTGGTTTTTGGAATGCTTTGCAAATATTGGTTGTATGGAATTATGGAAGAGAATTATGGTGTTGGGTAGCTAATACTAGATGCCAAACATTTCATTGTAGATAACTGATTTGTAAAGGCGGGAAGTTGTGTTGAATTGGTATCCGAATCTACCTTGAGGTATGTAAAGCATACTCTAACGATGTTCTTTGGCATGAAAACACCAATGTTCCATCAAGTAAGATTCCGAGGTTGTCCAAAAAACATGTATTGTTCTACGTTACCAACGAAGTTGTTTCCATTCTATAAAGTGTCAAAATGTTTCATTGATATACCAAAAGGCTCCTATTTCATTGTTGTGATATTGATGATTCTGAAACACATTGTTGATGTACCAATGAGTCTTTATTACATCGTTATTGTATAGAAGGTCTATTACTTGGTTCCTATTGATGTATCATTGTTCCAAAGGTATTATATTGGCATGAACACTAATGTAATAATCTCAAAAGCTTTTGAACTAAGTTATTGGAAAGATCTTTTATGTGTGTTACTTGATATACGTGTGGGTGGTAGCCCAGGGGCTTAAGCCTAGCATGGGCCGATCCCGATACTTGATATGATTACAGTTGATATGTACTGGGGGCAGCCTAATGGTCACAGTACGGTACAGTATTGATTATTGTTAGGTGGTTGGAGGTTCGGGAGGAGGAGCTAATGGCGAATGATAATTGTAAAGAATGAAATGAACGAATGTATACCGTTCCACAAATGTGTTTGAATTCAAGAACCCAATTCAGATTAATGAAAATGTACATGATCCTAAAAGTGTTTATGAAGTGTGTTCACTTCTATTATGATTTATTCACTTGTGTCTGATTTTCTTGATCCCCCATATCACATATGATTATTTACAGCTTTACATACTCAGTACATATTTCGTACTGACGTCCCTCACGGGGGACCTGCATTTCATGCTGCAGGCACAGGTGCTTCAGCTCATACACAGCATAGATAGGAGCCAAGTCATACAGCTATTGTTGGTGAGCTCCAGTTTGCTTCGGAGTTTTCCGAGTCGGTTCCTTATGTTTTGTTATTGTACAGGAGTCATGTGTGGGCGGGAGGTTTGTCCCGACCCTAATTATGTCATGTATATCCTAGAGGCTTTGTAGACATAAGGAAGGGTAAAGTCCTGGAAGTTTATATAGTGATGTTATATTTGTATATATGGTGGCCCCGACGGCCAAGTATTACATATATATATATTTGTGCGTGTTGTGTTGATACAGGTAATTAGACCCTTCTATATGCAACGAAGTGCTGTCCAAATTTTTGGTGACATGTAAGTGAAAGTACAGGTATTTGAACGGGTTCTCCCGGGCCTTCTCGGCTTCGGGTGCCAGTCCGGCCCGATGGGATTTTGGGGCGTGATAGAAAAGCTGATCTTTTCATAGCTAATCTCGATATTAGTTTCCCAAAGTTTTTCTTTACCACTAATTTATTGGAAATTTTGATTGAACCACAACATTCACAGTGTAATCCCACAAGTGTTTGAGGAGGGTGGTGTATATGCAGCCTTGCCCTACCTTGCGAGGGTAGAGAGATTATTTCTGATAGACCCTCGGCTAAAATAAAGCATATCAAAATCAGGTATGAAAAGGAAATACAATAGTGAAGAAACCATGCCGAAGATAATAGGACAAACAACAATAGCAACAACAAATAATACAGTAATTGGTGTAATAACAGGTAAATAATAAAATCAAAAAAGAAGATAGTAGGAGAGTAATAATAATAATATTGATAAGAGAAACTAGACAACGCTCGACTACCTATTAACCTTCTATCGCCATCCTTGCCCTTCATATCCTCCTAGCTAGGTTGAGGTCCTTAGTAAGTTACAAGTGTGTCATGTCATGTCTAATCACATCTCCCTAATACTTCTTCCACATGCCTCTACCTCTGCTCAAATCCACCATAAACAATCTCCCACACCTCCCCACTGGGGCATCTGTGCATCTCCTCTTCACATGCTTGAACTATCTCAGTCTCACTTCCTTCATTTTGTCCATCACGGAGTCATTCCCATCTTATTTCAAATATCTTCGTTGCTAATCCTATCTCTCCTAGTATGTCCACACAACATCCTCATTTTTGCTACTTTCATCTTCTGGACATGCAATTTGTTGACTGGCCAATACTTTACCCCATACAATATAGTCTAGAACCACTTTATAAGACACACCTTTTAAATCTTGTTGGCATATTCTTATCACACAAGACACCAGATACAAGCCTTCATTTCATCCAGCCTACATCAATACAATGTATAATGACATCGTCAATCTCCTAATTTTCGTGGATAAGTGATCCAAGATACATAAAACCTCCTCTCTTGGCTATGACTTGTGTATCAGTCCTAACTTCCACCTCTGCCTCATCACTGGATTTACACCCCAAGTTCTCTATCTTAGTTCTGATCAACCTGAACCCTTTCGACTCCAGGATTTGTCTCTAAACCTCCAGGCTATACTTAACTCTATACTTAACTCTGTTGCGTGACTCGACAATTCAATACTGTGTCATCTGTGTATAGCATACACAATGGCACCTCACTTGGATATGTCGCATCGGTTTATCCATCACCAAAGAAAATATAAACAAACTAAAAACCAACCGCTTATGCAACTCATCACAGTTGGAAAGTTCTCTGAATCTCTTCCCACTGTACTCACTCGGGTCTTAGCTCCATCATACATGTCCTTAATCGCCTTAATGTAATCTACAAATACACCTTTAGCCTCCAGACATCTCCATGGAACCCTCGGCGGGACTTTGTCCTGTGCTTCTCTTAGGTCAGTGAACACCTTATGTAAGTCTTTCTACCTCTCACTATATTGCTACACCAATCTCCTAACGTGATGGATGGCTTATGTAGTTGACATCTTGGCATGAATCCAAATTGGTTCTTGGTAATAGATACACCCCTCCTCACTCTCATCTCCACCACCCTCTCCCAAATTTGAAATGAACTAACAACTGTTTTTTTACTATTACTGTCAATTCCAATGCATGTACATATTGTTAGTCCACTCTCTTGGTTGCATGTACATGTTAGTCCACTCTCTTGGTTCTTAGCAGTAGATCTGTGTAACCTAATAAATTCCATTTTCAGCGAAGGAAATTGTCTCAAAAGACCTATAGTCTCTTGCAATCCACATAAACTTAGTGTATAATAGAGCACATGGGAAGAAAAGATCTATATAGGTGACATCAATTAGCTGCGATTAATGCTTAGTTCACTAAGAGATTATTACTCTAGTTTGAGATTTGTAATTTGGATGTCAATAGTAGATGTAAAGAATGAATCTTGGGCCTAACTCAACCTCAAAAGCTAGCTCATGAGGGAAGGATTGTCCAAGTCCATATAAGGAGACCAATTACCCATCCATTTTCCGATGTGGGATATTTAACACTCCCCCGCATGTCCAGGCCTCGTTAACTGGAGCGTGGACAATATAATATGGGGGCCCAACATCGATGAACAAAGATTTGGGATGAGCCTAAAAAATGGATCTTGGCCTAACTCAACCTCAAAAACTGGCTCATGAGGGGAGGATTGTCCAAGTCTATATAAGGAGACCAATTACCCATCCCTTTTTCGATGTGGGATACTTAACAGTAGTGAACTTAAATATTCAGATAATGCATGGCTACCACAGTCCAATAGGGTGACATGATCAATGTGGATTCATATTGTCAACCACAACTCGTCTGGAATTAAGGTGTAATTCATCTTTCTTATTGTTGAAGTGTGTGATTATATCACATAAAAACTTAAGCTTTAACAGAGAACAAACTTTTAATTTTTATATTATGTGGATCTCAACACCATCCATTATCAAAAAGAACTTTCACGTGCCTGGGCCTTGAAAAAAATTAGATCGGCATGTGAGGGGGTGTGTTGAGAATATAATATAAATGTGGATTCATATTGTTAACCACAACTTGTCTAGGATTAAGGTGTAGTTATTTATCTTTCTTATTGTTGAAGTGTGTGATTATCTAATATAAAAACTTGAAGCTATAACAGAGAACTAACTTTTACTCTTTTAATTATATTCTCAACACATCCCTCACGTGCCGATCTAATTCTTTTTCATGTCCCAGGCACATGAAAGTTCTTTTTGATAATGGGTGGTGTTGAGATTCGATGTCAATTGTCAAAGCTTCTGCCGACTCTGATACCAAGTTAAATAAATTGAACTTAGGTTAAACTCAACCTCAAAAGCTAGTTCAAGAGGGTGAGGATTGCATAAAACCGTATGAGATAATTTGCCTCCAACCCACTGACTTAGGACTTTAATACTCCCTCTCACGCCCTGGACCGAAGATTTAGGGAGTCCACAATATATGATGAGGGCCCAACATTGGGTGAAACAAGACTTGGGTGGATCTCGCTCTGATACAATATTGAAAAACAAAGAGATTGGGTCTAACACAACCCCAAAAGCTAGCTCATGAGGGGAGGATTGCCCAAGACCAATAATGTTGAGACAAATTTATCTCCCAACCATCGATGTAACTCAATAAACACACACACACACCTGTGATTCGATTTAGAGTGTGGATAATATAAGATGGGGGCCAATATCGGCTGAAATAAGACTTGGGTGTCTTGGCTCAGATACCTTTTTTGAAATGTATGACCATCTTCATCTAAAAGCTTAAGGTTTTATAAGGAGCACACTTTTGTATTCTAAATTATATTCTCAACAACTACCAAAATTTAAGATGGTTGATCATTCTGGTAGAATTGGTCCAGAGATAATAATCACCCACAAAGTCCTACATCCTAAATCAACCAAGTACCTAAAAGATTCTTTATTAATAGAGTCTACGATAAACAACACATATCTTAATCTAAAAAGATGTTCTTTTAAGTTTCAAGTAAAGTTTCGTCATGCAAACACTTCACCTCTTACCGAAAAAAGAACGGAAAACAAATCCATTTTTCTCTTCCTTTTTCAATTAAAGGTGGGAAGTAACTATCATGCGAAGTTGTGGCTTAGCGGTCAATGAAGTTAGTGAAAACCTTGGATGTTAGAGTTCCAACTCTCAGCAAAGACGAAAAAAAGCACTCAATGATCTCTTCCCATCTGCCTAGACCTTGGTGGAAGCATTACATACCTGTGTGTTGTGGGTTGGCAACACGTACTTGGAGGAATAGTCAAGTTGCGCTTTTGCTAACCAAATACCATTGTTATAAAAGAAAAGAGCAGGGAAGTAACTATATTTCTCTATGAGCAACTTCAGAGAACTTAGATCCACCGTCAAATAAAATATTACACCTTAATCTCATTAAGTGGGTCAACTTACAATCGACATCCACGATACATTTATTTTTTGAAATGGATCCACAACACCTTCATTAATTCCAAAAATGCTATCTCAAGAGCCAAACCATTGATTGCAACAACCTGGAACCATATTTTACTAAACATGAATCATGGCGAGAACAAGATAAAGAACATATTTACCATGATTGGTGTCTTAGTCATAGCCCAAACTTCTACTGGTGCATCACGAAACAAAATCAATAGGTACCTACACAACAGAAACCACTTTTAGGCTTCAAAGATTAGGGAACATCAAAGACTTTTATCAGCTGAATGACAGATATGATAAAAAAGGACATAGAATAAGATGTGTAGCAAAGAGAAAACAGAAGGTGAGTCGGCAACATTTTTTGGAACAAAGTAAATCATTAGCTAGAAATAATCACTCATATATCACAGGTATGTAGAAAGCAAAAAGGAAATCAGTACCCATCTGGTATATAATCTAAATAGACTCAAACAAGACTTCCCTTAGAATTTCCTTTCCCAAGCAGTTAATGCTGCACTTAATCTTTTCAATGCTCTAAATGGGTTTAGGAATGAAAGAAGAGGGTCAGACATGGGGCAAGCCTGGAAATAACCCCCCCTAAACCCTCCACTTGAATGTTTATCTTTATAAACGATGCAAACGATTACGAATAAACAATGCAGAGGAAGTGATACATGGGCTCAAAGCTGTAATTTGACAAGAAGTTGCAAAAAAGCAAAGAAAAAGAATGAGCTTGTATTAAAACAATTTGACGTGCATAAGCAATGGAGAAACAAAACTATGTGGGGAGCAAGAAGAGACTAACATATTTGTCTCTCTATATTTCTTTTCCAGAAAATGTGTTTTATTTTATAATCAAGAATTCCATGTTTCATAAGTCAATAACACTAATATATTTAAATTAATGGGGTGACAGGGGCATCCATGATATTCGGAGATCCCATAACATTTAAAATCAATGTCACATTATATTTTCTACTATCAAATAGAATGTTCACAATAACAAACATAGTCCATATAAATCCAAACTCAAAATTCATGAAAATGCTTTGGAGCTTGGCCAAATAAAATTTGAAGATTTCCATTCCCTAGCACATGCAAGCCTCTTATAAATGAAATAGTAGAATCCTTTAGCAAAGCTTAACTACTCCTGGTCATTAAGAGTAAAGATCTTGCTAACACTCTGTGACAAGAAAAACCAAAACAATTCATCTTTTCATGCATACAGTATTGACAGGTTGACAAATGAACCTGCCAGAAGATGAAGCCCTTAAAGCTCTAATGGGTGCTCGCTCTGGTTTCTGTAGAACTCGAAATGGTCGATTGAGTCCACTTCGAAGACATGTGACAACGAGCCTATTGATGTAGCCACCTGCTTTTTCTGTACCCTGAAGTCCAAAATGAAGATTCTGTATGACAGCAGTCCTTTTTAAGTTGAAACTAGTGAATTTGCCTATATAGCACGCAGTTGCAAAGGATAACTTAATTAATGAAATGGTCCTTTTAAATACTCAAATCTTCACATGACTCAAAAAGAACCAAGTTTTTTCGAAAAATAAAAATTTATCTTTAATTTTTCTTTAAAGATAATCTAAACATACAAGTTTATAACTTCAACACAACAGTCATTTGCATAACTTAAACTTTCAAATACTAAACCAAAAGTCAAGTCAAAACATAACCTTAAGTGAAAATAAAAAGTAGGCACAGCAGCACAACATCACAGCAACAAAATCCAAAAGCAGAAGTGCTGAAACAGCTCTTGCATTCAAAAACAAAGGTTTTCACAACAATTGAACTACAAAGAAAACCAGCCATAAAATATTACACTACAAAATTTTAGCAATTTTAGTAGGCAGATATCAATATCAATATTAATTTCAACCAAAATATGTATTGATACAACAAAATTTAAACAATATAAATGCCAAAAACAACTCTTAGGTCAGCTCCAGGGCTTGGGTCTAGTGATAAGGTCACAATGCATGATGTGTGGGATCAATGTACGTCAAGGTTTGAACCGTACCACTGACAAAAGCATGGTATTTAAGTGAGACGTGTAGAAGGTGGACTTATTATCTACCAAGTCTCAAACCGTGCACCACTTAGCCCTCGAAAATTTCTTGGTATCAGAAAAGAAACTCTTACTTCAGCACTCAGCTATATTTAGAATATAAAATTAACCTGTACAGTTTCTTAGTAGCACTTTTGGAACAAGTTAGACACATAAATTTACCCTTTTACTCCTTCTTGATTGTCACCTGTCTTTTGAAACAAGTGTAGACACAAGTGTCACCTGCCTATTAGATGGGAAGGGAAAATGGGGGAAATCTGAAAAAATAAATAAATAGAATCATATCTTAGGATAGGTGACATAATGCCTCTCTATTGACCATGATTATGTATGCAACAGAAAAAGAATATGCAATGGAAGATTCCTCAGTGATGGAAATCTAAGAGACAGTCAACAGATAGAGAAGATGCAAGCATTAGGTCTATCCTCCGCTGTATATGTTTGTCACCTGTGAGTACGAGAAAGAAACCAGTCGGGAATTGCCAAGCCACCTTAATCCCCTGACAACACTGTTATGGACTGCAAAGCTAACACTGACAGCATTGGCAGAGACGTCAATCACATCTACTGTACCATTTTGAGTTCCCACAGCAACAAGCGGAACAGCAACAGCTGGAGAGTTTCCTCCACCTTCACGATTGTAAGCTATTTAGTGGCAAAACCAGCAGCACCACGTCCAAAATCTTGACAAATATTGTACAATAAAAACAAAAGTAGCAGTCCACAAATAAACTTACGTCCCAAAGTAGCAGTCAAAGAAGGGGAAGGTACGGCCAGCATAGTCACCGCTGAAGAAAGAAGATGAAGCTGCCCAACTAGACTAACCTGCAGTCAATAAACTGACATTCAGCTATCAGGGAAAAATCTTAAAATTCTAAGACAAAGGAAGGCATTAAATTATTTATAATTTCCCAAGAGCCCATAATGATATGCTTCCTTTGTTTTCATGTCACCCAATGAAATGAGACCCTCCTCCCAGAAAGAATGACCAGAATAGATATTTTCTCCACTATTTATTCAGGTATATCACAAAAAGGTATACCTTACAAAGCTATCAATTAACTACAAAAGAAGGAATAAAACCAACTCCTTTTGTTGGCACAGAAACCCTATAAAAAGCTCACACAACTCAAGAGTCTCAAGTAACTGAGGACACCAAGTCTTGAATTATATAATACTATTGTGCATTACTATAATGAGTTGCTTCATTTTAACCCTAGCATGCAATCATTAAGTCCAATATATTTACTCGTACGTTGACTGCACCTTTTCATGAAGCAAAAAAAAAGTATTGGAGGATGTCCAAGTACCATCTTTAGCGACATTCTTCCTATGATTTAATTGCTCCACACCATTGATGTGAACTAAGATCTTGCCTTTGATGAGAAAGCAATTAATATAAGTTGTTCCTCCATCCTTCCAATCGTGGTAATGGTAACACTTTTTATTGCTTATGTTCATGAACATAGATGAAGGAAACAGAGAAATGGAAATTTTACAATATCTCGTCAAGACACTGGGTATAAATTGCATTCTTTCAAGTACAAGCAGGTCTGTTTCATTGACAACAATAACTATCAGAAAATACAGGCAGCAATAACAATGGGATTATAGGTAACCCCTGAATGCACACATTATAAGACTTCCTCAATTCAAATAGGAGTGGAACATGTTTGTACATGAACAGTGGTTTTTGCCTTTAAACTGGCACACCCATGCTGTATACACACAAGAACTTTTTTCTGTCTTTTCTTTACTTCTGAGTGTAACGGAACCTTCGTAAAATCAGAATCCTCTTTTTTAGTTTTATCTGCTTCTTCTTTCTATATCTTTTGATTGTTAAATGTAATTTATATAATAACCAGCAACAAGAGATTGCAATGAGGTAAATACAACGAAAGTAAAATTACATTCCTTTTGTAGTTATCAAGATTTAATCTTTGTGTGTGTGAGGGGGGTTGCTCTCAAACTAGTGATGCCAGTATAATCCAACATGATATGCAACATCCTTTAATTACCAAAGTTACGCATGTCGAACCAACCTTGAAGGACACTTCATCCAGGCCTGTAGTGGATTTTGACAGACAGGTCCTGCTGCTATTTGCATCATTTGACAGTGGAGCTGAGCTTATCTCAGAGCTGTGACCAATGATCTCTGAAGGAACAGTCTTACAGGCTTCTGCAACAATATCTGGATTTGTCATGTCCTCCTGAATATCTACAGATCCTTCAGCAATCAGGAGCCATTTCCATACTTTCCCATCATCAGAAATGGAGATCAAGCGTGTCTTAGATAAAACAAGAGATTCATCACAAAAATCAAATGGATTATCAAAATCCACATCGACTGAGTGATGTGCATCGGAATATAGCTTGCCAATAGTTTGAAGGGCGGCATCTGAATGGGAGATTACGGCTGCAAGAATTGAGGGCGAAGGAACAGATGTGCCTATTGCGGGCATCATTTCTTCCATCGCACACATCGTGTGTACTTGCTCTCCGCTGTGACAACATGCAGATTATTATCCCTTTGAACTCCCACATATACAGGAATTTGGTATGTGCAAGGTGATAAAAACAGGAATATCAGAGTTTCAGCACACAGTCATACAGAAACAAGGACAAAGAGAACATTTATAAGGGTAAAGAAAAATTAAACATTAGAGTAATGAAGAAGAGCATTGCAGGTGAGTGACTGCAAGAGTTGGTGAATTCAGTTAAAGGCAACTTTTATCTGGATATCAGAAATCCAAATAGCTTCTGAGTTAAGTCATGGAAATCATTAAGAAACACTACAATCTGTACTACATACAATGCCATGACACCTACAAATCAATCCAGCTATGAACTGATTGAACCCAGACTTAATCAGCTTGCGAAGTTAGTTCAAGAATATTAATGTTAGATTAATAGTTCCCTCTTCTGAGATGCTTGCAAATCAATTAGTATCAATCAACTAAACCTTATCTCGGAAGTCGGAAATGATTGAGATTGACTATATGAATCTCTATGTCCACTTTATCCAGGCACCATTTATTTCGAGACGGAATAACGTCCTTTAAGGCAAATTAGGTGTTATCCAAAGTTAAGAGGTTCTTCAAGTCTCACTCTTCTATACACTGAGTTACAAGTCTAACTAGATCAAAATGATTTCCAGCTAACACCTCGCAAACTGTGAACTTAGGGGTTTTTTGATAGGGTGCATAAAAATAGTGCAAAATATGATGTATTAGTGATGCTAGTATTAATTATACTTGCATTAGTTAAGCTAAGACTTTCTTATGCAGTGTTTGGTTTGGTCATTGGTGTATTAAAGATAACATGCATTGCATAATTTTTGTAAAAAAAGGTATTTATTTACAAAAAATACCCTCTACAAATATAGTGGAAAAGATTTTGAGGGGCATTTGTGTCTTTCTTTCTTTTTTTGATCAGGTAAATGTATTCTCATACATAAACATGGCCAAAAAGCTGGCCGTATACAAGGGGTATACCAAAAGGTAACGAATCTACAATAATAAATGATTCTCTACAAACTCCACCCAATCTCCTAATACAACTTGGAATTCTATGGGTGCACCAAAAGAAAACAAGGGACCGGAGGCTACTCCTCAACTGAGAAAAGCTAAATTCTACCCCCTCAAAAGCTCTCCTATTTGTCTCTCCTAACACCACCCACATTAACGAGAGTGGAACCACGTTCCAAGCCTTGCGTCTTCTCCTCCTTCTCCCGCTCTTCCAACTAACCATCAATTCTTTCACAGTTCTTGACATTGCCCATGAAGTGTCAAACCACCTAAGCATATCCCACCATAACCTTATGGTAATATCACAATGAAGATTAAGATGATCCACATCCTCACCCGCTTTCTTGCACATATAATACCAACTGATACAACCAACCTTTCGCTTTCTAAGGTTTTCCGCCGTCAAGATCACCCCTCGAGTTACAAGCCAAATGAAAAAACACGCCTTACTCGGTAGCTTTGGTATCCAAACAGTGTTACAACGGAATACATCCACCTCTCTAACAAAAAGTTTCTCATAATAAGACTTAACTTGACTGAGAACATACCATTCTTCCCCACATCCCACTACAAAGCATCAGGGTTACCTACTATTATGACTTGTTTATCGAGTACGTCCAACAATCTTTGAGACTCGGTCACCTCCCAGTCATGGAAATCCCTCCTAAATCTCAAATCCCAAAAAATCTCTCCACCTTGTGTCCCCACTAAGCTAATAAATGCATTACAATCCATTGCATTACTAATACCATGGATATTGAGGTATTAGTTATACACACCTTAATACCACATAGTGTATAACCAATGTTTGTGTTAGTTATACATACGTTGAAAAAGTGTACCAAACGAGGTATTAATAATACACAAAGCTAATGCATGCATTATGTTTTCTAATGCACTCTACCAAACGACCCTTAATGTAAGTATAACAACAATGACGGAGTTGTTTTGTTGTCCATATAGATCCTTTATTTGCGTTACATTTTGTTCTTAGCAAATTCATCAGTGTTTCCAAGAGACTAAGTCTTTGGGACAATTTCCCTCAAATGCGATTTTAGTTCTCCCTCATCCCTTTTTTATCATCTTCAATCACCATAGTACTGCACTATCCGTACATGTTTAAACCATCAACTTGCAAGTACCCTTCTAAGTTTGTGGTGGGAAACATTAGGTTCACCCTACTTACAAACACAAAATTCAATGTACTCGACTATATAATCAATCATTGGCATAGTACTAACTGATCTAAATCAAAATCAAAATTCATAGGATCATTTGGCCATAGATTTTGTGAACACTTTTTGGGAAATCATTTAGCGTTTTCAGTTAAATATTCCAAGTTCCAACAAGCACAGTGCAATGCACCCACAAGAAGTTAAAGATCATACGTCAATCATGTAAAGCTTCAGCAATCAACAAGTAGAGTATTAAAATCATGCCCAGTACTCAAGTTTCAACTTTCTATAAGTACTTACTCTTTTCGCCTCCAAGTACTGAGCTTTCCATCAAGATGAGCACAGTACAAAACCTCAATATTTGAATCAGGCAACACATCCATAAACTTCCCACACCCTCGTGGCAATCCAGCCGAAAACAACGCAGTCTCATACTGCAAATCAAAAACAACCAAATCCCTCGGAAACACAACGAAAATCAAATGCCTCCAGTGCGGCGAAAAAGCGAATTTCACAATGTACGTCGGAAATGCAACTGAAGCCGGAGCTCCATTACCTCCGCTACTCGAATCCCTCTCTAATTTCTGCAATTCAGTAGTATCTGTCCGAATTTGCACCTTCTTGATCACAACATCATTCTCATTATCTCCTAAAGCCGTCACTGATAGCAAAAAACCTTTCAACCCTAACACACAAAAACAACGTGAATCAAACGGATCACGACGTATGCACGAGAAATACTCCGGCGACGCATCGTATTTCCAAAAACACCGTCCGGTCGTAGTATTATACAACGATAGCAACGACGGTCCAGATACCGCAGCTAAAATCCACGAATCCGGTCCGTCTTTTACCCAGCACAAATCCTGAATCCCGTTTCTCGATCCCGAACCCGAACCGGTATCGAAAAAAACCGCGCCGGTTTGAGATTTGGACCGGAAATCGAGTAAACAAATTCTACCTTGTCGATCACCGACGGCAAGAAGGAGATGAATTTGGGGTATATCAATTAAATGTGGTAACGGCTGTGGGGACCACTTGAGGGAAGTGATGAAGGGTGATAGGCTGTGGGGACCACCATCTGACGGTGGAGGGAGGGGGATGGTGGTGATGAGTTGCATGGAATGAGTTTCGACGACGGAGATAGAGCTACCGGAGGCGTAAGCGAAGAGGCCGGAGGGAGAAATATCGGCGGATCCACCGTTGGAACGGGATGGTGGGCCAGGTAACATACAGTCCCATGATGATTCGTTAGGTGGTTTTTGAATTGGTATCGACATGATTGGGAAAATGTGATGGGTCGGAGGAATTGGTAGCTGAGATTTTAGGAAGTGAAGAAGAAGATGATGGAGGGGGACATGGTAGCACGTTGAAGTATCTTGGGCCTTTAACGTAAAAATGTGAAAAAAAGTTTTAAAATGAAGCTTAGATCACTCAAATTTTAATAATTGAGGTATGTGATAATTATTTTATTAATGATTGAGAAAGTAATAAAAATTTTAAAAATAATCTATAATTTTTAAAATTTAAATTTTGATCTAATATAACTAGAAATAGAGGGGGGAAGACATACTTCTCTCTTCTCATTTATTGGAGTTTTCTCTCTTTTCGCAATTTTTGTTGTTCATTGGTGTTGTTACTTTATTCATCTTCATCATTATCATCATTTTGTTCTTCATTATCATCTCTTTTTGTTCATCATTATCTTCTTGTTGTTGAACATTGTTATTGTTATTGTTACTGCTACTGTTGCTACTTGATCAAATTTTTTTAGGTTAAATTTTATTCGTATATCACTTGGGCATTACTTATAAGTGATTTTAATAAGTAAAATTATAATATTTAGTTGAATTTCTCATCTGGGTTATGGGTGTCAAACGGGTCGGACCGGGTCAATCCGGAACCGGCCCTTCCTTTTTAACCGGGTTGAGGGCCGGTTTGGAGGCTATCCGGGCCGGGCCAAACAGTAAAAAAATTAAAACTCACTCTAACCCGGCCCACTTAACCCAACCCGATCAAACCCACCAAAACCCGGTCAAACTCGGTTAAAAATCGGTCAAACCCGTTTAAAAAATAAATAAAAAATCCAATATACACTATATACACTCAAATATACACTATATACACTCCAATATACAATATATATTTTTAAAAAAATATATAAACAATTACACATATATACGTACCATTCAATATATAATTATATATGACTATACGTACTACTTTAAATAAAACATATGCTATAATAGTATAATATATATATATACACTACAATATATATATATATATATATATATATATATATTTATATACTAATTTATAAAACATATACACATGTATACGTTAAATATATACTACTTTAGAAGATATATACACATATATATGCACCATTCAATATATATGTACTACTTTAAATAAAATATATACTACAATATACATATATATATATATATATATATACAACAATATGTATATATATATAGTTACATGCTAATTTATAAAACATATACACCTGTATACATTAAAGATATACGTCTATAGAAGATATATACACCTATATACGCACCATTCAATATATATGTACTACTTTAAATAAAGTATATACTACAATATATATATATATATATATATACTTACATACTAATTTATAAAACATATACACTTGTATACGTTAAATGTATACTACTTTAGAAGATATATACACATATATACGCACCATTCAATAAATATGTACTGCTTTAAATAAAATATATACTACAATATACATATATATATATATATACAACAATATATATATATATATATATATATATATATATATATATATAGTTACATACTAATTTATAGAACATATACACATATATACGTTAAAGATATACGTCTATAGAAGATATATACACGTATATACACACCATTCAATATATATGTACTATTTTAAATAAAATATATACTACAATATACATATATATATACTACAATATGTATATATATATAGTTACATACTAATTTATAGAACATATACACATGTATACGTTAAAGATATACGTCTATAGAAGATATATACACATATATACACACCATTCAATATATATGTACTATTTTAAATAAAATATATACTACAATATACATATATATATACTACAATATGTATATATATATATAGTTATATACTTATTTGTAAAACATATACACTTGGATACATTAAATATATACATCTGTAGAAGATATATACACATATATACACACCATTCAATATATATATACTACTTTAAATAAAATATATACTACAATATACATATATATATACTATAATATGTATATATATATATAGTTATATACTAATTTGTAAAACATATACACTTGTATATGTTAAATATATACATCTGTAGAAGATATATACACACATATACACACCATACAATATATATGTACTATTTTAAATAAAATATATACTACAATATGTATATATATATAGTTATATACTTATTTGTAAAACATATACACTTGGATACATTAAATATATACATTTGTAGAAGATATATACACATATATACACACCATTCAATATATATGTACTACTTTAAATAAAATATATACTACAATATACATATATATATACTACAATATGTATATATATATAGTTATATACTAATTTGTAAAACATATACACTTGTATATGTTAAATATATACATCTGTAGAAGATATATACACATATATACACACCATTCAATATATATGTACTATTTTAAATAAAATATATACTACAATATACATATATATATATACTACAATGTGTATATATTTATAGTTATATACTAATTTGTAAAACATATACACTTGTATACATTAAATATATACATCTGTAGATGATATATACACATATATACACTTCTATAGAAGATATCCAATTTATAAAACATATACACATGTATACGTTAAATATACAATTCTATAGAAGATATATACACGTGTATACACACCATTCAATGTATATATACTACTACTTATAAAATATACTACATTATATATACATTACAATATATATAGATATACTTATATACTAATTTATAAAACATATACACATGTATACGTTAAATATACACTTCTATAGAAGATATATACACAAATATACAAAACATATGCTACTTAATATAATAAATTAATAATATTTGGTAGTAAATTAATAACATATTAGAAGTAAGTTTTTAATTTAAAGTGGAAAACTAGAAATTCAATTTAAAATTTTAAATCGTTAAATGAAAAAAATATAAAAAGCAAGGACTAAGGAGTGAATGAATTTGGGGAATTTTATTGATTGCAAAATGATCCAAAATTTATAATTTACATGAATGAAAAATCTATAAATTATGCATCATTTTTTCCAACTCATTCATGTTAATATTAATGGGAACTTGCATAGGATAGTCGAAGTCAACGGGGGCAAAATCATGCATTGGACTTGATTCTGCTGAGTTCTCCCGTGAAGTCATAATTTCTTCAAGTTTCAGCTCGTCACTCGGTTCCGGTTCCATTCCTTGATTTTTTCTTTCCGCTCTAATCCAATCTCTGAGGCAAACTAGAACATTCATTGCATTGCTTCCCAATGAGTGTTGGTTGTCTCCAAGCTGCTGTCGTCCCTGACTAAAGGCGCTCTCTGATGCAACGGTTGACATTGGAACATTCAAGATATCTCTAGCTAATCTTGAAAGCACAGGATATTGTGTTTCATTACTCCTCCACCAATCCAACGTGTTGATCCTTCGTCTGCGATCCTCTGGTGCCGTCCGAAGATAATATTTCAGCTCTTCCCGATAAGTTGATGTGTAAGTTCTCTCATCAACACTGTTCCAACAATTTAAATCATAAAACGAATCAGAAAAACCACTATGTGCTGGCCTTTTAGAAGATGATGGCTCCTCGGGAGGATGAGGAGCGACAGTTGGAGTGATATTTGTAGGTACGACTAAATCAAATAAATCAGCATAGTGATTATATAATTTTTCTATGTAATCCTTTGCATCAGCCGTAGCCGTCCACAAATCAGGTTGTATTTGTTCAGAATCATGGTTAGTATTTATTTCTAAGTTAGTATAAATAAGAGTACTAAAGTGACACATATTATTATATTTCATGCACGAATTTAGCATAGCACCAACCAAGTAAATAGGGAGAATCGGGAAAAAATATTTTTTAAATTTCGTAAACATGACGCCAACAGCTTCTTTATAACCTTCTTTATTTTTATATTCTTTGAGCAAACCAGAAATATCGGCTATATATGCCAAAATATTACAAACAGTAGGATAATAAGCACCAGAAAATTCAACCGTAGCTACATAAATTTTTTCTAAAAACTTAACAAGATCATTAATTACAACCCAATGAGAATTATGTAGCATGCAATCAGCAGAATCAGCAAATGAACCGCAATGTTGGTTAAAAGCTAGTGTAATAGGAATTCTATATTTATAACAAGTTTTTAAAAATTCATACGTAGAATTCCATCTAGTATCATTTTCTCAGGCATCAAAATCGGTGTAAGTCCATTTTCTTGACATTTAACTTTAAATTCTCTAATTCTCGATCTACGATTATTTCCTTGAATAAAACCAACAGCAAGGCGAATTTTTTCAATATAAAACTCAAAAAACTCAAGACCATCTTTTACAATTAAATTATATATATGACATGCACACTTAATATGAAAAATTTCAGACAAGGGCGGAGATAGCGTAGATTTTAATTTTTTTATGGCAGTGTTGGTGTTAGAAGCATTATAAAAAACAATACATAAAATTTTATTTTCGATACCATAATATTCGGCAATTTTAACAATAGAATCAACAATAAATTGTCCAGTATGTTTACGATCTTCATCATATAAAAAAGCAAGAATACGTTTTTGCATCACGAAATTACTATCCATCCAATGACAAGTACCAGTTAAATAATCATTTTTATTTACAGCACGACCAAGATCAGAAGTTAGGGACAATCTACATTGAATATTTTTTAACAATGTTGATAAATAAAAATAATATTGTGAATGAAGTCTAAAAATATCAGACCGACAAGTAGTTCGAGGAATACCGTTAAACATAGGATTATAAATTGCTTGTATATAACGAATAAAGGCATCAGAAGAAGGAAAATTAAAAGGCAAACAACCCACAACTACCATTTTAGCTATTTCTTCCCAGTCCCTCAATTTATTATACTTCTTCGCTACGTGACCGGTTGCTGGGTCCATTCTAGTTTGTGTTGGCCCACCAACATCCCCACCACCTTTTGCAATATTTAACTCTCTTTTGTGATCTTCAGCTACATGTCTCATTAACGTACCCGTACCCCCTTGCTTGCCTCCACTTCTATGCTTATATATTTGTTGACAAATATTGCATTGCACCTCAATATCTGATATACGTTCAAAAAATTGCCATGCAATACTAGTTCTTTTACGAGGTCTTGGGGCACTGGGAGCACGGGGAGGGAGATTAACCGATTCAGATCTAACGTTAGCATCTCCTACTGCGGGTGTCTCAGCAATATTTTCAATATCTTCGTCTAAATTAACCGCATCTACTTCATTTTCTTCTTCTATACCGTAATTTTCCTGAGCTTCTACATAATCCATATCGTGAGCACCTATACCTATTTCTTCCTCAAAAGGTGTACCAAGCGGTACCGGAGGCGAAGGCACACGAGTATATCTACTACCTGAACTACCTCTACCGCTAGTAATGCGCTTTTTACTACCACTACCATTTCCGGGACAAAAAATTAACACCTTTAGTAGCGAGGTTTCTTAATTTATCCATAATATAAATTAAATTAAACTAAAAATATTCAAAATACACAAATATAATAAAATTAAATATTAAACAATTAATACAATAAATAAAAATTAAACGTAAGAGATGGAACGACAATACCAAATTTTGGAAGTATTCGAAGATTGCGACTTTAGAAACTTCCGCTCGTACTTTGTAAACGATAAATTAAAAAATTAAAGTGAACACTTTAAAAAATTAAATATATTGAATATTTGAGATTTGAGAGAGTAAAAAATTATGTGAAAAATGATTTGAAGTTGTAGGGTATTTATAGAATTTTTTTTGGGATTAAAAAATATTTTTTAAAGTAATTACATGATCAATTACGTGTTTCATCCTTAGTAGAATAATTAATTGACCAATTTTATTTGAAATGATTCAAATTAAGCCATTATTAGTAATAACTATGTTGATTTAACTAAAATTAAACATGAATTGATGAGTTCACTTACAATTTCAATTAATCTCATAGTAATTACATGATTAACTAAGTGTATTCGTCCCGAGTAGAGTGATCAATTGACCAGTTTTATTTGAAATGATTCAAATTAAGTCATTATTAGTAATAACTAAATTGATTTAACTAAAATTAAAGATAAACTTACAATTTCAATTAATCTCACCGTAATTAAATAATCAACTAAGTGAATTCGTCATTAGTAGAGTGATCAATTGACCAATTTTATTTGAAATGAATCAAATTAGGTCATTATTCGTAATAACTAAATTGATATAACTAAAATTAAAGATGAATTGATAAGTTCACTTACAATTTCAATTAATCTCATAGTAATTACATAATGAATTATGTGTATTCGTCTCGAGGAAAGTAATCAATTGACTAATTTTATTTGAAATGATTTAAATTAAGTCATTATTAGTAATAACTAAATTGATTTTAACTAAATTAAAGATGAATTGATAAATCCACTTACAATTTCAATTAATGTATTCATCCTTAATAGAATGATCAATTGATAAATTATATTTGAAATGATTCAAATTAAGAAATTATTAGTAATAACTAAATTGATTTAACTAAAATTAAAGACAAGACCTTAGACATGGGGACAAACATTAGAGTTCTCTTAAAAACATATGAGCTTTAGTATTTTAAATTATTTTCCAACATATATCATATATGTTTGATAGTTTTCAACAGATGAGTCATATATTCCAATAACTTAGTCATCTGTTGCAACAGATGTCTATATTTGTTTGATAATTTTCAATAGATGAGTCATTTATTGCAATAGGTTAGTCATTTGTTGCAACATATGTCTATATTTGTTTGGTCATTTTCAACAGATGTCTTTATCTGTTTGGTCATTTTCAACAGATGTCTTTATCTGTTTGGTCATTTCCAACAGATGTCTTTATCTGTTTGATCATTTTCAACAGATTACTCATCTTTTGCAACATGTTAGTCATCTATTGATTCATATTAAGCCATTATATTAGTAATAATTAAATTAATTTAACTAGGATTAAACATGAATTAATAAGTTCAATTACAGTTTCAAAAAATCTCATGGTAATTACATGATCAACTAAGTGTGTTCGTCCTGAGTAGAGTAATCAATTAACCAATTTTATTTGAAATGATTCAAACCAAGCCATAATTAGAATTAACTATATTGATTTAACTAAAATTAAAGATGAATTAGCAAGTTCCCTTACAATTTCAATTAATTTTATAGTAATTACATGATCAACTAAATGTTTCGTCTTAAGTAGAATGATCAATTGACCAATTTTAATTGTAATAATTAAAATTAAGCAATTATTAGTAATAATTAGATTGATTTAACTAAAATTAAAGATGAATTGATAGTTTTAATTACGATTTCAATTAATCTCATAGTAATTACATGATCATCTAAGTGTATTTGTCTTGAGTAAGTGTTAATTGACCAATTTTATTTGAAATGATTCAAATTAAGACATTATTAGTAATAACTACATTGATTTAACTAAAATTAAAGATGAATTGATAAGTTCAATTATGATTTCAATTATTATCATATTAATTACACGATCATCTTAGTGTGTTCGTTCTGAGTAGAGTGATCAATTGACTAATTTTATTTGAAATGATTCAAATTAAGCCATTATTAGTAATAACTAAATTTATTTAATAATTATAATTTCGATTAATCTCATAATAATTACATGATCATTTAAGTGTATAAATTATTGCAACAAATTTAACCTGTTGCAGCAGATGAGTCATCTGTTAAAAATTATCAAACAGATATACACATATGTTGCAACAGATTGGTCATCTGTTGTAACAAATGCCTTTATCTATTGGTCATTTCCAACAGATGACCAATTTATTGCTACATATGACTTTATCTGTTTGCCATTTTCAATAGATTACTAATCGATTGCAATAGATGACTAATCCGTTGCAACAGATGTCTTTATCTGTTTGGCATTTTCAACAGATTACTCATCTTTTGCAACATATTAGTCATCTATTGATTCATATTAAACCATTATATTAGTAATAACTAACTTGATTTAATTAGAATTAAACATGAATTAATAAGTTCAATACAATTTCAATTAATCTCATGGTAATTATATGATCAACTAAGTATGTTCGTCCTGAGTAGAGTGATCAATTGACCAATTTTATTTGAAATGATTCAAACCAAGACAAAATTAGAAATAACTATATCGATTTAACTATAATTAAAGATGAATTAGCAAGTTCCCTTACAATTTTAATTAATTTTATAGTAATTACATGATCAACTAAATGCTTCGTCTTAAGTAGAATAATCAATTGACCAATTTTATTTGAAATAATTAAAATTAAGCAATTATTAGTAATAATTAAATTGATTTAACTAAAATTAAAGATGAATTGATAATTTTAATTACGATTTCAATTAATCTCATAGTAAATACATGATCATCTAAGTGTATTCGTCTTGAGTAAAGTGTTAATTGATCAATTTTATTTAAAATGATTCAAATTAAGACATTATTAGTAATAACTACATTGATTTAACTAAAATTAAAGATGAATTGATAAGTTCAATTACAATTTTAATTATTCTCATATTAATTACACGATCATCTTAGTGTGTTCGTTCTGAGTAGAGTGATCAATTGACAAATTTTATTTAAAATGATTCAAATTAAGCCATTATTAGTAATAGCTAAATTGATTTAATAATTACAATTTCAATTGATCTCATAGTAATTACATGATCATTTAAGTATATAACCTATTGTAACAGATTTAATCTGTTGCAACAGATGAGTCATCTGTTGAAAATTATCAAACAGATATAAACATATGTTGCAATAGATTAGTCATTTGTTGTAACAAATGTCTTTATCTATTGGTCATTTCCAACAGATGACCAATCTGTTGCTACATATGACTTTATCGGTTTGTCATTTCTAACAGATTACTAATCTGTTGCAATAAATTACTAATCTGTTGCAATAAATGTCTTTATCTGTTTGGTCATTTTCAACAGATTACTCATCCTTTTCAACATGTTAGTCATCTATTGATTTATATTAAGCATTATATTAGTAATAACTAAATTGATTTAACTAGAATTAAACATGAATTAATAAGTTCAATTACAGTTTCAAAAAATCTCATGGTAATTACATGATCAACTAAGTGTGTTCGTCCTGAGTAGAGTGATCAATTGACCAATTTTATTTAAAATGATTCAAACCAAGTCATAATTAGAAATAACTATATTAATTTAACTAAAATTAAAGATGAATTAGTAAGTTCATTTACAATTTCAATTAATTTTATAGTAATTACATGATCAACTAAATGCTTCGTCTTAAGTAGAATAATCAATTGACCAATTTTATTTGAAATAATTAAAATTAAGCAATTATTAGTAATAATTAAATTGATTTAACTAAAATTAAAGATGAATTGATAATTTTAATTACGATTTTAATTAATCTCATAGTAATTACATGATCATTTAAGTGTATTCGTCTTGAGTAAAGTGTTAATTGACCAATTTTATTTGAAATAATTCAAATTAAGACATTATTAGTAATAACTAAATTGATTTAACTAAAATTAAAGATGAATTGATAAGTTAAATTACGATTTCAATTATTCTCATATTAATTACACAATAATCTTATTGTGTTCAATTGGATAATTTTATTTAAAATGATTCAAATTAAGCCATTATTAGTAATAGCTAAATTAATTTAATAATTATAATTTCAATTAATCTCATAGTAATTACATGATCATTTAAGTGTATAACTTATTGCAACAGATTTAACCTGTTTGCAACAGATGAGTCATCTGTTGAAAATTATCAAACAAATATACACATATATTGCAACAGATTGGTCATCTATTGTAACAAATGTCTTTATCTGTTGGTCATTTCCAACAGATGACCAATCTGTTGCAACATATGACTTTATCTGTTTGCCATTTCCAATAAATTACTAATCTGTTGCAATAGATGGCTAATTTGTTACAACAAATGTCTTTATTTGTTTGGTCATTTTCACCATATTACTAATTTGTTGCGACAAACGATCAATTTGTTGCAGTAGATGTCTTTATCTACTTGGCCATTTCCAATAGATTACTCATCTGTTACAACAGATGAGCCATCTGTTATCAATCTATCTTTAATTTTGTTGTAATAGTAAATAATCTTGTGGTGTTATTTAATTTTAGTCTATGACCTTGCTCTCAACCAAACACATTCTTTCTTGTAATTGATTCTTTCCACTCCCGAATGCTAAAAAACCTACACATCTCAACATCTTAAAAAATAGTCAGAATGAAAAAAAATAAGAATAAACTCAGTCAATCAAATATATATTTTCTCATTCATTACATAAAAAATATTTACAATATTAGGTAGACCCGATAAAATATATTACATATGATAAGCAAAATATATAACCTAATTATTATTATTATTATTATTATTATTATTATTATTATTATTATTGTCAATCGGAAATCCATTGGGCAGCAGACCCCTCAGTCTTCGAATCTTACGAAGCACCCTTGCTCTCGCGGTGCCCAACTCTCACTCGAGTTCATGAACCAACCTTTCCAGTTCCTACACGGTGTCAAGTAGAATCGACATGTACCAAATCAGATCAGTCATATCTAGAACATGCATGAACAAATAACGTAAAACACTAAACCACATATACTACCAACTGGTAGTTTAACAAAAAAAATGTGAAACTTAACTAGAAAATAGATGCATGTTAATAATTTTCATATTAGAACAAGAAAATAAAACATACCTCAATGGATGAACAAGAAATTTATTTTTGAAAGAGAAGTGATTGAAGATATAATGACGGTTTTATCAAGACAAGATGCAAGAGATAGAGCTGAGGAGACCTATTTATAAAAGATTGAATGAGTGAGTAGTGCAGTGTGTTAGACAAAAAATCAATACCGTTCACCTCTTTTTTAATAATTATATCTCTTAATTAAATCAAACTTGGTGACTTTTTTATTATTTAAATTAAAAAAAATAGATTTAAATATAAAAAAGTGAAAAGTCATAACTTTTCACCTTTTTAGTATTTTAGTTATTTAAATTAAATAGCTACAAGATAGTGTTTATCATATTTTTTCATATTATTTATTTACGAATTATTTTTTAATTAAATGACCGAAAAGTCATGACCCTTGAGTTTTTCCAACAGATGATCTATTTGATGCAACATATGGTCCATCTGTTACAATATATGACCCTTCTGTTGCAACATATGACTCATCTTTTGGAGTAACTGATTCATTTTTGCAACATATGGTTCATCTGTTGCAACAGATTGTTCATTTGTTACAACAGATTGTTCATTTGTTGAAAAAATAAATCAACAACAAGATTTATTCAATAGAAACAATAACAAATCATCATTTATCAATTCACCATTTTTACCATGAGATTAATTGAAATCGTAATTGAACTTACTAATTCATCTTTAATTTTAGTTAAATTAATATAGTTATTTCTAACGATGACTTAGTTTGAATCATTCAAATAAAATTGATCAATTGATTACTCTACTCAGGACGAACATACTTAGTTGATCGTGTAATTACCATGAGATTAATTGAAAGTGTAATTGAACTTATTAATTCATATTTTATTTTAGTTAAATCAATTTAGTTATTACTAATAATGATTTAATTTGAATCAATAGATGACTAACATGTTGCAATAGATGAGTAATCTATTGGAAATGACCAAACAGTTAAAGACATCTGTTGAAAATGACCAAAACGATATAGACATCTGTTGCAAAAGATGACTAACCTGCTGCAATAACTAACTCATCTATTGAAAATTATCAAACAAATATAGACATCTGTTGCAACAGATGACTAAATTATTGCAACATATGACTCATCTGTTAAAAATTATTAAATAGACAAGATATATATTTAAAATCAATTTAAAATACTAAAGCTCAAATATTTTTAGGAGAACTCAAACATTTGTCCCCTTGTCTAAGGTCTTGTATTAAAGACGTGTCTTCAATTTTAATTAAATTAATTTAGTTATTATTATTAATTGCTTAATTTAAATCAACAAATGACTAACCAATTATAAATATCTGTTGCAATAGATGACTAACTTGTTGCAACAAATAGGTCATCTGTTGGAAAATAATTAAAATACTAGGGAACTCTAACTTTTCTAGGAGAACTCAAATTTTTGTCCCATTGTCTTAAAGTCGTCTTTAATTTTAGCTAAATCAATTTAGTTATTACTAATAATTGCTTAATTTGAATCAACAGATGACTAACATATTGCATCAGATGATTCATCTGTTTGAAATTATCAAACAGATAGAAAATCTTTTGTAACAGATGAGTCATCTATTAGAAAACAATTAAAATACTAGTGAACTTAAATGTTTTTAGGAGAACTCAAACATTTGTCCCCTTGATCCTTTTGCATTTGATGTATGATATACTATTTTTGTCTTCTTTACCTATTTCATGAATTTTTTCATGTGTTTTACTTATTCCTTGTGCCCCTGTTGAAATTTTTGGAATTTTTTAGGTCAAATTTTATTCGTATATCACTTGGACATTACTTCATAGGTGATTTTACAAGTAAAATTATGATTTTTTTTGAATTTCTTATTTGGTGTATCTGCTACAGCTACAATGGATAGAACCTACAACATAAATCCAAGAGTCATCTGTTGCAATAAGTGAGTAATTTGTTGTAATATATGACTAATCTGTTGCAATATATGACTAATTTATTGCAACAGATGACCCATATATTAGATTCATGTTACAATACTATAATACGAATCCAATAATATGTAATTTGTTGTAACACGTGAGTAATATGTTGCAACATATGACACATCTGTTGCAACAACTTACCCATATTTTGTTGTAATATATGAATCATCTATTGCAATAGATTAGTCATATATATTGCAATATATTACTCATCTGTTGCAATAAATTAGTCATATATATTGCAACAAATTACTCATCTGTTGCAATAAATTAGTCATATATATTGCAACAGATTACTCATCTATTGCAATAGATTAGTCATATATGTTGCAACAAATTACTCATCTGTACAACAGATTAGTCATATATATTGCAACAGATTACTCATCTATTGGATTCACGTTACATGTTTTATCCATTGTTAAAAAAATAACAGTAGCAGATACATCCATAAGAGAAATTCAACTAAAATCGAAAAAAAAAATGATGAAGAACTCGAAGTTGTTGTCGCCGGAGAATGTTGTCACGTCTACTGATGGTTGAAAGTAAAAAAGAAACGGGCAAGAACTCAACTATTTATCTCCAGAGTTGAAGTTTCACAAGATTGAAGGGAGAAATTTGGAAAGTTGTTGGTTGGGAGAAGTTAGAGAGAGAAACTATCGAGAGAAAGAAAAAGGAGAGATTAATTTGTGGAGAGAGGGAAGTTTTGTGGGTGTTGGTTGATTTGTATTTTTGAAAAAATTAAAAAGTGTGAAAAATATTAATCAAGTCCACAATTAACCTAATCTAGTTTCTTAATTATGTTTGACTCTTTAAGTTGATCAATGTCACCAATCCTTCATTCAAGACTTAAATGCCACCTTTCTTTCAATTTACTCAAGTGTCTTCATACTTAATAATAATAATAATAATATAATATGGCATAAGTTATTTAAATAAGAATCAAGTCATCCAATAATATTAAGGTCGCAATACATAGACTTGCATAAATAATTTCGATTCAGGCTTCATGCCATTTAAAAGGCTTGTTAGCCAGGAGAGCATTAAAGGCCTGTGTGTTTTGGACTCGTTTTGAATTAAAGCTATGACTATGAGTTTATGCTTTGCTTGTAAATGTTCTTGGAATATCATCGAAGCGATCCAGTCCTTATTTGGTATCAGGGCCATGGCATACTTTTAGCAATAAATGTCATATGTTTAACACATCCTTCATCATGAATATCATGAGGAAATAAACTACTGTTAAAAACAGTAGAAAAGAAGAATATGATATGCCACAACAATTGGATCTACTTAATAAGTGAACGATCCCAATAGTTCAACCCAAAATGATACACCAAATGGGTACTTTTGAAAAATTGGGTCTCAAACAAATAGTTAAAACAACTGAAGAGACTCTTACTGTTGATAATGATCATGCTACTTTCAGATTATTATCTAAAAATAATTTAGCTCCATACAGAGAATGTTATAGATTCATGTATATTGGTTTAATCCAAGTTGCTTTTAAACCACTCACTTTGAGAGGTCTACCTGAGAGTTTTATAGCAACTCTATGAGATGGTAGAAATCAAGACTGGAAAAAGTCTCTTATAGGGACTGTTTAAACAAGCTTGGCCTATGGCCCTGTTTATTTTAATGCATATCCTAATTTGCAGATATCTCTGAATGGTGAGAATTCATTGAATGCTTCAATATTAAGCTTTAAATTGCATGGTTATAATTATATGCCAGGTACTAAGGTTATATGTAACAGTTATAGAATTTACAATAAACCTCTTTATACTTTAAATCCTATGAGTAAAATAATGGATTTCAAGAATGAAACCAACTTTGGTAGGTCTAAAGTTATCACTAAATGACTAATTAAATAGGATGAAATTAATTTCCCCAAAGAATGGATTCTTGAGGATGCAACTCCTCAGAATGAATCGAATAGCAAAATTACAAAGGTAGAACAGATCACCGATGGTACTGTTAAAATCAATTTTTTTGATTTCTTACTTCTAGTAAATAGGGCTGATAATTTGTGTTTTGCATCTGCATCAAAATTAACCAGATCAACATCTTCATATAGTTCTCCTATTGATCATATTGTCAACTCTCCATCTAGGGCTTCTACTTCTTAAATTAGAGAAAGTTCTAGAATGAATAATATCAGAACTAACAGAGATAATATTGCTAGTATTGTTCCTGATATGGAACCAACTAAATCCGAAATAAATTTTCCCACAAATTTAAAATGAATCAAAACAAAATTGATTTTAGCCCGGTGTCGCCGGCAAGAAAAAAGATCTCAGATGAGTTATTTAAGCCTAGATGGGAACTATTTCGACAATGGTTTTGTCAAAGCTTTAATAAGGAAGAAAAAACTGCTTTTCAGGAAGAATTTTATAAAGATCTTTCTGTTCACTATATAATGATTGCTTTTGTTCCTTGGTTTATGGCCAAATATGTGGATAATTATATTTCCATGCTTACGAAAGACATTAAATTAAGTAATGGTGAAATCACCACATCTTTCTTTCCCCTCAACAATCTTTTCAAAATAAAAAGGATAACAAAGTAGTATATTTTACTGCATTTGCTAAATTGATTGAGAATGATACTGCACTTATTACTTCTCAACATGTCAACATGATATTAAAATAACATAATTATGCTAATATTTATATGAGCATATTAGGGGAACAAATTATTTCTCTACACGATAAGATTGATAAGATTCTATCTGAATTAAAAAAATAGAGCCTAGTAATACTAAGCAAAAAGACCAAAAAGACCAAGTTGCTCTTGCTACTGCTAGTATTCAACCTCCCCCTGATATTAGAGATTTTAAACTAAGCAGCGACTTAGATGATACACAAAAATTATTAGAAGAAAAATTTTAGTGGATTGAAGATTAATCCTATCCACAATGAGAAAGAAATAGAGGAAAAATTAGGTCCTAGTGAGGTTAATAAAATCTCAGAAAAATTTGCGAGGAAAACAGTTCAAAGAATGTTTTATTATCCTAGACCAACTCCCCAGGATGTTCTATTAGAAGAGCAAAAATTGCTCATTCCTAATAGTTTTAGGGGAAATCAAATCTATGAATGAAACATAGATGGTTTCACTGACAAACAAATTTCTACCGTGGTACATCGATTGTTGATGTACAGTACGATTTGCAAGGCCCATAAGGATAATAAAGATAAGACCATTGCAGAAATGATTACTGTAGGATTCACTGGTCAGCTGAAAGACTGGTGGGATAATTATCCCACTTTAGACCAACACATAAAAATTTTGTATACGGTTAAGACGGAAGAGGGTCAACCTGTTCTAAATGCGGTTTACACTTTGATTCTTAATATTATAGAGCATTTTTTAAGAAGATGGTCCGATAATAGCGAGACTATCAGAACTATGCTCCAAAATCTAAGGTGCAAGACTCTTACATCTTTCAGATGATACAAAGATGTATTTTTGTCAAGAGTTATAGAATTCCCTAAGAGTAATAACTCTCACTGAAAGTCTAAATTCATAGATGGTCTTCCAATATTGTTTGTCGAAAGGGTTAGAAAGACTCTTATGGGACCATCCTTAAGAATTAACTATGATGAGTACACCTATGGTAGACTGATAAATGTTTGTACTCAAGAAGGTTTAGCCTTATGTAAGCTGAATCAGCAAGTTAGGAAGTACCGTCTTAATGAGAGACAACAATTAGGAGAATTCTGTAAGCAATTTGCCATAGACATTCCTAAGACTTCTAAAGAGCCTTATAGGCATAAGAAGAAAAAATTCTCTGAAGCTAGAAAGGCTAAAAGAATTGAGAAAAAATATAGAAGGAAAAAGAATTATAAATTCGGAATGGATTATAGGAAATCCAAGAAGATTAATGTTTGGTATAGATTTGGTAGAGTAGACCACTTTGCAAAAGATTGCAAAGTAAAGGAAAAAATTAAGAGTCTCACATTAGATGACGAAATTAAAGACTCTTTGTGCAAAATATTTTCAATTCCTCTCTGGAAAGTTTGAGTCCGGACCATAGAGATAATAAGGAAGAACATTCATCCACGGATGAAGACCTTCGAGTCCTTCATAATGAAGATTATATGTCTTCATAAGACGAATGTCTTCCATGCCAACAAGGACAACTTTGTAGTAACAAGGAAGAAGAAAATGTTTTTTATAACATCTACTCTCAATTCCAAGATTTGGAAATCAATGTCTTAAAAGAAGACAGATTAGCAACTCTTTTAGAAATGCTAAAGAATTGGAACCATGAGGAAGATCAACCCTCTACTAGTTCTTCTAAAGAACAGGAGGAAATTTCTTTCCAAAAGGGTCCATATACTATGACAGAAGTTCGCAGACTTCTCAGAGAAAGGCAAAAAGTAGTTGAGGTCCAGGCAACAACCCAAGATCTACAGGTTGAGATTAATAATCTCAAGAAAGAAATATCTTTCCTTAAAGATCATAATATGTCTTTGGACAAAAGGGTTTTTGTGTTGGAAAACCCAAGTGTCAGACCTACAGAGGTAAGTCATAACCCTACCTTACCTGAAGAAGGATTTCTTCAAACTTTAGAAGCTGTTACCCAACAATATTTTTATGCTAAGGTAACTCTTTTAATTGATTACAATTATAAAAAAGAATTTACAACCCTCATTGATAGTAGGGCAGGTTATAATTGCATTCAATAAGGCCTATTACCTTCAAAGTATTTTAAAAAAACCACTCATGTCTTAAGAAATGCCAGTGGTCCTAATATGGGGGTAGAATATAAAATCCCCAAAGCATATATTTGTCAATATAAGATATGCATGCCAGAAACTTTTGTACTGGTAAAAAATATCAGCGATGAAATTATTTTGGGAAAATCATGGTTTATCCATCTGTACCCCATTACTAGGTGGGATGAAAATGGACTAATTGACACCTTTAATAATAAGGAAATTAAGTTTGAATGGTGTGAGCCACCTTATACTAGATATATAAATTTGATTCAGGAAAAAATACTTTCCAAAAAAAGGCAACTGGATTTAAAAAAAAATGAAATTTATAATTTGACAATAGAACAAACTTTACAAAATCCGAAATTGACAGAAAAATAGATTTTCTAAAAAATTAATTTTCTCTAGAAATATGTGGAGATCATCCAAATGCTTTTTGGCAAAGGAAAAAACATGTGGTTAGCCTTCCATATGAGGACAACTTTCAAGAGGATAATATCTCCACTAAGGCAAGACCTTGCCAAATGAATTCTGAATATTTAGAATTGTGTAAAAAAGAAATTGATTCTTTTTTTCATAAAGGTCTAATACGACCTTCAAAATCTCCTTGATCATGCACTGCATTTTATGTGAATAAGCATGCTGAATAGGAACGAGGGGTACCAAGATTGGTTATTAATTATAAACCTTTCAACAAAGTCCTCAGATGGACCAGGTATCCAATTCCTAATAAAAAAGACTTATTAGATAGAATATATGATGCTCTAATATTTTCTAAATTTGACTTGAAAGCAGGTTATTGGCAAATCCAAATAATGGAGACAGATAAATATAAGACTGCTTTTAATGTTCTGATAGGACAATTTAAATGGAATGTCATGCCATTTGGATAAAATAATGCTCCTTCGGAATTCCATGTAACGCCCCGAGACTATCCCCTGGACGTCACATAGTGCTTAGGACCACAAGTGATCCCAAGCTAACCCATGAACTGGCATACTATTAAGCAACTGATTTAAATATGTCTAAAATAACTGAGTTTACTGTGCAAAAACATAATCATGATGAAATCTGGGAAAAATACAATACTGATACAATTTTACATTCTGATAAAACTGAAGAGCAGAACTAAAACTGCAAGACTGACTCTGACCGACATCTGTGAAACCTCTACTATACTGACTATAGATAGCTGGGATACGACTCCAACTGATACATAAGGATAAGAAAGTAAAGAACATAAATAATGTCTAACTGAAGTCCCCAGAGTAGGAATACTTATCCTCTGTTGACTGTAATCTGCAATTGTCTGATCAAGATATATGGACTACAACTGAGTTGGTACCTACATTATTAAACAATGTAGCACATAGACGTATATGTAGATCAATACTTTTGGAATGTACTGAGCATGTGGGGGTGAATGCATAAGTTAAAAAGTAATTCAATGCGTATGCTAAGTGTAAATGACTCACACTGTCTTGAATAACTGAAAGATAAAAATCATAAATCATGAGAAATAAGCATACTGTATAAATCTTCTGAGCCATAACACTTAGTTCTAAAAGGTGTACTTTTACTCTTTCTGATAATGAACTGAGTAGGACTGAAGTTAAGTTGTTTCAAATCATGCAGGCTACGTGTAAAAGGACTTACTTTTATATCTGTAAACCTAAAGCTGAAATCTCATGACTAACATCTTATGTGAAATAATATCTAAAATAAATTATAAGCCTTACACTTAATTTCTAAAAGCTTTTCTGGTAGGATTCTCTTTTCTGTAGGATTTAGGGTTAAGCTTTAGGAAGGTTCTTCTAACCGGCATAAACCATGTGAGCTAACATGGAGTCCAACGTCTAGTTCCCCTAAGGGGAAAACCTCACGTTGGGGAGAAATGTCATACTCTTGTCAGGGAGTATGACCTAAGCTAAGTGATCACAAATCTGTATCTGTTATCCATATAAATGGGAAATAACCTGAATCTGTACCTACGTTAGCTCATAGTTCTACGGAAGTAGGATGTGCTAAACCCTCACTTTCCGCTCGGTGCTAAATACTACTCCCTTTAAATCTGTATGCTCATTCTGTAGGAAATCCACTTTAAAAACTAGCATAAGGGTTTATAATGAAAACCAATTATACATCTGTCTATTTTAAACTATAATCAAAACTATTCTATAGTCAAAACTGAAATCAATACTGTAAAGTGGATTCCATATCTTAGCTGAGGATCAAAAGATCAAATCTTGATTCAAAAGCTGATTGTAAACAAATCATAAGATGCTTAAAAACATGATCATTCTTGGAATATCAATATTCAAAATAGGTCTTAATAACCCATGCTTCAAATTATCACATATCATGCTCAATAGTCAAAATCATGAAGTTCTTACACAATTCTAGTCAAAATAAAGGAATTCAACCTTTAATATATCTAAAATGACTTCACATGCATAAATGTGCAAAATAGGCATGCAAATCATCATCTAAAATGCTTGTAATATCATAATCTTCAAACAATGATAATTGGGTATGAACTCTAAATTGAAATTCATGTGAATTCATGTAAAATCATGTAAATTCGTAATATAATCTAGTTTTGGGCACAAGGATGAAAGGATTATCCTTGTTCATAACCCCACATACCTTAATGGATTAAATTGACGAAGACAATTGACTTTGAATTACTATTGGTGTTCTTAAAGATTATTTTTTGAAGTTCTTGAATCAGGAAACTCGAATTCTTGGTTATCTTGAAAGAGGAACAGTGGAATTTGGGGTTTCTTAAAGTCTAATGTTGAAGCATTAGGGTTTTCTTGGAGAGATTTTTGACGAGGAATGAGTGTAATATGCTTAGAATAGGGTTAAATCTTCTGTTTTCACGATTTGGGGGCGTGGAAAAAAGACTAAGTTGCCCTTGAAATTTAAAATTCGGAACTGGAATGTCGTTTAAGGCGTCACCGTGACGCGGTGAATGGGTCATCGCGATTCCCACCGTGACACAGTGGAATTGCGGGGGCTCACTGAAATGGGACTATTGCTGCTTTGGGCATCACTGTGATGTGGCAAGAGAGTCATCGTAATACCCACTGCGATGTGGTGCAATCGCGGTGACTCTCTAGAAACTGACAACTACTGATTAGACCTCCACCGCAATGTGGTGGCTTCCTCACCGCTATACTCACCGCGACGCGGTCTTATCGTGATGAGCTGCTGCTTGGTGAATCTAAATGTGATCCAAACCTTATCTAAAAAATTTGGAACTTACTCGAGATGTGATAATTACACCCCTGAGCATAAATCAACTAAAAAATTATTATCTCGGAGCCAGGAAGATCAACCTAAAATCCTCTGAGTTAAAAGGAGTCAAAAATGACTAAACCACTCAACACTTAGCTTTATTTTCTTGTTCTAAGTGCTAGAGGAAATTACTAGGTGCTGAACTGAACTAAGAACGTACAGGGTATTAAAATATCTCTCACTTGGGAACATTCATCCTCGTATAAGACTAGTTAGATTGAGATTACTGTACTAAGGTAACTGAGGTCATATACTGAACATGCATGACTTGGAACATGATTGCATAAATGAGTCTGAAACATGATACATGAACTGAATATCATGATTTAGCTGATTTCTTGAATACATGCACTGACATGGGAAGGGTTATTAGGCTGAGATAAAAATGAGAGAGTCAACTTATGAGTAACCATTGCCTCAAGCTAGATCTGGTTTCGTGAAGAAAAGATGAGAGGTTTAGGACATGAAAACACGGGGTAACATCTCCCCCTTGGGATACTTCATCCCCCGATTGATACTGACTTAGATGAAATACTAAGGAAAGACTGAGATGATGCACGGGATACTTACGGACTGAATCATGACTGAATATCTGGAAATCTAAAATATGATGCATAATGCATGAACTGAGTTGAATTCATAATTTACATGAATGCGAATATTTTACCTCATGAAATGGCCTTACTTGTGAAACTTTGGGTAGTAAGACTAAATGGGAAGTTGGAAATCTGGAGGAGCTTATCTGCTTGATTGCTAAACTGGATCACATTCTACACTGACTGAATCATACTGAAAGCTTATACTCAACTGGAGTATTTTTTCAACACTCTTTCGAAGAAGTTATACTAACATTAGGGAGCATGGGATTATGGGCATGATCTGAACAATACATCTGACTAAGTACTCTTATTATAGTTATAACATCTATAACATGGAAAATAGGCCTACGAAACATAAGCTAGGATAGAACATCTAAGCCGTACGCAATGCAACAGCTAATCTTCAAGCTTAGTCACACTTCTCAAATACTCCCTCAACTATACTACTCCCCTTAAATGCCTTCTCACATGAGTACATATAACTACTCTTGCCAAAGTCTGAGTTGGACTACACACTCTCATCATGTTCAAGCCGAACTCAGAATCTCAAGGCACTACAAATAACACCATAACACTAGTCTGACCATGAATTCAATAGCCATGTGTTTTCACAACTTCTCACCTTAAGAATAATACTCATTCCCACTTCAACAACTAATTCCAACCTCTTACCATGAATTCACTAGTGCACAATGCATTCATCCACTAATACACCAATATAACCTTAAAGCCTATCTTCATAACCACACACGAACTTCTAAGCAAACAACCACAAAATCATTTTTTTCACATTCTCTAAACCTCTATCATTAACAACTCCCATGCACTATTCTTTAGAAAACCACATAAATAATTTCAACTAACCATGAAATATATTAAAAATTTGGCCTCAATCTTACTTCACACTTATAACGTTAGATCGAATTAGCATACAATAATTTTTCCTAGCCAAATAATTATTCGTCACTACTATCCCTACCAAAGGAGAGGTCACTAAAAGGTTAGATCATGAGGACCTGAAACATGAAAGGATAACTTTGACACTAAACTGAGTGCAGAGGAATAAAGTATCAACATTATGGATTTATTAAAGAGATCTAAACTTGTAACGCCCCGAATCTGGGACCCACAATGTTACACGGTGCTCATAACACCAAAGGACCACAAACTAACCCATGACTGATATCTATAACTAAACACTAAATAATATACTGTAAATATGTAGAATATAAGTTGTAAGGGCATAAGGTTCAAAACTGACCTAATACTGAATATAAACCAATGGGGTATAATAATACCTAAAACTAAAATAAACTATCTAAAATATGCTGTAGTCTGAAAACCTTTAAATTGTCTGAAATCTATGGAGTTGATGGGACATGTCCATAACTAATTCTGAACTACCTAAATAATAAAGTAATTAAAATAATCATGCTATCCTCGAATGATGAGTACTCACTGCTAGTCTGGCTGCTAAACGTCTGATCTACTAAGGACGCTAGAGAGATCATTCTTCTAAACCTATGGTATAAAACACCATAGCGCAAATGCGTCAGTATGATTGAATGTACTGGTATATAAGTGAGGTAGGCTGAATTCAAGGGTTCATATGCATGAACAATAATAACTGACTGATGACATAAACATGAACGCATGAGAAATACATGCATGAATACATAAAATGGGACTGGGGTCGTGACAATACTGAATACTGATATCCGAGTTTACTAAAATTGGGATACAGAATAACTGAGTTTATTGATGATATAAATTATGGAGTTTATAGGTAACCAATATTTGAGGTTACTGGTACTATATTACTGATAACTGATAACTGAGTACACTGATACTGAAAAACTATCTGAGTTATTTACTAGATTAGGTGACTGTATCTGATAGTCCTGAATCTGAAGAAATATCTGAGTTATAGACTGAGCTGGATGACTGTATCTGATAGTCCTGATTCTGATGGAACTAGCTGAGTTTCCTACTGAGCTGAGCAACTATATCTGACAAACCTGATATCTGTAGAACTGAACTGAGTTCTATTACTGAGACTGAATCTGAAACTGAATCTGTGGGAGATAATCATCTAACCGACATGCCCTGAATCTGAACTGGTGGGGTCCAACTTGAACCCCAGCTGGAAGGGTGTTATTACCATGCCATGGGTAAAGACATGCTGTGAGTAAACCCTCTCTGACAGGGAGCTCTTTCGTCAACCCCTCCTGTAAGGAAAAACTCAAAGGAGATGTATAGTCCCTAGACTCGTAGGGGTACATCTCGACTTACGCTGGCTATGTAGTTCTGGAATGCAAGGATTTCTTCTAAGGATCACACCCTCTACTGACTGATAGGTGAGCCCTCATCATTGGGTTCACTTGGTGTTATATCTTACTCCTAACTGAGAAGACACTGAACTGATTTAACTAAACTAAACTATTACTGATCGTATTATATAACTAATTTGAACTGGGTTCACTAAATTCGATTGACTGACGGAATACTACTGAGATCTGATAACTGACTGAGATTGCTGAAATTACGAAGATTACAGAGATTACTAATATTACTGAGATCACTGAGGTTACTGAGATTACTGAGGTTATCGAATAGGACTAGACTTATACTGAATTCACTAAATTTTCATGAGTTATGAGACTGACTGAATTCTAATGATCATGGTTTGACTGATAGTATCGTGAAAACTAACACTGGCTCTAGACACACAACTAAATTTTCAGGTACAAGTACCCCCAGGACTCAATAGCATGAAACTGGCAAGATTTGACACTTCTTGAACACATGACCAATAACAACAATTCATCATACAATAAGTTAGGGATTTCATGAAGCACATGGTTATCATAATGTTGAACATGGATAGGAATGCATATAAACATGTCATAATTTCATACTCTAACATCACGAGCATTCTAATAAACATCTACAATGCATATCAATAACATGGGAGTCATTTGAATATAAGGGTAAAACATGTATTTATCGTTTGGGTCACGATTAAGCTATAATGCATACTATCTATTCTCTTAGACATTTTATCAAATACCTTACATGCACCACTTAGGGCATAGGCATAATCATCAAATTAACACACCATAACCAACTAAGTTCATAGTTTTTGACTTGCATGCTAACATAGTTTCATAAAACAAATAAAGATTCCAACTTGGGACTCGTACAACAACAACCACATGAACATAATCAATCCATAACATGAATATCAGAATTCATAGTTTAAAAGTTGATTCTTGGGCTTCATGGACGAAAGGACTCCATGAATAAACATTATGCATACCTTAGTTCTTGATTATACGAAGATTGACGGAGAGATTCTTGAATTTGAGTATTGAATTTGAATCCTTAATTGAAAACCCTAACTTGTTCTTGAGAGAAACTTGAGAGAGACACTATATTTTGGTTGAATTGGGGCTAAATCCCGTATTTTAGACTTATATAGGGGTGGGAAATTAACCCTTTTGCCCTTAAAAATATGGACATATAATGAATGAAACTGGGCATCGATGCTATTATTAACGCGATGCGTTGATGGCATCGACGCGATAGTCAATGCGTCGTGCCATCATCTCATCGAGTCTCAGTACTTTGATCCTGGCAACCTGCAACAATATCAACCAACGCGATTGGTGATGCGGCGCGCTAAGATCACGTTGGTCCACTGTTTTGGGCTTCCGAACGTGGTCTAAACAAGTTCCAAAAAATTTGAAACTTTTCCAGGAACACCTATTGACCTTCTTGGTCATGAATTAGTAAGAATACGGACCATTAAATAACATTAAAGTCAAGAAATGAGACTGCAAACTTTTGAAGGCTAAAATAAACTAAGTCTGGAAACTTAGCCAGAACGTTCTAAGTTTGGGACCCCCTTAACAAGCATAAATGGACTGAATTAAGCTTAGAATTTTACAGGGTCTTTCAATATCTCCACATTGGGAATATTTGTCCTCGAATGAGACCGACTGAGATGGGGAAAATGATAAGCTGAAGTACATGCTGAATATGAACAATAGAAACATGAGTACATAACTGACATCACTGATTTGCTGAGATTTATTCTGAGCATGCATATCTGATGTATGATTTCATGACTAGTATAACTGATAAGATGAATATATTATACTGCACATGCATATCTGATGCATGAATACATGACTGAATATGCAATTATAATTGATACCAAGTTTATCATGGAAATCTGAGAATAAAACTGGATAAGTTCAAGGGAGACTATTTCCTTAAACTAAAAATGCTAATGAGCTTGAAATTAATTACTAGATATGCATGAGTCGAAATACGTGAACGTAATTAAGTCTGGAATGTGATACATGAGCTGGATATCATGATATAAACTGAGTACCTTAAATACGTGGCTTACGGTTGAGATCGGAGTTTGAGGGTCAACTCATGAGTACCCCTTACCCCAAACTGAATTCATTATGAAAAGAGAGAGCAACACGTTTATGCCATGAAGGTTCGGGGAATTATAGTGTATCTCCACCTTGGTGCACTATGTCCCTTGAAAAATACTGGTCTGACATCACTGAGCTTTTAGGAAAACTGTGGTGATGCACGAGGCACCTTCTATCTGAATATCTGAGGTATGAAACTAAGACATGATACATGAACTGGGCTAAACACGAAACTACCTGGTTAGTCCATCTTAGAATGATCATATTTATGAGACTCTAGATAGTGCGACTAGATGGAAAAATGGAAACCACACTATCTGAACTTGTTTGTCTGGAATTTTTATGTTTATGGGACATGATTCGCAATATTGGATGAACTTGGACTTCTCATATGAGGAACTTGAAACACACACTATTCTATGAAAAATACATGGATATAAGCTATATTTGTGGGATTGAAATGTAAAGCATGTGTAAGTATCGGTAGGGTTGAAGTACAAAACCTTGCACTGAGGTAAGAATGGGTCGGGAATCATCTTCTCTTATTGATTTTCTACACATACTAGCATTACTACTAGAATTTGAAGGCCCGACTTTCTGAGATATCATAACCGGATAGTTTCTGAATACCTATCAAGCTGTGTTAGACTGTCTCACTAGGGTAAAGATTGGAAAAGGTCCTGTTAATATTTGGTCTAACCTTAAAGTTGACTGCTAATAAATGAGTTACAAAAGAAAAATAAGCTCTTGAATCTGAAGAAACATAAATATGTAAATGAGGGATCTGAAATATAACAGTGACTACACCTGGAGGACTTTCCCGATCCTGTCGGGACTAAAGTGCATTGAGTCTATTTGGGTGTTGCCCACTGATAGCTCTGGAACTGGCACCCTGCTGATTCGGGTGATCGAACTAAGCTGAAGGACGACCGTGCTTGCTTCTAGGGCCAGGCCTAGGACAATCTCGAACCTTGCGACCTGACTCGCCACATCCGAACACACATCACTACCGGCTCTACATATACCCTTATGATGCTTACCACACTCTTCGCAAAATAGATGAGTGCAAATAATGCTTGCACTATTCTGAGATTTGGAGCCTGACGCCCTATATTTGCTACCGTTTCTGAACTTAGGAACTGAAGCACTGACTGAGGAAGGAGCTAGAACTGAAAACTTCTGGCTATGCTGAGAACAGTTACCACTCTGCGACCCTAGCTAAGAAAAACTATAACTACCAGTTCTGGCTCTCTTATTTTCCCTGTCCTTCTTCTTAAGTTTCTACTCCTCAATCTGTTGAGCATGGACCATAAGCCTAGATATGTCCATCTCCTTAATCAACATCGCAGTCTTGCACTCCTTAACCACTCTACCTGATATCCCAGACACAAATATACTCATTCTGGTTCTACTGTCTGCTACTACATGGAGAGCGTACCTGGATAACTGGGTGAACTTGAGGGAGTATTCTTTTACACTCATGCTACCTTGTCTGAGATTGATAAACTCTAACACTTTGGCTTTTTTCTGCTCTAGGGAAAAGAATCTATCTAAGAAGTTCGTAGCAAACTCTTCCCATTCTATGGGCTTTGCATCTGTACCCCTATATATCTTCTACTATTTAAACCACGTATGGGCTACATCTTGTAGATGATAAGCAGCTAACTCTACACTCTCATTGGAAGTCACGCCCATGATGTCTGTGACTTTCAGAACCTGGTCGAGGAATTCCTGTGGATTCTCTTTGGACTTAGAACCTAAGAATAAGGGAGGATTCATTCAGGTAAAGTGCCGAATCCTGGATGCAGCTGAACTGGCCACTGGTTTAGCCGGAATAGTAGCTGGCCATTCATTCTGAGTTGTGAGTAAATTTTCTAGAGTAGTAAATGCAGTCCTGAATTCTGCATGGGAAATATGTTCGTCCAGGGGATCTGCCTGAATGAGCTGAGGTGCTGACTGATTTCCGATTCTCCTTTTGCTAGCCCCTTTGGAAGGCATATTCTATAAGCGCGAGGAAAAAGTGAATTAGATTGAGAAAATAATCGTAGATTATGCTCACTGGCACGACATGAATACTAAAAAAAGGGAAACTATTCCTAAAACATCTCATAGCCTTCTGCACATAAGTGAGGTGCATAATACACCCATGTACAAGACTCTACTAGATGAGGCTTTTCAAACTTCCTAGGACTCTATTGAACCTTGGGCTCTGATACCGAGTTTGTAATGCCCTAAATCTGGTACCCAGAATGTTACACGGGGTTCACAACCTCGAAGGACCATAAGCTAACCCATGACTAATATCTGTAACTGAGCACTGAATAATATATTGTAAATATGTGGAATATAAACTGTTTGGCCATAAGGTTCAAAACTGAACTAATACTAAATATAAAACAATGTTTGTAATGGGGTATAACAATACCCAAAACTGAAATAAACTGTCTGAAACATGGTATAGCCTGAAAGCCTTTAAACTGTCTGAAATCTGTAGAGTTGATGGGATATGTCCCCAACTAACTCCGAACTACTGAAATAATAAGGTAATTAAAATAATCATGCTATCCTCAAATGATGAGGACTCACTGCTAGTTTGGCTGCTGAACGTCTGATCTACTAAGAATGCTCGAAACCTCGTACTTCTAAACCTATGGTATAAAACACCATAGCACAAATGCGCCAGTACAATTGAATGTACTGGTATGCAAGTGAGGTAGTTGAATGGAACGGTTCATATGCATGAACAATAATAATCGACTGATGACATGAACATGAATCCGTGAGAAATACATGCATGAATACATAAACTGGGACTGGGGTCATGACAATACTGAATACTGATATACTGATATTTGAGTTTACTAATACTGGGATAATGAATAACTGAATGTATTGATGATATAAATTACTGAGTTTACAGGTAACTGATATCTGAGGTTACTGGTACTATATTACAGATAACTAATAACTAAGTATACTGATACTAATAACTATCTGGGTTCTTTACTGAATTGGGTGACTGTATCTGAGAGTCCTAAATCTGAAGAGCTATCTGAGTTCTAGACTGAGCTGGATGATTGTATCTGATAGTCCTAATTTTGATGGAACTAGCTGAGTTTCGTACTGAGTTGAGCGAATGTATCTGATAGTCCTGATATCTGTAGAACTGAACTGAGTTCTAATACTGAGATTGAATTTGAAACTGAGACTGTGGGAGGTAATCATCTAACTGACATGCCTTGAATCTAAACTAGTGGGGTCCAACCTGTAACCCCAGCTGAAAGGGTGTTAGTACCATGCCACCGGTAAAGACAAACTGTGAGTAAACCCTCTCTGAAAGGGATCGCTTCCGTCAAGCCCTCTTATAAGGAAAGCCTAAAAAAAGATGTATAGTCCCTAGACTCGTAGGGGTACATCTCGACCTATGCTGGCTACGTAGTTTTGGAATGCAAAGATTACTTCTAAGGATCACACCCTCTACTGACTGACAGGTGAACCCTCATCCTTGGGTTGACTCGGTGTTGATTCCTACTCCCAACTGAAAAAACACTGAACTGATTTAACTGAACTGAACTGTTATTGATCGTATTGTATAACTGATTTGAACTGGGTTCACTAATTTCGTTTACTGACGGAATACTACTGAGATCTGATAACTGACTGGGATTGCTGATATTATGAAAATTACAGAGATTACAGAGATTACTGATATTACTGAGATCACTAAGATTACTAAGGTTACTGAGTAGGACTAGACTGATATTGAATTCACTGAATTTTCCTGAGTCATGAGACTGACTGAATTCTAATGATCATGGCTTGACTGAGAGTATCGTGAAAACTGACACTGGCTCTAGGCACACAACTTAATTGTTGGGTACAAGTACCCCCAGAACTCAATAGCATGAAACTGACAAGACTTGACACTTCTTGAACACATAACCAATATCAATAATTCATCATACAATAAGTTGGGGATTTCATGAAGCACATGGTTATCATAATGTTGTACATGGATAGGAATGCATATAATTATGTCATAATTTCATTCTCTAACATCATGAGCATTCCAACAAACATCTACAATGCACATCAATAGCATGGGAGTCATTTGAACATAAGGGTAAAACTTGTATTTATCGTGTGTGTCACAATTAAGCTATAATGCATAATTTTTATTCTCTTAGGCATTTTATCAAACACATTACATGCACCACTTAGGGCATAGTCATAATCATCAAATTAACACACCATAACCAACTAAGTTCATAGTTTTCGACTTGCATGCTAACATAGTTTCATAAAACAAATAAAGATTCCAACTTGGGAATCGTACAACAACTACCACATTAACATAATCAATCCATAGCATGAATATTAGAATTCATAGTTTAAAAGTTGATTCTTGGGCTTCATGGATGAAAGGACTCCATGAATGAACACTATGCATAACTTAGTTCTTAATTATACGAAGATTGATGGAGAGATTCTTGAATTTGAGTATTGAATTTGAATCCTTAATTGAAAACCCTAACTTGTTCTTGAGAGAAACTTGAGAGAGATACTATCTTTTAGTTGAATTGGGGATAAATCCCTTGTTTTAGACTTATATAGGGGTGAGAAATTTACCCTTTTGCCCTTAAAAATGCTGACATTTAATGACTGAAACTGGGCATCAATGCTATTATCAACGCGACGCGACGATGGCATCGATGCAATAGTCAATGCGTCGTGTCATTATCGCATCGAGTCTCAGTAATTTAATCTTGGTAACCAGTAACAATATCAACCAACACGATTGGTGAAGCGTCGCACCAAGATCGCGTTGGTCCACTATTTTGGGCTTCCGAACATGGTCTAAACGAGTTCCAAAAATTTAAAAACTTGTCCGGGAACACCTATTGACCTTCCTGGTCTTAAATTAGTAAGAATATGGACCATTAAAGGACATTAAAGTCATGAAATGAGACTGCGAACTTTCAAAGGCTAAAATAAACTAAGTCTGGAAACTTAGCTAGAACCTTCTAAGTATAGGACCCCCTTAACAAGCATAAATGGACTAAATTAAGCTTAGAATTTTGTGGGGTCTTACAATATCTCTCCCTTGGGAACATTCATCCTCGAATGAGACTAACTGAGATGGGGGAAATGATAAGCTGAAGTACATGCTGAACATGAATAACTGAAACATGAGTACATGACTGACATCACTGATTTACTGAGATTTGTTCTGAGCATGCATAACTGATGCATGATTTTATGACTGGCATGACTGATAAGCTGAATATATTATACTGAAAATGCATATCTGATGTGTGAATACATGACTGATCTGACAAATGAATGCATAACTGAATATGGAATGGTAATTGATACCAAGTTTATCATGGAAATCTGAGCATAAAACTGGATAAGTTAAAGGGAGGCTGTTTGCTTAAACTGAAAATACTAATGAGCCTGAAATTAATTACTAGATATGCATAAGCGGAAATATATGAATGTAACTGAGTCTGGAATATGATACATGAGCTGGATATCGTGATCTAAACTGAGTACCTTGAATACGTGGCTTACGGCTGAGATCTGAGTTTGAGGGTTAACTCATGAGTACCCCTTACCCCAAATTAGATTCATTACAAAAAGAGAGAGCGGCACATTTATGTCATAAAGGTTCAGGAATTATAGTGTATCTCCCCCTTGGGGCACTATGTCCCTTGAAAAATACTGGGCTAACTTCGTTGAGCTATGAGAAAAACTGTGGTGATACATGAGACATCATCTATCTGAATATCTGAGATTTGAAACTAAGACATGATACATGAACTGGGCTAAACACGCAACTACCTAGTTAGTCCATCTTAGAATATTCACATTCATGAGACTCTGGATAGTGCGACTAGATTGAAAGATGGAAACCACACCATCTGAACTTGTCTGTCTGGAATTTCTGTGTTTATAGGACATGATTCACAACATTGGATGAACTTGGACTTCTCATACGAGGAACTTAAAGCACACATTATTCTATGAAAAATGCATGGAAATAAGTTGTATTCATGGGACTGAAACATAAAACATGCGTAAATATTGGTAGGGTTGAAGTACAAAACCTTGCACTGAGGTAGGAATGGTTTGAGAATCATCTTTCCTTACTGATTTTCTACACATACTAGCATTACTACTAGAATCTGAAGGCCTAACTTTCTGAGATATCATAATCGGACAGTTTCTGAATACCTGTCGGGCTGTGTTAGATAGTCTCACTGGGGTAGAGACTGGAAAAGGTCCTGTTAATATTTGGTCTGACCTTAAAATTGACTGCTGTGAAAGGATTTACAAAAAAAAAAGAATACATGTAAATGAGGGATCTGCAACATACCAGTGGCTGCACTAGGAGGACTTTCCTGATCCTGTTGGGACTGAAGTGCATAGAGTATGTTTGGGCGTTGCCCACTGATAGTGCTTGAACTGGCACCCTGCTGATTCAGGCGATTGGACTGAGCTGAAGGACGACCGTGCTTGTTTCTAGGGCCAGGCCTAGGACAATCTCAGACCTTATGACCTGACTCGCCACATCCAAAACACACATCACTGCCGGCTCTATATATACCCTTATAATGCTTACCACACTCTTCGCAAAGCGGATGAGTGTGAATAATGCTTGCACTATTCTGAGATTTGGAGCCTGGCGCCCTATCTTTGCTACCATTTCTGAACTTACGAACTTCAGTACTGGCTGAGAAAGGAGCTGGAACTGAAAATTTTTAGCTATGCTGAGAACGGTTACCACTCTGCAACCCTAGCTGAGAAAAACTATAACTACCAGTTCTGGCTCTCTTATTTTCCCTCTCCTTCTTCTTAAGTTTCTGCTCCTCAATTTATTGAGTATGGACCATAAGCCTAGATATTTCCATCTCCTTAATCAACATCACAGTCTTGTACTCCTTAACCACACTACCTGATATCCCAAACATAAACTTACTCATTCTGGATCTACTGTCTGCTACTACATAGGGAACGTACCTGGATAACTAGGTGAACTTGAGGGAGTACTCTTTTACACTCATGCTACCTTGTCTGAGATTGATGAACTCTAGCACTTTGGCTTCTTTATGCTATAGGGGAAATAATCTATCTAAGAAGGCCGTAGCAAACTCTTCCCATTCTATGGGCTCTGTATCTGTACCCCTGTCTACCTTCCACTGTTTAAACCACGTATGGGCTATATCTTGTAGCTGATAAGTGGCTAACTCTGAACTCTCATTGGAAGTAACTCCCATGATGTCTGTGACTTTCTGAACCTGGTCGAGGAATTCTTGTGGATACTCTTCGGACTTAGAACCTAAAAATAAGGGAGAATTCATTTGGGTGAAGTACCAAATGCTAGCTGCAGATTAATTAGCCACTGGGTTGGCCGGAACAACAACAAACCATTTATTCTGAGTTGTGACTGAATTGGATAGAGTAGTAAATACAGTCTGAAATTCTGCATGGGAAGCATGTTCGTCCAGGGGATCTTCTTGAACGGGCTGAGGTGCTAACTGATTACGGATTCTCCTTACGCTAGCCCCTTTGGAAGGCATATTCTTTAAGTGAGAGGAAAAAATAGATTAGACTGAGAAAATAATTGGAGATTATTCTCACTGGCACGACATGAATACTGAAAGAAGGGAAACTGTTCCTAAAACATCTCATAGCCTCTTGCACATAAGTGTGGTCCACAACACATCCATGTACAAGACTCTACTAAATGCGGATTTTCAAACTTCCTAGGACACTATTGAACCTTAGGCTCTGATACCAAGTTTGTAATGCCCCGAATCTGGTACCCAGAATGTTACACGATGCTCATGACCCCGAAGGACCACAAGCTAACCCATGACTGATATCTGTAACTGAACACTAAATAATATAGTGTAAATATGCAAAATATAAGCTGTAAAGCCATAAAGTTTAAAACTGAACTAATACTAAATATAAAATAATGTCTGTAATAGGGTATAACAATACCCAAAACCAAAATAAACTGTCTAAAATATGTTGTAGTCTGAAAACCTCTAAACTATCTGAAATCTGTGGAGTTCATGGGACATGTCCCCAACTAACTTCGAACTACTGAAATAATAAAGTAATTAAAATAATCATGCTATCCTCGAATGATGAGGACTTATTGCTTGTCTGGCTGCTGAACGTCTGATCTACTAAGGATGCTCAGGAGCTCGTGCTTTTAAGCCTATGGTATAAAACACCATAACGCAAATGCATTAGTACGATTGAATGTACTGGTATGCAAGTGAGGTAGGCTAAATTTAAGGGTTTATATGCATGAACAATTATAACTGACTGAATGACATGAACATGAACGCTTGAGAAATACATGCACGAATACATAAACTAGGACTGGGGTCGTGACAATACTGAATATTGATGTACTGACATCTGAGTTTACTAATACTAGGATACTGAATAACTGAGTCTATTAATGATATGAATTACGGAGTTTACAGGTAATCAATATCTGAGGTTACTGGTACTATATTACTGATAACTGAGTATACTGATACTGAAAAACTATCTGAGTTCTTTACTGGACTGGGTGATAGTATTTGACAGTCCTGAATTTGAAGAACTATCTGAGTTCTAGACTGAGCTGGATGACTATATCTGACAGTCCTGATTCTGATGGAACTAGCTGAGTTCCATACAGAGCTGAGTGACTGTATCTGACAGTCCTGATATCTGTAGAACTTAACTGAGTTCCATTACTGAGATTGAATTTGAAACTGAGACTGTGGGAGCTAATCATCTAACTTACATGCCCCAAATCTGAACTGGTGGGGTACAACCTATAACTCCAGTTGGAAGGGGGTCAGTACCATGCCACGGGTAAAGAAAAGCTGTGAGTAAACCCTCTCTGACAGGGAGCACTTCCATCAACCCCTCCTGTAAGGAAAAACTCAAAGGAGATGTATAGTCCCTAGACTCGTAGGGGTACATCTCGACCTACGCTGGCTACGTAGTTCTGGAATGCAAGGATTGCTTCTAAGGATCACACCCTCTACTGACTGACAGGTGAGCCATCATCCTTGGGTTCATTCGGTGCTGAATCCTAATCCCAACTGAGAAGACACTGAACTGATTTAACTGAACTTAATTGTTACTGATTGTATTGTATAACTGATTTGAACTGGGTTCACTAAATTCCGTTAACTGACAGAATACTACTAAGATCTGATAACTGACTGGGGTTACTGAGATTATGAAAATTATAGAGATTACTGATATTACTGAGATCACTGAGATTACTGAGGTTACTGAGTAGGATTAGACTGATATTGAATTCACTGAATTTTCCTGAGTCATGAGACTGACTGAATTTAATGATCATGGCTTGACTGAGAGTATCGTGAAAACTGACACTGGCTCTAGGCACATAACTAAATTGTCGGGTACAAGTACCCCCAGGACTCAATAGCATGAAACTGACATGACTTGACACTTCTTGAACACATGACCAATATCAACAATTCATCATACAATAAGTTGGGGATTTTATGAAGAACATGGTTATCATAATGTTGTTCATGGATAGGAATGCATATAATCATGTCATAATTTCATACTCTAACATCATGAGCATTCCAACAAACATCTACAATGCACATCTATAGCATGAGAGTCATTTGATTATAAGGGTAAAACATGTCCTTATCGTTTGGGTTACAATTAAGATATAATTTATAATTTCTATTCTCTTAGGCATTTTATCAAACAACTTACATACACCACTTAGGGCATAGGCATAATCATCAAATTAACACACCATAACCAACTAAGTTCATAGTTTTTGACTTGCATGCTAACATAGTTTCATAAAACAAATAATGATTCCAACTTGGGAATCATACAACAAAAACCACATGAACATAATCAATCCATAACATGAATATTAGAATTCATAGTTTTAAAGTTGATTCTTGGTTTTCATGGACGAAAGGAATCCATGAATGAACACTATGCATACCTTAGTTCTTGATTATACGAAGATTGACGGAGAGATTCTTGAATTTAAGTATTGAATTTGAATCCTTAATTGAAAACCCTAACTTATTCTTAAGAGAAACTTGAGAGAGACACTATATCTTGGTTGAATTGGGGCTAAATCCCGTGTTTTAGACTTATATAGGGGTGGGAAATTGACCCTTTTGCCCTTAAAAATGCGGACATTTAATGACTGAAATTGGGCATCGATGCTATTATCGATGCGGTGCGTTGATGGCATCGATGCGATAGTTGACATATCGCGCCATCATCGCGTCGAGTCTTAATACTTTGACCCTGGCAACCTGCAACAATATCAACTAATGCGATTGGCAACGCGGCGCACCAATATCGTGTTGGTCCACTATTTTGGGCTTTCGAACGTGGTCTAAACGAGTTCCAAAAGATTTAAAACTTGTCTAGGAACACCTATTGACCTTTCTGGTCATGAATTAGCAAGAATACAGACCATTAAAGGACATTAAAGTCACAAAATGAGACTGCGAACTTTTGAAGGCTAAAATAAACTAAGTCTGGAAACTTAGCTAGAACCTTCTAAGTATGGGACCCCCTTAACAAACATAAATGGACTGAATTAAGCTTAGAATTTTGTGAGGTCTTACAAAACTGAGGGGCATACATGACATAAAATGAATTTCGCTGATCATTAAGAGTGTAGCATGAGTACTAGAACTGAACATACTGTAAAGCATGAGTACTTAAGTAATGAGCTGTATGACCTGAGTTTGGAGTTTATAAATTTCTGGAATAGGATTTGTACTGCTAAATGAATTGGAATTCTTCATACTAGGAACTAGGAGAGTACATGATTCTCTGTTATATGCATGAACTTTAAACTATGATCATGGAACTGACACATAAGGCATGAGTAGATATTGTGATAACTGAAGTACAAATACTAAAATAAGAATGGGTCAGGCATCTTCCTCCCTAGTGTTGTTCTGTAACACACTGGCAACACTACTGGAATCTGAGAATCTAACTTGGTTATATGTTCTATCATCTCCCCATTAGCTTTAAGCCTCACTCTAAGTCTGTAGAACCCTTTATTGAACTCTAATCTAAACTGCAATCACTTTACTCTAGAGCCTGGGGTATAACAATACACATAAATAACAAACTTACCCTAAAAGAACTACACCTGAAAGGGTGAAACCCACTACTAATACTTCCATCTAAGATACAACTCTATCTTTCTATAGACCAATAGTCATCATCATAGACTTACACTCTATTAACTTGACAAACATACTTGCCTCACTAACCACATAATCATAGCCTACCAAGATCGCATCTCAAAATTATATTTTTCCCAAACCATAAAAATCAAAATCATACTTAAAAGACTCACTACCAACTATCCATAACTCCTCAACTATCTACTATGAACACCATGTACGATATTGCTAGCCTTTTTCTACTTAACCACTCAAGGGTACTATTAACCACATAATACTTAATAAACTTCAAAAATAATGAAGCCCTATATTACCTTGGGCACGCCTCTACATCATACCTACAACATCATACTTAATTACGAATACATGAACTTAAACTCTTGCATACACTGTTCAAGCCTACTAGATCACTTCCATATAGCTATCATCACCAACCAAGCAATCATTATTTCCACCTTTTATGATCATCCACTGTTCAAACTTAGTTTCTAGTGCTAGGCATGATTAACAACCCAACCTCGCATACTATTCTCACTTGGAAACTATAAGATAAGACATCGAGAAACACTAATCCACTAAAGCCTCATAATAACAATAATTGATCATGATCCTATTGTCTATCTTATTATAATTCATTAGCACATCCTCCCTCTACGCATCACTACCATTTACCTATCTATACATATGAATTCCTTTCATAGCTCTATAAGTTTCAACTAAACTTATTGCAACCTCAAGAGAATCCTAAATTCACAATACTAAACCACCAAATACTTTCATCAAGAACCTATACTTTTCTAACACAATAAATACCATCAATAACACCCTTTTTACTTCAAGCAAGCAACAATTCACCTTATCTAATAAATTTCTCCCCATCTTCAACCAAGGAACCTGCACCATATTCATTACTCCTAAGCTGACACACAATGACATATCACCTTAACACAAACTCTATAACATGCATAAGTTCATCTATGTACTTTCTATCAATCATCATCACTAACTTTCTTGTCACTACACTTCTAATCCCACACTTCTAACTATAATAAGGTTTATACTACTTATAAATCATAACACTCTAGGTTGCAATAGACCTTGAATGCAAACTATATTTAATAATCTAGGTTTATACTATTTTCTCTAATGAGCACTATCTGTATTAAAGTATTAACCAGGAATTTGAATACATATCTTATTCTGTCCTAACTAAACAACTCATATGGATCAGGACACAACTTTTTATTTGAGGAAATTATATCACACTAGCGAGCTCCTCTCAAGCCCCTTGTATGACTTCTGAAGTTACTGATAGTAAATTTGAGAGCATCATCTTGGGAGGAATTGGAACTTGCTAATCATATTAACTCAAGAATATAACATAGATGGAGAATCATGGAGTAATACACGAATAGACAAAAGTTTATGAGAGAAGAACTTTACAGCATGATCTAGAGTATGAAGGAAAAGAGACATTTCTTAAATGCCCTGCAGCCTCTCGAAAAAAAGTACAAACGTCTCTGTACTATTTCACAAGACTCTACCAGACATGGCTTCATAGACACCCTAGGACACTTAAACTCTGGGCACTGATACCAAGTTTGTAACGCCCCAAGACTACCCCTGAATGTCACATGGTGCTTAGGACCATAAGTGATCCCAAGCTAATCCATGAACTAGCATACTGTTAAGAAATTGATTTAAACATGTATAAACTAACTGAGTTTACTGTGTGGAAACATAATCATGATGAAATCTGGGAAAAATACAATACTGATACAATTTTACATTCTGATTAAACTAAAGAGTGGAACTAAAACTACAATACTGACTTTGACTGACATCTGTGAAGCCTCTACTATACTGACTATAGATAGCTGGGATGCGACTTCAACTACCACTGATCAATACATATGGATAAAAAAGTAAAGAACATAATAACATATAACTAAAGTCCCCAGAGTAGGAATACTCATTCTCTGCTGACTGAAATTTGCAACTGTCTGATCATGATATATGGACTACAATTGAGCTGGTACCTATATTATTAAACAATGTAGCATATAGACGTATATGTTGATCAGTACTTTTGGAGTATACTGAGTATGTGGGGCTGAATGTATAGGTAAAATAGTAATTCAATGCTCATATAACTTGTAAAGGATGCATGCTAAGTGTAAATGACTCACACTGGCTTGAATAACTGAAAGCTGAAAATAAAAAATCATGAGAAATAAGCATATTGTATAAATCTTGTGAGCCATAACACTTAGTTCTAAAAGCTGTACTTTTACTCTTTCTGATAATGAACTTAGTAGGACTGAAGTTAAGTCTGTTTTCAAATCATGTGGGCTAAGTGTAAAAAGGACCTACTTTTATATCTGTAAACTGAAAGCTGAAATCTCATGACTGACATCTTATGTGAAATAATACCTGAAATGAATTATTAGCCTTACACTTAGTTTGTAAAATCTTTTTTGTTAGGATTACTCTTTTTTGTAGGCTTTAGGGTTAAGCTTTAGGGAGGTTCTTCTAACCGACATAAACCATGCGAGATAACATAGAGTCCAATATCTAGTACCCCTAAGGGGAAAACCTCACGTTTGGGAGAGATGCCATACTCTTCCCAGGGAGTATGACTGAGCTAAGTGATCACAAATATGTATCTGTCATCCATATAAATGGGAAATAATCTGAATCTGTACCTACATTGGCTTGTAGTTCTGGGAAAGTAGGATGCGCTAAACCCACCCTTCTCGCTTGGTTCTAAATACTACTCCCTTTAAATCTGTATGCTTATTCTGTAGGAAATCCACTGTAAAAACTAGAATAAGGGTTTACAATGAAAACCAATTATGCATCTATCTATTTTAAAGTGCAATCAAAACTAATCTATAGTCAAAACTGAAATCAATACTGTAAAGTGGATTTTATATCTTAGCTGAGGATCAAAAGATCAAAGCTTTATACGAGAATTTCTCATAGCTTGTTGACTATATGGAAGAATAATCTTTTACCCAAGAAAGGGGCCTGTCAAAATTTAATACATGCTTATGTTGAGCCTATGTGTCTAGCGGATCTAACCGTAAAAGAAGATGCCTTTTTTACTCAACTTTTAACAGACTTAAGCATCACGGCTTTCTAGATGTAGTCACTCAGACAAAGCCAACAAAATTAGTACTAGCTTCGACTGTACCACCATCTCGGAACCAAGCTAAAAAACTATAGAAAAATTCTTTTATATTTTGATAGAGTCTGTATCTTTCATGATTATTTTACAAGAAAAGTTAGATATTCAACATAGATATGAAATTGCTTAGCCAGACATAGGCACAGTCGGAGAGGGAGAGAGAGTAAGCAAAGAACTCAAAATAAGAGAACAAATATATACCTTATATGGCCGGAAGCAAGGCCAAAATTGTAGTTAATGGTGATCTTTATTCACACTTGATCATAATATACAAGAGAGCAATTTTCAAGAGAATAGAGAAAGAATTCTAGAGAGAATTATTAAAAAACTTCTACCTTCCCTAACAAATGAAGGCTTCTATATATAAGAAAAGAAAAGAATCTATGAACAGTAATATGGGCCCCACATTCGGGTCTCATGCACAGTATATCTCTTGTACAGGAATCTATGTATAGTAAAATGGGCCCCACATTTGGGTCCCATGCATAGTGTAATTACTGTGTAAACAGTATATCTTATATTTATTTTTTCCTTTTAATTTCCTAAGGAACTCTTCCGTTCGTTCAATGGCATTATCAGATAATATCTTATCTGAGTGGATTAGCTGAGAGTCCTGAATATCTTCTTCGACGATATCATCACTGGTCACACTCTTCATTGAAGTGTCTGACTTATCATATTGATTAACGAAATAAAGTAAATTTCTGTTAACTTCTTCTAAGTATTTTTCTATCATTTCAATTCTATCTCCGTATTGCATGGAGATCCTTCTAGCGATGTGCTTAATCGCACTATCCAAAATAATATCCTTTCGAGGGGCTGCTGCATATTCCTGAACTTTAATTGTAATAGAGTCCAGAAGCTCTATTCCATGATTTTTTTTTGTTTTTGGATCTTTTCGCATTAATTTGTCCCAAAAATTATTATAAAATACCCTATATAAACAAGGGTTCTGCTCTCCTGTGAATCCCAATTCCAGAGCTTATTTATGTATCCATAGAAATGCAAATTCAATAAAGAAGTAAACTTGATCAATTTTTTAAAGATTGAAGATATGATCTGCGTGATATAACTCGTTTAACTTTAGAGAGACTTGGGTCCATTCTTTGTATAACTTAAGAAATGGATCCGGCAATATCTTAATGGTTGGACCGTGGTATGACCACCAGTTCAAAAACCAGTTAGGGATAGGTTTAGGAAATATCTTTGCACATACCTTCATAAACCAAATATGTTTATGTCGGCCATTGTTATAATAAAATACTTTATCAAAGGCTTGAATATAATCCCAATAAGTAAAATTTATGTGGGATCCTTTAAGAATGATCTGTCTTACTTTCAAAGTGGCCATTCCCCAATCTTCAATGGATATAATCCATTTGTTAATGAATTTTGAGAAGTTATAAACATTTTCTTCTTCTGTGACATATCCAGTAAAGTGCTTAAAATCTGCACTACCTGTGGAAGTGAGGTTGGTTTCATAATAAGAACAAATTTTGTATGTCTCACCCGAATAATATAAATTATTCAGTAAATATTTTTGGAGTATATTCCAAGGTTCATTCCTTCTCTGAATCTCAGAGTTTTCAACAAGAAATATCATTTCTTTGTTATCTATTTTTTTGTAGGATCTGATATCATCATGGTCCTTTTCTTTAGCAACCAAAGAAAATGTATCACTTTGCTTTTGAGTGGCCAAGTATGCCTGCAAATATCCATATAACAGAATGTCTTCTGGAATATCTTCTAGATGAATTAAAGGGGATGATGAGGATTGGCCTTTCTGCGATACTTTAGAGTTTATCAAACTCTTATTTCCCAGTTGTATAACTGGGGATTTTGATGAGGATCCGTATGACGATCCTTGAGAATATGATTTTGATGAGGATTCGTATGACGATCCCTAAGAATATGATCTCCTTCGGGCTGTCTTCCCCCGGTTCTGCCTCTTCCTCTTCCTCTGGCCCATTGCCATGAGGGATCCATACTATAAGTAAAATAATTAAATTTCGGTTGATATGTCAAACCCATGTAAATCAAACATTTCTCTGACTTCTTCATAATCATAGACATAAAATTCTGCTTCAACCATATCATGGAGAATTTTTTCAATTATAAGATTTTGTAAATCTCTGTATAACAGTATTATCTTTAAAATGGTAATCATGTTTTTTTCAGTTAGATAGGAAGTATAAAAATTTATTTGAATTTAGATATTTCCTAGATAGAAAATCAGGGAGGGAATTATCAATTCCTTTTTTATATTGTATCTCAAAATCAAAAGGGTCTAATTGAGCTTGCCACCTTGCGAAAATTAATTTAGAAGCATCATGTTTAAAATATTTATCAAACATGTACTTTATAGATTGGGCGTCACTTTTTATCAAAAAACTTTTGGTTGTACAAATCATCTTGAAATTTTAGAACACACTTAATAATAGTAAACATTTCATGAGCCATAATAGCATATTTTTTCTGGGCTTCAATCCATTTTACTGAATGAAATCTTATCAGGTATTCATATTTGTCATGGGGATTAACTTGTTTTAGTATTCCACCATAACCTATATTAGACTCATCCGTCTCAATAATTTTCTTCTATGCTGGATTGGACAAAGTTAAACAGGGTAAAGATTTAAGACTCTGTTTGATCCGTATAACAAGGTTCATGTGACTATCAGTCCAGGGACATTTATAATCCTATTTTAGCCTATCATATATGTGGCTAAATCGCTGACAAATTTTTATAGAAGGGAGATATATAATTTAGACTCCCTAAAAATCATTGCAACTGAGTCCTATCAATAATAACATCAGGAAATTTAGAAGCAAAATCAATAGATCTTTGTATGAGAGTATTCTTTCCCTAAAAGATATTATGTACTAAAAATAGAACATCTGTTTGAAACAAACTCATTTTTGATTTGGATATCACCAGACCATTTTGTATCACAATCTTCTTAAAAATATTAATATGCTTAATATGCAACTCAAATGTCTTAGAGAATACCAATATGTCATCAATATAAATAGTGATGAAATCCATATAATGATTGAAAATATCATTCATTATTTTCTGAAATTCTGAAGGGGCATTTTTAAAACCAAATGGCATAACATTCCATTCATATTGTTCAAAAGGAACATTGAAAGCAGTTCTATAAGTGTTCTCTTTACATATTTGAATTTGTCAATATCTTGATTTTAAATCAAATTTTGAAAATATGTTGGCACCATATAATCTCGATAGCAAATCCTTTTTATTCGGAATAGGATATCAAATCCATTTAAGATATTTATTCAAAGGTTTGTAATTAATAACTAACCCGGGAACACCCCGTTCCTTTTCTGCAGCGTTATTAACATAAAATACAGTACAAAACCAAGGAGATTTTGAAAGTTTTATTAGACCTTTTTGCAACAAATTATCAATTTCTCTATTGAAGAATTCAACTAATTTGACATTCATTTGACAAAGGCGAGATTTAGTTGGTATATCATCCTAAAAAAAGTTATCTTCATATGGAAGAGTAACAATGTACTTTTTTCAATTCCAAAAAGCACTGGGGTGATCAACACAAATATCAACAACCATTTGTTTAGAAATCAATTTAATTTTTTCTTGTATCTTAGAAGATTTCATTATATCACAACTATTCATGCTGAGTAGTTCAAGCTGTAAATAATCAACATGCTTTTACTTCATATCAATTAAAGCATTTATATCTCTAGTTACAGGATCAGTAACAAAAGAATAAGATATTTCTTTATTCTTATATGTAGCATTAAATCCTTTCAAATCAAGATGAGTAAAAAGATATATAGTCATAGTAAACGGAATTCCAAGTATAATTGGAGGGTATAATTGATTTTTTACTAAAAAGAAGAAATGCGGAATGCATACTTTATTCTGGAAAATATGAGCATTAGCTAATTTATACTCTATATCAAGAGCATGTCCAGATGCAGATTTAACCATATGAGTAGTCTTTTGAAAATATTTAGTAGGGATTAGGCCTTTTTGAATGCAGCTAACATCCGCTCCACTATCAATCATAGTAACATTAGTTATAGAAAATTAATTATTAATCAAAATAGTACACTTAATATACCATTTTTGAGTAGTGATAATTTGCATCATTCCTAAGAAATAATTATCTTTTAAGTCAAGAGATTTTTGAAGAATATCATCTTCCTCATTTTCTTCAGAAATTTTTTCATTTCCCTTTTGGAAATTTCAGTAGGAGAAATATCTTTCTCTATTTGCAAAATTCTGTGATCACAAATCATTTAGTTTTGCTTGAGAGATTTAATCTCCTTTTTCACATTTTCAACTTCAAATTTTAAATTATCAAAAGAAGTATCTCTTTCAGGAAAAGAAGCCATAGAAAGATGCTTATTAACCCCTGACATGGAATAAGGTGTAAAATAATTAGGATTTTTTGGTTGGTTCAGGAAAATTGCTATCAACAGTTTTAGACATACTAGGTTTTGAACTAGTAGTTAGATTGATAATTTTTTTGCGTAGCTTCTCATCCGAAACTTCTTTTAAGAGTTCTAATAGATTATCAGAAGTAATGGTCCTCATATTTAAATCTTCAAATTGGGATTGAAATTTATAAAAATGCATCATTACAAGTGCAAGTATAACCTTTGCAAGCAGAACAAGTAGTATCAACATTTTTATCACTATCAGATAGATCAAGTAAATCAACTTCACTTTCTGACTCTAATTCAGAATCATAATCAAATTCTGATCCTGAGGTGTATAACAAATCATAAACTTGATCATGCAAATCATCAACAAGCCCTAAAAATTTAAGCTTTTCAAGCTTACAGTTTGGAGCAATATGTCCAAACTTACCACATTTGTAACACTTAATCTTAGCAAGATCTCGCTTAGATCTATTTTTTCGTAAATCTGGTAGATTTATGATAAGATTTTCTAGCTTCACACTCTTCTTTGGATCTATATCTAGATATCCTTTTTCTATAAGGTTTATCATCCTTAGAATGTCTATGACTCTTTTTTCTAGAAGAACAAAAAACTGATTCAGGTACCCCAAATTGAGTACAGAAATCTCCTATTTGAGATCTTTCCTTAAGCTTATCAATCTTAAGCTGTCTTGATAACTTTAACTCATTACACAAATTTAATCCTCCTCGTGTACACACTTCTATCAATTTGCTATAGTGTAACGCCCCGAGTCTGGTACCCCGAATGCTACATGGTGTTTATGATCCCAAAGGACCATAAGCTAACCCTTTTCTGGTACCTGTAACTGAGCACTGCATAATATACTATAAAAATGCGAAAAACTTTCCATAAGGTTAAATATCTAAAATACAACTGAAAACTGAATACTAACACAACTGTCTGAACATCTAGTCTGAAAAACCTCTAAACAATCTGAACTGTGAGTTGATAGGACAATCCCCCAACTAACTCCGTCTACTGAAATACTGAATCTAATACAATACTGAAATAAGAGAATATCCTCGGATGATGAAGACTCACTGCTAAGTCTACTGCTGCTGACTAAATCTGAACTGCTAAGGATGCTCGGGATCTCGTGTTTCTGAACCTATGGTATAAAATAACATAACATAAGAGAAAAATATACGTCAGTACGTGAGAATGTACTAGTATGCTAGATGAGGAAAGGCTAAATACAAGGGCTCATATGCATGAACTAAAGATAACTGAATAACATGAGTAGACTAAATGATGAAGACATGCATGAATGCATAAACTATAGCTAAAATCATAGTAACACTAAATACAGAGTTCAAACGACTAGATTATTGATAACTGGGTTTACTGATGACTGCTATCTAAATTTACTGATACTAAATTTTGACTACTGATTCACTGACATCTGATTTTAGTAACACTGGGATACTGAATAATTGAGTGTTCTGATATTAATATTTGAGTTTTCTAATACTGATTGACTATATCTGAGATCAGTCCTAACTAGAAGGTGATCTCTGAGTTCAACAGAACTATCTAAGTTTCTTACTATGCTGAATGACTATCTTACAGTCCTAAATCTGTTTAACTAAACTGAGTTCTATCACTGAGACTGAATCTAAAACTGAGACTGTGGCAAGTAGTTATCTAACCGACATGCCCCAAATCTGAACTAGTGGGGTCCAACCAGTAATCCCAGCTGGAAGGGTGTCACTACCGTGCCACGGGTAAAGGAAACTGCTAAGGAGTCAGCCCTAATCTAGCGGGTGACTCTTGAGATCAGTTTTGCACTAACGGGTGATCCCTGAGTATGTCACTCCAATCTAATGGGTGACATCTCATACCTACGCTGGCTACGTAGTTCTGGAACTTAAGGATTTCTCCTTGGGATCTCAGTCCTATCTAGCGGGTGAGCCCCCATCCCTAGGCTCGCTTGGTGCTGAATCCTTGTAATGCCCCGAATCTGGTACCCGAAGCGCTACACGGTGCTCATGAACCCGAAGGACCACAAGCTAACCCATGACTGATATCTGTACCTGAACACTGTATAATATATTTTATAAATGTAGAAATAAAGGTTGAAAGGCCGTAAGTTTCAAAACAAATAAAAATAACATCTAAAAATACGGTATATCAATACCAAAACAAACTGAAAAAAACTATCTGAACATACTGTAGTCTGAAAAGCCTCTAAAACTGAACTGTCTGAATAAGGAGTTGATGGGACATGTCCCCAACTAACTCCAACTACTGAAATAAACTAAGTAATGATGAAATAAAGTAATAATCATGTCTTTGAAGGATGAGGACTCATTGCTAACTCTGACTGCTAAAGTTGGAATGCTACTAATGCTCTGGAGCTCGTGCTTCTGAACCTATGGTATAGAATAAAACACCATAGTGCAAATATGTTAGTATAATTGAATGTACTGGTATGCATGTGAGGTAGGCCGAATGCAAAGGGTTCAAATACATGAACAATGCTAACTGACTGTATAACATAAATGTTAGAATACATGCGTGAATAAGTGACTGTAACTAAATTTGTGATGGTACTGACTTCTGAGTCTAATTACTAATAACATAAGTTACTGATAACTGATATAACTGATATTGAGTGACTGTATCTGAAAGTCTAGGTTCTGATAGAACTAGCTAAGTTCTATACTGTGCTGAGTTGACTATATCGACAGTCCTGAAATCTGAATAACTATCTGAGTTCTTTTACTAAAATTGAGACTGTGGGAAGTAGTCATCTAACCAATATGTCCCAAATAACGCATTATAGCTGATTTGGGGTCCAATCGGTAACCCCAATTAGAAGGTGCCAATACCGCACCACTGGTAAAGACAAGCTGTGGGTGACCCTCATCTGGCAGTGTCCCCAAAAGAGAATGGTGGGACCCTTATCTGACAGTGTTTATACACCTCATCAATCCTCATCTATTAGTGTTGATATCTTAACCTATGCTGGCTACGTAGTTCTGGAATGCAAGGATTGCTTGTAAGGATCACACCCTTAAATGTCAATGTGTGTCCCCATCCTTGGGTTCACTCGGTGCAAAATCCTACTCCCAGCGGAATAGACACTGAACATGATTAACTGAACTAAGCTGGATTGATTTCATTGAGTTTTGTTAACTGACGGAATACTACTGCGATTATTGAATTACTAAGCTTTTTGAGATTACTGGGATTACTAAATTTACTGAGTTTTCCTGAGTCACATGACTGACTGAATTCTACTGAGCATGGCTTGCCTGAGGATATCGTGAAAATATGACACTGTCTCTAGGAACACAACTAAATTGTCAGGTACAAGTACCCCCAGGACTCGATAGAAGGAAACTGACAAGGCATGATATTCTTGAATACATGACCAACATCAACAATCCATAATACAATAAGTTGGGGATTTCATGAAGTACATGGTTATTATAATCTTGTACATGGTAGGAATGCATATACTTAATGTCATAATTTCATACTCAAACATCATGATCATTCCAATAAACATCTACGTTGCACATTAAAAACATGGGAGTCATTTGAACATAAGGGTAAAATATGCACTTATCATATGGATCACAATTGAGCTATAATACACAATTTCTATCCTCTTAGGCATTTTATCAAATACCTTACATGCACAACTTAGGGCATAGGTGTAATCATCAAATTACACATCATAAACAACTCAATTCATGGATTTAAACTTGCATGCTAATTTAGTTTCTTGAAAAACACATAAATACCACAACTTGGGAATCATACAACAAGATAAACATGGTTACAAATAACCCACAACATAAAAATCATGATTTATAATTTGAAATAAGGTTCTTGAGCTTTATGGATGAAAGGAATCCATAAATCAACACCATGCATACCTTAGTTCTTGATTCTGCGAAGATTTACGGTGGAATTTTCTTGAATTTGAATCCCCAATTGAGAACCCTAATTTATTCTTGAGAGAATTTTGAGAGAATTGACTATATTTTGATTGAATTGGGGATAAATCCCATGTTATAGGCTTATATAGGGGTGGGAAATACCCATTTAGCCCTTAAAATAACTCAAAAATGGGGTGTTTACGTCACTTGGGCCATAAGATATGCGACACACAACTTATCGCGTAAACTAGGTTGTGTGTCGCACAAATTATAACATAAGTTAGGTTGTACGTCGCACAACTTATGGCATAAGTTAGGTTGTGCGTCGCACAACTTATGGCATAACCATTCCAGTAGCCTTAGGCGATTTGTTAGGCGACACACTCCACTTTGCAAAGCCATAACTTCTTGCTTGGGTGTCGGATTTTGGTAAAATTGGTATCGTTTAAAAACTAATTCATTCCTATACAATTTGGAAGGTATAAATATGCCAAAATACCACATATACATCAAGTTATGCTCGTTGAAAGATGACTTTTGCAAAATCAAACACTAAAACTTGATGGATTCAAAAGCTCTTAGCTTGCCTTACTCTAAGTGACTCTTATGAACATGCTTAACACATCATAAGATCTCTTCTAACTAGGATACTAATTGTAAGTCATGCACTCAAATACGAATCACAGGATAGGAGGTTTCATATGTAGGAACAATGGTTCATTTTCTAGCTTAGAAATATACGGGGTATTACAATATCTCCCCCTTGAGAACATTCATTCTAGAATGGGACTGACTGAGAGGGGAGGAATGATAACTAAAGTACACACTGAACATGAACAACTGAAATAGGATTACATGACAGACATGACTGATAAGCTGATTGTATTATACTGAGAATGCATATCTAATGCATGTTTTCATGACTAAACTGATTCATGAATGCATGACTGGTATTTCTGATAAACTGAGTTTCTCATAAGGAGAATGCATATATGTTGCATGAATACATGACTGATCTGATGCATGAACACGTGACTAAATATACAATGGTATTTGATACCAAATTTATGATGGGAATCTGAGAATGAAACCGGTCTGTAATCGAAATTTGAACATGAAACTAAATAAGCTTAAGGAACGCTATAATCTTGGGTGAGTCTGGATTAGCGAATAAGAGGTGAGGGTAATTAGATCACATATCTACTTCTGCTTCCCAAGTAGATCCCTCAACAGACTGATTCCGCCAAAGAACTTTGACTAGAAGAACCTCTTTGTTCCTCAGTCTGCGAATCTGGTAGTCAAGAATTTTTGACTGGAATATCTTCAAAAGAGAGGTTATTCTAAATGTCTACACCCACAACAGGGACTACAACTACTGGGTCACCTAAGCATTTATTAAGCAAGGAGGTATGAAAGACCGGATGCACTGAAGCTAGATCTGAAGGCGACTCAAGATCATAAGCTACTTTGCTAAAGCGACTGAGAATTTTGAAGGGAACAACATATCAGTGACTGAGATTTCCCTTCTTGCCGAACCTCTTTACTTGCTTCATGGGAGATATTTTCAAACACACGAAATTTTCTGACCTCATCTCAAGATTCTTCTTGAATACACATGAATGGAAACATGAGAACATGGATGAGTCTATAACATGTGACGTGGACTGGGTATTGTGAACTAAACTGAGCCATTGAGTACATGGCTTATGGCTGATATTGGAGCTAAAGGGTCAACCTATGGGTACCCACAACTCCAAATTAGATTTGTTATGCGAAGAGAAATTGGAGGGTTTAGGGCATGATAGCTCCGGGGTTATAGAGCATATCCCCCTTAGGACATTATGTCCCTAGAAGAATACTGACTTGACTGAGATACTGAGGAAAACTGGGATGATGCAAAGGGCACCTACGAACTGAATCGTGACTGAATATCTGGGATCTGAAACTGAGACATAATACATGAACTGAGCTGATCTTGCAACTACTGGGACTTTTTATCTTGGAATACTTACATTTCTAAGATTTTTGATAGTAGAACTAGGTGGAAATATGGGAAACCACACCATACGAACTTGTTGCCTGATTGCTAAGCTGAATTACTGGCTGATCGATCAAACTCATACTGAAAACTTATACTTAATTGAAGTACTTCTTTTTCACCTGAAACTACTAAAAATATTTGCATGGGCGTTGAGCACGAATTCCTAAACATACTAACTTATCTGATTAACTGAATGACTAATAGCTGAATACTAGGTCTACAAGACAAAACTATACTTAGTCTTGAATAACTGGACTGCAACTGCAGAGCATTATACATAGGAGATAAGGACTGACTGAGTGACATGAGATAACTGATCATGAATTGAGGGTAACTATATTATTTGAGAATACAACACCAGGAGTACAACACGATTCTGGAATAGTCTTGTAAACTGAGGTACTGGAAGACTGATAACTGAGTGACTGGTAACTGTACGCTATGGTTGAGTAAATCCAAAATTTAATTGAGTTAATGACTTGATTACTGGGCTAGGACTAGGAATGAGATTGTATCTAAGATGATAATTGAGACTGTAATTATAACTAAGACTATAGCTGGGACTAAATACTGGTTTCTAATAACTGAGGTTTAGACTGGTACTGAAGTTATGAATTCTGATGGTTAAGTAACTGATAGCTAAAAGCTGTGGTTTTGTAGGACTATCTGAGTCCTTTACTGAATATTAATTACTGAACTGACTCCGTAATTAAGACTTGAGGGATAGAACATCATCCCAACTAATTCACTAAGGGATCTAAACTGAGGGTATACATGACATAGTTTGAGTTTGGCTGATCATTAGGAGTGCATCATGAGTTATGCGAGCTGAGCATAATGTAAAGCATGACATGAGTGTATGATTCATGAGATGCATGACCTGAGTCTGAAATTTCTGTACTCATGGAACATGATTCGTAACACTGAGTGAAATGGAACTCCTTATAATAGGAACTGTAAGCGTACATGATTTTCACTAACGTGCACAAATATGAGTGATGATCATAGAGCTGACATATGGGGCATTAATTGATATCATGATAACTGATGGGTTTTGAGGGTCTGTGATACTATTTTGCGATGGTCTTAGGATCACGCTCATTTCGGGAATAAACAAGGATATCATCTATGAAGACTATGATGAACATGTCCAAGTACTGGTTGAACACTCGGTTCATCAAGTCTATGAAAGTTTCTAGGGCATTGGTAAGACCAACTGACATAACTAAGAATTTAAAGTGACCATACTGAGTTCGAAAAGCCATTTTTAGAATGTCACCTTCTCTGACCCTGAGCTGATGATAGCCTGATCTGAGGTCTATCTTAGAGAAATTAACTGACACTCTAAAGTTGTTCAAACAAGTCATTGATTTTGGGAAGTGGATACTTGTTCTTGAATGTGACTTTATTGAGCTGACGGTAATCTATGCACATTTTGAAAGAACCGTCTTTCTTTCGCACGAATAAGACTAGTGCACCCTACGGGTAAACACTGGGTCTGATGAATCCCTCATCTAGGAGATCCTTAAACTGTTCTTTCAGTTTCCTGAGTTCTGCTGGTGCCATTCTGTATGGCAGAATAGATATAGGCTAAGTATCTGGAAGAAGATCAATGTCGAAGTCTATTTCCCTTTCGGGAGGAATTCCTGGAAGATCTTCAGGAAAGACATCTATGTATTCATTCACTACTGGAACTAACTCAAGACTGGGAGTTTCAGAACTAGAGTCCTTAACTCGAACAAGATTATAGACACATCCCTTAGATATCATTTTCCTAGCCCATAGGTAGGAAACAAATTGACCTCTGAATGCCGAAATACTACCCTTCAACTCAAGGATAGGTTTATTCGAAAACTGAAACTGGACAATTCTATTTCTGTAATAGGCTGGCATAGCAGGAATGAAGCCGCTGAGAATAACATTCGAAATTAGTCATCTCTAATTTGACTAAGTCTGCTGAAGTGACTTTCTGAGATACCATAACTGGGCAGTTCCTGTATACCAGCTGGGCTATGATGGTTTTACCCACTGGGGTATAGACTGAGAAGGGCTCTGCTAGAATTTTGGGACTGACTTCGAAATCAACTGCTATATAAGGATTAACAAAAGACAAGGAAGCTCCTAGATCTAGCAAAGCGTAAATATGCAAGTGAAAGAACTATAACATACCAGTGACTACATCAGGAGAATTTTCCTGATCCTGTTAGGACTGAAGATCATAGAGTCAGTTTGGGCATTGCCTATTGGTGGCACTGGATATGGCACCCTGTTGATTCGGGCGATCGAACTGAACTGAAGGACGGTTATGCTGACTTCGTGGACTAGCCTTAGGACAGTATCAGACTCTATGACCTGACTCGCCACATCCGAAGCAAACATCACTGCTAGCTCTACAAACACCCTTGTAATGCTTTCCATTAGTCTGACAAAGGGGATTGGTCCGAGCACTGCTACCACTGCCCTATGGTTTAAAACCTGGTACCCTATCTCTAAATTTAGAAACTGGAGCACTGGCTGAGGAAGGAACTGGAACGGATGCCTTTAGACAAAACTGATAACGGTTACCACCCTCTGACTTAGGCTGAGCAAAATTGAAATTACTTGTTCTCGCTCTCTTATTTTCTCTCTTTCTGCGCTTTCCCACCTCAATCTGCTGGGCATGAATCATATGCCTAGGTGGGACAATAGCATGCTGATTGCTCTGAGTTACTATTGAGTAAGATAAGGTAAGGGAATCGGTTCTGAAGTCACCATGAAAGACATGCTCGACCAGGGAATCTGCCTGAACAGACGGAGGTGCTGATTGATTCTCAGTTCTCTTTTCGTTTGTCCTTTTGGGAGGCATATTCTATAACGAAATGGAGAAATGGATTAGACTGAGAGTTAAATTTGAGCTCATGCTCATTGGTATGACATGAATACTGAAAGAAGGGAAACTGTTCCCAAAACATCTCATATCCCCCTGTACATAAGTGTGGTGCACAACACATCCATGCACAAGACTCTACTAGATGCGGCTTTTTAGACTTCGTAGGAAACTGTTGAACCTTAGGCTCTGATATCAAGTTTGTAATGCCCTAAATCTGGTACTTGGAGTGCTACACGGTGCTCATGACCCCAAAGGACCACAAGCTAACCCATGACTGATATTTGTACCTAAACACTGCATAATATATTGTATAAATTCAGAAATAAAGACTGAAAGGCCATAAGGTTCAAAAATGATAAAAATAACATCTAAAAGTATGATATATTAATACCAAAACAAACTGAAACAAATATGTTTGAACATATTGTAGTCTGAAAAGCCTCTAAAATTGAACTGTCTGAATAAGGAGTTGATGGGACATGCTAACTCTGACTGCTGAAACTGGAATGCTACTGATGCTCTAGAGCTCGTGCTTCTAAACCTATGGTATAGAATAAACACCATAGAGAAAATGCGTCAGTACAATTAAATATACTAGTATGCATGTGAGGTAGGCTGAATGCAAAGTGTTGCATGGACAATGCTAACTGATTGTATAACATGAACATGAGAATACATGTATGAATAAGTGACTATAACTGAATTCGTGATAATACTGACTACTGAGTCTGATTACTGATAACATGAGTTACTGATAACTGATATAACTGATACTGAGTGACTGTATCTGACAGTCTAGGTTCTGATAGAACTAGCTGAGTTTCATACTATACTGAGTTAATCGTATTTGACAGTCCTTAAATCTGAAGAACTATCTGAGTTTTTTTACAGAGACTGAGACTGTGGGATGTAGTCATCTAAACGACATGCCTCAAATAATGCATTATAGCTGAGTTGGGGTCCAATTTGTAACCCCAATTATAAGGGTGCCAATACCGCACCACTAGTATAGATAAGCTGTGGATGACCCTCATATGGCAGTCTCCCTAAAAGAGAACGGTGGGACCCTCACCTAACAGTGTTTATCCACCTCATCAACCCTTATTTGTCAGTGTTGATGTCTCAACCTATGCTGGATACATAGTTCTGGAATGCAAGGATTGCTTCTAAGGATCACACCCTCAAATGTCAGTGTGCGTCCCCATCCTTGGATTCATTCGGTGCTAAATCCTACTCCCATATGAATAAACACTGAACATGATTAACTGAATTGAATTGGACTGAGTTTATTGAGTTCTGTTAACTGACAGAATACTACTGGGATTACTGAATTACTGAGCTTTCTGAGATTACTGGGATTACTGAGTTTACTGAGTTTTCCTGAGTCACATGACTGACTGAATTCTACTAAGCATGGATTGACTGAGGATATCATGAAAATATGACACTGGCTCTAGGTACACAGCTAAATTATCAGGTACAAGTACCCGCATGAATCGATAGAAGGAATCTGACAAGGCATGATATTCTTGAATACATGACCAACATCAACAATCCATAATACAATAAGTTGGGGATTTTATGAAGTACATGGTTATCATAATCTTGTACATGGTAGGAATGCATATACTCAATGTCATAATTTCATACTCTAACATCATGAGCATTCCAATAAACATCTACATTGCACATCAATAGCATGGGAGTCATTTGAACATAAGGGTAAAACGTGGACTTATCATATGGATCACAATTGAGCTATAATACACAATTTCTATCCTTTTCGGCATTTTATCAAACACCTTACATGCACAACTTAGGGTATAGGTGTAATCATCAAATTACACATCATAAACAACTCAATTCATGGATTTTAACTTGCATGATAACTTAGTTTCATGAAAAACACATAAAGACCCCAACTTGGGAATCATACAACAAGATAAACATGGTTACAAACAACCCACAACATAAACATCATGATTTATAATTTGAAATAGGGTTATTGAGCTTTATGGATAAAAGGAATCCATAAATGAACACTATACATACCTTAGTTCTTGATTCTGCAAAGATTTATGGTGGAATTTTCTTGAATTTGAATCTCCAATTGAGAACCCTAACTTGTTCTTGAGAGAATTTTGAGAGAATTAACTATATTTTGGTTGAATTGGGGCTAAATCCCGTGTTATAGGCTTATATAGGGGTGGGAATTACCCATTCTGCCCTTAAAATAACTAAAAAACAGAGTGTTTACATCACTTGGGCCATAAGATATGCGACGCACAACTTATCACGTGATATAGGTTGTGCGTCGCACAACTTATGGCATAAGTTAGGTTGTGCGCCGCACAACTTATGGCATAACCATTCCAGTAGCCTTAGGCAATTTGTTAGGCGACACACTCCACTTTGCAAAGCCATGACTTCTTGCTGGGGTGTCAGATTTTGGTAAAATTGGTATTGTTGGAAAGCTAATTTGATCCTATATAATTTCGTGGGTCTAAATCTACCAAAATACCACATATACATTAAGTTATGATCGTTCAAAGATAACTCTTGCAAAATCAAACACTAAAACTTGATGGATTCAAAAGCTCTTAGCTTGCCTTACTCTAAGTGACCCTTATGAACACGCTTAACACATCATAAGCTCTCTTCTCACTATCCACTCATTGTAAGTCATGTACTCAAATATGAATCACAGGATAGGAGGTTTCATACGTAGGAACAATGGTTTATTTTCTAGCTTAGAAATATATGGGGTATTACAATTCTACTCCCAACTGAAAGACACTGGACTGATTCTTAGACTGAACTGTTACTGAGGTTACTGAGTTCCCTTGACTGACAAAATACTACTAAATTTTGTCATCTGACTGAATACTACTGAGTTGTAAATCGAATACTTGAATGCTATTAAGGTCTGAACTGCATACTGAATAGGAATAGACTGACACTGAGATTATTGAGTCTTTCTAAGTTCTGTAACTGCCTGAGTTCTACTGATTATGGCATGACTGAGATTATCTTGAAAACTGACTCGACTCTTGGCACACAGCTAAATTATCGGGTACAAGTACCCCCTATACTCGATAACATGTAAATAATAAGACATGACAATTCTTGAATAACATACATTAGTCTATCGTTCACCATACAATCAATAAGGCATTTCTTCAAGAACTTGAAAATCATAAACTTGTACATGCATAGGAATGCACACTAATATCTCATAATTCATCCAATAAGGAATGCACATGAATAGGAATACATGAAACATAGCATAATTCATTCACTAAGTCCTTTCAACAAACACTAGGCATGCATTAACTTATACATAATTGGGGATTTTATACTAACATGCTATAATGACTTTATTTTCTTCACATAAGCATTTTATCAAATATATAGGGAGCGTGCTTTGGTTATACAACAAATTCTACACCTAATTATCATGATTACATAACTCAACATGCAACTTGAAGGTGTTTTATCATGAGTATCACATAAATATGACATACTAGGATCAAAGCTTGGGACTTCGTAATCACAATATGAATTAAAACTCAACAACAACAAGAACTTCAATTTTAATTCACATGAATCATGAAAAACTCAAATATATATATATATATATATAATATTTGAATTTAGAAAAGGATTCTTGAACTTCTTGGGTGGAAGGGACCCAAGAACCAACACCTAACATACCTTAGTTCTTGATTTTACGAAGATTGACAGAGGAATTTTTTTGAATTTGGATCCTCAATTGAAAACCTAACTTGTTCTTGAGAGAAATTATGATAAACCACTATGTTTTGGGTGTAATAAGGCTGAATATCATGTTTATGGGTTTATATAGGGGGTAGGAAATTGACCGTTTTGCCCTTGAAAACGCGGAGGTGGAATGCTAAAATTTTTTGGCCAGGGGAGTACCCAGGGCGGTGCCCTGCCTATCCCAGGGGATTATCCTGGGTGGCGCCCTGCCTATCCCGTGGGATTAGCCAGGGCGATGTGGGCTAATCAGCCCAAGCTACTGTTTTGGGCAACCAAACATGCTCTTACACTATCCAAAAAAATTCCGAAACTCACCCGAGATGTACTATTGACTTGCCCCATCGTGAATCAACTTAAAAATCAGCAAATGGAGGTCGAGAAGGTCACAAAATAAATTATCAAAGTTCAAAGGCTTATGAAATGAAAAAAATTCCAACACTTGGTCAAATTTTCTAAGTGTGAATCTTATCTTAGCATACTTTAAAGAGCTCTAACGACTAAGACAATTTGCAGGGTATTACATATAGGTATAATTTTCCCATGGAATTTTGCCGTATGATCCTCTGAGAGCCTTTCTTACTTGTTCAACAAATAATGGAGGAAGCCTGTCTATGAACTTTGTCTTCCCATGAGTAAACCTATTCTCATGTAATTCCATAACCCGACTCATAAAGGTGTCTTTATACCACCTAAATTCTCCTAGAGTCTTACATCTAAGACTGTTTAAGAGAGTTCGAAAAGTTTCATACTAGTTAGGGAATCTACTATTAAAATGTTCTAAAATAGTAGGAATGAGAGTATATACAGCATCTTCCTTATTTTCAACTAAGGACCTACCTAGGTTATCAACCCCTGGTTCAATAGCTATAGCTGTGATAATAGCTTCCTTCTGATCAGTAGTTAGGAAATTGTCCCACCAGCCACGAAGTTGGCCAGTGAACCCAACAATTATCATTTTACAGATAATTCTATCTGTGTTCTTATCACTAGTCACTCTGCACACGGTTGCATACATCATCATATGGTGTACAAGGATAGTTAATAGCCTATCAGTTAGGCCATCTAGATTCCATTCATATATATCAAAACCACTATAAGACGTATTAGTCTGATTCCAGACCCTTTTCTCTATCAGAACATCTTAAGGAGTAGGTCTTGGATAGTAATAAGTTTCCATACGGGGTAAATCAACATACTTGGAATTTTTACCCAGTTGTTTTCTACTCATTCCTCTAAGCTTATTAAGCTCTAATTTAGTCTGTTTTTTCAAATTGGGAGTTGATTCTAATTGATTAACAAAATTATTTGATAAATCAATAGGTTGAACATTTAAACCAGAAAGCTTTTTATCAAGAAGCTCTTCTAAATCTTTTAAAGGCGAACTAATTTGAAATCCCTGAATATCAAGGGGTCTTTGAATAATAGTATTAGTAGTTAAATATTCTGACTTACTTTCTGAACAGGAGGCAATATCAATCGATTTTGAACTAGTATTTAGTTTTTTAACCAAATAAGTTAATTCATCAAGTTTTTATCAAGAGAACTAATATGTTCTCCTAAAACTTTAATATATAAACTCAAATAATTATTTTGAGAAATCAGATTATTAATTTTGGTGATGCTTACTGCCGCAATTCATTATCAATGAATTTTTGGAAAGCAGAAAAAGTAATACCTGTATTATTAGGTAATATGAAATGTGCTTAAAGAGGGTAAACAACTTTAACAATGTTATCAAAAATGCATAATTTGATTATGCAAGGCACATACTTCATAAAATTCTTGAGAAATATCGAGACTATAAGTCTAAAAAAACCAAGTTCTAAACTGGTTTCATTTTTTATTAAAAAATTCTGTTTTAATATAACTTCTTGTTTGGGATCCAGGACTAAAATTAATTTGGTGTGGAATCATCAAATATCATTTGGATCAAAGTTCATTTCAGAAGCAGTAGGGATATCTCCATCAGAGATATTATCACTATCTTGAACAACATTTGTTCGGGCATTGATCTTAACCTTTTCTACAAATCTTGTAGGAGAAGAATCAATCGTATGCAAAGAAGTAGCACGGATTCTAGATGGACCATATGATGGTTCTATAGGAGAAATATGATGCATAACAGGAAATAATTTAGGTATAGAAAATGAATGTCTGTTATGAACAATGGACTTATCATCAAACTGAATACAGATCCGCCCATTCAGATTTTGGGTAACATGCGAAAGGTCGCTATTTGTCAAGTCATTAGTAACCTGACTCGGAGATATAACCGTATTTAGAGTCCAAGTAGTGGGAAAATCAACTTTATTCCATTTGATAAGTCTCCTAGTGGTGGCCTTAGATATTGCAAAATTAGTTTCGACTAATATAGTCTGATCAGATGTATCGTATAAATTACATCTAGGATTTAATGTAGACAACAATCTATAATAAATTCTGTATGACAAACATATAAGTTTAGATCCAGGCCCATAATTGTAACCATACATTTTTACATTTAATGTCAAAGCATCAAGTATATTCATATCAGTCAAAGATAATTACAAATTTTGCTAAGTGTTGAAATAAATTGAACCATAGGCCATAGTAGATTCAATCTAACCCATCAGAGACTATCTAAAATTTAGATTTCTAGCATCTCTAAGAGCTGCCAAAAATGTCTCTGGTAACCCTTTAAGAGTCAATGGTTTAAAAACAATTTGAACCATTCCAATATGCATAAAATTATAATGATTTTTATGTAAGTCAATATATCGTTTATTTAATAAATGAATCATCTGTTCTGACGAATTTAACGGTAAAGATTGCTCAGTCGTCTTTATCATCTGATTAGAGAAAACTTTATCAAACCATCCATAATCATAAATGGTTTTTATATCAACTTTAGGAATTGTCCATTTGTTTAACAAATCAAGATTATGAGGTATATCTAACTCTTCAAGTCGAGAACTATTAGTACTTACATCTCCCGTTTCCATTAGTAGAGAAGTCATATCTATGCTGAATAGTTCAGATCCATTGCACAATTACCATGAAAGTTCCTAGGCTCTGATACCAGATTTGATAGGATCTTGCTTCATTCCTTACAAATAATTATTTTTTAAGTCAAGAGATTTTTGAAGAATATTATCTTCCTTATTTTCTTCAAAATTTTTTCCTTTCCCTTTGGAAATTTCAGTAGGAGAAATATCTTTCTCTATTTGCGAAATCCTGTGATCACAAATCATGTGGTTTTGCTTGAGAGATTTAATCTCCCTTTTCAAGTTTTCAACTTCAATTTTTAAATCATCAAAAGAAGTATCTCTTCCAGGAGTAGAAGCCATAGAAAGACGCTTATTAACCTATGACAAGGAATAAGGCGTAAAATAATTAGGATTTTTTGTTGGTTCAGGAAAATTGCTATCAACAGTTTTAGACGTACTAGGTTTTGAACTAGGAGTTAAATTGATAGTTTTTTCGCATAGTTTCTCATCCAAAACTTCTTTTAAGAGTTCTAATACATAATCAGAAGTAATGGTCCTCATATTCAAATCTTCAAATTAGGATTGCAATTTATAAAATGCATCATCACAAGTGCAAGTAACACCTTTGCAATCAGAACAAGTAGTATAAACATTTTTATCATTATCAGATAGATCAAGTGAATCAACTTCACTTTTTGACTCTAATTCAGAATTATAATCAGATTCTGATCTTGAGGTGCATAACGAACCGTAGACTTGATCATGGAAATCATCAGCAAGCCCTAAAGATTTAATTTTTTCAAGCTAACAGTTCGGAGCAATATGTCCAAACTTACCACATTTGTAATACTTAATCTTTGCAAGATCTCGCTTAAGATAAGAAATAATCTCTTTAGAGATAAAGACACCCTTTGACCTAGACCAAGTGATAAAGACACCCTTTTGAGATTAATCTCCGCGCTTTAAGATATGAAATAAACCTCCTCTTAGGAGATAGGGAACCACCCTCCCACTCTATAATCGGTTCACCAAAGAACCTAAAGACAACCTTACGGTTACGACAATCTAAGGACGCGTAACAAGAGTAACCAATCCATCCCTAGAATAACGTCAAAATCCATCATTTCCAGCTCAAACAAACATACCAAGGTCTTCTTTCTACCAACATATACCACACCCCCCTATAGACTCTTTTGGCAATAATCGAGTCACCTACCGGGATAGAAATAGAAAAAAGATTTGAAACAACCTCAGGATCAAAACCAAAACACCCAACCACATATGGGGTTACATAGGAAAGAGTGGACCCCAGATTAAGCAGATAATACATGTCATGAGAAAAGAGTTGTAATGTACCAGTCATGATATCAAGTGATGCCTCTAACTCCTACCGAGATTCAAGAGAATACAACCTATTTCGTCCAGGGCCGGTACCATAAGCAGGAGTAGACGCAGAAGCAGCACCACTAGGTACAGGAGCAGAAGATGAAGCATCCAGAGATTTGACCGCTCCTGAAGCACCCTTACCAACTGGACAGTTTATGAGAATATGGACTGGCTGGCCACATTTAAAATATCTGTCCCTCCCTTCATCATAAAATCCCTGATGAAGACGACCACAAAACTTATAAGAAGGACACAAAAAGGCTGATTGTGCCCCACTCGCCTAAGATTGGGCACCCTGTGCCTAGAAATTGTCACCACCTTGCTGACGCCTGTCACCCGACTGCTTTGGGTAAGGAGTGCTAGCAGTAACGAAGGATCCAGAACTCCCCCACTTCTTCTTCGACCATTTGCTGCCATCCCGACTAACCTGAGCACCATCCTGCTCAGAGAGTTTGCTCCTCTTACCCTGCCTTTCCCCAAACTCTGCCTGTTTCCTCTTTTCATCCTTCACCTACTGCATGTGAACAACTAACCTAAAAATATCCATATCCTTAATCAGCAAAGTAGTCTTGCTTTCAAGGATCAAATCCCGAGATAGCCCAGAAATGAACTTTCTCATCCTCACCCTCATATCAGCCACCAAATCTGGAGCATACCTTAACAACTGATGAAATTTCAAGGCGTACTACTTGATAGACATTTTCCCTGCTTAAGATTCACAAACTTCTCCATCTTTACTTCCCTCATCTTCTGACGAAAGAAACGATCCACAAAGGCATTAGAAAAGACCTCCTACAAACATAACTCCTCCACATTAGCTCTATCCCTATCCCACTCTTTGTACTATTAGTACGCTACATCTTTGAGCAGATAAGCTACAGAATTTACCCCTTCCATATTAGTGGCCTACATTACTCTAAATATCTTCTCTATTTTATCTAAGAAACCCTGAGTATTCTCCTCCACTTTCACACTAGTAGAAATAAGAGGATTTATTTTCATGAACTGGCCATCCCTTTTGGTGTCATCAGATAGAACACCAAATATATCCAGCTCAGCTTGAGAAGTAGCTAACTGAGCAATTGTATGAATCGACTGACGGAATTCTGCATTAGTCATCTCACCTTGAGGAGAACTAGTAGCAACTGGAGAAACTCAAGAACAATCAGAGATAGGACCCTGAGATCGAGAGAGAACTCCAGGTGTAGGGCGTACTCTATCAACATCATCCCCAAATGGGACAGAAAGATTTCTTTGTGTTCCAGATCGTTGAGGCATGATCTAAAAAGTGACAAACAAGGATTAGAGAAAATTCCAGGACTTATACTCCAAGCTTGAAAATAGATTACCAAGAAAGTAAAACATTCCTAAATGTCCTGTAGCCTCTCTCTTATGAGTGTGGCGCACTACACACCACTAAAAAGACTCTACTAGAAACAACTTTGTGGACTCCTAATTGACCATGGACCTAAAGCTCTGATACCAACTGACATGACCCAACTCGGGTCCTTGTCGTAATGGACATCCCAAGTCTGATCGGGATAGGAGACCACCCCCGTTACTCAACCCAACCTCCAGCTGCCTGCCCCGAGTTTCCTAAATTTTGAGCATATAACAAGATAGCATGACTATCCAATATACAAACTCAGGAATAGATCTATTATCGAGACCGACCCAACTGAGTCCAACCATCCAAACCTAACCAATATCCAAACCAACAAAACCATAACCATATAAGTTCCATAAAAATTATATATAATCCCAAAATAAAAGAGGATAGAACAACCAACAAAACAGTCAATCGGTATCATCCCCAATACCAATGCCAATACTAAGGATGCCACCTTTTCCCATCCATACCAACCCATAGTAGTTCCATGAAAGCCTCTAACCAAAAGAATACCAAAATTTGATTGGGACATGCCCCCAACCATAGCCAAAACTAATATCCATAAATAAACCAAAGTATAAAATGATATTCATGAAATGGAGCCTTTTGAAAAGTTGGAAGCTCACTACTTCAATCCAGTAAATGATCCCAAATGTCCGATAGCTAAACAGGAGGAGAACGACCGATTCCTGCATCGGTTGGGGATACAACCGCCCGAAGATGGGTTAGTGGGTGAATGGTAGCATGAAATCAGGATAAGGATAAAATAATGCCAACTAGTAAAACCAAGTAAACTAACCATATGCATATAAACAATATATATATATATATATAACCATGCCGGGAAAGGGAACCGGATTTAGCATGTATTTAAAATAATTAACCTGGGTATGTGAAGCATAACCATTCTTAACTACCCATGGGTTATATAGGTCTAGTGTAACCCCCTGAACGGGCCTCGATGCGTGTAGCCTCACGAACCACATATACCATAAGAGTAAGGGATTCCCAAGTACCATCACCCTCTATGATACATATGCACAATGTACTTAGAGGATTCCCGCATACCTTATAGTATCAGAAAAGAGTCGCCATGCCCTACCCTTCATGTCGGTAAATATGAATTTCCAGTGTCCGTTCGTTGAACTCCCACCTTCACAGTTAGATATCATACCCCACTATTATTGCCCACTAAAAACCATTTCCAACCAACCAATCTATTATTCCCTTTATTATGTACCAAGGCTATGAGTAGCGATATTGTCATACCAACTATAACTTGAAAGTATTGTCCTTAGACAAACCTTTTAAGGTAAAAGGATTCCAATGTACCCATTTACCAAGTTAACTTAGAGGAGTCCCATGTACCCCACAAGTGTTCCATTATTAAGTTGATTGGGGGAGTCCTATGTACCCCACAAGCTGTTCATTAATATATTTACTTAGGATATTCCATTGTACCCTACAGGGAGTTCAATTAACCGTAACCATGACCACCAAACCATTCTATTTAAGCCATTCCAAACCATTTAGCCATTTAGGGTTCCATTACCAAGTTTAAACCATGCAATAGTTCCATTAAAATCCAATAATGTAGTGAAAACATTCCCATAGGCATTTTATCAAACATATTAGGGGCATAGTATTTCCAAAACCAAAGACAATTACCAAATAACCATTCCCATGCAACCAATTATCCAAAACCACCATTATAGCATGTAAAAGCATAAATAAAAAATGGAAAAACCATAACCAAGCATTTATAACCAAAACTCCCGAATTATATTTGAAAATCCAAAATCATACAATAATCAAATCCTAAAAACATTGTATAAAACAATGCCTTTAGTTAGAACTAACAATGAGGGAAGAGAACATTCCTTAAACCAAGAAGATGATGGAGAGAAATCACCAACACAGGCCTAAAATTAATCCTTAAGATAAAACCTTAGCCTCCCTTTACCCAAAATCCGTAGAGAGAATTGTTGATTGTTTAAGAGAAGTTTCTAAGTGTTAATGAATTGAATAATAGGGCAAATAATCTCACAATAGGAATATAAGTCGTGGGACATTATTAGGTTAAGTGGGGAAATGTCCATATTTCCCTTACTTAAACTCCCAAAATCCCGTCAGGTGGGTACGACTATCCATACCAGTCATACCCTCCAATATGAGTGGTACCCACCCCTCGTACCCAAGGCCATCTCTCTCGGACCCAATACTATCCAAGGTATGACTCACCCCAAACCATGTCGTATCCAAGTATATGTTTAGTACCCATGATCCGTACCCCTGGCAAAATAAAATCCCAAGAGAATTGAACATTACCACCATACGAGTCCATGGTACAACTCGTACACTAGCTTACAGCTCATGGTGAGCCACTCATACTCAGATCCAACTTATGTTACCAAGTATAAGACTAAGTGAAGTAATGAATCAACCCGTATCTACCAATATGACTCATAACACCCAAGTCGTACCTATTCTAGAAACCAAATCCATCCCACCAACTAACACTGGTCAGCATACGACTAACCCACACTTCTCGTATCCCAGTGTATGAGTCATTTCCCTAAGTCGTATCCTGTCCAGAGACAACAAATCCAGGAAATTTTTTAAGGGCCAGAAACCCAGGGTGTTTATTTATAGACTTATATTTTTGTGATCCCTTAATATATTGGTATTCTGTATTTGGGGACTTGTGTTTTAAGAATTCGTACTCTATTCAGAATATAGAAATTGTCAAGAATAGTTGTATTATTCAATGATTGTAGGGTATGATCACTCGATGATTTAACATCTACTAAATTGTTAGTTCAGTATTCAATCCTTTGGCTTCATAGATTTTAGAATGCTTTCAAATAGTGTATTTATCATTTAGTCTTAGTATATACGTTTATTTAAGTTAGGAGTAACACTTAGCACTGAGAAGATGCAAGGATAAAGACTCACCTATCAGTTAGGCTGAGTCCTTTAGTTGAAGTCCTTAAGTCCTAAAACTACGTTGCTACCGTAGGTTCTAAAGGATCACCTTCCAGATTAGGTTAACACCTTAGTTCTTTTGAACATCAATTTAGTGGATCTATGCCAGTTAGTATTCATACCCTTGCCAAGGTATAGATCACTTTTCCTGATAGAATTCCTATTTGGACAACTAGAATCGATGTCAAAAACGTAGAATTAAATGATAAAATTAAAGGATAGTTGAGAAATAAGAGATGAGAAGTGAAGAAATAAAGACTTAATTGAACAATAATTAAGCCAAGGAAGGAAAAAAACTCAATCAAATGCACAAAAGGCCAGATTAAATCTACAAAATGATAACTCGATGATCAATCAAGAGAAGAAGATAACACAAAAAATTTGGGAATCCACCCTAATCACTCAATCTAAGCTAACAATTATAATTGAACCTAATTACTACCCTAACCTAGAGTAGATAAATATTAATTCTATTCATAAAAAATCTGAGTAATGAAAATGGCTTAGGCAACTATTTATAGTCATTGACTTTACAAAATAGCCAAAAAGTGACTATTTTACAAATAACCCACAAGGGACCTTCTTGATTTCCCAAATTGAATCTTGATTGATTATGACCTTGTGTATTTGTTTCTTCATGTCTTCCTCCGGTCTCCAAGCTATCATCCATATATGGAATCCCCTCCTATTGTGCTTCAAGCTAATCATGCTCATATAATCCCCCTCTTCTTCAAAAGGATTTGTCCTTAAATCTAAACCTTGAAAACACATAAAAAGGACAAACAACCAAATATTCCACGTAGTATGAGGGTTAGCACAAGGGTTAGCAATAAGAAATCTATCGCCATGCCAAGGGTGCACATACTTCACATATAACCAAACATCTAATTGAGTCACAAATGGTTTGTAACCCAACAAAACAAGATATACTTGGATACATAAGAAATATTGATAAAGGGGTGAATCAAACGAGCCGTCATGTTTAGGAAACCACACATATAAGTCCTCAATGGTTCTACATTTTGAAAAACACAAATCTCTCTTTAAGTCAAATAACACATGATAGTCCACATAGCTAAGTATCATGTCATAAAAAGGTCATCCCAAGTCAAGACTCCACTAAATGCACTAGCTATTTTAAAGAATGGGATTACTCTTAATTGATCATCGAGGTCAAATATAAAGGTATTCCCCATACAAATTAGCAAATGTATCTTATTCAAACCCATAAGATCAACAATAATCACACAAGAGAAAATAAATATTACTAGTATACTTATCACCATGCATGCCAACAATCTCAATCATAACTTGCCTGTCATTTTGACAAAGCATTTCATTTCCTATGCCACTATTCAACTTAGTACCGGGGTCAAAAGGAAAAGAAATCCATAAACAGGGGTCAAGCATACACCTATTTGCCCTATTGGCACTTTCACTCTCAAATAATATACCTCACTCAAAGTAAAGAGTATCATCATATCCAAATAAATAGTATAGAAAGATGTTACTTGAATGAACTTCATCCAAGGTGTGCCCATATATAGAATCACCCTTTTGATCCACAGACATTAAGGCTTTGATCAAGCATAGGGTCACATTAGTATTAAGGGGTCATTAGAGAACATACACCAACTTTTTTTTCACCACTAACCCCTCTAATAGACGTACTATCATCTTTCAAGAATAGAGTTCCATCTTTGAAAAGTGTGTCATGATATCATAGTAGTTTCTCAATCACTTGGTAGACTTCAATATGGGCTACACTACTATTATGCCAAGACACACCATTATGAATTTCACCTTCATTAGTCATATCAATCTCACATAAGGGACTTTCCTTACAAACACATTCCACTTTAAAATCCTTATGAGAAGAACAAGGAATGGGATCATAATTCAAGGATTCATTATTTAGGTGTAATGACTTTACATGACTATCTACATGACCAACTCTATTGATGCCAATACTAAATGGAGGTTCCTTAAGTTCATTACAAAACACCTCATTTAGTGGGTCATCATTACACATAAGTTGATCAACACTAATATCAATTGTTAATGAACTATCATTCATATCACATGTATCAACACTAGATGAACACAAATTGATCTTACTAGAAGATTCAATTCGGTCATTAATAGGATCAACTAGTGTATCCACATCCTCAAAGATGCACATTATCAAACATGACAACAAATCATAAGATAATGTACTACCATTCAAGGCACAAGTGTCAACATTAGGTGGACACAAATTGAGCTTACTAGAAAAATCAATTTGGTCATCAATAGGATCAACTAGTGTATGAACACTCTCAATAAATACATATCACTATGTAACAAGGTGTCATCAAGGTCATCACAAAGCAAAGAATCATTAAGCTCACACATATATATTCCATCACTTGCACCCAATTGGCTACTAGCCACACAATGATCTTTTACTTTTAACAATGTGTAAGGTTTAGCTTTGTTACCCCGTAGCTCAAATAAATGACTATCTTCACCTTGGTTTTAATTATTGGAGAATAAATGTTCTTTTGGGAAGTTTTTTTAGCACCTTATGATTCTTCAATGATCGAGATGCCTCACTAGGCTTTCTTCCAAAGATACCTACACAAGAATCAATATAACTAAGAAAGTAAGAGAGGTTACAAAAGTTAGTATATAGTTGTGACAACCCTCTCACATCACTCATCACAACCTTCTATTTTTCCACTCTAGAGTTTTCATATATCATACCCTTACTCCTCTTAATATTTTGTCTCTTAATTTTGTTGGAGTTAGAACAAGTGCCAAAAATTCCTTGGAAAGGGTTTAGAGATCCCTTTATCTGTAACTTCAACTTTGGGTTGCTAGGAGTAAGCTTTATTTTATTCATTGTATCTTCTTCAAGCACATTTTCACAAAGAGTAGCTTATTTTGCTTTCAACTCCTTGGAGACCGTTTGATAGATCTTGTCAAGAGTTATTAGCATGGAAGCCCATAATTTGTTCCTCCTCAAAGGATCCTCAATTAGGAGTGGTTCATTTGTAACTTTTGTTTCATGAATCCGCCTCTCTCGGTCATACATATTTTGAAACAATGAGTTTCCTATACTTCTATGGCTCATTGATCCTCCTACTCTTTCTCCAACATCATTATCATATAGAGAATTAGTCACATTGGAATGAGGATAAGAAGTACAAGTTCTTACACCATAAAAAGTAGAGAATATTCTATGACTAAGGTCCACATGATGTCTTTAAATTGGTTCCACCCACACATCTATAACCTCTCCATTAGGATAGTGTGTAGCACAAGATGAGAAAAGTAATTCATCCTCATAACTTTCCCTTCTATCACAATCCTTCTGAAAGAGTTCATAAGACATATGGGATAAAAAATCATACCTCACATTATTCTCATCACCATGGTGCATGACATGAGAACCACCATACCCTTTATATTCATCATCAAATTTATCATAAGATATTTTTACTCCTTCATGTTCATCATAAGAGACATAAGCATCATACATCTTATATTCATCTTTGGTGTATTAATTCTCATCACCATGTCGATCATAATCTCTTAGACCATCACTTACTTCATCGGATTCACCATCATACTCATAATTTTCATAACTTTGCTCATAATCACTTAAAGAAACCTCATGAGTCTCATCATCACTATACTCATAGTTCATGTTGCTACAGATGTACTGTGGAAACACGACACTTTCGATGCTTAAAACCATGAATTTATGCTTGTACTTAGGTTGTTTTAGTGGATATAAGGTGGTTTTGTGCTTGTTGTAGGTGAAATAGGTCAATAAAAGTCTTGGAACGACATTGGAATAAAAGACCTAAATAGAACAAAGCTACAGATGGTATGAGTCTCCTCACGAGCTGTCAACACCTCATATAACTCGTAGGCTGACTTGTAAGCACAACAAAAACCAAAGCCAGGAAGAAAAACTAAGTGATGAGAAGATACGACAGAGGGTACGAGCCATAAGATAAGAAGATGAGTCATGTCAAGAAATCATCAAGAGAACAGAAACTAAAAGTAAGATACAAAGCTGAAGTCTCAGAAGAATACATATCAGAAGTCTGCGTATCATACAAATGGAAAACCTGTAAGTAGAGCAGTGTTCAGAGCATGAAAGGAAGAAGTCCCAGGTGGATAAGAGTGAAGGACCTGAGTCGTATGGTCAAGGTACCAATCGTGAGAAAATTTTGTAAGAAGAGCATAAAGTTGAAGCCTGGAAGATCAAACACCGGAGTGGATACGAGAGGCACAGTACAACTCATAAGAAGACCTTATGAGTCATACCTTGTGCCGACATAACTTTTCCCTTTCCATTTTTATTAGGATTTATGATTATTCTTGAGATACTATAAATACCTTAGGGTTTATCTTTTATTAGGTTACATTTTTTTACACTCAAGTACATTCGTTTTACATCTTATTACATTCATTGATACTCTATAACATCCATTTACACACTTTACATTATTCTTGAGATTTTTGGGTTATTATTCAATTAAACACTTCGGATTTTATTCATCTTACTCTTGTGCAATTAATTACATGAATTCTTTATTGATTATTATGGATTTTTGCATGAACATGAGCGACTAATTTCCCTAATTAGGGTTGTGGGAACCTTGGTAGATTAGCTACGTAAAGGAAGTGGGATATTCATCTATTATAAGGTGTATGAATGTATCTTAATCTTCTTCATCATAATTGACCTCGGAGCTACTGCAGAAGCTTGGGGATAGCCTGTATTCGCAATCGTACTTACAGGGGAGTTTGCAATTTGGAAAAGAAAATTAAGATAGTAATTTGAGATTCACGTCCAAATTATTATTCCATCATCTCATCTAATCAACTTGAGACTCAAAAGGTAAAAGCTGAGCCGAAGTCATAGACAGGGAGCAATAAGGCAACGCCCTGAGACTCATAAGGTAAAGGGTGATATTTATCAACACGTTCACAAGATAGTTGATAATACATATCTTGTTGACTTTACATGCAGAGAAACAAAATAGGTGGGTTGAACATGAGAAATTTATGGAGTTGAGAAGCCAGGGGGTACACAGTCCTAGTATTCATCTTCTATTGTTTACAACTCAAAGCATTCAAGATTTGGTTACTAGCTAATGATAATTCCAACATCCCCCCATTTACTTTCTGTATTTCTCATGAATTACATTAAGGCTAATCAATTATTCAATGTTTTTCCTAAGGTTTTGACCCCAACCTAGTTAGGTTGCTATATTTGGCATCAACCGCAACTTACTTCTTTTAGAGGTTAGTTTTGGGTGACATCAAATTTTGGCACCGTTGCCAGGGAAGACGGTTTGAGTAGTATATTAAACTGGTGAAGTTTGTGGATATTATTTTTAGTTCTTGATTTGGCAAATACCGGTGTATGTAAAATACTAGGAGAAAAGGCAATCCCTTATGCTCTTTTGATCTAGAGACTGAAAGAACTCTTCAAATATCGATAAGGATGTCAGGTCAAGTTCGTGATGGTATTCCTACTAGGGTTCAAGATCCTCCCCCTTTACCTATTGATCCCAACATGGCACTTCTGCATGCTTTAGGTGACCCAAAAAATGTTGAAGATTTACAGATACAACAGTTAATGGATACTGTAGAAGAAAACAGAAGAGTAGCCGAAGAGGCCCAATTAGCTGAAGAGGATAGGTTAGCTCAGCAAGGAGGACTAGCTAGAACACGTCAAGTGGCTGAGCATCGAGATAGATTTTAGAGAGGTAGAGCTTTATTGATTCCTACATATCAACACTTGCACCCATACAATGATGAAAAGGATATGGGTTATGTTGAACATGCTGAGATAAGAGCTATCATTCCTCCTGCTTTACCCCCCAATGTGAAGTTTGATATTACTAGTGCTATGATCCAATTATTGAATTTTAAGGGTGTGTTTTTGAGATCAGCTACTGATGATGTGAACATGCATCTTACTAATTTTACTGGGATCTGCACGCCATACACTATTTTGGGGGTGGATCAGGAAGCTTTGAGATTGAGGTTGTTCCTATTTCCATTGGTAGGTGATGTTGGGCGTATTTATACGTCTAAGCACCATAATTTACCCATGTTTTGGCTAAGTTTTGAGGATAAAATATATAATTCTTGCACTTATAGTCCATTTTCCTTTAAGTGAGCTGACCTATGTGATTAGCATGTTTTTCAGGTACTAATGATGAAGATTTCAGCACTTTGTGGACCTGTGGGCAGCAAAGGAAAACTTCACATAAGAGGGAAGGCAGCTTTTGGACTGAATGTGATGCATGGGAACTTTTTCCCGGGCAAACCAAGTATTTTTAAATACTTAAGGATGCAGTAGCAACTTATTAGACAAGGATGCTATTAAAAACCTTATTGCTGAATTTTTCAGCATCATTATCATTCGATTTTTATTGACAATTCACGTTGAAGATTTTGTACGAGTTTTGGGAACAGAAAACGGCTCACTTGAGCAACGGAGAAAGAAAACACGTTTCATCTCCATAGCCGAGATTTCTCTAAGTTTTGGTATGATGATGATGTCTACTTTGATTTTCGTTGTATTCATGAGTAGCTAAACTTATCTATTAGGGTTATGGAAACCTTGTAAGATACTATCTATTACTATGAGTTTGTGAATTCTTGATGTGTTATGCTACTTATATCATTACTCTCTTCGTTTTGATTGAATTCTTATGGTTGTAAACATAGAGAATACGCCATTATAACATTAACTTGTTCTAGAGAAAAGTTACATGTTTGGAAAAGAGAGTGTGACAAGGAAATAGGGTTTTCAACCTCTATTTACACGTTAATGCCTTAACCGGATTAACTTCTTGGAGAATTTGTACCATTTGTTATACACTTTAGGCTCGAGAGAGCTAAAGCGAAATAAATCATTGATGGTTGAGAAACACTTGGATTTAGAATTAGAATACGATTCTCTATAAGTGCATGCATGTCTAAATTCCACGTTACTCATAGTTAATAGAGAAGTAGAACTTATAAGGTGGACATAACCCTAACTTATCAATCTCTGTGATTAAATCATACTACGCAAATCGTTCCATCGTTACTTTAATAATATTAGTTCACGCCTAAACCAAACCCCCTTTTGTCCTTGGAATTTTCGACCAACAGTCTACTAATAATTGCAACACTTAGTGACCAGAGTATTCCCTGTGGGATTCGACACCCAACCCAGTTGGGTTCTATATTTGATAGCGACCGCTTACATTTTCTAAAGAAAGTTATAATTTGGGCGTATCAAATTTTGGCGTCGCTGCCGGGGAATACGATTGTCAACTAAGTTTGTGATAGTTAATAGACCCTTTGGTCAAAGATTCTCGAATTTTACTTTTTGTTTGTTGTTTTTGTTTTGTTCAGGTTTATTGGAGTGCATGCCAAATACACGAAGTTCTGGTCAATCGTTATTACCTATAAATCCTGAACCACATCTTATTGGCAGAATGGATGCGCAACGAAACCTTGAACGGATGGCGGCTCAATAGGAGCAGGAAAGATTAGCTGCATTGGTAGCTGCTCAAGTGCATCAACAGAATATTGATAACCCAGGTCGGGAAACAAATCTTGATGAAGAGGACCTGGGTGATGATGAGTTATTAAATCCAAGGCGTACTGGTGAGGTGGCAGCACCTGTGAATAGGAGAGATCGTCAAGATAGAATGAGACCTGAACGCCGAGCTGTGTAGGCCTCTTTCGATGATGATGATGACGATTTGGATGGGGCTGGTGCCACAGGGGCTATTATTCCTCCACCCTTGGCACCCGGAGCCAAGTTCAATATCACCAGCACCATGATCCAGCTATTACAACTCAAAGGGTTATTTGGTGGACTTACAGGCGATGATCAGAATATGCATCTGATTAATTTTATCTCAATATGCAAATCATTTGATAATCTAGGGGTTGGACAGAATGCGATCCGTCTGCGCTTATTTCCATTGTCTCTATCTGGAGAGGCAACTCTATGGTTAAACGGGCTAACTCCTGACTCTATTACCAATTGGAGGCAACTGAAAGACGCTTTCCTAGAACGATTCTTTCCGCCATCTAAGAGGGCATAATTGACAGATGAGATAAGTAATTTCAGACAACTTCCAACTGAAGCTCTCCACGAAACATGGGAGAGGTTCAAGAAGAAGCTTACGCGGTGCCCAAATCATCAGATAACCAATGTCCACTTGATGGAAATATTATATAGGGCTTTGAACTCGGTGACTAAGCCAGTGGTTGATAATGCTGCAGGTGTGTCATTCATGGACCTTACTTTTATTGAGGCTGGTGATATGATGGATCGTATGACAAAGCAGAGTAGAGCTTGGCATACCAGGGATTCTGAGGTAGAAAGCTCTACTGTATCTACTGGCATGACAGCAGAACAGAGGCGAAGAGAAGAGGAACGTGACCAAGATATGGCTCACATGAAAATGTAGATGGACCTTCTTACCAAGCATTTATTATGAGGGAAGACAAAAAAGGTCAAGGCTGTTGTATCACAGGGTAGAGATGAATTCGATTCTGAGGAGGAAGCGAATTATTTGAATAATCAGGGGGGTTTCTGAGGCAATGCCCAAGGAAATGAAGGTCGGAACTATTATGAAAAGTCCGGATTCAAGAATAAGACTGACAAGAGTGGTTTATATGTCCCTTCTGGAAATCGTGAAGCTGTTGCAACTAGTTCTGGGAAGATGTCCATGGAGGACATGATGGCCAAGCTTTTGAAAGGAGTGGAGACAACCAACATGGGACTAGCTGAGGTAAAAAATGATTTGTCCTCAATAAAACAATTGGTTGAATCGCATTCCACTGCAATAAAATAGCTGGAACAACAAATGAGTCAACTATCAGCGATATTCAATCAAAGAAAAGCTGGCACTTTACCTAGTAACACTGTGTAAAATCCACGGAATGATGGATCATGTATGGCTATTACTACCAGGAGTGGTAAGGTGTTGGAAAATCCATCCAAAGGCAAGCAGGTGGTTGATAATACAGAAGAGAATGTTATTGAAGTAGATTGTGATGATTCTGTAGAAGCTGAAAATCAGAATAAGAACGTTCATGACACTACACCTAGATGTCACCAGCCTGAAAAGATTGATAATCGGAAGAAAAACCAAAAGGAAGTGGTGGAAAAGACTCCTCCAAATCCATCACTACCTTTTCCTCAGAGACTGAAGAAGAAGGCTGATGACACCAGGTTTAGTAAATTCATGACCATGCTGAAGCAGCTGACTATTAATGTGCCTTTGGTGGAGGCACTGGAGCAGATTCCAGGGTACGCCAAATTCATGAAGGACCTTTTGGCAAAGAAAAGGGCAGCAAGTTATGAACTGGTAGATAATGTTCATCATTGCAGTGCAATTGCCACGAGATCTTTAGTACAGAAAAAAGCGGATCCTAGTGCTTTCACTATTCCTTGCACGGTTGGATCCTTGGATTTTTCTAAGGCATTGTGCGATTTGGGGGCTAGCATCAATTTGATGCCGCTATCTATTTATAAACAGTTGGGGTTGGGCTATCCTACACCAGCCAATATGCGGCTCGTGATGGCAGATAGGTCGGTAAAACGACCTGTTGGTATCTTACATGATGTATTAGTGAAGGTTTCTACCTTCATTTTTCCTGCAGACTTTGTTATTTTGGATTGCGAGGTGGATTTTGAGGTTCCCATAATCTTGGGTCGACCTTTCCTCGCAACAGAAAGTGTGCTTATTGATTTACGAGTAAATGAGCTTTTATTTTGGATGAATGGCGAAGTGGTACATTTTGATGTAAGTAAATCAATGAAGCAGCCCAAAGATATGAATGTGTTCTATATAGCTGATGTTCATTATGAGGATGAGAAGGAATTATCTTTAGAGAAGCAGCTTACTGTTGAGCCATTGGCTGCTGTGCTTTTGAACTTTGAGTGTGAGGATGTTGAAGAGAACGAAGAAACTATCCGTGCTTTGACAGGAATGGGGTCGTATTCATATGACCCCAAGAAGCTGGACCTTGACCTTAAGGATCGACCCTCACCACCGGTGAAGCCACCAAATATCTTGATGAAGTCTGAGTAATCGAGATAACTATGTCGTGCCGCGACAATAAATCAAGCGCTACATGGGAGGCAACCCATCATTAGGAGTTTGTTTTTGATAAATAAAAGTTCAAAAAGAAGAGTCGAGCCACGACCAAAACTAAGGCGCTCGGTGGGAGGCTACCCATCCTTCTAAACATTTTTGTTGTTTTTGATTAAGTGTAGGTGCAAGATATACAAAGAAGGAGATTAGTCCCAAATTTTCATTTGAAAGTGAGCCATGCTAAAGGTGGTAAGTGAGGAATGATGGAGCAAAGGCTATAGGTTAGGCATTGCCTATGCCAATCTAGGCAACGGACAAGGCAATGCCTATGCCATTACCTATGCTCACTGCCTCACATAGGCAATGGACAAGGCAAGGCCTATACCAATGTAGGCAATGCTATAGGCGCCGCCTATGCCATTGCCTATGCTCACTGCCTCACATAGGTAATGCCATAGGCGCCGCCTATGCCAATCTAGGAGATAGGCAAGGCGCCGCCTATGCCTATGTAGGCATTGCTAAAGGCGCCGCCTATGCTAAGCATAGGCAAAGCATTAGGCGCCGCCTACTTATCCTTTTTTGCCTCCTCACCCGATTGTACATGGATCAAACCCGACCCATGGCTTAGCCTTTAAATAGATCCTCAACCTTAGAACACAATTTGGAGGAACCTCTCGATGATGACGTGCTGACTGACGATGATCACCGACTGCCAGACTCAGATGTGGAGGACAACTCTGATGACGACGACTCTGTTGATGATTTCGACGCAGGGGGTATGACCCCATACATAGAAGAGGAGTCCGACTAATCAGGTTTTTCTTATTTATTTCCACTGAGGACAGTGTGTCCCGTCTAAGTGTGGGGTGCGGGTATATGTCTGCTGTATTGTATTTCTTTTCCTATATTTATTCTTGTTTGTTTGAATTAGTAGTTAGTTAGTTAGTTGTAATTAGTTAGTAGATTTTAGATGTTGCATGAAATTGTTCTGATAGATGGCATAGTATTATAACAAGAGTTTGTGCTAAATCATTGCTATTGAGACACTTAGGCTCTAAGTTGTGATTCACTGTGTGATAAATTGTTGTGGTTTAATTCATTCACCTGTTGGGTCAAGAATCTATAATGCCCCCAATGAAGTTGACCAGCCTTGTGTGTGTGAGGTTATTGTATATTCTTTGTTGTGACTGATGCTAGAACTTGCCTGGTGTGTGTGTGAAGCGAAATAAAGAATGTGAGTTTAGGAGATGATTTAGGCATTTCTTTGGCAGCCTGAAATTGTTTACCTTCTTTTTTTTACCTACCTTTGTACATTGTCCTAGTGAACCCCCTTTGAGCCTTTAGCTATTTTCTTTGGCAGCCTCATATATAGCCTATTCTTTTTTTTTTGAAGACCATAATTTGATCCAAACTCCTAAGCGCTTTAAATTGTAGAATCATGTGGAAAAATAAGAGGAGAATGGTGAAAATGATGCCTCAGGGTGTATTGGTACTTGAAAATGTTGTGAAAAAAAGTGGCTATTATAGAGATGCTTGCTTAATATAAAAAAAATAAAAAATAAAAAATTTTAAATTAGAAAAACAAAAAGATAGTTGTGTTGATGATTGAATAACAAAATGGGTGAAAAGGGGTTGGTAGATGAAAGAGAGGTAAAGTGGTTGTTAAAAGATAATGTAAATGGCATAATGTAGTGTATTAAAGCGCTTAGGGAACATAGTCACTATTTCTGGCCAAAATAGTCCTACCTGTCCCTTAGCCTACATTACAACCTGTAAAGACCTATTTGATCCTAAGCTTAGCATTCTGATATTAGTGGAGCATTACACTAAGGGAAAGCCTATGGTCATCAGTTGCAATATAAGAATTCCTTGTGAGAGTGAGCGCAAGGAAAATCTTATACCCATGTTTCGAAAAATGCAAAAATATGAGTGTTTATGGGTGATATCTTTTGTGAGCACACATAGTTGATGATTGTTGGGTGGTTTTATATGATTCTTTGTGGCTTAACTTGTGTATAACGAATTGAACACCCTAATGAGTCTATGTTGGAGGCTGAGTTGATTCTAGTAATGATCAAGAAACCTACTCTTTGTTAATAATTGCCGTGCATGTCTTGTTGAAAATTTTGTGTTGCTATTGTGAAATTCTAGTTAGGTGTTTGCATGGATGTAATATTTTGTTCGAGGACAAACAAAGCTTTAAGTGTGGGGTGGTGATGTTGGGCGTATTTATACGTCTAAGCACCATAATTTACCCATGTTTTGACTAAGTTTTGAAGATAAAATATATAATTCTTGCACTTTTAGTCCATTTTCCTTTAAGTGAGCTGACCTATGTGATTAGCATGTTTTTCAGGTACTAATGATGAAGATTTCAGCACTTTGTGGACTTGTGGGCAGCAAAGGAAAACTTCACATAAGAGGGAAGGCAGCTTTTGGACTGAATGTGATGCATGGGAACATTTTCCCGGGCAAACCCAGTATTTTTAAATACTTAAGGATGCAGTAGCAACTTATTAGACAAGGATGCTATTAAAAACCTTAGTGCTGAATTTTTTAGCATCATTATCATTCGATTATTATTGACAATTCACGTTGAAGATTTTGTACGAGTTTTGAGAACAGAAAACGGCTCACTTGAGCAACGGAGAAAGAAAACACGTTTCATCTCCATAGCCGAGATTTCTCTAAGTTTTGGTATGATGATGATGTCTACTTTGATTTCCATTGTATTCATGAGTATCTAAACTTATCTGTTAGGGTTATGGAAACCTTGTAAGATACTATCTATTACTATGAGTTTGTGAATTCTTGATGTGTTATGCTACTTATATCATTACTCTCTTCGTTTTGATTGAATTCTTATGGTTGTAAACATAGAGAATACGCTATTATAGCATTAACTTGTTCGAGAGAAAAGTTACATGTTTGGAAAAGAGAGTGTGACAAGGAAATAGGGTTTTCAACCTCTATTTACACGTTAATGCCTTAACCGGATTAACTTCTTGGAGAATTTGTACCATTTGTTATACACTTTAGGCTCGAGAGAGCTAAAGCGAAATAAATCCTTGATGGTTGAGAAACACTTGGATTTAGAATTATAATACGATTCTCTATAAGTGCATACATGTCTAAATTCCACGTTACTCATAGTTAATAGAGAAGTAGAACTTATAAGGTGGACATAACCCTAACTTATCAATCTCTGTGATTAAATCATACTACGCAAATCGTTCCATCGTTACTTTAATAATATTAGTTCACGCCTAAACCAAACCCCCCTTTTGTCCTTGGAATTTTCGACCAACAGTCTACTAATAATTGCAACACTTAGTAACCAGAGTATTCCCTGTGGGATTCGACACCCAACCCAGTTGGGTTCTATATTTGACAGCGACCGCTTACATTTTCTAACGAGAGTTGTAATTTGGGCGTATCAAATTTTGGCGCCGCTGTCGGGGAATACGGTTGTCAACTAAGTTTGTGATAGTTAATAGACCCTTTGGTTAAAGATTCTCGAATTTTACTTTTTGTTTGTTGTTTTTGTTTTTTTCAGGTTTATTGGAGTGCATGCCAAATACACGAAGTTCTGGTCAACCGTTATTATCTATAAATCCTGAACCACATCTTATTGGCAGAATGGATGCACAACGAAACCTTGAACGGATGGCTGCTCAACAGGAGCAGGAAAGATTAGCTGCATTGGCAGCTGCTCAAGTGCATCAACAGAATATTGATAACCCAGGTCGGGCAACAAATCTTGATGAAGAGGACCTGGGTGATGATGAGTTATTAAATCCAAGGCGTGCTGGTGAGGTGTCAGCACCTGTGAACAGGAGAGATTGTCAAGCTAGAATGAGACCTGAACGCCGAGCTGTGCAGGCCCCTTTCGATGATGATGATGATGATTTGGATGGGGCTGGTGCCACAGGGGCTATTATTCCTCCATCCTTGGCACCCAGAGCCAAGTTCAATATCACCAGCACCATGATCCAGCTATTACAACTCAAAGGGTTATTTGGTGGACTTGCAGGCGATGATCCGAATATGCATCTGATTAATTTTATCTCAACATGCAAATCATTTGATAATCCAGGGGTTGGACAGAATGCGATCCGGCTGCGCTTATTTCCATTGTCTCTATCTGGAGAGGCAACTCTATGGTTAAACGGGCTAATTCCTGACTCTATTACCAATTGGAGGCAACTGAAAGACGCATTCCTAGAAAGATTCTTTCCACCATCCAAGAGGGCACAATTGAGAGATGAGATAAGCAATTTCAGACAGCTTCCAACTGAAGCTCTCCACAAAACATGGGAGAGGTTCAAGAAGAAGCTTACGCGGTGCCCAAATCATCAGATAACCAATGTCCACTTGATGGAAATATTATATAGGGCTTTGAACTCGGTGACTAAGCCAGTGGTTGATAATGCTGCAGGTGGGTCATTCATGGACCTTACTTTTATTGAGGCTGGTGATATGATGGATCGTATGACAAAGCAGAGCAGAGCTTGGCATACCAGGGATTCTGAGGTAGCAAGCTCTACTGTATCTACTGGCATGACAACAGAACAGAGGCGAAGAGAAGAGGAACGTGACCAAGATATGGCTCACATGAAAACACAGATGGACCTTCTTACCAAGCATTTATTATGAGGGAAGACAGAAAAGGTCAAGGCTGTTGTATCACAGGGTAGAGATGAATCCGATTCTGAGAAGGAAGCGAATTATTTGAATAATCAGGGGGGTTTCCGAGGAAATGCCCAAGGAAACCAAGGTCGGAACTATTATGAAAAATCCGGATTCAAGAATAAGACTCACAGGAGTGGTTTGTATGTCCCTCCTAGAAATCGTGAAGCTGTTACAACTAGTTCTGGGAAGATGTCCATGGAGGACATGATGGCCTAGCTTTTGAAAGGAGTGGAGGCAACCAACACAGGACTAGCTGAGGTAAAAAATGATTTTCCCTCAATAAATCAATTGGTTGACTCGCATTCCACTGCAATAAAACAGCTGGAGCAACAAATGAGTCAACTATCAGCGACATTCAATCAAAGAAAAGCTGGCACTTTACCTAGTAACACTGTGCAAAATCCATGGAATGATGGATCATGTATGGCTATTACTACCAGGAGTGGTAAGGTGTTGGAAAATCCATCCAAAGGCAAGCAGGTGGTTGATAATACATAAGAGAATGTTATTGAAGCAGATTGTGATGATTCTGTAGAAGCTGAAAATCAAAATGAGAACGTTCATGACACTACACATAGATGTCACCAGCCTGAAAAGATTGATAATTTGAAGAAAAACCAAAAGGAAGTGGTGGAAAAGACTCTTCCAAATCCACCACCACCTTTTCCTTAGTGACTAAAGAAGAAGGCTGATGATACCAGGTTTAGTAAATTCATGACCATGCTGAAGCAGCTGACTATTAATGTGCCTTTGGTGGAGGCATTGGAGCAGATGCTAGGGTACGCCAAATTCATGAAGGACCTTTTGACAAAGAAAAGGGCAGCAAGTTATGAACTGACAGATAATGTTCATCATTGCAGTGCAATTGCCACGAGATCTTTAGTACAGAAAAAGGCGGATCCTGGTGCTTTCACTATTCCTTGCACGATTGGATCCTTGGATTTTGCTAAGGCATTGTGCGATTTGGGGGCTAGCATCAATTTGATGCCGCTATCTATTTATAAACAGTTGGGGTTGGGCGATCCTACACCAACCAATATGCGGCTCGTGATGGCAGATAGGTCGGTAAAATGACTTGTTGGTATCTTACATGATGTATTAGTGAAGGTTTCTACCTTTATTTTTCCTGCAGACTTTGTTATTTTGGATTACGAGGTGGATTTTAAGGTTCCCATAATCTTGGGTCGACCTTTCCTCGCAACAGGAAGTGTGCTTATTGATTTACGAGCAAATGAGCTTTTATTTCGGATGAATGACGAAGTGGTACGTTTTGATGTAAGCAAATCAATGAAGCAGCCCAAAGATATGAATGTGTTCTCTATAGTTGATGTTCATTATGAGGATGAGAAGGAATTATCTTTAGAGAAGCATCTTACTGTTGAGCCATTGGCTGTTGTGCTTTTGAACTTTGAGTGTGAGGATGTTGAAGAGAATAAAGAAACTATCCATGCTTTGATAGGAATGGGGTCGTATTCATATGACCCCAAGAAGCTAGACCTTGACCTTATGAATCGACCCTCACCACCGGCGAAGCCACCAAATATCTTGATGAAGTCTGAGTAATCGAGATAACTATGTCATGCCACGACAATAAATCAAGCGCTACATGGGAGGCAACCCATCATTAGGATTCAAGAATTCTTGTATGAGGCATAGTTTAGATTTAAGAAGAAGCTGTGCACAATACCTACTCACAGAATTAGAGGATCAAATTTGTTGAAAATCTTCTATAGATCACTAATGCCAATTTTAGAGCAATGTCAGATATGATTTTAGGAGGTGCATTCATGCGTCTTCGGTGGGATACTATGCAAGATATGCTTGGTGATATTTTGTTGACTAATAGAGGTTGACAACTAGAGATGATGAGCATGGTGCAGGTACATATGCTATTGAAGCAGCTAATGATTATGGAGCTGGTCAAGATTTGGTAGCATAAGAGGTTGCACAGCTTCAGATAGATATTGGGCTGCTTATAAAATAATTTGCAATAATTAGTGCTGAGAAAGTGAATACAGTTACAACATAAAGATTTACTTCTAGAACTTTTGATATTGAATATAAAGAGAAAGTGAAGTATCTTGATCATAGGTTGGCGGATTTCTAAGCCCAAGGGAAAAGGAATCAAGGTCGGAACTGTTATAATGATAGATACAAAGATAAAAGTATAGAGAGATGGTGATTGGTGGTGGAAAGATGACTATAAGGAGAAGAGTGACAAGTATTCTCCATCAGGTAGTCGTGATTTAGTATCTAGAATGGAGGCACTTTTGTCAAAACTAGTCAAAGGGCTAGAGAGTCAAGAGAGTTATCTTAAGGATATTAAGGCTGACTTATCAGGGCTGAATTAGAAATTTGAGTCACATGATACCACAATCAAACAACTGGAGCAACAGTATGGTTTGATGTCAGCCACATTGAATCAAAGGCAACCTAACACTCTTCCTAGTAACACTGTTGCAAATCCAAAGAATTATGGTCACAACCATTCCATTACCACTCGGAGTGGTAAAACTACTATAGATCCTCCTGTGCCTACTGTTGATGGAAAAAAGAATGATGATGATTCTATTAAGGTGGAAAGTAGTAACAAGCAATATAAAGGAAAAGATGAGGCCGAGGAGCCTATTTTAAAGCCCATCTTGAGACCCCGTCCTCCTTTTCCTTAAAGGCTAAAAAAAACAAGAAGAGGGTAGTTATCAGAATTTTTTATCAATGTTAAAGGTGCTTTTAGTAAACATACCACTTGTAGAGGCATTGGAGCAAATGTTAGGATATTCAAAATTTATGAATGATTTGATCACCACGAAGAGGTCAGTTAGTTATGAGCCAGTCGACAATATTCATCATTGCAGTGCTATAGCTACTAGGTCATTGGTAGAGAAGAAGGAGAATCCTGGTGCTTTAACTATACCTTACACCATTAAATCCTTCAACTTTACTCATGCATAATGTAATTTGGGTGCTAGTATCAACCTCATACCATTCACAATATTTAAATAGTTGGGGTTGGGGGATCCTAAACCAACCACGATGAGACTAGAGATGACAGACAGAACTGTAAAAAAGTTGTTGGTATTCTATATGATGTGTTGGTGAAGGTGGCTTCTTTTATCTTTCCTACTAATTTTGTGATATTATACTATGAAGTGGACTTTTAAGTCCTCATTATTTTGGGAAGACCATTTTTGTCTACAGGAAGGATGTTGATTGATTTGGAGATAACATCTGATGCTGAGACTGAATGATGAACATGTGATATTCAATGTCTGCAAATCCATGAAACATCCTCATGAGTTAAGAGTGGTATCCGTGATTCATGTGCATGATGAAGATATGGATTCATTCTATGATGTTGATTTAGTGATTATTTGGGATGATGCTTCTAATGCTATTCCTATTGAAAAAAGGTTGGGTGTTGAATATCTAGCTATCGTGATCATGAAATTTGACAATGATGGTATTGATGATTATGATGAGATGGTATGTGCACTCTATGGGAGTGGTTCTTATACTTATGTACCAAAGAAGCTTGACTTGGATCTAAAAAATAAAACCACTTCACCTGCTTGACCATCGATTGAGGAGCCACCCATCTTAGAGTTGAAGGACCTCCCCTCTCATTTGCGATATGTATTTATGAGGTCCAATAACACTTTGCCGATAATCATTGCAGCTGACTTGATTGAGACAGAAATAGAAGCTTTTCTATCGGTGTTACAGAGATTCATGAGGGCCATTGGTTGGTCCATTGCAGATATTATAGGTATCCCACCTGGTCTTTATACTCATAAAATTCAACTTGAATTGGATTGTATTATAAGTATAGAACATCAGCATCAACTCAATCCTCCTATGCAGGAGGTGGTGAAGAAAGAGATAATCAAGTGGTTGGATCCTCCTGTAGTATATCCCATTGTTCACAACAAGTGGGTTAGTCCAATGAAATGTGTTTTGAAGAAATATGGGATTATTGTTGTGCCTAACGAGAAGAATGAGTTAGTGCCGATGAGGCTAGTCATAGAGTGAAGAGTATGCATGGATTACAAAAAATTGAATGCATGGACTCAAAAGGACCATTTTCCCATGCCCTTCATGGACTAAATGCTGGATAGACTTGCGGGTAGAGGAAGGTACTATTTTTTTGATGGGTACTCAGGATACAACCAAATCACTTTAGAGCCTGAGGACCAACAGAAGATGACTTTCACATGTCCTTATCAAACTTTTGCATTCAGAAGTATGTCATTTGGATTATGTAACATTCCAACTATATTTCAGATATGCATGATGTCAATCTTCTCTGACATGGTAGAAGACACCATCGAAGTGTTTATAGATGATGTCTTAGTCATTGGTGATTCTCTTGATGACTGTCTAGTTCACTTAGCAAATGCTCTATGAACGTATGAAGAATGCAACTTGGTACTAAATTAGGAAAAATGCTATTTTATGGTTAAAGAAGGTATTGTGCTTGGAAACAAAATTTCAAAAAGATATATTGACGTAGATAGAGAGAAGTGATCGAGAAATTACCAAAGCCAATTTTTGTGAAGGGTGTTCGTAGCTTTTTGGGACATATTAGATTTTATAGGAGATTCATCAAGGATTTCTAAGAGATTGTCAACCCTCTTTGTAGGCTTCTTGAGAAAGAGGTGAAATTTGAGTTTACTGAAGCATGCTTGGAGGCTTTTGAATGTCTAAAAGAGAAGTTGATGACTGCTCCTATTATAGTGCCACCAGATTGGTCCTTGCCATTAGAGATTATGTATAACGCAAGTGGATTGGCAGTAGGGACTGTACTAGGTCAATGAAAAGAAAAGATCCTTCATCCCATCTAATATACTAGCAAGGTACTAAATCTTTCTCTAAAGAACTACACCATCACTGAACAAGAGTTATTGCAAGTGGTTATTGCCTTTGAGAATGTAATACCCCAAACTTTCTTTAAGTCAAATCTAGTCTCTAGAAGAGTTAGTGATAACTTCCTAAATGATTAATGTTTAAATCAGATATAATTTCACAAATTTTGAATTTTTATCATGTGGGAAATTGAATTAGCTTTCCAACGATACTAATTTCGTCCAAATCTAGTATCGAAGTAAAAAGTTATGGACGTTTTATAGAGAGTTGTCGGAACTGCCCAGAAGCGACGGTCAGGCCAACGGACCGTCGAGCTAGAGATGGAACATCGAGCTAGAGATGGACCGTCGAGCTAAAGACGGACCGTCACCCAAGCTATCGCGACTAAGGCAGTGAACCCATATTCTGGCCAAGTGCGATGGTCAGGACCGACGGATCATCGAGCTAGCGACGGACTATCGCCCAAACCATCGTAGACGAGGCAAAAAGTTTAGGTTCTTGCCAAGTACAACGGGATGGACCGACGGACCATCGAGCCAGCGATGGACCGTCGCCACTTCCGAGCAACGATTTTAATCCATTTTAAAAAGGGTATTTAGGTTTTTTTCCACCCGTTTTAACCCCTAATTATACCAGAATAGAGCTCATAACTTCTTTATCCATTTATAACACCAAATTAGGGTTTCTCTCAAAGATCAATCCCCAAGAACAAGAAACCCTAGGCGTCTAATCCCAAGTCAAGAATTCAAGCTTTCCTCTACCAATCTTCAAGAAATCATCCACCTAGCTATGTCAAGTGTTGATTCATGGATTTCTTTCATCCATGAAGCTCAAGAAACCCTATTTGAAATATAAACTTTGGATTCCATGGTATGAATTGAATTATATCTATGTTTATATTGTTGTTTGATTTCCAAGTTGAAGTCTTTAATGACTATCATGAAAAAATGTTAGTATGTGGTTGAAATTCTTGCATTAGAAGTGTAAAATATTGCCATGAAGTATTATTTGAATATTCATGCCTAATCCTAAAGATATGCATGCAAGGTGTTTGATAAAATGCCTAAGAGAATAGGAATTATGCCTTATGACTCATTTGTGACCAAAATTGATGAATCCATATTTCTCCTTTATGTTTGATAGGACTCCCATGTTATTGTTATGCTTTGTAATGGATTGACATAATGCTCATGAGATTAGGCTTATGAAATTATGCTATGTTTACATGCATTCCTATTCATGTGTAGGCTTATAGCATGCGAATACTTCATGAAAATCCCCAATGATTGTACTATGAATTGTTGACTATGGTCATGTGTCAAGAAGTGTCATGTCTTGTCAGTTTCATGCTATCGAGGTTTGGGGGTACTTGTACCCGACAATTTAGCTATGTGCCTAGAGCCAGTGTCAGGTTTTCCAGATACTCTCAGTCAAGCCATGATTCATAGAACTCAGTCAGTCATGTGACTCAGGAAAACTCAGTAATCTCAGAAATCTCAAAAATTCAGTAATCCCAGTAGTGTTCCGTCAGTCAACGGAACTCAATAAATGCAGTCCAGTTCAGTTCAGTTAATCATGTTTAGTATCTATTCACATGGGAGTAGGATTCAACACTAAGTGAGCCCAAGGATGGGATCTTACCTGTTATTAGAGGGTGTGATTCTTAGAAGCAATCCTTGCACTCTAGAACTACGTAGCAAGCATTGGTTAAGACATCAAACCTTCTAGTTGAGGGTAGATGAGGTGGCTTAACCTGTTATATGAGGGTCTCACCATTCTCCTTAGAGTAACTGTTAGATGAGGGATTACTTACAACTTGTCCTTACCAGTGGCGCGATATTGATACCCTTCCAATTGGGGTTATAGATTGGACCCCAACACAATTATATTACCTTATTTGGGGCATGTCGGTTAGATGACTACTTCCCACAGTTACAATCTTAGTCTTAGTAATAGAACTCAGATAGTTCTACAGAATTCAGGACTGTCAGATATAGTCACCCAGTTCAGTACAAAACTCAGCTAGTTCTATCAGAAATAGGAATGCCAGACACAGTTATTCAGATAATGGTATATCAGTTATACAAAACTTATGTTATCAGTATTAAAATTTAGTGATGTCATGATCTCAATTACAGTTCACGTATTTATGCATGTATTCTCACGCTCATGTTATTAAGTTAGTTAGTATTGTATAAACCCTTTGCATTTAGACTACCTTACTTGCATACCAGTACATTCAAATGTACTGACACATTTGCGCAATGGTGTTTTATACCGTAGGTTCAGAAGTACGAGCTCTAGAGTATCCTTAGTAGATCAGACGTTCAGTAGCCAGACTAGAAGTGAGTCCTCATCATTTGAGGATAGCATGATTATTTTATTACTTTATTATTTCAGTAGTCTAGAGTTAGTTGGGGACATATCCCATCAATTCCACAGTTTTTAGACAGTTTAGAGGCTTTCAGACTAGCATGTTTAGACAAATATTTCAGTTTTTGTATGGTGATACCTTATTATTCAGATGTTATGTTTTATTAGATATTTGAACCTTATGGCCTTTTAGCCTTTTATTATGAATTTATACAGTATGTTATGCAATTCTCAATTATACATATTAGTCATGAGTTAGCTTATGGTCCTTCGGGGTCACTAGCACCGTGTGGCATTCCAGGTACCAGATCCGGGGCATTACAAACTTAGTATTAGATCCTAAGGTTCAATAGTGTCCTAGGAAGTCTGAAAGGCACATCTAGTAGAGTCTTGAACATGGGTGTGTTGCGCGCCTCATTTATGTACATGAGGATATAAGATGTTTTAGGAACAATTTCCCTTCTTTTAGTATTAAGGTCATTCCAGTGAGCATGAGCTCAAGTTTAACTGTCAGTCTAATTTGTTTCTCCCTTTCTTCTGCAGAACATACCTCCCAAGAGGAGAAACGTAAATCAATCAGCCCCTCAGTCTGTCCAAGAAGATCCCTTGGATGAATATATTTCTTATGCAGAGTTCAAAGCTGCATTCACTACTCTTGCTAATTTAGTTACTTCCCAGAATGAACGACCAGTGGTTGTTCCAGCCAACCTATTGTCCAATTCAGCTGTAGCCAGGATTCGGGACTTCACCCGAATAAATCCTCCATCCTTTTTTGAGTCTAAGTCAAATGAAGACCCTTAGGAATTCCTTGGTCAGGTTCAAAAGGTTACGGATATCATGGGAGTTACTGTTAGTGAGAGTGCTGAGCTAGTTACATATCAGTTATAGGATGTGGCTCACACATGGTTCAAATAGTAGAAAGCCGAGAGGGTTGTAGATGTAGGACCTATAGAGTGGGAGGAGTTTGCCAATACTTTTCTTGATAGATTCTTTCCCCTAGAGCTGAGGAAAGCTAAGGTGTAAGAGTTTATCAACCTCAGGCAGGGAAACATGACAGTGAAAGAGTATTCTCTTAAGTTTACTCAATTAGCTAGATATACTCCACATGTAGCGACAAACAACAAGGCTAAGATAAGTAAGGTTATTTTTAGGGTGAATGATAGTATGGTTAATGAGTGTAGATCTGCAATGTTAATTAGTGAGATGGACATAGCCAAGCTTATGATCCATGCTCAACAGATAGAAGAGCAGAATATTAAGATGAGAGAGAAGTAGAATAAGAGAGCAAGGACAGGTAGTTTCAACTTTGCTCAGCCTAAATTAGAGGGTGAAAGTCATTCTCAATTCTGCCTAAAGTCATCTGTTCCAGGTCCTTCCTCAGCCAGTGCTCCAATGCCAAAATTCAGAGATGGCAATAGAGATAGGGCGCCAGGCTCTAAGTCTCACGACAGTGTTAGTAGTACCCGAACCTATCCTCTTTGTCAGTTATATGGCAAACATTATCAGGGTACTTGTAGAGCTGGTAGTGATGTTTGATTCAGATGTGGAAAGTCAGGCCACAGAGTTAGAGATGGTCCCCAGCCAGGTCCTCAAGGTCAGCGTAATCGCCCTCCAGCTCAGTTCGATCGCTTGAATCAGCAGGGTACCTCTTCCAGTGCTACCAGTGGGCAATGCCCAAATAGACTTTATGCTCTCCAGTCTCGACAGGATCAGGAAAATTCTCCTGATGTGGTCATTGGTACATTACAGATCTTTCATGTACATGTTTACGCCTTGCTAGATCCAGGAACTTATTTGTCTTTTGTTACTCCATATATAGCAGTCAATTTCGAAGTCAGTCTCAAAATTCTAGCAGAGCCCTTCTTAGTCTCTACCCTAGTGGGTAAAACTATCATAGCCCAACAAGTATACAGGAACTATCCGGTTATGGTATCTCAGAAAGTCACTTCAGCAGACTTAGTTGAATTAGAGATGACTGATTTTGATGTCATTCTCAGCATAGATTGGCTTCATTCCTGCTATGCCATAGTCAACTACAGAAATAGAGTTTTCCAATTTCAGTTCCCGAATAAACCCATCCTAGAGTGGAAGGGTAGTACTTTAGTTTTCAGAGGTCAGCTTATTTCCTACCTTCGGGCATGAAAAATAATATCTAAGGGATGTGTCTATCATCTTGTTTGAGTTAAGGACTCTAGTTCTGAAACTCCAGTCTCGGATTAGTCCCAGTAGTGAATGAATATTTAGATGTCTTTCTCGAAGATCTTCCAGGAATTTCTCCCGAAAGGGATATAGACTTCGACATTGATCTCCTTCCAAATACTCAGCCTATATCTATTCCACCATACAGAATGGCACCAACAAAACTCAGAGAATTAAAAAATTAGTTGAAGAATCTCCTAAATAAGGGGTTCGTCAGACCCAATGTGTTCCCATGGGGCGCACCAGTCTTATTTGTGCACAAGAAAGACAGTTCTCTCAGAATGTGTATAGAATACCGTTAACTCAATAAAGTCACCGTTAAGAACAAGTATCCACTTCCCAAATCGATGACTTGTTCGATCAACTTTAGGGTGCCAGCTATTTTTCTAAGATAGACCTCAGATCAGGCTGTCATCAGCTCAGGGTCAGAGAATGTGATATTTTAAAAATAGCTTTGTGAACTCGGTATGGTCACTTCGAATTCTTAGTCATGTCCTTTGGTCTTACCAATTCCCTAACAACTTTCATGGACTTGATGAGCCATTTGTTCAAGCAGTATTTGGATATGTTCGTTATAGTCTTTATAGATAATATTCTTGTCTATTTCCGCAGTGAGCGTGATCATGCAGACCATCTTAGAATAGTATTGCAGACTCTTAGAAATCATTAGCTATTCTCCAAATTCAGTAAGTGTCAATTTTAGCTAAGGTCAGTAGCATTCTTTGGTCATATCATCTCTAGTGATGGCATTAAAGTTGATCCTCAAAAGACCGAAGCGGTGAGAAACTAGCCCAGACCTATCTCTCCATAAGATATCAGGAGTTTCTTGGGTTTGGCTTGCTATTACCGTCAGTTTGTTGAAGGATTTTCATCTATTGCATCCCCTATGTCCAAATTGACTCAAAAGAAGGTTCAGTTTCAATGGTCAGATTTATGCGAAAAGAGTTTTCAGGAGTTGAAGACTCGACTCACCTTAGCTCATGTTTTGACTCTTCTAGATGGTTTAGATGGATTTGTAGTGTACTGTGATGCATCCAAAGTAGGTTTGGGTTGTGTCCTCATGCAGCATTGTAAGGTCATAGCCTACGCCTCCAGACAGTTTAAACCCCATGAAAAGAATTATCCGACTAATGATCTTGAGTTAGAAGCCATAATTTTTGCCTTAAAGATTTGGAGGAATTACTTATACGGTGTTTATGTATATGTATTCACAGATCACAAGAGCCTTCAGTAAATATTCTCTCAGAAAGATCTTAACCTCCATCAGAGAAGGTGGTTAAAGCTCTTGAAATATTTAGACATGAGTGTCCTTTATCATCCAGGCAAGGCCAATATAGTGGCCGACGCTCTCAGTAGACTGTCTATGGGTAGTGTTTCTCATGTTGAGAACAGTAAGAAGAAGTTAGCTCAGGAAGTCCATCAGCTTGCTCGACTTTTTGTCTGCTTAGTCGATTTAGCAGAAGGTAGTATATGGGTTCAGAACAGTTCAAAATCATCTCTAGTATCCGAGGTAAAAGAAAAGCAAGATAGAGATCCCATTCTTGTTAAGTTGAAAGAGTCGGTCAGAGATCATAAGGTTGAGGTTTTCTCCCAAGGGGGAGATGGTGTTCTCCGTTGTCAGGGTCGTCTGTGTGCTGTAGATTACTTGAGGCAACAAATTCTTATAGAAGCGCATGGTGCACGCTACTCTATTCATCTAGGGGCCACAAAGATGTACCGTGACTTATGGGAGATCTATTGGTGGAGTGGGATAAAGAAAGATATGGTAGAGTTTGTGGCTAAATGCTCTACATGTCAGCAGGTCAAGATAGAGCATCTGAAACCTAGTGGGTCCATACAGGAGTTCAGTAATCCTACTTAGAAGTGGGAAGAAGTGAACATGGACTTTGTGATGGGTTTGCCTCATACTCATCGTCAGCATGATTCAGTGTGGGTCATTGTAGATAGGATGACCAAATCAGCTCATTTTCTTCCAGTCCATACCTCTTATTCAGCCGAGGATTATGCCAAAATCTATATCAGGGAGTTGATCAGATTGAACGGTGTTCCGTTGTCTATTATTTCAGATATAGGCACCCAGTTCACCTCTCACTTTTGGAAAGAATTCCAAAAGGGTCTTGGTACCCAAGTTCACCTCAGTACAACCTTTCATTCTTAGACATATGGTCAAGAAGAAAGGACCATTCAGACCTTGAAAGATATGCTAAGGGCGTGTGCAATTGATTTTAAGGGTAGTTAGGATGACCACTTGCCTTTGATTAAGTTTACATACAACAATAGCTATCATTCCAGTATTCAGATGGCTCCATTTGAAGCT